>CAWUFW010005310.1:0-1360378 GCA_963921515.1 Calotriton arnoldi | reverse complement strand
ACTACAATCACTTGGCACTACACATGCACTCATCTAATCACTTACACACTACTCATGCACTCCTCCAATTACCCTGCTATTATCCATGAACTCATTCAATCACGTTGCCACTTCTCAAACATTCATAAAATAACCATGCACTATACTTGCATTTCTCAGTCTCCCACATAGGAGCGATTCCGATTCCGGCCGATCTCCCCGACAGACCGGACCCGGAGAATTCCGGCCGAATCGGACCCTAGCAGTCCGACCGGAAACGAGAATACGATGCGCACGCATGCTATCGGACTTCCGAGTCGGTCGGACTCCCAGTGAAAGTCAATGGGAGCCGGTCGCATTACAACGCGCGCGCGGGCTCCCAGCGACTCCCAATGGAGTGCGAGAAGCAGGCAAGGGCGCCCCTGGCAGCGTGGTACGTCGTCCCATGCGCATCGCGCGCATGCACAGGTGCAGGGGGACCCATGGGTTCCCCCTGTGCGTGCCACGCGCGGCAGCCTCGCTGTACAGGGGGTCCGACGCGGACCCTGTAAAGTCCGGCTCCGACAGCTCTTTCGAGCCGGACGGGGCGCGAGTCGGACGTGGATCTCGCCCGCGCGCGCGCGCTTGTCGTACTTACCCGGCCGGGAAACGCCTCCATAGCGCGGTGCGAGTCGTGTCCCTGCAGTCGGTCGGAGGCGTGTTGAAGCCGCGTTCGAGTCGGTCAGCGATTTAAGCGGGTGCTTGCATCGTACTCGCTCGGCCGGACCCCTTGTACGATCGGTCGGGAAACAGGGCTCGAATCGGATCAGTGAATCCGAATCCGATTCGGAGCACTACCAACCGAATCGGAATCGAAGCCCCTCAGTGTCCATATACTTTGTGTCACTCAAGGTAATTTTTCTTTTTTTAACCAGTAGATGTAGTTCTGTAAGAACGTTTTTTTTTTTCCGGATCAATTTTTAAAAAAATTGTATTTTTTTAACCTTTTTTACTTTTTTGTGTGTTTTTATTTTTAAAAACAACAGAAAAATATGAGAATCAGAAATGATCTCTTGAACAAAAACAAGCGCATTATAAAAAGAAATTAACATTTGTGCGCTTTAGAGCAGAAGAGATGACATCAATGCACTGTTCGCCAACACAGAGCTCGGTGGCGCACTTGATGCAACCTAACTTTCGCTGCATTTAAAAAGTTCAGGCATGATGTGAGGCCTTGGTGCAGATGGAATCTGTGCAGAAGCTGATGGTGTACTGGGGTCTTCCTCATACAGCAGCATTCAACTGTCTCTTTCTTTCCTCTCTTGCAAGGTGTACAGGAGTTTGGATGGTCTCCATATGCTTTTTCGTACTACCTCGCACATGCGAAGAATACTTTATCGGAGCCTCTGGACAGCACTCTCTCACAGAATAATGCAAGTTACTTTCTCTGCATTCACCTTTTTTCTCCCTCCGGCACACTAAAAAAGGAGCCAAGCGAGTCGCTTTCCTTTCTTTTTCTTCTTCTGCTGCACCATCTGTTCTTCCTCCTCTACTACTAGTGGATCAACTTCGGCAAAACTAGAAGCCATGGTTGTGTTAAAAATAAACAAACACACAAAAAAGGTATATATCAATATAAAGAGAAGCAAGAAACAGGTCTTCTCTCTAATGAGGACAAAAAGTAAGGGAACTATCAGAAGGATGAATCCTCCCTCTTTCACAATGAAATTGATTTCAACCAATCAGACTTCCTTTTTTCTTTTGCTGACATGAAGTCGTCGTGAGGGTGCGCTAAGAGAGACTAGTCACGCGACCCTTCGCGCACCCGGAAAATCCATATATATCATTATACACTATAAATAAAAATTTCTATAAACTTTTTAATAAGTATATTAGCAAGGCTGTTTCAGTCTAATATCATATTCGAACTTTCTATAGCCACTTTGCAACTTTAAAAATACGCCTAAGTCAGCGACTTCTGGGCGCGATCTCAGCGCGATCACGGAGCTTGACTCCCGGAAATACGGTGGCGGGAGATGTCGCTAAGACATTAAGCTGACCACGACCGCGCATTTCGTAGAATCTTTACTTTCAGTCGAAATTATGTTAGAAAATAATACTTTAAAAATACTTTTATTAATAGAATTTAGACAAAACGCTTAAAGGAAAGCTTTTATTTATAATTAATTTAAAGATATTTCATACTCTTACAAATTACGCAGTCGTGACCTCCAGCCACGACTTCTTTTCAAAAATGGTTAATGGAATGCGCACAGCCATCGTGTAGGGTGCGTCGACTTCTGTATAATATTTAAAAAAAAAAAAAAAGAATGAATATATTTTCCTAACTAAAAATTATTCACAATTTTAAATATATATATATGTATATAGTAATTTAGAAGTCCAAAGTATGTGTGTTCAGGGGAAACCAGAATTACGATCAGAAGGGCTTGCAAAGCGCTTAGCTACATTGCAGCCTAGGTCTGGTCACGTGACCAAGACTGCGGCTGCAGTCGAAACGCGTCGTGCAATAAACGCTTGCAGTTTTTCAGTCGTGGATTCTGGTTTCCTGAGAGCACACATACTTTTGGACTTCTAGGTGTATGTTGATTGCCGGTACGCTCTGCCGGCATGAGTGCCACTTCACGGGTCCCAGTGATTCCGGAAGGAGCTCGTGTGCTCGAGGAATATATGCATATATATAGAAAATAAATACATAGGCTTGTAGGTACATTAGACTTACAAATTATCATTTAAAAACCTTGAAATTCACTGAAAAACCATAGGTTTCAGACACGTTATAGTTAGAAATTAGCATTTAAAACCTTTGAAATTCACTGAAAACCATAGGTTTCAGGCACGTTATAGTTAGAAATTAGCATTTAAAAACCTTAGAAATTCACTGAAAACCATAGGTTTCAGGGACGTTATAGTTAGTTGGACATTTCACCTGTATAAACCATAGGAAATTTCCTGCGTTATAGTTAGTTCAGCTAACTATAACTCACGCCCGCAATGCACTGCTGATGACGCTCACATATTACATCATTCCATGACATGGTCAGTGACATCACTGATGACATCACTGCATGACATGGTCAGATGACATCACTGATGACATCATCCACGCGAAAATCTGATGCACTCACACCTGAATATAACCTTTGATACAACCTACTCTAAAAATACAGACTACCATTTTCAAACAATAGCACACATCAATACCAGTTACTAAATACGCACTGGACTGATTCCTAGGTCTACACAACATCCACTCATTCACCCATACAGTCACTCATACATGCAGTCACTCATCAATACAACACTACCCAATATGCACCTCACACACCTATACAGACACTCTCACACACTTCCACATATCCAGAGTTACTCACACACCTAGTCAGCTTCATGCAAAGAATCAATCATACTTCCATTTACTCACCCATGCTATGTTGATACAGGACACCACCTCACTTATTCATACAGATACTAACACATAATTGGCTTCCTTATAGAATCACTCGATACAAATACACACTCATCCATGCAGCCACTCTCACAATTACTGACTCTCACATATAGTTATTTATATACACCATCACTCACATATACTGCCTTTACATATGTAGATACTCTTGCACATGTACCACTGTGACATCCATTCACTCACCAACACACCCATAGCACGCACTCACCCACCCATACAGCTGTTTCCACATGCACTCTGAACCCATACACCCAGTGAATCAACCACTCACACATCTATGCACAGAGTCACACACCTCCCACCCACCCACACACTCAGGCAGCCATACAAATACTCAGGGCAAGCAATCAATAACCCATATAGACACTCATGCAGCTACTCACCAACCCATGCAGCAGCTTGACACAACAAGCAGGCAGACTGATACAGACTCAACACAGCTTAGTCACTAACCCATGCATTCAGTAAGACACATGTAATCACTCACTTATACAGTCAGTCATGTACCTACTAAATCTCCATACAGACACTTATACACCCACTCATTCTTCAATACAGCTGTGGCATATATATAAACAAATTTAAACTTTACAGAAACACACAGTCACTGGATGATGTCATCAGTGATGTCATTTGAGATGTCATCAGTGATGTCATCAGTGATATCACTGACCATGTCATGAATGATGTAATATGTGACGTCATCAGCAGTGCATTGATGGGGCGCGAGTTATGGTTAGCTGAACTAACTATAACGCGGGAATTTCTATGGTTTTGTACGATGAAAGGGAAATGTCCAACTAACTTTGTTAACGCTCCTGAAACCTACGGCTTTTGCAGTGAATTTCTGTGGTTTTTTAAATGCCAATTTCTAACTATAACGTGCCTGAACCTCATGGTTTTTCTCTTAGTAATACATATATGTATATATATATATATATATATATATATATATATATATATATATATATATATATATATCTCCACAATGTGATCCCTTGGTTCAATGCACTCTGCAGCGGGTGCCTTCAGCATGGGGGCCGGATCTCCTGGCCCTTATTTTCAATTTTGCACACAATTGATCGCCGGCACTCTGGGAGTGAATGATTTTAGATGAGTTTATTGGCACAACTCAACCAACGCTGGCTTTCAGCCCTCTCACGGCCTCTCTACGGTCAGTGAGTCCCTTTCTTTATTGCACTATTTATACCCAGTTAGCCTCATAATGTGGCATTCTGGGGATTGTAATGCTTTAATTTAACATTACACTATTTACAGAAAGGAAATGTTACTGCTTGCCATTTTTTACAATGGAGGACATTCTATAATGAAAGGCATTTCCATGTCATGATATAGTATCCCGCTGACATTTCTGTTTCAGCAATTTAAATTGCAAAAGTACATCATTAATTTTTAACTTTCTTTTTCGGCGTAATAGGTTATATAATGCAGTTTAGTACTCATCATTAACTGATATGACACAATTTCCAATTATAGTAAAATTTTCTGACATTTTTGCAGTTCTTAAGTGGATATAGTATCCTCTTATATTTAATTTTGAGCTAATAGACTAGTGTCGTTATTTTGATAACTCGCAACAACTATCACTTATTCCATTAGACGCTCATTCCAAATGTATGTAAAGTTCTTCATCATTATTCATCCCTGTAGGGATCTTTGTTTTAAGTCCGACGATATCACTGGATTCCATCTGACGCCTCGTTTTTTTATTCTGTTTCCTCCACATTTATCCAATGAGATTGCTTTAATGCCATAACAGCACATTGATCTCCAGTCTCCTTTGGCATAGTATCTATGTTTAGCAGCTGCATATGAAAGATCCTTGTTCTTGACTGCCTCCGGATATGCTCCAAAATTCCGCTTCCTCAATGTGCAAATTGAAGCTGCCGATGTATTTACTACCACGCATTGCATTCTAATGATGTATATCAAGCATACTGTGTGGTACACGTGATTTTTTGGTTCAGATTGATTGTATTCCCATTGGGTTCCACGATGGCTTTCATATTTTTCTCTCTACTCTTACATGCTTTGCATGAACTACATTTTGTAAAACCATTTTGTTGCTCCATTAGCCGGTTTGTGTCTAGTCGCTGTTTCAAATGGCTTTTCACCAGCATGTCTTTAGAGATTTTGTCTTTCTTGTATGACAACACAGTTGGTTTTGGATCCAATAAGATGTCCTATATCAGGATCTTTGCAATCAAATGCCAGTACTTTTTGATCTCTACTCACAGATCTTTCCACTTTCTTTACTGTATGTAGTTGGTGAATCGTGGGCGCTTTGTTGTTCCTCAGCATGTCTCCTGCTTTTTCTTTTTGGTATTGAAATGTGTCCTCTCTGGTTTTTTGATCTAATTCTTTTGCTTTTGTTCAATGTTGATTCTCTGCATCCTCTTAATTTCAGTCTTTCCATGGTTTCTGATTTTTTCTTCAGCATCTTCTGGTTTGGAACAGTTACGCTTCATTTGCATGAATTCTCCATAACGGGGTATATTGTCAATTAGAGATTTTGGATGGAAACTTGTTCCATGTAAAATGCTGTTGGTGGCTGTCTCTTTTCTGTAGAGTGTGGAGTGTATCTGGTCATCTTTGATGTGTATCAGAGTGTCAAGAAAGGCAACTCGCTTTGTGTATATTACATGTAAAAGATAGACCAATTTGATTGTTGTTCAATTCTGAAAGTATTTTTGGAATTTTTTTCTGTTCCGTTCCATACTGAAGAATCTGATCATCTATGAAACTTGACCCATAGCCATGATCTTGTCTAGATCTTCTTGGCTCTCCACATCCTGGCCACCGTTTCTCCCACCACCCCATTGTAATGTTAGCGTAGCTCGGAGAAAAAGGAAATGCCTATGGCAGTTCCGCATTGCTGCTTAAAAAGTTCCTTATTGAAGTAGAAGATATTGTTGGTGAGACACAGTTCCCATCATAGTAAGTAGCATTTGTGTATGTTTTATCTCTGATATTTTTCTTTGTCTTAAAAAGTATCTACATGCATTTAGGACTCTATCTCATGTCGTAATCGACATGTACAATGATACAGCATCGATCGTTATCAAGTAGTTGAGTTGTGCCAACAAACTCATCTAAAATCATTCACTCCAGAGTGCCGCGTCAATTGTGTGCAAATATATATATATATATATATATCTATATGAAGACCGAGCAGGTCTCCCCAAAAATACGATTTTACAAAAACCATGACAAAATAAGCGTTCAAAACCCAAAGGGGGCTGTTCGTCGCATTCAATTTTAATGTGAATGTATAAAGGAAATAAAATACATAAGGGAATACTGTAACTGGTTATTTGTTAAATTCTCTGATTATTGTCACAATAAGCAGAAACTTTTAACAAAAAAAATTATTTAAATGGACAGACCTCAAGAATTGCAACCAAGCAGAAACCAAAAATGAGAGTGCTGGATGCAATCCTTCGCAAGTCTGTACATTGTACGGTTATAGCCTTAGGGCTAGAGCCTCGGACCTCGAAGCTGGGGAACTGGGTTCGAGTCTCGAAACGTCGCTCAACATCCTGTGATTCTGGGCAAATCACTTAATCTCCCGCGCCTAACAAAAGATGAATGTGTCCTCTTGTAAAGGCAACTGGTGCTCATGTAAAGCGCTCTGATAAACGATTTCCGGGTCTAGCTCGCGCCGATATAAAAACTCTGAGAAAATAAATAAATTACTATTTAGATTCCTTCCTTTTATAAGCGCCTGCAAATTGTTGATGCCGTTCTATTAGGCCATGTTAAACACTCCTGGAGCAACGGTCGTATCATTTTTCCACAAGGCGGATGCTGAGTGCGCAGTAATCTGTAGGACGGCACCAGCTGACCTGCCGCTGAACATCTAGCTCACAGCAAGGCAAGAACATCACTTGCCAGCCTTAAAACAACTTCCTTTCATCAAGGCTGGTGACATCCGGAGTCACATTTTCTCTCTCTCTCTTATGAGTATTGGGTTCCCGCACAGTCTCAGGCTGACACTCACGAGTCTTCACCTCCAGTCAATAATGTTTTACATGCAGTAAGACAGGACAGAGGCGGCAACAGGGGAGTGTCTGCAGAGGCAGGTGGATAGATGTCTGTGCAATCAGCATAGCTGGATCACACCTCAGGCCATGCTGTCAGATCCAGTCTTCAAGTAGAAGCAGGCACAGTGTGCACTGAGCAGACGGCCCTTGATACAGCTTAATCCACGTGGGCGCTGTGAATTTTTCCCGCGGAAATAGTCTCTATACAGACAGAAAATATAGCTTTCAAAACTGGCTAGAGGCCTTCCGCTTCCAAGCATGTTAATCCAAGCACATGTCGCTACTCCCGGAATGAAAGAAGCTCTTCTGTATCCCAAGGTGGCGAAAGCCAAGCTTCTCGAACTAGGTGCGAAAAACACCGGAGAACAAGACCCGCTGCTCATCCTTTCCAGTTTTAATAATGCCTTCTTTGAGGTGCACAAAGCTAACGCGCTGGTAATTCTGTTGCCCGGGAACTGAATGTCCCAGCCAAGAAAGTGGAGCTGGAATTCCCTGAGGAAATGTTGGCGACCAATCAACACAGTGTGCGCAATGTTGGTAGAGTGTCATGTTGGAAAAGTACAACACTATTAAGTAAGTGTTTCAAGGCATCCTTTCCGCAAATTGCGCAGGTAAACATCTTCACGAAAAGAACACCCTTGCCTCCCACGCACGAAGATGCTTCTGAGATTTCACACAAAGGGGTTTTGTTGCTAAAGACGTCTGCGAGCCGGGCGGAGGTGCAGGCGACTGCTGGCTCAACCGGTGGAGCGCATTATTGATTCTCTTCTGCAGAAATTCCAATTGATTTTTACTTAATTGGACTTAGGCCTCTGCAGCGATTAATAATAGACCGTGTCACAATGAGGGCTCTGTCCACTTAAAGCAAGGCATTTCAAGTATTAAATTTATATTTATTCCAAGTTAAACTCATTTGTAATTGACAGGTTACTTAGCCCAAGGCTTTTAAGCTCTTTTAGCAGCAATTACATTAATAGAAGGCTATAGATCACAGTATGATAAACAAACTGCATAGTCTTTAATATGACAGATTTACAGAGAACCAGCCATGTAAGTAGATCATTATTAGTCGGCCTACTCTTCAGCAAAAATACTCCATGGGAAAATCAACATAATGGGCAACACCAGCCACGGCAAATATTTTCTTTTGGAGAAACACTACTTCTTGGCCCTTGTTTGGCAGATAGCCAAGCTACGGGGGATATGTGTGTATCAACTGCATTTACTAGGAGGCATTGCTTCATTGTGGGTTGCTGTGGCCTGGTCACAGTAACATCAGGGGCAGGGTAAGAGTACTCCCGGGGGCGCAAAGCGACGCTTGTGCCCCTGCGGCACTCATGCAACAAGATCCCTGCTGTACTGATTACATATCCTTCCTCCTGCTGGCGGTACTTCTGCCCTGTGGTGCACTCTGCCTCGAGCTTAGCTCCCTCATTATGGTAATTTGCGCTGTGGTGCAATTTGTGCGAGTTTAGCTCCCTCTTCTTTGTAAAGAGAGTGCTTTTCCTCTATTTCTTTTGACCACTGCAAAAGCAGTATTGGACCAAAACACTATCAGTAACATTAAGTAATGTGGTGTCCTCATTGATGGCGACCGAAATTCGCACCCCGGGGAAGCTTCTCGTCAACCAGCTTCTGCCTAATCATCATTATTCCCACATTGGAGGTTTCGGGCCTCTTTAGAAAGCATATTATACTAAATGACATTGATTGGTCCACATTCAAAAAAACGTTGGGTAGCCGGAGCATACAATAGTTGATGCTCGTCAATTTATTTTTCTCAAGGAAAACTATTTATTAAACTTCTGCGATTGAAAATGTGTTTATGAAACCCAGGTAATAAGGGCATATTACACACGTGAACAGCAGCTCTACAATTCCTTCCAGCAATATCCACTCATAGTCAAAATTATGGATTATGTGGGTATATTAGGCAAGACCGGCGATAGAATTATCGCCGTTTTAGCGGCAGGAAACTGCCGCTAAAGCGGTGATATCGGGCTTACTAATATGCGTTATGAATTCCAATAGAAGCCTGCGTTAGATGTGCAGGACTTCTAACCTGGGCTTCTATTGAATTCCATAACGCATATTAGCAAGCCATTATCGCCCGCTTTAGCTGGGCAGTTTCCTGCCGCTAAAACGGCGATAATTTTATCGCTGGTCTTGGTAATATGCCCCAATGTTTTATTGTGACAACTATGCCGACACAGTTTAGGGACACACGAAAGGTCAACTTAAAGAGTCAAATTCAAATTTAGCTATTTTGAATTTCATTGTTTTTCTTTCCGTCTGAGTACTGTGGTGCATCTGCACATCTGAAGCTAGATAACGTGAGATTTGACAGCAGAATTGTCTCTATGAAAGCAATCGAGAGCAGTGAGGCCAAAGGATACTCTAACAGGGACTCCTAAGGAGAAGCGACGGGACCTTTTAAATAAAATGCTAGCAAAGTATTTTATTCAAAGAAATGAGAATACGTCTTTATTAATATTTGTTTATTTGATTATTAGCACAGTTACTTTAAAACCATTGCAGTAATAACACCGAGAAAACATTAAATACTCAGAAATGCTATGTTGGGCATGTATTAAAATAAAATCATTTCCATTCCATTTCATTCCAAAAAGTTTATTTCGGTCAAATAAGACCATAAAAGTGCATACGAAAGTTCTTGCAGATAAAACCATGTAAAATTAGAACAATCATTGGTGGCTACACAAGTGTTTTTAGTTTAACAGCGTTAAAAAACAATGCAGAGGGCATAAAGTGGTGGTTCCGGGCAAATTATGTCTCACCCCCGTTCCCAACCAACTATCAAGAATCTTTCCCCTTAGAAAAGGCCACCTCAAAGATAAAAAGTTTACACTTAAAATTAGCAAAGTAAAAACTTATTTCATCAGCAGATTTAGAATTTGAGACGTTAAAAGATTAAAAATGTATGTAAAAATATTAGCAAATGGAAACAGTATGTGCATTCAAGACTGAGATAACAGGCTTAAAAAGGTCCAGCGCATACGCCACATTGAAGTTAAAAATCTGGATACAGCAAAGACAATGGGCTTGCGAGTGTGAAACTTCAGGACTCTAAATGCCTCCTCACATTGCACGAACCCTAAATTCCTGCACAGCTGATAAGCCAGCACCGCCTGGCTGGTTTGTAGCCAGGACAAAAAAGAAAACATGGAGCTTTGACTCTTCCTCACAATTGCAGGCAGGGCACCCTCGCAAGGCAGTTTTGACCATTTGCAGGTGAAGGCAGGGAACGGCAAGGTACCAAATCTAAACTATATATATATTCACTGAAAAAACCATAGGTTTCAGGCACGTTATAGTTAGAAATTAGCATTTAAAAAACCTTAGAAATTCACTGAAAAAACCATAGGTTTCAGGGGCGTTATAGTTAGTTGGACATTTCACTCGTACAAAACCATAGAAATTCCCCCGTTATAGTTAGTTCAGCTAACTATAACTCGCGCGCCCGCAATGCACTGCTGATGACGTCACATATTACATCACTCATGACATGGTCAGTGACATCACTCATGACATCACTGATGACATCTCAAATGACATCACTGATGACATCATCCTTGTGATAGAGTGGCAGACCTCCTCTCACCCTAATATAACCTTTGATACACACACTCAAAAATACAAACTAACATTTTCAAAACAATGGACATACCAATACCAGTTACAACACACCTATTCAGTAATTCCAAGATCTACACACACATCCACTCATTCACCAACAGTCCCTATACAGTCACTCATACATGTACTCACTCATCATATGTACTCATACACCTATACATCCTGTTACACACCGCCACTCATCCATAGAGTTACTCACACACATAGTCACACATGCAAACAAAGTATCAAACATCCATTTACTTGCATATACAGTTATACACACACTACCACACTTACTTCTACAGAAACTTACACATACTTACTCTCTTAAACAATCACTTATAGAAACACCTACTTATTTGTACAGGAACTCTTCCAATCTCTCACTCTCACATATACTCACTTATATACACCAATACTCACATATACTAGTTTAAAACATATGTAGTTACTCATAAAGACACTATTGAGACAGTCATTCACTCACTAACACACCCATACACATACTCATCCACCTATACAGTCCTGCACACATGCTGTCTTCAACACATACAAACAGTGAGTCACTCATTCATGCATCTATGCACTAAGTAATACCCCCACCGAACCATACAGACACTCAGACACTCATACTGATACTCAAAAACCAACTAATAACCCATATAGACACTCATGTAGCTACTCACCAACCCATGCAGCCACTTATACACAAAGTGAGAGACTGATACAGATATTTTCATATTTAAACATTACTCACTAACCCATGTATTCACTAAGATACACTTAGTCAGTTATACAATCAATTTTACAAAAAAAATCATCCATTTAGACACTTATATACCCATTTATTCTTCCATCGACCTTGAGATATACATATATAAAACATATTTAATTTTCAGAAAAACACACATTCACTGGATGATGTCATCAGTGATGTCATCAGTGATGTCATTTGAGATGTCATCAGTGATGTCATGAGTGATGTCACTGACCATGTCATGAGTGATGTAATATGTGACGTCATCAGCAGTGCATTGCGGGCGCGCTGAGTTATAGTTAGCTGAACTAACTATAACGGGGGAATTTCTATGGTTTTGTACGAGTGAAATGTCCAACTAACTATAACGCCCCTGAAACCTATGGTTTTTTCAGTGAATTTCTAAGGTTTTTTAAATGCTAATTTCTAACTATAACGTGCCTGAAACCTATGGTTTTTTCAGTGAATTTCTAAGGTTTTTTAAATGCTAATTTCTAACTATAACGTGCCTGAAACCTATGGTTTTTTCAGTGAATATATATATATTTATTATACTATGTATACATGTGAAAATGTCTCGGTCCCCTGTTTGCCTCGGTGGCACGGAAAAAATGGGTGGAACTGACGTCAGCACGCCGACGAGGTCCTCTTATGGCTCCGATGACGTCATACGGTGTCGCGAGCGGAGCCGTGCTCGTTGACGTGGGAGAGCTAGGAAAGAATTTCCGTGGAATGCTGGTGCAGGGGATATTCACCTAAGTGTTCAGGCTAGTCCTTTGGGAGCAACTGTTTATGTTGCCACTCCAGAAACCGAAACCAGTGATCCGAGGGCAGAGGCCCTGCAGATGGCACACGAGGTGGGGTGCCCAGTCGTGTGCACCGGCGGGGCAGCGAAGTGACAAGCACCACAACCCACAAAAAAGGTAACGAGGGCACTGAATAACACAGGATCTTCTCTTTGTATCTGGCAGGAACAACAAAGTTAAAATGCCCTAGTACCAAAATGTAGAATTAGTGCTACAACGGTCTTCAAGAGGACCTGCGATGCCGCTTCTGCCTCCCGTACCCTGGAGGCGGCACATGGGTCACGCGGTACGGTCATACTGCGGTGGGACGCACACTCGTTGACCTCTCATGGCACTGCTCCACACTTCAGGGAGGACGCTTTCCATTAGCTATGTTTTCTGATGACATGTCGCGCCGGCCCCGTCCAACAACAGAACTCCTTTAGATCCAAACAGACTCTTCCACTCTCTCACCGGAAGTGAAACCAGGCCACGCGGACACTTTCACAATACAACAGCCGGGAATGCACTTTTCGGTAAAAAAACCACATTCCTTCCTCCTAATTAATCAAATAAACGTCTCACTGAAGAACAGGGGCCAGCTTCGATCGGTAAACAGCCGTTACAACGACTTTTTTACTTTGCGATACCATTACAACGCATGCATTACCACGCATGCGTTGTACATCACGAAGTCATTACTACGCATTTTTTAGAACGCATGGTCATTTACCACGCATGCCTTTACAACAAATTTTGTTGTAAAGGTATGTATGGTAAATGACCATGCGTTCTAAAAACATGTAGACGATCCATGTCGTTGTAAGGAAACAGAGGCTGTTCCGTTTCCTCACAACGACGTGCACCGCCCTCAGAGATGACGTGAAGCAGGAACCACGAGGAGAGAGGAACCATGAGGAGTGAGAGGTAAGGGGGATTGGGCATGGGGTGGGGGTTTCTTTTCTAGGGTTTAGGGTAGTGCAGTGGTGTTTGGGTGGTGTAGGGGGTCGTGCTGGGGGTAGTGTTTTAGGGTTTAGGGTAGTGCAGTGGTGTTTGGGTAGTGTAGGCGGTCGTGCTGGGGGTAGTGTTTTAGGGTTTAGGGTAGTGCAGTAGTGTAGGGGGTCGTGCTGGGGGTAGTGTTTTAGGGTTTAGGGTAGTGCAGTGGTGTATGGGTAGTGTAGGGGGTCATGCTGGGGTAGTGTTTTAGGGTTTAGGGTAGTGCAGTGGTGTTTGAGTAGTGTAGGGGGTCATGCTGGTGGTAGTGTTTTAGGGTTTAGGGTAGTGCAGTGGTGTTTGTGTAGTGTAGGGGGTCATGCTGGGGGTAGTGTTTTATGGTTTAGGGTAGTGCAGTGGTGTTTGGGTAGTGTAGGGGGTCGTGCTGGGGGTAGATTTAGGGTTTAGGGTAGTGCAGTGGTGTTTGGGTAGTGTAGGGAGTCGTGCTGGGGGTAGTGTTTTAGGGTTTAGGGTAGTGCAGTGGTGTTTGTGTAGTGTAGGGGTTGTGCTGGGGGTAGTGTTTTAGGGTTTATGTTAGTGCAGTGGTGTTTGGGTAGTGTAGGGGGTAGTGCTGGGGTAGTGTTTTAGGGTTTAGGGCAGTGCAGTGGTGTTTGTGTAGTGAAGGGGGTCATGCTGTGGGTAGTGTTTTAGGGTTTAGGGTAGTGCAGTCGTGTTTGTGTAGTGTAGGGGGTCGTGTTTTAGGGTATAGGGTAGTGCAGTGGTGTTTGGGTAGTGTAGGGGGTCATGCTGGGGTTAGTGTTTTAGGGTTTAGGGTAGTGCAGTGGTGTTTGGGTAGTGTAGGGGGTCGTGCTGGGGGTAGTGTTTTAGGGTTTAGGGTAGTGCAGTGGTGTTTGTGTAGTGTGGGAGGTCATGCTGGGGGTATATTTAGGGTTTAGTGTAGTGCAGTGGTGTTTGGGTAGTGTAGGGAGTCGTGCTGGGGGTAGTGTTTTAGGGTTTAGGGTAGTGCAGTGGTGTTTGGGTAGTGTAGGGAGTCGTGCTGGTGGTAGTGTTTTAGGGTTTAGGGTAGTGCAGTTATGTTTGGGTAGTGTAGGGTGTCGTGCTGGGGGTAGTGTTTTAGGGTTTAGGGTAGTGCAGTGGTGTTTGGGTAGTGGAGGGGTAGTGTTTTAGGGTTTAGGGTAGTGCGCCCAACCAGCCACAATATCCGTGGACAAAGGGGATCCTGACTCTTTGGAACGCTCCGTCAATTGAATAATTTGGGTCAAGGGCCCTACCACGTCCAAGACCTATCAATTCCTTTCTTGGGATCCCTCATATACTTGGAGAAAAAGGTACATAGTTTCTCATCAATTTCAGGCGTGTGTGCCACCTTCCCCTTCAGTGAGGGCCTGGGGCATTCTCCCTCATCCTATTCCTGACCTCCCTTTCAAGGGGTTGATGGATTTTCCCCACCACATACTCTGCCACTTTGGCGTCAGGTGTCCACTCTGCCGACCTAGGATGGTAAATTTGGGTAGGCTCGAACATGTCCGAGTGGACCCCGTCCCCAACCGGGGACTGAGAGGAGTGGGACTCTGGATGCCAGGGACGCCCCGAGTCCTTATCCTCATCGGAGGAGAAATCGTCCTCCGATACACCCTCTCCCTCTAAGGGAAACCCGCCGTCGGGGTCTACAATAGTGGTGACAGTGTCGCAATTTTCTCCGGGCCCCTCCTCCTCCCGGCAGGGTGCATGTTTTAGCGTTCGCGCACTCTTGAGGAAGGTCTCCGTAAGTTTATCAAATCCTTCCAAGTGCCCCGCGTTATGCTTAACGGCCCTTTTATTCCCCATCTGGGAGCTACTTGGACCCGCCACCACCAGATCTGGGTCACTGAACACCCCAGGGATGCTTTTCGCCAGCTTATCAACCTGATCCCTAAGAGGAGCCAGCGCCCTAGAAATAGCCAGAGAGAGGGCTTGGTCCACTGCTGGAGGGAGAAGTTGGGGGCCATTCCTCCTCCACTTCCTGGTAGGAGGAGTAAAAATGGTCTTCTGGAGAAGACATGATAGCAGAGGGTGTGAGCACAGAACAAATGCCCTTAAAATCCTTAAGACAGCCCCTCGCCGGTGCTCCAACAGCTGGGCTTTCCCCGAAGCTGTTATAAGAATAGACTGAGGCGCAATACCAATTACCACCACCAGGTGGCGCTGGTCACTAACGTGGCCGTGTGGGGAAATCACCGCGTAGCGGTGTCAAAATTAGGCGAGGGTTGGTCGGGAATCAAGCGGACACTAAAGGAGTGACCGGATTCCCAAACGCGCGTAAAGACCAGCGGGAGCGCTCGACGGAGCTGCCTCGCTCGGACCAGACGCGCCTGACAGGATCTCACCGCGCGCAGAGCACACAGCGGGAGAAACTGCGAGGGGGAGAACGCGCTCGGGCAAGAGCCTGCTGCGCAGGGAATATGAAACAATACCAAGGCAATAATGCTAATAACGTGCACAAGAAACCGCTATACAAACAGCAACAACGTCAGATTAAGCCAAGAATGTAAGGAATGCACTTAACTGACGAGCAGTGAAGAAAGAGGAAGCGGAAGGGACGTCACGATATTATATACGATGGACTGTGATATGATTGGACTATAGTTGCCTTGGAGACTACCCCCTAATGGTTCATGGGTTGTGTAGTCTTTTGTTTAATGATTGTTGTGTTACGTTTTCTTTGAACTGCTATGCAAATAAAGTGAGGAAAGATATGCATAATCCTCGCCTCCGTCCTGCCATAGAATTCATTAAACTTTATTTGATCTGATTTAGAAACATAGATCATAAAAGTGTACATAAAAACAGTAAATCCTCTTTCCTAATACAATACAGTGAGAATTAATTAAAACCAGTAGGTAAAAACGGGTGTTACAAAGCCCGGTTCAGAGCAACTTCAGGTTAACAGAATCGTAAAGTTCAATGTTTCGCAAGATCAATCTCATGTACTTCGTGCAAAATACGCAATAAGGGGTCCAAGTAAGATGTAACGCTCCAATACCTGACCAGTTTGCACTATATAAAACTGCAGAAAAACTAAAAATAAAAAGTGTTTTGCACACTTCTGTCATTGGGCTATATGTGGGCTACATCTGGGTGATATTTGTGCTACATTTGGGCTCTTTTTTCTCTGGTGGCCATCTTGGGAGACTTATTTGTTATGAAGTTTCCTAATTTCGTCATTTACTGCAGTCTCCTCAGTAGGAAATGCTTTCAGTTTTTTACTTTGATTCCATCAAGAAGGCATTCAGATGTGTCACACATTTGCCATAAATTCAGAATGTTAGCACTCTAGTTGTTCATTAGATCACTGTAGTAAAGCTACTGCTCACCAGGGAGTTAACTGGAAGTCTACTGCTGGTATTGAAAGTGATTGTTTCAGTCTGCATGTCAGAATTTTCTAATGAAATAGAAGAGGATTTGAGATCTCACTTAAAACATGCCCTAAATTTTCTTTCTGCAGCACTAACCATAATTTCTATGGCAAAATGAACCCCCTCATTTTGTTCCTTTTTAAATTAAATGTTTTAAGTGTTACCAGTTTATTCCAATCAAGATGGCTTCAGGTGTGCCATACTTTTGTCATAAGTAAGACTGTTAGCGCTCTAGTTGTTCTTTAGAACACTCTGGGAAGCTGCAGTAGAACACAAAGGCATCAACTGACAGGCTGCTCCTGTTGAAATATAACAGGAAGATATTTGAGATCTCACTTAAAACATGTCCTAATTTTTCTTTCTACAGCACTAACCATAATTTCTATGACAAAATGAACCCCCTCATTTTGTTCCTTTTTAAATTAAATGTTTTAAGAGTTACCAGTTTATTCCAATCAAGATGGCTTCAGGTGTGCCATAATTTTGTCATAAGTAAGACTGTTAGCGCTCTAGTTGTTCTTTAGAACACTCTGGGAAGCTGCAGTAGAACACAAAGGCATCAACTGACAGGCTGCTCCTGTTGAAATATAACAGGAAGATATTTGAGATCACACTTGAAACATGTCCTAATTTTTCTTTCTACAGCACTAACCATAATTTCTATGACAAAATGAACCCCATCATTTTGTTCCTTTTTAAATTAAATGTTTTAAGTGTTACCAGTTTATTCCAATCAAGATGGCTTCAGGTGTGCCATACTTTTGTCATAAGTAAGGCTGTTAGCACTCTAGTTGTTCTTTAGAACACTCTGGGAAGCTGCAGTAGAACACAAAGGCATCAACTGACAGGCTGCTCCTGTTGAAATATAACAGGAAGATATTTGAGATCTCACTTAAAACATGTCCTAATTTTTCTTTCTACAGCACTAACCATAATTTCTATGGCAAAATGAACCCCCTCATTTTGTTCCTTTTTAAATTAAATGTTTTAAGTGTTACCAGTTTATTCCAATCAAGATGGCTTCAGGTGTGCCATACTTTTGTCATAAGTAAGACTGTTAGCTCTCTAGTTGTTCTTTAGAACACTCTGGGAAGCTGCAGTAGAACACAAAGGCATCAACTGACAGGCTGCTCCTGTTGAAATATAACAGGAAGATATTTGAGATCTCACTTAAAACATGTCCTAATTTTTCTTTCTACAGCACTAACCATAATTTCTATGACAAAATGAACCCCCTCATTTTGTTCCTTTTTAAATTAAATGTTTTAAGAGTTACCAGTTTATTCCAATCAAGATGGCTTCAGGTGTGCCATAATTTTGTCATAAGTAAGACTGTTAGCGCTCTAGTTGTTCTTTAGAACACTCTGGGAAGCTGCAGTAGAACACAAAGGCATCAACTGACAGGCTGCTCCTGTTGAAATATAACAGGAAGATATTTGAGATCACACTTGAAACATGTCCTAATTTTTCTTTCTACAGCACTAACCATAATTTCTATGACAAAATGAACCCCATCATTTTGTTCCTTTTTAAATTAAATGTTTTAAGTGTTACCAGTTTATTCCAATCAAGATGGCTTCAGGTGTGCCATACTTTTGTCATAAGTAAGGCTGTTAGCACTCTAGTTGTTCTTTAGAACACTCTGGGAAGCTGCAGTAGAACACAAAGGAATCAACTGACAGTCTCTGCCCTTGTTGGATGTACATGTTTTACTGAGAATGTCAGACTTCATTCTCACATGACTGAGAAAGATAATGTGAATTTACAGAAAATATGCTCTCATTTTAGCTTCTGGAGCACCTTCCAAAACTGTATGGGACAAGCATGTGAAAATAGTTTTCTCTCAAACATGATTCATGATATCCCAGCAGAAGGTTTTTCACAGGGTAAAATCACCTTAGAACACACCACAATTCCTGAAATTAGTATGGTACCATCAACAAATGAATTCTAATGTAACTAAAGTCTGTTATCACCCTTTATAGTTCTCCTTTTGGTAACCCTCAAAATCTTCGATTCACTACAATGCATTTCAATGGGGTACTATCATTTATATTGGTCCCAAGATGGCTGCCAGCAATTCCAGGATGAAGTGCTGACAGCCAATCAGATCTCACGATGACATGTGTGGTTAGGCTCCGCCCAGATATATATGTGTTTTCTTTTTCAAATTTCTCAGGAACTACTGAACGGATTTACACCATTTAACCAAAAGGCACGACTCTGAACCAAGGGCTACCTTTTTGCCAAATTTGGTGTAATTCCGTTCAGCAGTTCGGGCTGTAGCTGCGACTAAAGGTTCCTATGGAAAATTGCATGGGGAAAACACGTTTTGGGACCCCCTTTTTCTCGGCCCCCACTTGATGAATCACCCCGAGACTTTCAGGATAGGAGCGGACCGGAGCGCCCCACGAGTTTTGAAAATTTCGCGAAGATTCGTCAACCGGCGCCAAAGTTATTTCAAATAGAATGTTGCGGATTTCCTATGGAAAATAGGTCCTAACTATAACTATCTACTGGCGACCGCCAGTAGATAATATATATATATATATATATATATATATATATATATATATATATATATATATATATATATACACTGAAAAAACCACCACAGGTTTCAGGGACATTATAGTTAGGCTGACATTTCACTCAGTACACAACCAGAGAAATTCAGCTGTTATAGTTAGCTGAGCTAACTATAACTCGCGCCCCCACAATGCACTGCAGATGACGTCACATATTTCATCATTTGTGACATGGTCAGTGACATCACTGATGACATCTCAAATTACATCACTCATGACATCATCCAGTGACTGAGAGTGTTTGTAAAAAGTTTAAGATATGTTTAATATATATAGGCCAAGGTGTATTTGAAGAAGGAGTGGGTGTATGAGTGTCTGTATGGATGATTTAGTTGGGTGTGTGACATGACTGCTATGAGTGAGTGATTAAATGTGTCTTAGTGAATGTATAGGTGAGTGACTAATCTGTGTGAATGTCTGTATCCAGTCTGTCATGTTGTTGTGTAAGTGGCTGCTTGGGTTGGTGAGTAGGTACATGAGTGTCTATATGGGCTATTGAATAGTTCTCTGAGTACCTGTATGGGTACCTGGGTGTCTGTGTGGGTGGGTGAGAGGCTGTGTGACTCCATGCATGGATGTATGAGTGGATGAATCCCTGGGTGTATGGGTTCATGAGTACATCTGTGAGGGACGGTATGGTTGAGTGAGAGTGTGTATGGCTGTGTCAGTGAGTGTATGATGTCTCAGTGCTATATGGGTGAGTAACTGCATATGTAAAAGGCAGTATATGTGAGTGTTGGAGTATATAAGTAACTGTATGTGTGAGTGAGTGAATAAGAGAGTGGCTGTATGGGTGAGTGTGTGCTTGTGTCAGTGACTGCATAGGTGAGTAAGCATATAATAGTATCTGTATGAATAAGTGAGTTGTTGTGTGTATAACTGTATAGGTGAGTAAGTAGCACTGTGATTGACTCAATGGGTGAGTGAGTAGGTGTGTGAGTAGCTCTATGAGTGTCTGACAGTGTATGAGTGGCTGTGTGTGTGTATGAGTGCATATATCAGTGCCTGTATTGATGAGTGTTTGTGTGTATGAATGACTGTATGGGTGAGTGACTGGATGTGTGTGTAGATCTATGAATCAGTGAGTGGGTAAGTACTAACTGGTATTGGTGTGTCTATGGTTTCAAGAATGGTAGTCTGTATTTTAGAGTAGGTGTATGAAATGTTATATTAGGGTGTGCGGAGGTGCTTCATATATTAAGTGGATGAAGTCATCCGTGATGTCATTTGAGATGTCATCAGTGATGTCATCAGTGATGTCACTGACCATGTCATGAGTGATGTAATATGTGACGTCATCAGCAGTGCATTGCAGGGCGCGAGTTATAGTTAGCTGAACTAACTATAACGGCGGAATTTCTACTGGTTTTGTACGAGTGAAATGTCCAACTAACTATAACTGTCCCTAAAACCTATGGTTTTTTCAGTGAATTTCAAAGGTTTTTAAATGCTAATTTCTAACTATAACGTGTCTGAAACCTATGGTTTTTTCAGTGAATATATATATATATATATATATATATATATATCCATAATATGCATGTACATATGTAATAAATATTTTTAAAAATATTAAAATTCTAATTACAATTTTAAAAAAATGTTAGATATATACTTTTATAAAATAAATATATCTATATATATATATACACATATACATAATATGTATATTTATATAAATATATATATTTTAACCCCTTCGATGCTCGTGACGAGCTGAGCTCGTCATGCTGCGCGGTAGCTTGTGCGCATGATGAGCTGAGTCGCACGACTATACCTGCGATCGAATGTCCAGTACACGAGCGGAATTCCGATCGCGGTCAAGGGGTTAAATAAAAACATGGAGTCGCGTACCGGACAGGAATCCCTGTACATTGCCAACCGTTCGTTCCGGATCCACGTACGGAACGCAGCTCCTGCATGATTTTTCACATATATATTTTTCATATATATAGACAAGAATAATATTGAGTTCAAGGTTAGAGGTTTGTTAGGATAGTTACTAAACTTGTATATTAATAAATTAAACTTATTCAAACACTTTTTAATAGTAATTTCAGGAATCGCGGTACGTCAGCGTAGATTGCAACTTCCAGATTCGCGTATGGGACGCAAATCTATCTGTTTAAAAAAATAAAATTCTATATAAATATAGATTTATTTACTGTTATTTAAATGAGGAGGTACAGTTATTTGAAATTGAAATATTAAAACATACAACCTAATATTGTTCAAATGCAAAATGTAAAAAAAAAACGGAATCTCACCCGGTATGCGATGGCACCGCGTAGGAGTCGCACACCCAATGTGACACAAAAAAAAGAGATTTGATTGGTCAAACAACCTGTCATCATTAAACTTTCTTCTTCTTTTGAGTGTGGTCACCACCAGTCACTCTCATTCTAGGACCAGCTATTTTGCAGGAAGATTGGTGTTTTTTACATTTTGTTTTTCACCTATCAAAATGGCAACATCAAGCAGACCTGCAAGAAGAGGAGGCGCAGACCTTGCTGGAAGAAGAGGATGAACCCCTAAGAAAGAAAAAGGAAAGCATTGTTTGGGAGTTATTTACCATTCCAGAAGGAACAAAAAATGTAAATGCTCAAAAGGTGACATGCAGGGTATGTCAGAAGGTGCTGTCTCGGGGCTCTGAGCGCAAATATTTTTGCGGCAGGTCTTCAATTGTACAAACATTTGAGGATGATGCATGGAAACCGTCTCATCAGAGCCGAACTGGTAAGACTGAAGAGTGCTGATGAAGGAGAAGGGGCGCAGTCATCAACAATCCAACCTGGTGACAAGGTGCAGAGCATACCACTAACTCTGCCTGATTTTGCAAAAATTGCACTGTTATGTCCAAAGTGCAAAACTGTTTTGAGTGTGGGGGAGCAAGTTGTTCAAACAATGCTGGACACTATAAAAGCTCATCATTGTTATTTTTTTGTTTGTTTCTGTTTGATTTTTGAAATTCAAAATGTAAAAAACACCAACAAAACTTCAAAATAGTTATAAAAACACAAAAAAATACAAAATAGTTTTTCAAAAAGTTGAAAAAACCCAGTTCTTACGGAACCAACTATTACGGTTTAAAAAAGAAAAGCTACATGTGATATGAATACATGAGTCAATAGATAGTGTCTGTGTGATTGAATTAGTGCGTATGTAGTGTCTGAGTGATTAGAAGAATAAATGAGTAGAGTTTGAGTGAATGGATGAGTGCAAGAATAGTGCCTGAGTGAATGGATGAGTGCATGGGTAGTGCCTGAGTGAATGCTTGAGTGCAAGAGTAGTACCTGAGTAATTGCGGGAGTGCATGGGCACTGCCTGAGTGATTGCATAAGTGCAGGGGTACTTCCTGTGTGATTGGATGAGTACATGGGTAGTGTCTGAGTGACTTTATGAGTACAAGGGTAATGACAGGGTACTTAGATCAGTGCATGGGTACTGCCTGAGTAAAAGGATGACTGCAAGAGTAATGCCTGAGTCATTGGATGAGTGCTTGGGTAGTGCATGAGTTCTTGCAACAGTGCATGGGTAGTCCTTGAGGGAATAGCTGAGTGCACAGGTACTGCCTGAGTGAATGGTTGAGTGCAAGAGTAGTGCCTGAGTGATTACATGACTGCATGGGTAGTGCTTGGGTGATTGCATGAGTGCAGGACTAGTGCGTGGTAATTGAATGAGTGCATGGGAAGTACTTGAGTTGAAGCATGGATCCAAAGGTAATGCCTGGGTCATTGGATGAGTGCATTGGTAGTGCCTGAGTGAATGGATGAGTGCATGGGTAGTACCTGAGTGAATGCTTGAGTGGAAAAGTAGTGCCTGAGTAATTGCGTGAGTGCATGGGCACTGCCTGGGTGATTGCATAAGTGCAGGGCTACTGTCTGGGTGATTGGATGAGTACATGGGTAGTGTCTGAGAGACTTTATGAGTACAAGGGTAATGACTGGGTACTTAGATCAGTGCATGGGTACTGCCTGAGTAAAAGGATGACTGCAAGAGTAATGCCTGAGTCATTGGATGAGTGCTTGGGTAGTGCAAGAGTCATTGCATGAGTGCATGGGTAGTCCTTGAGGGAATGGCTGAGTGCACGGGTACTACCTGAGTCAATGGTTGAGTGCAAGAGTAGTGCCTGAGTGATTACATGACTGCATGGGTAGTGCCTGGGTGATTGCATGAGTGCATGGGTAGTGCTTGGGACATTGCATGAGTGCAGGAAAAGTGCATTGGTGATTGGATGAGTGCATGGGACGTACTTGAGTGGAAGCATGGATCCAAAGGTAATGCCTGGGTCATTGGATGAGTGCATAGGTAGTGCCTGAGTGAATGGATGAGTGCATGGGTAGTGCCTGAGTGAATGTGTGATTGCAAGAGTAGTACCTGAGTAATTGCATGAGTGTATGGGCACTGACTGGGTGATTGAATGAGTTTAGGGGTAGTGCCTTGGTGATTGTATTGGTGCATGGGAAGTACCTCAGTGAAAGTATGAGTGCAATGATAATGCCTTGCTGATTGGATGAGTATATGGGGAGTGTCTGAGTGAATGGTTGAGTGCATGGGTAGTTCCTGAATGAATAGTTGAGTGCAAGAGTTGTGGCTGAGTGATTGCATAACTGCATGGGTAGTGCTTAACTGATTGCATGAGTGCATGGGTAGTGCCTGGGTGATTGCATGAGTGTAGGAGTAGTGCCTTTGTGAATGGATGAGTTCATGGGTACTGCCTGAGTGAATGGTTGAAAGCAGGAGTAGTGCCTCGGTGATTGGATGAGTGCATGGGTAGTGCCTGTGTGAAAGAAAGAATGCAAGGGTAATGACTGTGTTTTCCTATTAGTGCAAGACGTGTGCTTCAGAGAATGAATAAGTGCCTGCCTGATTATATGAGCAACATAATGATAAGTTTCAAGTAGTCTAAAGGATCAACATTATTTATATTAGAAACAAATAACATATAATTAAACTTTAAAAAAAAAATCACATTATCATGCATATTATGTTATGTTAACTGTTTTTATAGAGCGCATGGCTGCCCCTGCAACGGGGCGTCCCAGCGCTAAGGCTATCAGGCACAACCAGAGAGGGGAAATGGACTATAGATTAGAAAAAAGCCACGTCCTAAGCAATTTCCTGAAAGCCCAATGATCCTCGTGCCACGAGCAACAAGAGGGATGGAATTCCAGAGGGCAGGTGCCAAGGCTTTAAACGAGCATCCCCAGCTCTTGCCCTGCACACTCTCGGGATGCAGGCCAGATGGACGTCCACAGAATGCAGGGCTCGAGCCGGAACATACATCGAGCACAATTCGTTCAGGATTTGTGGGCCTATGCCATACAGGATCTTATGAGTAAGACATAGCGTCTCTGTTCTATCGGCAACCAGTGGAGTCAGAGGAGAAGGTCTGAGGTATGGCAATGCTTAGGTAGTGCAAAGACCATCCGGCCCGCCGCATTCTGGGCCCGTTGAAGTCTTTTGGTCACTGCTTTATTTACACTGAGTAGTAGCCCGTTACAGTAATCCAGGCAAGACTGCACGGTAGATTGGATGATCATCTGCCGGGTGGGTGCATCACAAAATCCCAGAATGGATTTCAGGCCACGTAGAAGGCCAAAACAAGTGCCAGCCACAGACTTGGCATGGCCTTCAAATGAGGGGTGCTGTCCACCAGAACTCCTAGATTCTTAACCATGGTTTTTGGTTGGGGGGGACCCCAGGGCCGACAGCCACCATTGGTTGCCCCATGAGTGTTTGTCTCTGCCCACCAAGATCACCTCGGACTTGGTGGAATTCAACTGCAAGCAATTGTCTACCATCTAACCCGAGATGGCCAAAAGATTGTCGTGAAATTTCTCCTGGTCCTGCTTGAGATTATTGGAGAATGTGAACACCACTTGGGTATCATCGGCATATGATACCATAGCAATGTTCCGAGCTTTTGCCAAAAGGGCCAAAGGTCGAACATAAACATTGAATAACGTGGGGCTGAGAGCAGATCCCTGTGGCACACCACAGCCAAGAGGATAGACACTAGAAGTGAAAGGAGGGGCATTATATTATGTATTCTTACCTTTTAAGTAATTTAGATACATTATTCAGTAGAAGTATTTTAGAATAGTATTCTCCTAAACAGCATTAAAACTCGTTTCTAAGTTCAACAGTACCTACTAGAAAGAAGAAGAAAAACTGTTATTTAATGATAATATAATACAGAAATTATAATATTATGGGGCATATTAGCAAGGCGATTATCGCCACTTTAGCGGGACTTTTTCCCGCTAAAGCGGCGATAATATTATCGCCTTATCAACAAGCTGTCGCTAACTGCTGTTAGCGACAGCTTGTAGGCGATAGCGACCGGGTTGGAGTGCCGCTTTGCATGCCAGCGATATTTATCGCTAATGGCATGCAAAGTAGGCGTTCCCCACCTAACAGCGACTGGAAACAGTCGCTGAGGTCGCTAACGCCTATCAGCGAGGCAGGGGCGGTGATTAGCGAACCTGCGCTAAACACGTTTAGCGCTGGTTTGCTAACACCTGGTCCTACCCTGACTTAGCCATGTAATCCAATGAGAGGTGGATTACATCGCTAAGTCCCCCTCGCACTATCAGCAAGCAGAACTGGGGAACAGTGTGAATATCGCCTGTTTTCAGGCGATATTCACACTGTTCTCTAAGGTTTCTATCGCTTTGGAGATTAGCATTGCTGATTGCACGCTAACTCGCGATAGAAACCGGCGATGCCTGGCGATAATTATCCAAGCGCTAATTGCGCTTTGCGATAATTATCGCCAGGCATTGCTAATATGCCCCTATATTTTTAAGAACTCAACATAAATTTAAAATTACATAACATTTTCAGATTCCCTTTTTTGCTGTTCTCAGACTCCACTTAACTTCACCATACACAGTGATTTCAATGTAGTATCATCATTGAACAGCGGGGAAATAAACAATATGTGATTGTAGAAAAAGACAAATCAGTGTAGAGCATCATTTTCAATATGTGTAGCTATGTGTTTTTCTATCTACACTTTGTTAGTTACTTCCTTCATCTACATTAACTCTATTATTTATCTCAAATACATTTCCCAAAATGTAGACTCTCATTTACATCTGGTACAATATAGACAGCAAATATATAAACTATTTGCTTTTAAACACAATTTTCCAAATTTAATACCAATTCGCGTAAATAATATTTCAAACACTAATTATAAATACTAATAGTTTGCACTCCTCTCTACTTTCAGTTCACATCTTCCCAATAGGACTGAATGATGTACTCAAAACTTTGGCTTCAAAAATAACAAATATGAATTTGGTAATTCATAAGGCAATCTAGGTTTGAATTCCAAGTGGGCATCATTGCAATATGTCCATCCTTTATTACACTTTAAATACATAGTATAGAGTCCAGATGTTGTAGTAGGTCCATCATGGAAAATAATAGGCACTGCTATAAAAGTTCTTCCTGAAATAGATATTTGACTTGCATTAAAATTTTTAATTTTCATTTCCAATTGTCTTCCATTTGCTCTACATCGTTGTAGCATTAAAATCAGATATTGTCCAAATCTTTCTATATGTAATGTAGACATCATCTCTGATCTACAATATGAACATCTCATATCCTGATTGGCTGTTTTTATCAATTTGTTAAAAGGTACTGATTTGCAGTCTGGTATCGTCAAGTATATGTATTGTTCTGTTTGTATTTCAGTGGTAGAAGTAAATGAACACTCTTCACATTTATGATCCCATTGAAACTTAGTACAAATAAGTTTTCAATCTGTATTCCTTCATGTTGTAATACTCCAAGCATAAGGATTAGAAATTCTTGAGCATCTTGTTATATATTAAGTGTAAATGTCAAAGAACCAGTACATATATCCTAAAGATGCCGAATACTTCGCTCAGTTACCTACTGTTGAAATACATGATGTAGTAAAGAACAGAATCTTTTTCACGATTTCCCATGACTTCATGATGAAGATCTTGTACATAAAACACAACATTCCGAATCACAGTAGCATAACAGTTGATACCTGAACTATTTTCCAGCTGGTATCCTACAATGTCATCAACAGTTTCCATTTTCTTTTTCTTTACGCCTTCATTTTGGATACACTATTCGTTTCTCATCTATGGGATATTCACCTAAATCGGAAGCATAAAGTCTTCTTGAACAATAGTACTCCCTTACACAATTTGCATCAGCACTAACCTTTTTGTCATCAAAATCTATCAAATACAAACCAGACAATGTTCTTACTTGAGACAATGCAACGTATGCCATTCCCTCTTTGAACACTGTACTTCCAATATTTACAAAGGCAGTGTCTATACTTAAACCTTAGAATTATGAATAGTTACTGCATATGCTAAATACACAGGAACTGTTGTCTACGAACATACAAATCTTTTACAAGCAAAAAACGTACAACACAATGCCCAATCTGTCTTACCTCTTTAATCTGATCAAATTTTATAATCAAAAATTCTGTTCCATCTCTATTCTGATTTTTTCCAAAATCAACAACTTTTCCCATTGCTCCATTTACTAAGGGCCCGATTCTGATGCGGGTTGGAAAAGCTTCCCGACCGAGGGCCTGATTCTGATGCGGTTAGGAAGGCCTCCTAACGGCATTTGCTCCTTCCAAATCGGATCGGGAACGTGTCTTCCCGACCGAGGGCCCAATTCTGATACGGTTAGGAACAAATGTTCCCATTGAAGTCAATGGGAGTTCAACCAAATCGTATCTGAAAGCATCCGGATGCATCCTACTCCGCCGGTCGGACTTTCCCAATCCGAGTGGGTCGGAAACCATTTCCCAACCGATTCGGTCGGGAAGCTTTTCCAACCCGCATCAGAATCGGCCCCTCAGCCTTCTTCTACATTCAAATAACGGCGTAAAATTACCCGACAGTTTATACATACATGTAAAGTCTTTTCTAAGCCTGCAGTTTTAGATACAGACTTTTCCAAATAATCCAATTTAGCCTGTAATTTCTCTGTAAGAAGAATAGTCACTCCCTGGTGTTTAATGTTATCAATAGCATCAATTTCCACTATTTGTTCTTTTTTCAGTTTGAGAAGTTGTTGATAAATATAGAACACTCTTGCAGTGTAGGCATTAGGCAAACTATAGATTACTTTTCTCCAAGCATGTTGTACATTACTTCAGCTGCTGTGTTGTAAACAAGTTCCTTAATAGCCGACTTTCTAAAGCTTGTTTACCATGTTTCGTCAAAACACCAATTCTTATGTCTTGAAGAATATTTCCATAATCTTCATCACTTGCTTGTCACATATTCTTAACAAGTTCTTTATATTCAAAATGTTACCAAATGTTCACATTTCCAATACTTCCCAAAGATTTCCTAGTGTCTTCATGGACAAGTGTTTTAAAAACAGGTTGTCCTTTTACAGGAGTAAGTTGTAGTAGATCTCCGAATACAATTAAATGTTTTCCTCCAAACAGAACATTGTAATCTGTTTTTAAAATCTGTTGCATTCTTAAATGTACAAAGGCAAGCATTAAGTTTGAGACCATGCTCACCTCATCAATGAATAAAAGTTTCATTTTCTTCAGTACTCTTGAGACTTCATAACAAGTTTCTCCAGATAGCTTCTGATATTCCAATTTATTATCATGTTCAACTGGTATCATACGTAACCAATGTAAAGTAATCCCTTTAATGTTGTGTGCTGCTAATCCAGTTGGAGCTGTTACAACACAAGATAAATGTGATTCTGTAGTTTTGTGTAGATAACTGGTCATAACTTTAATTAAGAAACGTTTCCCTGTTCCAGCTTGACCACTGATGTACATTAGAATAGGTTTAAATGATGAACATTGGCATTCTTTTTTTCGTGCAGCAAACCATGTTGTATCTGTTCTTTGACTTGTAGATATATTAATTTCTGTTCAATATTTAGTTGTTCTTCTAACTTTTCCAACTGAATAATATCCTGTTGTGCTTATTGCATTGCAGTTTCTACCTCATTCATGGCTATTGCTGCTTCATTTTCGATAATTGGTTGCCCCTGTGCATTTTGACTCAGTGGACCATAACTTTAACTATCTTGAGAACTTTCTCTAGCTATTTCAGCTGCAATAGTACTTTCTTGTTCAATCTCATCATTTAACATTTGTAGATATGAAGGGAAAATTGTGCACTGAATACTATCTTTACTTGAATTGAAAGAATCTTCATAGCAGTCGAAATCTCCAAGTAATTCCGTTTCACTACGCTAAGGCTTGAACAGTTGCAGAAGTGCTAAGTGGAAATATTCCCTCTTATCTGGACTTTCGCAACTGAGTTTTCTGTGGTTAATAAGATTTCCTCTTGCATGTTTTACCAAACATCCGTCACATCCAATTACTGCATATTTTTCTTCTTTTATATTTTCTGTAACTTTTCTTTTAAAGTTCTTTTATGTTGAAGTATTTCATACAGACATGGGTTTTCGAGAAGTGGACTCCTTTTGGGATAGTATGTATCCAACATATTAGTTTTAACAATATCTGTACTTTCTGGTTCATTCTGTGCTGAGTATTCGATTTCTTGCATAGATTTCAATGCTCTATTTCATGTGGCGGCAAGACCTAGACTTACCCAACTGGTTCCTCTTGACTTTGAATATAAACTGGCTGAGCTCAAGTGATCCGAACATTCATAGGATCCAATCTCTCGATGCGAAAGCATTTTCAAGCTGAAGCTGTACAATTTCTTGCTAAGACTTTTCTATTGTGAAATTTCTTCCCACATTTCTTTCATCTCTGTCTTTTCAGATTTGGTTATATATGATGTAACATAGCGAGCTACAGCAATTGAATTATCTGCAACATACTGGATATCCATGTTTGCATTCCACATTTTCAAAATAACTGGATTGTAGTCATTAATGTACTTTGAAGCTTCTGTTCTTTTTAAGTTGTATGTGTTCATGGGAGATTTCCAAGTTATTGTATGCCTTACTGCTGACAAAACACTATTTACTCTTCCTTTACAAATGATAGAATGTGGGAATCCAAAACGACATTTTGTATAAAATTTCCATTTACATTTGTATTTTCGTCTGCAGTATTTTCCACATCGATGACTTTGAAACTGTAAAACTTGTTGTCTCAAGCTCTTTTCTCCTCCATCTCTTGGAATGGCACATGTAACATACTGTTCGATGAAAGACAAAACAGTTTAATCAGTATCAGTTCCAAATTTTGGTGCATTCTGTATCCATAATAGCATGTGTATATGAGGAGCACCTCTGGCTTGGTACTCCTGTCTCCAAAAGAAATCCTTTACCTCTCCAAGAGGTGGATTATTTTTATTGCAGATAAATGACATCATAGCTTGAAATCTATGATTAAAATATCTGCACACATTTACAGGATCCAAGGAACACGGTTCTCCAGATGTCTTCGATTCAATGTTTTTAACATTTGAATTTGCTTCTCATAGAAATTCAAGTAAATCTTCCCACGCATATTCAGCACAGCTAAGTGTTACAAAACATGTAGGAGTACCTACGTTTCTTAACATGCACTTAAGTTCTCCATGACGTCGATACCAATACTCATTGGTACCACGTTGGCATGCCATCAAACTAATTAACTGAGATTCCAAATTTTCATCTCTTTGTTCAACTTTGTCCATAAACTCTTTTGCACAAACATGTTGAAAATGAAGTCCTGTTTTTAATATGTGGTTCATTGCATACGGAAGTGCAGACAAATCGCTTTCAAACAGAAGATGAAATATATATGGAATGCACTGCCGAAATCTTGTATCTTCACAAAATATTCTTGTTGATTTGTATTCTGAAGCTGGAATCTGTACATCTCGCTCATCAAATCGTCCACCTTCTCCAGTGGGGAATAGCTGTGGAAAACAACGAGCTTCTAAACTTTTTTCCCACACACTCATGAGACTTCCCTTTGCTTTTTTCATTTGAAATAATTCAATACTGTTTCCAATTATTTCTTTGGAATGCAAAGGATGTATTGTATAATGTTCATAAATCTCTTCAGTTCTCCACTTGTCCACTTTTTCAATTTGTCCAGTTGAAATTACTGTTGCATCTTGTAAGCATATTACGTCTTCATCAACATTTACTTTCTTATAATAAATGTTATTATGTCTCACATATATTGTAGCCTTTTGAAGTTTACTGACATCTACAAACTCTTGACAAATTTTTCGACTCTTTGTTCGTACACCATTTACTAGAATAACTACTGGCTCATTTTCTTCTCTGTCTACACCAACAGTTTCAATATTTTTCTTAAAATCTAAAGGTAAATAGACAACTCTTCCTTTCAGACCTTTTTGTAAATCTGTTGGTGGCTGCTTACCAGTTTTAGGCTCCATACGAAACTATGGCCTGAAATGGGTGTACAGATTGAATAAGAATAGACTCATATGTATTTAAATCACTCAGTTCCTGAGGAATAGGTACCCACTCTAAGTTGTTATTTACTGTTCCAGCTGTCTTTTTGTTTTCTTCTAATTTGCTGTAACAAAATTTACAAATGACTTGATCAACACCCAATTCAAACTGACCTTCTACAAACAAATAAACACGAAAAAGCTGCCATTTATCATTATTTTCTTTTTCACTTTTTAATATAAATCAGCATTCCCAGTTTGACTTCTATAGTGAGTACGACGACAACAAATACAAACAAAGTTTAGTTTTTCTGACAAAACAGTCTTAAACTTTATAATTTCTTCTGCAAACTCATCAATACTAATTTCTTTCTCCTGTTCTTCAACACCTACACTTATCAAACTCTCAGTTTCTCTAAAGTCATCTTCTGATCCAAAAAACCAAAACTGTATATCATCACAAGCTTTCTCTATATCTGATACAGAACCGTGCAAAAGAGCTGTGTTCATTTTACTTAAACATAATGCAGGAGTTTTTACATAGTAGAGTCTCCTTACCAACTTCCGCATTTCAGAGTGGTGTACAGCTAACATTCTTAAATGATTAAAAATACTTTGGCAGACTTTTCTTGAAAGACAAGCCAGAGAATGACCTTGCAACTTAGTATATTTTCTTATTTTACATGGATCTAGTCCTTGTAACATCTTAATTTTCAGTTTAATACTTTTTTTGCAATATTCTCTTAAACAAATTCGTAATATGTCGATAGACTCCTGTTGAATACTGCAAATACTGCTACAATCCCAGTTAAATACAGGAGCTTGTGTATGCCTCTCTTGAACGTCTTCAGCTGTTACTTCTTTTACATTCCTAGGAACAATTTTTTTCTCTTTGAATCGGAGAGCCATATTTCATCTCATAGCATCGACCACTAGTATCAACTGCATGTACTAATGTGTTCTGTTGAAAATAGCTTTCTTCATGAAAGAAAGGCTCAGAACTAGAAGTATGCTTCCATTCACCAGTGAAAATTTTACAAAAGTTACTTCTATTAACCAGTCTTTTTCTTTTGCTTTTCTCCTTCATAAACAGCATTGTTTTATTCAATGTTTTCATTCTCTTCGGTATTAATATAAATAATTTTCTTTTTATTTAAAAAGCTTTATTCACTACACTTTCAATCTGTTGCTTTTTCTTATAAGCTGCTAATCTTCTTTTATATTTTTTACAATCTTTCAATAAATTCTGTAGTACTCTATGTCAATATATTCTCTTCCTTGTGTCTTTATATTCTTTCAGCTTTCTTTCAACATGGATTGTTTTCCCATAACACCATTGTCTATTATCATGTCCTTTTTCCTTTCCTTCTGATATGTTGTTGAACTTATCTTTTTTTAACATTTTCAAAATGCTTTACATTCTGTAAAAGTCTTTTAACAAACTCTTTAGTTCTCTTACCAGAACTCTTTTTCTTCAGTGTATCATTTTGCAATTCATCTAATTTCCTCGTTTCTCTTTCCTTTAAATAGTACTGTTTTTTTCTTGTCTTCTCATTTGATATTTTTTTGCCATTCTCAATGTTTTTTACCAATAAATGTAAAAATCTGAAAAACAAAGAAAACTTTAAATAGTATGTTAAATAATGTTATACTTTTAAAATAATTATATATTAATATTCATATCAATAAATAAATAAATACTTTCAATTACATTGCAAATGTCTCCATAACACGTAAATATTTAGAGTATTATACTTTAGATATTAACAAACCTGTGATAAGAACACACACGTTTAAACAGTAACGGTTCAGATTGCTGTTTTAAATATGGTTAGTCCCAAGATTCTAAGCAGTTGGTGAAAACTGAAGCTTCAACAGAAAAGTGAGGTTTAAGACATGTTGACAAAAGAATTAGTGATTAGGCTACTTGCTATGAGTTTGTGAAAATGTACACTTGAAGTAGGCCGTATAAGTTTACATGTGTACTTGAAATGAGAAATGTAGTCTGTCAAATTTAAAACTCTGCGTGCTCTTGTGACTGAGGTGTGTGTCTACTTCTTCATCTATTGTCTAATGTGTTATACATCTAAACATTGTAGCTTGAAAACCTGGTTGGTTTGTCTACTGGTAGACAAATCTCTCAGTTCTGCTCTATCAGTCAGTCGCACAGCCTCTGATGTCTTCTGTATATAGGTGTGATGGATCCATTCAAATTTCCTGTTCAATACTCAGGTGGCATGTTTTACGAGCAGAGAGGAATACATAGATTTTTTTTTACACATATTTAGACACCATACACTGTGAAACACAGGTATCCAAAACGCACAGAGTGATGTATGTATGCTTTGAGAAATATGGTGAGACTTATAACAGTGATATAGTTGAATATCTGTGTCTCAGAGCGCATGCTGTCTAAATTTGTACAAAAAAAAGTGTATGTATTCATTTCTGCTCATAAAATATGGCCCCTGTGTATTGAACAACCTATGTGGGAGGATCCACAATATCTTCATTCAGAAGACATCACAAGCTCTGCGACTGAACGACAGAGCAGTACTAAAAGATTTCTCTAGCAGTAGCCAAACCGACCAGGTTCAGATGCATAACACATCAGACAATAGATGTAGAAGTAGACACATACGTCATTCACAAGACCATGAAGTACCTTAAACTTGACACACTGCAGTTCCCATTTCAAGGCGACACCTAAATTTAGGTGACATACTTCAAGTGTACCTTTACACATACTCATAGCAAGTAGCCTAATCACTAATCCTTTTGTTAACATGTCTAAAACCTCACTTTTCTCTTGCAGCTTCAGTTTTCAACAACTACTCAGAATCTTGGTCCTAGCCAAATTTAAAACAGCAACCCTTCCTATGTCACTGTTATAAGTCTCATCATGATCCTCAAAGCATGCAAGCATGTGTCTGTACCTTTTGCTAGTGGCATCATAAATAAAAGAAGCATACAAATGGGTGTATACCTGTGTTTTACACATCTACCATCTTCATAGACATAACACGTGTGAGAATACATGAGCAAGTAGAGACACACCTCAGTCACAAGACCATGAAGTCTTTTAAACTTGTCAGACTGCACTTCCTATTTCAAAGAGACTCCTAACTTTATGCAGCATACTTCAAGTGTACCTTTCCACAGACTCATACGAAGTACCCTAATCACTTCTCCATCTGCCAACATATCTTAAACCTCATTTTGTGCTGCAGCTTCACTATTCAGCGACTACTGAGAGTGTTGGGCCTAGCCAAATATATACAGCAGCAACCCTTCACATGAGTCTGTTATAACTCTCACCATATTCCTGAAAGCATGCATGCATGTGTCTGTTCCTTTTGGTAGTGGCATCATATATAAAGGAAACATACAAATACATGTATACCTATGTTTTATACCTGTAGCATCTCCAGATACATAACACGTGTGAGAATACATGTGGAAGTAGAAACATACCTCAGTCACAAGACAATGAAGTTCCTTAAACTTTACAGACTGCACTTCCCATTTCAAGCAGACACCAAAATTTATGTGGCGTACTTCAAGTGTACGTTTCCACAGACTCATACGAAGTAGCCTAATCACTAATCCCGCTGCCAACATGTCTTAAACCTCACTTTTATGCTGCAACTTCCCTATTCTGCGACTATTCAGAGTGTTGGACCTAGCTAAATATAAAGCAGCAACCCTTTGCAAGTGTCAGTTGTAACTCACACCATATTCCTGAAAGCATGCATGCATGTATCTGTACCTTTTGCCAGTGGCATCATATATAAAAGAAACATGCACATAGATGTATACCTGTGTTTTATGCATCTAACATCTTCAGATGCATAGCAAGTATGACAAACACATGTGCAAGTAGAAACATACCTCAGTCACAAAACCATGCAGACCTTAAAATATGGGGACTGCACTTCCCATTTCAAAGAGACACCTAAAATATTGCGGCGTACTTCAACTGTACCTTTCCACTGACTCATATAAACTACCATAGTCACTAATCCATCTACCAATGTACACATACTAGTATGCACAAACTATTTCAATCATCATTTCAGTACAATAAAACAAGCTACAATACACATCTGTACATTTTGTAACATATTTCAAACATCACAGGTCTCAAATAATTGTAAACTTTGAAAATAAAGCTTTTAAAATCTAAAAATATCACTACAAACAGTAACGCACTACTACATAATACATAACACACCTTACAAATTTGTAACTCACCTTTCAAATGGTATTTCAGAATATAAAATATCAGAAACTCATAAAAGATTTTCTTTTGCACACAATAAATGTAATGCACCACTCTCAACAACGTAAAACCAGTAATGGCAAACTTTCCCTCTCTTTCTGCACACAAATAAATGTAAGGAACAAATCGCATTGCTTCCTACATTATTTCAAATTGTGAAACACATTTCTATTGGTTACACATATTAACCCTTTCTACCTGTCTTCTAGAAGTACCCAAACTGGTTCTGTAATTTTCTGGAGTCGCGACTCCATCGCAGTGCCGCAGTGTAGCGTTGCGATGGAGCAGCGAACCCTGATGGGAGTTCAAAAACCTATATGCAATAATACTAGCATTATTTTTTAACAACACACTACTTCTAAACATACTACTGATTTGGGAAAACTTTATTTAGTAGCATATCACTTATATATAATTTATAATTTCACATTTTTAATTCACAGTTAAATTTCAACCCTTCCCCCATTCTGCTTAATCCCAGATTCCATAGTAATAGTTTCTGCAACATTCAACTGTACTGGCAGGTCCCAAGTTCACCATATTTTCAAGTTCAGCACAGTAGCTTACAAATACAAATAGCAGTTGTGGTTGACTTTTGAAAATATTACCTTATCCTATCTACTGTACCTTTCAAACATTTTTTAATAACTAATAAGAAACATACTACTTCAGGAAAGTAACATTTATCCTATTTTTGAGTGCACAATGTTAATGAACAGCCAATCGCTTATCTGCTTTTTCAAAAACAGCATCTTCTCCTCCATTTTAGATACCTCTCATTCTACCAAGTGACTACCTCAGCTACAGACATCTTTTCATTACTTCCAGACATCCCTGAAAGATGCTTACAGTATGGATTTTAGGGCACAGCTATGTTTTCTGGACCAAAAGGTATGTTGAAAACAGAGGTATTGACAAAGACCTAGGTTTGCAAAATGTGGATATTATATGGATTGCACAGAGAGGATTAAAGTGGCACCAACTGATGCCTTTGGTTAAAACCTTTTTGCATCTCCAACCCCCTGACCTCATGATTGTGAACTTTGGTGGCAATGAACTAGGCACATTAACTGGGGTAGGTCTGGAATTCCTAATGAAAGACACCTTTGCATAATTGATGTTGCTTTTACCTCATACTGTCTTTGTATACTCTAATATATGCCAAAGACAGAAATGGAAGTGGTCAAATCAATTCTGTCCACAGATTGAGGAAGCTAGAAAGAATGTCAATAAAGCTGTTTCTGCTTACCTCAGAGAACATACAAAGGGCTCCATCTATAACAACAATTGACATTTTGATATGGATGACATTTACAGAAGTGATGGAGTTCAATTCACAGATCAAGGGAACAGAGTATTTCTCAACAACCTTAAGCTGTGCATCCGCACTTACATGTAGCTCCAACAAACCCGTAGTGAATCCACAAAACAAAAGCACAAATTCAATGTACTACAACACAATGCACTTTTCAAGTTTATTTTTTAATTTTAATTTTTTATATTATTACTTACTCTATCAAATTTAATGTGATTATTAACTTCAATCTCACTCACTCTATAAAAAAAGTTCACAAATGCAACACTAATTTCTGAATTATATACTATTAAATTATTTATTTGAGGTGGATCTGCTAATCCACTGCAACGTTACGCTGGGAGGCCGCGCTGAGAGCCGTGATGGGGTCGCGACTCCTATCACAAGAGAAAAAAAATAATTAATGCCCCCCAGTTCCATTACCCGATGTCGCCCCGAGGACCCCATCCCCCGGGGCCCGGCCATTTTTTATTAAAAAAAAAAAAAGAGAGAGAGGGGCCAATTGCCCCTCTCCCTTCCTGAGCCATTTTTGGCCCTGTGGACCCCATCCCCCGGGGCTTGACAAATCCTTTATTTTCTTTTTTTTCTTTTTATAACGGGAGGGGTGCCGAACAGCCCCCCTCTCCAGGCCGATTTCGGCCCCAGGGACCCCATCAACTCGGGGCCCGGCAAAAACTTTATTTATGGAAGGGGGGCTGCGTGGCCCCCCTTCCCTGAGGCCAATTATGGCCCCATGGACCCCATCCCCGGGGCCTGGCCATGACTTAAAAAAAAAAGAATAAAAAATGGGGGGGCCGGGTGCCCCCCTTCCTGGGCCATTTTTGTTATGTTATGTTATGTTATATATATTTATAACGCGCACAGATACTCGGCAGAGTGTCCCGGCGCATACTTGAAAAAAGAAACATAGGTCAGAGCATCAGCTAGAAGAGAAGAGTTTTTAACTTTTTCTTAAAGATCACCGGGTCCTGGATGCCGCGCAGCTCCAGGGGCAGAGCATTCCATGCCAAGGCAGCTTTCCGCACAAAGGAGCTCCCACCAAGCCTTTGGCGGTTGAACCTAGGGGTCTGCATCAGAAGTTGAGAGGAGGAACGCAACTGTCTTACTGGGTTGTAAAAGCGAATCTCTTCTGTAGATAGATAGGTCCCAGGCCATAGAGAGCCCTATGGGCGATGGTCATAGTTTTGAATTTTATTCGGGACTCCACAGGGAGCCAGTGCAAAGAGCGCAAATGAGCGCGCACACTTACACCTGCCAGACAAACCCAGCAGTAGTCTGGCAGCAGAGTTTTGAACTACCTGCATTTTATTCAAGAGGTAGCCAGGGATGCCCACATAAAGTGCGTTGGCATAGTCCAGGCGGGACAAAATCAAGGCACGAACAACAGTTTCTTTGGCGGGTCTAGGAAGGAGAGGAAGAAACTTCCTCAAAGCTTTCAGGGTGCCAAAACAGGTCCCAGCCAGCTTCTTAACCTGGGTTGAAAAGGTCAGGTTCTCATTGAACCAGACCCCCAGATTTTTTGCAGCGTTTCCCATTGCACTAGGCAGGGGGAAACCAGGGGGCCATAGCCTCTCTCTGAAATTGGCAGGAAATACGCCATACAAGAGAACCTCCGACTTCTCTTCATTACACTTCAGTTGTGCCTGAGCAAGCCAATGAAAAACAGAAGACAGACAGTGCTGAGCAGAGAGGACTGAATCATCGTCCCTTCCCCAAGAAAACAGGAGCTGAGTGTCATCCGCGTAGGCCAACACCTTAGCCCCTAATGTCTCCGCTAAATAAACCAGCGGAGTAACATAGATGTTAAAAAGAAGGGGACTAAGGGATGACCCCTCGGGACACCTGTGACCACCCGCTGGGGCACAGAGGCACATGGTGGAAGCCAGACCTGCTGGGTGCGGCCTTCCAAAAGACCTAATCCAGCCCCAAACAGACCCGGATATGCCAATCTCCAGGAGGCGATCAAGAAGCAAGGAGTGAGGCACTGTATCGAATGCCGCCGAGAGATCCAGCATAACCAGTGCGGCTCTCCCGGCGGCATCCAGACACTCACGAATCGCCTCTGACACCTCTAACAATGCTGATTCCGTGCTATACGAGGCCCGAAAACCAGATTGAGCCGGGTGTAACAAACCCGATGCCTCAATGAAATTGGTAAGCTGATTAGTGACCACCTTCTCACAAACCTTAGCCAAACTTGGCAAAAGCGAGATTGGGCGGTAATTTCCAGGGATCAACGGGTCGAGGGACGGCTTCTTAAGGAGAGGGAGAATTTGTGCCTGCTTCCAGGACGCCGGGACAAGAGCCTCCCGCAAAGACATGTTAACAATTAAGTTAACTTCGGGATTGATGGTGTCAGCCGCAGCGGCCAGAAGTCTCGCAGCACAGGGATCAGTTGGAGAGCCTGACTTCAAAGCCTTAAGAATTTTGAGAGAACAGGACAGATCTATAGGCTCAAAGGTTGACAACATATTAGCAGGGCCAGCTACAAGCTGGCCAAACGGAGAAGCCGTAAGTACCGTGGAACCGGAGGAGAAGGTAGCTTGTATAATACAAATTTTGTCCAAGAAAAATTTTGCAAGAGTATTACACCAGGATTCTGAGGCTGGCGCAACGCGAGCCTGGGCACTGGGAGAAATAAAACTTTCCACAATAGAGAAAATTTCCTTTGAGTTATTGTTGGCCTGGTCGATACGTGAAGTAAAATATTTGCTTTTAGCGACCGCTATGGTGGCATAATAGCTTTTTTGTTTGGATCTAAGTGAATGTTTCGCCATAGGACAATAGCCACTAAAGCGCCATGCTCGCTACAATCTTTTACATTCATGCTTCAGGGCTTTCAGCTCTGAGGAAAACCAAGGTTTGGAGGGGGAATCTCTTGCCAGCTTAAGCCGGCACGGTGCAGATAAAGCGGACACCGAGTCAGAGATCCAGTCAGTAAACCTAGACACGTTCCCCTCCAAGTCTTGCTGAAAAGAAGGCCGAAATACAGCCAAAGTGCTGATGAACTGGACCCTATCCCCCGGGGCATGGACTGACGTTGGGGACAGTGGGGGGGAGCCCCAATGCCCCTGCGGTCCCTGCCAGCTCCCCGCCTCCTGCAGGAGCCAGCACTGCTATTGGACAAAGGGAGATGCTGACATGCAGCTCCATTTGCCCAAAAGCAATTCTGCTTTGCTTCATAGAAGCAAGAGCATTTTCCATGCTCTCACTTCCAAGCTCCCGCCCTGCCATAGCAAACTGCAATGTCCCAGGGGTGAGCATGGTGTAGATGTGTGATGTGTTAGTCATCGTATAGAAACGAAATAGATCCATGTGTAGGATACCTCCAACCAATGGAGTGTTTGAAGAGTGCAAACGAAAGCCCAAATCAATGTTATAAACACGTATATATCTAGAAACATAGTCAAGGAAATATTAGAGAGAAGGAGAGGCAGAAATCTAGGTCACCACAAACGTGTTCAAATCAAACCCGTAAAGTATGTGCTTGAAACGCCCTTATACCGAGTAAAGGCCAAACGTTATAACGCGGCTCACCTTAAAATGTCACTATCCTTACATAATCTATCTGGAATCTATAGTCCATGAGAAACTTTTTTAAATCTGAAAAAGAAATCAAAATACACGGTGTATACTAATATCTAACAGATACCATAAGTAGTATAGGACACCAAACACTGTCCTACTTACCACAGTGTTAAGCTTCAGTCCACATAGTATATAGATGTGGAAAAGTATATATGAAAACGTCCGTATTCTGAAATATAAATTGAATCACATGTCACCACCACGACTAGGTGTATAGTTTGAGGTATCATACTTATACTCGTAGGCCGTCACATGAGTACATTAATATACAATATTATCCAATTCAACCTAATATAATATATGTAAGTCGACACCTTGCAAAATTAACAAGAGAGCACACGACACGGAACCCGATTTATTTATTTATTTATGCGTTTTTATATAGCGCGGACTTTACCCGAGGGTGTCAGAGCGCTTCACAACAGGATCAGCAACATTACATAAGGAGGAAGATACAAATGAGCATAATACAAAGGCAAGCGTTACATTGCATGAGGAAAAAGTGACAATTGTGCAAAAACAAACAAACCAAATACAAAAAGAGGAATAAGTTCCAATAGGAAAAAGTGACAGATGTGCATGAAACATGGGGTACCAAATACAAATGGAGGTATAATACTGCAATAAGTGGCAGTCACACATGACACACTGGGGAAGGCACTTCTATAGGCTTGGAGTACAGAATTTCCTATAGTGGAAGAACTTCCTTGAGGTAGTAGAGAGGGCGTGAATTCAGCAGGGGGTACATGGGGTACAAAATATATGATACATGGGGTACAAAATACCACTAAAGGCATAATACTGTAATAAATGGCAGTAACTCAAAGCACACTGAGAAGGCCCTTCTATAGGCTTGGAATACAGAATTCCTATCGTGGAAGAGCTTCCTTGAGGTAGTAGAGAGGGCTACCCGACCAGCTGTTGGGCCGTAAATGACCCAGTCCACAGTGCCTCAAAACTCCTCTGTTCTTTACGAGGGGCAAAATAATAGCAGACTCTTTACGATTCTCAGAAAGTGTCTCTTGTCTTTTAAGTTTCATGGCTTTGTTAGTGGCTCTATTGATCAGATGTTCCTCATAGCCTCTAATCTTAAACCTTGTCCTGATCTGTTCCACATTGTCCTTAAATTCATCATTACGACTACAGTTTCTCCTAGCCCTAACCATCTCGCCAAAAGGTACTGGCGCAATTTGATGGTCAGGGTGGGAGCTGGTAGCATGTAACACCGAGTTACATGATGTTTCCTTCCTGTACATCCTACTGTTTAACTTGTGTTCATATATATATACAATTTCACATCTAAACATACAATATTCTGCTTACTGTGATGCATTGTAAAGGACATATTATATGGATTATCCTCCAAGTATTGTTTAAAACTATATAGGTCTTCCGCTGTCCCTGTCCATATCAACAGAATGTCATCGATATATCTGCCCCAAAAGTAAATGTACTGTATCCAGTTAGCACCACTCTTTCCCCAGATCCACTCCCTCTCAAACCACCCCATGAAGGTTCGTTTTGTGATAGGTAATTTTGATGTCGCCTCACTAGGTTTTGGGCCCTTGCCTGTCGCAGGTACTTGACCCACCCACACAAGTGAGGTACCATTTTTCTCAGAAGACTTTAGGGAATGCGGGGTGAGTGGAATTTTGTGGATCCACACAGATTCCAGAACTTTTCCACCACAGAAATGTGAGGAAAATGTGTTTTTTTATACACATTTTGAGGTGTGCAAGGGATTCTAGGTAACAGAACCTGGTGAGAGCCAGTCAAGTCACCCCATCCTGAATTCCCCTGGGTGTCTAGTTTTCAAAAATGTACAGGTTTGCTAGGTTTCCCTATGTGCCGGCTGCACTAGGACCCAAAATCCACAGGTAGGCATATTGCTAAAAACAAATCTGTGCCTAGTCGGCTTTTTGCCACCCTGGGGGGGATATCAGGGGTGGGGTTGCCTCGATATGCCCCCAAGGGCGGAAACACTGTGGCTATTTTTTTGGGGGTAGGGGCATTGGTATGCCCATTCTGGGCAGCCCCCACCCCACACATAAAAAAGCCAGCGTAATCGTTGGCGTCTAGTGGGCTTTTTGCCCCCCCAGGGGGGGCAGATTGGGGGCTACTGCCCCATCTTCCCCCAGGGGGGAAGAAAGGCTGTAATTGTTGCGGGTGGGGAGTGGGGGCATTGGCATGCCCGTTTTGGGCAGCCCCCACCCTAATTAAAATTTGCCCCAAAAAAATCCCTGGCATCTAGTGGCCTTTTTGCCCCCCCGGGGGGGCAGGAAGGCTGTAATTTTTGTGGGGGAGGGGGTGGGGGCATGGGTATGCCCGTTTTGGGCAGCCCCACCCTAATTCAAATTTGCCCAAAAAAAATCCCTGGCGGCTAGTGGGCTTTTTGCCCCCCCGGGGGGGCTGAGAGTCCACTAGACGCCAGGGAGTTTTTTGGGCAAATTTTTATTAGGGTGGCAATGCCCCCACCCTAATTAAAATTTGCCCAAAAAATCCCTGGCGTCTACTGGGCTTTTTGCCCCCCCAGGGGGAAGATTTGGGGCTAATGCGCCCATCTGCCCCCCAGGGGGGGGCAGAAAGGCTGTCATTTTTGCGGGGGAGGGGGTGGGGCATGGGCATGCCCGCTTTGGGCAGCCCCACCTAATTCAAATTTGCCCAAAAAAAATCGCTGGCCACTAGTGGGCTTTGCCCCCCGGGGTGCAGATTGGGGGATAATGCTCCCATCTGCCCCAGGGGGGCAGAAAGCTACTAGACGCCAGGGCGTTTTGAGCAAATTTTAATTAGGTGGGGGTTGCCAAACACGGGCATGCCAATCCCCCACCCTAATAAAAAATTTGCCCCAAAATCCCTGGCGTCTAGTGGGCTTTTGTCCCCCGGGGGGCATATTGGGGGCTACTGCCCCATCTGCCCCCCAGGGGGGCAGGAAGGATGTAATTTTTGCGGGGGAGGGTGTGGGGGCATGGGCATGCCTGTTTTGGGCAGCCCCACCCTAATTCAAATTTGCCCCAAAAAATCCCTGGCATCTAGTGGGCTTTTTGCCCCCCTGGCGGGGCAGATTGGGGGCTAATGCCCCCATCTGCCACCCAGGGGGGGCTGAAAGTCCACTAGACACCAGGGAGTTTTTTTGGCAAATTTTAATTAGGGTGGGGGCTGCCCAAAACGGGCATGCCAATGCCCCCAGCCTAATTAAAATTTATCCAAAATATCCCTGGTATCTAGTGGGCTTTTTGCCACCCTGGGGGGGCAGAAAGGCTGTAATGGTGGTGGGGGGTGGGGGCCTTGCGGTGCCCATTTCGGGCAGCCCCCACCCTAAAAAAAATTGCGTGAAAAAAAATCCCTGGCGTCAAGTGGGCTTTCTGCCCCCCCGGGGGGGCAGATTGGGGGCTACTGCCCCCATCTGCCCGGAAAGGCTGTAATGGTGGCAGGGGTGGGGGCATTGGCGTGCCCATTTCGGGCAGCCCCTACCCTAAAAAAAGGTGCAAAAAACAATTCCTGGCGTCTAGTGGGCTTTCTGCCCCCGGGGGGAAGAAAGGCTGTAATGGTGGCGGGGGGTAGTGGCATTGGCGTGCCCATTTCGGGCAGCCCCGCCCTAAAAAAAATACACCAAAACAAATCCCTGGCGTTTAGTGGGCTCTCTGCCCCCCCGTGGGGTAGATTGGGGCTACTGCCCCATCTGCCCCCCAGGGGGCAGAAGACTGAATTGTGCCCATTTTTTTTATGGGGAGCGGAAGGCCCTTGCCCAAGGGGCCGCTCCCCTCCCTGGTGTCTAGTGGGCGGATCCCTGCTTGGGGATCGCCCTCTTGGGGCAATCCCCAAGCAGGGATCCACTGGGGAGGGGTACCGTTGGAAAGGGGAGATTCTCCCCATTCCAATGATACCTCTCCCATCTTTCTATGTGCCCGGGGGCTGAGATAGCCCCTGAGCACATAGAGTGAAACTGAAATGAGCCTAAAGGCTCATTTCAGTTTCGGTTTCTGTGCAATGACGACAGCGCGATGTGCGCACTGATCGTCATGGCACAGAAACCAGGGAGGGGCCTCGGAGCTGGGGAAGCTCTTCCCCAGCTCCCAAGGTCACAGGGGAGAAATAGAAATCCCTCTGCTGTCTGCAGCAGAGGGATTTCGTGTTCCTGGACTCAATGACGGAATGGTTCCGTCATGAGCACAGGGGTACCGATGCTCATGACGGAACCATTCTGTCATGAGCATCGAAGGGGTTAAGCACCATCTGTAATATTTGTATTTCTATTTGGATAACTTGAGACCAGACTGGAGTGTGCGCCATTTCTCCCAGCCACCAAGTATATTATAATAGCGCCGGGGACGTGGTGGTCCCCGGGGCCGGGAGTCCTGGGGTCCACAACAGACCCCCGTATGTTAATTAATTAATGCCCCGGGGTGGTGGTGGTCCCCGGGGCAGTGTGAAGGTGGTAGGAGCCCCCTCACACTTTAATAATTTAAAAAAAGCCCCTGGGAGGTGGCGGTCCTCGGGACTGCGGGTGGGCACGAGGCCCCCCCACATTTAAATATTAAAGCCCCAGGGAGGAGGCAGTCCCCGGGGCAATGTGGGGGTGGGCAGGAGCCCCCCCACACATTTTTATTTCAAAGACAGCCCCGGGGAAGTGGCGGTCCCGGGGCTGCAAGGGGGCTGCGTGCCCCTGCATATTATAAACAAAGCTCCGGGGGAGGTGGTGGTCCCCAAGGCTGCAGGGGCCCCCGTGGACCCCCTCACCTATTAACATATTTAACCCCGAGATCTGGCCCACCCGGGGGCCTAGTAAAACCAATCGCGGAAGACGCACTTCGTTTTTTGAAGAAAAAAATAGCGGAATTTGCGTACCGTACGTGAATCCCGCCGAAATGTTTTTAAAAATGCTTTTTTTGGCCCTTGGACTCACTGTGAGACCCCCTGAGCAGGCCTAGAGGGTCAAGGTATTCCTACCCTGCCCCCATTTCTTGTTTTTTTACCTTTTTTCTTGTGACTCGGTTCAACAAAGTCACAAGATGGCTGCCAACACTTCCTGGTTTGAAGTGTTGGCAGCCAATCAGAGTCAAGCTCCTGATTGGGAGGGTGCGCTGATCCACCGCAATAACCAGATACTAATATATTTTCATATATGAATTTCTCAGGAGCTACTGAATGGATTTACACCATTTAACAAAAAGGTCGCTTTTTGAACCAAGAGCTAACTTTTTGCAAAATTTGGTGTAATTCCGTTCAGCAGTTCGGGCTGTAGCCTTGTCTAAAATGTCCTATGGAAATTAACTTGGAGAAAACACGTTTGGGGCCCCCGTTTTTCTCTGCCCCCACTTGACAAATCACCCCAAAACTTTCAAGACAGGAGCTAACCGGACCGCCCCATTAGTTTTGAAAATTTCACAAAGATTCGTCAAACGGCGCCAAAGATATTGTCAAAACAAAAAACGCTTTTTAAATAGAAACAAAGTCCTAACTATATGTACCGACTGGCGACCGCCAGTAGGTAATATATATATATATATATATGACTATGTATTACCTACTGGCAGTCGCCAGTAGGTAGTTATAGTTAGGACCTATTTTCCATAGGAAATTCGGAACATTCTATTCCCAATAACTTTGGCGCCGGTCGACGAATCTTCGCGAAATTTTCAAAACTCGTGGGGCGCTCCGGTCCGCTCCTATCTTTAAAGTTTCGGGGTGATTTGGCAAGCGGGGGCCGAGAAAAGAGGGGGTCCCAAAACATGTTTTCCCCATGCAATTTTCCATAGGAAACTTTAGACACGGCTACAGCCCGAACTGCTGAACGGAATTACACCAAATTTTGCAAAAAGGTAGCCATTGGTTCAGAAAGAGCCCTTTTTGTTAAATGGTGTAAATCCGTTCAGTAGTTGCTGAGAAATTCAAAAAATAAGAGTCAAAAAATCAATTTCCCATAGGGAACTTTGTGCAAGGCTACAGCAGAAACTACTGAACGGATTTACCCCACATTTGGCATAAATGTACTGCTTGGCTCAGAAAGCGACCTTTTCAAAAATGGTGTAAATCCATTCAGTAGTTTTTAAATATTAAAGGAAAAAGAACTTTATATATTCTAGGCGGAGCCTAACCACACATCTCATCGTGAGATCTGATTGGCTGTCAGCACTTTATCCAAGAAGTGTTGGCAGCCATCTTGGGACCAATATACATGATAGCACCTCAATGAAATGCATTGTAGTGAATAGAAGATTTTGAGGGTCACCAAAAGGAGAACTATAAAGGGTGATAACAGACTTTAGTTACATTAGAATTCATTTGTTGATGGTACCATACTAATTTTAGGAATTGTGGTGTGTTCTAGGGTGATTTTACCCTGTGAAAAACCTTCTGCTGGGATTTCATGAATCATGTTTGAGAGAAAACCATTTTCTCATGCTTGTCCCACAGAGGTTTGGAAGGTGCTCCAGAAGCTAAAATGAGAGCATATTTTCTGTAAATTCACATTATCTTTCTCAGTCATGTGAGAATGAAGTCTGACATTCTCAGTAAAACATGTAAATCCAACAAGGGCAGAGACTGTCAGTTGATTCCTTTCTGTTCTACTGCAGCTTCCCAGAGTGTTCTTAAGAACAACTAGAGCGCTAACAACCTTATCTATGACAAAAGTATGGCACACCTGAAGCCATCTTGATTGGAATAAACTGGTAACACTTAAAACATTTAATTTAAAAAGGAACAAAATGATGGGGTTCATTTTGTCTTGGAAATTATGGTTAGTGCTGTAGAAAGAAAAATTAGGACATGTTTTAAGTGAGATCTCAAATATCTTCCTGTTATATTTCAACAGGAGCAGCCTGCCAGTTTATTCCTTTGTGTTCTACTGCAGCTTCCCAGAGTGTTCTAAAGAACAACTAGAGCGCTAACAGCCTTACCTATGACAAAAGTATGGCACACCTGAAGCCATCTTGATTGGAATAAACTGGTAACACTTAAAACATTTAATTTAAGAAGGAACAAAATGATGGGGATCATTTTGTCATAGAAATTATGGTTAGTGCTGTAGAAAGAAAAATTAGGACATGTTTTAAGTGAGATCTCAAATATCTTCCTGTTATATTTCAACAGGAACAGCCTGCCAGTTGATTCCTTTGTGTTCTACTGCAGCTTCCCAGAGTGTTCTAAAGATCAACTAGAGCGCTAACAGTCTTACTTATGAAAAAATTATGGTACACCTGAAGCCATCTTGATTGGAATAAACCGGTAACACTTAAAACATTTAATTTAAAAAGGAACAAAATGAGGGGGTCATTTTGTCATAGAAATTATGGTTAGTGCTGTAGAAAGAAAAATTAGGACATGTTTTAAGTGAGATCTCAAATATCTTCCTGTTATATTTCAACAGGAGCAGCCTGCCAGTTTATTCCTTTGTGTTCTACTGCAGCTTCTCCAGAGTGTTCTAAAGAACAACTAGAGCGCTAACAGCCTTACTCTATGACAAAAGTATGGCACACCTGAAGCCATCTTGATTGGAATAAACTGGTAACACTTAAAACATTTAATTTAAGAAGGAACAAAATGATGGGGATCATTTTGTCATAGAAATTATGGTTAGTGCTGTAGAAAGAAAAATTAGGACATGTTTTAAGTGAGATCTCAAATATCTTCCTGTTATATTTCAACAGGAGCAGCCTGCCAGTTGATTCCTTTGTGTTCTACTGCAGCTTCCCAGAGTGTTCTAAAGATCAACTAGAGCGCTAACAGTCTTACTTATGAAAAAATTATGGTACACCTGAAGCCATCTTGATTGGAATAAACCGGTAACACTTAAAACATTTAATTTAAAAGGAACAAAATGAGGGGGTCATTTTGTCATAGTAAATTATGGTTAGTGCTGTAGAAAGAAAAATTAGGACATGTTTTAAGTGAGATTACAAATATCTTCCTGTTATAATTCAATAGGAGCAGCCTGCCAGTTTATTCCTTTGTGTTCTACTGCAGCTTCCCAGAGTGTTCTAAAGAACAACTAGAGCGCTAACAGTCTTACTTATGACAAAATTATGGCACACCTGAAGTCATCTTGATTGGAATAAACCGGTAACACATAAAACATTTAATTTAAAAAGGAAAAAAATGAGGGGGTTCATTTTGCCATAGAAATTATGGTTAGTTCTGCAGAAAGAAAAATGAGGGCATGTTTTAAGTGTGATCTCAAATCCTCTTCTATTTCATTAGAAAAGTCTGACATGCAGACTGAAACAATCACTTTCAATACCAGCAGTAGACTTCCAGTTAACTCCCTGGTGAGCAGTAGCTTTACTACAGTGATCTAATGAGCAACTAGAGTGCTAACATTCTAAATTTATGGCAAATGTGTGACAAATCTGAATGCCTTCTTGATGGAATCAAAGTAAAAAACTGAAAGCATTTCCTACTGAGGAGACTGCAGTAAATGAGGAAATTAGGAAACTTCATAACAAATAAGTATCCCAAGGTGGCCACCAGAGAAAAAAGAGCCCAAATGTAGCACAAATATCACCCACATGTAGCCCACATATAGCCCAATGACAGAAGTGTGGAAAACACTTCTTATTTTTAGTTTTTTTGCAGTTTTATATAGTGCAGACTGGTCAGGTATTGGAGCGTTGCATCTTACTTGGACCCCTTATTGCATATTTTGCACGAAGTACATGAGATTGATCTTGCGAAACATTGAAATTTACTATTCTGTTAACCTGAAGTTGCTCTGAACCGGGCTTTGTAACACCAGTTTTTACCTACTGGTTTTAATGAATTCTCACTGTATTGTATTAAGAAAGAGGATTTACTGTTTTTATGTACACTTTTATGATCTATGTTTCTAAATCAGATCGAATAAGAAGTTTAATGAATGTAATTGAAGTCTCCCAAGATGGCCACCAGAGAAAAATGAGCCCAAATGTAGCACAAATATCACCCAGATGTAGCCCACGTATAGCCCAATGACAGAAGTGTGGAAAACACTTTTATCCTTTTTTTTTTGCAGTTTTATATAGTGCAGGCTGGGCAGATATTGGAGTGCTTTACATGAGCATTGGTTACATCATACAAGGACAAACTCATTTTGGTTGTAGGCATGGGGAGATTAAGTGATTTGACCAGAATCACAGAATGACGAGCTGAAGCAGAAACTCCAACTTGGTAACACCACATTTTCTCCCTAAGCGTAACATTTAATCAAGTGGTCAACTGGATAAAAAACATAGAGATAACAAATAATTCAAAGTGCTTTGTCGCTATTTGAGAACTGCTTGGCTCAGAAAGCGACCTTTTTAAAAATGATGTAAACTCCGTTCGGTAGTTGCTGAGAAATTGTAAAAAACAAATATCGATATCTAGAGGCGCCGTGGATCATGCAAACCTCCCGACCACGAGCTTCATTTTAATTGGCTGCCAACACTCCAAACCAGGAAGTGTTGGCAGCCATTTTGTGACTCCGGTAGAACCGAGTCACAAGAAAACAGGGAAACAAAGGTGAAAAAGAAGAAAAGGGGGCAGGGGTAGAAACACCTGACTCCCTAGGCCGGCTCAGGGGTCCCCAAGGACCCCCAGGGCCAAAAAAGCATTTTTTTTTAAAAAAAATGGCGAAATTCGCACTGGGTTCGCGAATCCCGCCGAAATGTAAAAGAAATGAAGTGCAGGATACCGCGCTTCATTTAATTGAGACCCCTGGGTGGGCCAGGTCCCGGGGGCATTGCCAACAAATATATGCAGGGCCCGCTGGGGCTCCCGCAGCCCCAGGGACCACCACCTCCCGGGGCTTGTTTTTAATGTTTGGGGGGCCTCCAAGGCCCCCCCAAGCCCCGGGGACCACCACCACCAATGCTTTTATCAAATAGGGACCCTCAGGATTCAAGGGGAATTAATCCTCCAACTTACCCTGAGCACTACTGATGCAGTCCAGCCATCGCCCTGTCACTACCCATGCACTCCTCCAATCAACCAGCGAGCACCATGTACTTATCCAATCACTCCGCCAAAACACAAGCACTTATAAATTCACCATCCACTCTCCTTGCAGTACTCTAATCATCCAGTCAGTACCCATGTACTCATCCAATGACCCAGGCACTAACTCATGGCAAATACAGAGGAGGTGATGCTAATCACAGGGGTAAACCAACGTATAGTGTTCCCTAGTGTATGTAGGTGTTTTCACTGTATTCTAAGTGTCTTTTACCACCAGAGACAGAGTCAGTTACCACCAGTACCCATCAGCAAAAAGTTGGGGGCACAGGAGTACTTTCTACTCCTCTGTTGGTTCTTTCTGCACATCTCTTCCTTCTTCTTGCACTTTTCTTCGTCTTTCTGGACTACAGTTGCCTCTTTCTGCATTTGTCTTGCTTCTTTCTGCGCTTTTCTTCCTCTTTCTTCACATGTCCTACCTTTTTAGGCATAGTTAGAAATTAGCATTTAAAAAACCTTTGAAATTCACCGAAAAAACCATAGGTTTCAGGGATGTTATAGTTAGAAATTAGCATTTAAAAAAACCTTTGAAATTCACTGAAAAAACCATAGGTTTCAGAGACGTTATAGTTAGAAATTAGCATTTAAAAAACCTTTGAAATTCACTGAAAAAACCATAGGTTTCAGGGACGTTATAGTTAGAAATTAGCATTTAAAAAAACCTTAGAAATTCACTGAAAAAAACACAGGTTTCAGGAACGTTATAGTTAGTTGAACATTTCACTCGTACAAAACCAGAGAAATTCCCCCGTTATAGTTAGTTCAGCTAACTATAACTCGCGCCCCCGCAATGCACTGCTGATGACGTCACATATTACATCATTCATGACATGGTCAGTGACATCACTGATGACATCTCAAATTACATCACTGATGACATCATCCACGTGGAAATCTGATGCACCTCCTCACACTCTAACATATCCTTTGATACACCCACTGTAAAATGCAGACTACCATTTTCAAAACCATCAACACTCCAATACCAGTTACTTTATACGCACTCACTGATTCATAGGTCTACACACACATCCACTCACTCACCCATACAATCACTAATACATGCAGTTACTCATCAATACAACACTATCATATGCACTCTTACACCTATAGAGACACTCACACACCGCGACTCATCCATGGAGTTACTCACACAGCTAGACAGTCATGCAAAGAATCAATCACACTCCCATTTACTCACCTATAGCAGTTATATACACACCACCTCACTTATTCATACAGATGCTAACGCTATACTTACTCTCTTATACAATCACTGATACAAGTACACACTCATCCATACAGCCACTCTCACAATCACTGACTCTCACGTATAGTCATTTATATACTCCAACTCTCACATATACTGCCTTTTACATATGTTGTTACTTGCACATGTACCACTGAGACATCCATTCACTTACCAACACACCCATACACACACTCACCCACCCATACAGCTGTTTCCAAATGCACTCTTGAACTCATACACCCAGTGAATCAACTACTCACACATCTATGCACAGAGTCACACACCTCCCACCGACCCACCCACACACTCAGTCTCCCATACAAATAATCAGGCAACCAATCAATAACCCATATAGACACTCACGTAGCTACTGACCAACCCATGCAGCAGCTTACACAACAACAGACATACTGATACAGACATTCAGACAGTTTAGTCAGTAACCCATGCATTCAGTAAGACACATTTAATCACTCACTTATACAGTCAGTCACGCACCTACTAAATCCTTCATCCAGACACTTATACACCCATTCATTCTTCAATACAGCTTGGCATATATATAGAACAAATTTAAACTTTACAGAAACACACAGTCACTGGATGATGTCATTAGTGATGTCATCAGTGATGTAATTTGAGATGTCATCAGTGATGTCACTGACCAAGTCATGAATGATGTAATATGTGACGTCATCAGCAGTGCATTGCGGGGGCGCGAGTTATAGTTAGCTGAACTAACTATAACGGGGGAATTTCAATGGTTTTGTACGAGTGAAATGTTCAACTAACTATAACGTCCCTGAAACCTGTGTTTTTTTCAGTGAATTTCTAAGGTTTTAAATGCTAATTTCTAACTATAACGTCCCTGAAACCTATGGTTTTTTCAGTGAATATATATATATATACATATATATGTATATAGACATATATATATATATTTTTATTTTTTACTTAAAAAACAAAGGTTATAGCAATGTTATAGATTAGGAAATAGAATTTAGAAAAGATTAGAAATTCACTGAAAAAACCAAAGGTTGCACGAACGTTATAGTTAGGCTCAAATTTCACTCCAGTGAAATTCAGCAGTTATAGTTACCTGAGCTAACTATAACGTACGCCCCCGCAATGCACTGCTTAGGACCTCACATATTACATCACTAATGACATGGTCAGTGGCATAACCGCGCTTGTTTAGGAAAAAGCCCCCAGGTGGGCCAAGTCCTAGGGGCATGTCCATTTATTTTAAAATTAAAGGAGGGGGCGCCCTCCATGAGCATTTGTATGCCACAGGGACCACCACCTCCCCAAGGCTTATCTTTATGTGAATGCAGGGGAGTCATGCGGACCCCCAGTGTTACGAGAGGACTGAACTCATCAGCCACTACTCAGGGCTGGCGTGGTTATAAATGAAATAACATTATGTTATTCCTGTTTTGCCCCATTCATTAGTTCATATTTATGGTCACAATAAGCTTTTGTCATGCGACATTGTTACAAGGCTTGTTGACATGTTATTTGTCTATGCACATGTTAAATACTTTTAACGTTGCCAATGCTTGTTACTAACATTGTTGCCAATGCTTGTGGGTATGAATAATCTGTTCCGCAGCATTTAGGATAATGAGCTATTAGTCGTTGTAACGAGTGCATGTGTAAAACCACTTCAACGTGCATAATCTGTTCTGCAGCATTCAGGATAATGAGCTATTAGTTGTTGTAACGTGTGCACGTGTAAAACCACTTCAACATGCACACGTGGACTCAACAACAGTTAACCAAGCACTCGGGTATTTAAACTCGGTTTTCCCCTGCTCGCATGCTTCGCTTTGTGGCTTTCAAGTGCTTTCCTGACTCCGGACCTCCTAGCGTCGCTCCCGCCCCACGCTTCAACTTCCCAGAAGCTTACCTGATTCCGGACCTGGCCAGCGTTGCTCCCGTCTTCTCTCCAACGCCCTCCGACATACTTTTGGATATCGCCCCGACTTCCCTTGACATCCGGTGAAGGTATTCCGGTTCCAGATATTATGTCTTCCGTCTTCCTGCAACAAAGGAGAAAAGAAAAACAAGATTAACAAAGGGTTGCTTGGCAACGCCTCAACTCGCACGGTAACACATTCAAAAGCAAGAAAAGACCGTGGTAAGACTATTTATTATTTTTGGAACCGTGTTAATACAGTTAAAAACTTTCTTCTATTCAGAAACACTTTGAGATGCTTCATTTACTATTTAAAAGTGATAAGACTTTTGTTGTACAATTAAGGTATTGAAAACATTGTGAAACGGAGTTCCCAACTTGGAAACACTTATTGGGAACTTTAGACTCAATCAAGGATTGTCAAGAACTTAATTTTTTCATTCTAAAAAAAAAGACACTACAAAGAACATTTAATTCTTTAAGACTCATTATATTTAAGTGCAAGTGGTGCAGATTAGCCCTTTGATTATACTTGGTACTAAATTGACATAGTGCCAGAATAGTGTAGATCGCAAATTGTGTCCTGTGGTTCCTTTCTTTTTCTGTTCGTATATTTTAGTTTAACGGATCGTTTTTGGAATATCACAAGAAAAGACCAGGTATGTGGATAACGTATTTCTAGTATTATTACAGAACTGCACTAAGGAAAATTGATTGCTGATAACCTGTTACTGACATTCACGTTTGGTGTTATGTTTAGATATTCTAGGACGTGTGAACAATAGTGAAGCAACATTGTTAGGTGTGGACACTTCTGCTTTGAAGAAGTTGATTTATGTCACATTATTAGCTTGGGTAGGTAGTTGAAGTTAACTGACAGTAATGTACCCAGTCCACATGTAAATTAACACATGTGTAATGACGCCTATTCCTTTTTATAGATTGTTGTATCTAAACCGTCACAAATAAGAACCCGAAGTTGGTCATTCTTTCATTCCCCTTGAGAGACGTCCCAAGAGACACATCCAGCAAGCTTGGACAGCAAGAATCCAGTGTCTTGTTTTTCCTAATTGTCTCTCATTCCCATTCCCCCAGGGAGCTATCAGAGCGGCAAGCGTACAACTTCCTTGCCATTCTGGTAATTTCCGGAGGGATCTGGGAACATCAGCATCAAGGAAGGAACAAACCGGAGTGCAGGTGGGTGACTACAATGACACCCAGGCACCAGGAACCACCACAACCCCGGGGATTTTATTTAAAAAATTGTGAGCTGTCAGCTACCAGCAAGCGAAAGCAAACAGATACCTCCTGAGGGTGTGCGCCTTGGGAGGTAAAAGGAGCTGGCCCTGGGAGGTGGTGATCCCCATGGCCCTCCATGGCTCCATGAGGGGGACTGCTCTGCCCCCCTCCATTGTAGTATTTAGCCCTGGGTAGGTGGCGGTACCTGGGGCCAGTGGGTGCGATGGACCCCTTACATTCATTTATTTCAGCCACAGGGAGGTGGCAGTTCCTGGGGCCATGGTGGGCCACGCAGGCCCCCTGCATTCTTTCACCATAATTCACCCAGGGGAGGTGGCAGTCCCTGGGACTGCGTGGGGGGCATGCAGGCCTCCCCTCATTAATTTGAACAGATTTGCCCCAGGGAGGTGGCAGTCCCTGGGGCTCCCACATACATATGTTAAAGTGCCCTGGGGAGGTGGCGGTCCCCAGGGCTGCAGGAGGCCATGCCTGCCCCCCACATTCATTTATACATATTTGCCCTGGGGAGGTGGTGGTTCCTGGGACTTTCCTTAGCCCTAGGAGGGGGGGTACGTGCGCCCCCCTCCTATTTTTATAGTATTCCCCCAGGACCTGGCCCACTTGGGGGCTAAAATAAAAACAATTGCAGGAGACAGCGCTTGTTTTTTTAATTTTGCAGTGGATTTAAAACAATTCACAAATAGGTGGCTTTCTGGACCAACAGTTACCTTTCTGCCAAATGTGGTGTATTTCTATTCAGTGGTTCAGGCTGTAGCGTGTCTAAAATTCCTATGAGAAAAAACATGGGAAATGCAAATTTTTGACCCACCCTTTGTCTTGGCCCCGGTTGACGGATCACCCCAAAACTTTCCATGCAAAAAAGAAACACTTGGGCACTATTTTGAGAAACGTTTGTGAAGATTTGTCATATGGCGCCAAAGATATAGGCAAGTCAAAAACACTTTTCCTATGGAAACATGGTACTAACTATAAATACCTACGGGCCATCTCCAATAGATAGTTATAGTTATGACCTAGATACCATAAGAAAAGCTTTTTTTTTGCCAATAACTTTGGCGCCGTTTGACAAATCTTCACAAAATATTCAAAATCAATACGACACTCAGTTCAGCTGCTGTGTTGAAAGCTTCAAGGTGATTCATCAAGCAGGGGTCAAAAAAAGGGGGGGTCCCAAACCCTTTTTCCCCATGGAATTTCTCATAGGGATTTTGAACACGGCTACAACCCAAACTGCTGGATGGAATTGCACCAAGTTTGGCAGAAAGGTAGGCCTTGGTTCGAAAAGTGACCTTTTTGTTATGTGGTGTAAATCCGTATAGCAATTTTTGAAATCTTAAAGAAAAAAGAAATATAGGTATCTAGGGACGCAGACCCTCTGCGGATCCACCCGCAGTGAATCCGCTCCTCCACGCACCACAGCAAGGTCCTGATTGGCTGGCTGCAACCTGAAAGAAAAATTGCAGCCTACACAGTAGGCCTGGGCGGTAAATTCCGTTCCGCTCGCGGAATTTGGGTGATTTCGCGTTCCGCGGAGAACGCGGAATTGCCAAAAATTCCACGGCTTCGTGGAATTTTTTGCTTGTTCGCGCTTTAAAAATGTGTGTTCGCGAGATATTTCTCCCCGAGCACGCAAACAGCGTTCGCGAACAGGAAAAAAGCATCGCGAACGGGCGGAACAAGCAATTCCGCGTGTTTGCGGAACTTTTGCGTGCTCGCAGAGATTTTTTGCCATTTCGCGGAGCTTTGCCTAGCGCGACTACGCAAATTCCGCCCACCCCTACTGAGCTTTATCAGGAAACAGTCCCTGGGGCTGAAAAGAACCATGTAAAACAGATAAAGGGGTCAGGGTACAGATTCCCTGACCCCATATTTCTGTAAAAAGGTAGCAAAAGTAGTTATTTTGGATAAGAAGTTGCCTAAACACCTATTTTTGTCCCATATGCGTGGTCAGTGGAGCCCTTGCGGTGCTCAGCGTGATGCCCGTGTAACTCTGCGGTGGATCCACGGAGCTCACCATGACTTACAAAATATATATCTATATATACTCTCACACCCACTCAGACACTCACACACCCACTCACAGACCCCCACAGAAACTCACACGCCCACTCACAGACCCACACAGACAATCACACACCCACTGACAGATCTATTCAGACACTCTCACATCCACTCACACACTCACACAACCACTCAGACACTTGCACACCCACCCATAGCCCCACACAGGACCACACTCACAGACCCACTCAAACACCCACTCAAAGGTCCTCTCACATACTCATCATGCAGTCATAGATCCTGTGTGGACACGCAAATCCACTGCAAACTTACACAGGCGGTCACACTGAGCGTTGCAGAGGATTCGCGGATTTGGGGGAAAAACAGCCAAATTGGGCAACTTCGCAGGAAACGTGGAAAGGATTAAAGAAAGACTGACCATTTAGAAGTGGTATAACAAAAAAGAAAGATTAAAGGAAGCCTGTGTTTTTTAACTAGAGCAGCATAAGTAAGAGCACATGGTGACGGGTAGACATTTCAGCTGCTTTTCTAATGAGAGAGGAGGTAGTTTGCAGTATCTGACTAGAGATTTGAAATGAAAACAGATGTTACCAAACATAGAAATAAAAATGAGAGAACAGCAAAGAGCTTTTGCAGGTATGTTAATTAGGTTCCAGTATATAAAAGTACATTTAGAAAAAGAATAGTGAGTGTATGTAAGCTGAAAGAAAATCTGTATAGATGAATGTGCTTGAAAATAGATGTGGATGCTTCCTTATAGTAAGTAATTTAATAGTATGTAATTTGCACAGGCTCACATAGTCAGGCAGGCACTTACCGACTAGCTACACTCGCACAAAAGTCCTTATGTACCCATCATTCATATAGCAAGACAATGAGTGCCACACTCACACACCTGAGTGTATGTAAGCTGATAGACGCTATACTAGAAGGGAAAATAGAAGGGTGCTTAGACGAGAACTTCAACTAAAAATTCAGTGAGCAGGGAAGGAGACAGAGGAATTGGTAGATTGAATGCATATTAATTTTATTATGCCAGCATAAATGAATGTGTTTGAAATTAGATGTGGGTGCTTGCTTATAATATGTAATTTACTGGCCCATGCATCAAGCAAAATACCCCTCGCTAAATTAGCGATTCGTTAAAATAGGCCGTTAGCGAGCGCAAAACCCGCAAGTGCAATGCATCAACCCCAATAGCGAAAAAACTACCCATTCGCAAAAATGCCCTCACGATTTACCGATTCGCACATTTGCGATCGTAAATAGCGAATACATCAATTGCGCACGCAAATAGCGAGTCGCAATTAAAGAATCGCAAAGGCATGCATCAAAAATCGCTATTAACGAATATCCCCAAAGTCGCTATTTAGCATGAGCAGAATAAGGGGAATCTCAAACAGGAGGTAAATCTGATGAAACAGACAAAAAAAAAAAAATTCAAACACAGGTGTAAACTATCTGAAACCCTTCAAAATGGCACTGGAGACCCCGTAAGGTTTCCAAAATGGCAGCCCTCTACGTGCTTGCAAGGAGGATGAGACTTAATGCAGCAGCACAGCGCAGGAGGAGGATCCAGGAGAGGGTATTCAGAGTGCGCATTACATTGCTTGGCCAAAATGAGGAGGAAGTACATGACAAGTATCGTCTGGATCGTGCCATGATAATGCGCCTAATTGCTGACCTGGAACCACTACTGCAGCACCAGACCCGTAGGACAAATGCCATTCTTGCGCACGTCCAAGTCCTATGCAGCCTTCACCTACTGGCGTCCGGTAGTTTCCAGGGGGTCGTAGCGGTGGCCGGAGGCGTCTCACAAAGCGCACTTTCACGCTTCTTCCGTCGATTCATTGATGCCATGCTGACAATGATCCATACCCACATCACCTTCCCCACAACCCCACAGCAGTTGAACCAGACCAAACTGGAGTTCTACCAGTTGGCACAATTCCCCCATGTCATAGGATGCATTGACTGCACACATGTCCCCATCTGTCCCCCTCAGCCAACGAGTACATCTTCCGCAACCGGAAGTCCTATCACTCTATCAACGTACAGGTCGTGTGCAATGCCAAGCACATAATTACGGACATAGTGGCACAATTTCCGGGGAGCACACACGACTCATATATATTCCGGCACAGTGGCATCCACAGGCGTCTGCTCAACGGTGAATTTGGAGAGGGACACCTACTCGGTACATACATATTCCTATTTTTTACATCATGATCCCATATGTAATTGCATTACTGCGGCTAATCCTTTGCTTCCCACCCTGTAGGTGACAGCGCATACGCCTTGCGGAATATATCCTGACACCCCACCTCAACCCAGCAACACCACAGGAATGGCGCTACAACGCGGCACATATCAGCACCAGAAATGTGATTGAGAGAACGTTTGGGATCCTGGAAGAGTCGCTTCCGGATCCTACATAAGACTGGTGGTGCATTGCAATATGACCCCGGGACCTGCTGCAGGATTGTAGCAGTATGTGCCATGCTGCACAACATTGCAACCCGAAGGGGATCCCCATTGTGATGGACGGAAATGCCAACGGCCGGGATAACCAACCACCCGCACAACACCGACAGTCACATGTGCCAAACACAGCTGAGGGTCAGAGGAGGCGGACATACATCACACAACATCACTTCTGAGCCTGGTAAGAATGAGCCATCACAAAATGTCTTTGGATGCTAATGTTTTATTCACATAGGCACAGGTCAAAGTAAATATTCATGTTTCTGAAACATAACAGTGATTGCATAGGTTGATGAAATGAAAAGTAATCGTTAACAGCACGGGAGTGCAATCCCAATATCTAAGTGGAACATGGGTACCCCACCATGGACAAAGAGGCAGGAATGCATGTCTAGCGCCTCTTGCCACGTACCCCCAGCCTCCTGTCGCCTGGCTCCTCGACATCACCCTGATGTGTGCCTGTGGCTGTTGAGCTGCGCGAACTGCGCCTCCTGCTAGTGGGCTCCGGCACGGCACTACGCTACTCATGCTCGATGCCTCCTCACTACCCTCCTCCCTCCAAGTTGCTAGCACTCACTGTCCCAGTCTGTAGTTGTTCCACAGCAGTGGTCACTTGGCCTAAGGCCTTAGCAACATCCCCGCAGAAATGTCCTAGGTCAATCTGCAGTGACACGGAGCGGCGTGACAAGACAGCAGTGCTGTTGCAGAGCTTGGTGATGGCCCTAGTATTCGCAGTGAGACGAGCAAGCCCTGCCGATGCCTCCTGCGCTTAGTGCGTTGTCCTGCTATGACAGCACGGGTGAGCTCCTGTAGGCTCTTGTTCATTTCCTGATTCCCCTCTGCAACAACTGTGGTTAGGTGACGCAGACAGTCTGACATCGTGCTCATGTTTTTGGCAAGCTTGGAGATATGCAGGTTGATTGTGCCCATATGTCTCCCTGCAGGCGCTGAACACGTAGCATCTGCGACTCAACCCCAGCATAGACATTCGGAGCCTCTCCTGATTCTGTCGCAATACTGCTCCTGGACCTGCGCAGTTGTCTGACCTCGCCCACGTGCTGGTGTTGGAGCTGCTGAAGGGAGACGTGTCTGGCAAGGGACTGTTGGGGGTGCTGGGGTCGGCTCAGTTTCCATTTCCTGCAGTGCGGGTACATGTGGCCTGCGTATTGGTGGTGGTGGGGATTGAGGGTCCAGCGGGGTCTCTCCATCCGTCTCTGCTGGTGTCTCTGAAATCATGAGGCGCTCACTGTCATCTGAGTCCACCGGAGATGCATCTGTGTGTGAAACAGTGCATTGTTATTTTAGTTTGTTCCTCTATCTGTTTATCATTTAGCCTATTTTACACATTATAAATCACAGATTTGAACAAACTGTTGGACATGTACTGCTGGTGTCTATTCTTGCGCATTGGTGATTATCCATGCACACTTGGCTGACATGACTACAACTCCCATGATGCTGTTCGTATGTGAGGGTATATGTGTAATGGACTTCTTCCAGCACACTGTGATTTGCCTGGGGGGATGTGCATGTGTATACAATTCACAGCGTATTTGCGCAGGCATGCTTCTTACCTTGTTGTGTGGTTGCTGGGCCGGAAGTGTCCATTTGGGTGACTCCCACGACTGCCTCAGGCTCAATCGTCCCCTCAACGAGGTCCTCCAGGGCTGTGTTGGCGGGTACTTTTGATGGTCCCCCTCCTGTGCCAGCTGCTTCCTTCACCCTTTCTGCCATGCGCTCCTTGGCACGTTTTTGAGGTCGTACCACCTCTTCTTCAGGTCGTCAATGCTGCGGTGTGTGACTCCCACAGCATTTACCTTCTCCTTAATGCGCAGCCATATTTTGCGCTTCTCAGCCTCTGGCACCTTCAGGGACAACTTGCCAAACAGTTTGTCATGGCTGCTGCTCACCCCTCTATCAGGTGTTCCAGTTCCCTCTCTGAGAACTTTCTCTTCCTCTTCCTGGGCGTGGCAGTTTTCTTTGCAGCATTGTTGTCCATCCTGGCTAGGTGTGGTGTAGCTGGATTGTGAGGGTGAAGTCTCTCAGCTCAGCTTCAGTCCTCTGCCTCCTCCTCTGAGCTCCTCAGGGCACTGAATGATGCATGGCCTGGATGACTTCCTGGTTGTGATGTCATCAGCCTGCTCCTGCTGCGACCCGTTTTTGTAAATTCGCATAATACCGACTTCGCTATTACCGAAATCGGTAATAGCGACTCGGTATTAGCGATTTTCTTACTTTGCGAATCGCAATCGTATAATCGGGTTTATTTAGCGATTTCTAGCGAATCGCTAATTATTACCGAATATGTACATGCATCCCAAAGAGCGATTTCTTATTAGCGAATCCTTATTTTTCGCTAATAAGGAATCGCTTTACCGAATTTTGATGCATGTGCCCCTTAATAGTATGTAATTTGCACATGCTCATACAGTCAAGCAGGTATTACAGATCCAGTTACACTCCCACAAAAGCACCCATCATTCATAAAGCCAGACAGTGACTGCCACACTCACTCACAGACACATGAGACAATTCACACACCGTTTACTCACCCGTACATCCAGGTTTGAGTACTAGTTTGCCCTTACAGCCTGGGAGGGCATCCACAAAATGCAATCTGCATCACAGGAAGAGTTGTAGGAGGACTACTTCAGCACTCTTGAGAAAGAAGTGCCCTGTTTGTAGTTGAACTTAGAATAAGGTTTCAGAGGAGAGAGGGGATCCCCACACTGAGAGAGATTTCCCTGCTGGATTTGATGCAGGAAGTAGTGTCGCCTCCCAAACCAAGTCCCCTGAGGAGCTCATGGACAGACAGGCTGGGAACCCTAGGCTGCAGCTGGCCCAAATTGCTGCGGCAGAGAGAAAAGCTGAGGCTGAGAGAGCCTTGTGGAGCCTGCCTCAAAGGTCTGGTTCTGCTAACAATGCTCTTCCTGTAAGAGGTGCAGTTCAGAAAGGATCAGCAGGCATCTTGAACGTGGCTTCTGCTTGAGTCTCACCCATGACCACACCCATTGCTTGTCTTCAACTTGCTTTGCTTGGTGGTTCTCCTGTATTGGACCCCTTGTTTCTGTAACAGGTTAGCATACTTCAGCATCAGGTAAGCACAAACACAGGGGAGAGTAGCTCTCATCGGGGCCGATTCACAGAACTAATCTGAGATAAAATCCTAAACTTACTACTTTTAGTATTCACAGAAGGCATTTACTAGTAGTAAAGTTAGGACTCCTAACTTTACTACTGCTAAACTGAGACAAAATTCTAACTTTACGACTTTCGGTATTCATAAAAGGCACTTATTAGTAGTAAAGTTAGGAATCCTAACTTTACTACTACTAAATGCCTTTTGTGAATACCGAAAGTCGTAAAGTTAGGATTTTGTCTCAGTTTAGTAGTACTACCAAAAGTAGTAAGCTTAGGATTTTATCTCAGATTAGTTCTGTGAATCGGCCCCATCATCTCTATCAGGAGTGATAAGATATAGCACATGTGGGCAAATCTGTCTGGAAAATGTGCATTTTCATATGAGACTGAGCTCATGGGAGCATTTGATTTAAAATCGATCTCAGTTTTTTGGGTTGAGGTGAAGTGCACAAGTGACACATTCTTTTAGGGGATCTTCAATCAACCAGCCCTAGAATGACTGCTTGCATGCCCCCAACTGACTACAACTGTGAATACCATTGCATTAATCTAGGCAAAACAATGCAGGGGTATTTACTCATTAGAGCAGGTAGGAAAAGAATATTGTAGGAACAGACTGTGCTAATTAGCTGAAGAATGTGTAATGGCCACCTTCTGTTTCTATTGAGGCATTGAGCGGGAGAGGGGATTCAAATGATTCCTGCAAGGAAAACAAAGCAATTCCTGTGAGCATGCTTCTGCTTTTAATCTTGACTGGTGCAAGCGAGTCAAAATAATAACATGCAATATACCCTATTGTTGAAAATGGCCCTTTCTGCAGGACCACCCCAAAATGTTTACCTTCCTCCTCCCCTTTTTGTTGAATTCTTTTTAGTTGGCTATTGGACTCTAAGCAGTTTACCACTGCTAACCTGTTCTAAAGTGCATATGCTCGCTCCTCTAAACATGGTAAGATTGACTTATCCACAATTGGCATAATTAATTTACGTATACGTCCATAGCAAAGTGCCCTGCCTGTGCCCAGGGCCTGTAAATTAAATACTACTAGTGGGCCTGCACGACTGATTGTGCCACCCACTTCAGTAGCCCTTTAAACATGTCTCAGGCCTGCCATTGCCGAGCCTGTGTGTGCAGTTCAAAACTGCCATGTTGACCAGGGAAGTTAACCCTCTTGCCAGGCCCAAACCTTCCTTTTTAATACATAAAAGTCTCCCCTAAGGTAGGCCCTGGGCAGCCCAAGGGCAGAGTGCAATGTGCTAAAAAGTAGGACATGCACTTTTAAGTTTTAGAAGTCCTAGTTGTGAAAAACTCTTAAATCTATTTTTACTACTGTAAGGCCTACCTCTCCCCTAGGATAACATTGGGATTACCTTATTACATCTTATAGGTGTCATTTCCAATTGGGAAGAGATGGAACCCCCAAGTTTGGTGTCAGGGATCACAATTTAAAATCCCAACTTATGGTGCAGTTAGATTTTAGATTGTAATTCTGAAAATGCCACTTTTAGGAAGTTGACATTTCCTTACTTTAAACATTTGGTGCCTTCTGCCTTTCTCTGAATACACATCTGGGGTGAGTGACAGCTGGGCTTTGTGCATTCCCTCTAGATAGCCACACCAAAGGGAGCTTAAGTGTGATTGAAAGGCATCCACATCCTGATGGGCCATCCTTGGCAGGATGGGAGGGAGGAGCTCACAAACCTGAATATGCTGTGTCGTGACCCCAAACAAAGGGGTGCATACCCCTGGCCCTGTAGTGAGTCCGGAGCCAGGGCAGGAAGAGCAGGGACTCTGTGCACTTCAAAGGCCACTCTTTGAAGTCTCCCTCACTTCAAAGGCACAACTTGGTATAAGTACTGGCCCTCTGACACCACCAACTCAGTATACTTCTGGACCAGTGGATACTCTGCAAGGAAGAAGGACTGCTGTGCTGCTGAAAGGACTGCCACTCTGCTGGACTACTACTTTGCTAGACTCCTGCTCTGCTATCCCGACCTGCTCCCTGCTGCCCACCTTGCCTGGGAGTGAGAAGGAATGGACCTGCATCTCTCCAAACCAGAACCAGAGTGACTCCAAGGGGTTGATGACTTGCCTCCTGTTAGAAGTCTCAGGGACATCAAATACTTCCAATCACCCATCTACCTACAGCACATGGACTCTGCCATCTGAGAGTCTTGTCCTGCAAAGTGGTGCCAATTGAGTCCTGGGCCCTTGGAAGTGGGAATAAAGTGCTGCCACTGCCAAAATCCAAGCACAGCTGTTGTTGTGCCACTCCGTACCGGCATATCTCCTTCGATGATGACACATTGCAGCTGCTGAGAGGACCAAGTACAGTGCTCCACCATTGGCACACCGCATCACCTACACATACCAACCTTCGACTCATCTTCAACTTTGTGCGAATTGGAACAAACACATCGCCTACATCCAAAGGTCGACTTCGATGCATCACCTCCTGTGCTCCATGAATTGAATCTTCGTTGATGACACAAACAAGGTACTTTGCAGCAGGACAAGGTTTGTCCCTGTATCTGACCCGCGCTCCATCCCGATTGGCCTGAACTTTTGGATTCGACCTGGTCTTTCGTGACCAGATAGCCCTGGTTGGCGCTTTATGCTTTTAAGCACTTCATTTCAGTTTATTCTTTAAAAGTTCATAACTACAGTTATACTTATAACATTTTTGTCATTTTGGTCTTGTTTTGTTCAACACATTAAGCTCTATTTGTCTAACTAGGTGTGGTATCTTTTGGTGTGGTTTTTTCACTGTTTTACCTTTAAAGTGTTGCACAAATACTTTACACATTGCCTCTTAGATTAAGCATGACCACTCTGCCAAGCTAGCAGAGTGTGAGCACAGGTCAATTTAGGGTGTGTATCTGACTTACTCTGACTAGGATTGCGGTTCCTGCTTCGACAGGGTGCATGCATACCTCAGCAAACCAGAAACCGAGTTTCTAACACCCATGTAATTACCAGTGGTTTGGATTACATTAAGCTTTTTCACCCAATATTATTTCTTTCTAAATGAGTTTAAGTTGTATTTTCATACAAGCATTTACTGCTTGTTGTGTCATAACAACACTTGCCCACTGTGCCCTAAGGACTCATGTTTCAGCTCACTTATTAAGCCCATCTTTTCTGTACCTGGGCAGAAATTCTGCTCTCTTACATACACCACTACCGGGCCTGTGATAAATCAACATGGCAGAAAAGGGGGTAACAGTTTACTGAAGTGCCTGAGGAACACTAGGGGCCTCTGCCTGATTTTGGGGCCCTGCCTGTCCTGCTGTTGGAGGCAAAGTGCCAAAAAGCCTAGAAGCCAATAAATTATTTAGTGTAGCAGAATAGAAGGAAAATAAACTATTGAAAGGTAGTTCTTTGATCTTGAGTGCCTATTTTTACATGTGGTCAGAAGAAGAACATTACATGCAGACAAATAATGACCAGTGACCTCTTTTAGCATCCACTTCCATATGTCCTGAAGGGTGAAGGTGAGCTTCCACCAAATACAAGATGCTTAACATGATTGACAATGCATGTAATCCTAGGAGCACAGAAAAAAGGATGCTCAAGCTCGGCCCACTGAATTGAAGCCAATGCCACTGCTTCATAATTTAAACAGTTCAATCCTCAGACTCAAGTAACAAATTAATTTGTCTACAATTCAACCTACCAAACTTTAGTGTTCATTTAAAGTAAAAGAAAACATATGGAAGTGGCATACACTATCTTTTGGTTGGTATTGGGACCAAGGAATAAACATAAAGTGAAAATATGAAAAGAAAAACAGAGAAATATAGCAGAATAAAGAGATAAAAGAAGAAAGAAAGGGAGAATGAGAAAATAAATCATATTTTAAGTGTGCCGAACACAGAAATAGAAAATATTAATTGTTGAGATGAGAAACATCATGGCTCTAGGGAGCTGGAGTCTTGTTTCCAATTGTTCTTCCATTATTGTTGCCACCTTAATTCTTTTGTCTCCTCCCTGAATTCTATCCTCACACAGTTTGAATTGCTTGGGGCAATGAAGACAGTCAAGAAAAGGGACAGCGTTTGGTAGTGTGAGCCACCATGTGATTGTTAAAACTAACTTGGCCTCTGGAGTGGCATGACTTGGCTGCTGTTAATAAACTATTGCACTACAGTACTTTAGCATAACTAATTAACATTAGAACATTGAAATGTTGGCAGCTTCTTATGGCTGATAAAAGCCCAGAGCTCCAACTTTCGAATGTTTGTTGTTCACAGGTGTTGCTGTGAACAAAAACCTGATTGAGCACTAAGGGATTTAAATCCCCCTGGGCTCACTGAGGCCTTTGTTTTATTTGTTAGAACATTCTGCCTTCTAGTGGTGGAATGTTCAAATAGCCTTATAGCCCGCAGTAGCTGGGCTATACTGGCCATTAAAGGCCTTCGGCTTGGGCCTTTAACCCTGGAGCAGGCCTTTATTGGCCTGTATAGCACGCTACGGAAGGCTATAATGCTGGTTTAATACTCTTTTGCCTCCCCCCAAAAGTTAACCCGCATGAAAAGGGGTGGGGGTTGGCTGTATAAGCCATACTGTTGAGCCATCCACCAAGACAGCTAGTGGGTGGAACTCTCCATTAAACTGCCTATTTGGATTCAAAAGGTGTTCCATTCATCTTCAATTGTTTAACATACAAAGAGGTTGTCTCTAGTATCTAACAGATAGCATTTTTCTAGGGGCGTATGTTGGGGTCCTGGAGGAAATGCTTTGAGGGTGGGTGGCCCTGAGTGCCCCACTAATACCCTTGATCGCCTTTTTTTGACACCATAGCTCATTCGCCTTCTGACTCATATATTTTTCTGTAACTAACTTATAATAGCAATACAATGGAATAGTTATCCATCATCCCTCAATGGTTTCGTATCAGTCTTATCTGCAATAGGTATGTTAGCCCACATCTATAGCTGTTAGCCTTGCTAGGATGCCTGATCTCAGTCCTCTGTTGGAATTATTGTTTCTTGATGCTCCCACAGCAATTTGGGTGAAAGCTTTGAACACTCCTATTAGTACACACAGGTACTCAATGATAATCAAGCTCTGTCTGGTAATCCGGCTCTTTCAGTAGGCTTGGTAGTCTCATGAGTCCAGACCTTACAGAATTTTTTACATAAAATTAAGACACTAAAGCCCCTTCCAAAGGCACAAAACTTTTCCTCATTTTCTCACAGGGCAATGGGGGCACAGTGGGTGCAGGGAATATCACTATTAACCAAAAATATCACTCTTCAGTACCATGTACTCAATTATCGGGTGATTCTCTCAATCCACCTCGCCATAAGTAACTGGTTCCTCAATTGCAGCTTGTAGGCTGGAGACCACAGAATCTCCCTTCCAAGGGCCTTCAGTCATTATCTTCCTTTATCCGTCCTCATAAGGCCACTTACATTTTTAAATGCACACAAGGCTATCCATTGTGAACGTTGGTTGACAAAATCAGTGGTTCAACCTCTTTGTAAGAACCCTGGTCTCCACTCTTTAACCCTCAAACTACTGCAGTTCCTACCAAGTTTCATCCTAAATTTCTGTCCTCTCTGCATATTCTTGTTGATTTGCCACATAGTCCTTTCTTAGCTGGTTTTAATGAGGAATCATCAACTAGCTCTAACTAGTCATGGGTGTTGAGCCAGTTCCAGGCCCTGAAAAACATTCCTTCACTCAAGAGTGCTATGCTGCTGCTTCTTCCTGTATTGACGCTTTGGACCCAAAATGTATTCCTGCAAATGTTGTACACGATCTTAAGGGGAATATTTCATCAAATTTGGTGCAGACTTCCCCTCTCAAAACCAATGAGGGATATACAGATTGAGAGACTAGAGCCCAATTAAAATAAGAAAGTTGGAATAGGAAAAAGGGGAGGTTTGAGAGTCTCTGCCACTCGAGCTTCTGTTGTTTCTACAGTATTCTTCTAGGGGCCTACACCATGTGGTAAACAGAGATAATATCTTCAAGCTTTGCAGGTCACTTCTGATGACCCATATTTCTTGCCCTGATTGGGACTATATGCACGTTGTGTCTCCATCCTCAAACTGCTTAATGGAAACAAAATCCTGTTTTCTTCAGCCTCTCATGTGGAGTGTTTCTGGGACCATAGAGATTCAACAAGAAGGATACACAGTTTTTAACTTCTTTACCTGCATTTAACTGAAGGGCTTTGAATGGAAGCTTTTAACATGGCAAGTCCATTTCTTACATTCTTGCTTTTTCTGCAAGCTCTCAATTACATTGTGTGGAGAGCAGTTAAGCTGCCCAGCACATGACTACAGGTCTTTGGCTTGATGCTGCCAATAGTCACTCTTTGATGGGTGACCTGGTGGGCCTTGAAGACACTAAGGGCCAGATGTACAAATCTTTTTGAGGTTGCTAATAGCCCAATTCACAGAATTGGGCTGTTTGCGACTCCAAAATAAATTTTTTAATGTACAAAACCCTATTTGCAATTTGGTAATTCATTACTGAATTGCAAATTGGGTTTGTGATTCGATATTAGGAAGGGGCGCGTTTAGGGCATGCCTTCCTAATACCGAATCACAGTGGTATGTGTGAATGTTTTGCGATCAAAATGTGGTCACAAAACGTTTGCATTTTACTGCCTACTTCAAGTAGGTGGTAACCCATTCGCAAATGGGAAGGAGTCCCCAGACTTCGCAGGACAAGCTTTTACTCCATCAGAATGAAAGAGAAAATTACTCTGATGGAGTCCTCGTCTGCCAAATTTTGAGATATCTGCTGGCAGTCATCTCTAGTTTTGGCAGGAATCACAATCATGTTGGTTCCTGTCAATGCATTGAAATTTTGACAGATGGCTCTGTCAATATGATGAAGCAGCATGGCAAACTTGCAATTAGTTGTTTCACTTTCCAAAACAAAAACTAATAGTGGGATTTTATTTTGGAAAATAAAAAGAGTAATGCCCCTTTGCCGTGAGAGTTACTTCCATGGTGAGGGGAACATTTTGCAGTTTTCACTGCCCCTTACCACTAAGTTTTACCTGGCAGTGGCAGACAGTGAAACCGGGCCAAGTGTTTGTCCACTCTACTTTGGTAGGTGGACACATGGCCAAACCTCCGACAGCCCTTACTCCATCAGGCCATCATGCTAGCGGCATAAGGAAAGTCTGTCTGACTCTAAATGAGGCAGGTGACCTTCAGTTTGGTGAAGAGGCTACTCCGTCGCCATTGCGACCCTCTCTGCCAAACTCTACATTGGGCCCTTAGTGTCAGGGATTAGTTCTCTCACAATCTCTACAGACAGGATTTTCATTATTTGACCTATGATTTTAGATGGTTTACATGACTCTTTGAAGACATACACACATTTCAAGTCCATTGATTCAGTCCTTTAGGCACTAGGCCCTCTTGGCTTTGACTTAGCATCAGGCTCCAAAACATAACATAATCCATCAAAAGGGAGGTCAAGCGGTGGAGCCTTGCTGGTCACTCTCCCCCTACCATCCCAGAAATAAAAATAATTAAAAGTGCATATAAGAAGCAGCTGTGTGACCAAAATATGGATATACATCTTTCATATTTGTTTGAAAGGTGATAAAAGGAAGTTCTGATACTTTATTAATAATTTAAATTGTTTAAGACCGACAGGTACTGATATTCCTAAAGCTGTCTCCATTTAGATTGATCACTTTGAGGACCACTATGTGGATTCACCCATTCCATTGAGGGGCAATCAATAAATAGCATTGGAACCACTATATTCACTCAAAATGAGATGCTACAATCCTTAGAAATAATTGTGCTCTGACGGTGCATTTCAAGAGTAATCCTTCCCTTTGGTCTGCCATTTTGTTTCAAATCTATATGTTCTAAATCAAAATTAAGTTCATTCACCTTTTCTGGTGAGTTCAATCCAACATCCAGTTTTATAGACTACATTTTAATTATCATATGACTGCTTTACTCAATATCAAAGCAAACATTTTTCAAACTCCATCTAGCAGAACCTTAGATTTAGGCAGAGGGTCGAAACATGATTCCATTCAATTAGACAGGTTTAGAACAGGTCTGTGCTCTGGCTCAAGCTAAGGAACAGGGGCATCTCACCCAATTTACTAAATGTCATTGTGACGTTATATACCAACACACTGGCTAGGTTTAAGCTGGGCCAAAACTCACAAGTTTTGTAAAACATTATGTACTAATAATGGCCTAAAACAAGGTTGTGCTCTGGCCCTACACTTATCAGACTGTAGACTCCTGATAAGGGGCTTGTCTTAGCCTCAGCTCACTAAAGTGAAGAATTGATACTATATTATTGGACCAACCACTAATTTGTTTGATATTCTCCTTGATAGCTCTTCGGGGATATAATGTTGCTAATCACTTCATAGTTAATGCCTTTAATTCTGCTGTGGTTGAGTTTGGGCACTGGGTCTGTTGTAGAAAATCATGGAGGATTGGCGATTTAGTCATTGCATGCAAGTCTTGTCATAATCATTGAAGGGTGTGTTTGCAAGAACCGGGGGCACAAATTTCATCTTAACAGCCGTAAACCAAAATTCAACTCTCTGGTATATCGACTGAAGTGGTCATATGATTCCCTTGCGTACTCTTGTATCTCTCCCTTAATGACAGTTTTCCTTGAAAAATTTCTCTCCTCACTACTATAAGGACACACTGCTTTTCCTGTGAAAGTAAAGTCTGTCAGTCACTGAGCAGAATTGCAACTGAATTTTAAACAATAAAAGAGAAAGGTAAGGTAGTGAGTACTTTCTTCCATATATAATACTCTATCTGAGAAAATGTAGTGCATGAATTTCTCTTATAGAAACCCCTGAACAGAGATGTGATAGTGAATATTCCTTGAAAAGTGTCCAGTTTCATTGCAATGGGTTTACTCAAAGTTTCATTACTGTACAGCGTTGCGAAAGAGGATGAGTAAATCTGTAGTATTTCATTGAGCAAATCTCCCTCCATTACAGACAGCATCAGATCTCACATCTACCTCTAACGAGAAACAGCGAAAAAGTATGTATTGTCTAATTGATACAGCTTTTATTCAAGGTGCATCCTTTTATGGACAGCATTTGATCAATGCCTTTCAGTTGTCAAAGATGTTAGCAAAATTCTCTCAGGTAAATTTTATAAGAAATATAAAAGATTGTGTTTGTTTTTTCTTGCAGTGTGGAGGATGATTAACATACTACCAGGATTGCAATATGTACAAGTGTAAGATGTTTCAGCTGAGCCAACTACATTTTTATAGAAGGCAGCACTTATTGTTTCATGGCCAGTTGTCATGAGATTTAGTAGATTTCAAATGACAACTATGGTTCCAGTTCATGTAATTTATTAGTGCATACCTCAGGAACATTTTTGGAAGTAATATGCCTCTGTTGTTACAAACATGATTTGTATTAAGCCTGTCTTTGTGAGTTTTTGGATTTGTATATTTGTTGAAAGTGTAGGTGCTCCCTTTTTCATCTTAAAGTACGTTAGGCAAATAAGGATCTCTTCTTTTTTTAATCTGGTTTAATTTATTTTTCTTAGTGAAATTCGAATAGGATTATGCCATCACTTTTTTGTAAGATTTAAGCATCACACTATTATTTTTATATCTAACTCTGTTTCTGTTTCTTTTAGCAGGACTCTGATCATTGTATTTTGTTGCTCAAAATTAGTAGTAGATACATTTTGATTTTTCTTATAACTCTTTTTTTTCAGTGTCAGATGACCTCCAGGACAAAAAGACACCTTGAAACAGAATTGCTAAAGTGTCTACAGTAGCCAGAGACTGCTCTGGTCAATGTATTCCTTGAAAAAATCCGCTTGGACTCAGATTGTACATTAAACACCAATTCATCAGAATGTAAAATAGACAGTTTAAGAATCCAACAGTGCTTCATCAATTTCCAGCAGTAAATTAGCATGATTCGAGAGAAGACTAATCACTAAAGTAATTACTAAATAGGGTCTAGTCTAGCAAATATAATCTAGTCTGGCAGCTTGTTTGTGGTTAAAAGAGTAGGGCCCGATTCACAAAAGTAATCTGAGACAAAATCCTAACTTTAAGACTTTCGGTATTCACAAAAGGCATTTAGGAGTAGGAAAGTTAGGATTTTGTCTTAAGTTTGTCTTAAGTTTTGCTCTTAAGACAAAATCCTAACTTAAATTTAACTTAAGTTTAACTTAAGACCAAAACTTAAGACAAACTTAAGACAAAATCCTAAGTTAAACTTAAGTTAGGATTCTGTCTTAAGACCAAAACTTAAGACAAACTTAAGACAAAATCCTAACTTTACTACTCCTAAATGCCTTTTGTGAATACCGAAAGTCGTAAAGTTAGGATTTTGTCTCAGATTACTTTTGTGAATCGGGTCCGTAGAGTGTAAACCCAGGGCTATTATGGTAATGGATCCACTAGATATCCATTAAATCAGGATTTTTTGGCAATGTCTGTTCCGAAATATGTACTTTCGGTAGCTGATCAAATGTTTGCCATGGAAGTAGATACTATAATGGGAACCTTAACATTAAATTATTTTACAATTCAGCAGAAAAAGGAGTTAGAATTGTCAATATATGGGCGATGTACAGAGGCACAAGTGAATATTGTTTAGCCTGGAGTTAATCTGTTAGTGATCCACATGTCCTGTGGCAAGGACAAAACCTTCCCACTGCTGCTTTTACTTATAAGAGAAGATTAACTAGAACGAAGGAGAGGATAAAGCTAGGCACTTTCCATTGATTCAAGTAGTTTGCAGACAAACTATATCAGCATTGGTGTCTTTAGTTTTCTGAAAAAATGTTCCTGCATGTTTCTGTTGTTTAGGCCATTAACAGTCCAATATAAATATAACATTCCTGCCCCCATATTACAAATAGGATATCCAAACTTCCTGTTTTACGTCCAAATGTAGACCTGAATATCACTAACTTTCTCTGCTGCTAAGAGAACAGAGGACTCGTACACAAAAAAGGTTGGTCACTGTCCAGTGGTACCGTTTGTGGTGTAAGAGATTCTCAAAAACCTTTGCTTTGCAAAGGGAAGCTTTGCATAAAGTTGCAAACGATGTAGGAATTTGCTTGGGATGCATTTCAAAGAGAAGCGAATGCTCACATGGAGACCTACCTAGGAAAGCAGGCCTCGAACCCCAGCATTCACGTTATCAGTGAGCCTACATTGTGACTACTTTTCCAGCAAGGGAAAGGGATCACAATGTCACAGACATTGGTACATTGTGAATGCAACCTCAGGAAGAGCATATTTTAGTCTGTGGCATCAGTGTCTCCTCCTTTTGAAATCCCCGGGCTGCAAAAGCAAAGTGTAAGTAATCAAATGTTGAGATCTTAAGCTTTGTGACTGGTTGGCTGGTGCGACCATTCCAGGCTTTGTGACTGCAAAAATGTCCACCAAGCATTTCTACAAGCTGTTGCAAATAACAAAGGGGGCCTGCCCCTTTCCTGCATTTTTGTTTCCCCGGTGAATTGCAAGGGTTCATAATGCATTGTATTTCATAATGGCAATTGTATAGCATACAGTGCTCCTAACCCATTGAACCCTCCCTCATGCGGCATCTCCACCGACACTTGCTATTAATAGAGAACATGCTGTAGTTAGGGGTGGCTTAACTCTACCATAATTATGTGGAATCACCGCAACATTTTGTGGAATTATGCATAAATACGCAATGCTCATAATCCTGCATTTAGTGCTATTTTGTTGGCGCAAAATGGACTCTTGTGTCCAAAATGTACTCAATGATGCATTTTGCAGTAAGAAAATAGTGCTAACTGCAACAGAACATGAACAGCAGCAGCCAGGCTGTTCGTGCTCTCCAACTAAGTGGGTGACATTTTTGGTAATTTCACATCACAAGAAGTAATACTCCAGCATAATTAAAATTTAGCTCAGGCCTAGTTGTAGGTCATTGATTATTCAAGAAAACTTAAAGGAAACAAATTAATGAGTTTTCAATGATTATGAGTGGCATACAATTAAGGTTTGTATACATTTGTTCACCATTTTCCGCACACATTTTGGCCTATCATCTAATGCAATTCAGGGTTCTAATGGAAACATAACTTTATAGTTAACAACAATATAAAGGTATGAATGTATCGCTTTAGGATTACCTTTAATTTAGATTGGATAGGTATGTTGGTGAATGCCATACTTTTCCAGACTTTTTGGCTAGTTGAAGGCTGCATTAGACTCAAACAAGTGTGGCTGCTCACCCTCCAGATTCACTGTAATTTAAAGTGTTGAGGGTTGAAGGTCTTTGAGAATTGCTTCGTATTTATATTTCCTTTGGAAAGTTCCTGCACGTGAAATGTGCATTTGCTATCACATCTTGTGAAATTTCCTTGTGCTTTAGCCATGCGTTTAAGCACAATTGATCTTTTATAACAGGTTCTTAACACTTGTGAGTGAGAATCTCCCTAGAATTCAGGAGTCAAAGTTGGATTTCTAGTATCCCTGCAGATTGGACTAGTTCTATATTTTCTGTGATTGAATCAGTATTTAAATATTGGTTACCTTAGCCTCAATAATCCAATTAATAAGGTTCATTTTATGTGGTAAATTGGATATTAATAATATCCAGTCTGCTGACCAAATTCTCAGCAAGAGTAGAAGCAGGCGCCTAGCCAAACTCATAAAAAATTAGTAGGTGACTTTCATTAAGAACAAAACAGCTTCGGCTGAGCATGCTGAGTATGCTGATTTGCTGTTGGAAACAGTGCTTTAAAGCCTCCTAGGTGGGCACATCAGGTAGGCTAACTTAGAATAGTCAAGAGAACACTCCTGCAGCAGTTTACAGTTACACTCAAATTTAGCAACACATTTAACTTACCACATCCAACTTGGATACACCTAAACAATGTATCAGACTGTCTCCTATTCTAAACTATTAATTTCAGCCAAAATAATTACTTACATCTGTAGTCATGGACGTCATTTAGTGGTCGCCAGGGGTCGCAGCTGCGAACCCTGACTTGTCCCTTGCTACCCCTGGCACTGCTTTTGTGACACCTGGCCTCAGAGGTGGCAAAATCAGTGCCTTGAACACAGGAGAAGCTCTTCCTAATGGACGCTGGTTGGAGCTCCACTTGCCTGGTTTCTGTCAATTATTTTATTATACAAATAGTGAATATTATTATTCACTATTAGTGTAATAAAAAATGGAGTACATTAGCTTCAAAATGACCCTATCTGGTAACTAAGGTAAGGAAAAATTGCTGTTAACTGTATGTTGTACGCATGCTTGCAGATGAGGGTGTGTTTATTTGCGTGAGAGTGTGTGGAATGTGTTATTATGTGTAAGCATGTATATGTCTGAGTCAAAGTAAAGGTCAAATGGCGTGCGATATCACTCCCGCTACACCTGGCATTTGGTCTGTAGTTTCGGAATCTGCCACTACATATTGCGTCTTGGTTTGGTAAGGGTGGAGAGGTGTGGTGCAGCGGCCAGGGCAGCTGACTTCGGAGCACAGGGTTCACGGTTCGATCCCCGGCTCCGGCGGCAGCTCAGCACCATGTGACTCTGGGCAATAGCTCACTTAATTTCCACTCCGGCCCCCAGCGCCTTGAGACCCGTAAGGGTGAGTAGCTGCGCTATATAAAAACGGACTTACATTTGGTTTCACAGAGCGTTATATCCTGTGACCCAAAGATATCAACTTCAAAATGCAGCTCTTAGGTGGGGTGGGGAAAAACCAGGTTTTCAGAAGTCTACGTAAGGAAAGGAGGTTGGGTTCTGAACGTAAATGGAGGGAGAGAGAGTTCCAGAGCTTAGCAGAAGTGTAATAGAAAGACCGGCCACCACTTCTCCTCCTATTGATTTTGGGAACCGAGGCTAGGTAGAGACTGGATGATCGGAGGCATCTGTTGGGAAGGTAGGGGGAAATGATGGATTGAAGAATGGGGGGGCCTTTCTTCCAGAATGATTTGTGAGCAATAGAAAGGGACTTGAATATTATTCTTTCCACAATCGGTAGCCAGTGCAGGGTTTTCAGAGCTGGTCTTGCAGAGTGGGTGTTGGGGATCTTAAGAAGCAAGCGTGCTGCACAGTTCTGAATAACTTGAAGTTTGTTTGTGATTGCCCCTGAAGCTCCTAGATACAGCATAGTCGAGGCGGGAGAGGATCAAGGCCTGGACCATGAGTCTCCTTGCTGAGAATGGGAGAAGCGGGAGGACTTTACAGAGCATCCGTAGGATGCCATGACAGGATGCGGCCAGTTTCATCACCTGATGATCAAATGTGAGTGACCTATCTAGCCACATACAGAGACTTTTGATTTGGTTTTTGGGCGTGGGCGGGGAGCTGAGACAACTTGGCCATGCTGAACCGATATCAAAGGTGGGTGAGATACCCAGCAGCATGAGCTCCGTTTTTTCTCCATTCAATTTAAGAAAGGAGGATTCCATCCATTTGGCAACTCTTTCCAGGCAGGGACCTAGGCAGGGCGAGGTGTTTTCTCGATGATTTAAGGCCACCACTAGTTGGGTGTCATCGGCGTAGGTGACAATTTCTATACCACAAATTAGGACAATCTGTGCCAGAGGGCTCATATAGATATTAAACAGCGTCGGGCTCAGGGACGAGCCCTGAGGGACGCCACAGCTAAGTTCGATTTGGTTTGAAATGTTATCTCCTTCAAAAACTTGGAAGGTCCTATCCTCGAGAAAGGATTGCAGCCAGGTGATAACACCGCCTGATAGACCAACGTTCCTCAGTCTATGGATCAGGATGTCATAATTAACAGTGTCGAAAGCGGCACTGAGGTCCAAGAGGATGATAGCTGTCGATCCACCTTTGTCGATAATCTTTTTGGCTTTTTCAACCACTGCCAGTAGTGCGATTTTGGTCCCATGTTGGGGGCGGAACCAGGTTTGCGATGGGTGAAGTATGTTATGAGATTCGAGGAAGGTGGAAATAACTGAATTATTTTACTGATCCCGGGAAGGAGGAAAATAGGGCGGTAATGTCCAAGAATGTCGGGGTTGAGTTTGGGTTTCTTCAATAGCGTCTTCACCATGGCGTGTTTCCACAGTGGCAGTACTAGTCCAGTCGAGATGGAGGAGTTGATCAGCTTTAATAGCACCGGGAGGACTACTTCCCCAGCCTTGCTTAGGAATTGAGGGGCTGCCGGGTCACAGGGGGAGCCAGATTTTACTGAGGCACAAATGTTCACTAGTGTGTCCATATCCATCAAGGGAATTTCCTTGAGAGAATGCTCACCAGGCATGGAGTTCTGCATGAACAGCGGATTAACAGTGGAGGCGGGAGGGGGAAAGGAATTGTAGATATCCTTGATTTTATTGGAAAAGAACTCTGCAAGTTCATCACACCGTGCGTGCGAGCCCTCAAGGGGGGCATACCTTACCGGAAGTTTCAGAAGATGCTTAGCAATTTTAAAAATTTCGTGTGGGGAGTTTGAAACAGAATTAATTCTTTCCTCATAGTAGGATGCTTGAACCTCCTTCACTTTAGCTTGATACATTTTTATGGAGGCCCTATATATGTTTACTTGTTGTGTCGTAGTTTCTTCTCCATTTCCTCTCAAGTCTCTTGCAGGTTTGTTTGTACTCATGCAGCTTTGGGAAGTACCACGGAGAGGGGATATTCCTTGTTTTTTTTATTAATTTGTTTCCTAGGTATGACCAGGTCCAGAGAGGAATCGATCCAATGGTTACATTTGTCATTTGCGTCAATAGGACAGGAGTCTAAAGTAGGTAGGGAGTTTTCCAGAGCTGATTTCATGAGTCCAACGAAAGGTTGGCCATAGAGCGTTTCCAGCTTCTGGTCGTGCCGGTGGTAAGGGGGGGTTTTGGCAGATCCCAGGAGAAGGGGACCAAAAAGTGGTCAGACCATGGCACTGGGACCGGGTCTCCTACTGAGATTTCCCTGCAGTTGGAAAACATGCGATCTAGGAGGTGCCCTTTTTAATTTTTTTTTTTTTACAGAGTTTTATATAGCTTGAACTTGACCCGAAGGTATCAGGTATCAGAGCGCTTTACATAGCACCAGTTGCATTACATGAGGACACATTCATTTTTTGTTAGGCACGGGGAGATTAAGTGATTTGCCTAGAATCACAGGATGTTCAGCGTCATTGCCGAGACTCAAACCCGGTTCCCCAGATTCGAGGTCGACCGCACGAGCCGTTAGGCCAACTCCTCTCCCCTAATTTGATGGAACAAGATGTAATCATTCAATATCTTTTGCTTTTCTTTTTTCCTTTCATTTATTTCCAAGAGAGAAAGAACATCCCTTAAAAATGCATCAGCATAAAGAAAGAAAGACAGAAAAAGAAAAGGGGTAATTACTCACAATTTAGGCCCACCCATCACAAATCGATCATTATTTGCATAAATTGTCTCCAAAATACTGAGCTGTAATCCTTGCCATTCTATAATATACTTTTTCCCAACTCATTAATTGTTTCATTATGGGATACCATTCCTGGATTACCTGAGGGTTCTCGTCTTTCCCATGTTTGGCAATCATCTTTCTAACCCACCGGTGTTGTAATCTAAATGACATTGTCTCTGATGTTCATTTTGTTCTTCACATGAGGGGCATGCCACTAAGGGCAGTCTTCTTGCCTATCCATTCTCTCAGATTAAACATATAAATTGAATTGTCTTGCGCCAAAACCCATATTGCTTGGATCTTCTGAACTCCACAAAAAGATGTTCCCAAGAACCTAATTACCCACAGTTAGGGCATATGCAGCCGCACCTGGATACCATTCTTCAATTTTATCTGGTGTGTAATAGAGTCTAAACCATGTGATACATAATAAACACCTATAATATGGGTAACTCTTAATAATTTACTTATTTCCCACTGGATTAAACCAGTTCTGACTCTGTTGACATAATGCCGTCTCTGGCCATTTTTCCTGAGTGGCACAGAATGGATCTAACTCCTCAATCATTATTTTGTATTTTGATGAAACACGCTCTGTCTCACCAATTTCTCTAAAGCCTCCTTTTGACAAATAGAAGCATATTTCAATGTATTTGTTGGAATACTATCCCCTACTTGTAGATATTTATAAAAACACCCTTTGGGTGACAAGTTGCTCCAAATTGTGAAAAGGATTTTATTTTAGATCCTTCAAATGTGCCTCCTAGGTGGGAGATGTCACAGAGTTTCCAGACCTTGCTATCTTCACGATTTTCTACATTAATATTTGGATTATTGAGCATAGGAAGAAGCATATGGAAGAACAGGATTTTTATTAAAACATACATGAATAATCAAATGTAAGTATGTAGAATTTTTAGTCTGATTATTTAAAACAAATAGGACGACCATATTTAAATAAAAAAACACATAGCCACTCTAGACCAATCATTGCTTCCCGAATAGTATTATCCTGGTGTTCACACCCTGGTACGATAAGACACTTCAGATACCCAAGTGAAGCAGAAATATAAGATTAATTCAGAACTGTGTGGCATAGCTTGTGTCTCCTAATCCTACTATGTTTATTGGCCCAAATTAATTAAATTATAATCACGTTCAATTCTGTCAAGAATATTTTCTTTAGCCTGCATGGGATTGCTGGAAAAACAAACAAGCACTGTGGTAGTATTGCCATTTTGATTAGATTAATTCGACTAATTAGAGAGAATCTCAATTGATCCCACCTCTGAAGTTGATTGCTCATAGTACAACTATATAGATCATTCAAATTGCTTTATAAATACCAGACCGCTTTGTTCACTGGAATAGTCTTAAGCGGGGGTGGGGTTGATCACGGCTAGTACCAAATTGCAGTAACTCTATTTTTCCTTGGTTTATCTTATACCTATATACCTGCATATATTGTTGAATCACATAAAAAGTTGGCTGTGTGAAGTTTCCAGAAGTTCACAGATATAGTCATGTATGGGACGCTGAGTGTTCACACGCAATTTGACGTTAAGGTAGATGTTTTTCTTTCACACTTGTTTATTTGATGAACCCCAATCAAAAACTTTAGAAGCTGGAAAAATCAGTTTCCTGGGAGATGTCCTGTGTCGTTGGTATCATTCACAAAGCAGTTGTTTAATGTTGAGACAATATTATACAGCCCTGATTTGCGCCACATTTGTTTCTCTTAAGACTTAAGTATTCAGCCCTGCTCTGACTTTGATGGGTGTCAGTGGCCATTGTCTTGTTTTATGTAATGTCCTGTGGATTGTTTTCTCTTGCTCATGAGATAGAAGGCTTTTGAAAAAACAAGGTACTAGAATGTTTTACATTTGTGTTTCCGAAGTGGAGTTTGTTTATAATTTGTTAAACTGCTTGTGCTTGATGGAACCCCTACAACGAATTATCGTTGAATTAATAAAGATATTATTCTGTTTGCTCTGTTCCTGTACTCACTTCAGGATAAAGATAGTGGTCCACTATCGCGATCAGGTCCAGGATCTGGGACATGAACTGATATTATGAGTTATGGGAAGTAATGTTTGAAGGACTAGGTAGTCAGGCAAAGGCGTTTCACGCCATTTAGTTTTCTCATAGCCCTATTCAGATGATCCGGAGTTATGCATTCATAGGCTCTTCATTGTTGCGCCAAGGAAATGTCTGCCATTTTTATATTGTTCAGTTCAGCGTTAGCGAACTTTAGAAAAACACATCCAGCTCAAATGTTATCCCATTGTCTTGAGATCTTGCAATAATTGTCAGGGGCTGCCTCAATTAAACTTAGACGATCCATCTGTTGCAGTTTTATGGCAACCATGCAGGTCTTTTCCCCAACTGTACTAGGCAAGCAAAGAAATACCACCAGATAAGATTGTACAGGCCTATACTTAATTATGCCCATTTAACATGCAATGTCATGACGAATCATAATTACCAATGAACAGGCAACAGTATAAGACACTGTGGCGCAAACTAGCTTAGAGGTGGATGGAAGTGCTGAATCAGCGCCAACCAATGCTGAGTACTCAGGGCTGAATACTATGTGACGATTCTGTATGTCACCTGTGGCAATTCAAAGATGAACATGGATCAACCACCTGTAAATGACTACAAGTCCACCATAAACTGCTGCTAGCCCACACCATCTCTGGACAGGACCCCAATCATCCCAGATATGTCAGCACCCTATCAGGAAGCATTGTAGTTGCAGAGTTGCATCACTCTTACACATTTTGTCCTGAGCATTACTGGGTAGGTCAGTTTCAACACATATGGATTGTGTCATGTCCCACTACAATGTGAGCAGAAGAAACCCTACACACCTTATGAATTTGTTTTGTCTCAAGGATAATGTGCAGGTCGGGCCCCTCTTAGTACTCACACCTGGGCAGACATGTCACAATTAGACCATCAGACTTAGCAAACAGTAGTAGATGGAAACGTAACCATTGATAAACCATTAAGGGCAGAATTCTGTTCCTTTGTTTTTTGCATCTTTGTCCCTCACCAGAAGCACAGTCCAAGCTGCACTTATAGGCCGTGTTCCCTTTAATGAGGAATTAAAGCAGCCCTGATCCCATCCCAGCCTTATTGGCCGCATCAGTGAATTGCAGCTTGAGCTGTCTGTTATGGGGCATGAAGCTCCGGGGTGACGTTGGGCCACACGTATGCAGCAAAATAGGATGGCTGAAAATACTTGCATTACTTTTAGAATAATTCCGTTCCATCATTTTAGCTAGTCACTGCCATTAAAGTGAAGTCTGTCCCGAACCTGCCTCAAAACAGACAGTTCTTCCTGAAGTGCTAGGCCGGGTTTCACTTAACAGGCACACAACAAGGCGTTTCGGCTCCACTAGGACGACTTGTAGTAGTTTTAAAGAAAACTGCGCTGATATAAACTAAACGTTGACTCGAGTGCTATCCTTACACTAATGTAGAAGCCAAAGTTTTCAACTTTAACTGCACGAGTCACAGAATTCTTTTTCAAACGGACTTTATAAAATATGTCTGAACTGCCTCAGAATTTGTTAGGCACGAAGACATTCATCTCGCTACTTGCCGGGCTTAACTTCGAACTTTACTCAGCATCTGTTCTGCAAGAAGGTCTAGAAGACTGCTCCTATACATTTTGCTCCAGATTTGTTAAAACATACATGAAGCCCTGCCCTGTCAGTTGGCAGAGGGTTGTAACTTCTGAATGATTAATAGGAGCCAAGTTGTTGAGATTTATTATATGCCTGATGGGCGAAATGACATTGTATTGCCCTCCAGAAATTCTGATTAGTGTGGGTGGCTGCAGCATACTAAATTAAAAGGGAAGCGAGCAACTGCTGATGTAAATGGAAGGAAGGATCCTAAACTGTGGAGGGGAGAGCTACAGGCCCTGCGCTCTTCCAGCTGCTGCTCTGTGGAGAGGAAAACGTGGCACGTTCTAGAATATAAAGTTAGCCGGTGTCCAAGACTTCAGCGCCATGTTCCCCTTCTTACTCGTATGGTGTGAGTGGTAAGTATGATACGTAAGAAAAGGGAGGTATTACATTTACGTTGCTGCTTTGGCACGACACCGGATGCTACTCTTGCATCCGAGTACACCGAATTTGATTAAACTAAAAATCTGTTTCAGTTTCTTGTTAAAAAGTGTAGACAAAAATGTTTAATAATACTTACAAGACCAAGTTCGAGTTAGGCTTCTTAAATGAAGAAGTAAAACTAATGACTTAAATTCAGACAACAGCAATCTAATAAACATAAAAAGGCATATTCACAACCTGTACTTTGCAGTACATTTAGGGGCATATTCACAGGACTTATCGCCGAGTTATCGGCACTTTAGCGCATCAAAAGTCGAGACAGATTTATCGCCCCATTAACAAGCGGGTGCAAACTGCAGATATCGACGGCTATTCCTGCGATAACTGCCGCAAAATTTATCCCCACGGGTGACACCACCAACTAACCCTAATGAGATGCAGAGTAGGCGTTCCCGTGCAAAAACACACAAAAACACCACTACACCACTTTCACAACGAACTGCCAGATCTGCGATGCGAACCAAAAACAGGCGATAAGCCGCGGTAGCAGGGATTTAACACCTGCCTTTTGCTGGTGTTAAGCAGGACGACTACCTGCAGTATGAAAGGGAGCCCGGCCCAGAGCCACATCTGAAGACCCACAGATGTCATGGAGCCAATGATCATGCAGCTCGAAGACCCATGAGGGCCACAACACCACCCACCGCCACCACCCCCAGGCCCGCCACCACCCCCAGGACCCGACCCGCCCCCCCCGGACCACCACAGAGGCAGCGTAGACAAAGACAGCGGACCCACCGTAAACGCACCAGCCGCACAGACCTAACGCCAGAGGAGGTCATTGCCCACTACAGGCTCAAAGGACAACCATCCTCCGCATCCTGACCCACATCGCCCACAGGCTGACGGTACCAACACAGCGGACAACCAACATCCCTCCGCAGACAAAGCTGCTGGCTGTGCTGCACATGTTGGCCTCTGGTACCTTCCAACCCACACCTGCCAGAGTCGGAGGAGTCTCACAGCCAGCCCTATCCAAGTTCATCACACCTGTCGTGGATGCCATCATCAGCCTGGTACCCCAGCACCTCCACTTCACCCACACTGCGCAGGAGCAGCTGGAGACCAAGCAAGGCATCTACGCCATAGCTGGATTCCCTCACATGTTGGGGGCAATCGACTGCACACATGTACTCCTCGTGCCCCCTGCCGACACTGCACACAACTACTGCAATAGAAAGCACACTCATTCCATCAATGTGCAGGCAATAGTGGACCACCTGGGACTCCTCAACAATGTTGTGGCCAACTACACAGGCAGTGTGCATGATTCATACATCTTCCGACAGTCCATCATCAACCAGCGCTTCCAGGATGGCACCTATGGAAATGCATTGCTCGTTGGTAAGTACCAAATGAACACACCACACACCTCCACTCCACAGTCATGCAACTCATGACACTGGCAATGGGCACGCCGCAAAACTACATGCAACATGCCACACAACATGCCAACCGACCAGACAAGACAACACGACTCCATTGGGAACCTGGGCTTGCCATGCACACAACCCAGCCACGGCATGGCACCACAGCCACACAATAGCAGAATGTGAGGAGAGGCTTTGTGCAGGCATGTGCGAGAGAGGCAAGTGACTAATGAATGAGAACCTACCCAATGCCAAGTGTGGCGTGGATGTGCTGGACAGACTTCAGTGTGCGAACCACGGAAATGGCCATGTGGACATTAACTGCTGGTGCATGGAGTGTAGTGGCCAGTGGACGCTACCATGTCACCTCAGGCTGTGGGGCAAAACGCGGAAATGACGCTCGTTACGTCCCCCCTGTAGGCGTGGGCGGAGTGGGTTGGCCCTGCGTACGCCAGGCCTGCGCAGGGGTGTGAATAAAAACCCCGTCGCACTGGGCATGGTTCTGTTTCGGAATGGCCAACGTGTCTGCCAGGGTGGTGCCTCTCAGCCCGCTACGAGGCCGACGCCGTGAGCAGCGGGGCCTGCGACCCTGTGCACCTGCTGCACCCCAGGCCGCTGGTGCACAGACCCGTCTTGCCTGCCCCAGCGCACCAAGGAGGCTCCGCTCACCTGCCGACACTGGTGTGTGTCAAAGTGGGCCCACCACGTGCCAGTGCAAGCTCCAAGCCCCAGTCCCGTGACCTTTGCAGCCTCCGCAGACCATCGCTGGCCTCACGACGCTGGCCCACAGTACTCTTTTTTCGTTGACATACCCCACCGGGTACTCCTCGGCCCAGTTGTTGGCACATGTTGTACTGAGTCGTGAGTTTTGAATGGCAGTGACCAAAAGTCTGTGGCAGCGTCCACATCACTAAACTCCCTCCGATCAGTGAAGCCAAAGTCTGCATCGCAAGCACACGACACGTGGTGCCACTAACCCTGTTCAACGTAAGCCGGCGACACGTGGTGCCACTAACCCTGTTCAACGCAAGCCGGCGACACTTGGATGAGGGCTCAGGCCTACACTGCGGTCCAGTAGGTCCCACATGTGGAACTGTGTCCTGAATTTAGAATGGCAGTGACAAAATGTTAATTGCCACGTTTATATCACTGAACTCCCTTCAATCAGTGTCCCAAACTCTGCATCGCAAGCACACAACACATGTCTGTGGGCCCGTGCTGACCGCTGCCCCCGGCCTACACTGCGGTCCAGTAGGTCTCACATGTGGAACTGTGTTTTGGGTAACTTATGGAGGAGTTCACACCATTGGACACGCCTCATCGCAGGCGGCATCCCCTATCAGAACCGGTGCCACTAACTCTGTGCGCAATGAGTCATGGGCACTCTCTGGTTGAACTTTGGTGGCGTCTGAGTCCATGGCCTGGGGGTTGTCTGCATCATCATCTGGCTGGGACGGACTTGGTGTTCGACATGTGTCTGTTCCATTCATCTCCACCATAGTGACTGTTTCTGCGTGGTTCTGCCCTCTGCATCATGCCCTGGGGGTACACCTTCCACTGTCCACCGAGACACTACGACAACCCCCTTTGATATCTACAAGAACCTGCTCTGCTCTCGTGACCCTGCCCCAGTGCACCGCAAGTCAGCGGCCCATGGCGGTAGGCCCGTGCAGGATGCTGTGCATCCGGGGCCACTAACTCTGTGCAGCTCAAGTCATGGAGCCTTTATGGTTGAATGGTTGTGTCCTTTACAATGTACACTGTTGTCGTTTTTTGACTGCACCAGGCACTCCATGACGGCTAGTGTACACACACCCCACACACATCCAACACAGGTGTCACTCGACATGTGAGCCTGCTAATCAAAGTGGCCGGGCGCACGTGCCCGTAGCCATTCACACCATCTAAGCAAGTGTGTCCGTGTGGTCATTATGTCAGCATGATGGGCCCGAGCCCTGCAACATCACAGTGTGCTGTCTTCAGCGGACGATACCATGTCACCTCAGCAGTGGATAAGACCTTGGACATGTAGCTTCGTCCGCCCTCCCCTGCATGCACAAGCGGCGTGTGCTGGTCCGGCGTACATCAGGTCAGCGCCGGGGTGTGCTGATTCGGCAGGGGGATCAGGGCGTGGCTCTGGTCTGGCCTTGAGCAGGAAGTGCGGTAAGCGTGTCTCTGTGTTGGAGTGTTGTCACCACCAGGGCTACAGTAGTCGATGTTGCAATGTAGCATGCACCCACAGTGCGGGCCCGCACGTACGGGCAAATATAGGAACGCAAGACCGCTCGGGGTGTTGGCTCATACATGCCAAGTGTTGTGTGTATCAGTCCTGCGGCTGCATGAGTCAGATGCCTAGCCTCAATCGCAGCGCGATCACAGCCAGCCATGTACTGTAGACCTGTGTCCGCCCTGTCCAGACCATTGGCCTACACTCATGTGGCCGCACACCCTCAGCGGCCAGCATCACGGTGTTGTTGGCATGCCGCTGGACATGCGCAGACAGGCATGACAATGGTGTGCCGTAGGAGTGCACGTGATGCAACTGCGCATTCGCTGTTGTTCTCTGTTTGGTTTGTCTTTATTTTTCCTGCTTTTGTTGTGCTTATTCCCGCCTGCCGTGTGTGTATCGAGGGCCTGGCGCTGCTTATCGCTGCTTTCCTCATCGCGAATGGGCTCATCACACGTTTTTTTGCGTTGGGGTTTGTGTTTTTATCTCCGTCGCAGTGATTGTATCACGGACATTGGCCGCGTTTTCGCAAATCTATCGCATGGTACCGCCGTGTTGTGAATTCCACGTTAAGACAGGGTTATTTTCCCGCGATAGACTGCGATGTGTAAAGTTGCGTTAAGCTTTTTTGGAGATGTTTAGCGCACGTTCTTGTGAATATACCCCTTAGTGATACTGCACTAGTACTACTCGGGTACTACAAAATGCTATTGACAAACCTACCTGTGGAGGTCTCCACTTCTCTCTCTCTCTTTTTTATGGCCAACTGCGGAGATCACTGCACGTGTATGTACATATTTTTGTAGTAGATATGGGTGGAACAGGGGAGTGGCTGTAAAATGGGAAATACTTATGATTAAAGTGGTGGGGTTTATGGAGATGTAAGGAAAGGATAAGAGAGGGCAAAAATGTGGTTTAGGGAGGGACATGCATGCACCCACAAAATAATAAGCCCATTCCTATTCACAAACGGCACTTCTAGAACCAAAAAGGTGCAAAAATAGTTGAAATGTACTCTACCTCAGAGCTGGAGCCAGGACCACACATGGCCAAGCACTGGTATTGCAACACTGACCTATAGAAAATAAAGGAGGCAGGGACTCAAAATACGACTATATATATAAAATAATGTTAAAATCCATTCATATATTTTGACTTGTTAAAATATATCTAAATGTAATTTAATGTTAAACAATTATATAGAAATAAATGTTATTTAATTATATAATATTTTAATAACTTTTGACATTTAAACATGAATGTAACTCTATTTTTTTTAACATTATAAAATTAATTTAAATCAAATCTATGCCTTACTTTTAGTATTTTTAATACAAAATAAATACATCTTATTTTATTTGGGACTTTTTAAAATAAATAAATAATATGAATTAAAATTGATATATTGAAATAAAAGAAATATTTGAAAATTAAGTTAATATTACTGCTGCATGATTCAATTTTGTTCTTTTTGTTCTACATTTAAAATGAATATATACAATTTATTTATATTAAAATTCAAAATAAAATATTTTTATTAATTTGTTTAAGATTTCAGAAACTTTTTAAAATATCCTTATACCTTACTAAAGGGAGATATCCACCCCGGTAATGGAGACCTCCGCCTACGTGTGAAAAGTTTCTAGTAGTAACTTTACACTTGTAAAATTGTCTCCACCCTCTGTTTCAGAGGGTAGAAACTCACCCCCTGCTCCAAGGGGTGGATACATGTATGTGTGCACTTTCCAGTAAATTCACATTCAGAAATGGGAAATAGCTTAAAGTAGTACATTTATTACAAAGCGCAAGAGTAAATTTACACAAGTAGATTTACTCATATGTGATTGTACTTTTATGAATAGATCACAGAGAGTGTTCTCATTTAGTCCTTCTTTGAACATCTCTGAATCTTGCCATTCTGCTTAATATATCAATTCAGTAAAACATAAGGGCATGATTCACAAAAAGAAATCTACTTACACATATCTCCACACATAGATTTCCACCTAGACCTCTTCTGAGCAAGCATTTTTTTTAGGTGCCTTACTTGGTGTCTTCCCGTTACCCATCCAGTCAATCTAAAGAATACTGGGAAAAATGTCATCCTTCTTACCTCTTATGCCACAAGAAGAATAAGGTAACAGTGGTACGGCTTGCATTTAACTGTTTATGCTAATCTTTCTAAAGTCCTCAATACAAGATTCCTGAAAACATGGTTTTGGCTGCTAACTAAGGTTAGCACCAACTTGGGATTATGAGTTTTGTGAGTATTATTTTCTACAGATACATTTCACCAGTGAAAACCAGATGGAATATATTTATTAAAAAATCCTCAAAGGAAATTTTTGGGGAAATTGATGCATAAACATTGATTTTCAAGGTCTAGTTCCACTAATAATGGTGCAGTAGTACAGATACCAGTAATTATATTATCCTGTCGTATTAGTAGCTCCAGGGGCCATATCACATGAAGTGAGCACTGAGAGCACTAAGTTAAGACATGGTCTCTGCCACAGTTTTGGGCTGACTAGTGTTTTAAGTAGTTGAAGAGCTGGACAAGTGGTAATTTACTGCTCTAGACAGTGATACATTTTTGACTTTGAAAGGAACTTTCAAGGCGAGAGCTGTTTTTGGCTGGAAATATTGCAGCATTTGTTTACATATCTTAAGTAAACAATAGAACATTACACAATAAGATACACAAAGAAACATCACACAAGTAAAATACAGCAGGTCACAACAAAACAGTCAAAACAGAACACAACTAGTAAAACGCAATAAAATTGCATTGCTATAATGCATCAGAAAAACACAACAGCACAAACAACAACTGAACACATCACCTCCATAAAAAGATGCCAACAACAAATATGCACAAACATTTACCACAAATTACCACCTAGTGAATCCAGATTCATAATACAACAGTAAAAGATATTATAAGCAAGGAGTGCCTCATTTTACCACAAAAGACATGAAATCACACCAGTGAAAATGTTTTTGTGATCCTGCCTCAAGTGAGATTTTACTGTGCAATTTTAGTGAACAACTCGCAGTAAGGCCCTAAGTATTATCCTTTAGGCATAGTCCTCAGTTTCCTTATCTGGACATAAGCACACTGACCATAAGAACTTCTTTATATCCCCGGAAAACTTGACTCATGTAAGGAGTGAGTAGCTCATCCTGTCATGGTTTCTTTATTTCTGTATTCATATTGTAAAGGGCAAAACTATTAGGATAAAATCAGGGACGGACCAGCCACTGGCATTGATCAGCGTGAGATTCCTGTAAATCATTAGATCTACATGGCAGTCATTCTGTAAGTCTTTTTTCAACCTTCCCCTCTGCTTAACATCCGATTTAGGATTTTAAGGCATGCTCCAGTCCAACCTGTGGGGAAAATAGACTACAGCATTCAATTCTTTTTAAAAGTTTAACATAGGCATGTTAGGCTATGATTAGGAGGTGTGGTGGAACTTCACACCGTGTGAAAACAAAAGTTTGTGCAGGTACTGGAATCCCAAGTTGTGAGATTATTATCACACCTGGACTATCTTCCCTGACAGATTTAGGATGTCAACCCTGTCAAAATGTATGATAGGAGAAGGCCTGGAAAAAGGCAAGACGTGGAATTCAATATTAAGCCTCATTTCCAAGAAAAAATGCAGAATAGAAGATATTTGCAGGGAGTGGTTGACTAATTTGCATAACTTGCCATTGTGTCGTTATGCGAAATTTTGAGAAAATTACACCTAGTTATGAGAAATGAAAATCCAGCATTTAGTGCTACATTTTAGCATGAAATGCTGAGAAAAATGGCTCTCACATTCTGGTCATTTGTCTTTTTCCCGTGCTCTAACACTATAAATTTGCTGCAATGTCACTATGTGACGTGGCGAAATGGCATGATTTCAGGAATTTTGCATACCACTCACAATGTGAAATTCATGAAAGTTAGCAAATTACATTGGTGCAATTAATAATTCATGCAGGCCTAGTACTTACCACAACCAGAAAGTACCTTAATCTAGAGTAATTGCATTTACTGGTTGGCATAAGGTTCGCACCCTTTTCCGATATATTTGAAATCTGTGCCTTAATGTTTTGTTAATATTTGCCTTTTGAATACAATAGAAACATTCCTTTCTTGACATGTCCGGCATATTTTGTTCCACCTTCATTACTTTCTTGGTACACAGTGATTATGTATCACTGTTCCAGGTGAGAAAAGTTGAATTCACTGGAAAGTAGCATACTAGCTGTATCGAAAAGTGGTATTGGGTCAAGCCAAATTCCTGTTGACATTTTTGACAGAAAATGCAATTCAATTAGCATTAAAGTCTTACAGTTGAGCCCTGCTATCAACCCGAATAAGTCATAGAATATGTTCTATGTAGGCCTGTACAGTGTAAGATAGGCAAGCTCGCTATTTCATCATTCAAAAGTGAAGAACCTAAGCACCATGGCTGATTTTAACACCAAGGTACATATTCACAAAGGTTTTTCGGAGTACCTAAAATAGTTCTACTGTAGTGCTCTTTGTTGTATTATTGTATGTTATGTGAATTTGTAGAGTGCGGTAATCACCCATGAGGGTATCCAGGCACTGAGTAGGACAGGCCTGAGTGAGGAAGGAGGAGGAGGAGATCATGCTGGTTTTGTCTGGATGAGCCATGTGTTGAGATTCCTTCAGAAGTCCATGAGGGAGGGGGAGGTTCTGAGGTGTTTGGGAGGTCGTTCCAGGTCTTGGCTGCAAGGTATGAGAAGGGGCATCCTCCACTTCTGGTTTCCTTGATGCAAAGGAGGTGTACTTTTGCCAGGGACTCAGATTGAAGGTGTTTGGTGGGTTGGTAGAAGTTGAGGCGGTGGTTGAGGTAAGCTGGACCGGTGTTGTGGTCCCTTAAATGGATTGCTTCCTTCCTCACCAAAAGAACCCAGATCGTCTGCCTCCCGCCTTACACCTCAGGCCCAAAGAACATCATCTGCGGCGTTCCCAAGGATCCTCACTCAGTCCAAACCTGTTCGACACATACATGGCACTCCTGGCCGCGCTGGTCAAATCCTATGCTATGAACGACATATCATATGCTGACGACACTCAGCTCATCCTCTCCCTATCCTCAAACCCCACTAACAACAAAACCAATTTCCACAGTAGTACAACCAGCATAGCCAGCTTGATGGAAAACAAATGCCTCAAACTCAACACCGACTAAACAGAGGTACTCATATTCGGGAGCAACACCTACTGATGGGATGACTCCTTTTGGCCAGTGGAACTGGGCCCCTCGCCCACTCACACAGACCACGCCAGAAACCTCATCATACTCGACAACAAGTTCACCATGAAGAAGCAGATAAACGATGTCTCCTCAGCCTGCTTCCTCACCCTCCACATGCTCCAAAAATATTCAAATGGCTCCTCATCACCACCAGATGCACCGTCATCCAAGCCCTCATCACCAGCCACCTGGATTACGGAAACTACCTCTACATGGGCATCACCTCACAACTACTGAGCAGACTGCAAATCATCCAAAATGCTGCAGCCAGGCTCATCTTTAACCTCCTGAGAAGGGAGAGGTTGAGATGTGTGTCATTGGCATGGACATGGAATCCTGCGACGGACTCGATGACAGAGTCGGTTACCCTTTTCTTCTGCGGAGACGATCAGAGACAGTGCCCACAGACACGGTGAGGTCTTTGCTGTTCCTGAGACCTCTAGAACAGGGGGCAAGCCCAGTTCAAGCCCTAGGAGATATTTTCTTCAAGCAGCAAAGTCCTTTTCTCCTTTCTTTGGCAGCAAGTAGCCACTGCAGGCCAACCCCAGACAGCAAAAAGCACAGGGGCAGTATACCTCCCCAGCTTCTCCGGCTCTTCTCCTTGGCAAAGGTTCCTCTTGATTTCACAGAAGTGATCTAAATGTCTGGGGTCTGGGCCCCTCTTTTTATACACAAAAATCCTTTGTTCTCTGAAGGCAGAGAGTGTCTGTACCCAGCCAAAACCAGTTCTGTCCTCACTGGTGCAGCTTCCTGGCAGGAGGTGGAGACAGCATTGTTGAAGGCAGACCAGGCTCATTCAGGTGAAAGGAAATCTCCTCCCCCTACTCTAAATGCAGCCCAGGTCTATTCAGCCCAGCCCTGACTCATCAGACTTCTGGAGCCACTGCCTCTCTCCTGCCCCTGTCATCCAAAAGCCAGGCATGCATTACACAAACCTAGCAGAGGCACACTGGATGGGTAGGCAAGAAAAAACATACTTTCTAAAAGTTGTATTTTCAAACACAGAATGTAAAAATCACCCTCACTAAAAATACACTTTAACATTCTGAGTTCAGGCATACTAAACTGTATTTTCCTACCTCGTTCTCAGTGCCAGGTATGTTTATAAGATGTTATAAACAAACTCCCCATTCCGTCCTATGGGAACAGGTAGCCTTGCAATAGTGAAAAACGAAATTGGCAGTAATTCACTATCAGGGCATGCCACACACATCAGGGCATGTCCTACCGTTCACATACACTGCACCCTGCCCACAGGGGTACCTTGGGCCTACTTTAGGGGTGCCTGACATGTAAGAAAAAGGAAGGTTAGGGCCCGGCAAGTGGGTGCACTTGCCAAGTGGACATGGCAGTACCAGACTGCACACAGGCTCTGCAATGGCAGGCCAGAGTTACATTTACAGGCTTCTTTTGTGGGTGGCACGATCAGTGCTGCAAGCCCACCAGCAGCATTTGATTTACAGGCCCCGGGCATACACTGACTAGCAAATCAAATAGCCAATCATGGAATCACCAATCCATAACAGTCAATTTACAAAGGGAGCACTTGCACTTTGGCACTGAACAGCTGTGACAAAGTGCCCAAAGCATCTAGACCAGCAAAACGAAGTCCAACACACAGCAAAAACACAGGAGGCAAAGGCAAAAAATGCAGGGGAGACCCACACCAATGGTGCCAGGTCTAACACGTGTCCCCTCCAGCTGAAATGTGGGGAGAACTACCCACCCTCTTGGGAGTTCTCTTCACTAAGGCGGAAAAAGACCATCAGCCTTGGCGTGTTCTGTACCAGGGCGGTGTTCCACCATAAAGTCCATCCCTTGTAGGGAAATGGACCACCTCAACAGCTTTGGATTCTCACCCCTCATCTGCATCAACCATCTGAGGGGCCTGTGGTCTGTCTGAACCCGGAAGTGAGTCCCAAACAAGTATGGCTTCAGCTTCTTCAGCGCCCAGACCACAGCAAATGCCTCACGCTGAATTGCACTCCACCTCTGTTCCCGTGGAAGTAACCTCCTACTAATGAAGACTACAGGTTGGTCTAGGCCCTCTTCATTCAGCTGTGAGAGCACAGTCCCCACACCATGCTTTGAAGCATCTGTCTGCACAATGAACTCTTCTGAGAAGTTGGGTGCCTTAAGCATGGGCACAGTGCACATGGCAGATTTCAGGGCATCAAAAGCTTTCTGGCAGGCGTCAGTCCAGTTCACTTTCTTGGGCTGCTTCCTGGAAGTCAGCTCTGTCAAGGGGGCAACAATGGTGCCATACCCCTTGACAAATCTCCTGTAATACGCTGTGAGTCCTAAGAAGGCTCTCACCTCTGTCTGGGTCTTGGGGGGGTTCCCAAGCCAGAATGGTATCAATCTTGGGCTGTAGGGGCGCCACCTGGAAGCTCCCTACCAGGTGTCCCAAGTACACCACGGAACCCTGCCCAATCTGGCACTTACTCGCCTTGATCATGAGGCCTGCCCTCTGCAGCGCCTTCAACATTTCTCGGAGGTGGTGCAGATGTTCCTCCCAAGTGGCTCTGAACACTGCAATGTCATCCAGGTAGGTGGCAGTGAAATCCTCCAGTCCAGCCAACACCTGGTTGACCAACCTCTGAAAGGTGGCAGGGGCATTCTTCAACCCGAAGGGCATCACCCAGAATTTGTAGTGCCCCTCTGGTGTTGAGGATGCTGACCTCTCCTTTGCACCATCAGTTAAGGCAATATGCCAGTACCTAGACGTTAAGTCAAACGTGCTGAGGTACCGGGCAGCTCCCAACCGATCGATGAGCTCATCAGCTCTGGGGATGGGGTGCGCATCAGTCCTGTTGACCGAATTGAGCACTCGGTAGTCCACACAGAACCGGAGTTCTGGTGTGGCACCGGGTGCGGCAGCCTTTGGGACCAAGACCACTGGGCTGGCCCAAGGGCTGTTTGAGGGCTCAATTACCCCTAGCTCTAACATCTTGGAGACCTCCTCATTGATGCCAGCCTTGACCCTGTCAGTCACTCTGTAAATTGTGTGCTTTACAGGAGGACTGTCCCCAGTGTCAACATCATGGACACACCACTGTGTGACATCAGGGGTCAGGGAAAACAGAGGAGCATACTAACCTAACAACTGGCGATAGTCACTCTGCTGTTCAGGAGTCAGGGTGGGGGAGAGTGATACACCATCCACTGACCCATGGTGCTCCTTTGCAGACAGGAGGTCAGGAAGAGGCTAGCCTCCTCTTCCGTTCCAGCATCTGTTGCAAGGAGCATGCCCACTTCGGACCTCTCCAAGTGGGGCTTCAGGCGGTTCACATGCACGACCCGTAAAGGGTTCCTAGGAGACTGCAAGTCCACCAAGTAGGTCACGTTACTCTTGCGCACCACCACCTCAAATCGTCCAGTCCACTTATCCTGGAGCGCAAAAGGCTCCACTGGGGCCATGACCCAAACTTTCTGTTTAGGCTGAAACTCGATCAGAGTGGCATTCTGGTCATACCAACGTTTCATCTCCTCCTGGCTGGCTTGTAGGTTCGCCTGAGCGAGTTGCCTGAAGCGCTTAGTCTGGTTTCGGAAGGCCAGCATGTAGCTATATACATCCTGGGGAGGTTTACTGGGAGCTTTCTCCCAGCCTTCTTTCAGCAGACTCAGAGGTCCTCTCACAGGATGCCCATACAAGAGCTCTAAGGGACTAAACCCTAAGGACTTTTGCGGTACCTCCCTGTAAGTGAACAACAGGCATGGCAAGAGGACGTCCCACTTACGCCTCATGGGCTCACCAAGACCCATAATCATGCCCTTCAGGGTCCGATTGAATCTCTCAACCAGCCCATTACCTTGGGGGTGGTAAGGAGTGGTGAACTTGTAGGTTACACCGCGCTCCTGCCACAGGGACTTCATATACTTGGATATGAAGTTGGTACCACGGGCAGACACCACCTCTCTGGGGAACCCCACGCAGGAGAAAATCCCCATCAATGCCCGACCCACCACGGGGGCTGTCACAGTCCAGAGAGGGATGGCTTCTGGGTACCGGGTGGCATGGTCCACCAAGACCATGATGGACCTGTTGCCCATGGCTGTCTTGGAATCCAGAGGTCCCACAATGTCAATACCCACCCTCTCAAAGGGGGTGCTGACCACAGGGAAAGGTTGGAGAGGAGCCTTACACTTCCTCCCACTCTTGCCACTTGCCTGGCAAGTCTGGCAAGACCTACAATGAGTATCAGAGTGCTTGCGAATTTGGGGCCAGTAAAAGTGGGTGACAAGCCTCTCAAAGGTCTTGTCTTGCCCCAAATGTCCTGCCAAAGGCACATCATGAGCCAGACCCAGTAGGAAGGCTCTGAAGCGCTGGGGTACCACCAGCACACGGGCTGATCCAGGCTTAGCAACCTTAGGCTCGCTATACAGGAGACCATTCTCCCAGTATATCCAATGTGATCCGAACTGATCACCTGCTGCCTGGTTTGCAGCCTGCTGCCGCAAACCTATAAGAGAAGGGCACGTCTGCTGCTCCTGGCAGAATTCTTCCCTGGCGGGGCCTCCTACCTGCTGCCAATGGATCAGCTCAGGCAGGTCCCCAGTTCAGCCACTTGTTCCCCTGTAGGCTCCAAGGCATCCCCCTCAAGGTTTGCCTCCTCCTTGACCATAGGAACTTCGGGGGGCAGATTTCTGCACCCCCTGCCTCTTCTCTTTCTGGCAGGCACCTGGGCCACTCTTTCAGGCTCCAGGTCCTCTTGAATGCCCTTACCGGCTGCCATTGACCGAGTGGTCACACACGCCCACTCAGGCAGACCCAACATCTCTAAATAAGACCTCCGCTCTACCTTCGCCCAAGGGTAGCTCTCCAAATCATTGCCTAGCAGACAGTCAACAGGCATGGCTGCCTCACCGCTACTTTCAAGGTACCTGAGACCCCCCCATTTAAAGGGAACCTGTGCCACTTTGCAGAGGCACTCTGAATTGTCAGCGGCAACTACTGGGTAGAATGCATTGGGGACCACCTGCTCTTCAGACACCAGCCGACAACTGACAGCTGTCACACTGGCTCCGGTGTCTCTCAGAGCCTCCACACTATGGCCATTGATGTTCACCCACTGCCTGTACTTTTTAGTGTTATCAGGCAGATGAGCTCTTGGGACCATCTCACTTTCTCCTAAAGAGACCAGGGACATTTCTGCGGGACCCCACCCATCTTGGGCACCTGACTCCGCCCCCAAGGCTACACTAGCCATCTGCCGGGGCGGTGCACCAGAGGGTGCGATGGTGACATTTTTGTGACACCTAGGATCCCCTTGGAAGTGGCCCACCTGACCACAACCATAACAAGCCTTGGAACCCCTCTGAACAGTCTTGCCTGTTGGGACCCATGGCTTCTTCTCAGTGGGAGGCTGGGAACCCTTACCTTGGTTCCCTTAGGGATTACTTTGGGGCCCTTTCTGGAACTCCTTCTGTTTACCCTTGTCCCCCCATTCTTCTGCTGGGGACCTTGCCCACCTTTGGCAGAGTCTCCCACACAACCTTTTTGGACCCTGGTGCTGACGCAGCGGTCCGCCTCCACAGCAAGCTTTCTGGGATCAGTCAGCTTACTGTCAATCAAGTGCTGGCGTAGCTCTGGAAAACAATTATCTGACAAGTGCTCCCATACAACCAAATCATAGAGCCCCTGCAAATCATTCACCTTTCTGCCCTTCACCCAACCATCCAGTGCTCTGCAAAAATTGGACACATACTCCACCCAAGTACTTGCCTCCAGCTTCTTACAGTTTCTAAATTTCTGCCTATAAAGCTCTGGGCTCAACCCATACCTGCCTATCAAGGCTTCCTTCATGGGGGTATAGGACATCTGATCCTCAGTGGGCAAGTTCAGCAATGTTTCCCTCCCTTCACTGACAAAGTGGCCCCACAACCCTGCTCCCCAATCCTTCTCAGGGACCCGGTGGGACCTCATCGCTACTTCATAGGCCTTAAACCACTGCCCAATGTCCTCATGCTTCATGAAATCTTTGATAAATCTTTGGGAATGTATACCTTTCCTTTCCCAGGCACTGATGGTGTGCTGCCACCAGAGGGATTGATCTCTAAACTCTTTGCTTTCAGATCCAACTCCCTCAACCCTCTCTCATGCTCTAAAAGCATCTTCTTTTCCTCCATGGCCAATTTCTGCTTTTCCAACTCCAACTTCTTATTTTCTATGTCACCCTCCTTCTCCAGTGTTGGACTTGGCCCTTTTTTCAGGGTCATCCCTGAACTTTTTCCTTCCTCCTAGTCTTTTTTCTGACCTGGTGTTGGTGGTTTTAGGACTCTGGGCACTTTAGCACTGCTGTCCAGTGTAAAGTGTGTGTGCTCTCTGTGGTAAACATGGTAAGATTGGTCTACACCTGTTTGGCATATTTAATTTACCTGTCAGTCCCCAGTAATGTGGTATCTCATATACCCGGGGCCAGTAAATTAAATGCTACTGGTGGGCTTGCAGCGCTGCTTGCGCCACCCACCAAAGTAGCCTTTCCAAACCTGTCTCAGGCCTCTGCCATTGCAGGGCCTGTGCGCGCAGTGTTACTGCCGCTGTGACGTGGCACCTAAAGGGTGTGCCACGTCTGTGACCCCCCTTTTACTGCATGTCAGTCACCCCTAAGGTAGGCCCTAGCTAGCCCTATGGGCAGGGTGCATTGTAGGTAAAAGGTAGGACATGTACCTTAAGTGTGTGACATGTCCTAGTAGTGACACACAGCCATTTTGGTTTCTCACTGCTGTGAGGCTGCCCTCTCATAGGAATGCATTGGAGATTCCCTGATAAGTGTTTCAGTGGTAATTCCTGATATGAGAGGAGCAGCGTGGTCAAGTTTGGTATGTTTAGAATAGTGATAATAAATGCTGCGTAATGGTGTGCGCAGATTTATGATCACTATTTTAGAAATGCCACTTTTAGAAGTTGGCATTTCTGTGTGCTATGTGTCTGCCTGCCTGATGTGTATTGCATGTCTGGCTCTGGAGTGACAGGGGCTGGTGAGGTGTGTGGCTCCAGGGAGGGCAGGGTGAGTCAGCGCTAGGCTGAATAGGACGACCTGCATTTGGAGTAGTGGGAGGAGTAGTCCCCTGACCCTGAATAGGTCTGTGCCTGCCTGGGTGAATGCTGGCTCCGCCCCCCTGTGGTGTGTCTGATGACCGAGCCCCCACCTGACAAAGGAGGGTGTAAGCACTGTACACAAAGTGCTCCAGTACCCCCCAGAACCAGTTGAGACTGGTTCTCCAAGCCCTGTGCCAGGGCAGAACAAAGAGAAAGTGTGTATAAATATTGGGGCTGTGACCCCATGTAAGGTGTGCTGTTTGGGTGCTAGTTGTGCCTGCTGGGCCCCAGGAGGAACCACCACGAGGGACTGCCCCAATGCTTGGGGGGCCCAGTGAGCTGGCCTGCCTGGGCCCAGCTTTGCTTTTTGGACCCATGACCTAGCGCCTCGTGAGCGCTATATCTTCATTACTGGAGCCCCAGAGAGGGGGCCTCCAATCCTGCCAGGAAAAGAGGAGCGCGTGTGTCCTGCAGTACTGGGCTGCAACGTGCCCCGAGGGAATCCCGGTGTGGGGATTCCCCTGCGCTGCCTGCAAGTGGAGCGGGAACCTACCCCGCATTGTGGACATACAGGAGAGCGGGAGCCTACCCGGCGTTCTCTGTGCCCGGAGAAGCAGTGCGGCCGGCAAGGAAGTCAGGCATCTTGCCTTGTTGTAGGCGGGGCCGGAAGACAGGCAGAGTTGTGCCTGAAGGAGGACAGGAGCCTACCCCACCTCTGTGATCATGAGCCAAGCCTGAGATCCAGGCGGGAGCCCACCCCGCACTGGTAGATGTCTGACGACAACGGAGACCTTGCTCCGTGGAGCCTGAAGTCCGGCGGGAGCCCACCCCGCCTTCGTGGCCCTGCCATCAGGAAGAAGCCCCAGTGAGTGAGGCTGAAGGGGAGGAGCCCCGAGAGGAGGGGCTCGACCGGAGCCTCAAGGGCTCCCCGTGCCAATCAGCAGTCTTCTTTCCGACTGGTGGCAGGATTGAGAAGGAGCCTCCTGGGTTCCTGGAGCAGACCAGAGGAGGGCCTGATCACCAGCGGGAGACCGGAGAAGTCCACGGAGAGCCCGGTGAGTGGGGCTCAAATTGGGCATGGTTGGTGCCAGTGCTGATTTCTTGTGAGCCGAGTTGAGGCCCAGCGTAGAAGCCCCGGTGCGAGGGGGCTAAGGAGGCACTGTTGGTGCCAGTTTATGAAGAGCACAGCTGCACCGCAAGAGAGTGGGCAGCTGCAACGCTGGGGCAGTTGTTATTTTCATAATGAGAAAGGGGTGAGATGCATCCCCCGCGCCCTGTGCATTGCGCACATTGTTTCTGCTGCATTGGCAGCCGGAGGGCCTGGTGGAAGGTCCAGTGATTATTGTGCCCTGATGTTTGGGACAGAGGGCATTTGGGGACAGCCCAGACTGGCCCCAGAGGAAGGCCAGTTGGCCTGGAGTCATTTTGAGTACCTGCGGTACTGGTAGGGCGCAAGGCCCTAATGTGGGGCATACTGTGTTTATGCCTAATGTGATGCAGACATAATGCGTTTATGTTGCTCGTGATAATGCTGAATTCATTATTTTACCAGTAGTTACTGGTTGTGTTTTACTACCTATTCTTATGGTTCTGACAGTGGCCTGATTGGCCCTGTCATTTATATAATCCCCTGTGAGATATTGCCTAGTGCCAGGTGGCACAGTGTATATGTGTGATTATGATTCTAATGTGTTTATGATAATACAAAGGCTATTTTTTTTTATATAAACCTTGTGTGGAGTTTCTTTTGTGGTGTGCCTAGTGTGTCGCTGCTGTGTGTGTGTTGCGCAAGCGCTTTACACATTGCCTCTGGGATAAGCCTGACTGCTCGTTCCAAGCTACCAAGGGGGTGAGCAGGGGTTATCTTCAGCGTGTAACTCCCTTGCCCTGACTAGAGTGGTGGTTTCTGCCTGGCTTAGGCGCTTGCCCTAGCCAACCAGAAATCCCATTTCTAAAACCCAGCCTGAGCTTAGCAAGCTCCCTCTCATGCACCCTATCTCTCTCTCTGTCCTCCAACTCCTCTGGAGACAGACCCCTTTGAGAAACACTGCTGCCATCCACGGAAGGTACCCTCCCTCCTGGCAGATTCAATTGCCCCTCCTGTTGATCATCCACATTCTCTGCCTCCACCAGAGGCTCCTCATCCTGCCCACAGGCATTTCTGTATTCCAACTAGGCCCTCAGCGCCTTTTGGTATTCATCCTTCCTGGTGAGGCTTTTCACAGAGACTTTAAATGTCTTGCAGATAGCTTTCAGTTGAGACACAATGTAGGTTTTCACCCTATCTTCCTCAAATTCTATATCAATGGGTGCAATGGATGCTGGCTTGGTCATGATGACAAAATTGGCAGTTCTTTACTTTGCAGAAAAACAATCCAAGAGAAAAAGTTCAGTAAAAGTATGTGGTCACGTAATGGTCTGCACTATGCTAGTAGTGTACACCAATCACTGTATGTAAATCACAAATGCAAGTCGAGGATCCTCACCGCTGACCACCAATGTTAGAAATGTGGGTCTCTCATTGGCAGAGGTAGGTAGGGGCCCTTGCTTCTAGTCAGGGTAAGGGGTATACACTCCTAAAATAACCCCTGCTCACCCCCTTGGTAGCTTGGCACGAGCAGACAGGCTTATCTCAGAGGCAGTGTGTAAAGCATTTGTGAACACATACAGTAATACAGTGAAACCACTGCAAATGGACACCAAACCAGTTTTAGAAAAATAGCAAATCTTTATCTAAACCAACAAGACCAAATACGATAAAAATCCGACATACAATACTCTTGAAAAATAGTACTTGTGCAAAATAACCTTTAAATTGCAGGAAAATCAATAAAAAACAGTTCCTCCGACTCGGTAGCTTCTCCTGGGGCTACCGCGATACTGAATACGACAGTGTCTAACAATTCCAGCCGACCGCGTCGATATGGGCCAGCTAAAGCGTCGACAGACTCGGACACAGTACCTTTCTTGTTGCAACCAACATGTCGGTGCGAGTCGGTCGAGGCAAATGTTGCGGTCGCGTTGTGAAACGGAGCGCTGCTGCGGATGATACCTTCGGTGCAGGCAGCGGCTCGTTGACAGAGTCGGTGAGACCAGGGCTTGCATTGAAGGGTGAGATGGTGCTCGCTGCGGTGCTGGCAGGTCACGGTGTGGCAACGGAGCCAGTCGAAGTTCGGGTCGGGCAGCGACGGAGTCGGTGATGTCCTTGCAGCGTGTAGCGAAGCGTTGCGGAGTGCGGTGCCCTCAGGATGTGGTGCAAGCAGCGGCTCGTTGATGGAGTCAGTGAGGCCAGGGTTGCGTTGCGAAGCAAGGCGTTGCTCTCGGTGGTGCTTTCAGGACACAGAATCCTGTAACGGACTCGATGACAGAGTCGCTTACCCTTTTCTTCTGCGGAGACGATCAGAGACAGTGCCCACAGACATGGTGAGGTCTTTGCAGTTCCTGAGACCTCTAGAACAGGGGGAAAGCTCAGTTCAAGCCCTTGGAGATCTTTTCTTCAAGCAGGGGGACAAAGCAAGCAGCAAAGTCCTTTTCTCCTTTCCTTGGTAGAAAGTAGCCACGGCAGGCAAACCCCAGACATCAAACAGCACAGGGGCAGTATTCCTCCTCAGCTTCTCCGGCTCTTCTCCATTACAAAGGTTCCTCTTGATTTTACCAGAAGTGATCTAAAAGTCTGGGGTCTGGGCCCCTCTTTTTATACACAAAAATGCTTTGTTCTTTGAAGGCAGAGAGTGTCTGTACCCAGCTGAAACCAGTTCTGTCCTCACTGGTGCAGCTTCCTGGCAGGAGGTGGAGACAGCATTGTTGAGGGCAGACCAGGCTCATTCAGGTGAAAGGAAATCTCCTCCCCCTACTCTAAATGCAGCTCAGGTCTATTCAGCCGACCCCTGACTCATTAGACTTCTGGAGCCACTGCCTCTCTCCAGCCCGTGTCATCCAAAAGCCAGACATGCAATACACAAACCTAGCAGAGGCACACTGGATGGTTAGGTAAGAAAATACCTACTTTCTAAAAGTGGTATTTTCAAACACAGAATGTACAAATCACCCTCACTAAAAGATGCACTTTAACATTCTGAGTTCAGGCATACTAAACTTTCTTTTTCTACCTCGTTCCCAGGGCCAGTTATGTTTATAAGATGTTATAAACAAGCTCCCCATTCTGTCCTATGGGAACAGGTAGCCTTGCAATAGTGAAAAACGAAATTGGCAGTAATTCACTATCAGGGCATGCCTCACACATCAGGGCATGTCCTACCTTTCACATACACTGCACCCTGCTCACAGGGGTACCTTGGGCCTACCTTATGGGTGCCTGACATGTAAGAAAAGGGAAGGTTAGGGCCTGGCAAGTAGGTACACTTGCCAAGTCGACATGGCAGTACCAGACTGCACACAGGCTCTGCAATGGCAGGCCAGAGTTACATTTACAGGCTGCTTTTGTGGGTGGCACAATCAGTGCTGCAAGCCCACCAGCAGCATTTGATTTACAGGCCCGGGCACACACAGTGCACTGTACTAGGGACTGACTAGTAAATCAAATAGCCAATCATGGAATCACCAATCCATAACAGTCAATTTACAAAGGGAGCACTTGCACTTTGGCACTGAACATCAGTGGCAAAGTGCCCAAAGCATTTAGACCAGCAAAACAAAGTCCAACACACAGCAAAAACACAGGAGGCAAAGGCAAAAAATGCAGGGGAGACCCACGCCATTGGTGCCAGGTCTAACAAATGTGTTGTAGATGTTTGCAATCTTCTGTTTGAGAAGATGCTTGAGTGGTCGTTGCAGAGTGCTTGGGATGGGAAGATGCCATTGTTGGCAGCTGCAGGATGGGAGAGCTACTTGACAAGGGTAAAGAGATCGTTGTGTTGTATTCCTCTTAGGGTGTCCATACACAGGCTTTCCTGTATCATGTCCTTATATAGGCACAATTCTCCTTGCCCTTATATAGGCATAAAATCCCAGTCCTTATTTAGGCATTAAACCGTGCACTCCAAATACAGGCATGGTCTCCGACATCCGTCCACCCTAACGTCACAACGAGTTCTTGAAGAACAGACCCTTAGGCTTTGGGAGTTTCCCTAGCACAGGACTATTGATTTCTTCAAGGACTCATCTATTATGCATGAACCGTTATACCTTAGGGGTTCATTCATGACATCTTCCGCTGTCCGATTCACGTCAATGCTAACATTCTGAGGTACCTCTCAGGTATAAATATACCTTCCCTAGCCCTTGTAAATCAGAGGAGACCTCGACTTCAGAGGAGCCCGTTTCCCGGCCTGACGCACTGAGAAGACGCTGTCATCCCTGCACGCAGAGAGTCCAGCTTCCAGTGATCTGACTTCCCTCGCGGGGTGTTGGAGTTCGAGTCTGGCAAGAGATTCCCACCACTCTCATTCTTAAGGTATGGAGCTGACTAGAAACCTAGAGGGACTCTTGGCATACTAGGCATACTAGGCTTAACATACTCTTAGTATATCATAGTAAGGAATACTCCACCTACTTCATACCTCTCCCTACACCTAGGTTAGGTTAGGTACATTGGGGTAGAACTAGCTTAGAAACGCATCGTATGAGTACTCGCATTTTTAGTCTGTGTTATTTATGTAAATGAATATCTACTAAAGATCATGCTAGCGCAGTATTATTTATTTCTACTGCTTACGCTGTACATTATTTATCTTGCATACTGTCTTGTGATCGTAACAGCACATATTACTTACACGAGAAACAAGACTGTTCAATAAATCTTTTATTGAAACGCCCGTCTGTTCTTTCTGTGTAACTTTGAGGAAAACTAAGCATGCACGATTGAGCTGAGTGAAATAGTTATCTATTGTTTCCACGACTCTGGGACATGTTCTGATTCTAAAAGGGAAACAAAGTTGTCATGTTTTGCGGCTGCCAGAAACTACTCCCTTCTTGTTTTCCAAGGAGTTTCTAGTGGCCTCTGAGCTAGCTGGCACAAGTAATTAAGTTTAATATACTCGATAGGGACATACTGACCTTAGTCCTATGTCAAACCTATAGGGTATATTATTCCAATGCACAGAGCCTATTAGGGAAATAGGAGCTACACTACATGGCGCCCAACGGTTTGGTAAGGCGGTAATTTAACGTTAGATACTGAGTAACTCAGCCGTGCCTTTTCTCTCAGAGACCCCTACCCATATACTCCAAAAGACGTCTGGAGTGGGCAGGGTTAAGTATCCGCCACAGCTACATAGGGAAGCACCCTATATATTAGCTGTTTGGTTTGCTCAACGTTGAAGGATACAGTGTTCCAAAATATTGTGCACCTTATCTTTGTTTCCTTGAAACTTGTTCTACATTTTTCAAAAACAAAAATGCCTGACTCCGACAACGGTGACGTTGCGGGTCAACCAGCTTTAAGAGCTTTAAACATTACAGGTTTAGATGGAACCGAGGAGGGTGTTATGGACATCCATCCAAACTTAAGAAGAGCCATCACTCTAAAACTCATAAAACACGGCCTACCACCAAGAGGCGGTAGAGCAGTTTTCGTGATAGAGGCACACGAATCCTTTCAGACAAAGGTATTCTATTCATGGGTAATATTTCCTGAATCCAATCCAGTTACAAAACTGTTTCACTTCTACAAAGAAGATGATCCACCAGAGGAATATATTCCTTTCGAGGATATTGAAATTCCACTAACATACCAGGAGCATCAGCTCTGGTTTAAAGGCACCCTAAAACATCACAGAAACATTACCAGGCTCGGTCCACTAGGTAGACCAGGAGCAACATGGCCGATTCTAGCCAGCTACACACCTCATCCTGACATCGAAATAATGTCAGACGAGGAACTACTTACTCAACTTACAGAGTTAATAAAAATCTACAGACAATTAGTCCAATATGTCATGCGGACTTTCACAGTCCAACCACCATTGACACTTCCAAATCAAACTCCTCAACAGGGGAATACACTAAAAATTACACCACAGACTCTATACGCAGTCATGGGTAAAATGCCCACAAAACGTGAGCAAATTCCATTCTGGATAGCTCAAAAAATTACTCAAATCGAAGCAGTATTTCCAAATACTAGCCCATATGAGAAACACAGAATCCTAACCATCAGTTTACCAATGGGGATCACACCACAACTGGAAGACTGCACCACTTGGGGCTCAGTCTTTGCTGCCATCTATACTAAAACACATGGCATTCCGTCAATTGCGGTAATACCAGATATCCTGAAACAAATTCAAAATGAATACGGGGCAGAGCCTGCTCTGAATTTAGGTATGAAATTACTGAAAAATTTCGACCAGGTCTCAACAATAATATTATCTAATATTAAAGGGGAGGCAGCAGCAGTGGCGATCCACCAACAATTAAGGGAATTTGATGTTACAGAACATCAAACTGAACTACCCAGAATAATAGAACAATCTTATGCAGAATTAGGCAGAGATAGTTTGGGTGGAAGACCAGTGAAGCCAAAACTATCTGAAAGTCCTGAGAAGGACTCTATTAAACAAACTCCTACATCTTCTAAAAAGAAGTGGGAGACTAACAAACAAAATTCAAACGAGAAACGTTCTCAATCCCGAGGTAGGTCTCCTCAAAAGGAGCCCTCTGAAAGGAGGTATAACCTCAGGAATAGGGATAATTTGAAAAAACCTGACAGGTATCAAGATACTGATACACGTTCCTCTCGTACCTTTCAGATCTCGTCACAGACATCGGAAAGAAGAGGACGGTCAGAACATAGAGAAGAACGCGTGAAATCGAAAGACGACAAACACGTTCCGAAAACCAAATCAAAACCTCAATTCTCCAAAAAGAAGGTAGCAGGTCTGAAGATCAGACATGCCGAGAATACTGAGAACACAACTCAAGAACGGAGAATGGGCTCAGACAATGCTGGACAGTGCAGCAGAAGTCACAATAGCTCGCCAGAACCTGAAGGAACTTCTGGAGATAGTGGACTTGAATGAGTATATTACAGTTGAGACTGTAGACACCAGGGTTAGTACTCCACAAAAGTGATATGAAATAACACTCCGGATGGAGGGAGACATACCCAGACAGGTGAAAGCACTTTTTTGGGAAAGACTATCAAGGGGCTATGACATACTTCTAGCAGAAAAAGACTGGCCACCACAATTTGTCAGGGAGTGCCCACATGGCGAGGACATTATTATGCCTGCCTTCTCCAACCATATTCCAATTCACCTAAAATATACATATGCCAGGAAATGGGCAGTAGCCCAGGCCCCAGCATTATATAAAAATCATGTAGGATGGGATGAGGACTCACCTCACCATAAAATACATCTGAAACATGAACCAACTGCACAAAGGCAGTACCCAATAAAGCAAGAAGCTAAAAAACAGGTCAGGGAGATCTTAGATCAACTTGAATACCAAGGGGTGATTGAAACATGCACCTCCTCAATGAACAATCCTTTGTTTCCTGTCTCCAAACCAGACAATTCATATCGTCTAGTTTTGGACTACAGACACTTAAACACTTGTTCTAAAACATTTGCAGTGCAAAATGCACATAGCACAGCATTAATGAATAACATTGTGCGTAAAAAATATAAAACCACATTAGATATCTCAAATGGTTTCTTTTGTCAAAACATAGCACCTGAAAGCAGGTACTTAACAGCTTTCTCCACAATGGGGACCCAGCGTCAATTTTGTCGACTCCCACAAGGGTTCAAGAACAGCCCGGGGCTATTCTCAGCGAGGGTAACGGAGTTACTACAAATTTATGACAATGAGGCATTGTCCTATGTCGATGACATCTATCTGACAGACGATGACCTGGATAAACACTTGAACAGGGTGAGCACCATTATACTGGGCTTCGCCTCTGAGGGCTACAAATTCAACTTCAAAAAGTCCAGAATTGCCCATCTCAATGTCCTATTTCTAGGATATGAGCTTTCAAGTGAAGGCAAGAGCTTGGCAGCTAACTTTCTAGAGAAATGTGCGCTGCTCCAACCTCCAAAAACGCTAAAAAACTTACAATCCATCCTGGGTTTCCTAAATGTTCGGAAGAACATACATTCTAAATTACGCAGAAAGGGTTAAACCTCTCTACGCATTAATCAAACCTGATTTTTCAATCAAAAATTGGACACATGAACACACAGAAATCTTGCGTTCACTCCAGGCTAACATGTTAGCAACAAATCACTTACAAACACGCGTAAGTCAACGCAACCTGGTGATCCGAATAATTTCGGGTCAATGCGGATTCACCTACTTAACATTTAACGAGGGTGAAAAAATACCAATCGCATACAAATCTCATTTGTATACACAAGCGAAAATGCGCTTCACTTCAACTGAAAAAATTCTGACAGCAGTTCAAACTGCAGTAGCAAAAGAAAGAGCCCTAGCCCAAGGGAAACGCATTATTGTCGTAACCCCAGTACCAGCTTTAGAAGCGGTCACAAAAGCAAGCATTCCAAATGCTAAAGCATTACATCCAAGATGGATACAATGGGTTAATTCTCTTGCTGCAACAGATGTTGAATATGTTTTTGATCCTGATTTAACAACACAAGCGTTCCTGCAATATGAACAAGAATGTCCTCTGCCCACTGAAATCCTGCCTCTCAATCAGTATGAATTCATAATTTACACTGACGGATCCGCACAGCCCGCAACAGGGAGTAAGCAAGCTTACAGTGCAGCATGTGCAATCGTTAAAGGTCGCATGCGAGATGGCATCTAGTCTATGATCCTATGGTCACAAAAACTCAATCTCTAGGAGATTGTACAGCTCAGCGAGCTGAACTACAAGCATTCAAACTGGCACTTGAAAGTACAGATCGAGAATTCCCCACACTAATAGTGTGCGATTCCTTTTACTGTGTTCAGTCGTATAATGAATATATATATACAAAACTGGCTTGAAAACGGGTTCAAAGATGCGAAAGGTGGCACAATAAAGCACAAAATGCTTTGGGAACAAGTAGTTCAGTTGAAAAACGAACTACCAAAGGCTCACGTGATCCACACACTGAGTCATCAACGTGATGGTGTTCACGTTGCAGGGAATTCATTGGCTGACGAAGCCGCAAAGGGGGCTGTTCAGACGGCTTCCGTAGCTGCGATCACTCGTTCGAAAACGAAAATAGACAGTGAGATAATGTTGGCTGTCAATGCTACAAGCAAAGGCAGTGGTGCAGCATTACCAAAAAAGTTTCCACTCAAGTACTCTTATGTAATTGATGCGAACAGCGTTCCTTTTGCTCGAATCCCTGGAGTGAGGGATAGGGTAATTCCAAACAAGGAACGTAGATTAGGACTAATCCTAGCAGCACACGAAGGGATAGCTTCTGCCCATGCAGGTGTTTCTGCAACAGTATCTTTACTCAAGCAAAGATATTGGTGGCCTGGCATTCGGAAACAAACCAAGAACTATGTTTTAGAATGTGATATTTGCCAACAGATGAAAGTCTCAACAGTAAAACGTCCTGCGCAGACACCCCTGTTAATTTCAGACAAACCATTAGCTTGTGTTTACCTGGACCACTGCGGTCCCCTGCAAAGGGACGGTAACTATAAATATATCATGGTTGCAGTGGATTCATGCTCTAGGTTCCTATGGATATGGCCTCAGCACTCGGCTGACGCTCGAACTGTTATAAAAGATTTGCAAGTCTTTATCGGCACATATGCAATAGGCACGCTACATTCTCACCAGGGCCCTGCGTTTAGCTCTCGGGCTTACAAAGAAGCCATGGCCAGTCTGGGCGTTGCATTGCGGTACTCCTCTCCATTCCATCCTGAGGGAAATTCGGTTGTGGAAAGGAAAAACAGGGACATAAAGCAGTCTATAACAGCTAGGGTATTAGGTTCGGGTGATGGGTGGGTCAAACATCTTTATGGGGTCCAACGCTCATTAAATAACCTGCCAAGAAGTTCTCTAGGGGGGGTCACTCCATATGAGGTCCTATTTGAGACAAGAATGTGGGTACCAGACCTCGATCACGTAGGCACAGTGGTGGAAAATAAACCGTTTGATATCAAAGATCGTTTGGCTGTTTTACAGGAACTCAATGAACTAAGATCGAAACAAAGCAACGTATTCCTGCAGCCAACCACCACTGGGGAAAAACCGGCGGTCCCAGCAAGGCCTGTCTGGATTCCAAAAGTTGGGGATCTAGTCAGAGAAAAGATTGCGGACAAGAAGGAATTTGGACCTTCTTACAGACAACCAGTACCTGTCCTAGCAGTTCAAGGAACAAGAACAGTACTTCTGCCGCCCCTTGCTGGAAGAAAGGAGAAAAGATTTGTGTCCATTGACCTCATCAAACCACAGTATGTGGCCAATACTAAGTAGTAGGCCTCGTGGACTCCGACCTAGTAGCAGACACACTCCTCTCGCTACTATCCAAGAGGTTCAGACTGAAAGACTGATAACAATTGGGAATTCAGCAGTAACAGATGAAGGACTAAGCAACAATGCTATGGAACTCATCCCTCTTGAAAATCAAGTAACAGTTCGTCCAAATACATCTGTCTACACCAATGTAGCAAGTGATCAACTGGTTCCAGCGATTTCTACAAATCCTGATGCAATTCCAACAATTGACAGAACTGCTTCTGGCTATTTCATTAACTTTGATACGTTCTCAGAAGATCCGAGTGAACCTGAAACGACGCCAGCATCATTAACATTCAAGCAGCAAGTACAAGACTTTCTTCACTTTCTGAAAAAGACTTATCTGGTTTCTCCAGGGATTGAACTCTGGATTATTTCTGAAATATTTGTTTTCCTGCTTTGGCCAGCTTTGGTTTGAACTGTGAGCGTGCTTATAAATGGCAGATACATCCATGTGAACACTGAAGGAAAAGATGTGAACGTACTTTTGAAACCTCATAAATCCTCCCATCGTGAAGCAAGAGACTTGTCAACAGTGAACATCACAGCCGTTCCTATACAGGATGGTATAGTGTGGGACAAAACTGATTTTGACATCTTTGGCCCGACGGAAAAATTGAACATTCCACATTTGTTTATAATTTCACTAAGTGATCTCATTTCGTCCAGTACCTATTCTGATGATTGGGACTTTGAGACTGTTAACAACATAATGTTTGACCTAGAAAAATCTGCTGCATTTTCTAAAAATGAATATTTAGAGGGTTCATCAGACTATGAACAGCTATAGTGCTATAACCACTATGGTCATCATTATTTGCATAAATCTGCATACCCTAGAAATGTGTTTATGTTTAACCAATGGGAGCATTGTCCTACACCACCAAAAGGTAGTTCAAAAACATTTGCTAACAAGTTTCCATATTTTTCAGGTTACAATACATCTGATCCAGAAACGTTTTACTATAAAAATGTAAACAAAACAGGACTGAAAATTATGTTAACTAATACGAAACAGATTTACTCTGCAACATTTATTGCCCAACTGTCTAGACAGGGTTTTGACTTATGGAAAGACACAATAGACACAAAAACTGTCTGGGGTACAAAAGATTGGCAAGTGCAGGGGATAGAAGCTTTATTTAGAGCCTGTATCATCCCTGAACAAATAATGTTTTTGAATGAAACTGTCCAACAAACATCTTGTCTTGGACTAGCCAAGATCAAAGAGATGAAAACACCTTCTGTACCAACACCTGCAAGTGATAACAATACACAGGCAGCGGTTACAGTTGACCAAATACTACAACTCAACAGATCTAATCCTGATTGGAGAAAATGGTTGATCTGGCCCACAGACACGAACAACTGTCAGGAAAGATTCCTGAATAAAACTCAGGGATTTACTATTCATAGGCCAGACCCAAGATACGTCCAAAGACAGCATCCGGGGGTAGTAACAACATACAGTGTAGGAAAATTATGCCTCGATTGGCTGCAGAAATCTACACTACAGGATGTGAAACAACACTTATCCTTACTTACAGAGGATGCACACCTTAGGGAATTCTTGCTTGGACCAAGAAAACCGCATCAAAAACATTTCATATATGCCGGCATTTATGCTGCCTATAATGAAGCATGGAAGGTGTCACAGATGGAGGCCGCAGAACGAATACGTGAACTTGATCGTATTAATTTAGAGAAAACACTCACTGTGGTCGACAATGGGTTAACAACTTTGTCCTCCAGAATATATTCATTGGACGGCGTTGTATCCTCTGCTATCGACATACTAAAACAAGATTTGGCGATGTTACAGCAAGGCCAGTCTCAATTACGTTCTATTGTGTTATTAAGCTGGACGCTGCAATCTTTGCGTGCTGGCTATGTGCCTTGGCGTTTCATCAACACGTCGGCTCTGTTTGCAGGATACAATCTAAACTGATAAACAGATCGAACTGGCACAAAGAGGAGCAAGGTATACAGTGCTGAGCATTGAAAAACTGGAAAAGTTACCATTCACAGTGGCAGAAAAACCAGCTACAGAATGGCTCATTCATGGCAAAATCACACTACGTGTGACTACTTTTCAGTTTCAGTATTGCCTCAGACAAATGCAAGCAGGCAAATATGAAAGGTTGGGTAAGGAATACATTAAGACATCTTGGGATTTACCGTATACATATAGATGTTGGAGTGGGGATCGTGAAGTGTTTTTGAGCGGTACACACTGTAAAAGTGCACTGAGCGGTTCACTTATATGTCAGGACATTTCTTCACACGGGGCTTGCAATGGTTCTGTGGCAAATTTGTCTTGCCATCAGCAGGGTACACCAGCTGCTGTGATTAATCCAGCGTTTGGACAACTTTCGAATGGGAGTTACCTCATGTTGAATGATCAGAGTTGCTGCGGCATGTTGCCAGGCATCCCATATCTAGTAACGGTCAACTCCAGGGTCACTTGCTGTATGCAAGTATTGTTTGCGCCAATAGACACAGTCAGGGAGTCGCCTTTGTGGCCTTCGCTGAACGTCTCTTTTATAAGATTTGATACTTTGAGCAGAATGAAAGCCATGCTTTTACAGCAAACAGTGCCTTTGACCTCGGCCAAAGAAACCTATGATCTACAAGTAGCAAGGACTTCGGCTGAGATACAGACTTTAATACGTACAAACTGCCCTATACATTTCGTGGAAATGATAGGACGTATCTTTAACATGTCTGATACAACCGGAATTGTACATGTATTTAAGAGCATCTGTTCCGGTCTGTTAGCACCTTTCCAGGCAATACTGGAATCATACTCGAACTTTGCACATTCGGTGTTTGGTGGCATACCATTAATTCTAGCACTTGTTGCCGGAATTCTATTTCTCTTCCTGCTATTACGCTATGGCCAGCCTATTCGCAGACATCACTCCGAGCGAAGTGGAGAAAGCTCTCCTTGAACGAAAGTGCTGTGAGCGAATAGTACAGCTTTTGGGCATGACTCGTCTACGGGAACTTAATACCACGTGGTTCCTATCATTCAGACCAATCTGGCAAGATTGCATCTTACCTGTCCTACGATGCCTGCTATGCGGTGAAGAATGCGTGTTAGACACCTGTCTAACATTTCCATAAGCAACGCCAACGGATATCGATACTCTGCTGGACCCGATAACGGCCCATGCTCTGTGTTGTCCCCAGAGGCTACCAATCCTGATGACGGCATTCATTGAGATCTCACAGATCGCTTCCAGCTGCTGCTGAGGTACGAGATGGATCTACAGGCACACAGGTAACAACGGACGCGAACATTGCTGAGGCATCCTATGCTGAAGGCGATGCTTCACATCTCTGTGCAATTAATCTACTACACGAGGTGTTCCAACTGACACCAACTTCAGTGGACGATATTTTGTCTACAGAAATAGATGATCTCATGTTTACACCAGACCCGTACACTGACTCTGATTCAACCCACAGTGTACCAGAGACTCAGTGAAATTTGGCCTTCATATTTCAAAAACTTGGAACTCTTCCCAAATTGAACTTTTTTCCCGTTTTTTTTTTTTTAAACTTGATGGCAATTCAATCTGCTTGAAGTAGAACTAGTCTTATAGTACGGACTTCGCGGTACTTCCTCAGACACTTTGTCATCTTATTTGTCTAAAAAAGTTCATAAATTTTCATGACATGAAATGACTGATTTTTGAACAACTTATCGATCATTTTTCTGTCACATGTAAATATTACTGCTTATTTCATTCGAATTGCATTTTATTTCCAAATATATGCCTGAACTGAGAAAAGCAATGCTTAAAATGTACAGTACCTTTTGTATTTTAATGAGTTTTCAAATGCTTTTTAATGCTTTTAAGAAATATTTTTAGCAATATGCGGTACTCCATTTTATGTTTAGCATATTAAATGTTTAGCATTTTATTATTATCGTACACACGAAAGTGGAGTGGGTGTTGTATTCCTCTTAGGGTGTCCATACACGGGCTTTCCTGTATCATGTCCTTATATAGGCACAATTCGACCTGCCCTTATATAGGCATAAAATCCCAGTCCTTATTTAGGCATTAAACCGTGCACTCCAAATACAGGCATGGTCTCCGACATCTGTCCACCCTAACGTCACAACGAGTTCTTGAAGAACAGACTCTTAGGCTTCGGGAGTTTCCCTAGCACAGGACTATTGATTTCTTCAAGGACTCATCTATTATGCATGAACCGTTCTACCTTAGGAGTTCATTCATGACGTCTTCCGCTGTCCGATTCACGTCAATGCTAACATTCTGAGGTACCTCTCAGGTATAAATATACCTTCCCTAGCCCTTGTAAATCAGAGGAGACCTCGACTTCAGAGGAGCCCGTTTCCCGGCCTGACGCACTGAGAAGACGCTGTCATCCCTGCACGCAGAGAGTCCAGATTCCAGTGATCTGACTTCCCTCGCAGGGTGTTGGAGTTCGAGTCTGGCAAGAGATTCCCACCACTCTCATTCTTAAGGTATGGAGCTGACTAGAAACCTAGAGGGACTCTTGGCATACTAGGCATACTAGGCTTAACATACTCTTAGTATACCATAGTAAGGAATACTCCACCTACTTCATACCTCTCCCTACACCTAGGTTAGGTTAGGTACATTGGGGTAGAACTAGCTTAGAAACGCATCGTATGAGTACTCGCATTTTTAGTCTATGTTATTTATGTAAATGAATATCTACTAAAGATCATGCTAGCGCAGTATTATTTATTTATACTGCTTACGCTGTACATTATTTATCTTGCATACTGTCTTGTGATCGTAACAGCACATATTACTTACACGAGAAACAAGACTGTTCAATAAATCTTTTATTGAAACGCCCGTCTGTTCTTTCTGTGTAACTTTGAGGAAAACTAAGCATGCACGATTGAGCTGAGTGAAATAGTTATCTATTGTTTCCACGACTCTGGGACACGTTCTGATTCTAAAAGGGAAACAAAGTTGTCATGTTTTGCGGCTGCCAGAAACTACTCCCTTCTTGTTTATCAAGGAGTTTCTAGTGGCCTCTGAGCTAGCTGGCACAAGTAATTAAGTTTAATATACTCGATAGGGACATACCGACCTTAGTCCTATGTCAAACCTATAGGGTATATTATTCCAATGCGCAGAGCCTATTAGGGAAATAGGAGCTACACTACAGTTGCCAGTGTTAGAGCTGACTTCGAGTCTTAGAGTTAGAGCCTTTGTCTTTACGTCTCGTAGTTGCTGTATGTGGTGCGGTGGTGTTTTTGTGGAGTCTCTATTTTCTCTCAAGATGTTTATGTGGTCTTTGTTTCTGATGAGAGTGATGTGGTTGGCGCAGTCAGTAAGCCATTTATTGAAGTGCGTGGTATTGCCATTGACGTTTCTGGTATGGTTGGGTGGCTATTCCTCTAGGGTCTTGGTCCAGTTTTTGGGGATATTTTGCCCCAGTGTCTTGATGGTGCTTTGTGTTTTTCTGGTGAGGTGGATTGGTGGGCGGATATCTTGAAATGTAAGATGTAGTGGTCGGATCATGTGAATGGGGTCATATAGGTGGTGGTGATCCTGTTGTTCAAGGAGAAAATAGGGTTGAGAGTGTGGCCTACTGTGTAGGTTGATCTTTGGACAAGCTTGGTGAGTCCGAGGTTTCTGAGGCTGTCAAGTAGGGCTGTGGAGTTAGGGTCTGTGGGGTCTTCCAGGTGGAAATTGGGGTCCCGGAGGAGGATATAGTTAGTTGATCTGATGGAGAGGGGATCGGTGAAGTCCACTGTGTGGTTGCAGAATTCCGCCCGGTGGATGGTAGGTGAGGGTTCCCTTAAGAGTGGCGTTGTAGTCTGTTCATATTTTGTAGTGGAGGTGTTTCATGAGGTTGGTGTCCGAGTACGTGGAGGTGGTGCAGTCAAACGTGTTTTTGTAATTGATCGTAAGTCCTCCACCTGGTTTGGGAGTTCGGTTCTGTAGTATGATTTTGTAGGCAGGTGGGATGGCTGCGGCAATGTCCAGGTTGGAAGCTGGGTTGGACCATGTTTCGGTCAAGAAGAGAAGGTTGGGAGTGATGCTGTGGAGGGGGTCTCAGATTTTGGGTGGAGTGTTTCCTGAGTGATTGGACTTTGAGGAGCATGGTGGACAGTTGGTGCGGGTTGGTGGTGGTGACGATGTGCGTCGGTTGTTTGGAGGTGATGGTGTCAGCGCCTGAGGTGTCGCAGGTGAAATTGAAATGGGTGCAGGAGAAAGGTCCTACCATGGTTGTGGGGGATGCACAGCAGCAGCGTGTTTGACAGTGTGTGTTGTTGAGGTCACGGAGGATGGCGGAGGAGGAGTAGAGGCGTTTGTTGGCTCCGGTGGTGGCTGTGGTTGTTGTGTTAGATGGTCATGGGGCCAGGGTTCCTGGTGCTGGGCATGGTACATGCGCGGACGGGTGCAAACAGGCTTGCCTTTGGTGTGCCTTCGGCGCAGCAGGCGTCCTGTGGTGGGTGGGGCTTCTGTTGTGCGGTAAGCCCAGGGTGTGGGAAAAACCTGGGCGGGAAAACCTGGGCAGCGGCGGTGTCACTTGTTCAAAAGGCTGCAACTGGATCAGGCTGGAACAAGCAGGAACTGAAGGTTACTGTCAAGTGGCAAGCTAGGTGCCCAGGTGCCTACTCAAAACATACGCTTGCATGTCTTGGTTAATTGGGCCAAACATCTAAAATGGGAATAAAGTGGGAATATTCAGGTAATATTCATACACAATTAGAACAAATTGAAAGGACTTTGACCTCTTTTCACATGTACTAATAGGAAGTTAGACGTTTTGGGGCAATTCAGTAAGAGTAACTAAAAGAGTACTCATGAAGTACTACTTCCCACCCTCAAATTCTTTTCTGACTGAGCCCCAACTATTTAGGCATCAATAGGCAATTCAGTTTGTTTTCTGTGGCCATATGAATCATCAGAACAGTTTAACAATTATTGAATCCTCTCAAGTAAATTATGCTATGATCCCAATAGTGCAAGGCCAAAAATTGTTACTTTATGAGCCAACACATTGTTCATTGTTGGGCAGTATATGCTCATCGAAAGAGCTATAAAATGACCCAAGAACATGTAAATGGCCATAAACAAGCAAAGAAATTGCCCAATTATACATTATTAAATGCCCTATAATTGAGCATTTCATTTGCGCCGTGATCACTAGGGATCAGTGCCATATATAATGAGTTAATGCTGATTGGCATGTATTCGCCAATAGGGTTCAGGTCCATGTGGGTTTGTTTTTACTTATGTAAAAAATTGAAAAGAGTACTATGACTTCCGCTGGAGTAGAGGAAGAAATAATCATCCAGATTAAATTGTGGGAAGATTTATCATTGGCTTGAGTGTGAACTGACATTGTATTGTCCTCTAGGTACTCTGATTAGCATCGGTGGGAGGCACATGCTTAATTTGACTTGCTGCAGACATTTATTGATGGGATAGAGTGGTAGGTCTTCACTGTGATGGGAATGGCATTACAACGAAAATAGCATTTTGTTGACTTGTTCCAAGAGAACATGGCTGCTCTAATACTAGACAATCAACTCTATATCAAACAACTCCGCCCTATTCTTTTTTCTACTTTAGCACAGGCGTGCATTAAACATACTCGACAGTGGCAGTCATGTGCTCTATTCATGTTGTTTTTGTAATATTAGAGAGCACCCAAAAGATGTGCAGGTAATTATCAGCAAAAGAAGAAGTGAAGCACAAGATCCCGAAAACTAAAAAAAAAAATGCAGAATGGTGACATGTAACTTTTGAGTTAAAATGCAATTTTGGGATTGAATTCACAAAAGGATTTATGAGTATTGGAAGTAGTGAAGCAGGGGCCATATTCCATACCGTATCGTGGGGACACAACTGATGTGTGTGCCCTGTGTTTGCACTCCTGCAGAGAAACCTTTGTCAAGGAGACTTGTACAGCCCCTCCTATAATACAGATAACAATGGTGCACATACAGCACAGATGCTGTCTTAAGAGCATTTACTGTGCACCCCAAAAAGGTGGCACAAAGTCAGGGCCTCCCCTGAGGGAGGACAGGGGGACCCATGGACCTCCAGACATCCCCTTGTAGGCGGATGACAGCACTCACTGCACCCTTCTGCAGGGACATATCTGTCCTGCTTGAAAGTGCAGGGTGGGTGCTGCCTTCAGAGTAAAAGAAAGACTCTCTTAAACTCCTAAAGAGCCTGAAGTCGGGCTCCCCTTCGGACCCCTGCTCTGCCAGACTGTTGGCTGCTGTTGCAGACACTATCAATGCCGAAGTAAACAGTCTCATCAACCTATCCCTGCAGATGGCTCTTGTTCCGGATTCTTGGAAGCAGGCCAAGATCCTTCCCCTCCTAAAAAAGCCTTCTTTGGACCCTCTTAGCCCAGGGAATTACCGCCCCATCTCCCTCTTGCCAAGTTTAGCTAAGGTCTGCGAGAAGGTGGTGACTAAACAGCTCACTGAGTTTGTTGAATGTGCGGGCCTCCTGCACCCAGCTCAGTCAGGTTTTTGGGCCTCCCACTGTACTGAATCTGCCCTGGTAGAGGTCTCGGAAGCCATTCATGAGTGCTTGGACGCCGGTGGGAGGACTGCATTGATTTTGCTCAACCTATGTGCGGCGTTTGACATGGTCCCGCACTCACGGCTCCTCACGCGTCTTGCAGAGATGGGGGTCTCTGGCACTGCTTGGGACTGGCTCAGGTCCTTCTTGGAGGGATGGGTCCAGCAGGTCTGGCTTCCGCCGTCCTCTTCCGTTCCCCAGACAATGACCACTGGGGTCCCCCAGGGGTCTTCCGTTAGTCCCCTCCTTTTTAATGTTTATGTCACACCATTGGTGTACCTGGCAGAAGATCTGGGGCAAAAATTATCGCCTACGCTGACGATAAGCAGCTTCTTTTTACATGGGAGAAAAATACGAACTCAGTCTTGTCTGCGAAGCACTGTCTGTCGTCCGTTTTTAAATGGCTTGCATCTGCACAGCTTAAATGCAACGAAGAAAAGTCAGAGATCCTTCTCTTCGGGAATTTTCCTCCTAAGTTTAGGGACACTCTCTGGCCATCAGAGTCCCCCCTCCCTGCCTCTTTGGGGACACCCGTCAAGAATTTGGGGGTGTGGTTTGAAGAGAATCTTTCCTTCAACACCCAGATCAAGAAGCTTGCCGGCACTTGCTTCGGTCTACTTAAAACACTAAGGAAGTTTCTCCCCCTTCTGCCTAGAGCTGCGAAGGAGACTGTCATCTGCGCCCTCATTCTATCTAGGCTGGACTACGCCAACGCTCTCTATGTGGGCATACCAGGCTACTTGCTGAAGAAGCTTCAGGTGGTCCAGAATGCGGCGGCCAGACTTCTCCTTGACTTGCCCTCCAGAAGCAGCGTTAGCCACCACCTGCACTCATTACACTGGCTGCCTGTGGCCACAAGGGTTAAGTTTAAATCATTGGTCATCGCCCATCGTGCTCTTTACGGCCTTGGCCCTTTGTATCTGCAAAAACGCTTCTCTTTCTATGCACCACCGAGACAACTTCTGGCCCTGGTCCCCCGTTTTAAACGCCAGAGGTTAGGTGGCAGCTCTCTTGCCCTGAATGCTGCCCTGGCATGGAACACCCTTCCCTTTGCTCTTCGGAACATCAAGGATCCATTGGCTTTCAAAAAGCTTTTGAAAACACATCTCTTTGTGTAGTTTCAGCTGCCTCCCCTCTTTTGGCTTTGCGTCGGGACACTCCTGAGTATCTGCACGAGCTACAAAATTAAATAACATAACATAACATAACAGAGTGGCTGCTAGTAGTAGCTCCTCTGTCTTTCACTAACGTAGAGTCCACATGGTAGCCATGAGTTTGTTTCTGCATTTGTAATAGGAAGCACTGTCCCTGTTTGCGCCCGCGCAGTGCAGTGCAAACAGGGACAATGAGCCAGAATTATAATATGGCTCCAGGAGTCAGTGTGGCTGATGACCTTTGAAAGTTATGGGGCAGAACACAAAATCATCATATTTTCTGCATGAGCGTGCACAGCGAGCAAGCTCGACATGAGTATCCCAAGGTGGGGCTCATGGAGAAAAATATGTAAAAATGTATGTTTTACAGCACAATTTCCACAAAAAATAGTTGTTACACACATTTTTAAAGGAAGACTTTCTGGTTTGCCAGGCAAGCCTGACCTCTACAGTGGTGGTGGTCATTGGGGCTTGGGGTGTAGTTTTGTAAAATTAGTTTATGCTCTGTAGAAAGAAGAATCCTACTGAATATGCTGGAGTTCTCTTACGACAGTGTGCATGCTCGACAAGATGCAAAAACAACAATTGATGGACAGAATGCAGAACAATGTCATACATTCACCCCAGTACAAAGATCTGGGCCTAAATCCATGTTTTTTTTGCTCACCATGCCATTCCAGATTGGACCCAGCCATATGCAAATCAGTCTTGACCCTGCGCCAGGATGCTTGTTTCCGGTCCAGGGAGGACCTGGCCTGGCAGTTCGGTCTGGACTGTTCGCATGGGGCACAGGGTCAAGACTGATTTGCATATGGCTGGGTCCAAACTGGGGTGGCGTAGTGGGCAAAAGAACGATGGATTTAACCCAGATCTTTTGACTGGGGGAGAATGTTTGCATTGTCAGAATTCCGTCCATCATTTGTTTGCTGTAACACTTTTCGCCCTAAGTGGGATGGGTATGCCCAGACGTGGGTCCCTTGCTCACTGTGCCACTGGATTCAAGCTAGCCTGGCTGAAGAAGGGTGACATACCCTGAAACCGGTCCCAGGATGCCTGATTCCGGTCCAGGGAGGACCTGGCCTGGCAGTTTGGTCTGGACTGTTCCCATGGGGCACAGGGTCAAGACTGCTTTGCATATGGCTGGGTCCAAACTGGGGTGGCGTAGTGGGCAAAAGAATGATGGATTTAACCGAGATCTTTTGACTGGGGGAGAATGTTTGCATTGTCAGTATTCCGTCCATCATTTGTTTGCTGTAACAATGCTCAACAAGATAACAGTCTTACTCTTTGAGAATAATGGCAACCTTTAAATGCATGACTAGGAGTTGTGAAGGTGCACTTACTGACGACAGATGCAATTAGATGCCATCTAGGGTACATTCTTGTCACTTCTTCTGTGTTGCAGAAAGAGTGATACCCAATCAGTTACTACAACAGATTCGTATTCTTGGATGGTTGAGACACACCCTTTTTCCTAAAATATTTTCCATTGTGATTATTGTTTCCCGAAACCTCTAAGACCTTTTGTGGGCTTAAGGCTTATGCTTAACCTACAAAAGGGAGCAACAAGGGTACCTTTAAGAGCATTTGTCTTTACTCTGTTCATGATAGCTCCATTTCAGTGTTTTACAGCTTAGGTCTACTCAAGGCCGATGTTCACCATAGGCTACTATAGTCAGCTGTTTCACTGTGCTACCACGAAGGCACACAAGAAGGAGTCTTATTTTATCCCAACTGGCTCTAAAAAGACCCTTGTGATGAGGGAAAGACTAGCGCTAGAACAGAAAAATGACATTTTGGTTGGGGCTACCAAAAATTCCAACTGTAGAACTGGCTCTAGACCTGCTCAAACAGGTAAGTCGCCCTTCACCTAAATGCCCGACTGGAGGCGCAGGAAGTATAGTCTTAATTGGGGGTGCAAAACAATGGGAGAGACCATATGGGCTGCCCAATATGGGGCTTAGCTAGCCAGGTGAGAAGGTAGGGCTTTAGGTGAGGAGAAATAGGTGGAAGGGCTGTGTATAGCAAAATGTTTTGGACCCCTGTCAGCAAGTAAGTTGAGGTACATTTAAAGTGACAAAAATAAAAATGCACATCCTGAGCAAGTGCTTGCCCGGACAAAAATAACAAACCTCAATTTTTACAAGAAAAACAGTGACTCTTGTTTAAAGATATATTGTTTGCAAGTTTCAGCTGTTAGAAATGAACATCCCTCCTTTACACACTAAGGGGCCGATTCCGATTTCGGTTGGAGGCGCACCCAATACCATTCGGTCGGGAAAAAAGCCATGCGAATGCCTGTTTCCCGACCGATCCGTACAGCATACCGAACGAGTAAGTATGATGCGCACAACAGCACAGAATCCGGCCGAGTCGTACTCACCCAATCCAGGTCCTGTTCTCCGACCGAGGCGAATCCGGAAACGCAGAATCGAGTCGCACGGAAGGGAAAATGCAGCCCCGTCCGGCCGAACAAGTACGATGCGCTTTCCGTACGCGCCGAACCCGTCGCTACGCACGGCACGTCAAAGCATCCGGGAGAGGCGCACATAAGCCCCGATTCGCGCCACAACACGATCCACGGCTACGAGGCGAACACGCCAGCGACGAGGACGACGCGAAGCAACGAGAAAGACGAACGACACGAACCAACCATGAATCCCTTCGTCCCGATCCTACCAATATTCTACATTTACTACCGGAACAGTCACGGACGCGTACGGCGCAGAAGGTAAGTCAGACACCAACCACAAAACACATACAACACGTACACGACACATCACACACACACAGAGGGATGCAGAATTTACTCACACCAGCAACAGCAGCACCATAGGGGCGGGATGCCCATCACCAATGCCACATATGCACACAGGGGCCTGGATGCGCACCACCACCACCACCCCTACCCAGGGGGGCCGGATGCCAACCACTACTACCACCCTTAGCCAGGGGGTGCCAGATGCCCACCACCACTACCACCCTTACCCAGGGGGCTGGATGCCTACCACTACTACCACCCTTACCCAGGGGGCTGGATGCCTACCACTACTACCACCCTTAGCCAGGGGGGTGCCAGATGCCCACCACCACTACCACCCTTACCCAGGGGGGCTGGATGCCTACCAACACTACCACCCGTACCCAGGGGGGGCTGGATGCCCACCACCACTACCACCCTTACCCAGGGGGGCTGGATGCCTACCACTACTACCACCCTTACCCAGGGGGGGCTGGATGCCTACCACTACTATCACCCTAAGCCAGGGGGGCTGGATGCCTACCACTACTACCACCCTTAGCCAGGGGGTGCCAGATGCCCACCACCACTACCACCCTTACCCAGGGGGCTGGATGCCTACCACTACTACCACCCTTACCCAGGGGGGGCTGGATGCCCACCACCACTACCACCCTTACCCAGGGGGGCTGGATGCCTACCACTACTACCACCCTTACATAGGGGGGGCTGGATGCCTACCACTACTATCACCCTAAGCCAGGGGGGCTGGATGCCTACCACTACTACCACCCTTAGCCAGGGGGTGCCAGATGCCCACCACCACTACCACCCTTACCCAGGGGGCTGGATGCCTACCACTACTACCACCCTTACCCAGGGGGGGCTGGATGCCCACCACCACTACCACCCTTACCCAGGGGGGCTGGATGCCTACCACTACTACCACCCTTACCCATGGGGGGCTGGATGCCTACCACTACTATCACCCTAAGCCAGGGGGGCTGGATGCCTACCACTACTACCACCCTTACCCAGGGGGGGCTGGAAGCCTACCACTACTATCACCCTAAGCCAGGGGGGCTGGATGCCTACCACTACTATCACCCTTAGCCATGGGGGTGCCAGATGCCCACCACCACTACCACCCTTACCCAGGGGGGGCTGGATGCCTACCACTACTACCACCCTTAGCCAGGGGTGTGCCAGATGCCCACCACCACTACCACCCTTACCCAGGGGTGCAGGATGCCTACCACAACTACCACCCTTACCCAGGGGGGCTGGATGCCCACCACTACTACCACCCTTACCCAGGGGGGCTGGATGCCTGCCACCACTACCACCCTTAGCCAGGGGGGCTGGATGCCTACCACTACTACCACCCTTACCCAGGGTGCTGGATGCCTACCACTACTATCACCCTAAGCCAGGGGGGCTGGATGCCTACCACTACTACCACCCTTAGCCAGGGGGGTGCCAGATGCCCACCACCACTACCACCCTTACCCAGGGGGGCTGGATGCCTACCACTACTACCACCCTTACCCAGGGGGGGCTGGATGCCTGTCACTACTACCACCTCTACCCATGGGGGGCTGGATGCCTACAACCAACACCACCCACACTCATAGGATGGACAATGCATGACACAACCAGCACATCACAACCTAGGGAATGCAAGAAAAAGACATCCCCCCAACACCATGACAAGCGTGTGTAGACTGTGTCAAATGCCTACAACACTGAACATGACTTTGAACATACAATGTGACCCCCTATCACATGTGCCACACATATATGTGTGTGGCCCCCACAATGCAAGCAGGCCATGACCATTGTGGCAATGGGGTCCAAACCCCCATCATCACAGTGACCAAAATGTACGTGTGGGGTCCATAGCTGAAGCACATTTTGAACAGTGTGGCAATGGGGTCCAAACCCCCATCATCACAGTGACCAAAATGTAAGTGTGGGGTCCATAGCTGAAGCACATTTTGAACATTGTGGCAAAGGGGTCCAAACCCCCATCATCACAGTGACCAAAAGGTAAGTGTGGGGTCCATAGCTGAAGCACATTTTGAACAGTGTGGCAATGGGGTCCAAACCCCCATCATCACAGTGACCAAAAGGTAAGTGTGGGGTCCATAGCTGAAGCACATTTTGAACAGTGTGGCAATGGGGTCCAAACCCCCATCATCACAGTGACCAAAATGTAAGTGTGGGGTACATAGCTGAAGCACATTTTGAACATTGTGGCAATGGGGTCCAAACCCCCATCATCACAGTGACCAAAATGTAAGTGTGGGGTCCATAGCTGAAGCACATTTTGAACAGTGTGGCAATGGGGTACAAACCCCCATCATCACAGTGACCAAAATGTAAGTGTTGACAAAGAAAAAGCTGCAACTGCCAAACTGCATGGATGATTCCTGGTCACAGAACACAAAACACATCAGTGGCAAAGTAGTGCATGTGTCCCATTGCAACATAGATTGGGGGAGGCAAATACTGCAGTGCAAATAAGACATACCTTTGGCCATGTGCAGACAAACAACACCCATGGGGGCTGACACTGTCAACATTCATCAATGACACAATGACAGAAGTGACCATCAGAATGCAGACCCACATATTTGCACCAATGGGCACACAAATGCAGATACCCTGTGGAGACTGTAGATGTGAGGTGAACAGATACCATACCATGGCAGCAATGGGACACACAAACCATGATCATTGTGCTGACTATGACCTATGAGTCCCAGGGACAGCAGGGGAAACCCACCAAACTACATACAGCCAATGGCACACCTAAGATATGCCAATGCAGTGGTGCAGATGCACAAACACAAACAGGCAGACCCACACTGCACATCAAACACAACAGGTGAGGGGGGTGCCAGTGTCCCCAGGCAACCACACAACACATGAGGAGGCCTGAATACCAATTATACAGATGTGCATACAGTGCCACACAAAGGTAACTCATGGATCCAAATCCCCTATGTGGGCAATCAGGCATTGTCAGATGAGAGGGAGCACAAATCACACATGTCACACAGGCACGTAGGAACAGCAACTGACACAGCAAGACACAGACACACCACAGCACTACCCCCAGGGCCCCCACAATGTGGTGACCCTGGGCTGCATTACAATCCCACTGTGATGACAAAGCTAAATGTCGTTCACACTGTGAACCACAGTCATGTGTCCTGAGCAACAAACTACCATCACACCTACACAAGCACTAATCAATCAGCACGGCCAGTAAGCCAAGGCCAACATGGAGGCAGGGGTCTAGCCGGGCAACAACTCTCATCTGCACACACTCAACACCACACACCTCGACCTCCAACAATGTGCAGCAGTGAAGCACACATGCACTGGTGCCATTGCACATGCACCCATGACAATTCCAGGGTGGTGGGTGGGAACCAAGGTGCAGAAACACATCACACATGGCCACTCAACAAGACTCCTGAATGTCTGACACACTGCACACTACGCTGTACATGGACATGACGGCAATACCACACCAACCAATGGGATCCCAGCCACAGTCACACACCAATGAAGAAGCCAAGGTCACCCACAAAGAACACACATAGACAACAACCAACATTGCAGCCCGGACCCTGAGGAGTGCCAGCAGTCACACACACAACGTGTCACAATCACTGAAAGATAACACAAACTGGAAATCACATGACAGGTGCAAACAACAAGTGCCAAGGGGAAACCTGACTGTGACCCATCTGCATCTGCACACAAACTCAGCCCTGACAGCAAACACACCTATGGGTGACACCCTGATGACCAGTAATGTGCCATGCACCCACATCACAGAGAACCCAGGGAGAAGACTTTGGGGGAACATAGGTCAACTCAGCAAGCATCACATACAGGTACAACACTAGGGAGCACAGCATGCACAGCAAAACGGAAGTGAACACACAGACATGCTCATACAACACACACCTTGGGCGCAGGCAATGTCACAGGAGTACACACTGCCATGAGGGGACTCCACTCCTGTGTGAGGAAAGCTGTGCCATATGTTGCCTCAGTAGGGCCCCATCATGTCAGCTGAGCACTTGGTCACACAATCAACAATTAGCACCAAATGAAGGCTCCCGTCACATCAGCCTTGTCATGGAAGTGCCAACGAAATCATCAGCACAGATCCAACACACTTGTATAGCAATGTTGCACTGACAACACAGATGAGTCCTTCCCCATTGATGCCCAAACCTGCATGTCCAGTGTAGATGGCCACACGGTCAGGGAAGTAGACGAATTGAACAATGGCAGGCACAACAGATGTGCAGGGGTGGAAGCCACAGATGTGAAATTGCTAATGTAAATAGGAAATCCCATTGCCAAATACTGAACACATGACACCCTCAGATGCTGCTATGGATGACATGGATACACCACAGGATAGGACACATTCCCCTGGACCACATGTGTTCCTGCACAGTAACACTTCATTATCATGAGACCAAATATCACCATCACTGCAGCAAGGGCATGGTTAGCATCATCAACAACATGTACATCAGAAGCATAAGCACTAGAGAACAGAAAGTTGCTTTATTCAGCATATGTGTGTTTAAAAGTAAAAGTCCAGAAAAAACACAAAGGCCAATGGCCAGTCCATTGTCAAAGTCCAAACAGGGTGACAGTGGCAGATGTCACCCTACGCATGCCTGCACTGCACAAAACCAGGGACAATCCACTAGGAGGGGTAACCGGGGGGGCAGGCCAGGCACCGCAGGGACAGGATCAGGGCTCATCAGGAGGAGGCAGGGAAGGGGTGGTGGGTGCTGGAGAGCCACTGACAACTGCAGTGGAGGTGTCTGACATGGTGTGTGCCGGCACAACTGGGGGGCATGACTCAGATGTTGTGGGTGCCGGCACGACTGCAGTGGACCCTGCAGATGGAGTGGACAGGTCCGCCACTGCAGTGCCCAAGTCAGACAGGGTGGTAGTGGACTCCACTGCAGTGCCTACCACTAGGGGAGGAGAATGGGGAACAGGCAAGGTGGGCTGGACAGAGGGGGAGGACACCCTCACCACATCAGTGGCACAGACAAGCGCATCAGGGGTGTGGTGCCGGGAGAGCAAGTGGCAGGGGGAGAAGGCCGGATCCTCTTGGGGATGGTATATCTGTGGGTGGGGGAACCTGGGGCAGGGTGTGGTGGGGGCACCTGTGGAGTGGGGGCCTGAGGGATGGAGGAAGGAGACCTGGTGCCTGAGCTGCAGGGCGGCGGCGGGGTCTTGCTCTTACGACTCCGGGGGACTTGCGGGTGGGGGCCTTAGTCTGTCTGCACCTGGGGGAGGGTGTCCGGGGCGAGGGGCACTCTGCTCCGTGTGGGTGGGCTTCCTCTTCCCCCTGAATGCTGTATCAGCTGTATCGGAGGGAAGAGGCCGAGGTCACTGAGGAAGAGCCGCTGGGTCTTTGGGGTTGCAGGTGAGGCAAGGGAGGGTGCTTTGGAGGGAGAGGCAACTGAGGACTGCACAGTGCTCGTGGATGCGTGTGTGTGTTCCAGGGCCCCATCCCCTGTGAGTCTGGTTTCAGTCCCCTGACTGTGCGTGTGTGTGCGTTTTGTTTGTGGCGTGTGTGTCTGTGTGCTGGACGTGTGTGTGCTGGTGTGTGCCTGTGCCGGTGTGTGTGTGCTTGGGACGGGTAAGGTGCTGGGGAGTGTGGATGGAGCAGAGGCAGGAGGGGTGAGGGACTGTCTGAGGAGGGACACTGCTGCCATCAGGGAGGAGTCCATGGACCTATTGCCCCTCTGTAGGTCAGACATGCCCGATGAGATGCCCTCCATAAACGACACCAGCTGAGTCAACAGAGCGGTGTGCGCATGGAGGACACTCAGCATGGCTGTCTTCCCTACATGGAGCTGGCGAAGGAGGTACACAGACTCCTCACTCAGGGCAGCAGGGGACACAGGGGCAGGGGGTGCGGTGCCTGGCCCAAAGGAGACACGCTCCCGAACATGGGAGCCTCCACGGACCTGGGGAATGGGAGCCGATGGGAGGGCGGTGGTGGTGCTGGTGGTGGCGGGGACAGCAACACTAGCTGGGGTGTGGTGGCTGCTGACACCCGCCTCCATAAGGGAGTCATCCTCCGAGCCGCTGTGGTCCTCAGCTGAGGTGGATGCTGCTGAGGACTCCTCGGTGTGGCTCCCCTCGCCCTCCGTGCCACTGGGTCCCTCCGACCACTCCTCGGCTGCTGACCCAGTCTGGCTCTCCGGCTCCTCCTGGTCCGTGGAGCTGTCCCCTTCCGTGGCCGTGGATGTATCTGCAAACAATGGGGAAACAGACAGACATCAGTCACCTGCACCAAACGCACACACCACTGTGAGCACAGCACATTACAGAGCAAGCCCTGGCATCATTAGTTGAACATTGCTAAAAGTGCCCTAACTGAACAGGAGAAGCCAATTGTCAGTCTGATGCCAACCATGGCACTCACATCCCACATGGCCTTGCACCCATCTGTCTGGTGTCTGTTGGATAGCAACACCCCAGTGTGGACACATGCACCACCTACACAGTAGTTGGACAGTGCAGAGGACACGGTGTAGCATGTGGACATGCACACATCACAACTCTTGCCACTGAGTCAGTACAGGTTTCCTGATGAAAGGGATGCCCAGAGTCAAATAGGAAATGCATGTGATGCATACCAGCGACAGACACCATGATGCACCCATGTCCTGATAGCCATCGCCACAATGGTGTGCATGTAGCACATGTCACTCCCCTGCAGGATCACCAATAAGTAGACACATGCCATGGCGGAGACATGACTGCTAAGTCATACATCACTGTCTCAGTGATGTATGACTTGGCAGCCAGACAACAACACTCTGCACTGTGTCACAATAGTAGGTCATGGGGAATGCAAGTCCTGGAGCTGCACAAGTGCACATGTACATCCCCCACACAACACATCATCTTAACCCTCATCTGTCCAGGTCATACCGATTGGACATATGGGAGACCTGTGACACTACCCTCTGAACCTGAGCCCCTCACAATCTGCTGTGAATGGGAAACAGCTGCCTGAACTTCACATTTGCATACCCCAGTCTGCACGGGCAGCTGATCAAACACCTATGTGACACACAAGTATCGTCTCCTATGGTCACATCTCCAGTGGCATGCTGAGCCCCAACCGAGAAACACCCCAGCAGTCCTGGCAACAAATCCACAGCACACTGACACAGAGGCAGACACCTGAGGGGTCAAATCACTGTGCACAACGTGTCAGCTGATACACAGGAGTGGGAGTACAGGTGTATTGGATGGGCTGGAGTAGGCATGACTGTCCTGCCCCACATGAATGAGGGATGAGCCCTGGACAGTGGATAGCTGGCTATGTATGTGTGACACACGTAATCTGCACACTCCTGGGGCCCAAACATTGTTCCCACCCGCTGCATGGGTGTGTGCCAGATACCCCAGGCACATGTGGTGGCTCAGCTCAGCAAGTGGACCGCATAACAAAGCAACACGCAGATTACATGTCCGAACACAGGCGTTGTGTGAACCATGATGCCCACAACAGAGTCAGGGAAACAGATGCTGTCCCCCACCTTGAGTGAAGCAAACTGCAAGGACACAGTCCCAAGTGACACAATTCCCTGAATGTAAGGGCCACACCTGGGTATCAGATGAGGAGTGGGCAGTGCACAATAGAGGGACATGGCTCCTGGACAACATGACTGCTGTACTGTGGCAGTTTAACCAGGCCAGAGGAGGGCACATAGCATGTAATACAGAGTTCACAGTGCAGTCTTTGACTCACCCCCTCCTTGCTGCTGTCTGGCCTTCAGCTGCCCATCCAGGTCTGGAAACACCACCGCCAGGATCTGGAGCATGTGGGGGTCAGGGTCCGTGTTCCGCCCCTCCTGCGAGGAGGCGACAGCTTCAGCTGGACCCGTGCAATCCTCCGGGTCCAGCCCCGAAGGTCCTGCCACCTCTTCTGGCAGTTGCGGATCCGGCGCTTGTAGACCCCCACAGACCGGACAGCCCGGACGATGTCCTTCCAGATCTCCTGCTTCCGATGGGCATTAACCTGTGAGGATGACATAGTGAAAAGGCCATAACTACACATGCAACATATCCGTGCATGACACAGTTGTATATACATGTCTCAATCACAGGGGCACATGATGTACACAGGCAGTGCAACGCTGCCCATGGACAGTTTGCCAGAAGTCACTACATGGTATCATTGCATGGGAAGTAAAACCTTGTTCAAATGCACTGTCACTGCACCATACCTGTCCAGTGCATGTCACTAGCACTACACACTATGGGGGGTGACAACTACTCAGTGAGCCTGCTAGCCAGTGGCGTGCAGACTTTCAGTCTTGCTAGTCAGACAAAAAAAACATTCAGAAAGGCAGTGCACAGAACACTCACCTGCTCCCCTGGTGTCCCATACAGCTTGCTGTACTGTGGAAGTAGGCTGTCCAGCAGGGCCTGGTTCTCCTCAAGGCTGAAGGCTGGGGCTCTCTCCACAGTACGTGCCATTGCAGGGTCCAGAGGGGGCAGAGACAGCAGAAGTGCAGTGGCAGATGTCGTCCTGGAGCATGTAGTGCAGGCAAGTGAGCTCTCAGGGGAACAGCCAGCAATATATATGTGCTGCAGAGGCAGATACTGTCCCATGTGTCCAAAGTGATAGGTCCAAGTCGTTTGCATCTTCTGAATCTGGCCAATCCATGGAATAGCAGCACCAATACACGCCCACAGCATCCTTCAAATCTTCAACTTCATGACATACATGATTTTGCAACATTGTTGTGGGTGACCAACTGAATTTCCAGCAACCGACTCGTTCGAATTTCGAAAACGCGTCCGTTGCCAGGCTAGGCTATTGACAATGGGTGCGCACCGATCGGTCCATTGCGGTACAACGTGTACAGGGGTACAACGCGTACCCACACACATTGAATGCAATGGGCCGGCCGGGTGCACCGATCGGTCCATTGCTGTTCAACACGTACAGGGGTACAACGCGTCCCCGCACACATTGAATGCAATGGGCCGGCCGGGCGCATCGATCGGTCCATTGCGGTACAACGCGTACAGGGGTACAACGCGTACCCGCACACATTGAATGCAATGGGCCGGCCGGGCGCACCGATCGGTCCATTGCGGTACAACGCGTACAGGGGTACAACGCGTACCTGCACACATTGAATGCAATGGGCCGGGGGGGCACCGATCGGTCCATTGCTGGTCAACGCGTACAGGGGTACAACGCGTACCCGCACACATTGAATGCAATGGGCCGGCCGGGTGCACCGATCGGTCCATTGCTGTTCAACGCGTACAGGGGTACAACGCGTACCCGCACACATTCAATGCAATGGGCCGGCCGGGCGCACCGATCGGTCCATTGCGGTACAACGCGTTCAGGGGTACAACGCGTACCCGCACACATTGAATGCAATGGGCCGGCTGGGTGCACCGATCGGTCCATTGCTGTTCAACGCATCCCTGTACAAGTGACTGGCATATGTCACCATGCCTGTCTCAGATGAACATATGCCAGCCACAGATAGCTCCCAGGGAGTGAGGGGCACACCTACAACACGACAGCCTGTCCAAACTGTATCATAAGGCATGTAAGGCTGCATTTCCTATTGTGTGTATGTTGGTGTACATGTTGTCCTGTGGGTGTCACCTGGGGGCAGCCACCCCCAGGCTGTGCACGTGTTCATGGGGACAGGATCCTGGGTGTTACGTGTACATGACCACTGTGATGTGCAACTGTTCATATCTGTGCATGTGCCATGGTCACATTTCACGGTGGTGTATGTGTATGTCATGTCACATACCCCGTGAGTCCCATGTGGGACGGTATGTTTGAGCCAGGGTGTCCCAGTGGCACAATAGTGATGGTCCTCCACAGTCTGTGTGCATGTAGTGTTTACAATGTCTCTGATTTCATGTGCACAATGGGAGAAAGTCTCCACATCCACGTTGTGTGTGCATGGTGTGAGAAGTTGGCCTGGCATATGCTGTCCACTAATTATAGTGGGCACCTTGCACCAACCCAAACAACCCCTTATTGGAGATAGGTTAAAGACAACCTTATTGAAAGCTATCCTAGTGGTAGCTATGGAGAGCAGCCTTCAGGCTAAGTCTTGAAGGAATGTAAAGCAGCTTGTTTTACCAGTCTATAATCTCTTGAGTGACCAAATGAAAGAGCACCACACCAGGTATATATTCAAAATATATGTATTTATTGCTAAACACACCCCTCTAGTCTCTTTATGAGGCTACAGTTCGAAGTACACAAGTTATAAGTTATTTAAACACAGTAATAGCACAAATACACGTTTGGGCCCTAGGGGCGTACCAAACCATATACCAATAAAGTGGTATAAGAACCACGACTGAACTAGACACTAGGCCTAGAGCCTCTAGAAGTGCTTGGACCACAAGGAACCACCCAAGGTAGTGACACAGGGGACCCACGGGGGACGCGTGCAGTGTAAATACACTACCGCGATACGCCGTTAACTTCTATGGAGAAAGTCGCGATCAGGAAATTAAAGAAAAGGGACACTTAAAGGAGGACTTGGAGCAAACCCTTTGAGAACTAGGTTGTTCTAGAGTCTCTACCCACGGGAGCACCGGAGTACTCGTGTTACCTCACCCAGGGAAGCCGGGTGCATAGGTGCCTTTCGGGGTCGGGTTTCGTCGTCGATTTGAATGGCGATCTGCTGCAAAGTGCTGCTGGCGACCAAGTGGAAAGTGTCCGGGTGGATCCAAGAGTGGATCGGAGATCTGAAGAACCTGAAAGCAGAGGGGACAGAGTCTGGGTCACTAGCCAGTGACCAGGAAGGCGATGAGCGGATGCCCACCGATGTCGAGTGCTTCAGGTAGGTTGACGGTCATCTTGACTCTTCAGCCACGAGGTCCAGGAGGTGTTGTCGGCAACCAGGAGCAGGATTCGGGCTGGTACACAATGTCTGTCGAGTGCTAAGGTGTCGTCGACCGGATTGGACCCAACAAGCCTTGGCAACGGCAAGTCTCGATGAAAGTAAAGAATGACGATGATGCAGACCAGTAAGGTCTGAGGGACTCACCCAGCAAGGGTAAGTGAGGGCAAGCCTGGAGCAACCAGGGAGCCCAAGAAGAAAAGGATTGGCCTTCGTGAAGGGCTACTAGCCAATGGGCTAGCAACCGTGAAGGAGCCTCAAGATGTCGCACGTGGAGCTGGCTCACAGGACACTCGTGGAGTGGAGGCCAGTGATCTTCGGTGCAGTTGGTGCTGCAGGCTAGGGCTACTCGGAGCCCAAAGCACGACTTCGTGGGAGACCCAGAAGAGGATGCACTAGCAAATGCGTGCGGTGTCCAGGGGTCACGGTTCCACGTTACCCACGACAGCTACGGGCCTCAGCTTTGCTGGGGACTCAGGGCAGCCTCGGGGAAGTCTGGAAATCCACCTCTGGTGATGCAAAGACTTCGGCGTACGACGGGAGCTTAGGTGATGCAGACCGGACAATTGCTTCTTTGGTGCCTGCCAAGCAGGGGAGTCACTCCTTGACCCCAAGGGAGATTCTTCTCTCCTCTAGTCTTGAGTAGAGCGTCGAAGGTCCAGGATTCTGTTTCAGAGTTTCGTCCAGGGATAATCTAAAGTCCTAAGGACTGGGTTCCTATACTTATACCAAGTTTAGGGGTTGGACTACTCTGTGGCCCCACCTATGGGTGGGTCAGGGCAGAGGGGTGGCTACACCCCTTTCCCTTTGTCCAGTTCGTGCCAAAGCAGGGGCTGCAAGCCCCTGATCCGGTTTGAACTGGGGTATGCACTAGGGACACCAAGTGTGCCCCCAGTGCAGGACTTCAAAGCACCCGAAAGTGCTCCCGCCCAGCCCCAATACACATTATCCTGTCTGGGGAGGTGGTCACACCTCCCTGGGACAGGAAACCTATTGTCCAGGCCTCCCCTGCCAGAGTTTCGTCCAGCAGCAGGAGGCCAGACTCGTGTCTGTGGCAGCAGCATCCATTTTGTGATGCCAGGGCTTTAGAAAGAAGTTACCGGCCAAGCCATGGTTAACATGTCTCTCCCTCTAGAAGGGTGGAATGCTACCCCCGCCACCAGAATTGGCGGGGGGTAGTATTCCAAGATGTTTGACACCAAACACGACATGTTTAGGTGCAGCCATTCCAAAGTTAGCATTTAACGCGAGGTTATAATGCGCTTAAGAGTATATGGTCAGGCTGCACTACAAACAGCATCAGAGAAGGGTCTCCGAACGCTGCAGAGGGGCCCTGCTCATGCAGGGGCACTCTCTCACATAGGAACCACGCACTCTGCCTTCAGGATTGATAAGGCCTGCCATAGGAGTGACTTATAGGTTTATATGTGTGTATGTATATAGTGTTATAGGTAACCTATATCACAGTAAGGGGTGCATGCACCACCTTACCCAGGCTGCAGTAGCAGACCTGTGGTGTCAGTTTGGATGGCCTTCCAGGGGTGGCATAATACATGCTGCAGCCCCTGGTAGGCCTCTGAGGTACCTATGCCCTGGGTACATAGTATACCATATACTAGGGACTTATAAGGGCACTCCAGATTCCAATCAGAGATGTGCCTAAGGCACATGGAAACCATTTTACAGAGAAAGCAGATAGACTGGGGCCCTGAATAGCAGGATCCCAGCCCAACTAAGTCATAAACCAGCAAAACACCATAAAAAAAGTGGGGGCAACCATATAGTCAGATTCCACCTTCCTACATAACCCCCCCCCCCAAACGAAAGGAGATAAGGCTAACCTTGGCCAGTTGAGCCTTTATTGACTAAGTGGCCATATAAGAAAGCACCTGCACTAGCATGGTTGCCCCCTGTCTTATGGTCCACTAAGCAATCCCTCACCCTAAGGGTATGAGAGCGTCTCCACCATGGGGAATCACTACCTGTGGTGTGCTTAGGTAAAGTACAAGGCTGGTGAGGTGTCTGAGTAGGGAAGTGAGGCCCTAGGAATGTTGGCCTCAGCTTCCTCAGATCACTGGTCACCATGTATGCCTGTCTTTCCATGACTGAGTTGCACTTTGCTCTAATGGTCAACCTTTGGCTGCCTACAGCTGGGGGTTGGGTCCCTTTGGATGGACTACTGGAGGGACATGGCAGGTTTGGAACCTTCTGGTCCCAGGTTTGCCCTTGCCTACCAGAGTCATTCTGGGGAGGTCCCTACATAAAGGTATGGGGGATCCCTCAGTGTGTAGAGGAATTTTCACCTGGCTAGGGCTCCTAGACTGGGTGCCCCTAATCTGCTGATGGGGGTTCCTCTGGACAGGGGGCCCTGGGGGTCCACTGACCTCCCTGACCTCTGCAGCCCTGGGCTGGCTGAGGCAGGGTAGAGAGGGCAGGTTACCTGCTCCAGACTGGGTACCACCTTGGAAAGGTCCTCTGCCATCAGGGGTGTGGCCAGGCCAGGCCTGACTACCTCTGGGGCAGTTCCTTCACTAGGGGTAGGGTCAGTGCCCTGAGGAGGCTGACCCTTACCTACTGTCTGGAGGGAAGAAGACTTTTCTTCAACCCTTGTGCTCTCTTTGGGGGGAGAGTGGGCCATTCTTCCAGGCTCCATCTCTCCAAAATCTTGGGCTGGGGCTGTGGCCATCACAGCCCCACTAACCTTTACAGGGACGACCAGCATCCTGAGATGGGTTTGGTGTTCAACTTCAGCCCAGGCTGAAATTTCCAGATCATTGCCCATCAGGCAATCTACAGGTAGGGTTGGGGACACTACCACTCTTTTTGGGCCTGTGACCCCCTCCCAGCTGAGATTGACTATGGCCATGGGGTGATCTGTTCTGACACCATCAATGTTGGTCACCTGGTATTTAAACTCAGGTAAAAGCTGGTGAGGGGGACTAGTTTCCTGCCACCATGGTGACACTAGCCCCTGTGTCCCTAAATGCCACAGCTTTCTGACCATTAATTATTGGCTCCAATCTGTACCTGCCCAATGCTGTGGGACCCATGGTAAAGGTGGCAAATCCTATACCACCATCAGAGTCAGAGGAGTCTGTTGAGGGGTCCCTGTCTAAACTAGGGCCCACCTCTGTTCCTCTTGCAAAAGCACCCAACTTTTGGGTGCACTACTCCCAACTGGAGGATTACTACTGGTAGTACCAGGAGGGTGGTAGTAGTTGTGGGAGGAACATTTTCTTTATTGCCAATCCTGGGGCAACTGGGATCAGTTTTCCAGTGCCCAGGCTTTTTCAGACATGGCAATATGGTTTCTTTTCAGGAGAGGAAGGAGTTTGGGACCCACCCCCAGAAGAGGAATTTTGGGGCCCTGTAGGGACTTATCCTTAGATTTATCCCCACCTTTCTCTTGGGACTTAGTAGAATCTTTCTTCTGGTCACCACCCTGATTTTTAGTTTTTACTCTGGTTCTGACCCATTTGTCTGCCTTCTTTCCCAATTCTTGGGGAGAGGTCAGATCAGAGTCCACCAGATACTGGTGCAAAAGCTGGTTTTGACAATTATTAAGGATCTGCTCCCTCATAATCAAATTGTACAATCCTAAAAAGTCCTGCACTTTGTTGCCATGTATCCAACCTTCCAGAGCCTTAGTAGCACAATCTACAAAATCAACCCAGTCTTGAGTCTGAGCTTTTGGGTGTCTCTGAACTTCAACCTATACTGTTCAGTGGTTAGGCCAAACCCATCTATCAGAGCACTCTTCAATACTGTGTAATTGTCAGCATCCTCTTCTCTTACAGTGAGGAGCTTGTCTCTACCTTTGTCTGCAAAGGAGAGCCACAAGATTGCTGCCCACTGCTTCTGGGGGACCCTCTGAACTTTACAGGCCCTCTCCAGTGCAGTTATCCATTTGTGGATGTCACCCCCACTCTGGTAGGGAGGGACAATCTTGCTTAGGTTTCTATGGTCATAAGACCTTTCCCTATCTTTAGGGATATTGCTGCCACCATGGGACTCTAGTCCCAACTTTTTTCTCTCTTTGTAGAGATCTAGGGACTCCCTGTCTATAGCCAGTTGCTGTTTTCTGAGTTCAAGCTGAGCTTCCTCATATTGAATCAGCCTCTTTCTCCTCTCATGAGAGGATTCCCTCCTATGAGAGGAGACAGAGGTCCCTATTGAGGTGCCAGAGTGTTAGACTCCTGAGAAGGAGATCTAGACCTTCTGGGCACACTCACAATCCTTCCTGGGGGACAAAGTGGAGGTCATTCTGAGCCTCCTCCTCATCCACAGGAGGAATTGGGTTATCCAGGTCAGGGTCATTGTCACCCTCCTGGTCAGTTCCAGAGGGGGGGGCTGGGGGTGTTGCTACCCCTGGCCCCATCCTCATCTTCTGCCCCACCCTCTGCTCCTACCCCTTCAGTCCCTAAGGGCCTGCTGAGATCATAAGCCTCCAACATCTCTCTAAGATGTTGGGTGGTGGGACTTTGTCCTGTCTTCAATTTCCTCAAGTTACATAATGCTCTCAATTCCAAGAATGGGAGTGTATCATACTTGGAGGGGAGAAGCCCATGGGCTTCTGGCAAGGACTCACTGGGTCCTGGCTTTGAAGACATCACTAGTGAGGTGTGGTGTATGCACTACCTACTCTAGTGTGGCCTACTAAACTCTCTTGAGTTGTAGAAAGGGTGTGCTATCCCTTAACACACAACTCTAAGTTCAGTAGAACTTACTGTATTCTAAGCTTAAATTATATGTACCTTAGGTACCTTTAGTGGTTTTCAGTTGATCAATTCAATTGAGATTATCTGGTAAAACAATAGCAAGCTGGAATCCCACACGCTGCACACCAATGTGAGAAGTTGGCCTGGCATATGCTGTCCACTAATTATAGTGGGCACCTTGCACCAGTCCAAACAACCAATGTGAGAAGTTGGCCTGGCATATGCTGTCCACTAATTATAGTGGGCACCTTGCACCAGTCCAAACAACCCCTTATTGGAGATAGGTTAAAGACAACCTTATTGAAAGCTATCCTAGTGGTAGCTATGGAGAGCAGCCTTCAGGCTAAGTCTTGAAGGAATGTAAAGCAGCTTGTTTTACCAGTCTATAATCTCTTGAGTGACCAAATGAAAGAGCACCACACCAGGTATATATTCAAAATATATGTATTTATTGCTAAACACACCCCTCTAGTCTCTTTATGAGGCTAGAGTTCAAGTACACAAGTTATAAGTTATTTAAACACAGTAATAGCACAAATACACGTTTGGGCCCTAGGGGCGTACCAAACCATATACCAATAAAGTGGTATAAGAACCACGACTGAACTAGACACTAGGCCTAGAGCCTCTAGAAGTGCTTGGACCACAAGGAACCACCCAAGGTAGTGACACAGGGGACCCACGGAGGACGCGTGCAGTGTAAATACACAACCGCGATACGCCGTTAACTTCTATGGAGAAAGTCGCGATCAGGAAATTAAAGAAAAGGGACACTTAAAGGAGGACTTGGAGCAAACCCTTTGAGAACTAGGTCATTCTAGAGTCTCTACCCACGGGAGCACCGGAGTACTCGTGTTACCTCACCCAGGGAAGCCGGGTGCATAGGTGCCTTTTGGGTCGGGTTTCGTCGTCGATTTGAATGGCGATCTGCTGCAAAGTGCTGCTGGCGACCAAGTGGAAAGTGTCCGGGTGGATCCAAGAGTGGATCGGAGATCTGAAGAACCTGAAAGCAGAGGGGACAGAGTCTGGGTCACTAGCCAGTGACCAGGAAGGCGATGAGCGGATGCCCACCGATGTTGAGTGCTTCAGGTAGGTTGACGTCATCTTGACTCTTCAGCCACGAGGTCCAGGAGGCGTTGTCGGTGACCAGGAGCAGGATTCGGGCTGGTACACGATGTCTGTTGAGTGCAGAGGTGTCGGCGACCGGATTGAACCCAACAAGCCTTGGTAACGGCAAGTCTCGATGAAAGTAAAGAATGACGATGATGCAAACCAGCAACGTCTGAGGGACTCACCCAGCAAGGGTAAGTGAGGGCAAGCCTGGAGCAACCAGGGAACCCAAGAAGAAAAGGATTGGCCTTCGTGAAGGGCTACTAGCCAACGGGCTAGCGACCGCGAAGGAGCCTCGAGACGTTGCACGTGGAGCTGGCTCACAGGACACTCGTGGAGTGGAGGCCAGTGATCTTTGGTGCAGTTGGTGCTGGAGGCTAGAGCTACTCGGAGCCCAAAGCACGACTTCGTGGGAGACCCAGAAGAGGATGCACTAGCAAATGCATGCGGTGTCCAGGGGTCATGGTTCCACGTTACCCACGACAGCTACGGGCCTCAGTTTTGCTGGAGACTCAGGGCAGCCTCGGCGAAGTCTGGAAATCCACCTCTGGTGATGCAAAGACTTCGGCGTCCAACGGGAGCTTAGGCGATGCAGACCGGACAATTGCTTCTTTGGTGCCTGCCAAGCAGGGAGTCACTCCTTGACCCCAAGGGAGATTCTTCTGTCCTCTAGTCTTGAGTAGAGCATCGAAGGTCCAGGATTCTGTTTCAGAGTTTCGTCCAGGGATAATCTAAAGTCCTAAGGACTGGGTTCCTATACTTATACCAAGTTTAGGGGTTGGACTACTCTGTGGCCCCACCTATGGGTGGGTCAGGGCAGAGGGTGGCTACACCCCTTTCCCTTTGTCCAGTTCGTGCCAAAGCAGGGGCTGCAAGCCCTGATCCAGTTTGAACTGGGGTATGCACAGGGACACCAAGTGTGCCCCCAGTGCAGGACTTCAAAGCACCCGAAAGTGCTCCCGCCCAGCCCCAATACACATTATCCTGTCTGGGGAGGTGGTCACACCTCCCTGGGACAGGAAACCTATTGTCCAGGCCTCCCCTGCCGGAGTTTCGTCCAGCAGCAGGAGGCCAGACTCGTGTCTGTGGCAGCAGCATCCATTTTATGATGCCAGGGCTTTAGAAAGAAGTTACCGGCCAGGCCAGGGTTAACATGTCTCTCCCTCTAGAAGGGTGGAATGCTACCCCCGCTGCCAGAATTGGCGGGGGGGTAGTATTTCAAGATGTTTGACACCAAACACGACATGTTTAGGTGCAGCCATTCCAAAGTTAGCATTTAACGCAAGGTTATAATGCGCTTAAGAGTATATGGTCAGGCTGCACTACAAACAGCATCAGAGAAGGGTCTCCGAACGCTGAAGAGGGGCCCTGCTCATGCAGGGGCACCCTCTCACATAGGAACCACGCACTCTGCCTTCAGGATTGATAAGGCCTGCCATAGGAGTGACTTATAGGTTTATATGTGTGTATGTATATAGTGTTATAGGTAACCTATATCACAGTAAGGGGTGCATGCACCACCTTACCCAGGCTGCAGTAGCAGACCTGTGGTGTCAGTTTGGATGGCCTTCCAGGGGTGGCATGATACATGCTGCAGCCCCTGGTAGGCCTCTGAGGTACCTATGCCCTGGGTACATAGTATACCATATACTAGGGACTTATAAGGGCACTCCAGATTCCAATCAGAGATGTGCCTAAGGCACATTGAAACCTTTTTACAGAGAAAGCAGATAGACTGGGGCCCTGAATAGCAGGATCCCAGCCCAACTAAGTCATAAACCAGCAAAACACCATAAAAAAAGTGGGGGCAACCATATAGTCAGATTCCACCTTCCTACACATGGACTTTGATGTTGTGCGTGTGTGTGTCACAGACGTCCATGTCTGTCCTGCAGTGGCAAGTGGGACCACTACCTGTGGGGGTCATGGTTGTTTTGCTGTGGTGTATACATGATACTCCATGTAATGCCAGTGTCCATGTGGCAATACAGGGTCCCTGGGAATGTACCTGTCGTTGAGCTGTGATGCCTGGGGCACATCTGTCCTCACATGTCACTGTGGGGGTGATTGTGACACGGCAGCAGGAGATGGGAACTGTGACATGGCCTCATGATATCCAATGGGCCAACCTGGGACTTATTGATGCCACTTGTTGAACCGTGATGACAGATGTTGGCCATGTATGTACCATACATGTCCTTACGGAACTGCACACTTCATGTAGTTGTGCCTCATAATGATGTATGATGTGATATTGAGTGTGTTCAATGCCGCATATGTGGGGTGACTGACAATCTTGCTTTCTTCTCCTCTGCACTGCAGGGCTCCTGCTGTCCATAGACCATTCCCAGACCTGGCAACGATGGTTGAACGGGACAGCATCCGACGGTACCGCTTCACCAGGCAGCTGATTGAGGATTTGGCAGTGCAGTTGGCCCCACATTTGCAGCCTGGCCGGCCGTATCCTACAGCGCTGACCCCCAAGGTGAAGGTGATGGCAGCCCTACACTTCTTTGCCACCGGTACCTTCCAACATACTGTGGCGACTGCTGGTGGGATGTCACAGACCATGTTGAGCCGTGTGCTCCGCGATGTTTTGGAGGCAATGTTGCTATTCCTGAACCGGTACATCTATTTCCCTAGACTGCAACGACTCACTGACGTGAAGAGTGACTTCTATGCCCTGGGGAGGATGCCGCATGTCATTGGCTCCATTGATGGGACACATGTGGCTTTGGTACCACCACAGGCCCAGGAGCAGGCCTACCGTAACCGCAAGCACTACCACTCGGTCAATGCACTGGTGGTGTGTCTTGCAGATATGACCATCACACACGTGTGTGCCCGTTTCCCTGGTTCAGCACACGATGCCTTTGTGATGAGGAGTAGTCGCATCCCCAGGATGATGGCACAGATGCAGAACCAGCGTGCCTGGCTTGTCGGTCTGTACTGACTTTGTGCCATTGTGTGTGATCTGATCTGTAGTATTCCGCCCACTTTTCCAAGTCAGCTAATGTGCACTTGTCTGTCCGTAGGTGACTCGGGATACCCCAACATGCCGTGGTTGCTGACACCCCTCACGAACCCTGTGACACCAGCCCAGATGCGCTACAATGAGGCACATGGTCGGACCAGGAGAGTGATTGAGCGGACATTTGGTCTCCTGAAGAGCCGCTTCCGCTGCCTCGACAAGACAGGAGGGTCCCTCCCATATGCCCCAGCGAAGGTGTGCAAGATTATCATCGTCTGCTGCATGCTCCACAACCTGGCAGTGCGGAAGGAGTTGCCTCTCATCCAGGATGACAATGACCAACATCTGCCACCTGTGGAGGATCCTGGCCTGGACCACGATGCCAGTGATGATGATGATGATGAGGGTGATGTCCGCACACAGCTCATCACCAACTTCTTTAGCTGAATGTGAGTATCCTGAGGTGTCATGTCAATGATGTGAGTTGGCATGATATGTGTAGGTGGTGCTCTGGTGCTGTTGGAGTGTGTCCATGGGCTACTTGACTGGATGTGTGTAGCGATGTGTGCTTACAGGTGGTCTGTACTCCCCAACAGTGTTGACATGCTAACTTGGTTCTGGGTGGGTATCTTGTAACATGTATTGTGCATGAGTTTTGCTGTTCTGTCCTGTTCTCCATTGCTTTTGACTGTGTGTCATTTCTGTCCTTCACAGGGTACTTTCAGATTCGTTTGGTCAACTGTGTCCACCGACGACGTGATTGTACTTCCAGGGTGGTAGCTGTTGTGTCCCTACAGGTGATGTGCGCCACACCCATGGACTTCCTTCCTTCTACAGTTGTTGACTGTGTGCCCGCTGCCAGGTGGGATTACCTTGCATCTGTAGTGGTTACGACATGTTGCAACTGTGTAATAAACCTGTGCTTCACTTTGTGATGTGCGTTGTCTGTGGTCACACATTTGACTGCCATTTGCTTACTGCACCTGTGGGCTACTTGACTACAACTGGGAATAGGTGTGGTGTCTGTGCATTGCACCGTCTTCCCTGGCAACATCAGTGTAGGCAATGAGTCAGATGGCCTAGGTGTGTATGTGTTGTGTAGCCCTGGTGGTGTGTCTCCCTCATATGTGTCACGTTGCCTTTACTCACATGCCTGTGTTGTACTTGCTGTTGCAGTTCGCATACACAGTGTAATTTTGCAGTTCATCATCCCCATGACAGCACCCACGTTGGAATCACAACAGAGGCAAGTATGGTGTATTAGTGTGTTTATTGTGATACATTTGTGTGAATAGTGCATAGGATGGTTATTGCTGTACATATATATTGCAATCAGAAGTTCCTAGGTGAATTGAAAGTCCTGGTAGACAAAATCCCCAGTATCGGGGCCACAGTTGTCTGAGACATTGGTCCAACTTGTACTCCCCATGTCATGTGTGGGAGTTGTGTTGCCGTCAACAGGGTGAACAGTTTGTGCACAAAGGTGAACATCCAGAACAGGTTCAGGCTTCCTGGGGGTTGCACTTGGCCATCGGCCTCTCACTTGCCCCTCCTCGGACGACCCCTCTTCTTTGGGGGGCCCCTCAAGTACAGGCTGCTGCGGTGCAGGGGACTCTCCGCCAGAGTCATCCTCCCTCCCTGTGGCAGTTGCAGTTTGTTCAGCACCAGATGTTGTTGGCACACAGGGAGGTGTGGACTGGTTGCTGTTCATCTGGCGGAGGCATTGTAATATGTCCCTGTGCACCGCCGTCATCTCTTGCAGTGCGTCCCACTTGGACTCCACGCCGGACATGTGTGAGTCCAAGCGGGCATGATGGGCAGCCTGCTGCTGTTTCATGTCTCTGAGGAGCCCCACTACCTGGCTGAGATCTCCGGTGCTGGACTGGTACGCATCGGCTATGCGTACCAGTTGTGGGTCATCATGCACACCAGCAACCTCTGCAAGCAGCGACCTCTGTCTCCCACCCCTCCCACCACCCCTGCCGACATGTGCAGTGCGTGCAGTGGCACGCACAGATGACCCTGGTCCCCTTGGGGGTTGGTGGTGGTGGTGGTGTCCATGGCCCCACGTTGGTCCAGGGTCCCTGTGCTGGTGGTGCTCCTTGTTCTGTCCATGTCGGCAGGGATAGTATTTGTGGTGACAGTCGTTGGAGGGGTGGGTGCAGGGGTGCAGCTGGTGGTCCTGCTGGTGCTGCAGCTGGTGGTCCTGCTGGTGCTGCATGTTGACTTGCACCGGATGTGCCAGGTTGGTCTTCTTCGTCCGAGGAGGGCAGAGGCTGTACGACACCAGTGAGCTCCGTATCCTCTTGAGCCTGGGACTGGGACTCCTCAGCGTCTGCTGCTGTGTCCCCATCATCACCTGTTTTTGGGAGACACACACAATGTATGTTATGTTTCTGCAGGCATCAATGGTTGACACACCTGACAGTTGTGACTGTGCCTCTGGGTGCGGGCCTGTACATTGCATTGTCCTAAGTTGTCACAGTCAGGGGTTGATATTGGTGTAGCACATTGTCCTGCATTGTTTGGGCATTTCTATGTATTTGTTGGGGTGTGAACATGGTCTGCATTGGTTGTATTTGGTTGACAGCCGGCCCTCCTTCCCACCCAGCCAGTCAGTTATCCCACCATGGACTGTGCTTGCATTGCAGGGAGTGAAAGTTGTCTTTCAGGATGTCAGTCAGTGGTGTCCTGCTGTTGGTTGTTGCACAGTTGCCAGCAGGGCCTTGTGCTCCCCACAGCAGTAGCCAGTGTCAGCCATCTTGTCAGTTGCTTTCCACTCCCTGTGATGTGAGCATGGTTCAGGGTGGTGTTGATGGGACAGTTGTGGGGGTGAGCTATGTCTGTGACTATGACTCCCATCATGCTATTGCCTCCACCCCACTTCCCAGCATTCCCATACTTACTTGCTTTTGTGGGGAGTTCAGTGTGTGTGGGTGTGAGAGCAATGGCAAGATGGCTGACAGTGGTGTCCTGCTGTTTGTTGGTGCACAGTTCCCAGCAGGGCCTTGTGCTCCCCACAGCAGTAGCCAGTGTCAGCCATCTTGTCAGTTGCTTTCCACTCCCTGTGATGTGAGCATGGTTCAGGGTGGTGTTGATGGGACAGTTGTGGGGGTGAGCTATGTCTGTGACTATGACTCCCATCATGCTATTGCCTCCACCCCACTTCCCAGCATTCCCATACTTACTTGCTTTTGTGGGGAGTTCAGTGTGTGTGGGTGTGAGAGCAATGGCAAGATGGCTGACAGTGATGTCCTGCTGTTGGTTGGTGTGCAGTTCCCAGCATGCCCTTGTGCTCCCCACGACACAGCAACAGTGTCAGACATCTTTGATGGGCCTTTCCACTCTCTTTGGGATGTGCATGCGTGAGTGTGAGCTTGCTGGGCCATGTGGTGGGGGATGTAGAGCTGTGCCTACGACTCCCATCATGCTATTGCCTCCACCCCCTTCCCAGCATGCCCATGCTTCCTTCCTTTTGACTCTGCTTCCCTGTGGGGTGGGCTGCCTGTGCTGACAGGATGGCTGGGAGTGTTGTCCTGGCAGTTGTTTGGCTAAAAGTCCCAAGAGTGTCCCTGTGCTTCACACAACATAACCCAGGGTGGTGGTTCTTTGTGGGATCTTGAGGTAGGATGTGAGGCATTGCATTCTCCCAGGTGGGTTATGTGGAGTATGTGTTGAGGGGGTGTGTGAGGGGAGGTGCTTGTGACTATGGTCAGTGCTGCAAGTCCTCCTTCCCACCCAGCCAGATATCCCACCATGGAACGTGCTTGCATTGCAGAGAGTGCAAGTTGGCTTTCAGGATGTCAGGCAGTGGTGTTGTGCTGTTTGTTGGTGCACAGTTCCCAGCAGGGCCTTGTGCTCCCCACAGCAGTAGCCAGTGTCAGCCATCTTGTCAGTCCTTATCCACTCCCTGTGATGTGAGCATGGTTCAGGGTGGTGTTGATGGGACAGTTGTGGGGGTGAGCTATGTCTGTGACTATGACTCCCATCATGCTATTACCTCCACCCCACTTCCCAGCATTCCCATACTTACTTGCTTTTGTGGGGAGTTCAGTGTGTGTGGGTGTGAGAGCAATGGCAAGATGGCTGACAGTGGTGTCCTGCTGTTTGTTGGTGCACAGTTCCCAGCAGGGCCTTGTGCTCCCCACGGCAGTAGCCAGTGTCAGCCATCTTGTCAGTCCTTATCCACTCCCTGTGATGTGAGCATGGTTCAGGGTGGTGTTGATGGGACAGTTGTGGGGGTGAGCTATGTCTGTGACTATGACTCCCATCATGCTATTGCCTCCACCCCACTTCCCAGCATTCCCATACTTACTTGCTTTTGTGGGGAGTTCAGTGTGTGTGGGTGTGAGAGCAATGGCAAGATGGCTGACAGTGGTGTCCTGCTGTTGGTTGGTGTGCCGTTCCCAGCATACCCTTGTGCTCCCCACGACACAGCAACAGTGTCAGACATCTTTGATGGGCCTTTCCACTCTCTGTGGGATGTGCATGCATGAGTGTGAGCTTGCTGGGCCATGTGGTGGGGGATGTAGAGCTGTGCCTACGACTCCCATCATGCTATTGCCTCCACCCCCCTTCCCAGCATGCCCAGGCTTCCTTCCTTTTGACTCTGCTTCCCTGTGGGGTGGGCTGCCTGTGCTGACAGGATGGCTGGGAGTGTTGTCCTGGCAGTTGTTTGGCTAAAAGTCCAAAGAGTGTCCCTCTGCTTCACACAACATAACCCAGGGTGGAGGTTCTTTGTGGGATCTTGAGTTAGGATGTGAGGCATTGCATTCTCCCAGGTGGGTTATGTGGAGTATGTGTTGAGGGGGTGTGTGAGGGGAGGTGCTTGTGACTATGGTCAGTGCTGCAAGTCCTCCTTCCCACCCAGCCAGATATCCCACCATGGAACGTGCTTGCATTGCAGAGAGTGCAAGTTGGCTTTCAGGATGTCAGGCAGTGGTGTTGTGCTGTTTGTTGGTGCACAGTTCCCAGCAGGGCCTTGTGCTCCCCACAGCAGTAGCCAGTGTCAGCCATCTTGTCAGTCCTTATCCACTCCCTGTGATGTGAGCATGGTTCAGGGTGGTGTTGATGGGACAGTTGTGAGGCTGAGCAATATCTGTGCCTACTACTCCCATCATGCTATTGCCTCCACTCCCCTTCCCAGCATGCCCATGCTTCCTTCCTTTTGACTCTGCTTCCCTGTGGGGTGGGCTGCCTGTGCTGACAGGATGGCTGGGAGTGTTGTCCTGGCAGTTGTTTGGCTAAAAGTCCCAAGAGTGTCCCTGTGCTTCACACAACATAACCCAGGGTGGTGGTTCTTTGTGGGATCTTGGGTTAGGATGTGAGGCATTGCATTCTCCCAGGTGGGTTATTTGGAGTATGTGTTGAGGGTGTGTGTGAGGGGAGGTGCTTGTGACTATGGTCAGTGCTGCAAGTCCTCCTTCCCACCCAGCCAGATATCCCACCATGGAACGTGCTTGCATTGCAGAGAGTGCAAGTTGGCTTTCAGGATGGCAGGCAGTGGTGTTGTGCTGTTTGTTGGTGCACAGTTCCCAACAGGGCCTTGTGCTCCCCACAGCAGTAGCCAGTGTCAGCCATCTTGTCAGTCCTTATCCACTCCCTGTGATGTGAGCATGGTTCAGGGTGGTGTTGATGGGCCAGTTGTGAGGCTGAGCAATATCTGTGCCTACTACTCCCATCATGCTATTGCCTCCACCCCTTCCCAGCATGCCCATGCTTCCTTCCTTTTGACTCTGCTTCCCTGTGGGGTGGGCTGCCTGTGCTGACAGGATGGCTGGGAGTGTTGTCCTGGCAGTTGTTTGGCTAAAAGTCCAAAGAGTGTCCCTGTGCTTCACACAACATAACCCAGGGTGGAGGTTCTTTGTGGGATCTTGAGTTAGGATGTGAGGCATTGCATTCTCCCAGGTGGGTTCTGTGGAGTTTGTGTTGAGGGGGTGTGTGAGGGGAGGTGCTTGTGACTATGGTCAGTGCTGCGAGTCCTCCTTCCCACCCAGCCAGATATCCCACCATGGAACGTGCTTCCATTGCAGGGAGTGGAAGTTGTCTCTCAGGATGTCAGTCAGTGGTGTCCTGCTGTTGGTTGTTGCACAGTTGCCAGCAGGGCCTTGTGCTCCCACAGCAGTAGCCAGTGTCAGCCATCTTGTGAGTCCTTTTCCACTCCCTGTGATGTGCGCATGGTTCATGGTGGTGTTGATGGGACAGTTGTGGGGGTGAGCAATATCTGTGACTACGACTCCCATGATGCTATTGGCTACACTGACTTGCCCAGCATACACAGAATTCCTTCCTTTCAGTGGTCTTCACTGTGTGTTGGTGTTGTAGTGGTGGCTACATGTCTGGATGTGTTTGTTAGTTATATTTGTGCCACTGCCTAGCTGTAGTTGTAGTTGTGTTTGTACATGTGATGACACGGTTAAATGTAACTTTGAGATGGCATGTGTTGTGTTTATCTGACTGACATACACATTTTGGGATGATTCTGTTCTGGTTGCTGTGTAATTGCTATGAGTGCATGGTTTGACTCTGCCCTTGACAGTGATGTGTGTGTGTATTGTGGCAGAATATTGTGTACATTTGTTGTGTACTCACCAGGCTCTGGGATGTTCTCTAGTCCATAGACGCTCACTGGCGGAAGGATGGCCTGCACCTTCTCCTCCCAGGGCCTGAGGTATACTGGCTTGGCAGGAGGGCCACTGCCGGTGTATTGGCTCAGGAGGTAGTCCTTCTTGAGCAGCTCCCGTACCCTCCTGCGCACATCATACCACCTGTTCTGGATGTCAGTCTTTGTGCGCAGACATGGTGATTGTGCGTTCACCCTGTTGATGATCCTCTCCCACATCTTGGTTTTCTGGGAGATGGGTGTCTGTTGGACCAGTGTGCCAAACAGCTGTGGCTCTACCCTGAGGATCTCGTCTACCAGGACTTCCAATTCACAATCTAGGAACTTGTGATTCTTCTTGGGGGCATGCTGATGGGTGGTGATGGTGAGTGATGTGTGTGTTGGTGTGCAGGTGAGGGTGTGTGAGTGTGTGTTTTGCTGGGTGTATGTGAGGTAGCTATTTGTTGGTGTGCTGATGGTGTGTGGCTTGTGTGAGGGATGAGCTGTGGGTGTGTGGTTGCTGTCTGTTGAGTGCTGGCAGTAGAATAGCATTTGCAAAGGATCATGGTTGGGATTTGTGTCCTTTATATGGGTGGAGTTGTGGGTGTGTCTTTGTTCTCTGTCCCTACCCCCCAGTATTTATTGGCTTTGTAATTGCTTGTTTGGCCTTTTTTTGTGTATTTTTCCTTAGTACTTTCTGTGCATGTTGGAAACGTTCTTGTGACCGAGTCGGACCCTGCATTTGTCTCGTACGGTCTTCTCCGTTTCGTTCACGCTGTGTTTGTGCAGTTTTCTATGCTGCGTACGCGTCGGTCGCGGTGTTTTGTGTTACTTCGGCTCGGTTTTGTATGCGTGTCGGTCGTACGGCTTGTCCTCCGTACGACTCGGTCGTGGTTTTCGCGCCTTGCATCGTACTTTGCGGTTTGGAGTTCGCGTGTACGTTTCGGTTGGATTTGTTCCGGGTGCATGTCGGTCGGTTCGATTCGCGTGTTTTTCCGGCCGGATTGCTGTTTTCCGTGCGGCTCGGTCGTTCGGCTTGGGTTCAGTACGTGTCGGTCGGATTTTGCACGCCTTGCATCGTACTTGGCGTGTCGGGCGCCACAGGTACGTGTCGGTCGGAATTAATTCCGGCTCCGAGTCGGTCGGTGCTTTTTCCGGCCCGAATCGGAATCGACCCCTAAGTGCATTTAAACATGGGATCTAAAACAACGAATGACAATGCTCTAACCTTAGAAGCAGCCTTCGGGGATTGCTGTAGAAGCACAGTCTTTCAGCTTCTAGCCCTTTGGATGTAGTCAGCTCAGTATTGCCAATAGCAGTGCTCTCTTCTACATCAAAAGAGCAACTCACACAATGGTAACAGTGCTGTCTGCAACTTTCACTAAAGAACCAATTGCACCATGTTAGAAATGGGGGTCTCTAGTTAGCAGTGGCTTGCACCCTCCCCAAGTAGGGACCCTTCCTTCTAGTCAGGATAAGGGGAATACACACCTAAGGTAACCCCTTCTCACCCCTTTGGTAGTTTGGCAAGAGCAGTCAGGCCTATCTCACAGGCAATGTGTAAAGCGTTTGTACATGACACAGATAGTAACACCATGAAAACACTACAAATGGACACAATACCAGTTTAGAAAAATAAAGTATCCTTTTCTAAATCAAACAAAACCAAAACAACAAAAATCCAACATATACAACTCAAAATATGACTTTTTAAAGGTTTCAAGCAATTCTGTTTATAGAAATCAATGGTTGCGGTGATTTTACACAAAGTACCTCCAATGCGCCAAAATCCACAAGGCAAAACAGACACAGAAGAGGGAAGCTTTGAGTAATGCGTCGATTTGATGTCTTCTTGAAGCTTTTTGCAGCAGGAACAACCTCGAAGGGCCCAGAACTAGAATTGGCACCACAGGCAGGTCAGAACTCCCAGCAGTGGAGTTCAAGAATGCTGCAGGTGAAGTATTTGTGTCCTTGAGACTTCCTAACAGGAGACAAGCTCTACTTCAAGCCCTTGGAGAATCTTCTGAAGCAGGATAGAGCAAAGTAAAAGTCCAGCCCTTTGTAAAAAACACCAGTACATGTCCTACCTTTCACATAGTCTGCACCCTGCCCATGGGGGTACCTTGGGCCTACCATAGGGTGCCTTACATGTAGTAAAAGGGAAGGTTAGGGCCTGGCAAGTGGGTGCACTTGCCAGGTCGACGTGGCAATATAAATTGCACTTACAGACACTGCAATGGCAGACCTGAGACACGTTTACAGGGCTACTCATGTCGGTGGTACAACCTGTGCTGCAGGCCCACTAGTAGCATTTGGTTTACAGGCCCTGGGCACACATAGTGCACTTTTCTAGGGAATTACCAGTAAATCAAATATGCCAATCTTGGATAACCAATCAGAATCAGAGTTTGCACAGGAAGCACTTGCACTTTAGCACTGATCAGCAGTGGTAATGTGCCCAGAGTATCTAAACCAGCAAAAACAAACTCCAGAACACAGTCATAAATACAGGAGGTAGAGTCAAAAAGATAGGAGAAACCATGCCAAAGATGCCAAGTCTAAAGCATCATAATATCAGTGAACATTACTACTCTAACAGATGTACCACTCACACATACAAATAACAGCATTTACTCCTACCCTCTCATGAGAAGTGGGTCTTACCCCCAAATGTAGCGATAGTGACCTCAAATCAAAAAGAGACACACTGCCTTCACCTTTGGCTTAAAGGTTAACAATCATTTAGGAACCCTATTGTCTTCTGCTTTCATTCCTTTACAAGGGTCCTCAAACTTCCCTATCCATTGCATGAGGTGTTTATCCAGTGCATATTTATTTGCCTTATTGAATTTGTAGTCTTTTTGATCCCTGCAGGAAATCAAGACTACAAGTCCCAGAATTCAAAGAAAATAGTGGGACTGGATTAGCCACTCTTGCATGGAACTTAACTGCTTAGCAGACAGTAACATTCCTCTTTCCACAAATGGCCCCCAACCTTTCTCAGTAAACTTCTCCTACTTGACATCAGAGTGTTTATCCAGGATAGAAGGCCTTTAATTTCACAGAGGTTATCAGATGTGCTGCCTAATGGCTCAACTAAAATAACAGCAAGAGACCTGAAATTAATTACATTTACTATTACATGTGAACATTATCGGTCCACAGCACCATTCGCACCACCAAAACATGGAGTATTTTAGGAGACAAAACATGTATAGATAGCATCATCTGGTTGCTCTCTTCTGTTATTGGATTATGTCCTCCCCATTGTGTGTGCCTAATAATAACCACCCAACACTCTTCTTTGGAGTGTCACACTGATCAGCTTGAGAGAAGAGGAACAACAATGGAAACATTCAATGCAAGTTTCCCAGGATGAGCCCTGTCAACTGGAGATAGTTATTTTGGTGCCATATTTTATAGTAAAAGCATGGTCTAAGGGCATTAGAACAGGGAGATGTTTTTGTCAAGAATCACAGGATGTTGAGCCGAGGCCAAGATTTTGAGCTGGTTCTCCGTGTTCCAAAGTCATCAGCAATTGCCACTAGGCCACATGTACTCCCCATCAATGGTAAAATGATTGGTCATAGGTTGCGAGGTCCTTGCTATGGCTTACCTAAACACTCCCTTTCATTGCAGTAGTCATTGAATGGTGGCATGTACCTGTAATAAAAAACCCTTACATATATGGTGATTAACGCTAAAGAACCATTGTGCCTCCATGGTTCAAGACAGCATGCATCCATTTCATCATTTCACCTATTTCCCACAGCCAGCTCTTTCCAGCCAATGACTTTATTATTTAGTGAACCATATTATTTGTGTTATGCCTAACTTGCAGTATGAATGGCATCTCCTAGGGGTCCAGCGTACATTGCAAAGGTGCATCCAAACATAATCGATTAACTCAAGAAGTGACCATGCAAGAACTTATTGAACCGTCAGAGACATAGCTCAGCACAACAAGGTAACTTGTAGTATAACCTCATGTTTTGGCAAATGGATCAGAGGTGATTTATGACTTACATAAAATTCTGCACTGAGAAAGCATCAATAGAGGTACGAAAATTGCATGATTATGGAACACCTTAAAGTGGAGTATTGTCATATTGACATTCATCATATTCTGCTTAAGTTTAAAAGAATATTGAGAGGGTAGTGGCTGAACAATTAACTGTGTCCCTATCCCCTTCTTTCACTTAACAATTTTATAGTATGGAGCATTTTGGTGAAAGGGACAACATCAAAATACATTTTAGATTTTTGTTTGACAAGTCTCTTTTTTCCCATAAAACCCATTTGATGAATTATTAACCTGATTTCCATCAGTCCATATGTCTTCTACCCGGTGCAGATGACGCCATTGAGTGTTTTCTAACTACACTCTTGCCTTGACTGAATCACTTCAAAGATTCACACACAAATACACCAACACACTCATCCAGGCACGTGTGCAAATGAACACACATATGTACTGATGGAGTAGAGGTCCTTGTATCTCAATATCGTAGTAAAATAGGGCTCTCTAGTACTCCTATGGACCTTTGGTTGTCCACTTGAAACATAAGAAAGAAGCTAGCATCAGCAATACATTTCAGTGAAACTAATGTGACTCCACAGAAATGGAAGATAGGATGATGTCCAACCCATAAGGGCTTTATTAGCAGTTTAGTCAAATCACAATCCAAAATCGGTTAGCAAAGGTTCAGCAAAAATATCATGAGAACATAGATATTAAAATGATCATGCATTTGAAATTTATGTATAATGAGGAAAAGGATGCAATATATAATCACATAGGAGAGGCAAACTTCCTAATAAAATTGTTCCATCAAGGAGTTTAACTATTGTAAGTGAGCATTTAAAGTGGCAACAGGATTTCTATGAGAAGGTATCAGCATTAGGTGAACCAAATTTAGGGTCCATGGGAGAAACAAAAGTGCTCAAGCATAAAGATCAATACTCTGGGTGGGATAAATCAGCAGAGTTGAGACGAGGGTCTTCTCTCAGCGAAGTCGGGACAGAATATGCTCTAAACTAATCTAAAAACATGTAATCAAAAGCAGGTAGTAACTTCTGGAAAATTCTCCATTTCAGTTCCCACCAAATGGACCAATCTGGAGACAGTGTTCTCTGGGAGAAGGTAGTGTCCCTCATTTCCCAGCTCGTAACAATAAGATACACAGCTGAAAGGCCTTGGATGTAAAATTGGTCTTGTATGCCTGGTACTAGAAGCTCTCTTCTACTGTCTCAGTCGCCATGTCTGAAGCCAACATCTAATTAAATTCCAGCTACCTATCAGTCTAACACAGTAAACAATAAGGGGTTGATTCCGATTCAGGCCGGAAATTAATCCGACCGAGCCGGACCCGGAGAGATTTCCGACCGAATCGGACTCTGGCAGTCCGACCGAACGAGTTCGATGCGCACGCATGCAATCGGACTCGAGTCGGTCGGACTCCCATTGAAGTCAATGAGAGCCGGACGTACAACACGTACGCGGGCTCCCATTGACTCAATGGGTGCGAGGCGAACAAGGGCGCCCCCTACAGCGGGTACGCCTCGATGCGACTCGCGACGTACATGCACAGGTAGGGGGGACCCATGGGTCCCCCCTGTGTGCGACTCGCGCGGCTACGCGTACAGGGGGGTCCGACACGGACCCCCAAAGTCCGGCTCCGATTACTCTTTCGAGCCGGACGGCGCGAGTCGGTCGGACTGCTCGCGGCGCGCATCGTACTTGCCCGGCCGGGGAACGTCTCCATTGCACGGTGCGAGTCGTGTCCGTGCGAGTCGGTCGGAGCGATTCGGACCCGCGTACGAGTCGGTCGCCGATTTCGCGTGCGCTCGCATCGTACTCGCTCGGCCGGACGCACGTACGATTCGGTCGGGAAAGAGGGCTCCGAATCGGATCCGGTTAAGCCGAATCCGATTCGGTGCCCTACCGGCCGAGATCGGAATCGGCCCCTTAGCGGATTCTAGCTAGCGAGGCAGGCATGCAATAAGACACCTGCAGAGAAGAGAAGAAGCAGATTTTGACAAAACATTTAAAAAAATGAAATTCACATTATTCAGATCTGGTTACAAGTTAGGACAATGTTATTTTCAAAATGGCTTCCAAGCAAATATAGTTAGCATAAACAAATACAGTAATTGCATTTAAAGAAGGTATACATTGTTCTATTTAATCTGAATACATTGATTATGGTTCAACTATATACACGGATGGCTTCTTATTAAGGCAAATATACCCTTCTACTGCACTTGGTTAATATGGTGTACAGTCAGAATATCGAGTAGGAAATGTCGACTTGCAATAATATCGAGTTGGAAATATCGAGACACAGAAATATCGACAGCAAGAATATCGTGGTCAAGAATATCGAGTTTAAGGTAAGAAATATTGTTTTTAAAAGTATCGAAGTCATTAATATCGTTTTCAAAAATATAGTTGTTAAAAATATCATTTTTTTAGTTAGTGTTATGTATTTTAGTATGTATTTAAAATGTATGTGCTCTATTTTTTTGTGTAAGTATTGCTTTTGTTTTTTAATATATGTGTTACATTTTTAGTAGTTATTAATGTTGTTTTAATTAAATTTTGCATTTTAGTTCCGTAGCGGGTGGTGGGTGTATAGGGGAATAGGGTGGGAAGTAATTTAATTATAATTAAATTATTAATATATTTTTTTAATTAATATTTATTTATTTAATATGGTATACTGTTAATTGTGGGAATTAATTAATTATTAATTATTTATTAATTGGTAATTATGTTAATTGTGTCATGTTTTTAGAAATGGGTGGTGAGATTTATAGGGGAATAGGGTGGGAGGTAATTTATTTATAATTAATTAATTATTTGTTAATTAATGTTAATTAATTAATTAAAATTCAAAATATGGCAATTGTGTAATTATTTGATGTGTGAGTTGTGGGATTTATAGTGGTAAAGGGTTGGAAGTAAATTTATTTTTAGTAATTGATGATTTGTGGTTAAGTGATATTAATTTATTAATGTAAAATTCGTCATGGAAATTGTGTAATTATTTTTAGGTGTGTGTTGTGTTTATTGGAGTAGAGGGTGGAAAGTAATTTAGTTTAAATTAAATAATTATTACTTGATCATTAATATTCATTTATTATTTGATCAATATTTTTGGTAATTGTTTATTTTTAATTTGGTTGTGGGTTTTGGTTCTATAGGGGTAACATTTGGTTAGTATATTAATTTTTATCTTTTTTAATGTGGTTTTTAATTAATAATATTTGTTTAATTGATAATTAATTGTGTTAATTAAGGAGGTACACATTTTTTTAAATTAAGTTGTGTGTTGTAAATTGTGTTGTGTTCTAGGTTTGGAAAACAAATATTACATTTATGTAATAATTAATGTTTTTTATTATAAATAATTTCTATTACAAAAATTTATTTGTTTGTAAATTATTTTTTATTTTTATAAATTAATTTTTGTATGTAATTTTTAGATTTTGTAAATATTATATTATGTTTCTATGTTTTGCAATATTTTATATTTTTATATATGTGTTGTTTTTTAGTTTTTTATTATTTTTTGTATTGTAGTTGATATTATGTTTTTTTAATTTAATTTTTCTTTGGTGGGAATAGTAATTTTTACCCCTCCGCTATCCAACACTTTCCATACTGTTGCACTCGCTGAAGTGGGAATACTAATTTTTTTCCCCTCTGCTATCCAACACTTTCCCTACTGTTGCACTCGCTGGAGTGGGAATAGTAATTTTATCCCCTCCGCTATCCAACACTTTCCCTACTGTTGCACTCGCTGGAGTGGGAATAGTAATTTTATCCCCTCCGCTATCCAACACTTTCCCTACTGTTGCACTCGCTGCAGTGGGAATAGTAATTGTATCCCCTCCACTATCCAACACTTTCCCTACTGTTGCACTCGTTGGAGTGGGAATAGACATTTTTCCACCTCCGCTATCCAACACTTTCCCTACTGTTGCACTCGCTGGAGTGGGAATAGTAATTTTATCCCCTCCGCTATCCAACACTTTCCCTACTATTGCACTCGCTGGAGTGGGAATAGTAATTTTATCCCCTCCGCTATCCAACACTTTCCCTACTGTTGCACTCATTGGAGTGGGAATAGTAATTTTTTCCCCTCCGCTATCCAACACTTTCCCTACTGTTGCACTCGCTGGAGTGGGAATAGTAATTGTATCTCCTACGCTATCCAACACTTTCCCTACTGTTGCACTCGCTGGAGTGGGAATAGTAATTTTATCCCCTCCGCTATCCAACACTTTCTCTACTGTTGCACTAGCTGGCGTGGGAATAGTAATTTTTACTCCTCCACTACCCAACATATTCCCTACTGTTGCACTTGTTGGAGTGGGAATAGTAATTTTTTCCCCTCCGCTATCCAACAGTTTCCCAACTGTTGCACTCGCTGGAGTGGGAATAGTAATTTTATCCACTACGCTATCCAACACTTTCCCTACTGTTGCACTTGCTGAAGTGGGAATAGTAATTTTATCCCCTCTGCAATTCAACACTTTCCCTACTGTTGCACTAGCTGGCGTGGGAATAGTAATTTTTACTCCTCTGCTATCCAACATATTCCCTACTGTTGCACTCGTTGGAGTGGGAATAATAATTTTTACCCCTCCGCTATCCAACACTTTCCCTACTGTTGCACTTGCTGGAGTGGGAATAGTAATTTTATTCCCTCCGCTATCCAACATTTTCCCTACTGTTGCACTCATTGGAATGGGAATAGTAAATTATTCCCCTCCGCTATCCAATACTTACCCTACTATTGCATTCACTGTAGTGGGAAAACTAATTTTTACCTCTCCACTATCTAAAACTTTCCCTACTGTTGCACTCGTTGAAGTTGGAATAGTAAATTTTAACCCTTCGCTAACCAACACTTTCCCTACTGTTGCACTCGCTGGAGTGGGAATAGTAATTTTTACCTTACCACTATCCAACACTTTCCCTACTGTTGCATTTCCTAGAGTGGGAATATTTTTTTTACCTATCCGCTATCCAACACTTTCCCTACTGTTGCATTCGCTGGAGTGGGAATAGTAATTTTACTTCTCCACTATCCAACACTTTTCCCTACTGTTGCATTCGCTGAAGTGGGAATAGTAATTTTACCCCTCCGCTCTCCAACACTTTCTCTACTGTTGCACTCAATGTAGTGCAAAATGTAGGTTTAAAAATATTAGAGAGTTTAATATTTCAATTTATATGTTTTTTTATTTAATAATTTTTATGTTACAGGTGTATGTATATATATTTATTTATAATTTTTAATATATTTATAACATTTTAAAATTAATTAATTTTTTTATTTATTAATTGTTATGTAAATATATATGTATTACATTTTATATATGTATGTTTAATTTTTTTAATCAAATTTATTTATTATAATTGTTAACATTTACAAATAAATCTAAATAATTTTTTTAAAGTTACATTTATTATTTAATTTATTTTACATTATTTTTTATACATATAAAAAAACGATATTTTGTACATCGATATTTTTGACAACGATATATTTTTTCCGATATTTTTGTACTTACCATTATGAAGATAGGAAGTCGATATTATTGACAACGATATTTATGTCCCGATATTTGTGTAACACAATATTACTGTTGTCGCTATTATGTCAGTGATTCGGTTAATATAAGGCACACAGATTAATACTGCTAAAAACACATTGAGTAAATATGTTGCATGTAAAGGGGAGGAGTTTAAATTCCGATGCTCCAGTACACAATCCCAAGCATGCAGGCAAACACAATTGCATACCAAATTGAAAATACTGTTGAAAACAAAGCTTACCTGGGGCAGTTCTTTCTGATATGAGCTTACATGCTCTTCACAATTCCTCAATCCCTTATCCTAACTCCAGCAAGCAGCACACCAAAGCCAGGTCCACGAGCAAGTATCCAATCAAAAGCCAGAATAAGTTAGCAGTATGGAGAAAGGGTTTTTTCTCTAATCCGATTTCTAATAGGGCAAAAGTGTGCATGATTAACAAGCCCTGAAGTTCCAAAATCTGGCCTACTGCACTGCCTGATGGTGTGAGGCTGGAGTGGAACAGCCACTGCCTGACACATGTGTATACAACTAGTGGAGCCCTCTTCTGGTGTCAACATGACATTACAGCCTTTGTATGCAAACAATCTATCCAAAAGATAATGGGGCAGATTTACAAGCACCGTAGCGCCACCAGTACGTCACTTTTTGTGACGTACTGGTGGAGTATGTCACTGCTCCATATTTACAAAGACAGGAAAAGCCACCCTGCGTGGCTTTTCCTACCCTTGTAAATATGACCTCTTTACACGCAGCACTTTGCGTGAAAGGGGCGTTCCATGGGTATTGCTGTGGGTGTTCTCACGCAACACCCATGGAACCAGACACATTTCCAGATTTACGAGGAATCGTAAATCTGGAAATGCGTGTGAATGCTGCGCCTTCCCAAGGGAGGTGTAGGGAGGCGCAACAACGAGAATTTTTTTCATTTTTCCTCGTTTTTCCTCTTTTAATGCGTGCTGCATTCTACAGCACGCATTGAAAGAGGAAAATGCCTGTAGTGATTGTTTTCATGCAGCAAGGTGCCCCTTCCTGCACGAAAACAATCTCCCATGACGCAGGCATCCTTGCACCATGGTTCAAGGGTGCCTGCGCCGGCGCATGGCAGCTGTTTGTGTGCCAGCGCAGGGGAGAGCACAGGAATACGACATATCATTGTAAATATGTCGCATTCCTGTGCTCTGAAAGTGACTCAGTGCGGCGCAGCCAAATGGCTTGCGGAATGCACTGAGTCACTTTCTCGTAAATCTGTCCCAATATGTTTTCCTGTAAAAGCTGTAATATGGCATGCAATTTGTTGTAGTACGATGCTGTAGCGTCCCCTAAAGATGCCCTGGCACCCCCTAAAGATGAGCCACCACTTCCTTACAGTGTAAATACAATAGTACACCTATAACTGGTCCACGTTGTGATTTTACAACATAATTACGAATTTGAAAGGTCAGAAAAGAAAAAATTGCCGTTACAATTTTACTACATATTAAAAACACTAAGGGGCCGATTCCGATTCGGGCCGGAAAAAATACCGACCGACTCGGTACAGGATTATAGTCCGACCGACACGTACCGGCGTTGCCCGACCTGGGAAGTACGATGAAATGCATGGAAATCACGACCGACTCGCACGGAACTCAAGGCGAACGACCGAACCGGCCGGAAACAAGCTATCCGGCCGGGAAACCACGCGAATCGCACCGACAGACACGCACCAGGAAACAACCCGAACGAAACGTACCCGCGAACTCCGACCCGCGCAGTACGATGCAATGGGTGCAAAATCAGACCGACTCGCACGGAGCCCAAGCCGTACGACCGACACGCATACAAAAGCCAGCCAAACAAACACAATACCCCGCGAACGACGCGTACGTCGCATATGAAACGGAGCTGAAACACAGCGGGAACGACTCGGCCAGGCGCGCACGAGACAACTGCAACGTCCTACTCAGTCAGAAGAACGGCTCCTACATGCACAATAATCACTAATGAAAAAATACAAAAAAAAGGGCCAAACAAGCACTGACAAAGCCAATAAATACAGGGGGAGAAAGAAAATGGAACAAGGACACACCCACAACTCCACCTACATAAAGCCCACAAATCCCTACCATGATCCTTTGCAAATTCCACTGACCTGCCAGCACACAACACCATCACACAGCAAACACAGACACACACACAGCTCATCCAACACAAAAGCCACACACCATTAGCACCTCAACAAATAGCACCCTCACACACACACAGCAAAACCTACACTCACACACCCTCACTTGCACACACACACACACATCAATCACCACCACCACCCATCACCATGCCCCTAAAGAAGAATCCTAGATAGTGAATTGGAAGTCATGGTAGACGAGATCCTGAGGGTAGAGCCACAGTTGTTTGGCACATTGGTCCAACAGACCCCCATGTCGCAGAAAACCAAGATGTGGGAGAGGATCAGTCGACAGGGTCAACGCACAATCACCATGTTTGCGCACAAAGGAAGACATCCAGAACAGGTGGTATGATGTGCGCAGGAGGGTCAGAGACCTACTCAAGAAGGATTACCTCCTGAGCCAGCACACCGGCAGTGGCCCTCCTGCAAAACCAGTATACCTCAGGCCCTGGGAGGAGAAGGTGCGGGCCATCCTACCACCAGTGAGCGTATATGGACTAACAGACATCCCAGAGCCTGGTGAGTACACAACTAATATACACAATATTGTGTGCCAAAACACACACATCACTCTCAAGGGGACAGTCAAACCATCCACCCCTAGCAAATCAACAGCAACCAAAAGATAATCATCCCAAGATGTGTATGTCAGTTAAATTAACACAATACATGCCATCTCATAGTGATATGTAACTGTGTCATGACTTGTACAAACACAACAACAAATAGAGCAAGGCAGTGGTACAAATATAACCAACAAACACTGCCTGATATTTTGCCACCACTAGAACACCACCTCACAGGGAAGCTCACTTAAAGGAAGGAAATCTGTGTATGCTGGTGAAGTCAGTGTAGCCAATAGCATGATGGGAGTTGTAGTCACAGATATTGGTCACCCTCACAATTGGCCCATCAACACCACTCCGAACCATGCTCACATCACAGGGAGTGGATAAGGACTGACAAGATGGCTGACACTGGCTACTGCTGTGGGGTGCACAAGGCCCTGCTGGGAACTGTGCACCAACAAACAGCAGGACACCACTGTCAGCCATCTTGCCATTGCTGTCACACTCACACACAGTGAAGTCCACTCAAAAGCAAGGAAGTACGGGCATGCTGGGAAGGGGGTGTAGGCAATAGCATGATGGGAGTTGGAGTCACAGATATTGCTCAGCCTCACAATTGGCCCATCAACACCACTCTGAACCATGCTCACATCACAGGGAGTGGAAAAGAACTTACAAGATGGCTGACACTGGCTACTGCTGTGTGGAGCACAAGGCCCTGCTGGGAACTGTGCACCAACAAACAGCACAACTCCACTGCCTGACATCCTGAGAGTCAACCTGAACCCACTGCAAGGGTGGCATGCTTCATGGTGGGATAACTGGGCCAGGGGGAGAAGGATGGCCGGATGTCCACTAAATACAACCAATGCTGGCCATGCACACACCTCAACGTTCATAGTGAAATGCCCCAGGTATGCATGACAATGTGCTACACCAATAACAACCTCTTACTGTGACAACTTAGGACAATGCAATGTACATGCCCGCATCCAGAGGTACAGTCACAACTGTCAGGTGTGTGAACCATTGATGCCTGTAGAAACATTACATACAATGTGTGTCTCTTCCAAATACAGGTGACGATGATGGGGACACAGCAGCAGGCGAGGAGGAGTCCCTGTCCCAGGCTCCGGGGGACACAGAGCTCACTGGTGTGGAACAGCCTCTGCCCACCTCGGATGGCGAAGACCTACCTGGCACCTCCGGTCTGAGTCATCATGTAGGACCAGCTGGACCAACATCTGCACCCCCTGCACCCACCCCTCCAACAACTGCCAACATACAGACCACCCCCGCCGACACGGACAGACCAAGGACCACCGCTGACAACAGCACAGGGTCCCAGGCCCACTGTGGAGCAACGGATGACAACACCGCTAACAACCCCCAAGTGGGCCTCGGGACACCTGTGCGTGCCACCGCAGGTCCTGCACGTGTCGCCAGGGTTGGTGGGAAGGGTGGTAGACATAGGTCGCTGCTTGCAGAGGGGTCTGGACTGCATGATGACCCACAACTGGCACGCATCGCTGATGCGTACCAGGATAGCACCGGAGAGGTCAGACAGGTAGTGGGGATCCTCAAGGACATACAACAGCAGCAGGCTGCCCATCATGCCCGCTTGGACTCCCACATGGCCCGTGTGGAGACACACATGTCGGGCATGGAGTCCAAGTGGGATACATTGCAAGAACTCACAGCGGTGCATAGGGACATATTGACATGCCTCCGCCAGATTAGCACCAACATGGCCACACCTCCCTGTGTGCCTACAACATCTGGTGCTGCAACAACTGACACCACCACAGGGAGGGAGGAGGGCTCTGGCGGAGAGTCCCCTGCACCGCAGCAGCCTGCACGTGAGGGTCCCCCAAAGAAGAGGGGTCGTCCGAGGAAGGAAAACTGAGAGGTTGATGGCCACGTACATCCCCCAGGAAGCCAACACCTGTTCCGGAAATTCTCCTTTGTGTGCAAACGTTTCACCCTGTCGAATGCAACACTACTTTCCCACATGACATGGGGAGTTCAAGTTGGACTAATGTATCATATGACTGTGGACTTCACTCAGGACATTTCTGCTACCAAGACTTCCAACTCATCTGGGAACTTTGGATCACAATCACAATGTACAGCACCCACCATCCTGTGCACTATATACACACACATTTCTGTAAATAAAATCACTAGTACACCATACTTTCCACTGTTGTTATTCAAATGTGGATACTGTTATGGTGATGATGTTCTGCTAAATTACACTGTGTATGCTAACTGCTACAGCAAGTACAACACCGTCGTGTGAGTCATGGTGACGTGTCACATATGAGGGAGACACACCACTAGGGCTACACAACACAGACACCAGGGCCATCGGACTCATCGCCCACAGGGATGTTGGCAGGAAATACAGTGGAATGCACAGACACCACACCTATTCAGAGTCTGTGTCAACTAGCCCACAGGTGCAGTAAGCAAATGTCAGTCAGATGTGTGACCACAGACAACGCACATCCCAAAGTGAAGCACTGGTTTATTACACATTTGTAACATGTTGTTACCACTACAAATGCAAGTTAATCCCACGTGGCAGTGGCCACACAGTCAACAAGTGCAGAAGATATGAAGTCCAGGGGTGTGTGGCACATCACCTGTAGGGAAACGACTGCTGCCACCCTGAAAGCTGAATCATGGTGTTGGGGGAACCAAGTTGACCAAACAACTCTGTAAGCACCCTGTGAAGGACAGACATGACACACAGTCAAAACCACTGAAGAACCGGACAGAACTGCAATACTCATGCTCTAAACATGTCACAAGATACCTACACAAAAGCACGTTTGCATGTCAACACTGTTGGAGAGTACAGACTACCTGTAAGGACACATCGCTGCACGCATCCAGTCAAGTGGCACATGGCCACACTAAAACAGCACCAGGGCACCACCCACACATATCATGCAAACTCACATCATTCACATTGCATCTCCCTGGATACTCACATTCAGCTGAAGAAGTTGGTGATGAGCTGTGTGCGGACATCACCACCATCATCATCATCATCATCATCATCACTGGCATCGTGGTCCAGGCCAGGATCCTCCACAGGTGGCGGACGTTGGTCATCGTCATCCAGGATGAGAGGCAACTCCTTCCGCACTGCCAGGCTGTGGAGCATGCAGCAAACGATGACAATCTTGCACACCTTTGCTGGGGCATATGGGAGGGCCCCTCCTGTCTTGTCCAGGCAGCGGAAGCGGCTCTTCAGGAGACCAAAGGTCCGCTTGATCAATCTCCTGGTCCGACCATGTGCCTCATTGTAGCGCATCTGGGCTGGTGTCACAGGGTTCCTGAGGGGTGTCAGCAACCACGGCATGTTGGGGTATCCGGAGTCACCTACAGACAGACAATTGCACATTAGCTGAGTTCAAAAAGTGGGCGGAATACAACATAGCAGAACACACACAATGGTACAAAGTCAGTACACACCGACAAGCCAGGCACGCTGGTTCGGCATCTGTGACATCATCCTCGGGATGCGACTACTCCTCATCACGTAGGCATCGTGAGCAGAACCGGGGAAACGGGCACACACATGTGTGATGGTCATATCTGCAAGACATACCACCAGCACATTGATCGAATGGTAGTGTTTGCGGTTACGGTAGGCCTGCTCATGTGCCTGTGGTGGTACCAAAGCCACATGTGTCCCATCAATGGAGCCAATTACATGTGGCATCCTCCCCAGGGCATAAAAGTCACTCTTAACGTCAGTGAGTTGTCGACGTTTGGGGAAATAGATGAACTGGTTCAGGTTCCTCAACATAGCCATCAAAACATCGCATAGCACACGGCTGAACATAGTCTGTGACATCCCACCATCAGTTGCCACAGTGTGTTGGAAGGTACCGGTGGCAAAGAAGTGTAGGGCTGCCATTACCTTCACCTTGGGTGTCAGCGCCGTAGGGTACGGCCGGCCCGGTTGCAGATGTGGTGCCAAGCGCACTGCCAAATCCTCAATCAGCTGCCTGGTGAAGCGGTACCGTCGGATGCTGTCACGTTCCACCATCGTTGCCAGGTCAGTGAATGGTCTATGGACAGCTGGAGCCCTGCAGTGCATAGGATGAAGAAAGAAAGATTGTCAGTCACCCCACAGATGTGCCTTTCACCATACTCAATTTCACAAGATACATCATTACGAGACACAAGTACTTGATGTGTGTGCCTTTCTGTTCGGACATAACTCGCACCTACATGGCCATCATCTAAGTTCTCAGTACAACATGTGTGCACAACAGGTACCAGGTTGTGCTATGGGAAACCATTAGGCTGTATCACAGTACCCATTTACTGCTGTCACGTTCCACACACACACCACAGTGACATGTCTGGACAGATACGCCACAGGCATCACAGCACATTGACAGGTAGATTCCCAGGGACCCTGTCTTGCCACATGGACACTGGCATGACATGGCGTATCATGTACACGTCAGAAAAACAAACATGACTCCCACAGGTAGTGGCCCCTGTTGCCTCCGCAGGACAGACATGGACGTCAGTGACACACACACACACACAACATCAAAGTCCATGCACACACAACGTTGCTGTGGAGACTGTGTCCCATCGTGCACATGGAATCAGAGACATCGGAAACACAACATGCACACAGACTGTGGAGGGACATCACTATTGTGGCAATGGGTCATCCTGTTACGTACATGCCTTCCCCCATGGGACCCTGGGGGTATGTGACATGTCACACACAAACACAACCTGGAAATGTGACCATGCCACATGCTCTGAAATGAACTGTTGCACATCACAGTGGTCATGTGCACAACACACAAAGGACCCTGTCCCCATGAACACATGCACAGCCTGGGTGTGGATGCCCACCAGTGCCACCACAGAAACCACATGTCAACCCCCATACACAGAAAAGGTAATGCAGCCTTACATGCCTTAGGAAACAGTGTGGAGTGGGTGTGGTGTAGGTGTGCCCATGTGTCTCTGGCAGGTATATGTGGCTGGCATATGTTCACCAGTGACAAGCATGGTGACATATGCGACTGACCTGTACAGGTACGCGTTGTACAGCAATGGACCGATCGGTGTGCCCGGCCGGCCCATTGCATGTGAAGTGTGCGGGTACGCGTTGTACCCGAAATACGCGTTGTACAGCAATGGACCGATCGGTGTGCCCGGCCGGCCCATTGCATGTGTTGTGTGCGGGTACGCGTTGTACAGCAATGGACTGATCGGTGTGCCCGGCCGGCCCAATGCATGTGATGTGTGCGGGTACGCGTTGTACCCCGAAATACGCGTTGTACAGCAATGGACCGATCGGTGTGCCCGGCCGGCCCATTGCATGTGATGTGCGTGGTACGCGTTGTACCCCGAAATACGCGTTGTACAGCAATGGACCAATCGGTGTGCCCGGCCGGCCCATTGCATGTGTTGTGTACGGGTACGCGTTGTACAGCAATGGACCGATCGGTGTGCCCGGCCGGCCCAATGCATGTGATGTGTGCGGGTACGCGTTGTACCCCGAAATACGCGTTGTACAGCAATGGACTGATCGGTGTGCCCGGCCGGCCCATTGCATGTGTTGTGTGCGGGTACACGTTGTACAGCAATGGACCGATCGGTGTGCCTGGCCGGCCCATTGCATGTGTTGTGTGCGGGTACGCGTTGTACAGCAATGGACCGATCGGTGTGCCCGGCCGGCCCAATGCATGTGATGTGTGCGGGTACGCGTTGTACCCCGAAATACGCATTGTATAGCAATGGACCAATCGGTGTGCCCGGCCGGCCCATTGCATGTGATGTGTGCGGGTACGCGTTGTACCCCGAAATACACATTGTACAGCAATGGACCGATCGGTGCGCACGCATTGGCTGGGGCCTGGCATGGCAACGGACGCGTTTTCGTGGCTCCAACGAGTCTGAAGCAGTGAATTCAGTTGGGCAGCTACAAAAATGTTGCAAAATCATCGATGTCATGAATTTGAAGATTTGAAGGATGCTGTGGGCGTGTATTAGTGCTGCGATTCCATGGATTGGTCAGATTCAGAAGATGCAAACGACTTGGACCAATCACTTTGGACACATGGGACAGTATCTGCCTCTGCAGCACACATATAATGCTGGCTGTTCCCCTGAGAGCTCACTTGCCTACACTACATGCTCCAGGACGACATCTGCCAACAACACTGCTGCTGTCTCTGCATCCTCTGGCTACTGCAATGGCACGTACTGTGGATAGAGCCCCAGCCTTCAGCCTTGAGGAGAACCAGGCCCTGCTGGACAGCCTCCTTCCACAGTACAGCAAGCTGTATGGGAAACCAGGGGAGCAGGTGAGTGTGCTGTCCACTGCCTTACCAATTGTGCATGTTGTCTGACTAGCAGGACTTACAGTGTGCACACCACTGGCTAGCATGCTCATTGAGTAGTTGTCACACCCCAAAGTGTGTAGTTACATGCACTGAACAGGTACAGTGCAGTAACAGTGCATTCCAAAAAGGTTTACTCCCCATGCAATGACACCATGTAGTGACTGCTGGCAAACTGTTCATAGCCATTGTTGCACTGCCTATGTACATCATATGCCCCTGTGATTGAGACATGTATATCCAACTGTGTGATGCACGGATATGTTGCATGTGTAGTAATGGCCTTTTTCACTTTGTCATCCTCACAGGTCGATGCCCACCAGAAGCAGGAAATCTGGCTGACCATCGCCCGGGAAGTAAGATCCGTGGGGGTCTACAGGCGCAGGATCCGCAACTGCCAGAAGAGGTGGCAGGACCTTCGTGGCTGGACCCGGAGGATCGCAAGGGTCCAGATGAAGCTGTCGCCTCCTCGCAGGAGGGCGGACACCGGACCCTGACCCCCCACATGCTCCGGATCCTGGCGGTGGTCTTCCCTGACCTGGATGGGCAGCTGAAGGCCAGACAGCAGCAAGGAGGGGGTGAGTCCATGACTGCACTGTGCACTTTGTCTGACATGCTATGTGCCCTCCTCTGGCCTGGTTAAACTTCCACAGTACATCAGTCATGTGGTCCAGGACCCATGTCCCTCATTTGTGACATGCCCACTTCTCCTCTGATACGCATATGTGTGGCCCTTACAGTCAGGAAATTGTGTCACTTGGGGACTGTGTCATTGCATTTAGCTTCGCTCAAGGTGGGGACAGCATTTGTTCCTGTGACTATGTTGTGGGATTCATGTGTGGGTCAATTGCTTACACAATGCCTAAGTTCTGACATGTAATCTGGGTGTAACTTTGATATGTGGTCCACTTGCTGATCTGAATCACCACATGTCCCTGGGGAATTTGGCACACACCCATGCTGCTGGTGGGAACAATGTTTGGGCCTCAGGAGTATGTGTATCAAGTGTGTCACACATGCTTAGCCACATGCCTACTGTCCAGGACTCATTCCTCTTACAGGTGGAGCTGGACAGTCATGCCTACTCCAGGGCATACAATACACTCTGTACTCCCACTCCCGTGTACCATCTGGCATGTTGTGATCAGTGAAATGTTCCCTCAGGTGTCTGCCTCTGTGTCATTGTGCTGTGTCCTCATTGTCAGGACTACTGGTATGTTTATCGGTTAGGGCTCAGCATGCCAGCGGAGATGTGACCATGATAGACAAAACTTCTGTGATTTTTAGGTGTCTGATCACTTGACTGTGCACACAGGTGTATGCGACTGTGACTTTCAGGCAGCTGTTTCTCATTCACAGCACACTGTGAGGTGCTCATGTTCAGAGAGTTGTGTTTCATGTCCCCCATATGTCCAATTGGTATGACGTGGACAAGTAGTAGTACTGATGATGTGGTTTTGGGGGATGGACATGTGCACTTGTCAGTTACATAACTTGCATTCCCCATGTCCTAGGATTGTGACACAGTGCAGACTGTTGTTGGCTGGCTGCCATGCCCATGTGACTGGAGACAGTGATGTATGACTTTGCACGCATGCCTGTGTCATGGCATTAAACTTCCTAAGAGTGATCCTGCAGGGGAGTGACATGTGCAACATGCACCCCATTGTGGCATTGACTATCCGGACATGGGTGCATCGTGGTGTGTGGTGCTGGTATGCATCACATGCATTTCTATTTAGACTCTGGCCATCCCTTCATCCGGACACCTGCACTGACTTAGTGGCAAGAGATGTGTTGTGTGCATGTTCACATACTTCACCGTGTTCCCTGCAATGTCCAACAACTGTGTAGGTGGTGCATGTGTCCACACTGGGGTCTTACCATCAGACAGGCACCAGACAGATGGGTGCAAGGGCAGGAGGGGTGTGAGTCCCATGGTTGACCATCAGACTGACAATTGGCTTCCACAAATCTGTGTGAGGACTTTAGGCAATGTTCAACTAAGGATGCCTGGGCTGGCTCTGTGATGTGCTGTACTTACTGTGGTGGGTGCGTTCAGTGCAGGTGACTGATGTTTGTCTGTTTCCCTAATTGTTTCCAGATACATCCACAGCCACAGGAGGGGACAGCTCCACGGACCAGGAGGAGCAGTGGAGCCAGACTGGGTCAGCGTCCGACGAGTGGTCAGAGGGACCCAGTGGCACGGAGGGCGAGGGGAGCCACATCGAGGAGTCCTCAGCACCATCCACCTCAGCTGAGGACCACAGCAGCTCGGAGGATGACTCCCTTGTGGAGGCGGGTGTCATCAGCCACCAAAGTCAAGCTAGTCTGTCTGGCCCCGCCACCACCACCACCACCACCGCCCTCCCATTGGCTCCCATTCCTGAGGTCCGTGGAGGCTCCCGTGCTCGGGAGCGTGTCTCCTTCATGCCAGGCACCGCACCCCCTGCCCCTGTGTCCCCTGCTGCCCTGAGTGAGGAGTCTGTGTACCTCCTTCGGCAGCTCCATGTAGGGCAGACAGCAATGCTGACTGTCCTCCATGCACACACCACTCTGTTGACACAGCTGGTGTCGTTCATGGAGGGCATCTCGACGGGTATGTCTGCCCTACAGAGGAGCAATAGGTCCATGGACTCCTCCCCGACGGCAGCAGTGTCCCTCCTCCAACAGTCCCTCACCCCTCCCACCTCTGCCCCATCCACACTTCCTGCCACCCTACCTGTCCAAAGCACATGCACACCTGCACAATCACCCAAACACACAGACACGAGCAGCACAGACACACCCAAGAGAAAGGCAATACGTGCACACAAGCATCCTCAGGGGACTGATACCACAGACACAGGGGATGGGGAACACACACACACACAGGCATCCACAGTCACTCCGCAGTCCTCCAAATCCTCTCCCTCCAGGACCCCTTCCCTTGCCTCACCTGCTACCCCACATACACAGCAGCTCTTCCTGTGTGACCTCGGCCTCTTCCCCTCCAATCCTGCTGATCCAGCATACCGGGGAAGAGGAAGTCCACCCACACAGAGGGAGTGCCCTCGCCCCCGGACACCCTCCCCCAGGCGCAGGCAGACACAGGACCCCATTAGGAAGTCCCCCGGACCAGGAAGAGCAAGACCCCACTACCACCACCACGCAGTTCCACCACCCAGTCTCTCTCCTCCATCCCCCAAGCCACCACTCCACAGGTTCCCCCGCCATACCCTGCCCCAGGTTCCCCCACACACCGATACCGCATCCCCAGACTGCTTAGGCCCTCCCCCCTGCCACTTGCTCTTTCACACCCAACCCAGATGCTCTGCCTGTTAGTGCCACTGGTGTGGGGACCGGGTCCCCCCTCTGTCCTGCCCACCTCATCTGCCCACCCTTCCACTCCCTTGGAGTTATGCACTGCAGTGGAGTCCACAACCACCCCGTCTGACTTGGGCACTGCAGTGGGGACCCAGTCCACTACATCAGACCAGCCCACTGCAGTGGTTGCAGCACCCACACCAACTGACTTGTGTAGCACGGTGGTGCTGGCCCCCTGAGTCAGACACCTCCACTGCAGTTGCCGGTGACACTCCTGCACCCACCACCCCTTCACTGCCTCACTCTGCCATCCCCTGATCCTGTCCCTGTGGTGCCTGGCCTGCCCCTTGTATGCCCCTCCAAGGGGGATGTCCCTTGTCCGTACCAGTGCAGGCAAGCAATGGGTGACCAGTTGTCACTTGTCATCCTGTTGGGACATGGATTTTGGACTGGCCATTGGCCTTAGTTTCTTTTGGACGTCAACTTTTAATTTTACATTAGCTGAATAAAGCCTCTTTTTGTTTAATTGAGGTGTTTCTTTTGATGTACATGATGTAGATGAGTAGCATCCTGCATTTGCAGTTGTTATAGTGTTCAGATCAGGAAAATGAAGTGTTGCTGTGATGGACTCCATGTGGTCCATGGGATATGTGTCCTGTTCTACTCTGGATCTATGGCATCCTTTGCTGCAGTCTGAGGGTGTAATGTTCAGCATTTGACACAGGGATGTACGTTTTGCATTTGTAAAGGAACATCTTTGTCTTACACTGATGCACATCTGGTGGGCTTACCACTGTTCAATGTTCCGATTTCCCTGACTGTGTGCCCATCTCCACTGGACATGCAGTTTTGCACATCAATGTTGAAGGACTCATCTGTGTATACAGTGCAACTGGCTTGACACGTGTTTTGGGTGTATGCAGATGACTGACGTGACACTCCCATACCCAGCTGATGTGAGCAGAGCCTTCTGTGTGTTGTAGTTGTTGACTCACTGACGGAGTGTCCTGCTGACATGTTTGAGTCGTGCACAGACAAGGTTTGGCACAGCGGACCTTCCACAGGAGTGGAGTGCCCTCATGGCAGTGTGTAATCCCGTGACATTGCGTGTGCCCGTGTTGTGTGTTGTGTAAGCATGTCTGTGCGTGTTCCCTTCCCTTTTCCTACACAGGCTGTGTCCCTAGGGATGTTCCTGTTTGTGTTGCTTGCAGAGTTGGTCTGTGTTCATCCAGCATCTTGGACCTGGTTTCTCTGTGATGTGGTTGCATGGCAAACTAATGTTCATGAGGTTGTCATTCCAGGTTGTCTTTGTTGTCAGGGCTGGGGATGTGGGCAAACGGTGATGGGACACATTCAGGATTCCCCTTGGCACTTGTTGTTTACACAAGTCATGTGAATTTCAGTTTGTGGTAGCTTTCAGTGATTGTGACACGGTGTATGTGTGACTGCTGCCACTCCTCAGGGTCAGAGCTGCAATGTTGGAAGTTGTGTACGTGTGTTCTTTGTGTGTCACCTTGGCTTCTTCATAGGTGTGTGACTATGGCCAGGATCCCATTGATTGTGGTGGATTTCACATCATGCCCATTTACGGCGTACTGTGCTGTGTGTCAGACATTGACGAGTCTTATTGACTGGCCATGTGTGATGGGTATCTGCACCTTAGTTCCCCCCACCACCCCTGGTATTGTCATGGGTGCATGTGCACTGTCACCAGTCCATGTGAGCTTCACTGCTGCACATTGGTGGAGATCAGGGTGTGTGGTGTTGAGTGTGCAAATGTGAGTTGTTGCACGGCTAGACCCCTACCTCCATATTGGCCTTGGCTGGCAGGCCGTGCTGATTGATTGGAGCTTGTGTAGGTGTGATGGTAGTTTGTTGCTCAGGACACATGGCTGTGGTTCACAGTGTGAACAACATCTACCTTTGTCATCACAGTGGGATTGTCATGCAGGCTAGTGTCAGCACAATGTGGGGTCCCTGGGGGTTGTGCTGTGGTGGGTCTGTCTCTTGCTGTGTTAGTTGCTGTTCCTACAAGCTTGTGTGACATGTGTAATTTGGCCTCCCTCTCAGCTGACGATGCCTGATTGCCCACATAGGGGTATCCGATCCATGAGTAACTTTTGTATGGCACTGTATACACATCTGTGTGATTGGAGTTCAGGCCTCCTCATGTGTTGTGTGGTTGCCTGGGGACACTGGCACACCCCCCCATCACCTGTTGTGTTTGAAATGCAGTGTGAGTCTGCCTGTTTGTGTTTGTGCATTTGCACCACTGCATTGGCATTTCTGTAGTGTGCCATTGTCTGTATTTTGTTTGGTGGCATTCCCCAGCTGTCCCTGGGACTCCTAGGTCATCAGTCAGCACAATGATCATGGTTTGTATGTCCCATTGATGCCATGGTATGGTATTTGTTCACCTGACATCAACAGTCTCCACAGGATATCTACATTTGTGTGTCCATTGGTGCAGATATGTGGCTCAGCATTATGATGGTCACTTCTGTCATTGTGTTATTTGTGAATATTGACAATGTGGTCCCCCATGGGTGATGTTTGTATGCACATGGCCAAAACGATGTTTCTGTGAAACTGCACTGTTTGCCCCGCCCAATTTATGTTGCTATGGGACACAAGCACTACTATGCCACTGATGTGTTTGTTGTTGTGTGACCAGGATTCATCCATACAGTTTGGCTTTCGCAGCTTTTACCATGACTACACTTACCTTATGATCACCGTGGTGATGGTGCTTTTGGCCCCATTGCCACACTGTTCAAAAGGTGCATCAGCTATGGACCCCACACTTACCTTTTGGTCACTGTGGTGATGGGGCTTTAGGCCCCATGGCCACACTGTTCAAGAGGTACATCAGCTATGGACCCCACACTTACCTTTTGGTCACTGTGGTGGGAAACAACCTTTAGAACGCATGCATTACATCGCATGCCATTAGATCGCGGTTTTTATAACGAAAGTCGTTACAACGACTTGCACTGGAGGGCGCTATAGGACAAGGAGTAGTTTAAATTACTATCCAACACCTTCCCTACTGTACGTAGGCTGGAGTTGGAATAGTAAATTAAACTACTCCTAAGTCCAGCGCCCTCCAACGCAAGTCGTTGTAACGACTTGCGTTGTTAAAACCGCGATCTAATGGCATGCGATGTAATGCATGCGTGGTATCGTCATACATCCCACTGTGGTGATGGGGCTTTAGGCCCCATGGCCACACTGTTCAAGAGGTACATCAGCTATGGACCCCACACTTACCTTTTGGTCACTGTGGTGATGGGGCTTTAGGCCCCATGGCCACACTGTTCAAGAGGTACATCAGCTATGGACCCCACACTTACCTTTTGGTCACTGTGGTGATGGGGCTTTAGGCCCCATGGCCACACTGTTCAAGAGGTGCATCAGCTATGGACCCCACACTTACCTTTTGGTCACTGTGGTGATGGGGCTTTAGGCCCCATGGCCACACTGTTCAAGAGGTACATCAGCTATGGACCCCACACTTACCTTTGGGTCACTGTGGTGATGGGGCTTTCGGCCCCATGGCCACACTGTTCAAGAGGTGCATCAGCTATGGACCCCACACTTACCTTTTGGTCACTGTGATGATGGGGTGTTCGAACCCATGGCCACAGTGGTCATGGTCTGCTTGCATTGTGGAGGCCACACACATTTATGTGTGACACATGTGATAGTGGGTCACATTGTATGTTCAATGTCATGTTCAGTGTTGTAGGCATTTGACACAGACTACACACGCTTGTCATGGTGTTGGGGGGGATGTAATTTTATGTCATTCCTTATGTGGGAGTATGCTGGTTGTGTCATGCATTACCCGTCCTATGAGTAGGGGTGGTGGTAGTGGCAGGCATCCAGCCCCCTGAGTAGGGGTGGTGGTAGTGGCAGGCATCCAGGCCCCCATGAGTAGGGGTGGTGGTAGTGGCAGGCATCCAGCCCCCCCTGAGTCAGGGTGGTGGTAGTGGTAGGCATCCAGCCCCCCCTGAGTAGGGGTGGTGGTAGTGGTAGGCATACATCCCCCTACGTGTGGGGATGGTAGTAGTGACAGGCATCCAGGCCCTCATGAGTAGGGGTGGTGGTAGTGGTAGGCATCCAGCCCCCCTGAGGAGGGGTGGTGGTAGTGGCAGGCATCCAGCCCTCCCTGAGTAGGGGTGGTGGTAGTGGTAGGCATCCAGCCCCCCTGAGTAGGGGTGGTGGTAGTGGCAGGCATCCAGCCCCCCCTGAGTAGGGGTGGTGGTAGGCATCCATCCCCCCCTCAGTAGGGGTGGTGGTAGTGGCAGGCATCCAGCCCCCCTGAGTAGGGGTGGTGGTAGTGGTAGGCATCCATCCCCCTATGGGTGGGGATGGTAGTAGTGATAGGCATCCAGGCCCCCCTGAGTAGGGGTGGTGGTAGTGGTAGGCATCCAGCCCCCTATAGGTGGGGATGGTAGTAGTGACAGGCATCCAGGCCCCCATGAGTAGGGGTGGTGGTAGTGGCAGGCATCCAGCCCCCTGAGTAGGGGTGGTGGTAGTGGCAGGCATCCAGCCCCCTGAGTAGGGGTGGTGGTAGTGGTAGGCATCCATCCCCCCCTGAGTAGGGGTGGTGGTAGTGGTAGGCATCCATCCCCCTATGGGTGGGGATGGTAGTAGTGATAGGCATCCAGGCCCTCATGAGTAGGGGTGGTGGTAGTGGTAGGCATCCAGCCCCCTATGGGTGGGGATGGTAGTAGTGACAGGCATCCAGGCCCCCATGAGTAGGGGTGGTGGTAGTGAAAGGCATCCAGCCCCCCCTGAGTAGGGGTGGTGGTAGTGGTAGGCATCCAGCCCCCCCTGAGTAGGGGTGGTGGTAGTGGCAGGCATCCAGCCCCCCCTGAGTAGGGGTGGTGGTAGTGGCAGGCATCCGGGCCCCCATGAGTAGGGGTGGTGGTAATGGCAGGCATCCAGCCCCCCCTGAGTAGGGGTGGTGGTAGTGGTAGGCATCCATCCCCCTATGGGTGGGGATGGTAGTAGTGACAGGCATCCAGGCCCCCATGAGTAGGGGTGGTGGTAGTGGTAGGCATCCAGCCCCCCCTGAGTAGGGGTGGTGGTAGTGGTAGGCATCCAGCCCCCCCTGAGTAGGGGTGGTGGTAGTGGTAGGCATCCATCCCCCTATGGGTGGGGATGGTAGTAGTGACAGGCATCCAGGCCCCCATGAGTAGGGGTGGTGGTAGTGGTAGGCATCCAGCCCCCCCTAGGTAGGGGTGGTGGTATTGGTAGGCATCCATCCCCCCCTGAGTAGGGGTGGTGGTAGTGGCAGGCATCCAGCCCCCCCTGAGTAGGGGTGGTGGTAGTGGTAGGCATCCATCCCCCTATGGGTGTGTATGGCATTGGTGATGCCCATCCCACCCCTATGGTTGTGCTGTTGCTAGTTGCTATATACGTCATTTGTGCATCCCTATGTGTGTGTGACATATTTTGGGTACGTGTAGTTTGTTTGTATTGTTGGTGTTTGACTTACCGTCTGCGCTGTACGCGTCCGTACCGGTTCCGGTAATAGATGTAGAGTATAGGTAGGACCTGCGCGATGGGATTCATGGTTGGGTCGTCTCGTTCGGGTTTCTCGTGTCTTCGACTCGTACTCGTCGCTGGCTTGTTCGTCTCGTAGCCGTGGATCATCTTGTGGCGCGAAACGGAGCTTATGTGCGGCTCTCCCGGATGCTGAAACGTGCCGGACGTAGCGACTGGTTCGGCGCGTACGGAGCGCGCATCGTACTACTCCGGCCGGAAGGTGCTGTGTATTTGGTTCCGTGCGACTCGATTCGGCGTTTACGGATCCGGCTCGGGCGGGGAACAGGAGCTGGATTGGGTGAGTACGGCTCGCTCGGGAAATGGGTTGTTATACGCATCGTACTTGTTCGTCCGGACGGGTGTACGAATCGGTCGGGAAACACGCATTCGGCTGGGTTTTTTTCCGGACGAATATTGTTAGGTGCCCTACCGGCCGAGATCGGAATCGGCCCCATAGTTTCCATATTTCTAACCTATTTCTAAACCCACAATTTCAGCTGAAGTGAAATAACACATGCACAGTTTGAGTCCATATGTAATTTCAGGTTTTGCTGTACCACTCCTCATGATGAGGTTTACTGTTCTTCTACTGTGCACACCATTCTGGTCAGAAAAGATATTCAAAACATAACTTGCAGAGGTGTGGTGCGCGATGTCTCGCAAGATGGACGCTTAGCTCGGATCTCCGAGCCTCGTCAGGAAAGACGCATTTGTTTTCGGCGGTCACAGAGCCGCTCCAATATCCAAATGGGGCTTATATTGCAGCAGAATGCCTCCTGAGCAGGAGGCTGTCCTCAGGTTTTTCTTCCCTACCTCTGGCTGATTAAAACGTCGAGTGACAGAGATTGCTGAATTCCGGCTGCCATTTTGTTTTTTCCTTCTGACTAAAGGGACTCATTTTTACCATGTAAAATGATTAAGGTACTGTTTTTTCTATTAGGTATATTTAAGGACCTCTACATCTGAACTTTCCTCAACACTATATTTCATTAAAAGGAGATTTTATTGATTCCATATACTGATGCAGGGTTAATAGCATTTCTTCACACATGGGCAGATCCAGCCATTTGCTGCACTCCAATAAAAGGATTCCTGCTGGTTTGCCTGTATCGGGTTCTGCTTCCATTACGCACTCTATGACTAATTTGCATAATTCTGAGAAGATGGCTCACTCTAATGTTTCAAAAACGACGTCTATGCCTATTGCGCCATCAAAAATGCATTCAGCTTCTTCTGCTAACAAGAGGCTTAAACAGGATCCTGCTTCTCCAATGAAATCTACTTCACCTGTTTCTTTAGACACAGTGTTGGAAGAAATTCATGCTTTGAGACCATTCATCAAGGCCACCAATACACGTTTACAAGTTTTGGATACCAAATGGTCTTCACTTGACGCCAGAGTATCTGTCGTAAAACAGCACGTCAGTGATCTTCAAGATGTTTCTTCAAGGATTTCTTCGCAGGAGAAGGATATTACGCTCTTAAAGAAGTCTGCTGAAGATCTTGAAAATAGAAATAGGCACAACAACAACCTTCGCCTTTATGGTCTTCCAGAGGGTATTGAGGGTGATGACCCTGTGACCTTCTTCACCTCTTTTCTTCCGAAGCTTCTAGATCTTCCTGTTTCAGTGTCTTTGAATATACAATGTGCCCATAGACTGGGTCTTCATCTCTCCTCTTGCAGAAGTCATACCCCTGCTCAAGAAGCCCTCAGCAGATCCCATGGACCTCAAGAACTACCGACCCATCTCCCTCCTCCCGTTCGTGGCCAAAGTCACTGAGAAGACCGTCAATGCCCAGCTGACAAGATTCATCGAAGAAAACTCCATCTTCGACCCCTCCCAATCCGGATTCCGCAGCAACCACAGCACCGAGACCGCTCTACTTGCCGCCACAGATGACATCCGCACGCTCCTCGACCAAGGACACACAGCGGCCCTGATCCTACTCGACCTCTCTGCAGCGTTCTGCACTGTCTCCCACCGCACACTCACCGCCAGACTCTGCGATGCCGGAATACAGGGAACCGACCTAGACTGGATCCGCTCCTTCCTGACCGGCAGAACCCAAAGAATCAGACTGCCACCCTTCCTCTCCGAACTGACGGAAATCAACTGCAGAGTACCCCAAGGATCGTCACTCAGCCCCACGCTCTTCAACATCTACATGGCCCCCCTCGCCGTCATCATCAGACAGCACAGACTCAGCATAGTATCCTATGCCGACGACACCTAGCTCATCCTCTCCCTCACCAAGGACTGCATCGCCACCAGGCTTAACTTCCAGGAAGGAATGAAGGACGTCGCATCCTGGATGAGCAGCAGCTGCCTGAAGCGCAACTCGGAGAAGACAGAGGTCCTCGTGCTCGGACTCTCCCCCTCTGCATGGGACAACACCTGGTGGCTCACTGCCCTTGGCAGCCCTCCCACCCCCACGGACCACGCACGTAACCTCAGCATCGTACTCGACTCCTCCCTCTCCAAGACCCGACAGGTCAACGCCATCGCCTCCAGCTGCTTCAACACCCTCCGCATCCTCTGAAAGACCTTCAAATGGATCCCCCCCGAATCAAGGAAGACCGTCACCCACGCACTCATAACCAGCAGACTGGACTACGGAAATGCCCTCTACGCTGGGATCAACAAGTCCCTGCTCCGCAAACTCCAGACCATACAGAACACCACAGCCAGACTCGTCCTCGGCATCCCTCGACACAAGCACATCATCCAACACCTGCGGAACCTTCACTGGCTCCCCAGAGAAAAGAGAATCACCTTCAAGATACTCACCCACACCTACAAATGCCTTCACAACACTGGACCCAAATACCTCAACGAAAGAATCTCCTTCCACGCACCCAAGCGAAACCTCCGATCCGCCAACCTCGTCCTCGCCGAAATCCCACGGATCCGCAGAGCCAGAACAGGGGGAACAGATTTCTCCTACATCACGGCCAAGACCTGGAACGAGCTCCCGATTGACATCAGACAAGCAACCTCCCTGAACATCTTCAGGAAGACACTCAAGACCTGGCTCTCTGACTGAACGGTGCTGCTTACCCCCTCTCCCCCCAGTGCATTGAGACCCTAGTGCGCTTACAATTCCCCTGATTGATTGATTGATTGATCTGCTCCTTCAAAGCCCTGTGGCATAATCCTTCTATTTTTGAAATTTACTGATCTTTTGCAAGTTCTAAATGCGGCCAAACTTAAAAAACAATTAATTTGGTCTGGTGCCAAATTGTTCTTGTCCCAAGACGTGTCTACAGTGACGGCTAGACACCGGAAGGAGTTTCTTGAACTCAGACCATCTCTACGTTCCTTGGGTGCACGCTATGGCTTATTTCATCCTTGCTTGTTTAAAGTGACTTTTCAGAATCATACCTCCTCCTTTGAATACCCTGCAGATCTTCAAAAGTTTCTTCATGTACACTCTTCGGCCTCCATGGATACAGCTGGTCCTTCTTCTATCACTTGACTTTTTTATGACAGTTTTTTTTCTTTTTTTGAGAGTTTGAATATCTCATTTGGTTTTTTCTCTGATGCTTTCTTTCCCTACAGGCTGCATTTTATGAGATGTAATTGTATTAAGTCATCTTTATGTGTCTTTTCTTGTTTTTTGTTATTATTGCAGATTATCCGGAGTTCTTACATACCCGTCCCCCTATTTTTTCCTCGCTCTCCTGACGTGGTATGTCTTCCCCTTGTTGGATGTGCTGTCATCACTGTCTGTTGCCAACCCTTGTTATTTGCTTGTTTCCCTTTGAAGGTACGTACTACTGTCATCATTTTATGTATGACATGTACTGTCTTATCTTATTGTCTCACTCACTCACACCCTTTCTTTCTTTCCTATTCTCATTCTTTCAGCCTTCTCTTATTATCCTTATTGTATTTTTCATCTTGTGTGCTTCTTTTTTCACTTCGTTATTCACCCCTTTCAATCACTGCTGATCGTGATGTTTGCTATTTAATTCAATTTATTTACATTTAGAGTAATATATTGGAATGTGAAAGGTTTTATTAACCCTATGAAGAAGCATAGAATATTATCCCGCTTAGCTTCATACAATCCTGATTTAGTTTTGTTGCAAGAAACCCATTTGACAGAGTCTGAAGCTTTGAAACTCAAACAGAATTGGGTTGATTTAGTTCTAGTGTCTCCTACGACCACTAAGAAAAATGGAGTCATTATTTTATGCCATAAGAAATTGAATTGATCTGTTATTTCTCAAGCAAATGATTCGGAGGGTAGATGTTTAATAGCTAAGCTGCTCATTAATAATATATCGTTAACAGTATTTAATGTTTATGGTCCAACTCAACCAGATTATACTTTCTGGCCTAACATTACAAAAAAATGTATACAATATAATGATAAATTCTTTATTTTAGGAGGTGATTGTAACCAGGTCATTGACCCTTTTATCGACCGCCAATCCCAAGTCCGTTTTATCCCTCAGACGACCCATAAACAATTCCACAGTACCATTTCTCAGACACATCTTGTAGATGCCTGGAGACTTTGTAATCCAGACGCAATAGAATTTTCTTTCTTCTCCCCCCCCACATGGCTCCCCTGACCCGTTTAGACTACATCTTCCTTTCTAAATCCCTGATCCAGAATCTCATTTCCTCCTCAATTGAACCTATTGCCATATCTGATTATGCTCCAGTTGTTGCTGACTTCGATCTGCTCCACTCACATCCCGGTCCCTCTAGATGGCGCTTTAACAATTCTTTTCTGCAAGATCCATCCTTTTCTTCTTTTATTTCTTTTGCTGAAGAATTTTTTCATTTAACTGCAGATCCAGATGCTTCCCTCTCATTGATATGCGACGCATTTAAGGCCATTGCCCGTGGTTTTATCATAGACTTTGGGGCCGATTCCGATTCGGGCCGGAAATCTCTCTGACCGAGCCGGATTCGGAGAGATTTCCGACCGAGCCGGACTCCCACAGTCCGACCGAGCGAGTACGATGCGGCCGTATGCTGCCCGACTCGATTCGGTCGGACTCCCATTGAAGTCAATGGGAGCCGGTCGTACAACGCATACACGGGCTCCCATTGACTGAATGGGTACGTCGCGAACAGGGGGGCCCCCTACAGTGGGTACGCATTGGTGCGACTCGCACCGTACATGCATGTTTAGGGGGGACCCTTGGGACCCGCCTGTGTGCGACTCGTGCGGCTACGCATGCAGGGGGGTCCAACACGGACCCCTGAAGTCCGGCTCCGACAGCTCTTTGGAGCCGGACGCTACAAGTCGGTCGGGCTGTTCAAAGCGCGCATCGTACTTGCTCCGTGGGTAACGTCTCCATTGCGTGGTGCGAGTCGTGTCCGTACGAGTCGGTCGGAGCGGTTCGGACCCGGGAACGAGTCGGTCGGCGATTTCGCATACGCTCGCATCGTACTTGCTCCCGCGGATGACCGTACGAATCGGTCGGAAACTAGGCCTCCGAATCGGATCCGGTTAAGCCGAATCCGATTCGGTGCCCTACCGGCCGAGATCGGAATCGGCCCCTTTGTTTCCAGAAAAAAGAAACACTCACTTACTTAGCATAAATTTCTATTAGCCAATATTAAGCATCTAGAACACCAATTTTATACTTCTTCATCAGACTCTGCTTTACGGTAAGTGGTCCGTGCGAAGCTTGACTTAAATAAAATAACTACAGATAATGCTTCATCCATTCTTCTTCGTTCCAGTGCTCGTTATTATGGTGGACAAAATAAAGTTGCCAAACTTTTGGCTAATTACCTCAAATCTCGGAAAGACCATGTATTGATAGACTCCATCCATTCATCGGACAGAAAGCTCCTTTTTAATGACCAAGACATCTTAGATGAATTTATGAAATTCTATAAAAATCTATATACTCCAGAGTCCTCCCCATCTACATCTCTTATTGACACCTATCTTAGTCATGCTCCGTCCCCCTCTCATACAACTCTTAAGTTTGCATCTCTTGGAGCTGATCTTTCGATTCTGGAGTTATCTCAATCTTTGACTCTCCTTAAAAAAAATAAAACTCCGGGCCCTGATGGTCTTATGGTAGAATTTTATTTACATTTCTCCAGTCTACTTCTTCCAAAACTCTTGCAGCTATTTCAACACTTTTTACTACTGGTAAGGCAGATGGCAGTTTTTTAGAAGCTACAATATGTTTAATTCATAAAGAGGGTCACAACCCTAAACACTGTAAAAATTATCGCCCTATTTCTCTGGTAAATGTCGATTATAAAGTTTTGCCAAATTGCTTGCTTTACAACTTGAACCTCTACTACCAAATCTAATTGGTCTAAAACAGTGTGGCTACGTTAAAGGTAGATTAACTTCTGATAATTCCCAATTATTTTTTAATGTCTTGAACAAAGCCTAAACTCTTTCTTACTCTTTAGCTGCAATCTCTATCGATGCAGAGAAAGATTTCGATAGGGTAGATTGGTCCTTTTTATTTAGTACTCTTAACTGGCATGGTTTTGGTCCTAGATTTATTTCTCTTATCTCCTTGCTGTATTCAAATCCTAGAGCCTCTGTTGTCGTTAATGGTCTTATCTCCCAATTCTTCCCTCTGCAGAGGGGTGTACGTCAGGGTTTTCCCTTATCCCCTCTTTTATTCATTTTATCATTTGAACCCTTTTTGTCCTGTATTCGCCACAATACCTCTATCTCTGGATTTACCTACAGTGAGCAACATTTGAAGATATCTGCCTATGCGGATGATATCTTATTTTTTATATCTCATCCTGAAACCTCTATCCCTCCTCTTTTGCAAGAAATCTCAGATTTCTCCCTAGTTTCAGGTTATAAAATCAATTCAGACAAGACAGAAATCCTTCACATCATTAAATTTTGTCTCAAACATAAATTTGAATCTACCGAATTACGTTGGAATAATTCTAAAATCACATATCTAGGCATTTGTTTTAACAACTTTATTTTGGATTCAGTTAAAATCAATATGAAGAAAGGGTTAGGCCGCATCCCTAAACTTCTTTCTTCCTGGAACCCTCTTTTTTCTCTCTTGGTGGGGATGTCTTGATTCTAATAAAATGATGATAACTCCTATTTTACTATATATTTTCTCTATGATTCCTCTTCATATTCCGTCCATTTATTCAAAAAAAATTAACTCCCTCCTCTCTAAATTCTTATGGAACAATAAGAAATCTAGAATTTCCCTATCACACCTTCGGAAATCTAAATCCAATGGAGGAGTGAATTTTCCTGACTTTCGGCTCTATCACAAGGCCTTCTACCTTCGATTAGCTTTTAAATGTCGTTGTACTGACTCTTTCCCTCTTACACCCTTATGGGTTACTGTTGAATGGTCCTTACTTGCTCCTTTTTCCTGTAAAGGAAGTTCTTGCCTTTACTACAAAAGTAAATGTTACCTCTCTTCCGTTGTTTAAACACACATGCTCCTTATTAAGGCCTCACTGCCAGTTAAAAATTATTTCTAGGGATTCCTTTCTGCGTTCCCCTCTTTGGTACGATCGTCTCATTACCATCAATTACAGTTATATAATACTTTCACGGTTTGTTATTTCTCCTGTTATTGTTATTACTCAATAAAGCTTATTAAACAAGAAAATGTAACTTGCAGAGAAGCATTCTCTTTCATTTTCCAGGTTAGCTGGATTAGAGACAGAGAAAATTATCGCACTATGCAGTAAAAAAAATCATCTAGCAACGTACAGGCAATTTTTGCATGAATGAAGCTAAATTGTGAAACTTTGTAAACTTTGCAAAGGGAGAAAATCAGGAACTACTCAAAACTTTCCTGGTGAGATAAAATGCAACAAATGAAACTAAAGACATATATTTATGTATAATGACAAGGACCTTAATAAAGTAAAACCTCTATTAAGAAAAGTTATATTATTTTGAATTATGCACACATTTTCCTCAATTAGTTCAAATCAGAAAAGTCAATTTAGTTGCACTCTTTTAGGCCGTATGCCATGAACAGTTTATTTCACGTTTGCAGTAATCAGTTGCACTGACAACAGGGGGAGGGGATAGATGTGCCCAGTGAGCAGCCAGGTTCCAGTATGAAGAGTAGAAAGCTTGGACTGAACCCTGAAAAGTAGCCTGCCTGTGAAAAACAAACGAACAGACAATACACTGTATGGCAGCCGTGCCTTTATGTAAATGTTTCTAAGCGTTCATGACAGGCCCATCTGTATGGAAGCTAAAGAGGGGGTCTGGCTTTGGTGCACATGGCTAAGCATTTTATTTAGAATGTTGGTGGCAAAATACCAGAATTCTCCACAAACATGTTTCGATATGCATAGCAGAGGACTTGGCCTACTGATGCCTGACTGTACAGGAGGCTGTAGCACAGAGGAAAGAGTTTGAGGAAGAAGAGAAACAGTCAGAGCAGGTCCATGCAGCTGGATAGAAGGCAAGAACAATTTTAAGAATGTTTTTTCTATGTGTGTCTGTGCCTGTGTGTGTGAGTGTGTGTGTACAGATGTGTGTTTGTGTATGTGTGCATGCAAGTGCATATATATGTGTATACATGCCAGAGGGTTGGCACCTGGCCCTAGTAATATTTGGCATTTGGTAACATCAGTGGCATGATGGTGCTCACCACTCTGCAAAATGGTAGCTCTGAGAAAGTGCCTCTTTTTGCATGGTCATCCTCATTTTCTGCCGACTGGTATTGCTGGTTTTTGAACATTGCACACTGGGGCACTACTGTCCAGGCTCCACTGTATGTGCTGAACCCCTAAAACATTGTAAAATTGGTTAATCCCAAATTGCATATTTAAATTCACAGAAAGGCCATAGCATGTGGTGCATTAAAAGACACTAACAGCATGAACAGTTAAATGTCTCATGTGGAAAGCAACATTTATTGTGAATAAAGGAAACCTGACTTCAGGCATACCCATGTAGCCTGTTTTCTGCAGTTTTTATACTTGCAGGACAACTTGTCCAAATAACCTTTTTTGACAGAAAATAACCTTACTTTTAAATATTAAATAAGGGGGGCTCTTTGCCGGAGATCTTTTACCTGTGGTTTCTGCCGTAGATGAAGTGGGTGTGTGCAGGAGCTGTGGTGTATGTACAAGAGTGAGTAGAGTGTGGGGTGAATGAAGTTAAAAAGAACTATAGGAACTCACTGTGTTCACTTTATTTAGTGGGTTCCATGTTATGATTAAAAAACTGTGATGCTAGCCTAAAGATATTGTCAATGGTCTTGTCAAGCGTTGTGAATCAGGATAGTGGTCAATATGTTTCATGCCTTTTTTGTCGTATCGATTGTGGCATTTCGTCAGGACCTAAATACCATATTTGCTACTCATAGAGGGATGGTGAAGATAAATGTGTGTAAACTTATTACCATTACCTCACCAGAATACACCATCTGCAACAAGGTTCCTTGACTCCGGAGCTGTGCCCCCCCCCCTTACTACCTCCTCGGTCTCTACTCATGAGGAACCTTGTGGCAGATTGTGTATTCTGGTGAGGGTATGGTGGGTTCTTTCTGACCTATTTCTTATTGAATATCATTCATGGCCAGGCTTTATTTCCCAGGCAGAATGATAGATCAGGGCTTCATATGTGATGGCCGTGTGATGGGCTATCATTCCAAAGCATCATGCACTTTATTCTTCTCTGTAAGATTTATGTAGATTTAAGATGAAGGTTCAATAAAAGGCTGTTCTGAAAGTACAATTTTAGGTATTAAAGCCCAGCCTTAGCCTTTTTATACCAATGCAATGTGTTGCCATCTGTATTGTAGTTTTAGCTTTTATTAAACAAGCTTTGTATACCCATCTAAACCTATGAATGATGTATGTAGCCTTTTCAGAGGTTTTGTGTAAAACATATGACATTTTCTACTGTATGTCTAGACAAATCCTGATGTAGTTGTTGGTACTAGGAAAGCATGTTTACTCTTATTTATGTGTATATTTTCCCTCATAAGCTTTTTAAACGTGTTCAGTGAACATAAGTGTGGATTAGTATTTGTGATTTTATGCTATCTATGTACTTTAATAGTTTTCTTTTAAGAACACTGAGTATATTTATTAAAATTAATTGAAACAGAACTCTGGTGGTTACTGCACTTGATGGAGACAGCTGTGATTTGTCATTTAACAGTTTTGACTACGATAAAGTAGCATAGAGAGTTAATGTTCCTGCTGCAAAGCACAACGTGCAACATGCAGGTCTCAGATTTCTATTTTATGTAGATAGCTCAGTGGGATACTGCTTTTGTCACAGAAGTTCTTTTGTTACTTTGAGTCCATAAGTTATAATCCTTCTAATATAACACATTGACCTATGAACTGCAATCAAAGTCCTGTATGCAAATTGCAAGCATGGATTTAGAACTGTATTGTTTTTTCACAATGCTTCATTATTCTAAGATTGTTAAAAACGGTTTCTTTGGGAAGTAATACAATTTTATTAGTATGACACACTCAATAATTGTGTTACGTTACAAATCCTGAGTTTATGGGATTAATTTACTAACATTTTGGGGCCGATTAGGATGGCGGTCGGAAAACCATTCCGACCGCCATGGTAGCGGAAATTCACCGTCCGCTGGTACCGCGTAAAAACCGGCGGTCCGATTAGGATCAACCACCAGAAAAACCCGACCGCGGCGGAACGATGCCACGAAAGACCGCTGGTAGCAGGTGGAGCAGGTGAAAATCCATCTGCGGCGGTCGGATTCGTGGCGGAAACACCCATAACTGCCGCTAGGCCAGCGGATTGACCGCACGTTAAATTAGGATATCATTGAGGTGACAACAGAACGATCCGCTGTTTCCGACCGCCGCGATCGCAAACAGTGATGAATGGGAGAGCTGGCGGAAGGACTGTTGCATACCCACTGCCGCGGCCGCTCCGGAACAAATATGGCGGTCGAAAAAAAAAACACACCACAAGGCCACCAAGTGCACACATCAAACTAGCTCAGCCCCCCCAAACACCCAACACACACAAAAAACACCCCCCCCATGGCAACTAAAGAAATACAAATCCCAGGACAACCCACAGAACCCACCTGACAGCAATACCACATATTGACACACCCACATAGCTGCCTGACCAGAATCCTTTGCAATACTCCACCCCTGAAGGAAATAACCCTACAGTACAAAGGAGAGGCAAACCACCACACATCCCACCAGCACAACAACACACACCCACACCCCACTTACATCACCCCCAACACTCTCTCACCCGCACCTCAAACCATTTGCACATCACACACCATGGCACAAAAGAAAATGCCCAAATTCACTGACAGTGAGTTGTCAGTCATGGCAGATGAGTTCAGAGTAGAACCTCAATTGTTTGGTAACCAGATCCAACAGACACCATTAGCCACCAGAGCACAAATGTGGAGAAGGATAGTCAACAAGGTCAATGCAGTAGGGACCACCCCGCGCACCAAGAAGGAGATCATGAAGTGGTGGCATGACCTCAAGAGGCTGGTGAAACAGAAGAACTACAAGAACAGTCAGCTGGCTCAGATGACTGGCGGTGGCCCTCCCATCCCACCAAGAACATTCACTGCATGGGAGGAGAAGGTGCTTGGTATACACTGGGGGTTAGCTGTTCCTAAGGTTTCAAGAGAGTCGCAACCAGACTGTGTTTGATAGAGAGAAATAGTAAAGAGTGGTCAATCTAAAAAAAGGTTGAGTTATAAATAGTGACGGGGGAATCCCTCCTTTTGGATATACTGCCCTCACACACCCTTGCGAGTGTCATGCTTCATCATCGGGCATTGCTCCTCGTGGGGGTGGCGCTGTTGTCCCCCACGGGCCCCGCGAGAGGGCTCTTTGTCGGAGATCTTTTAAGGAGACTCTGCAGTTGTGCATGTGGGTGTGTGGGCCTAGGGAGGTGAGTGCGTGAGTGAATTAAAATTACCAGACGGTACCTGGAACCAATGTTTATTCGGGGGTCTGAGTGGTAAGGTTAAAATAAATGTGGATACTGGAGCCCCTCTCAGGAACAAATATAGAGGGCGGATGTGTAAGTGGCCGCTGCTCTCAGAATCAGTGCAAGAGTGAATTTACAAAGAAACAAATTGGTCAACATGTTTCGCGCTTCTTATTGGTCCTTAAGGGATCCATAGGCGCTTCGTCAGGACCGAGAAAGTAAGTGAAATGGAAGGAAAAGGAACAGGGATCAAGGAAAGAAGGCCCTGTATACCTGTAGTACCTAGACTTTGAGGTTTATGTGCGTCCTCGCGCTGATAGGAACTCTCAGTGCGGGTTCCTACCCCCAACCTGATAATACAAAATAGAGAAAGACACACAAACATAAACTTTAAAATGCTCAACATATATTTGACAAACATAATATCGTTGTGATGCATTGTAACCATCTTGCATGCACAGAAAGGGGCATGCTGGTGTGTTTATGCCAAGATGACATAATTACATAGACAAATGAAAAACGTTTCTCAGGGTGCAGCTGTCAGCTGTGCAGAAGGTGAAACATATAGGCTGTATCTGTGTCTGAATGCTATATTGTTCCCCATGCACAGTGCCAACCGCCTGAACTCAGCACAGACGTGATCGACCGGGGTCAGGTCTTGTATGCATCTCAAACGGTGATTTTACGTGTTATGGCAGTATGAACTTAAAATACAAGCCCAAATCCGTGTGGGCCTGTCGATCATCTCAGTGGTACACTGCCCGGAAGTGCACTAAACATGGCTATGGTCGGGATAAATGTGCATGGCAGTCGGGAGCAGTGATCATAATCTCACACAAGCACAACGCGCACACCCCGAATAAAATGTTCGGCATACATTCGCACTACATATGCACTTCTGGTATCCTACCCCTTATTTAGGAAATCGGGCTTCATCGGCGCGCACTCGGCATGAGGCAGAGTTTCTGTCAGGCAGTAAAGACATTAAAGTATCGTAAGTATGTAAACGGGTGAGGCCCTCGAACTCGAGGGTATCATTACAGCTGCCATGACACCTAATGAAGTCCTGACGTTTGAACAAGCCATACTGAAGGATGTAGCGACCATGAACAACAGACGTCCCTTCGACAACCTATCTAAAGAGGAGAGGACCCTCCTGAAATCCATCACAGAAGACACTAACATCATTTTGAAACCAGCAGACAAAGGCGGGGTTATAGTCATTCAGGATATTGACACATACGATGCGGAATGTCACCGTCAACTTACGGACACCAAATACTATCAACCCATTACTGAAGATCCGACGACGTGACTCATCACCCGGATCAGGAGCATAGTCAATGAAGCGGCCACGGAAGGTTGGATTTCCCGCCAGGAGGCGGACTTCCTTATCAACGAGGATCCCCGGACCCCTTACTACTATACCCTGCCTAAGATTCACAAAGGAATGAACCCACCGCCAGGACGACCCATCGTTTCAGGCATTGAATCTGTCCTGGAACCGCTCAGCAAGTTCTGCGACTTTTATCTACGTCCCCTGGTGAGCAAAACACTGTCCTACCTGAGGGACACCATTGAAGTACTCAATTTGATTGAAAATTTTTCCGAACCTGGAACCATCAACCTGCTGGTCACTCTAGATGTGGAGGCTTTATATACGAACATTCCCCAGGATGCCACCTTGGAGGTGCTAGAGTCCACCCTACGGAACATTGAACCATGGCCTTATGAGACACCCATTTCTTTCATCTGTGAATGTGCCTCAATAGCACTCAAGGAAAATTTCTTTGCCTTCAAGTCACAACTATACCACCAAGTCCAGGGCACCAGCATGGGGAGCACCTTCGCTCCTAGTCTGGCCTGCCTTTACATGGCAGACTTCGAAGAGAAACATATCCTAGGGGAGACCAACCCATACCGACAGAATACTTTGATGTGGCGTTGTTATATCGACAACATCATCCTCTTCTGGAAAGGGGACGAGGAACTGTGTACGACGTTCTGCGGATGGATCAATACTCTAGATCCCTTCTTGAAATTTTCAAGTACTAAGTCACGGAAAAGTATCCCTTTCCTAGACCTGCTTATCTCTCTGGACAATGGTTCCTTACACACAACCAATTACAGGAAGCCCACATACAGAAACAGCCTTCTCATTTATGACAGTCATCATCCCAAAGCACTGAGGAACAACTTACCAGTCGGACAATTCCTACAATTGCGATGTAATTGCGACACCGTCAATGAGTTTGAAAGACAGTCTGAGATTCTATCAGAAAACCTGAGAAGGCGTAACTACCCTAAGAACATAATACGCCAGGCACACAAAAGAGCGAGAAACAACCCTAGAGCTGCCCTCCTAGAAGTGAGGGACAGGCCAAAATCGGAAGCCATTACATGTGTCACTACATTCACGCCCAGTTCCAACAAGGTCCAGAAAGTTATAAAGAAACATTGGGACATTCTAAGGACAGGCACATTCACACCAGGTCCCCCACCACTCTTTGCATTTAAGCGTACCCAGAACCTGAGAGACCATCTAGTCCACACCCGCCCTAAGACACCTCTCACGAGAGAACCAACTCTCTGGGCCTTACCACCTGTGGTGGGTCATTTTCCTTGCGGCTCCTGCTCCGTATGTACTCACACCACAGCTTCAAAACATATTGACCTCGGTCTAGCTACACCCGGGCAACAAACAAAACACACCAATTGTAACACCAAAAACTGTATCTAAACCATCCTATGCCCTTGTGGTAAGAGATACATAGGCATGATCACTAGACAAGTCAAGATAAGGATCGGTGAGCACAAAAGCACCATACGACGTAGAAAAACCAACACCAAGTTGCTCAACCACTTTCTGGAGAATAATCACACCGCAGATAGTATCAGGTGGACTATCATTGAATCCAACCCTAGCTGGACCAACAGAACCCTCTTTAGGCAGGAACAGCACTGGGTTCACAGGCTGAGGAGTGACACTGAGGGACTTAACGATGAAATACCTTGGGTGGAATTAATGACTTAAAGCACACCCCCCCATTGCTTCTCATCTATTTCACACAATACCCCAATGGGACACACAGGAGATACACTACATGTGGACAAGCTACTTCCGCACCACGGAGCATGTCACTGATTTGGTCGTGACTTTAGGCTGTCTCCGTAATAACTGTTTTTTGAGGAAGGCTATCTGATCAGTATACCTGGGCATCTACCAACCCCCTTGATACAATCATTACGTAGCCCGTATTACTTTGGGTTCTTGTGCTATGAGCACACGTCTTCTCACGGTCATTTTATTTACACAGCACTGCCTTGTCGACTTTATTTATGATCACAACAAGGAACCTGGGATGAGGACACCACCCCCCAAGATGGCCGCCGTTAGTGGTGTATACCGACCATGAACACCACTAAGCGCCGCTTTGGTTCCCGAATTTATTTGTGTTAATTCACTAGTGTTAATTCACTAGTTTTCATTTTAAAATATTAGGAATAATTACTCTTCACGTCCAATAGGAGCCCACACTATTACTGTGAACCCAGCCTCGAGCCTCCGTTATAAGATGACCGCCATGACCAGGTACATACAAGAGAGCAGAGCAGGGCGCCTTAGACCCTCCCACTACATCGCGCGCCTCGCGCATGTTTGGACCCGCCCACTTTATCCACTCTGGGTTGAGAAACCGGAGGATATAACTGGGCAGGCTAGCCTCACCCCCCTTCGATTCCGGCGCACCGCTACCGAGGGGAACGTTAATGACCAGGAAGAGGCGAGCTACTGTGAGTACTTCCTCTCCATTCCCGCATTTTATGGAATTAAGGTAACGATATCCTCAAGTTCGAGGGCCTCACCCGTTTACATACTTACGAAACTTTCATGTCTTTACTGCCTGACAGAAACTCTGCCTCATGCCGAGTGCGCGCCGACGAAGCCCGATTTCCTAGATAAGGGGTAGGATACCAGAAGTGCATATGTAGTGCAAATGTATGCCGACCTTTTTATTCGGGGTGTGCGCGTTGTGCTTGTGTGAGATTATGATCACTGCTCCCGACTGCCATGCACATTTATCCCGACCATAGCCATGTTTAGTGCACTTCTGGGCAGTGTACCACTGAGATGATCGACAGGCCCACACGGATTTGGGCTTGTATTTTAAGTTCATACCGCCATAACACGTAAAATCACCGTTTGAGATGCATACAAGACCTGACCCGGGTCGATCACGTCTGGGCTGAGTTCAGGCGGTTGGCACTGTGCATGGGGAACAATAGAGCATTCAGACACAGATACCGCCTATATGTTTCACCTTCTGCACAGCTGACAGCTGCACCCTGAGAAACGTTTCTCATTTGTCCATGTAATTATGTAATCTTGGCATAAACACATCAGCATGCCCCTTTCTGTGCATGCAAGATCGTTACAATGCATCACAACGATATTATGTTTGTCAAATATATGTTGAGCATTTTAAAGTTTATGTTTGTGTGTCTTTCTCTATTTTGTATTATCAGGTTGGGGGTAGGAACCCGCACTGAGAGTTCCAATCAGCGCGAGGACGCACATACACCTCAAAGTCTAGGTACTACAGGTATACAGGGCCTTCTTTCCCTGATCCCTGTTCCTTTTCCTTCCATTTCACTTACTTTCTCGGTCCTGACGAAGCGCCTATGGATCCCTTAAGGACCAATAAGAAGCGCGAAACATGTTGACCAATTTGTTTCTTTGTAAATTCACTCTTGCACTGATTCTGAGAGCAGCGGCCACTTACACATCCACCCTCTATATTTGATCCTGAGAGGGGCTCCAGTATCCACATTTATTTTAACCTTACCACTCGGACCCCCGAATAATCATTGGTTCCAGGTACCATCTGGTAATTTTAATTCACTCACGCACTCACCTCCCTAGGCCCACACACCCACATGCACAACTGCGGCGCCTCCTTAAAAGATCTCCGACAAAGAGCCCTCTCGCTGGGCCCATGGGGGACAGCAGCGCCACCTCCACGAGGAGCAACGCCCGATGATGAAGCATGACACTCGCAAGGGTGTGTGAGGGCAGTATATCCAAAAGGAGGGATTCCCCCCTCACTATTTATAACCCATCCTTTTTTGAGATTGACCACTCTTTACTATTTCTCTCTATCAACCACAGTCTGGTTGCGACTCTCTTGAAACCTTAGGAACAGCTACCCCCCAGTGTATACCACGTTGTTCTTTGGGAGCACGGGTACTGGACCTATTCCCTTTCTAAATAGCTCCCGGTCCCCACCTCTTTTTTGTGTTAAGGAGAAGGTGCTTGCCATACTGCATCCAGAGAGTCTCACAGGAGTACCCGGGGGAGTGGAGGCTGGTAAGTACAAACAAATGTCTACCATTACACTGCTATGTACTGTCTTGCACAACTATAAAGCTACACCTCCTAGGCCCAAATCCATTCATGTGCACCACACACTACCCAACGCATGTCTCACAGATGGAACATTCACTCCCTCTGAATCACCCCAAAGGTAGCCAGCAACACTCCCAGGGTTGCATGTGTACAGGCAGCCAGCACTACAACTCCCACCAGGCCCCCTTGTCCCACCCCTGAGCAGGAAGTAGCACCCCACCCCACCCAGAAGCATGTGGCAGCCATTGTATTATTCACCTTCACCTAACAGGTAGGTAGCCATCTTCACAGGGATGGGGGTTTGGGGGTGGGAGGCATGAACAACAACTCCCACCATGCCCCCTTGTCCCACCCCTGAGCAGGAAGTAGCACTCCACTCCACCCAGAAGCATGTGGCAGCCATTGTATTGTTCACCTTCAGCTAACAGGTAGGTAGCCATCTTCACAGGGAGGGGGGTTTGGGGGCGGGAGGCCTGCACTACAACTCCCACCATGCGCCCTAGTCCCACCCCTGAGCAGGAAGTAGCACTCCACCCCACCCAGAAGCATGTGGCAGCTATTGTTTTGTTCACCTTCACCTAACATGTAGGTAGCCATCTTCACAGGGAGGGGGGTTTGGGGGTGGGAGGCCTGCACAACAACTCCCACCATGCCCCCTTGTCCCACCCCTGAGCAGGAAGTAGCACTCCTCCCCACCCAGAAGCATGTGGCAGCCATTGTATTGTTCACCTTCACCTAACAGGTAGGTAGCCATCTTCACAGGGAGGGGGGTTTGGGGGCGGGAGGCCTGCACTACAACTCCCACCATGGCCCCTTGTCCCACCCCTGAGCAGGAAGTAGCACTCCACCCCACCCAGAAGCATGTGGCAGCCATTGTATTGTTCACCTTCACCTAACAGGTAGGTAGCCATCTTCACAGGGAGGGGGGTTTGGGGGTGGGAGGCCTGCACAACAACTCCCACCATGCCCCCTTGTCCCACCCCTGAGCAGGAAGTAGCACTCCACCCCACCCAGAAGCATGTGGCAACAATTCCCCCAAAATATGTCACAGAACAGGTAGGTGGACAGTGCATGCACCCTGACACTCCCCTCAAAAAGCATGGAGCCATATGACCACACCAGCCTCACATGTCATCCAACTTGGCATACATCAAGTAGCCACTTCCAGTGTGCAGACAGAAAAGCGTATGTAACTGTCACAGAAACCAAAGTGTGACTCTCAAAATCACATTTAGAAGAAATCCAGGGCACAACCATGCACAGCAGTGAATGCTATCTTGAAGTGCCATGGGGGCAGAGCATCAAGGCCCATATGAAAACAAAACAAGCATGGTCAGTAGTAACAAGAAAGCAAAGCACATGATATGACAAAGGTATGCATGAGACTACAATGGCTAGTTCATGCCCAGTTGTAATGTCTTCCATGCAGAGTGAACAACAAAGATGCTGCACATAAAGTAATTGTGCTGCTGGTCGTTAGCTGATGACATGTCCACGTAATCACACAATCTGCACATTGTGCATGGTACCTATTGACATGTCACACCATGGACAAGTAAGGTATGTACCTCCACATCATGCCCAGATGCTCAAAACTGTGCAGACATACAATGTAATATCAATGTAAACTGTGTGGTGCATAACATGTAACAACAAAACATCCAACACCAAGCTTGAGGTGTGCACTCCAATGACCATTTCGCCTCTGTTCCACAGGTGACCAAGAACTGACAGCTGCAGATGACCACACCAACCTGCAGAGCCAGTCTCCCCCCCCGGAACATGGACTCTCCGATGCAGACTCCCTAGATTTCTCAGATGCGGAGCTCGAAGCTGGCCCATTAGGCATGCCAGGGCGCAACAGGTCCCAGGAACCCACTGTCCCCACCGCCACCACCTCAGCAACAACAACTACGCTGACCCCTGCTGTAACGACCTGTGCGGCCTCCACCACCACCACCACCACCAGTGCTGCCTGCAACACTGTCCCTGCCTCAGCGGATGACCACCCCACCCCACAATCTGAGGAGGGCAGGGAGAGTACGCATGTGCGTAGAGTGGTGACGCCACAGGTCTGGGACAGCAGGGCAGGTGGGAGGGCATCTAGGCGACAAGACTAACCGGACACTGGGACCGAAGCCCTGGCCAACATCGCCAGAGTCCTTGGGGCCTATGAACAAGCCCAGGGACACACGGGCCAGGCTCTGGAGGAATCCCGTGAGCTCCGCCTGCTGCTGAGGTCCATTGACACACGAATGGGCCAAATCGTGGACCTCTTGGGCCAGCTAGTGGGTGTCCTAAGAGACAGGCCTGCGGCCCAAACAACAGCTCCACCTACCTCCGGTGGCCCGCGGGATGACAGTTCCCCCACCTCCCCTGCGGGCACAGAGAGGGGTGAGTCCTCAGACACCGGTGAGCCCGCAGAAGAGGCCCCCCCTGCCAAACGCTCAAGGGGCCGGCCAAAGAAATCCCAGGGAGGATCACGTGGCAAAGCACCAGCCAAACGCCAGTCAAGGAGCCAGCCATGATGGCAACCCTCTTCACCTTGCCATTGACTTTGTTGACTGTCCTCATCCACACTGCCAGGTTAATGGAATGCGTCTGTTGGACTGTGTCACCACAACAATGTGGTGACTACTCTATTGTCTCATCTACCATCACTGACAACTCATTGATTCACTTTTCACCCGTTTGCAAATATTCACTTACCTGTCACATATACCCATTGTTAATAAACACTCCTTACACACCTATGTTCACGTGTCAGCTCCATGTTTATTACAGGATGTACAATGTTGACTGGGATTACAATGCACCAGGAGCACGGATTATTTGGAGGCATTGAGAGGCAGAAAGGACCTAGGAAAACACAAAAGAACAATATTCACTTGTCAGGTGATGGCATCACAGCCACTACACAACACTTGTCATCAAGATACTCAAATATGCACACATTACAATGAGCAATAGTACCGACATAGACATCCTGTAGCTGGGTACAACTACCCTGTCCCAGAAACCTCAGCACCCAGCACAGAGACAACAACAGGCAGCAGTCACAAATCCCCCCTAGGCCTTTCCAACAACAACACAATCAGCAGGCAATGGCACCGTTGTATGTTTTCACTCACCTTCAAGGGAAGTAGCGGTTGATGAGCTGTTGACGCAGGTCAACACCTTCCTCCTCTCCACTATCCTCGTCACTGGACATGGGTGGGTTTCCAGGTGGTGGCATTGGCTGCTCATCAGCGTCCAGGAGCAGGGGGATCTCCTTGCGCAAGGCCAGGTTGTGGAGCATGCAGCATGCAACTACGATCTGACACACCTTCTGTGGAGAGTACATCAGTGCACCTCCGGTCTTGTCCATGCAGCGAAATCGTGACTTCCACCACACGACGGGTCCTCCCATGGGCATCATTGTAGCGCACTTCACCCGGGGTCCTGGATTCCGCAGTGGGCTCAGCAACCAAGGCCGGTTGGGATATGCAGAGTCACCTAGGTGTGAGACACACAGAACAAACTTGTAACATTACTGTGGCAGAGGACAGCATGTCACACATACAGCACGCTACTTCACCCTGCGTACTCACCCACAATCCATGCACGCTCCGGGAGCAGATTTGCCATCAGCTGGGGCACAATGCTGTTATGCATGATGTATGAGTCATGAGCAGAGCAGGGAAATTTGGCACAGACATGTGAGATTATCGTATCTGCCTGACACACCACTTGCACGTTGATGGAATGGAAATGTTTCCTATTCCTGTAGATGTGCTCACGTGCCTGTGGTGGAACCAGGCCAACATGTGTGCAGTCAATGGCACCAACAACATTAGGGATGTGGCCAAGGGCATAGAAATCAGCCTTCACATCCGCCAATTCATGCCTCCTGGGGAAATGGATGTATCTGTCCTTGTAGGTCATCATAGCGGACAGGACATCACGTAGCACCATGCTGAACATGGGTTGCGACATCCCACCTGCGCTGGACACCGTGTACTGGAATGATCCAGTAGCCAAAAAATACAGGGCCGCCATCACCTTAGATGTTGGTGTGAAAGCAGTTGGATATGTTCTGCGAGGCCGCAGGTGGGGCTCCAACAGAGCACACAGGTCTTGTAGGGTGGGTCAATTCAGATGGAATTTCCAGATGACGTCTGTTAGAAGGTGGTTCTGACACTCTGAGCCACCCGGATTTTTTGCTTTTTGAGCACCTATTTGTTGAGCTTTTACTGTGGGAGAGTCTAATAAGTTGGGACTCACCCACAGTGAACTCATGAGGAAAGAGACTGCATGTGGATTTTACTGGTGTCCCCTTAGCTTGACTAGGCCGCTGCGCAGCAGCTGGAGTAAGGGGCACCGGGCTGGTTACATGCAGACACATGTTTACATGCGTGTGCACACGTGTGTGGGCTGCGCAGGGGAGATTCCTGGCGTGTGCAGTCCAGGAGTAGCTACAGAGTGAATGGTGTGGCAGGACTTATGCAGAATTGGGTGGTGACATGGAATAGGTTTTATACAGTGGGAAGAAACATGCCAGGGAAAGCCAGTGTGCTTTACAGTGTTTATTCCATTATTCTCTTATGGGGATAGGGAGCTAGTTTTACTTTCCTAGGACCTACAGATTCCAGACACGCACCAAAGTCCACTGTAACCTATGTGAGAAGAAGTATTCTGCAGAGTACAAAGTCATATTTGTACTGCTTTTGGGTCATCCAGAAATGTTATATTTCTCTGAGTCAGCTCATTACCGGGGCCTGGCTGGGGGCTGACCCCAGCAGCCTGGATGGATGACCTTCCCTCCAAGGAGAGAAGATGGGTGGAGCTACAGGATAATCCATCAGCAGCTGTCACTGGGTGCCAGGCACCTAGCTGCACAAGGCAGAAGGCAGCTCTGGGGGGAAGGGGCTTTCAGAGACCATGTGGCAGGAGACCCTGGACGACGCCATTTTGAACAAACCCAGAGGCCTGGGCAGGAAGGAGGGAGCAGGGGCAGAGAAGTGAGGTGATGCTGTGTGATAGGGCAAACAGAGACTTCCTGCCAGCCCCCTCTCCAAATCTTTAAAAGAACTTGCACAGGAAGAGGAGCTCTCTCTGGGGTGTGGTCTGCTGAGGCAGAGGGTGCTGGAGCCTGGCGCAATGGGCAGTTGGAAGGAGGAACCCCCTGACTGTCACAGGATCCTGAACAGCGCCAGGAGAAGAGACAAGGGCCAGGGCGCAGAAGCAGGGGCCTCTGCGCAGGGAGAAGAGAGGCCCAGGAGGAGAGCCAGGCAAAAGGCTGGCGCAGGGAGCCAATGAAGACAGCTCCCTGCTGAATCTACCCTCTGTGAGACCCAGAGGGTGAAAGAGAGTGCTCCCAGTGGCTGGGGAGCACCACCAGGAGCAAGAAGAGGCCAAGATCACCAAGATCGGACCCCTGGGGGCTGAGAAATGCCCCCAGAAGGTAGGCGACCTTTGACCTCCAAGAAGACCGACGACGAAGCGCGTGGGGCTCCGCCACCGGTCTTGAATGTGCCCCCGGGGAGGGTCAGGTCCCGGGGGCTGCCCCCACCAGAAGATAAGCCGGGGAGCACCGTTGCGCTCCCCGTGAAATTTCCCTGGTGATGGAGGAGGAGGGGGAGCGCCGTCGCGCCCCCCCTGGAGGAAGTAAAGTCGGGGAGCGCCGTCGTGCTCCCCGTGAACATGCCCAAGTGGGGGGCCAGGAGCCCACCCTGGCCCCCGATGATGTTGGGGAAGGGGGAGCGCCGTCGCGCCCCCCCCCATCGTGCTCTCCGTGAAGACATGCCAGTGGGGGCCCAGGACCCCATCCCCGGGCCCCGAAGTGTAGGTGAGGTGGGGGAGTGCCGTTGCACTCCCCCGGGCTGCGGGAAGGCGGGGGGAGTGCCGTCGCACTCCCCCGGAGACCTGCAGCGCTGGAGGCTGCCTCGCGTCTGCCCACGCTGGCGGGCAGACCGGAATGGAGGCGCCGGCTCCACGGCAGCACATGAGGGTGCTGGCCAGAGGGAGAGCCGGCAGGGGCAGCCGGGGGTGGGCTCCTCGGGCTGCCCTCCAACGATGTGGTGATGCGGGGTGCCCGAGTGGGACCGGGCCCCTGCGAAGAGACGAGCGGCCGGGGATGGGCTCCCCGAGCCGTGTAGACCCACGCACCTGGGGGTCTGGGTGGGACCGGGCCCCCCAACGAGGTGAGAACGCAGCGGAAGACCTCCAGCACCACCAGCGCGGCTCTCCCCGGCACAGCGGGAGAGCCGCTCATCTAATATTCATGGAGCCGGAGAAGCGCCCCATAATGCCCTGCAGGCCTGGACCGGCCTGCAGGGGAAATTTGCCTTCTTCATGGCTGGTGGTGGCCCCAGGAGGACGGGGCCACTGCAAGAGGAGTGCCAAGGTGCAGGGGGAGCTGCAGGAGCAACGCAGTCTCCCCCAGCATGAAGAAGACAAGTCCCGCCCTAAGTCTCTGGGGACTTACAAAAGAATAACCCCTCAAGGGCTCAGCAAGGCGCCATTAGCATCCCCATGGCTGGAACTTTTGTTCTACAGCTGCGGGTGCTCTAGGGACTGCCTCAAAGTGTGACGAGCTGAGTTGGGGATGCCTGGAGAAGGGTATCCCCTGGAGGTGAAGAGGTGTAATTGCATCAAAATGCATTTAACCAGCTTATTTCTTTTTAGAGGGACTGAGAGTCACATGAGTAATGTGGAGTACCTGTGTAAGGTGATGTCATAAGCCACATGGGGTTATGTTGCTGGACATTACTGTTAGGGTGTCTGGCTGTATATGCTTAATCCTGTGATTTCATCTGTGATGCCTTTAGGGGCTGTAATTACAATGCACTCTAATGATCCACAAAGGTGATGAGTACTGTCATTCTAAAGTGATGCTTAAACATGTATTCTTGCTGCTGCGCTTAGGTGAAGAACCCAGACTGATAGCCCTTAAGATGTAGAGGTGTATACGTCACGGTCAGTAGGAAAGGCTCAGTCAGGATTATGTCTCACCAAGGCAGGTGTGCCTATTTTAAATGCTTGTTGAGGTAATGGGGTGGGTCGCCACTGGGATGGTGCCAGTGCGCAGGACCCTTGCTCCAGGTTATGTTCAACTAACTGCATTAGGGGGCAAGATGATGTGCATACATGGGAGTGGGGGTACTAGACCCCACCCCCCTGCGGGAGGGGTGGAGATGTTATGCAATGTCACAAAGTAATTCCAATAGCTTATGTATATTTGTAAATTGGTGCATAGTATTAAGTAGTGTGTGTGTTTAATAAATGTACTCTTACTTTTATAAAGCAAAGTACAGACTGGACAATCAATTATTGAGTGTTATTTCTGCGCACCTGTAATGGTGGTTACTAGCCCACACCACCTCCCTTGAGTAAGCCTCAGACTGCTCTGCAACGCTACCCTCTGAGAGTCAGGCACTACAATTGGGTGTTTGATTCCCAGTGAAGGACAAATGTAGTCATGTTATTTGTGCAGGCCTCACAGATACTGCCTCGTTTTCCAACAACGTCCTTATCCTCCATGTCCGCCAGCACTGTGAAGGGACGATGCACATTTGGTCGCCTCCTAGGTGAGATGAAAGGGGACACATGTCAATACAATCCACCATGAGATGTGTGCAACATCTTACGTTTTGACTGACACAGCACAAACAATGACTGGCATCACACTTCAGCTTACTGCACAACTTACATGTGGGGACACCTTCAGCTACACTAGTCATACACCTGTCCAGTTTTCACACAGTGAGTACCTCCCAAACAGATTGAGACCATGTGAATGGCCAAAGGGACATGTCCACATCTTGCGTAACCAGCCCTGAGAGTAGTTCATACAGCATATGTGTGAAACAGCAACACTGTCGGCTCCTACCTAGCTGCTGTACCTGCCACACCTTCTTGCGTAAGTCGAACAGGGCACACATCAACAACACAATGAGCACAGTCTGTGCATTAAGATCAAGTATGTACATGAGCAAAGCAAACTACACAGTGAAGTATGCACATTGTGTAGTCAGACCTTCATCACTGTGTGTTGCGTAGCCAGATCACACATTAACTTGTGTACACATTGGAGAGTGCATCACACCACTGAGCTGTGTACATGCACAACAATATCATACAATATCATAAGTGACATGTGAGGGAGTACATGCCAATGTTTGCAATCATGTGCACTGACATGGCATGTGTTGTCAGCAGTGGGCTAAATGTTACACTGGCACTGTTTGCTTTATCTTCTGTCATGAATCAGGTGTCTACTGTACACTGTTGGGAACTGGCCATTGCCATTGACACAGCATGATGTGTTCATAGGTGCTGTTAACATGCTCCGCCACCCAAATCATGGTCATAGGCACCAATGTATGGCAGCCATATCGCAGTAGCAACTGCCTGGCCCCTGCGGTGTGTCACCGCCAATGCCCATGCCCTTACAGCCAATGGGACCCGCATCCGCGGTAGTGACATACAGATTTGGAACAGGCGGTTGGCATGCTCTGCCACCCAAATCACGGTCATAGGAACCAATGTATGGCAGCCATATCGCAGAAGCGACCGCCTGGCCCTTGCGGTGTGTCACCGCCAATGCCCATGCCCTTACGGCCAATGGGACCCGCATCCACGGTAGCCAAATACAATTTTGAAAATCGCGGTAGGCGTGCTCCGCTACCGCGGGACCGGGCATTGGATGCAATTGAAAGATGCACAATCGCGGTAGCGACAGCCTGGCCCCTGCGGTGTGTCACCGCCAATACCCATGCTCTTACAGCCAATGGGAAGCGCAATCGCGGTAGCCAAATACAATTTTGAAAATCGCGGTAGGCGTGCTCCGCTACCGCGGGCCGGTCATTGGATGTATTTGAAAAGAACACCAATTGCAACAGCTTAGAACCACAGAAACTACCCCAGAGGGCTATATATGTGTGGGAGAGAGCCTCACATTTACACTGCTTCCAGACACTGCTGCCTGACACTCTTCACCACCAACTGCTGATGCTCCTGTCTCCTGGACCCAGACACTGCTGCCTGACACTCTTCACCACCAACTGCTGCTGCTCCTGTCTCCTGGACCCAGACACTGCTGCCTGACACTCTTCACCACCAACTGCTACTGCTCCTGTCTCCTGGACCCAGACACTGCTGCCTGACACTCCTCACCACCAACTGCTGCTGCTCCTGTCTCCTGGACCCAGACACTGCTGCCTGACACTCCTCACCACCAACTGCTGCTGCTCCTGTCTCCTGGACCCAGTGATGGCGAGGACTGATAACATCAGGGCCCGTCCCTTCACCACAGAGGAGCTGGAGGTCCTGGTGGACGAGGTGCTCACACAGTATGGGAGGCTATATGGTGCTCCAGATGTCCTGGTAAGTGTTTCAGAGTGGTAGTGATAGTGCAGGGAGTGCACACATGAAGTAGATCTGCTGCAGTATGTGCCTGAGAGTGTGGGTTTGTGTGATACACTGCCTAGCATGCTGACTTCTGGAAAATGGGGTTTGTAGCCTATTTCACACATTCCCCGGGCTGCATTTCAGGATGGGAGGGACATGCAGTCTTCTTGCAGCCATACAGTGACACTGCAAGTATTGAAAGTGGGAGTCAGGACAGACTCTGCCTGTGCTAATGGATCTGTGAGTCCATGAGGTTTTTCACAGCCTCATTTGTGAAATGAGAAAGACTTTACGTCCAGAGGGTACTGATGGAAGTGTGTCTGACTCTATATTGCCACCATGGATATGTAAGCATTATGCACAAGAGTGAAATGCCTGAGGGTGACACTCTTGGCAAATCATACACATATGACACCTCAGATTGCTGTACTTTGCAAATATCATCCTCCCATTGCTTTCATCATGTGTTCAGACTCCCATGTGTAGGCACTGTTTCCCTTCTCATATTGTACCTGCATGTGAATGTTCTCATGGCCCACGTTAAACCTCAGTGTGAGCCCCCTGGCCTGCACAGTCACTGCCCAATTTGACAAGGACCCATCACTGAATGGACAGAGTGAGACATATGGGTTGCCTGCTACCCTATCCATCAAAGAGCTATCTCAGGCCTGTGTATTGCACAAGACAGACCTTGTGAGAAGGGTGTGAGACTGTAAGATCATGTCCCTAAATGTGACCTCCATGACACAGTGAGCCAGTCACAGGGCAAGGACATTGAGGGCTGTGCAGTGTTGGACACAGTGAGTCTGCCCCTACACATCATTTCCAATGTGATTTATGTCTTGCTCACTCACAAACTGAATCGCAGATGTGGGCCTCCTTCACATTGCTTTCTGTGCTGCCATTCAGCATGTGTATGAGATGGGCAGGTACTGTGTCCATCCTCATACCTGCATGCATTTTGTTATGATTATCCAATGCTCATGTACTACGTGTCATGCTGTATTTTCTCTGCTAAACATATCTGTGAAGCTGTGCTGAGTTTGTGCATTCTCCTGTACTGAGAGATAGTGGTACATAACCCAGTGTCACTGAAATTTCCTCCTCTTGTCTCCCATGCCTGCAGCTCAAAGTCCACCAGCGTAAGGCCGTATGGAGGGCCATTGCATGCAAGGTGCGGGCTCTGGGTGTCTCCAACCGACGACACACACACTGTCACAAGAGGTGGGATGACATCTGCCGGCTGAGCAAAAACGTGGCAGAGATGACGCTGGGGCTGCCCCCTCGGACTGGCAGGTTGGCGCGCAGGAGCATGACACCACTAATGGCCCACATCTTGGCAGTGACACAGCCAGAGCTGGATGCACGTTTGAAGGACCATCAGCAGCAAGCTGGGGGTGAGTATTCTGGGAAGGGTGACTTTGGTTGTGAGTGACTGCATGTATTCCAAGCCTGAGCCAGTGCTGGGCTCTTTGATGTTGCTATTGTGATGCAATGGCTTGTGAGTGGCCTCTCTGTTGTGTGCATCTGTCATGCTTTTTCGCTACATGTACTTTCTCATGTCATTGATGTAATGGCCCTTGACGTTGCATTCTGAGTTGTGGGCTTATGGCATCGGCTGCATTGGTGGAGTCAGGGACATCCCATGGCAGTGACCGGCAGGGTGCCTCATCTGAGTGTGCTTTCATCAATGTGTGCAGTGCCTGACCTCAAAATTGTGTGAACTACACATCTGACACCAATGTGCAACTGTAGTTGTGCCCCAAAGCACGACATGGTGGCTGGCATGAGCTCATGGCCATTGTGAAATTATATTTTGGAGTCTGTATCTCTGTTGTCCCCTTATGATGACTCCATATGTGACTGTGACAACATGTTGTGATGTACATCTTTTTCACCCACAGGGGCGTAGGTATGCTCAGAGGGATCTGTATGTCTGGTTACACGGGGGCACGGGCAAGCTGTTTGGCTGTGTGGACATCACATGGGTCAATTATGCCAAGTTTGCATGTTTCCATGCGGTTTTTGATATTTGTACTTAGGGGTCGCACATTGTGACTGCACAGGGTGGTGTGCAACATGGGGGTATCACTATCTTGTTTTGTGCGTTGCTTGCATGTGATGTGTGTGTGTATGGCACTAAACTGTACCTACGTCTCTGTCTCTTGCAGCAGCTACCGAGGGCACAGAAGGACAGGGGACGGACACCAGTGGTGAGGCATCAGCAGGACTGCTTCACATGAGCACACTGACACTGATGTGACCAGCGCCACGGAGGGGGACAGGAGTGTGCTTGAGGAATCACAGCCAGAGACACCAACCTCAACGTCATCTGATGGCAGCGGTGACTCCTCAATGTTGGCGGGCACAGGGAGTGGGAAATCTGCCTTCTCTTCCACCACACATCGTCCAGTGCACACCCTCCCAGCGACTTCCACTAGTGCTGCCCGTGTTCGCACCAGTAAGAAGGGAAGAGTGTCCTTCCCCCCAGGCACCGCTGCCCCAGCCCCTGTCTCCCCTGCGGCCCTCAGTGTTGAGTCTGTTGAGCTTTTGCGCCAGCTGTGTGTGGGTCAGACGACTCTCCTGAATGCCTTCCTAGACCATGACAAGAAGTTGGCACAGGTAGTTGCCTTCATGGAGGGCATTAATTCAGACGTGGGTGCGCTACACAGGACTGTCCAGTCTTTGTCCTCCACAGTGACGGCAGCCATTCAGCTGTCACAGGCTCAGAGTCCAGCTCCAGTCCCTTCGGCCACCCTCCTGCCAGTGGCTACATCTGACGAGAGTGATCAGACACCTCAAGGTACACCATACGCAGCACACAACAGCATCACCCCAAGCGGGCCAGAGCGCATACACCATCCCCCAAACCAACCAAAGTCACCCCAGTGCGCAAAGGCAAAAGCCCTTCAGGTGACACTCAGGGGCATCAAGCCAAGAAGCAGGCCTCAGGCTCACATGCCTCAAGATCATCCCCATCCAAGGACCCTCCCATCCAAAAAGCGTCTCCCAAAGACAAGCAGACAGTTTCCGGGCCTGCTGTGAAGCTGGTGCCTGCTAAGGGTCCACAGAAAAAGCCCTCTAAGGCAGATTCACCCACAACCTCAACTCCCACCCACACCCCTGTGAATCTGGGAAAGGGGGGCACTGTAGGGGAGTCACCTGGTCAACAGGGGATGGAGGGGAAAAGGCAAGGCCAGGCCAAGCATACCGCCGGATCCAGCAGATCCCCAGAGGGAGGGCCACCGCATGCACCTGATGCACCATTGGTGGAGAGTGTGCCTGTTATGCCCGCCCCACCTCCCACTCCTACCAAGACCAAAATTACCTATCGAATCCCCAAGAAGTGGAAAGGCACCCCTCCACATTCTCCCTCACACACTGTGTCTCACGGCAGCATGTCTCCGCCTCCACGTGCCACCACACCACCCGGTCCAAGCAGCCCTCCGGCTCACAAAGCCACTGATGCCTCTACCTCAGCTGGTCATCTCTCTCCCAGGTCCAGTACTCCAACTGGGCACGACAATCAGCCACCTCCCAGTTCGACTGACAGCCACGCTTGAGGCTGAGTCCCCCTCCCACACCTGTCCCTCCCACAGCGGTACCTGGACTGCCCATTGTTGTCCCCCTAGCTGTGTTGCTGACCATGGCAGTGTATGGTCTCACCCATTCCCTGTGCAGGTTCTCATGCACACATGTGCCTACTTGGAGCTATGGACTGGCCACTGGCCTTGCTGTTTTTCACTTTGTTTGCCCATTCCCTGTGCAGGTTCTCATGCACACATGTGCCTACTCTGAACTGTGGACTGGCCACTGACCTTGCTGTTTGTGACCATGGATGCCCATTCCCTGTGCAGGTTCTCATGCACACATGTGCCTACTCTGAACTGTGGACTGGCCACTGGCCTTGCTGTTTTTCACTTTGTTTGCCCATTCCCTGTGCAGGTTCTCATGCACACGTGTGCCTACTCTGAACTGTGGACTGGCCACTGGCCTTGCTGTTTGTGACCATGGATGACCATTCCCTTTGCAGGTTCTCATGCACACATGTGCCTACTTTGAACTGTGGACTGGCCACTGCCCTTGCTCTTGTCTACTTTTGATGCCTATCTCGGTAATATGTAATAAAGACAGTTACTCCTGTTGTCTGCTTTGTCAGTGTCCTTTCTATATGAAAATGTATTATGTATGTGTATGGTTTTATGTGACACATAATCTGTATGCCACTTTAACATTGCCAATGGCTTGTTTCACTTTTTCTGAGTTTACCAGAGGTGACAGGCACTTCAGTTCTTCTTGAGTCTGAGGCTTGGGGGTGCAATGATGGTTGTTTGTGATGACCTACTGTTATCCAAATCATTATATGGTCAGGTTTGCTAAATTGTACACATGACATGTTAGGATGCACTACCAGCACAGAGGGGAATTCTATCCACAGGATTGCAGGCAGGCTGGCCAGGGTCCATCATGTGTGTGTGATCTTTCTTGATGTGTGAACAGCAGTGTTGGTATATGGTCATCTTGTGATGGGCTGTCTTCCTAGTCACATGGGTACATTTGTATGTGTGCACTTTAGTGGTCATGAAGTGTGAAGGGGGTGACTTGGTCAGTAGTGTTGATGTGTGTGTGTCCCTGCAATGCCAACTGCACACATGTATGACCCAGGAGCTGAGTGCCTGTTTATTTGATTTGTCAGCCCTGTGCTTGTGATTGTGTGCACATGTGGGAGTTGTAGGTTGTGCACTGTACAGTGTGTTGGTGTGTCCTTGCACTCCTGGGGGACACCTACTTGTTGTTGCTGCCAGTTGTGAGTATGCAGAGTGTGTGACAGCCAAGTCTGTGTTTTGTTTTGTTGTTCAGCCATGTGTCTTGTTACTGTTTGTGCTCACTGTGCAGACCTGCTCAGCCACACTGACATTGTTGGTGAGTTTTCTCATGCATTGCTGTCACTTGAGCCATTTTTGGCTCCAGTATGGTATGTGGAGTCATACCATCCCCTAGCTTTGCTCCTGAAGCCTACCCATTGTGAGTGACTCCTCCATGGATTTGTGTATAGTACACTCCTGACCTGTCCACTACTGATTTACACAACACTTCACTATCATGTCACCTGTCCCCTTGGGTTGCCAGTGTGTGAGCCTCCTCACCACTTCATTAGTTACACTGTGCTTTGTGGTGCTGATCTGTGCACAGGACCAATGTGCCACTCAGGACAGTTTCACATATGGTTATGTGTGATTTTCTTGTACTGGTTTGCAGTCATGGTTGATCATGTGCAGTGCAACTGTTTGTGCTGCACAGTCCTCTGTTCATGTTGTTTGCACCTGGGTTTCCTTGAGTTGTGCATCTGTGATTGTTGGGTTAGCTGTATGTGTGTTTGGCGAGGTACGGCTACCCTTCCAGAGTGTGATGTTGTTTGTGTGCTGTGCTGATTTGTGTTGTGGGAGTACATGGTGTGACACTGAGATGTGTGTGCTACTGATTTGGTTGGTGTGCACACACTGCTTGGCCTGCATGGAGTGCTTTCAGTGTATGTTGCCTTGTACTTGCCTGGTGTGCATCCCCTGATGTCCAGCTGAGTTTGCAATGTGATGTATTGGCATGTGCATCTGTTGTGTTTTTGTTGTGGATGTATGCAGTGTTTGGGCTGTGTTGGCTCTTTCTGCTGACAGATGCTCTGTGTGTGATGTTCTATTTGCATTACATTGTGTGTGAGTTGGATGTGCATTGTGATACATTCAGATGTGTGTTGCAGGTGTAGTGTAGATTACTTGTGTGTGTGTCACATGCAGCAAGTTCTGTTCTGGTTGCTGGCCTTGTTTGAGTGCACACTAGTGCTATGCCCTCCTATCTTTGACCTGTCACTTGTCAGGGTTGTGCATGTGCATGCATGTGGTACACTATAACACCATGTTGACTTGATGGGCGGTGTGGTGTGTCTGTCTGTGTTAGCTTATTGTCCCATTGATCCCAGTTTGTGTTCATGATTGTTTTGAGATGATGCACTTCTTGTTTGTGTTGGGGTATGGTGTCTGTGCATTGCTCCTGGGTGACAATTCTGTGTACTCCTGTTCTGTCTAGGGACACATTGCCTTTCCACTGTTTGGCTGCACATGTCTGGGCTTGTTGGACTTCTGTGGATGTTGTTGGTGAGCTTTGTGTTTGACTGTTGTTTTTGTGTCTGCATTGGTTCAGGCATCCCTGAGTGTGAGTGTGATGTTTGTAGGTGCAGCACAGGGTGTGTGGTTGGTTATCAGTGAACTCACAGGGCCTTATTTGCACCATTATGTGTGTTTCTCACAGGTGTAGAGTGTTGCAGGTGTGAGGTGGGTAGGTGAGGGGCATGTGTGGAGGTCCTACTTGTGTTTGACAGTCATGGAGTGTGACAATGAGCCATGTGTGTTGTGCTGATGACATACACATGTCAGGTAAGTTGACACAGATGTGTGGCTGGTCACTGTATGACTTCAGATGCTTACTATCATTCCTGTGCCTATGCATGGCTTGCCTTGCTGTCTCCCTGAGTTGTTGCACAGAGGTCACTGTGATTTAATTTCACTCACTGTGCCAGCCATGTCTGATTTGATGGCCTAAGGGTGGTGTGATATGTTCCTTCTCTTGCATGTGATGTACACATGCTTTGTGGCTTGCTCCATGACTTTCTAACACTGTCCACCTCACTTTTGCCTAGCCCATTTATTGTCCTCCATTGCTGCTGACATCTGTTATGTGTATGTGGCTGTGTGTCAGTGTGGGGTGTGTCTGGGTGACTTGACAGGCAGTGTGTACAGTTGAGTGGTTGTTCATATGCAGTGTGAGTGTTCATTTTGTGAGTGGACTCAGTTTGCTTGACATGAGTGGGGGGGTAGGTGTGAGGTGAGGAATGCCCTTCCCCTGAGCTTCTGTGCAGTGTGTTCCTCTTCTCCCCCACCTTCTGAGACAGGCTCCCTGGTTGTTTGGTGTGTGTGGTGCAGGATCAGGGTACACCTGGCTGGTTAATTGTGCAGGGGGGCACAGGAGGAGCACACAGCATATCCCCTAATGGTTGTGGGGGGCGTAGTGTGTGAAGGGTGAGGGTGGGGCCCTATGATCTTTGTGGACTGCCCATGCCTGGCGCTGGCCCTGCCTACTACATTGTGCACATTTTTCCCGCGTCTGCACCGCTGCGGTGACGTGACCGGGACATTGCTGTGATTTCACGGTTGATGGATGGCCCGGATGCGGAGGGGTGATTTGGTGACAGGTAGGACATGTGTGGGTACACTTGGGGATGTGTTCCTGTCCCCACCAGAGTGTCTGATGTGGACAGGAACCGTATTTCAGCCCAGTAGTTGTGTGTTGTGGTTGTGTGCGGAGTTGTGTGATTGCGTACCTGCGGCGTTGTCCGCGACGGGCCATTATTTGCTGGTAGTGGAGCAGGTACAGCACCGGAAATGCGTGTAGAGCTGGATCCATTGTGGTCGGGACTGGGTGGAGGGGTCCGGGAGTCTGGTTTCGCGCTCCGCTGTCCTGCTTCCGCCGTCTCTGGTTGGGTGATTTTTCCGCTGCGGTGTGACGGGCTGTTTGGGGCATCGTGATTTGTACGGCGGACGGAACGTCATTATGCACGGCGGTGGGTCTCTATTGGCTCATTCCGCCATGGTGGCTGGCGCATTTTTATGGCGGTTCACGTCGCACCGCCGCGGACGGGAAATGGGCTTTGTTTGCCCATCGTAATATGGCGGGCGTGAGGCCCGCTCCTGGCGTGCGGAAAATGACATTTTCCGCCACTGCCAGCACCGCGGAGGTGCCTCTGCCCGCCATCGTAATGAGCCCCTTTGTGCCTGGTTTGCATCACAAAAGTGACACAAACCTGGTGCAAAGTGTTGCTTTGGGTTTTGCCTTCCAGAGCAAATCATGAACTGCATTGGAAAGTAGTCCTAAAGTAACATAAGGTACCACTATGTGCTTCTTTGTGTAAAGAAGGCATGCCACGGATAGTACATGGATGTTCCCAGGCACCCACCAATAGATTTTGATGCTAATCCCTATCTGCTAACTTCGCTAGAAAGGGATTTACGACAAAAATTACACCTCCTTGAGGCAGGAGTAAAGTTGGAGAAAAGATTTATTTTCTCCATACCTTTCCAACTTTGCTTGTTTGCTGCACCGTACACAGGGTCAGACTGAGAACCAAAACCAGCCCTGGCAAACTTCTCGGCTGGCCCTTGGGGAGGGGGGTAGGGGGTGCGGCCGAGCTGTTTACTAGGGCCGGTTTCGGCCTATTTTGTGACAGGGGGCCGATATTGCCGGCCCCCGGTAACAAAAACGGCCCCCCAAGAGCCCAAAACCGGCCCCCACGCTGGCGGCCAACCGGGGAAATGCCCGGTGCCCGCTACGGCCAGTCCGGCCCTGACCGGACAGCACACATAACAAGAAGTAAAGTGTTACACTTTGTTAAATCATAGAATTGTGTACAGGAAAGGCACATTTCAAGTATAAAACCTATGTTTGATATTGCACACACCCTGTAATATGGTGCAAGGATGTGTGCAGTGGCACAAGGCAGTCTTAGGTATGCCAGCACTAGAGGAGGAAGCAGCATATCTCAGAAATATGGATCTGCCCCTTCGATTCTCCAGCCCAAGCATTCTTAACATATAATGCCTACCAGTAGGGATGCCATGTGACTCCTTATAGTACTCTTTGTCTTAAATAGCATTTTCCATACATTGATTTACACTTTTGTATGACTCATTGTCTATGAATAATATGACTCTGATGTAAAGCACTCTCATACTCTACATTGGGATAAATAGCGCTATATAGTAAATAGAAGTGAAATGAGGGGCTAAGGAGAGATGAGGGAAACAGTTTGAGGGTGGTAGTAAGGAAATCTGTCAAGAAGGACCTCAGTGTAGTTGGGACAAGAAAGATTGTCGCACGGGGCGCCACCAACATTGAAGCCAGCCCTACACTTCCTTAACTTACCACCAGGGACGTAAAATAGTGCTAGTCAAAAATGTTTTACGATTTCACCCAGAGTATTCTAGAAAGCCACTTGCGATTGGGGCCATACTTTTTTCGGATTAACTTTCCCCTACCCGGTTGTGAATATTGACACTGTAGTGTGCCCTGGAAAGCTTATTGGGAAAAAGGTGCAAACGCCGCCGTTCTCAATATGTGGAAGCGTAAACCCCAGCACTGTAAAATAGGAGAATTCGTTTTGCGCGTTCTGGCTCGTACTCCTTAAATAAAGTTACAGTACTTTACTGCCGTCCTAATGAATGTGAGCGCCGGTACTCCCTGTTCTCAGCGGGGCCATTGCTTAATGAATTGCCTAATGCGTTTGATTACTGTTACACAGCAGAACGTGGAAAATGGCCGCAGAGATTTGCCAGACCCACAGGAGGATATGAAGAGAATGAATTGGATCAATAGGATTGCTTCGCTCATCTCACTGCAGCCCATTACTGGCTCCTCTGTGGAAGCTGGCGTAATGTGATTCTGCGGTTTGTCCTTTTTTTTGGTTGCTATTCGCAAATTTAAATCTCTTTAGCCTTTTTAAAAAAAATTTTTTTTAGGTCTTGTCTTCTTGGACTCATAACGGATCCCCGGGCGCCACTCGTGGTTCCTCCCATTGACACATAAATTAATTAAGAAAACTTTTATGCCAATTACTTTATGCCCTTGGCTTTTATATGTTTCTGTAGCGCGGCAGCTAATTAAAGATATGATTCATAATTACTGGTCGATCGCTGAGTTGAGTAATGGAATCAGGAACAGTTCCAACAGGAAATTATTTATTTATATATGTATGTGTGTATTAGTGTACATAACCATCAAATCATCACTAATTGTTACTTAACGTAGAGAGATACATAATTTAACAGAGAAACAATTAATTTTTTTTCGTACCATAATCAGGAACATAAAAGCGCGTCTCCAATTATTTTAAAGAGTGCAATAATTATTCTAAATATTTATGCTCAGCAGATGTTTATTTGCAGATTATAAGCAATGAGCAGCATTCAGCATTATCTCACGTTCCCAGGCACACTGTCACTGCAAATACACTGCTGTGGTAATGAAGTGTTACCCAAAAGTGACCCCCAGATAATTCTTCAGTGCAGCAGACAACTGTTAGAGGGAGGAACAAATATAATTAAACAGGGATTCCGGATGAAAAAACGTGGGATGGTAAGAGCACTGAAAACTCTTTTTATACTTCTAAAAACAGCGGAATAGCCTGTTGCATAGTTCTCCACAGGTATCCCAGTGGGCAGAAATGCTAGGGGCATATTTACAAAGAATTGGTGTAGGGCAGCTCTGCAATTCATTTTAGTGCATGGCCATATGCCAATTCAAAAGGACAGGAATGAACAGTATTTACAAGATACGGTGCATTCCTGTCCTTTTTGCCTGCGCACAAATTTGCAGCTGAGCGCCAACGCAGGATGCAAGGGTGTCTGTGATGTTGGTAGGATGGTTTTTGTGCAGGAAGGTATTCAATCATGAGAAGCGTTTTCCTCGTTTCATGTGTGCTGCAGAATACAGCACAAGTGGAAAGAGGTAAACATTTCTCCTCGTTACACCTGCTCTAAGGAGGCACAAGGTTTTGGCGATGCCCCAGGTTTACGAGATATTGTAAATCTGGGGCAGCGTCAAAGTCCATGGATGTTGCATGGGAACACCCACAGCAACACCCATGGAACGCTCTTTGACACAGAGTAAGGCAAGGCATAGTAGACATGGCTAAGCCCTTTGCGCCACAGGAACATCAAAAAGTGACTTTCTGGCAGTGCACAGGGCTTGTAAATAAGCCCCATAGTTTATAGAACGTATTATCTGCGTGTGGTACTCTACAATGCTCTCTCTTCTGCCTTTAATGAAAGTGCCCTAATTTTTGTATGGTGCAAAAGGGGTTTCAAGCACTATAGTCTTAGCACATTACCGCCCTTATTATCAATGTCCAGGTGTTGGGGGCACATTTATCGCAGCTGATAACTAATGATACCTTGTGGATTGCTATTGCACGCATGTGATAAATAGCTCCTAATACACGTTTTCCCGATTATATGGAAATAACATGCCCATTTTGGTGTCCTGGTAACTACTGGATATTTTCCCGTGTTAAATTGCAGCAAGCATAAAATGACCACATTTAACTCCAGGGTCAGACTTCATTACCACACCTGGTAATTACGTGGTGTGATCGGAATCATACTTGGGCATGAGCAGCCGGGCCCAGGGCACCTAGATTTAGAATGGCGCACAATGAGATTACCTAGATGTGTACATTATTTTTAAAATTTCGGCCGCCAGTGCCTGTTCATTTTCTGTATAAGCCTTTGATCTTTTCGTTTGTATCCCTATATTTCCTTCCCCCCTCCCATCTCCTTCTCACCCACGCCCTCTCCTGTGGCCTCTCACCCGCAACTTAGCAGTTGAATAGGATTCAGGTGAAGGGAGAGGGGGCGGTTTGTGTTCACTGGCCAGGCACTTGGCACGTAAACACAAAAAGGCCTCCGCTAAGATCATCAACAGCAGCAAGGAGGAAGATTAGGGGGGAGAGCAGGACATCAGCAGTGATGGTAGCAGGGGGCAGACCATAGGTGCTGGAAGTAGAGGTGCTGGGGGAGCTGCAGCACCCCCAGAAATAGTTATGCTGGAGTTCAGAATGTGAATGACAAATGAAGATGCCTTTACATTTTCTGTTTACCTGGTCACATTTGCTGCACATTCGAAGACAAAGGTCAAATGTCAAGCTATATCTTCTGACAAATTCCTGTTTATATGGAAACTGGGGTGTACTTTTATTTCTCTACCTGCAAAATGAGAGAATTTTGTAAAAGTGATCTAAGTGACAAGACTGCTGAGGTGCAGAAAAAGGAAATGAAAGACAAGGCTGTAGCAAGTCAGTTTTTTTCTAACACATAAGAATATTTAAATATCGGGAAATTAACTATACACATATTTCAAATTATATCAGCAATTAGTAAAGCACAAATGAGGCACTTTTTTGCAATTCTGAAGTGTGATGGAAACAAAGATTTTAATAGGATTAAATCAAGATAATTTTCTTTGTGATGCGGAAATGATGAATATTCACTGAACCCCAATTTCCACACATTATCGTTTTTGGGCTATATCGTTTTACCTGTAAAACTGCATGTCAATGCAAATTTAGTGGTTATTTCAACAGAAAATGTACTGTCTATAATGATAGTGAGCTACCACACCAGTGCTAAAAAATGCACCACCAGCAACATACCACACCATTACCACTGTACTGCTGAATAGGCGTGGTACATTTGCTACTGTTGTGTTTTTTTGTATGACGTTTCGGTTTTTCACAATCCGTATGAGTTCAATGATATAGTATTAATGGCAGCACCCTAACTCTAAAAACCTCTGGGGTAGACCTTCCTTAAGTCTTAGTGGCTACAGCTAGAATAGCAGCAATTAATATTTTACTCATGAAAGAAATATATTTTAAATATCACAGTTATTCTTCGAAGGGTGTCCTATATTGATGGCTGTTATACACTGCGCTTAGAAAAGACAGAAGTGCACAAGCAGTAGTGAGGATAGTGGGTGGTGGATTAGGAGGGGTGCCAAATGTAGTTTTGCCAGGGGCACTATTAGAGCACAGAACTGCCCTTGGTGTGATAAAGTATGCATAACTTATAAGTCTGAATCCTACACAAATGGATGTTTATGCAGGGGTGGATTTTTACAGGCCAATCATAATGAGGGCCTAACTCAACAACAAATGCTATTTATGGCCAAAATAAATGCAGAAAAATATACCATCTTTTGTTTATTTCTCAGTAGTTCATGCATTTAATAGAAAATATAGCAAAATAGAGTTTTGTTGACAATACAATTCGTATGGATTGCAGTAGTAAAAATTACCCACGCTCATTTATGGAAGAGAAGAAAGTGAATTCTTGAGCAACTCACACCAGAGGAAGGCTTTGGGTATTTTCTGGGGCTACTGCTGACAGCACTGCTGCCTCTCAATCATTTTTTCCATGTGATTCCTTGAGTCTGTGTCTGTTATGTATTGGTCTTTTAGACTTTTGATATTTGTTTTTGAATTCATTCTGAGGGTTCACTGATAGAATATCGATGGCAAAAACATCAATGGTAAAAATATCGACAAAAAAATATAGATAGTAAAAATATTGACTACCTATACTTAAACAGGTAAGTACAAAAATATTGAATCAAAAATATCGAAGTTAAAAATATAGATGTAAAAAATATATATTAAAAATATAATTAAAATAAAATAATATATATTAAAAATATAAAATATTAATATTATCTTTAACAAAATAAATTAAATGTAATATACATTTTAACTAAATATTAAAATAAACTAAATTTAAAAAAATATAAACACACAAACAATAATTTATACATATACATATATTTACTTTAAAATAATTTATTAACTATTATCTTTATTTAATTTTTAAACTTTTAAATTATATAACAATAATATATATACATATATCAATGATAAAAAAATATAAAAAAACATTCTATAATTAAATAAAACTTTAAACTATTAAAACAAAATTAAAACGTACATTTCGCAACACAATAAATACAACAGTAGGGAAAATGATAAATGGCGAAACAATTAAATTTACTATTCCAACTGCACTAAGTGCAATAGTAGGGAAAATGTTGGATAGCGGAGGGGTAAAAATTACTATTCCCACTCCAAAGAGTGCAACAGTAGGGAAAGTGTTGGATAGCGGAGGGGTAAACTTTACTATTCCCACTCCATTGAGTGCAAAAGCAGGGTAAATGTTGGATAGTAGAATAATTACATTTACTATTCCAACTCCAGTGATTGCAACAGTACGGAAAATGTTGGAAAGCGGAAATTACTATTCCCACTCCAGTGAGTGCAACAGTAGGGAAAGTATTGGATAGCGGAGGGGTAAAAATTACTATTCCCACTCCAGTTTGTGCAACATTGGGAAAGTATTGGATAGCGGAGGGGTAAAAATTACTATTCCCACTCCAATTGAATGCAACAGTACGGAAAGTGCTGGATAGCGGAAGGGTAAAAATTACTATTCCCACTTCAAAGAGTGCAATAGTAGGGAAAGTGCTGGATAGCTGAGAGGTAAAAATTACTATTCCCACTTCAAAGAGTGCAACAGTAGGGAAAGGGCAGTATAGCGGAGGGGTAAAAATTACTATTCCCACTCCAGTGAGTGCAACAGTAGGTAAAGTGCTGGATAGCGGAGGGGTAAAAATCACTATTCCCACTCCAGTGACTGCAACAGTAGGGAAAGTGCTGGATAGCGGAAGGATAGAAAATTACTATTCCCACTCCAGTGAGTGCAACAGGAGGGAAAGTATTGGATAGCGGAGGGGTAAAAATTACTATTCCCACTCCAATGAGTGCTACACTAGGTAAAATGTTGGATAGTGGAGGGGTAAAAATTACTATTCCCACTCCAGTGAGTGCAACAGTAGGGAAGGTATTGGATAGCGGAGGGGTAAAAATTACTTTTCCTACTCCAGTGAGTGCAACAGTAGGGAAAGTGCTGGATAGCGGAGGGGGAAAAATACTATTCCCACTCCAGACAGTGCAACAGTAGGGAAAGATTTGGATAGCGGAGGGGTAAAAATTACTATCCCCACTCCAATGAGTGCTACAGTAGGGAAAATTTTGGATAGGGGAGGGGTAAAAATTACTATTCCCACTCCAGTGAGTGCAACAGTAGGGAAAGTATTGGATAGCAGAAAAACAAAAATTATTAATAACATTTAAACAAGTAAAAAAATTAAATAATCTTAGAAATGTTATGTTATGTTAACAGAAACTTCTAAAGCGCACGGTCACCAAAGAGGTTTCATGGCGCTAATCTTGAACAATATTTTGGCACACTAGACTATGCATAAGCTTGCTCAAACAACCAGGTCTTAAGCACCTTTCTAAAACCCAGCAGGTTGTCGCACTTCCTGATTGCCAGAGGTAAGGAATTCCAGAATTTAGGGGCAAGGTAGGAGAACCTACATCCACCCTGACGTTTGAGTTTAATGACAGGGGTAGACAGTAAATGAGAATGGGCTGACCGTAGGTTACGAAGTGGAACATACTTCGTAATCATGCTGCTTACAAATTTGGGGCTCTTACAATGCAAAGCCTTGAAAATTAAGCACCCTGTCTTAAAAGCTGCACGTTGTGCGACAGGTAGCCAATGAAGTTTAGATAACCATGGTCTGGCAGATTGCCATTTAGGTTGTTTATAAATTAGTCTCGCAGCCTGGTTCTGTACCAATTGTAGGCGTTTAAGTAGGAACAGAGGCAGGCCCAGATAGATGGAATTTGAAAAATCAAGGCGCGAGAGAACCAAAGCTATCACCACCTGAGTCAGGGCTGAATGAGTCAGCAAGTAGGCAATCCTCCTAATCTTTCGCAATTGGAAAAAGCAGGAGGAAACCACTGCCCCCACTTGTCCTCTAAGCGAGAGGTCAACATTTATAGTGACACCCAAGCTTTTCACAGAAAGAGAGGGAGTAGGGGGATTTCCCAATTCTGTCGGCCAAAAATGAGGGCCCCAGGAGATCTCACTCTTCCCAGGCAGCACTAATTCCGTCTTGCCCGGGTTGAGTTTGAGATGGTTGAGATCCATCCAATGCTGAATATGAAGCATAGTAGCTTGGAATTCAAGGACAGAATCAGGAGAATCTAAGGTAAAAACAAGCTGGAGATCATCAGCATAGTTAAAGGAAGTTATCTTTCTATTCTTCAATGAGTGGATCAAGGGCTTAAGGTAAAGATTAAATAAGTGGGGGGATAGGGATGAACCCTGTGGCACCCCGCATGTAGTAGCGAGCTTAGAGGCAGTAAAAGGACCAAGTCGCACTGCTTGGGCTCTGCCTTCAAGGAAGGACCCTATCCAGTTGTAGGCGGTGCCCTGTATACCGGCCTGCCCGACACGGTCCATCAAAATTTTATGATCGACCGTGTCGAACGCGGCCGACAAATCCAGGAGCACCAGGACCTGGGGAATGCCCTTGTCTGCATTAGCTCTCAGAGTGTCCAGTACTGCAAGAATTACAGACTCAGTTGAGTGGGCAGGTCGAAAACCGGCTTGTTGTGGCTCTAGATGATCTGACTGTTCAATGAAGTTAGAGAGGCTCTTAGCCACATGAGCCTCTAAAATTTTGGCCAAGAAGGGAAGGAGAGAGATGGGACGATAATTCGAAGGATTGAGGGGGTCAGCTCCAGGTTTTTTAAAAGCGGGACCACAATAGCATTCTTGAAAGCACTAGGGACCTTGCCCTGTGCAAGAGACTCGTTAAGAAACGGAAGCACGCTATGAGATAGGGCAGAAAAGGCGTCCCTCAAAACATAAGGTGGGCAGCAATCGGAGGGAGACCCCGATTTTACACGGGTCATTAAATCTAATAGGGTCTGAGGACAGATACTTGGAAAGTGAGCCATAGTGGCTGAATTAATTGGCAGATTGTCCAAATGTTCTGTACTAACAGCAATGGGAATACTAGCTTTAATTATGGAAATTTTATCCAGGAAATAATTATTCAGGGAGTTACATAGCTCTTGGGTAGGTGTCTGACTGGGGAGTATTCTCTCAGCATTACAAAGGTCATTGACTATCGTAAATATTTCCTTTGGTTTATTCTGGGCATTTAATATTCTAGCTGAGAAATAAGCTGCTTTGATTTCCAGAATAGCTTTTTTATACTCTTTACGAGCTAACAGAAACTGTTGTTTATCTTCCATAGAGTATCGTAACCTCCATTTCCTCTCCTTTTGAAGAAGCTCAAGTTTTTGTGTTTTAAGCTCGGTGGTAAACCATTTATGTGCATCTGAATGGCGGGCACGAGAAAATTTAGTAAGTGGAACGTGGACATTACAAGCAAGTAGTAGCCAGTTCGAAATGGTCTCTTCCATAGAGTCAACATCAGTATTAAAAATGGGAACTGAGTTGGCCAATGTTTTGACAAATTCTGAATTATCAATAGTCCTCCACTTTCTTGTCATACCTCCCACTACCGTGGGGGTTTTAGGTTTAAAATTTATAGTGACCGTAAATTTTATTAAGTGATGATCTGACCATATACATGGTGAGATTGTGGGCACCGATAATATAAGGTTTGAAGACCAGATTTGGTCCAAGGTATGTCCCTTTATATGGGTAGGGGAGGATAAGTGCTGGGCCAGATTCAAGTTATAGAGTAATTCAGACAGTTCTACGGCATGTGGCCCACCAAGGGCATCATGAAACCAGTAGTTCAGGTCTCCTATCAGTAAAACCTTGGCATAGTTCATAACAAGGTTGGCCATTTGTTCACTCAAAGAGAGAGGAAAAGTAGGCATGGCCTGAGGGGGTCGATAAATTAATACAAGGATAACAGACCCAGTATTAGTATCAAGTTTAATGACAATATTCTCTACCTCCGGAAGATCGAGGGAAGATAGAGTCGTAAACTTATAATTTTTATGTATAATAGCGGCAACACCACCACCAGGCTTTCCTGAAGGCCGATTGACAGACAAGATGTAATAATCCGAAGGAAGTGCCGCTAAAATATCCGGGGTAGAGTCCTGGGTTAACCAGGTTTCAGTAACCAGGAGAACATCTGGTTTTTCCGAGGTAAGCAGCAAAAAGATGTCTAACTGGTGTTTAACCAGAGAACGAGTGTTAAGATAAAAAATGCGCAGGGCCGTGTGTTTGACTGAGATAGGACCAGAGGTAGACGGATAACGCGAGATAGGGGGAAGAGGGGCAGCATGGCGGCACTGAGTTTGAAGGATACCATTATCCATGATGCGGCTGTAAACAGCGGGATCAAGAGGGAGACAAAGTTGAGCTAACAGCCTAAGTGCCTTGGACGAGTATTTAATAATTTGACCAGGATTCGTTGCCCCTGGGCCCGTCTGGGCGCGGACGGGCGCAGACGGGCTTGCCTTAGGCGCGCCCGCTGCGCGCGTCCACTGCGCTCCCGCGCTATGGCGAGCATATATGCCTGGGCCCCGCCTCTTACTCCTCCTCCTTACGGCCAATTGGCTAAGGCCTAGGGGTGGAGAGCCTCAGGGAAACGGCAGGGAACCAGCGAGCTCGAATTTAAAAATTAAGTTTTGCCCCACTTCAATTTAAAAGCAGTTTAAACACAGTACATTACAACAATTTTTAAAAAGGATTAGCAAGCTATCAGCAGCGGTTCGCGCGTCAATATCACACAAGATTGTCCGCTCCCGCGCTATGGCGAGCATTTATGCCTGGGCCCCGCCTCTTACTCCTCCTCCTTACGGCCAATTGGCTAAGGCCTAGGGGTGGAGAGCCTCAGGGAAATGGCAGGGAACCAGCGAGCTCGAATTTAAAATGTAAGTTTTGCCCCACTTCAATTTAAAAGCAGTTTAAACACAGTACATTACAACAATTTTTAAAAAGGATTAGCAAGCTATCAGCAGCGGTTCGCGCGTCAATATCACACAAGATTGTCCGCTCCCGCGCTATGGCGAGCATTTATGCCTGGGCCCCGCCTCTTACTCCTCCTCCTTACGGCCAATTGGCTAAGGCCTAGGGGTGGAGAGCCTCAGGGAAACGGCAGGGAACCAGCAAGCTCGAATTTAAAATGTAAGTTTTGCCCCACTTCAATTTAAAAGCAGTTTAAACACAGTACATTACAACAATTTTTAAAAAGGATTAGCAAGCTATCAGCAGCGGTTCGCGCGTCAATATCACACAAGATTGTCCGCTCCCGCGCTATGGCGAGCATTTATGCCTGGGCCCCGCCTCTTACTCCTCCTACTTACGGCCAATTGGCTAAGGCCTAGGGGTGGAGAGCCTCAGGGAAACGGCAGGGAACCAGCGAGCTGGAATTTAAAATGTAAGTTTTGCCCCACTTCAATTTAAAAGCAGTTTAAACACAGTACATTACAACAATTTTTAAAAAGGATTAGCAAGCTATCAGCAGCGGTTCGCGCGTCAATATCACACAAGATTGTCCGCTCCCGCGCTATGGCGAGCATTTATGCCTGGGCCCCGCCTCTTACTCCTCCTCCTTACGGCCAATTGGCTAAGGCCTAGGGTGGAGAGCCTCAGGGAAACGGCAGGGAACCAGCGAGCTCGAATTTAAAATGTAAGTTTTGCCCCACTTCAATTTAAAAGCAGTTTAAACACAGTACATTACAACAATTTTTAAAAAGGATTAGCAAGCTATCAGCAGCGGTTCGCGCGTCAATATCACACAAGATTGTCCGCTCCCGCGCTATGGCGAGCATTTATGCCTGGGCCCCGCCTCTTACTCCTCCTTACGGCCAATTGGCTAAGGCCTAGGGGTGGAGAGCCTCAGGGAAACGGCAGGGAACCAGCGAGCTCGAATTTAAAATGTAAGTTTTGCCCCACTTCAATTTAAAAGCAGTTTAAACACAGTACATTACAACAATTTTTAAAAAGGATTAGCAAGCTATCAGCAGCGGTTCGCGCGTCAATATCACACAAGATTGTCCGCTCCCGCGCTATGGCGAGCATTTATGCCTGGGCCCCGCCTCTTACTCCTCCTCCTTACGGCCAATTGGCTAAGGCCTAGGGGTGGAGAGCCTCAGGGAAACGGCAGGGAACCAGCGAGCTCGAATTTAAAATGTAAGTTTTGCCCCACTTCAATTTAAAAGCAGTTTAAACACAGTACATTACAACAATTTTTAAAAAGGATTAGCAAGCTATCAGCAGCGGTTCGCGCGTCAATATCACACAAGATTGTCCGCTCCCGCGCTATGGCGAGCATTTATGCCTGGGCCCCGCCTCTTACTCCTCCTCCTTACGGCCAATTGGCTAAGGCCTAGGGGTGGAGAGCCTCAGGGAAACGGCAGGGAACCAGCGAGCTCGAATTTAAAATGTAAGTTTTGCCCCACTTCAATTTAAAAGCAGTTTAAACACAGTACATTACAACAATTTTTAAAAAGGATTAGCAAGCTATCAGCAGCGGTTCGCGCGTCTATATCACACAAGATTGTCCGCTCCGGCGCTATGGCGAGCATTTATGCCTGGGCCCCGCCTCTTACTCCTCCTTACGGCCAATTGGCTAAGGCCTAGGGGTGGAGAGCCTCAGGGAAACGGCAGGGAACCAGCGAGCTCGAATTTAAAATGTAAGTTTTGCCCCACTTCAATTTAAAAGCAGTTTAAACACAGTACATTACAACAATTTTTAAAAGGATTAGCAAGCTATCAGCAGCGGTTCGCGCGTCAATATCACACAAGATAAATAAACAATATTTTAAAAATATACAATTAAATATATTAAACATATAAAAAGAACAAATATTATAATGTTAATTACATATAACAAAAACCTACAAATATAATATAAAAAAATAATAAATACATTTATAAACAATATTTATTTAAAAGGAATAAATATTCACAAACAAACAAATTATTTAAAACATAAATGTATTTATTTTATTTCCTACCCTATAACACCACACCAATAAAAAAAGACATCAACATTTTTATTGAAATGTATTAACATAATTAACATAATTAATAATGAATTTAAAATATATTATTATTAAAAAAGATAATAAACATTCATTAAGTACACATTCTTAAACACTGTAATATCCACAACACACACCTAAAATAATTACACAATTAGGATTATTAATTACTAATTAATTAATTAAAATTAATTAACAAATAATAAATAATTCATCAATAAAAAAAAATTACTTCACACCCTTCACACCATTTATACCAATAAACACCACAACACACACCTAAAATTAATTACACAATTACCATAATTAATTACTAATTAACTAAATTAAATTAATTAACAACTAATTAATAATTCATCAATAAAAAATAAATTACTTCCCACCCTTCCCACCATTTACACCTATAAAAACCACAACACACACCTAAAATTAATTACACAATTACCATCATTAATTACTAATTAATTATTTTAAAATAATTAACAACTAATTTTTAATTCATCAATTAAAAATAGATTACTTCCCACCCTATTCCCCTATAAACCCACAACCCACTACGGAACTAAAAATGCAAAATTCTATTAGAAAAAATTAATAACTAATATAAATAAACAATAACATTTATATAATTAAATTAATTCCCACCATATTCCCCTATAAACCCACAACCCGCTACGGAACTAAAAACGCAAAATTCAATAAAAATTTTTTTTATTAACTACTAAAATTTTAAAACATATAATAAAAATACAAACAATTCTTATACAAAAAAACAAACATCACACACATATAAAATATATACTAAAATACATAACATTAATAAAAAATCGATATTTTTAACAACTATGGGGCACATTACGATACCCTGCGTAAAAAAATCCGCCAGGCATGGAAGCGGCAAAAATCCGCCCGCACACACCGCCTGAACACCGACCACGCCATTATGAGTACACAAACTGAAAACCGCCATCGGCGGAAAAATCATACAAAATACCGCCCGCCATCGTCCGAGTCGGAGTCAAACCGCCCGCCACGGACGGAAACACGCACGACAACACAAAACCGCCCGCCCACACGGCCGACACACCGCACGTGAAATTACGATCGCACCGCCATGAGCGCGGAAAAACAACAAATATACCGCCCGCCAGCGCAAACAACGCCGATGAGAATCGACACGGCAGAAGCCATGGCGCCCACGTACCTGCACAGAAACCATCCGCACACAAAACCAATAGCACACAACATGGCCAACAAGTCCACACAGCAAGGCACGCACAAATACACAAGCACAGTACACATCCCGAAAACCCCCCGGACAAACAAAAAATACAAAGGCCAGAACCCCAGACACAACACACCTGAAAACAACAGACCATGAGGACACACCCACATAGGTGAGTACAAAAGCAGCACTCCCACAGACCACAACCCCTTGCTACATTGCAAACCAGAGAGGAGAGGAGAGGACACAGTGACACAGCAAGGACAGCAGCACACCACAGAAACGCACACATCACAACCACCACCACCACCAAACACCGGCACCACAAACCCCCTGCACATTACACAACACACACCGCACCAGCACCACAAACACCATGGCACCACAAAGGATGCCCAAGTTCACGCCCATGGAGCTGACGGTCATGGTCGACGAGATCATCAAGGTGTACCCACAAATCTATGGGAACATGGTCCAGCACACACCACTAGCCACCAGAAACAGAATGTGGACCCGGATCGTAGACCAGGTCAATGCAGTCGGGACCCTGCCCAGGAACAGAACCGAGATAAACAAACGTTGGAATGACGTAAAGAGCCTGGTCAAGAAGAAGGAGGGCAAAAACAGAGAGCTGGCTGCCGTCACTGGCGGAGGGAATCCCGCGCTCTTTAAGACCTTCAAAGCGTGGGAGGAGAAGGTGCGAGTCGTAATACATCCGGAGATCCTCGCCGGATTAGCAGGGGAGTGGAGGCTGGTAAGTACAAACTAATGTATACCAGCACACCGCTATGTACACACATGCGCAACCACCATGCCACAGCTCCCAGGGACAAACACCCCCATGTCCAGCACACAATACACAACACATCACACGCACATGCAACAGACACTACCACACACAGGCCAAACCGAACAACTGTAAGATGCGTGGGGACATGTGTACACTAAGCCAGCCACGTAACCACCAACAGGTCCCCAAATATGCCAGAAGCGCCACAACGAGCACCCACCACACCCATGTGTCCGCCACAGCTGCACCAACTGACAAGTAACAGGTAAGTGGCAGGAACAAAAAGTGCAGTGGGTCGGAGGGGGACAGCTGAAGTACAACACCCACCAGGCCCCCACTCCCACAGACCAGCAAGGTGGAGCACTCCCCACACCCATGTGTCAGGCACAGCTGCACCAACCGACAAGTAACAGGTAAGTGGCAGGAACACAAAGTGCAGTGGGTGGGACGGTGGACAGCCCAAGTACAACACACACCAGGCCCCAGTCCCACAGCACAGCAAGGAGGAGCATCCCCCACACCCACGTGTCAGCCACCGCAGTGCACAACGACAGCCGAAAGGCAGACATCACGGTCCACAGCAATCGGTGTCAGTGGGTGTACAGCCACCCCACGACCCACTACACCCCCCCACCCCCACAGACCTGCAACATGGAGCACCCCCGCTAAGAGCCATGTGGCATCCAGTACAGTGCACGCACGAACAACTTGCAGGTGGGAAACTGGACAGGGCTGGATTACTGGAGGCATGAGGACCATAACACCACCAACACATGGGACATGTCACGTAGCACACGAACACGCAGCACCGCCCACCGTCACGAACAAGTGAACAATGTGCACACGGACATGAACAGCAGACTCACACCCCACATGACCCATCACAGACATAGCAACACCCAAGGAGCCACGTCTGCATGCACAAGCCACACTGAATATAGTCCCACACGGCAGCCACTGTGCAACTCATCACACACAACCGAAACACCATTGAAGTCCTGTCCATGTAGCCCCTACTGCCTGTCAACCACACACCCCACAACTACGCCTATGTAAGACAAACAACACTAGACGCAACAGAGCGGAACAACAGAAATGCACACGAACACCACTGAACCCATCAAACACACAGACACACCATGCACATACAACATACCATCCATCCCATCCGTCAGCCCCAGTCTCATGAAAGGCATGTCATCCGCACAGCTGCCACACATACAGCAGTCATGCTAAGACACATGCCCATGACCAACCATGTGCCAGAAGTCAATTAAGCGCACGACACACTGTGAGCAACAACACACAACATGGGCCACACCCCCCGAGCACTGCAGTGATGCACATGGCACAGGGCAGCACGCACACCAAGGAGATGGGACAACTGCAATACGTTGGCTGGCACACAACTATCACTCACTCATAACGATGCGTCCAATGCCATGTCCAGTAACCACAACAGACAGCAAATATGCAGGGCATGTCAGGCATGCACACACCTCAGACCATGCACTGTCATGCTGCCACAACACATGTCACGTTCGGCACCCATGGCTCACAGCATGTACCCCAAAAGCATATCCCCTCCCAAATGCGAATCTGGGGCATGGCCCCCATGTTGCCATATGCGTTCCTAAGCGTTCCATTTGAACCCCAAAAGCATATTCCCTCCCAAATGCGAATCTGGGGCATGGCCCCCATGTTGCCATATGCGTTCCTAAGCGTTCCATTTGAACCCCAAAAGCATATTCCCTCCCAAATGCGAATCTGGGGCATGGCCCTCATGTTGCCATATGCGTTCCTAAGCGTTCCATTTGAACTCCAAAAGCAAAGTACAAACCAGACCCAGGATGGGCCAGGAGCCCGCATACACCAGAGTCACAATGAGTAGGGGCAAAGCAACACACCCATCGGCATGGCCAATCCGTCCCATGCCACATGTGCACAGCACACAGTCCCATTGCCTAGCACACACACCTACAGATGCCACAGCCACACACTCGCCTCCGGGAAACCCATGTACGAGATTGCACGAACTGCCAATGTCAGACGACTAATACATACTTCGCCAGGTGCAACACAATAACAAATCTCATTCTCTCCACAGGTGACGAACTGCTGGACGCTGGGGATGGAGACAGCAGCCAGCACAGCCAGCCTACAAGCCCCCAACGAGGACACACGGATCTGGAGGATCTGTCCACCTCTTCGGACACGGACCACCAAGCTGGCCCATCTGGCGTGGCAGGGCCCAGCCGCTCCCAGGACCCCTCCTACCCACCAACCCATCATCCAGGGATGCTGAACAGTCCCAGTCCCCTGCTGCCACTGTCGTTGCGGCCACACCCACGGTCATTGCGGCCACTACCACTGCCGCAACCGCCACCATCGCCGCACCGACCACCACCGCCTCCACCACCACCACGTCTTCGCTGGCACCAGCCCCAGCGCAGGTGGTGGCCCGGCCGACTGGATCCACCCTGGGAGCCACAGCGAGGACCGTGGTGAGCAATGTGGCTAGTGGGCAGGCCGGTGGCAGCAGGACTGGTAGGAGGAGCAGGGTCAGGGAAACGCCAGCCTCCCCTGGGAGCCATGCCCTGCCTCAAATGGCCAGAGTCCTTGGGGCCTATGAAGAGGCCCAAGGACAATGGGCCAGGTCTGCTACTGACACGCGGGAGGTGCTGGGGGTGCTGAGGTCCATGGACGCCCATATGGGCCAATTCGTGTCCCGTATGGACCAACTCGTGGACCTCATGGGCCAGCTGGTGGTGGCGGTGGGGTCACAGGCAAGGCCAGCAACACCACCTCCGCCACCACCTGCTAGGGCGCAGGCTCGGGCAGCAGTGTCCACTTCCCCTGCGTCCACAGCCAGTGAGCACACCTCACCCACCACCAGCAGGTCGCCACCACACACCCCCTCCCAAACGTGGAAGGGGCCGTCCGAAGAGGAAACAGATCTCCCGGGAGGACTTCGCACGCTCCAGTCGCAAGTGAGGCAGCCAGCCAGCCTTCCGCCAGCCTTCCTTGACCAGCCACTGCATTGACTTGCTCTACGATCCCACTCCACACAGCCATCTGGATGGCATGTGTGTGTTGGACTATGGACATAGAACCAGTGGGTACACCCTGATCATCACGCAGCCATTACCGACAGCTCATTGTCACTGCACGCACCACTTTTGTCATCACCTTACACACAATCACATGTCACAGTTTGTAATAAATGCACCTTTTTCACTAACTGCTGTTTGTGCCCTGTGTCTTTATTGTACGGAATACAACGGCCACCTTGGGCGGAAAGGCACCTGATGCGTGGCATGGAAATGGAATCCGGAGGGCCTGTAGGGACCTAGGGGTGGGAGACAGAACAGGAGCACATTCAATGAGTGTGTCACACACCCATCACACAGTACATGTCAACAACTACAAGCAATGTACACACATCGCACAGAGCAATAGGGCACAATGCCACAGTCACCAACAGTGGCATACTACCCTGGCCATGGAGCGTTGACACACTGCACGCAGTGAACATACGGCCACCCTGACACAGCACACACACACCTGCATAGATACAGACACATCATCCGTCGTACATGGACACTCACCGTCAAGTGAAGTAGCGGGCGATGAGCTGCTGGCGCACATTCCCAGCTTCCTCCTCTCCGCTGTCCACCTCACTCGAGCTGTCCTGGTCTGCGGGCTGGGGCCCTGGTTGATCTCCGTCATCCACAATGAGGGGGATCTGCTTCCGAATGGCCAGATTGTGCAGCATGCAGCACGCCACCACTATCTGGCACACCTTCTGTGGGGAGTACGCCAGTGCACCCCCGGTGCGGTCCAGGCACCTGAACCTGGACTTGAGGAGGCCAAAGGTACGCTCGACCACACGTCTGGTCCTCCCATGTGCCTCATTGTATCGATCGTCTGCTGGGGTGCGAGGATTCCTCAATGGACTGAGCAGCCATGCCCCATTCGGATACGCAGAGTCACCTGGGTGTGAGGGACACAGAGAACCGTTGCTATTCCAACTGGACAGGGGACAGCATCGCACAACCAGCACGCTACACCACTCCACATACTCACCGACAATACAGCCACGATCCTGTTGCAGATTGGCCATCAGTCGTGGCAAGATGCTGTTGCGCATTATGTGTGCGTCATGGGCCGAGCCTGGAAACTTTGCACACACGTGGGTGATCACCATGTCCGCAAGGCACACCACTTGCACATTCAGGGAGTGCGTGTGCTTCCTGTTGCGGTACAGGTGCTCAGTGGCCTGTGGTGGAACAAGGCCAACATGAGTGCAGTCAATGGCTCCCACGACGTGTGGGATTCTGCCAAGGGCATAGAATGCACCCTTCACTGCCGCCAATTCACGAGCCCTGGGGAATCTGATGTACCTGTTCCGGTACAGCATCATGGCTGCCAGTACATCCCTCAGCACCTTGCTGAACATGGGCTGGGACATCCCTCCTCCACTGCCCACTGTGTGCTGGAATGACCCAGTGGCGAAGAAATGCATGGCGGCCATCACCTTAGCCGTGGGGGTGACAGCAGTCGGATACACCCTGCGGGGACGGAGATGGGGCTCTAACATGGCACACAGTCGATGCAGAGTTGGCCTGTCCAGCCGAAACTTCCTGATTACCTCTGTATCGTCCATGTCCGCCAGCAATTGGTATGGGCGGTCAATGTTCGGTCTCCGCCTGGGTTAAATGGCAGAGGACACATGTCAAAGCAACACGGCACATAGCAATTTCGCATACACATCACTGACATGACTGAGCAAGCACATGGGCCACAGCCCAGCTGTCAAGCTGGGACGGCACGGCCACAATACACTTACACAGGTCTCCCAACAATGGCAATGGCAAGTGAGACATACCACTGCCATGTGCATGCACATGGGGATCTAGGCCCCAATGACTTGCGGGGCGTGCTGATGGGGACTGACTGCATATTCGTCAAGCGGCAACGCCACGGCAACATGAGTGTCTGCTGAGCATGGTACTGCTTCCGAGGCTGGATGAGTATGGCACACGACGACGACGATGTGGGCACGGGCTGAGCGGCCAATACAAGTGGGACCTGTGGCACGAGGGGATATGAGACAGTAGTAGGTGTCAGCACTGCACCCTATGTACAGCACTGTACGGATCACAGCTCCCGAAACATTGACTGGTGTCCACATTGACAGCCCCATGCCAAGACGGCTGTGTGCTTGCAGTCACACGTCACAGGTGAGAGGTTACATTGCACGTGCCAGGTGGCAGTCGTACATAGTGGGAGCTGGCATGTGTGTGCATGTGTCTCCTGTTCAGGATCCACCAGATGGGCGCTGACTCTGTACTGACCATTGGACACAGCATGTTCCGTGGAAGGCTTGTGTGTGTGGGATGGTGGCACTGGATGTGCCTCCGTTGGGTAGGGGGCCATGCACAGGGCGGGTACGTCGATGATTGCGCATTGTTGGTCACGGTGGGTGCACCAGCTAAGATGTGTTGCCCTGTGTTCAATTCCTATGTCCGCATGATGATGGACTGTGGATGTGGGCAGACTACACATTGGTCGATGTGCTGTCTATATGCATGTGCCTTCACACCAGGCACAGCTGCCCCTGCACATGTGACCCCTGCTGGACTCGCTGCTGGGTCTGTGGAGCTGAAGCACCTTCTGCGTGTGGGGCGGACAGCTCTCCTCACTTCCCTCATTGCGCATGTCATGTCTTTGCCGCAGGTGATATGGATCATGGAGGGCCCACATGTACGCGTGGGTAGGCTACACATGATTGTTCACTGGTCGCCACCCCCAGTCAGTGTTTCGAATGGGAAGGTTGTCGTGCTGGTGGTATGTTCGATGTGGCGGATGGGCGGGCCTAGGTGCGGGCTTACATTCCGGACATGGGGGGTAGTTGGATTGGCGACTAGTTGCAGTACACACGGGACACGTCTCTTCCTTTCCACATCTGGGTCATCCCTTGTACTAACTGACAGTGATACAGTCATCTTCGCCCCAGCCCTCATGTCCTCCCCTCGCCCCCCAATATGCATGCTCACCTGCGAGGCTAGCGCTTGCACAGGCAGCCCCAAGCTCGCACCAGAGAGGGCAAGGAGTGTATGTGTGGGTCCAGTTGCACGAGTGGGCTGTCTCAGGGTATGATGTGTGGCGGGACGCCCGTCCACCTGCGTGGTGCCCCAAATGGAGACCCGGCCTGCATGGACTATGCATCACAGTCTTCGCCTTCCGGATCCGCCACCTGCGACACCCAGTGGCTGTGGCTGCCCTTGCGGCCATGCCGCGTCCGTCTGTGGCTGATGGCCCACACATTCACTCTTTGGCCTCTCTGGGGAGGGCTCAGGGGTGGTGGCGCACGCGCTTGCACTTAGTCGCAATGGCATGTGGCGTGGTTGGTATGATGGGCAATGGATGGGATGGTGCGAGCCACCTCCCGTGACGTCAGTGCTGCTCGTGCTGTGGTGCGTCCCCCTACACTTCCATTTGACTTTTGCCATGCTGGACGTTGAGGTTCTATTGCCTGCGTGATATGACCAGGAGGAGCGCGAGGAGACCTCTCACACACCATGCTCCACTGCCATCCCGTGCCCTGTATCGCCTGTGCGGATTGACTATGTTGGGGTTACACCTGGTCGACTGGGGCTGTGTGTGCCTTGTCAAGGGGCATGGCGGGCGCACAACAGGATCCAGCTTGTCCACAGAGGGTGGGCTGAGGTGCGCCTGGTACCGCTTTGTACGTGTGCCCGGCTGCTGTGCACACACGTGTTCACTCCCCCCGACAGGTGTCCTCTCACAATGCCCAGGGAAGCGGTGGTGTACTGTTCATGAGCCCTCCCAACACGGCGTGCTCCAACTTGGCATGTGCGCATCTACCCGTCGCACCCACCCACCTGAGCACTGCGTCCATACGACTTCACACGACACATGTGTGTCTTCCACAGTAGTGCTACTCATTTGTGTTGACATCCAATACCAGTGGACTACATGGTCATGTCACGACTGCCGTGTACTTCACATACTCTCATCCTCTCTCATTCGTACTTGTGAAATGAGTCAGCGGAGACAGTTCTGGTTTCAAACATTATATTGAGTCTTCTGTCCTCTGTGATGCAGTATAGTGGACACTACTGGCAGCGGGATACATGTTGAGGATATACTGAGCATGATTACAAATGGGATAGGGTGTGGGGTTACATCTGCTTGGCCAAGGCTGTGCTAATGTACATTTACGTATAGCTGCGGAGCTGCGGACTTTGACACAGACGGTATACATGTAGCCTACCAGACCGCTCGGCATCATGGGCACAGTCCATCTCAGTTCCATGTGACAGGTTTGCTGCGGTTGTTCCTCATGCACGCGTGCATGTGAGATGACATCAGGGCATGTGCTTGCGTGCATGCAGCGGCGTGCCACTTGTTGTTGCACTGTGGTGGTTACTGGACATGTCACAGTCACTGGGGTCGTGTTGTTGTTGTATGCACTTGTCGTCCATGCAAAGGTCCTGGTATGGGATTCCCGGGGCGGGGGTGGGAGGGGTGCAGCACCCACAGACTCCAGGCGACCTATTCATGTCCACTGAGCGGTGTGTGTGTCCATGTGCGCTGGATCCATGTCGTGTCCTGGTTGTTCGTGCAGTTCCGTCCATGTGGGTGCGATGCACAGAGCCCATGCCACTGCCTCCCACGATGCATGCGGTGTTCCTGGATGTGATGGGGAACAGTGTGCATGTCCCGGTCATATCCGATGTCATGGCGATGTCGTTGATGGTGTGGTTACAGTTGCCGGTCGTTTGGTATGGCTGTTGTGGTGGTGACTGGCCAGTCCGTGCGGAAGCTGAGCATGGGTGCGGGGTTGGACTTCATAGGTCACTCGGGAACCTGCGTTGTGGTCCGACGTATTTACAGGTTGTCAGGTATGCGATGCCGTCCAGCAGGGCTTCCATGTCATTGGTGGTGTACATGTTTGCCAGCCAATGAAGCGGATGGTGGCTGTCAAGGTGTTGTTCGTAGGTTGTCCCTTGGAGGACCATGATGGGGCATGCTGGGTGACATTCGATGTAGCTGTTCTCGATGATCCGTCGTGTGGAGGCACAGTGGTTCCATTTCAGTGCGCGTGCGATGTTGGCCACATACGCCATGCCCCCATAGGCAGAGCAGGCCCTGTCGTGTGCGTCCAGAGGGAGGAGTAGTGGTAGCAGGTCCGCCTTCAGACATGCCGGGTTGGAGAGGCATATCTCGACGGGATGCTGGTAGGGACACCTCCGACAGTAGAAGACGGGCATGACGCAGCTGAACAATGTGATGCGGTAAGTCAGTCGGTAACTTACGTTCAGCAGGGACAGGAGATCGCATCCCAATGTATGTATCGTGCTGGTTTGGTACAGCTTGAGCTCTTCGGCGTAGTTGGGTAGGTGTGTTGCGGTTGCCATTTCGCAGCGGTTCGTAGAGGTGGCGTGCTCCGGCTGTGTGTGCAGTCTGCAATGTGCACGCTCCGGGGTTGCTGTGAGCTCTGTGTAGTCGTGGGGAGACAGGACTTGTGTTCTGTTGGCTTGTTTGGAGGACACAGGCCCTCTTCCCACATGCTTCTCAGACAGTTCAAGGTCGGTGCTGTGTGACTCCTTCCAATTAACTTGCATGTGGCCGACATGGGGGAGTGTTTTCTTCTTTCCTCCCCGTCCGTTGTGTGCTTCTGTGATATGCGCTATCTGCCGTGTGGTCGATCTCCTCGGCATGCCTGTGTTGGTCTATTCTTGGACAATGGCTGTATTCACCGGCTTCTGTCGTAGGGCTGTGGTTTCGGTGTTGGAATGGAAGGTCATTCAGTGCTGTCTGCTCTCCCTTGTGTGGGCGGCAGGCTGCCTTTCCGCTCTGCGTTGGGCCTTGTGTGTGGATGTAATTCTTGGGCCACCTGTTGTCGGTCCCCGGGCTCTTTGGTGTTCCGTTTCATGTGTCTTGTTCATATGTGCAGGGTGGTATGGGTTTTTCAGTGTGGTACTGGCGTTCCTCTTCCCGAAGGGGCCCTGCTTCTCCTAGTTGGTGTTGCCGCCGCTGTGTGCTTCGCCATGTTTGTTACACTGGGGTGTGTCCTGCTGTTGCGTGACTTAACTGACATGTGTGCGTCGGTTGTGTGGCGTTGGGTGTTGTCCGTGAATTGGGCGTTGGGGACATGTCTGTGGCCGGCCTGTCACGTGTCATGTGCGTTCGGGGTGGGGCTGGTGTGTGTGCTGCTTGGTTGTGTCCCTGTGTCTGTGTGCGACGCATGCATGGCGCTGCGGTTGGCCTCTGCGTTGTGCGCATGTGTGGCGGCGTCATCGGCGCTTTGGGGCCGTGACGGGGTGGTTGGTTCCTAGTCCCAGGTGGTGTGTACACATGTGTTCCGCGATGTTAGGATTTGGCCTGTGTGTCATATGTGGATGCAATGGTGGATGTGTAGTGTGCACGCGCTGGTGGGGGGTTGTCCGCTTTATCCGCCCTTGCACTGTGTGCGCTGTTTGCGTGCACTTGTTGTGTGTGTGCCTACCTGCGTCTCCGCGGTACGTTGCGTCCTTGGTGGTGCATCAGCAGAAGCATGGGAAGGGCCTGCAGTGCTGGATTCATGCCCGGGGTGCCGCTTCTTCGTTGTCCGTGCTCTGCGTCCGTGTTTCCGCCTCTCTTTCACGTGCGGTGTCTCTTTGCCGTGGGAGCCGTTTGTTTGCGGCATCGTAATTTATGCGCCGGGCGGGACGTGTTTCGTCGGACGGTGTGTGTCAGTTGTGCTGCGCCGCTACGTGTGCGGGCGCACTTTGATGGCGGACGGTGTTGCTGGCTTGCCGGCGGTGTTTGGCCTGCTTTTCGCATCGTAATTGGGCGGGCGTGTGGACTGCTGCGTGCGGACGGTAACTGGTGGTTTTTGCATCCGCCAGCACGGCGGTAGTGCTTCCGCCCGACATCGTAATGGGCCCCTATATTTTTTCAAATGATATTAGACACTTTGATATTTTTTACATCGATTTTACTTACCTAAAATTGATATTCTTGACCACGAGGATTTTACTGTCGATATTCTTGACCCACGATATTTTTACAACGATATTTGAGCAATTAGATATTTTTGCCTCGACATTCTTTCTCTGCACCCATTCTGAGGTGTGCTGACTTCTTGTTACTCTTATGCATTTGTTTGGTTCTTTTTTTTTTTGGATGGATCTTGGGAATGTTAAGAAAAAGTAGATAGCTGTCTCCTGATGAGGTGACCTGGCTCATCTGACAGGTTAGTTAATACATGCCCAGGAAGCTGGAATAGGAAGGAAGAATGAATCCTCTTCCATCATAGTGAAGACATGTTGTCTAAGTAGTTTCAAAACTACAGAGCTGGCCAAAGCAACCTTAGCCACTAGGATGGTCCGTGGAGGTGCGGTTGAAACCATTGCCCATTGAGAGAAGTGTCCTAGTGAGATTTTGTGATAAGGACAGAAACATTGAATAGGGAAAATGAGCTCCTTTAATTACTTTATTTTGATTTGTTGGAGAGTACTGATAAATACTCTTTGGAAGGCAGTTTCATAATAAGGGCATGATAGTATTATGCTTTTATCCAAAGATAACATTTGTAGAAGCATGTTTTGTTTAAAGCAGAAACATATTTTGGCACATTTTACATGTGCTGTGGGATATCATCTTTATAGATGTCGTGCATGTGTGCGATGCCAAAACTGGATGGAGGGTCTCCTTTAGATGGGTAGCTGTTTATTTCCACTGGTATGATTTATGAAGGTGCCAGGGGTGAACAATACTAGAATGTGGTTGAAGGCCATTAGCCATTTTGGCACAGGACCATCAGAAGGGTTGAGGCAGAAGGAACATCATTCTGCAGGCCCCAAGCTGTTTCAAAGCCCAGTGCTCTTGCTGAAAAAGCTATCTACAGATTTTGAAGCAAACGTCCCATGTTTTTACATGTCAGCTAACATGTCTTAAACCACTAGATGGTGCAGGTACTCAGGGCTGCCTACTCCGTTTGAGCGAGGAGCGTTGCCCCACTGAAATGTCCCAGAGAGAAAAAAATAAAAATGGTAACGAAGTTAATTCATGACCATTTTATTTTTCATCACCCCATCCCGAACGGAGTGTCAGGACGGGAGCGGGGCTACTGTTGACTGGCAGCAGCAGAGAGAGCAGGGCCCTTTCAGTTTAAAGTGTGCATGTCTTTTTGGCCAGCCATCTTGTGATGGCCAGCCACACATGAGCACTATTAACCTCTCTAACCCAGCTTTCTTAAGACAGCTGGGTTAGAGAAAGCAAAAGCCTTCATTGCTCTTCTGAGCACTGATAGAGGCCAGGATTGGCTTGGGAGTTTGAAGCCTGCCTACTTGCCTGCCTTGAGGAGAGAAGGCAATCAAGGAGGATGTCGCGCTCACAGGTAAGTGCTTTTAATGTAATTGTTTTTTAATATCTCCCCACCTCACCAACCTGGGACATGCCAGTCGCAACCATGTGAGCCCTGCATGACATGTTTGTCCCAGGCCTTGCAAATAAGTCTGACATGCTTGTTTTGGTAACACGGTATTGAAAGATAGTCTGCACAGGTGGCAAGGACAATCTTGAGTAAGATATATGTGTTATCAATGTACTGATACAAGTCCCACAATTGCCCCTGTTATAGTTTTCCACCCAAGCAATCAACAGTCTGTGATCCACTGAAAGAGTGCTATGAATTTTGGAGCACCCTGTCTCCACTCTACCCACAGCCAAAGGTCATTATTCCAAGACTATTTGTAAGACAGATGAATGGAGAGAGCTCATTATAGTTCCAGCCCACTGACCCTTTTATGTGGACTTGAGGAAGGGAGGAAGCCTGAAGACCCATCCTTGTAAAATACCTGCACCTCCCACAACTGGGATTCACTAAGGTATGGAGAGTGTGCTGTTCTTATAGCATACTTCACATGAAATGTGGAAACCACTTGCAGGGTGAAGGATGTGCTATGGGGGACACATTTGTGGCCTGCACAATATGGTGCAGTCCTTTTAGCTTGCATTATTCTTTCCTGTGAGTGTGCCTGGTCATTAACATAGAAGCTCTTCCCCAGAGATCATGTAGCTGTCTGTGGAGTAAGTGTCATGAACATCTATTTGTTAGCCAGTGTCTGCCAGTCACATTTCCTGTGCTCCTGTTCCTCCATTCGTGTTGCAATGGTCATCGCTTGCCATCACAGAGACCTTCAGTGAGAGACCCTGATGTTAGTTGGAACAGTGCTGGCCTTAGGATATTTCAGGTCCTGTCCAGAGTATACTGTACGGGCCCCCATGACACAAGTCAAATTGTTTTTCATTGCTAATCATTTTATTTTAGTAGATTGTTAACAAGTACAGCAAGTAAAATGTAACTATACAAGTGCACCTGTAATAGAATAATATATAATGCTACTTCTTTACAAAAAGGGATTTTCCTTGCTTTCTGCCCTGCAAATTCTTTTATTAATTCACTGTAGTCAAGAATTCATCCCACTTCTTGTTCAACTGATATCAATTCCAAGCCAGTCATCGCGGCTCTCAGAGCAGCCCGCCAGTGTAACGTCACGGTGGATTCGCAGATCCACATTAAATAAATAATTTAATAGTATATAATTCAGAAGGTAGTGTTACATTTATGTAGTTTTTTCATAGAGCTAGTGAGATTGAAGTTAATAATCACATCACATTTGATAGAGTTAGAGATAAAATAAAAAAATGAAAGTTAAAAGTTAAATTTCAAAAGTGTATTGTGTTGTAGTACATTGAATTCGTGCTTTTTCTTTTTTGAAGTCGCGACGGGTTCACGAATACGGAAAATATTTAAAAAGAGTATGTATGTTAAAAAATAAATAAGATTCACTGTTGGGTTATAGGTTGGCTCTAAAAAGAGCCATTGTTTTTATTATGACTCTGTTTGAGCTACATGTAAGTGCGGATGCACAGCTTGAGGTTGTTGAGAAAAACTCCGTTTCCTTCATCTGTGAAATGAACTCCATCACTTCTGTAGATATCATGCATATCAAAAGATAGATTGTTGTTATAGATGGAGCCCATCCTATGATCTCTGAGGTAAGCAGAAACAGCTTTATTGATATTCTTCCTAGCTTTCTCAATCTGTGGACAGAATTGATTTGACCACTTCCATTTTTGTCTTCGGCATATATTAGAATATACAAAGACAGTTTGAGGCAAAAGCAACATCAGTTGTGCAAAGGTATCCTTCATTAGCATTTCCAGCCCAACCCCAGTCAATGTGCCTAGGTCATTGCCACCACAGTGCACACTCATGAGGTCAGGGGGTTGGAGATTCAAAAAGATTTTAACCAAAGGCATCAATTGGTGCCACTTTAGTCCTCTCTGTGCAAACCATTTAATATCCACATTTTCCAAACCTAGGGGGTCATTACGATGGCGGGCAGACAAAGTCAAAGACCATGGCGGTCGCATCCTGTATATTTAACATTGTGGCGGGCGGTGCTGTATTCAGCATCCGCCACAATGTTAAAAGGGCATGTTGTGCATTTGCATGCACAACGTGACAGGCACCGCGCGGTGCCTGCCACCTTGTGCATGCAAATGTCGGGGGTACCATGGGTACCCCCCAAGTGCAGCCACCCCCCCCCAAAGGCATTCTCCGCATGCCTTTCCATGGCGGAGTCTCCGCCATGGAAAGGCATGAGACCGCCATCATTGTAATATGGATGGCGGTGCCTGCAAGGCACTGCCACCATATTGCAGGCCTTTTCTGCCCGGTAGGCAATCGGGCGGATTGCCTACCGGCGGAAAACTGGCGGACGGTCTTTCCGTCCGCCTGGGTCCCCACCGCCATCGTTATATGGCGGGGGAAATGTTATGCGGGCGGACGGAAATGGCGGGCGGATCGCCACCGCCATACGGGCGGCGGCGATCTGCCAGACATCATAATGACCCCCTTAGGTCTTCGTCAATACCTCTGTGTTCAGCATACCTTTTGCACCAGAAAACGTAGCTGTGCCCTACAATTCATACTGAAAGCATCATGGAGGGATGTCTGGAAGGAATGAAAAGATGTCTGTAGCTTAAGTAGTCAGTTGGTAGAATGAGAGGTATCTAAAATGGTGGAGAAGATGCTGTTTTTGAAAAAGCCAATAAGTGATTGGCTGTTTATTAGCATTGTGCACTCAAAAATAGGATGCATGTTATTTTGCTCAAGAAGCATGTTTCTGATTGGTTATAGAAAAATATTTGAAAGGTACGGTAGATAGGATAAGCTAATATTTTGCAAAAGTCAACCACACCTGCTATTTGCTTTAGTAAGCTAGTGTGCTGAGCTTGAAAATATGGTGAACTTGCGACCTTCTGGTAGAGTTCAATGTTGCAAAAAGTGTTACTATGGAAAGTAGGATTAAGCAAAATGGGGGAAGGGTTGAAACTGAACTGTGGTTTTATAATATGAAATGCTAACTTATATATAAGTGATATGCTACTACAGTAAGTTTTCCCAAATAAGTACTATGTTTAGAAGTGGTGTGATGTTAAAAAAATAATACTAGTATTATTGGAAATAGGTTTTTGAACTCCTGTAAGGGTTCACGGCTCCATCGAGATGCTATACTCCAGCACCGTAACATTTAGAAAGGGTTAATATGTCTAACCAATAGAAATGTGTTTCACAATTTGAAATAATGTAGGAAGCAATTTGATTTGTTACTAACATTTATTTGTGTGGAGAAAGAGAGGGAAAGTTTGCCATTACTGGTTTTACGTTGTTGAGAGTGCTGCATTACATTTATTGTGTGAGAAAGAAAATCTTTTATGAGTTTATGATACTTCAAATTCTGCAATACTATTACAGAGGTGAGTTACACATATGTAAGGTGTGTTTTGTATTATGTAGTAGTGCTTCACTCTTTGTAGTGATATTTTTAGATTTGAAAAGCATTATTTTCAAAGTTTTGAAATTATTTGAGAAGTGTGATGTTTGAAATATATTACGAAATGTAGAGATGTTTATTGTAGTTTGTTTTACTGTACTGAAATGATTGAAAAATTTTGCGCACAGTAATATGTGTACATTGGTAGATGGATTAGTGATTATGATAGTTTGTATCAGTTTGTGGAAAGCTACAGTTAAAGTACGCCGCATAATTTTAGTTGTCTTTTTGAAATGGGAAGTTCCGTCTTTCAAGTTTTAAGGTCTGCATGGTCTTGTGAATGAGGTATGTCTGTACTCGCACATGTAATCTCATATGTATTATGCATCTGAAGATGTTAGACATATAAAACACAGGTTTACATCTGTTTGTATGATTCTTTTATATATGATACCACTAGCAAAAGGTATAGGAACATGCATGCATTCTTTCAGGAATATGGTGAGACTTATAACAGAGACATGTGAAGGGTTGCTTATTTATATTTGGCTAGGACCACACTCTGTGTAGTCGCTGAATAGTGAAGCAGCAAGAGAAAAGTGAGGTTTAAGACATGCTGGCAGAGCGATTAGCGATTAGGCTACTTTGTAGGAGTCTGTAGAAAGGTACACTTCAAGTACGCCATATAAATTTAGGTATCTGCTTAAAATGGGAAGTGCAGTCTGTCAAGTTCAAAGAACTGCATAGACTTGTGACTGAGGAATGTCTGTACTTACACATTATTACATATTGAGCAATTATAACAATTACCTTTTTCCATAGCAGAGACTAATTCAGCTGTGTGGTTAATACATGGGGTTATTTCACTGCCCATCTCACTTTTTCAGTTCAGCCCCTGTATGAAACACTACCCAATTGGTAGATATGAACCCCTTGGCAATAATTATATTCACAAATTATGGTCGCTACCATTCACCTATAGATGTCAGCGCGCGGAGAGGGAAGTTTTTCTTACAGGGGAGGACTGCGATTCTACAGTAGGACATTCCCTAGTATGCAAACAAGTTAAGTTGCACGGGGCTTGTAAAGTTTCGGCTCCTAATCTGGCTTGTTTTTTAAAAGGTATTCCAGTCCCAGCTATTATTCCCATGCTTACTTTGCTTTGTAATGGCAGTTATCTTATTTTGAATAACCATGACTGCTGTAGCTTACAGGCTGGTGTCCCGTATATAGTAACTGTTTCTCAACAAGTTACATGTTGCAGCAATGTCCTGTTTCCGCCCCCACATGGGATTGTAGATAGTTCCATTATCCTTCAATTCCAACTTTGAAAACAGATTTCAACAAACTAGGCAGACTCAAAGCGCTATTGTTTCAACAAGAAGTCGCTGTCACATCAGCTCGAGAGACCTTCGAATTGCAGGTGGGGAGAACCGCAAGTGAGATAAACTCACTGCTAAACACAAATCTCCCACTCCATTTTGGAGAATTAATACATCAAACATTTAATGCGTCTGATATGGAAGGCCTTGCTCACTTTTTTAAACTTGTGGGATCTGGCCTTGTTTCTTCCTTTCAGACTATTTATGGAGTAATACCAGCCTTTATTCATTCTATTTTTTCCAGCGCCTTCAGAGGGTTTCCCCTGTTGCTCCTGTTGATTTGCGGCGTGCTGGTTCTTATACTGTTGCTTCGCAATGGCTGCTCGATTTGTGGAACTGCCAGGCCCGGTCCAGTTGCAGCTGTAACGTGATCGGATGTGGCAGCTTTTTGGTTCTATGCCGGTGATGTCCTTTGCCATCGACTATTGGCTGACCTTCCGCTATGCCTACTTTACCTGCGTGCAACCTGTGTTCCACTGCCTCCGATGCCCCTTTCAATGGGCCATGGATGTCTGCCTCTCCAATACCACATGAGCCACCCTGGGTTACGATCTGCTAATGGGTCCCTTAAAGGCCCATGACCAGGAATGTGCCATGGATAGGCGCCTGTTGTGCGATCCTTTGCTTGGACCAACTGCAGACTTGAGTACCTGTGCCCGTGCGCAGCACCTCATTACTCAGAGTTTCATCGAAGTTGACGCAGGTTGTCCTGAAATGCTCCTAAGAGCCTCTGGATATGAGGAGCATGTGTGTTCGTTTGATCTCTTCAAATGGATGGCAAACCTTTTTGCAATGGAAGGGACAGACAACATTCTGGAGTTCATGGCATTCCGCTTTTCCCACAATGTTTTGGTCACTGACGACGACATGTAAATGGATGGGTTTTTGAGCACCCAATTGGCAAAATGTTGTCTTTCCAAACAATATACTCTTTAAATTACAAAATATTTTGGGCCTTTTTGCCAATCTCAATTGGACTCCGACTAAGACTCTTTGCCTCTGCTTATCTCTGATTCCACATATGGCTAACTTACTGGCCATGGGTAGGGTGTCACGTGGCCCATAGGGACATTGTCTTTTTTCACTAAGTTAGCATGGGTTCTTCGCTGCTTGCCTGCTGCTTTTGTACACGTTACTACACAACTTTATTTTTGCAATATTTCAACAACTTCTCTGACATGGGAACTCATCGCTGTGTTCACTCTCTGCAAGTTCCTGGGATTTCGACTGAACATTATGTGCAAGGTCGAACAACAAAGCCCCTTGTTATTTTGTTCTGGCCAGACCTTAGCCCTTAGAGAAAACGTACCGATGCTGCTGTTGTCTGGATAGCGTACTTGGGTTTTTTAGTAGGGTACACGAAGAGGTGAGACACACTTGGAGAGGGACCTTTCTAGGGAGAAGACCTATGATGTAGATATACCATCTATACGCTAAGGTATGGGGTCTGCTGACAAAGTCCAGAGATCTTGTATTATATAATAATAATACTTCTTAGCAAGGGGAGGGAGGTTGGGCACCATAGTCTTTTTCTCCACTGTCTTTTTATGATGACATCTCCCTTCATGATGTATGGACTCACTGCTATGCTGACTATATTTGTATTATGCATTTTCATGCTTGTTGTGGCATGTATACTGCATGTTAGGGCATGTTAGTTAAAATAAATATTTTAAAATGTTTCCTGTCACTGTCGGATCTTATTCTGGACATATACAACAGTGTGAGTGAAAGGGTGTGCCTTGTTACCGCGATTCCTGAGAGATCTGGGAGTGTTGTGTTCTGGGGTGTCTAATCATTTGTTTCTCTGGGAATTGTGTAGGAGAGCAAGTGAGACACTATAGCTAGTCGGTCCTGGGTTCGTGGGTACTAAGGTGGTAGGAAGACCCAGTCCATATACACCAAGGTCCCATACTCCTGCGCATAGTTCTGTATTTGTGCAGAATCCCTGCAACAATGCTAGACCTATAAAACACAGGTATACATCTATCTGTATGTTTCTTTTATGTTTGATGCCACTAGCAAAAGGTACAGACACATGCCTGTATGCTTTCAGGAATATGGTGAGACTTACAACAGAGATATGCGATGGGTTGCTGCTTTATATTTGGCTAAGCCCAACATTCTGAGTAGTCGCTGAATAGTGAAGCTGCAAGATAAAAGTGAGGTTTAAGACATGCTGGCAGAGGGACTAGTGATTAGGGTACTTTGTATGAGTCTGTGGAAAGGTACACTTGAACTATATCTTATAAATGTTGGTGTCTGCTTGAAATGGGTAATGCAGTCTGTCAAGTTGAAAGGGCTGCATGGACTTGAGACTGAGGTATGTTTGTACTTGTCCATGTATTTTCACACGTGTTATGTACCTGAAGATGCTAGACCTATAAAACACAGGTATACATCTATTTGTATGTTTCTTTTATATATGATGCACTAGCAAAAGGCACAGACACATGCCTGCATGCTTTCAGAAATATGGTGAGAGTTACAACAGAGACATGCTAAGGGTTGCTGCTTTATATTTGGTTAGGCCCAACACTCTGAGTAGTCGCTAAATAGTGAAACTGCAAGATAAAAGTGAGGTTTAATACATGCAGGTAGAGGGATTAGTGATTAGGCTACTTTGTATGAGTCTATGGAAAAAAGGTAGACTTCTAGTACGCAGTATGAATTTAGGTAACTGCTTGAAATGGGAAGTGCAGTCTGTCAAATTTAAAGGACTTCATGGTCTTGTGCCTGAGGTATGTCTCTGTTTGTACATGCAATTTCACATGTATTATGCATCTCAAGATGCTAGACCTGTAAAACACAGATATTTATCTATTTGTATGTTTCTTTTATGTTTGATGCCACTGGCAAAAGGCACAGACACATGCCTGCATGCTTTCAGAACTATGGTGAGACTTACAACAGAGACATGCGAAAAGTTGCTGCTTTATATTTGGCTAGGCCCAACACTCTGAGTAGTCGCTGAATAGTGAAGCTGCAAGGTAGAAGTGAGGGTTAAGACATGCTGGCAGAGGGATTAGTGATTAGGGTACTTCGTATGAGTCTGTGGAAAGGTACACTTGAACTATGTCTTATAAATGTTGGTGTCTGCTTGAAATGGGAAGTGTAGTCTGTCAAGTTGAAAGGACTGCATGGACTTGTGACTGAGGTATGTCTCTACTTGTACATGTATTTTCACACCTATTATGCACCTGATGATGCTAGACCTATAAAAAACAGGTATACATCTATTTGTATGTTTCTTTTATGTTTGATGCCTCTAGCAAAAGGCAGACACATGCCTGCATGCTTTCAGGAACATGGTGAGACTTACAACAGAGTCATGCGAAGAGTTGCTGCTTTATATTTGGCTAGGCCCAACATTCTGTGTAGTCGCTGCATAGTGAAGCTGCAAGACAAAAAGTTTGTGATGATATACAGTTTCGTTTTTTTGGTTCACAAGAGAATGGGGAGAAAGTGAGAGCTTGATAAGTGTAGGTGTTGAAGAACATGGGAAAGACATTAGTATTGATGAGTTTGCAGAAGAAACTACAAAGTGTAAGACAGTTTCATGTGAAAAATCAAACTATGGAGGTCATTACAATGACGGGTGGACTTTGTCCGCCCGCCACCGTAACGGAATGCGGGACCGTCTGCAAGGGGTGCGGCGGTCCCGCATCTGACATTAGGATGCCACCGCCACCGTGGCGGTGGGACACCCTATTCCCCGCCACAATGCTGTGAATGCACGTCGTGCATTTGCATGCACAACGTGACAGGCACCGCACGGTGCCTGCCACCTTGTGCATGCAAATGCAGGGGGGTACCACAGGTACCCCCCATGTGCAACTCCCACCCCCCCAACATCCTGGGGGCCCGCAACGGGCCCCCAAATGCAAAGACCATATGCCTTTTCATGGCGGCAACGCCGCCATGGAAAGGCTGATCTCCGTTGGCATCATAATATGGATGGTGGTGTCTTGGAGACACCGCTACCGTATTATTCTTGTTTTCCGCCGGTCGACTCGTCGACCGGCGGTAAAGCGGCGGACGGTCTTTCCATCCGCCGCGGACCCCCCAGCCATCATAATATGGCGGAGGGTCTTTGCTGTGTGGATGGCGGGCGGATCGCCCCTGCCAGGCTGGCGGTGACTACCGCCAGCCCGGCGGGGGCGATCTGCCCGCCATAATAATGACCCTCTATGTTTGTATTTTTTGTCGACTTACTCATAATAGAAGTCAAACTAGGAATGTAGATTTATATTTAAAAAGAGAAAAGGAAAACAATGATAAGTGGCAGAAATTTGGTGCTTATTTGTTGGTAGAAGGTCCGTTTGATTTGGCTACTGATCAAGTTATTTCTAAATATTGTTACAACAAATTAGAAGAGAACAAAATGCCAGCTAGAACAGTACATAACAACTTAGAGTGGGTAGCTATTCCTCCAGAATTCGCAGATTTGAATGCATATGAGCCCATTCTTATTCAATCTGTGCACTCATTTCAGGCTATGGTTTGTATGGAGCCTAAAACAGGTAAGCTGCCTCCAACAGATTTGTAAAGAGGTCTGAAAGGAAGAGTTGTGTAACTAACCTTTCGATTTTAGGAAAAATATTGAAACTGTTGGTGTAGACAGGGAGGAAAATGAGCCAGTAGTTATTCTAGTTAATGGTGTACCAACAAAGAGTTGAAAAATATTGCAAGAGTTTGTAGATGTTAATAAACTTCAAAAGGCTACATTATATCTGGTACAGAATAATAATTATTATAAGAATGTAAATGTTGATGAACAGGTTATATGTTTAGAAGATGAAACAAAATTTCAAGGGCCAAATAGAAAAAGTGGATAAGTCTAGGAGTGAAGAGATTTATGAACATTATACTATACATCCTCTGCATTCAAAAGACGTGATAGGAAACAGTATTGAATTATTTCAAATGAAGGAAGCAAAGGGAACTCCCATGAGTGTATGGGAAAAAAGTTTAGAAGCTCGTTGTTTTCCACAGTTATTCCCCACTGGAGAAGGTATATGATTTGATGAGCAAGCTGTACAGATTCCAGCTTCAGAATACCGCTCGACAAGATTGTACTCTGAAGATCCAAGATTTCAACAGTGCATTCATACATATTTCATCTTCTGTTTGAAAGTGATTTGTCTGCACTTTCATATGCAGTGAACCACGTATTAAAAACAGGAGTTCCTCCTCCACATGTTTCTGCAAAAGAATTCATGGACAAAGTTCAACAAAGAGATGAAAATTTAGAATCACAGTTAATTAATTTGATGGCATGTCAACGTGGTACCAATGAATATTGGTTTCGTTGTCACGGTGAACTTAAATATATGTTAAGAAACCTAGGTACACCTACATGGTTTGTAACACTTAGCTGTGCTGAATATGCGTGGGAAGATTTACATGAATTTCTATGAGAAGCAAATTCAAATGGAAATAAATATTGAATTGAACTGGAGAACTCTGCTCCTTGGATCCTGTAAATGTCTGCAGGTATTTTAACCATAGGTTTCAAAGTATGATGTCATTTATCTGCAATAAAAATATTCCTCCTCTTGGAGAAGTTACTGATTTCTTTTGGCGAAAAGAGTACCAAGCCAGAGGTGCTCTTCATATGCACAAGCTATTATGGATAAAGAATGCTTCAAAATTTGGAACTGATACTGATGAAAGTGTTTTGTCTTTCATCGAACAGCATGTTACCTGTGCCATTCCAAGAGAAGGAGGAGAAAAAAGCTTGAGACAACAAGTTTTACGGTTTCAAAGTCATCGATGTGGAAAATACTGTCGACGAAAATACAAGTCTAAAGGGAAATTTTATACAAAATGTCGTTTTGGATTCCCACGTCCAATAATTTCTAAAGGGAGAGTAATTAGTTTTATGTCAGCAGTAAGGCATACAATAACTCGGAAATCTCTGAAGAATACATACAATTTAAGAAGAACCGAAGATTCAAAGTATATTAATGACTACAATCCAGTGATTTTGAAAATGTGGAATGCAAACATGGATATTCAATATGTTGCAGATAATTCATTTGCTGTTGCTCGCTATGTTACATCATATATAACCAAATCTGAAAAGACAGAGATGAAAGAAATGTGGGAAGAAATTTCACAAGAGAAGAGTCTTAGCAAGAAATTGTACAGCTTTAGCTTGAAAATGCTTTCCCATCAACAGATTGTATCCTATGAATGTTCGGATTGCTTGAGCTTTGCTAGTTTATATTCAAAGTCAAGAGGAATCATTTGGGTAAGTTTAGGTCTTGCCTCCACATGAAATAGAGTATTGAAAACATTATAAGAAATCGAATACTTAGCCTGAATGAACCAGAAAGTACAGATATTGTTAAAACTAATATATTGGATACATACTATCCCAAAAGGAGTCCACATTTCCAAAACCTATGTCTGTATGAAATACTTCAACATTACAGCTTTAACCCCTTGACCACGATCGGAATTCCGCTCGTATGCTGGACATTCCGATCGCGGGTGGGGTCGTGACGAGCTCAGCTCGTCATGCGCACTAGCGCTACCGCGCAGCATGACGAGCTGAGCTCGTCATGAGCACGGAAAGGGTTAAAAGAAAAGTTACAAAAAATATAAAAGAAGAAAAATATGCAGTAATTGGATGTGACGGATGTTTTAATAAAATATGCCAAATCAAATCTTATTAACCACAGAAAAATCAGTTGCAAAAGTCCAGATAGGAGGGAACTTTTCTATTTAGCACTTCTGCAACTGTTCAAGCCATGGCGTAGTGAAACGGAATTACTTTGAGATTTCAACTGCTATGAAGATTCTTTTAATGCAAGTAAAGATAGCATTCAATGCAGTATTTTCCCTACATATCTACAAATGTTAAATGATGAGATTGAACAAGAAAGTACTTTTGCAGCTAAAATAGCTAGAGACAGTTCTCAAGATAGTCAACGTTCTGTCCACTAAGTCAAGATCCACTGGGACAACCAATTATCGAAAATGAAGCAGCAATAGCCATGAATGAGGTAGAAACTGCAATGCAACAAGCACAGCAGGATATTATATAGTTGGAAAAGTTAGAAGAACAACTAAATATTGAACAAAAAGAAATATATCTACAAGTGACACAACAGATACAACATGGTTTGCTGCATGAAAAAAAAAGAATCCCAATGTTCATCATTTAAGCCTATTCTAATTTACATCAGTGGTCAAGCTGCAACAAGAAAATGTTTCTCATTTAAAGTTTTGACCAGTTATCTACAGAAAACAACAGAATCACATTTATCTTGTGTTGTAACAGCTCCAACTGGATTAGCAGCATACAACATTAAAGGGATTACTTTACATAGATTACTTATGTTATCAGTTGAACATGATAATAAATTGGAAGATCAGAAGCTGTCTGGAAAAGCTTGTTATGAAGTGTCAAGGGTACTGAAGAAAATGAAACTTTCAATCATTGATGAGGTGAGCATGGTCTCAAACGTAATGCTTGCCTTCGTACACTTGAGAATGCAACAGATTTTAGAAACAGATTATGATGTTCTGTTTGGAGGAAAACATTTAATTGTATTTGGAGATCTACTACAACTAATTCCTGTAAAAGGACAACCTGTTTTTAAAACACTTGTCCATGAAGACACTAGGAAATCTTTGGGAAGTATTGGAAATGTGAACATTTAGTTACATTTTGAATATAAAGAACTGGTTAAGAATATGCGACAAGCAAGTGATGAAGATTATGGAAATAGTCTTCAAGACAAAAGAATTGGTGTCTTGACAAAACATGGAAAACAAGCTTTAGAAAGTCGGCTACTAAGGAACTTGTTTAAAAGTGGAAACACAGCAGCTGAAGTAATGTACAATATGCTTGGAGAAAAGAAGTCTATAGTTTGCCTAATGCCTACACTGCAAGAGTGTTCTACATTTAATCAAGAACTTTTGAAACTGGAAAAACAACAAATTGTGGAAATTGAAGCTATTGATAAAATTGAACACCAGGGAGTGACTATTCTTCTCACAGAGAAACTACAGGCTAAATTGAATTCTTTGGAAAAGTCTGTATCTACAACTGCAGGCTTAGAAAAGACTTTACATGTATTTATAAACTGTCGGGTAATTTTACGGCGTAATTTGAATGTAGAAGAAGGTTTAGTAAATGGAGCAATGGAAAAAGTTGTTGATTTTGTAAAATTTCAGAACAGAGATGAAATAGAATTTTTTATTATAAAATTTGATCAGATTAAAAAGGTAAGACAGATTGGGCATTGTGTTGTACGTTTTTTGCTTGTAAAAGATTTGTGTGTTTGGAGAAAACAGTTTCCTCTGTCTTTAGCATATGCAGAAACTATTAATAAATCTCAAGGTTCAAGTATAGACAGTGCTTTTGTAAATATCGGAAGTACAGTGTTCAAAGAGGGAATGGCATACGTAGTATTATCTTGAGTAAGAACATTGTCTGGTTTCTATTTGATAGATTTAGATGAGAAAAAGGTTTGTGCTGATGCAAATTGTGTAAGAGAGAATAATCGTTTAAGATGACTTTATACACCTGATTTAGGTGAATAGCCCATATATGAGAAACGTGTAATGTGTCCAAAACAGAAATGTCAAAGATGGAATTGAGGTTCAAAAAAAGAAAACAAATGAAGAGAAATTTGAAGGTGTAAAGAAAAAAAACAGAAACTGTTGATGACATTGTAGGATACCAGTTGGAAAATAGTTCAGGTATCAACTGTTATGCTAATGTGATTCTGAATGTTGTGTTTTATCTACAAGTTCTTCATCATGAAATCATGGGAAATCATGAAAAAAGATTCTGTTCTTTACTACATCATATATTTCAACAGTTTGTAACGGACAGAAGTAAAATCATCCATACTGCTTCTGGCATTCTGCATCTTTTGGATATATGTACTGGTTCATTGACATTTACTGTCAATATACACCAAGATGCACAAGAATTTCTAATTCTTATGCTTGGAGTATTAGAACATGAAGGAATACAGATTGAAAATGTATTTGGACTAAGTTACAGATCGGATCATAAATGTGAAGAGTGTTCATTTACTTCCACCACTGAGATACAAACAGAACGATACATATACTTGACAATACGAGACTGCAAATCAGTACCTTTTAGGAAATTGATAAAAACAGCCAATCAGGACATGAAATGTTTGCATTGTAGATCAGAGATGTTGTCTACATTACATATAGAAAGATTTGGAAAATATCTCCTTTTAATGGTACAACGTTGTAGAGCAAATGGAAGAAAACTGGAAACCAAAATATTTTTTTTAATGGAAGTCAAATATCTATTTCAGGATGAACTTATATAGCAGTGGCTATTATTTTCCATGATGGACCTACTACAACATCTGGACACTATACTGTGTATTTAAAGTGTAATAAAGGATGGACACATTGCAATGATGCCCACTTGGAATTCAAACATAGATTGCCTTATGAATTACAAAATTCATATTTGATATTTTTGAAGCGAAATTTTGAATACATCCTTTGGCCTATTGGGAAGATGTGAACAGAAAGTAGACAGCACTGCAAACAATTAATATTTATAATTAGTGTTTGGAATAATATTTGCGCTAATTTATATTGCATTTGGAAAATTATTTTTAAAAGGAAATAGTTTATATATTTGTTGTGTATATTGTACCAGATGTAAATGAGAGTCTACATTTTGGCAAATGTATTTGACATAAATAATAGAGTTAATGTAGATGAAGGAAGTAATTCACAAAGTGTACATAGAAAAACACATAGCTACACATATTGAAAATGATGCTCTTCGCTGATTTTTTTTTCTACAATCAATTTGATTGTTTTTTTCCCCGCTGTTCAATGATGATACTACATTGAAATCACTGTGTATGGTGAAGTTAATTGGAATCTGAGAACAGCAAAAAAGGGAAACTGAAACTGTTATTCAATTCTAAATTTATGTTCTTAAAAATATAATGTCATAATTTCTGTAATACATTACATTAAAATAACAGTTTTTCTTCTTCTTGTTTATAGTAGCTACTGGTGAAGTTTGAAAACAGTTTTAATGCTGTTTAGGACAATACCACTCTAAAATACTTTTACTGAGTAATGTATCTAAATTACTTAAAAGGTAAGAATACATAAAATAATATGGATGATAACGTGAAAATATTTTTAAAGTTCATTTATATGTTATTTGTTTCAAATATAAATAAAGTGATCCTTTACATTATTTGGAAACTATCATCATGTTGCTGATGTAATCAGCCAGGCAGTCATCCTTTCACGCAAAAACTACCTGTGCTGTCATCTTTTCTCTCTAGCATAACTCTTGCTCTAATAGGATAGCCCAGGCATTATCCTTGCATTCTTACTTTCACACAGGCACAACCCATTCAGTCATTCAATCACCCAGGCACTACCCTGTACTCATACAATCACTCAGACACTACTCTTGCACTCACCCATTCTCTCAGGTACTACATATGCACTCATGTAATCACCCAGGAATTACTCTTGCAGTCATCCTTTTACTCAGGCACTACGCATGCACTGATCTAAGCACCCAGGCATTACTTTTGCATTCATGAAGTCACTCAGGCACTACCTATACACACATCTAATCACTCAGGCACTGCTGTTGTAGTCACCCATTCATGCAGGCACTACCCATGCGCACATTGATTTAGTCAGGCACTGCCCATGCAGTCATGCAGTCATTGAGGCACTACCCATGTATTCATGCAATCACCCAGACACTACCCATGCACTCATCCAATGAGCCAGACACTATCCTTGCACTAATCCATTCACTCAGGCACTACCCATGCACTTATCCTTTCACTCAAGCACTACCCATACATTCATGAAATGACCCAAGCATTAGGCTTGCACTCATACTTTCTGTCAGGTATTTCCCATACACTCATACAATCACCCAGGCACTAGCCCTGCACTCATGTAATCACCCAGGCACTACTTGTGCACTGAATTATTCACTCAGGCACTACCCATGCACTCATCCATTGTCTCATGCACTACCGATGCACTCATCCAACGACCCAGCCATTACTCTTACAGTCATGCTTTTACTCAGGCACTACCCATGCACTCATACAGTTAAGGAGGAACTACCTATATACACATCCAATCAATCAGGCATTACCTACGCAATCGTACAATCACCCAGGCACTAGTCTTACACTCAACCATTCACTCAGGCACTACCCATACACTCAGCCATTCCCTCAAGGACTATCCTTGCACTCATCCAATGACTCAGGCACTAGCCATGCACTCATCCAATGACCTAGGCATTACTCTTGCAGTCATCCTTTTACTGAGGCACCACCTATGCACTGATCAAAGCACCCAGTCATTACCCTTCCACTCTTAAAGTCACTCAGGCACTACCCATGCACTCATCCAATCAGCCAGGCAGTACCCCTGCAGTTATGCAATCACCAAGGCACTGCAAATGCAGTCATGCAATCACTCAGGCACTACTGTTGCACTCAAACATTCACTAAGGCCCTACCCATGCACTCATCCATTCACTCAGGCACTACCTATGCACTCAACCAATGACCCAGACATTACCCTTTCACTGATGCTTTCACTCAGGTACTTGCCATGCACTCATCCAGTCACCCAGGCATATCCCTGCACTTATGCAATCAACTCTAACATTGATCATACACACATTCATACATGCTATCACTTTCACTACATAAAATATTTCTATTTTTAACCAGTTTAGGTGGTTACATTAGAACCTTTTTGGAACCATTTTATGTTTTTTGTATTTTCTGATTTTTTTATTTTTCGGGTGTTTTTCATTTTCTAAAAACAAAAAAATAAAAGTTAAAGAGTCCAACTCTGCTGTTTCTTTTCAAAGAAGAAACACAAGCAAAAAAAATAATATATGAACATTTGTGAGCTCTGTGAGTCTTGACAGCGTCTATGGAGAGCTCTCCAACACAGAGTTGTCAAACATTTTCTGCAGTGGATGCCAGCATCCGCCAACTCCGGAACAATGAGAGGTTGTGGTGTATTTAAAACAACCCCTGCAGATGTTGACGATTGTGTTCCATCATCATTGGCTGCTTCTTCCCTTCTTTGGTGCTCCACCTCTCATGCAAGACGAACAGGGTGTATTTTATAAGGCTGGGCGTAGTTCGCGAAGTAATGCTTCGCGAAGCTACGCAAAGTGCAGTTCGCACTACGCAAGCTTCGCGTAGCACTACGCGAACTGCGTAGCGCACTGTTCGCAATGATTGCACAGTGCCGGATGCTTGTCCGCACTGTGCAATCATTGAAAACGGCAACTTGCACAGTGCGAGCTGTCTTTTACTGCCGCTCGAGTAGATTTTTACTCGAGCGGCAGCTTTCTCAACGCGGACTGGTAGTTTCTCATCGCGAGCGGTCGCGAGCATACGCGACCACTCGCAATGAGAAACCTGACCTCCCCGCGTTGAGAATCTCGCCGGGAGGTTTATTTTCCACGCTCGCGATCGGCAACTTGATGTTGCTGATCGCGAACGAGGAAAAAGTCTCGCCGGGATGTCATTTTGCTTGCTCACGGTCGCCAACTTGACGTTGAGGACCGCGAGCAAGCAAAAAATGACCGCGGCACTACGCTACGCTACGCTACGCTACGCTACGCTACGCGTGTTTGCACTGTGCTACGTGCAATTCGCGTTGTGCGAAGTAGCGCAAACTTCGCAAACTACGCGAGCGTAGCGTAGCACTTCGCCCAGGGTTAGTATTTTATCAAGATGTTTTTTCATGGAAGAAGTACCACATGAGCACTTCTTTTCTGATCCTCTTGAGAGGACTTTGTGACAAATTGTACATGCCACCTTACATGCGTTCACTTTCTTTTCACCTTCAGGCACAGTGAAGACAGCCCACACGATGCTTTTTCTTCCTCTTCTTCACTGGCTCCTCCACCTCTTCCATCTCCTCCTCCTGCTCTTCAGGGAATGCTGATGCCATTTTATTTTTGTTGGAAAAATGAAAAACACCCCAAAAAATACAAAATTAACAGAGCCTACAAAACTGGTAGTCTTCAAGCCAGACACACCCAAAATGAAAGGACTGTAAGAGGTCTTGGTTCCACCCACCAACAAAATGAAAACCTCTTTAACCAATAAGAAGCTTTCTTTCTATGTGACATGAAGTTGCGTAGGCGTCGCGCACCCGTCGCGAGTATGTTGGGCAAATGTCGTGCGTACGTTGTGCACTCGTAAAATGTACTAGATGTAATATAAAACTGAAAATTACTATCAGGATATTGTGTAAGTATTTCAATGAAAAGTGTTTATGCAAAACAAATATTTAAACTTAAACATTCATATTTCATACTTTTTGAAAATTACGCCTGAGTCGCGTCCCCTACGCGACCCTGGAAATACGTGAAGGCAGGATTCGTGACCCCTACACATCCGGTGCGCGATGGTGCCGCGTACATAAAAATGTGCTTTAAGCATCTTAAAAATACTGCACAAGAACACTAATATTAATTTTTAGGATTGATTAATAAACCTCTTAGTTAAAAAAATATATTATTTCAGTGTAAGTATGTATTTTAGGGTTACATTTGGGTAACGGATTTGGGCACGCAACGCGTAGATCAGCGTCAGGTACCCGATACTATTGCATCCACAAAAATCAAATTGATAACTTCTTTATTGCTATTTTTATGTACTCAGTAATAAACCTCTATGTGAAAAAAATATATATTAATTCGTTCTAAATATGTTTTTTAGAGTGATATTTTTATAACGGATCCGCACACCCACCGCATAGGGTAGTGTATGGTACGCAACCCTTTTTTTAATTTGTTTTTTAAATATATATATACAAAAAGAAGATAGTTATTATAAGAAAAGTACAAAACAAGTTTCATACTATTAAAAGCAATCATACAAAATTTAATTTAGCAAAAAACTTTACAAAATATGCTAAACATTTTTACATTTTTCTTTTTGAATTCAAAATTCTGTTATATAATATCACACTGTACAAAATTACAAACAAGAAAACAATGTTAATTCAAATAAAAAACACTATAAATCTTTGATCAGCTATGTTATATATTTTTTTTAAACTGATTATTATTTTTTTTAAACTTTTTAAAGTATTTAAAATAAAAAAATGGTTTAAAAAAAACTTAGAATATTGATTGGAAAAACCATAGGTTTCAAGGACGTTATAGTTAGGAATTAGCATTTAAAAAACCTAAGAAATTCATTGAAAGAACGATAGGTTTCAGAGACGTTATAGTTAGGAATTATCATTTAAAAAACTTTAGAAATTCACTGAAAAACCCAGAGGTTTCAGGGACGTTATAGATAGGAATTAGCATTTTAAAAACACTAGAAATTCATTGAAAAAACTATAGGTTTCAGAGTAAAATGTCAGCCTAACTATAATATAACTGAAACCTCTGGTTTTTTCAGTGAATTTCTAAGTTTTTTTAAATGCTAATTTCTAACTATAACGTCCCTGAAACCTATGTTTTTTTCAATTAATTTCTAAGGTTTTTTTAATGCTAATTCCTAACTATAACAGCCCTGAAGCCTATGGTTTTTTCAATGAATATATATATATATATATATATATATATATATATATCCCCCGAAAAAACCATAGGTTTCAGGGACGTTATAGCTAGTAATTAGCATTTAAAAAACCTTGGAAATTCACTGAAAAAACCACAGGTTTCAGGGATTTATAGTTAGTTGGACATTTCACTCGTACAAAACCAGAGAAATTCGGCCGTTATAGTTAGTTGAGCTAACTATAACTCGTACTCCCACAATGCACTGCTGATGACGTCACATATTACATCATTCATGACATGGTCAGTGACATCACTGATGACATCTCAAATGACATCACTGATGACATCACTGATGACATCATCCAGTGACTGTGTGTTTCTGTAAAGTTTAAATATGTTTTATATATATATATATATATATGCCAAGGTGTATTGAAGAATGAGTGGGTGTATAAGTGTCTGAATGGATGATTTAGTAGGTGCGTGACTGACTGTATAAGTGAGTGATTAAACATGTCTTACTGAATGCATGGGTTAGTGACTAAACTGTGTGAATGTCTGTATCAGTCTGTCAGTTGGTGTGTAAGCGGCTGCATGGGTTGGTGAGTAGCTACATGAGTGTATATATGGGTTATTAGTTGGTTGTCTGAGTATCTGTATGGGTGCCTGAGTGTCTGTGTGGGTGGGTGGGGGTTGTGTGACTCTGTGCATAGATGTGTGTGAGTGGGTAATTCACTGGGTGTATGGGTTCAAGAGTGCATCTGTGAAGGGCTGTATGGGTGGCTGAGTATGTGTATGGGTATGATGGTAAGTGAATGGATGTCTCAGTGGTACATGTGTGAGTAACTACATATGTGAAAGGCAGTATATGTGAGTGTTGGAGTATATAAATGACTATATGTGAGAGTGAGTGATTGTGAGAGTGGCTGTATGGATGAGTGTGTGCTTGTATCAGTGATTGTATAAGAGAGTAAGTATGTGTTAGTATCTGTATGAATACATGAGGTGGTGTGTGTATAACTGTATAGGTGAGTAAATGGGAGTGTGATTGATTCTTTGCATGACTGACTAGGTGTGTGAGTAACTCAATGGATGAGTGGCGGTGTGTGAGTGTCTGTATAGGTGTATGAGTGCATATGATAGTGCTGTATTGATGAGTGACTGCATGTATGAGTGACTTTATGGGTAAATGAGTGGATGTGTGTGTAGACCTAGGAATCAGTGAGTGGGTATGTAGTAACTGGTATTGGTGTGTCTATGGTTTCGAAAATGGTAGTCTGTATTTTAGAGTGGGTGTATCAAAGGTTATATTAGGGTGTGAGGAGGTTCATCAGATTATCACGTGGATGATGTCATCAGTGATGTCATCAGTGATGTCATTTGAATTGTCATCAGTGATGTCATCAGTGATGTCACTGACCATGTCATGAATGATGTAATATGTGACGTCATCAGCAGTGCTCAGCTAACTATAATGGCCGAATTTCTCTGGTTTTGTACGAGTGAAATGTCCAACTAACTATAACGTCCCTGAAACCTGTGGTTTTTTCTGTGAATTTCTAAGGTTTTTGAATGCTAATTACTAACTATAACGTCCCTGAAACTTATGTTTTTTTCAGTGAATTTCTTAGGTTTTTTAAATGCTAATTTCTAACTATAACGTCCCTGAAACCTATGGTTTTTTTAGTGAATTTCTTAGGTTTTTTAAATGCTAATTTCTAACTATGCCTACAGAGGTAGGACATGTGCAGAAAGAAGAAGAAAGGCGCAGAAAGAAGCAAGAGAAATGGAGAAAGAGGCAACAGAAGTCCATAACAAGGAACAAAGGTGCAAAAAGAAGCAAGAGATATGCAGAAAGAACCAACGGAGGTGCAGAAAGAGGCCTTGTTTCAAAGTCATCCTGTGCCCTGGGCACCCCCCAACTTTTTGCTGACTGGTACTCGTGGTAACTGACTGACCCTGGGCTCTGCCTAACCATGCCCGGAGCCAGTGCTATGCTGAAAGTCACTTGGAGTACAGTGAAAACACCTACATACACTAGGGTACACTATGGGTTGGGGTACCCCTGTGATTGGCATGACCTCCCCTGTAAGGCCCTAGTACTTAATATACCTCTAAGGCCCTAGCATATAATAGGGCATGGCAGTTTAGAGGCCAGCAGCAGCCCTTTTCTGCACTTGCATGTGTGCAATGCTGAGCCTGAGGTCAGTTTAAATGTAGCCCTGTGTGTGCAGAAAGAGGCAATAGAGGTGCAGAAAGAGGCAAGAGAGGTGCAGAAAGAGGGAAGAAGGGTGCAAAAAGAGGCAAGAGAGGTGCAGAAAGAAGCAAGAGAAGTGCAGAAAGAGGCAAGAGAGGTGCAGAAAGAAGCAAGAGAAGTGCAGAAAGAAGTAAAAGAAAGTGCAGAAAGAGGCAAGAAGGTTGCAGAAAGAAGCAAGAGAGGTGCAGAAAAAAGCAAGTGAAGTGAAGAAAAAAGTAACAGATGTGCAGAAAGATGCAAGAGAACTGCAGAAAGAGGCAAGAGAGGTGCAGAAAGAGGGAAGAGTGGTGCAGAAAGATGAAAGAGAAGTGCAGAAAGAGGCAAGAGAGATGCAGAAAGAAGAAGAGGGCTGCAGAAAGAGGCAAGAAGGATACAGAAAAAGCAAAAAAGGTACAGAAAGAAGCAAGAGAAGTGCAGAATGAAGGAACAGATATGCAGAAAGTGGCAAGAGAAGTGCAGAAAGAAGCAAGAGAGGTGCAGAAACAGGCAAGAGAGGTGCAGAAACAGGCAGGAGAAGTGAAGAAAGAGGCAAGAAAAGTGCTTAAAGAAGCAACAGAGGTGCAAAAAGAAGCAAGTGAAGTGATGAGAAGAGAGTTACAGAAAGAAAAGAGATGTGTAGAAAGAGGAAAGTGAGGTACAGAAAAAGGCAAGAGAGGTGCAGAAAGAAGAAAGTGGTGCAAAAAGATGCAAGTGAGGTGCAGAAACAGACAAGAGAGGTACAGAAAGAGGCAAGAGAAGTGCAGAAAGAAACAACAGAGGTGAAGAAGGAGGCAAGAGAACTGCAGAAAGAGGCAAGACAGTTGCGGAAAAACGGGCAAGAGAGGTGCAGAAAATGAGAACAGGGGTGCAGAAAGAGGCAAGAGAGGTGCAGAAAAAGGAAAGAAGGGTGCAGAAAGAGGCAAGAGAGGTGCAGAAAGAAGCAAGAGAGGTGCAGATAGAAGCAAGGGAAGTGCAGAAAGAAGCAACAGAGGTGAAGAAAGAGGCAAGAGGGATGCAGAAAGAGGCAAGAGAAGTTCTGAAAGAAGCAACAGAGATGCAGAAAAAGGCAAGAGAAGTGCAGAAAGAAAGAACAGAAATGCAGAAAAAGGCAGGAAAACTGCAGAAAGAAGCAAAAGAAATGCAGAAAGAGGCAAGAGAAGTGCAGACAGAGGCAACAGAAGTGCAGAAAGAGGCAAGAGAGGTGCTCAAAGAGACAAGAGAGGTGCAGAAAGAAACAAGAGAAGTGTAAAAAGAAGCAACAAGGGTGCAGAAAGAGGCAAGAGAAGTGCAGAAAGAGGCAAGAGAGGTGCAAAAAGAGGCAAGAGAGGGGCAGAAAGAAGCAAGAGAAGTGCAGAAAGAAGCAACAGAGGTAGAGAAAGAGGCAAGAGGGGTACAGAAAGAGGCAAGACAAGTACTAAAAGAAACAACAGATGTGCAGAAAGAGGAAAGAGATGTGCAGAAAGAATGAACATAAATGCAGAAAGAGGCAAGAGAAGTACAGAAAGAAGCAACAAAGGTGCAGAAAGAGGCAACAGAAGTGCAGAAAGAAGCAACAGAGGTGAAAAAGGAGGCAACAGAACTGCAGAAAGAGGCAAGACAGTTACAGAAACAGGCAAGAGAGGAGCAGAAAATGGAAGCAGTGGTGCAGAAAGAGGCAAGAGAGGTGGAGAAAGAGGAAAGAGGGGTGCAGAAAGAGGTAAGAGGGGTGCAGAAAGAAGCAAGAGAGGTGCAGATAGAAGCAAGGGAATTGCAGAAAGAAGCAACAGAGGAGCAGAAAGAGGCAAGAGGGATGCAGAAAGAGGCAAGAGAAGTTCTGAAAGAAGCAACAGAAATGCAGAAAGAGACTGGAGAAGTGCAGACAGAGGGAACAGAGATGCAGAAAGAGACAGAAAGAGACAAGAGAAGTGCAGAGAGAAGGAACAGAAATGCAGAAAGAGGCAAGAAAAGTGCAGACAGAAGCAACAGAAAGGCAGAAAGAGGCAGGAGAAGTCTAGACAGAGGGAATAGAAGTGCAGAAAGAGGCAAGAGAGGTACACAAAGATACAAGAGATCTGCAGAAAGAGGGAAGACGAGTGCAGAAAGAGACAACAGGGGTGCAGAAAAAGCAAGAGAGGTGCAGAAAGAAACAAGAGAAGTGTAAAAAGAAGCAACAAAGGTGCAGAAAGAGGCAAGAGAAGTGCAGAAAGAGGCAAGAGGAGTGCAGAAAGAGGCAAGAGAGGTACAAAAAGAAGCAAGAGACGGGCAGAAAGAGGGAAGGGGGTGCAGAAAGAGGCAAGAGGGGTGCAGAAAGAAGCAAGAGAGGTGCAGAAAGAGGGAAGACGAATGCAGAAAGAGACAACAGGGGTGCAGAAAAAGCATGAGAGGTGCAGAAAGAAACAAGAGAAGTGTAAAAAGAAGCAACAAAGGTGCAGAAAGAGGAAAAAGAAGTGCAGAAAGAAGCAGCAGTAGTGCAGAAAGAAGCTAGAGAAGTGCAGAAAGAGGCAAGAGAGGTGCAGAAAGAGGGAAGAGGGGAGCAGAAAGAGGTAAAACGGGTGCAGAAAGAAGCAATAGAGGTACAGGAAGTAGCAAGAGAAGTGCAGAAAGAAGTAATAGGGGTGCAGAAAGAGGCAAGAGGGGTGCAGAAAGAGGTAAGAGAAGTGCAGAAAGAAGCAACAGAGGTACAGAAGGAGGCAAGAAAACTGCAGAAAGAAGCAAGAGAGTTACAGAAACAGGTAAAAGAGGTGCAGAAAGAGGGACCAGGGGTGCAGAAATTTGCAAGAGAGGCGCACAAAAGACGCAAGAGCAGCAGAAAGAATCAACAGAGGTGCAGAAAGAGGCATGAGGGGTGCCAAAAGAGGAAAGAGAAGTGCAGAAAGAAGCAAAATAGGTACAGAAAGAGGCAAGAGGGATGCAGAAAGAGGCAGGAGAAGTGCTGAAAGAAGCTACAGAGGTGGAGAAAGAGGGAAGAGAAGCGCAAAAAGAAGGAACAGAAATGCAGAAAGAGGCAAGAGAAGTGCAGAAAGAAGCAACAGAGGTGAAGAAAGAGGCAAGAGAGAGGTGCAGAAAGAAGCAAGAGAAGTGCTGAAAGAAGCAACAGATGTGAAGACAGAGGCAAGAGAAGTGCAGAAAGAAGGAACAGAAATGCAGAAAGAGGCAAGAGAAGTGCTGAAAGAAGCAACAGACATTCAGAAAGAGGTAAGAGAGGTACAGAAAGAGGCAGGTGAGGTCCAGAAACAGGCAAAAGGGGTGCAGAAAAGGCAAGAGAAGAGCAGAAAGAAGCAATAGAGGTGCAGAAGGAGGCAAGAGAAATGCAGAAAGAGGCAAGAGAGGTGCAGAAACAGGCAAGAGAGGTGTAGAAAAAGGGAACAGGGTACAGAAAGAGGCAAGAGAGGTGTAGAAAGAGGGATACAGAAAGAGGCAAGAGGGGTGCAGAAAGAAGCAAGAGAGGTGCAGTAAGAAGCAAGAGAAGTACAGAAAGAAGCAACAGAGGTACTGAAAGAGGCAAGAGGGGTACAGAAAGAGGCAAGAGAAGTACTAAAAGAATCAACAGATGTGCAGAAAGAGGAAAGAGATGTGCTGAAAGTAAGACAAGAAATGAAGAAAGAGGCAAGAGAAGTACAGAAAGAAGCAACAAAGGTGCAGAAAGAGGCAACAGAGGTGAAAAAGGAGGCAACAGAACTGCAGAAAGAGGCAAGACAGTTGCAGAAACAGGCAAGAGAGGAGCAGAAAATGGGAGCAGGGGTGCAGAATAAGGCAAGATAGATGGAGAAAGAGGAAAGAGGGGTGCAGAAAGAGGTAAGAGGGTTACAGAAAGAAGCAAGAGAGGTGCAGATAGAAGCAAGGGAAGTGCAGAAAGGAGCAACAGAGGTGCAGAAAGAAGCAAGAGGGATGCAGAAAGAGGCTAAAGAAGTTCTGAAAGAAGCAACAGAGATGCAGAAAGAGGAAAGAGAAGTGCATAAAGAAAGAAAAGAATTGCAGAAAGAGGCAAGAAAAGTGCAGAAAGAAGCAACAGAAATGCAGAAAGAGGCAGGAGAAGTGCAGACAGAAGGAACAGAAGTGCAGAAAGAGGCAAGAGAGGTACACAAAGATACAAGAGAGGTGCAGAAAGAGGGAAGACGAGTGCAGAAAGAGACAACAGAGGTGCAGAAAAATCAAGAGATGTCCAGAAAGAAACAAGAGAAGTGTAAAAGAAGCAACAAAGGTGCAGTAAGAGGCAAGAGAAGTGCCAAAAGGGGCAAGAGAAGTACATAAAGAGGCAAGAGAGGTGCAAAAAGAGGCAAGAAAGGTGCAGAAATAGGGAAGAGGGGTGCAGAAAGAAGCAAGAGAGGTGCAGAAAGAGGGAAGGCGAGTACAGAGCGAGACAACAGGGGTGCAGAAAGAAGCAAGAGAGATGCAGAAAGAAACAAGAGAAGTGTAAAAAGAAGCCACAAAGGTGGAGAAAGAGGCAAGAGAAGTGCAGAAAGAAGCAACAGATGTGCAGAAAGAAGCTATAGAAGTGCAGAAAGAGGCAAGAGAGGTGCAGAAAGAAGGAAGAGGGGTGCAGAAAGAGGCAAGAGGGGTACAGAAAGAAGCAAGAGATGTACAGGAAGAAGCAAGAGAAGTGCAGAAAGAAGCAACAGGGGTGCAGAAAGAGGCAAGAGGGGTGCGGAAAGAGGCAAGATAAGTGCAGAAGGAAGCAACAGAGGTACAGAAGGAGGTAAGAGAACAGCAGAAAAAGGCAAGAGCATTGCAGAAAAAGGTAAACGAGGTGCAGAAAGAGGGAACAGGGGTGCAGAAATTTGCAAGAGAGGTGCAGCAATACGCAAGAGCAGCAGAAAGGATCAACAGAGGTGTAGAAAGAGGCATGAGGGGTGCCAAAAGAGGCAAGAGAAGTGCAGAAAGAAGCAAAAGAGGTACAGAAAGAGGCAAGAGGGGTACAGAAAGAGGAAAGAGAAGTGCTGAAAGAAGCAACATAGGTGCAGAAAGAGGGAAGAGAAGGGCAAAAAGAAGGAACAGAAATGCAGAAAGAGGCAAGAGAAGTGCAGAAAGAAGCAACAGATGTGCAGAAAGAGGGAAGAGAGGGGTGCAGAAAGAAGCAGGAGAAGTGCTGAAAGAAGCAACGGAGGTGGAGAAAGAGGCAAAAGAAGTGCAGAAAGAAGGAACAGAAATGCAGAAAGAGGCAAGAGAAGTGCAGAAAGAAGGAACAGAAATAAACAGAAAGAGGCAAGAAAGGTGCCGAAAGAGGCAGGTGAGGTGCAGAAACAGGCAAGAGGGGTGCAGAAAAGGCAAGAGAAGTACAGAAAGACGCAACAGAGCTGCAGAATGAGGCAAGAGAAATGCAGAAAGAGGCAAAAGAGGTGCAGAAACAGGCAAGAGAGGTGCAGAAAAAGGGAACGGGATGCAGAAAGAGGCAAAAGAGATGCAGAAAGAGGGATACAGAAAGAGGCAGGAGGGGTGCAGAAAGAAGCAAGAGAGGTGTAGAAAGAAGCAAGAGAAGTGCAGAAAGAGGCAAGAGGGGTACAGAAAGAAGCAAGAGAGGTACAGGAAGAGGCAAGATAAGTGCAGAAAGAAGCAACAGAGGTACAGAAGGAGGTAAGAGAACAGCAGAAAGAGGCAAGAGCATTGCAGAAACAGGTAAACGAGGTGCAGAAAGAGGGAACAGGGGTGCAGAAATTTGCAAGAGAGGTGCAGCAATACGCAAGAGCAGCAGAAAGGATCAACAGAGGTGTAGAAAGAGGCATGAGGGGTGCCAAAAGAGGCAAGAGAAGTGCAGAAAGAAGCAAAAGAGGTACAGAAAGAGGCAAGAGGGGTACAGAAAGAGGAAAGAGAAGTGATGAAAGAAGCAACAGAGGTGCAGAAAGAGGGAAGAGAAGTGCAAAAAGAAGGAACAGAAATGCAGAAAGAGGCAAGAGAAGTGCAGAAAGAAGCAACAGATGTGCAGGAAGAGAGGGGTGCAGAAAGAAGCAGGAGAAGTGCTGAAAGAAGCAACGGAGGTGCAGAAAGAGGCAAAAGAAGTGCAGAAAGAAGGAACAGAAATGCAGAAAGAGGCAAGAGAAGTGCAGAAAGAAGCAACAGAAATAAACAGAAAGAGGCAAGAAAGGTGCCGAAAGAGGCAGGTGAGGTGCAGACACAGGCAAGAGGGGTGCAGAAAAGGCAAGAGAAGTACAGAAAGAGGCAACAGAGCTGCAGAATGAGGCAAGAGAAATGCAGAAATAGGCAAAAGAGGTGCAGAAACAGGCAAGAGAGGTGCAGAAAAAGGGAACGGGATGCAGAAAGAGGCAAAAGAGATGCAGAAAGAGGGATACAGAAAGAGGCAGAAGTGGTGCAGAAAGAAGCAAGAGAGGTGTAGAAAGAAGCAAGAGAAGTACAGAAAGAAGCAACAGAGGTGCAGAAAGAGGCAAGAGGGGTACAGAAAGAGGCAAGAGAAGTACTAAAAGAATCAACAGATGTGCAGAAAGAGGGAAGAGATGTGCAGAAAGAATGAACGGAAATGCAGAAAGAGGCAAGAGAAGTACAGAAAAAAGCAACAGAAATGCAGGAAGAGGCAAGAGAAGTACAGAAAGAAGCAGCAAAGGTACAGAAAGAGGCAAATGATGTGTAGAAAGAGGCAAGAGAGGTGCACAAAGAGACAAGAGATATGCACAAAGACAGAAGAGAGGTGCAGAAAGAGTGAAGACGAGTGCAGAAAGAGGCAACAGGGGTGCAGAAAGAAGCAAGAGAGATGCAGAAAGAAGGAAGAGAAAAGCAGAAAGAAGCAACAGAGGTGCAGAAAGAAGCAAGAGAAGTGCAGAAAGAAGCAAAAGAGGTGTTGAAAGAGGCAAGTGAGCTGCAGAAAGAGGCATGAGAGGTGCAGAAAAAAGCAACAGAAATGCAGGAAGAGGCAAGAGAAGAACAGAAAGAAGCAACAAAGGTGCAGAAAGAGGCAACAGAACTGCAGAAAGAGGCAAGAGAGGTGCACAAAGAACAAGAGAGGTATACAAAGAGACAAGAGAGGTGCAAAATGAGTGTAGAGGAGTACAGAAAGAGGCAACAGGGGTGCAGAAAGAAGCAAGAGAGGTGCAAAAAGAGGCAAGAGAAGTGCAGAAAGAAGCAACAGAGGTGCAGAAAGAAGCAAGAGAAGTGCAGAAAGAGGGAAGAGAGGTGCAGAAAGAGGCCAGAGCAGTTCAGAAAGAGGGAAGAGGGGTGGAGAAATAGGCAAGAGGGGTGCAGAAAGAAGAATGAGAGGTACGGGAAGAAGCAAGAGAAGTGCAGAAAGAAGCAACAGGGGTGCAGCAAGAGGCAAGAGGAGTGCAGAAAGAAGCAACAGAGCTTAGAAGGAGGCAAGGGAACTGCAGAAAGATGCAAGAGAGTTGCAGAAACATGTAAAAGAGGTGTAGAAAGAGGGAACAGGGGTGCAGAACTTTGCAAGAGATGTGCAGAAAGAAGCAAGAGCAGTGCAGAAAGAACCAACAGAGGTGCAGAAAGAGGCAAGAGGGTTGCAGAAAGAGGCAAGAAAAGTGCAGAAAGAAGCAAAAGAGGTGCTGAAAGAGGCAAGAGAGCTGCAGAAAGAGGCAAGAGATGTGCAGAAAGAGGCAAGAGAGGTGCAGAAAAAGGGAAGAAGGATATGGAAAGAGGCAAGAGGGTGCAGAAATAAGCAAGAGAGGTACAGAAAGAAGGAAGAGAAATGCAGAAAGAAGCAACAAGGGTGCAGAAAGAGGTTAGAGGTGTGCAGAAAGGCAAGAGAGGCGCAGAAAGAGGGAAGGCGAGTGCAGAAAGAGGCAACAGGGGTGCAGAAAGAAGCAAGAGAAGTGCAGAAAGAAGCAACAGAGGTGCATGCAGAAAGAGGCAAGAGAAGTGCAGAAAGAAGCATCAGAGGTGCAGAAAGAGGCCTACTTTGACTGTACCTTTCCACAGACTGTTACAAAGTAGCCTAATCACTAATCATTTTCCCAAGATGTCTTAAACCTCACTTTTCTCTTGAAGGTTCACTATTCATCGACTGCTCAGAATGTTAGGCCTACCAAATGTAATACAGCATTCCTAACCATATCACTGTTGTAAGTCTGACCAAGTTTTTGAAGGTATGCATGTGTGTGTCTCTGCTTTTACCTAGTGACATGTTACATAAAAATAAACATACAAATACATGAATACCTGTGTTTCAAACAGCATACTCTGTAAAATTGTGTACAAAAAGGAGTATATATTTCTTTCTGCTCCTAATACAGGGCACATGGGTATTCAATAGTATATTTGAGGGGCTCTATAACACCTATATACATAAGACATGTCTGCCCATGCAACCGAATGACAGAGCAGAACTGAGAAGATTTAACCACCTATAGGAGAAAAATCTTCAGATGCATAACTCATGTGAGAATACATGTACAAGTAGACATATACCTCAGTCACGAGAGCACGCAGACCTTTAAACTTGACAGCTTGCATTTCCCATTTGAATACAGAAAGAGGCGAGAGAAGTACTGAAAAGAGTAAGAGAATTACAGAAAAAAACAAGAGAGGTGCAGTAAGAGTAAGAAATGTGAAAAGAGAGGCAAGAGAAGTGCAGAAACAGGCAAGAGAAGTATAGAAAGGGGCAAGAGACATGCAGAAAGAGGCAAGAGAGGAGCAGAAAGAGGCAAGAGAGGTGCAGAAAGAGGGAAGAGGGATGCTGAAAGAGGCAAGAGATGCAGAAAGAGGGATACAGAAAGAGGCAATAGGGGTGCAGAAAGAAGCAAGAGAGGTGCAGAAAAAAGAAGAGACAAGAAGGGTATAGAAAAAAGCAAAAAATGTACAGAAAGAAGCAAGAAAAGTGCTGAAAGAAGCAACAGACATGCATAAAGAGGTAAGAGAGGTACAGAAAGAGGCAGGTGAGGTCCAGAAACAGGCAAAAGGGGTGCAGAAAAGGCAAGAGAAGAGCAGAAAGAAGCAACAGAGGTACAGAAGGAGGCAAGCGAAATGCAGAAAGAGGCAAGAGAGGTGCAGAAACAGGCAAGAGAGGTACAGAAAAAGGGAACGGGGTGCAGAAAGAGGCAAGAGAGGTGCAGAAAAAAGAAGAGACAAGAAGGGTATAGAAAAAAGCAAAACATGTACAGAAAGAAGCAAGAAAAGTGCTGAAAGAAGCAACAGACATGCATAAAGAGGTAAGAGAGGTACAGAAAGAGGCAGGTGAGGTCCAGAAACAGGCAAAAGGGTGCAGAAAAGGCAAGAGAAGAGCAGAAAGAAGCAACAGAGGTACAGAAGGAGGCAAGCGAAATGCAGAAAGAGGCAAGAGAGGTGCAGAAACAGGCAAGAGAGGTACAGAAAAAGGGAACGGGGTGCAGAAAGAGGCAAGAGAGATGCAGAAAGAGGGATACAGAAAGAGGCAAGAGGGGTGCAGAAAGAAGCAAGAGAGGTGCAGAAAGAAGCAAGAGAAGTGCAGAAAGAAGCAACAGAGGTACTGAAAGAGGCAAGAGGGGTACAGAAAGAGGCAAGAGAAGTACTAAAAGAATCAACAGATGTGCAGAAAGAGGAAAGAGATGTGCTGAAAGAAAGAACAGAAATGCAGAAAGAGGCAAGAGAAGTACAGAAAGAAGCAACAAAGGTGCAGAAAGAGACAACAGAAGTGCAGAAAGAAGCAACAGAGGTGAAAAAGGAGGCAACAGAACTGCAGAAAGAGGCAAGACAGTTGCAGAAACAGGCAAGAGAGGAGCAGAAAATGGGAGCAGGGGTGCAGAAAGAGGCAAGAGAGGTGGAGAAAGAGGAAAGAGGGGTGCAGAAAGAGGCCAGAGCAGTTCAGAAAGAGGGAAGAGGGGTGGAGAAATAGGCAAGAGGGGTGCAGAAAGAAGAATGAGAGGTACGGGAAGAAGCAAGAGAAGTGCAGAAAGAAGCAACAGGGGTGCAGCAAGAGGCAAGAGGAGTGCAGAAAGAAGCAACAGAGCTTAGAAGGAGGCAAGGGAACTGCAGAAAGATGCAAGAGAGTTGCAGAAACATGTAAAAGAGGTGTAGAAAGAGGGAACAGGGGTGCAGAACTTTGCAAGAGATGTGCAGAAAGAAGCAAGAGCAGTGCAGAAAGAACCAACAGAGGTGCAGAAAGAGGCAAGAGGGTTGCAGAAAGAGGCAAGAAAAGTGCAGAAAGAAGCAAAAGAGGTGCTGAAAGAGGCAAGAGAGCTGCAGAAAGAGGCAAGAGATGTGCAGAAAGAGGCAAGAGAGGTGCAGAAAAAGGGAAGAAGGATATGGAAAGAGGCAAGAGGGGTGCAGAAATAAGCAAGAGAGGTACAGAAAGAAGGAAGAGAAATGCAGAAAGAAGCAACAAGGGTGCAGAAAGAGGTTAGAGGTGTGCAGAAAGGCAAGAGAGGCGCAGAAAGAGGGAAGGCGAGTGCAGAAAGAGGCAACAGGGGTGCAGAAAGAAGCAAGAGAAGTGCAGAAAGAAGCAACAGAGGTGCATGCAGAAAGAGGCAAGAGAAGTGCAGAAAGAAGCATCAGAGGTGCAGAAAGAGGCCTACTTTGACTGTACCTTTCCACAGACTGTTACAAAGTAGCCTAATCACTAATCATTTTCCCAAGATGTCTTAAACCTCACTTTTCTCTTGAAGGTTCACTATTCATCGACTGCTCAGAATGTTAGGCCTACCAAATGTAATACAGCATTCCTAACCATATCACTGTTGTAAGTCTGACCAAGTTTTTGAAGGTATGCATGTGTGTGTCTCTGCTTTTACCTAGTGACATGTTACATAAAAATAAACATACAAATACATGAATACCTGTGTTTCAAACAGCATACTCTGTAAAATTGTGTACAAAAAGGAGTATATATTTCTTTCTGCTCCTAATACAGGGCACATGGGTATTCAATAGTATATTTGAGGGGCTCTATAACACCTATATACATAAGACATGTCTGCCCATGCAACCGAATGACAGAGCAGAACTGAGAAGATTTAACCACCTATAGGAGAAAAATCTTCAGATGCATAACTCATGTGAGAATACATGTACAAGTAGACATATACCTCAGTCACGAGAGCACGCAGACCTTTAAACTTGACAGCTTGCATTTCCCATTTGAATACAGAAAGAGGCGAGAGAAGTACTGAAAAGAGTAAGAGAATTACAGAAAAAAACAAGAGAGGTGCAGTAAGAGTAAGAAATGTGAAAAGAGAGGCAAGAGAAGTGCAGAAACAGGCAAGAGAAGTATAGAAAGGGCAAGAGACATGCAGAAAGAGGCAAGAGAGGAGCAGAAAGAGGCAAGAGAGGTGCAGAAAGAGGGAAGAGGGATGCTGAAAGAGGCAAGAGATGCAGAAAGAGGGATACAGAAAGAGGCAAGAGGGGTGCAGAAAGAAGCAAGAGAGGTGCAGAAAAAGAAGAGACAAGAAGGGTATAGAAAAAAGCAAAAATGTACAGAAAGAAGCAAGAAAAGTGCTGAAAGAAGCAACAGACATGCATAAAGAGGTAAGAGAGGTACAGAAAGAGGCAGGTGAGGTCCAGAAACAGGCAAAAGGGGTGCAGAAAAGGCAAGAGAAGAGCAGAAAGAAGCAACAGAGGTACAGAAGGAGGCAAGCGAAATGCAGAAAGAGGCAAGAGAGGTGCAGAAACAGGCAAGAGAGGTACAGAAAAAGGGAACGGGGTGCAGAAAGAGGCAAGAGAGGTGCAGAAAAAAGAAGAGACAAGAAGGGTATAGAAAAAGCAAAACATGTACAGAAAGAAGCAAGAAAAGTGCTGAAAGAAGCAACAGACATGCATAAAGAGGTAAGAGAGGTACAGAAAGAGGCAGGTGAGGTCCAGAAACAGGCAAAAGGGGTGCAGAAAAGGCAAGAGAAGAGCAGAAAGAAGCAACAGAGGTACAGAAGGAGGCAAGCGAAATGCAGAAAGAGGCAAGAGAGGTGCAGAAACAGGCAAGAGAGGTACAGAAAAAGGGAACGGGGTGCAGAAAGAGGCAAGAGAGATGCAGAAAGAGGGATACAGAAAGAGGCAAGAGGGGTGCAGAAAGAAGCAAGAGAGGTGCAGAAAGAAGCAAGAGAAGTGCAGAAAGAAGCAACAGAGGTACTGAAAGAGGCAAGAGGGGTACAGAAAGAGGCAAGAGAAGTACTAAAAGAATCAACAGATGTGCAGAAAGAGGAAAGAGATGTGCTGAAAGAAAGAACAGAAATGCAGAAAGAGGCAAGAGAAGTACAGAAAGAAGCAACAAAGGTGCAGAAAGAGACAACAGAAGTGCAGAAAGAAGCAACAGAGGTGAAAAAGGAGGCAACAGAACTGCAGAAAGAGGCAAGACAGTTGCAGAAACAGGCAAGAGAGGAGCAGAAAATGGGAGCAGGGGTGCAGAAAGAGGCAAGAGAGGTGGAGAAAGAGGAAAGAGGGGTGCAGAAAGAGGTAAGAGGGTTGCAGAAAGAAGCAAGAGAGGTGCAGATAGAAGCAAGGGAAGTGCAGAAAGGAGCAACAGAGGTGCAGAAAGAGGCAAGAGGGATGCAGAAAGAGGGAAAAGAAGTTCTGAAAGAAGCAACAGAGATTCAGAAAGAGGAAAGAGATGTGCAGAAAGAAAGAAAAGAAATGAAGAAAGATCCAAGAAAAGTGCAGAAAGAAGCAACAGAAATGCAGAAAGAGGCAGGAGAAGTGCAGACAGAAGGAACAGAAGTGCAGAAAGAGGCAAGAGAGGTACACAAAGATACAAGAGATCTGCAGAAAGAGGGAAGACGAGTGCAGAAAGAGACAACAGGGGTGCAGAAAAAGCAAGAGAGGTGCAGAAAGAGGGAAGATGAGTGCAGAAAGAGACAACAGAGGTGCAGAGAAAGCAAGAGAGGTGCAGAAAGAAACAGGAGAAGTGTAAAAAGAAGCAACAAAGGTGCAGTAAGAGGCAAGAGAAGTGCCGAAAGGGGCAAGAGAAGTGCATAAACAGGCAAGAGAGGTGCAAAAAGAGGCAAGAGAGGTGCAGAAATAGGGAAGAGGGGTGCAGTAAGAGGCAAGAGGGGTGCAGAAAGAAGCAAGAGAGGTGCAGAAAAAAACAAGAGAAGTGTAAAAAGAAGCCACAAGGGTGGCGAAAGAGGCAAGAGAAGTGCAGAAAGAAGCAACAGATGTGCAGAAAGAGGCTAGAGAAGTGCAGAAAGAGGCAAAAGAGGTGCAGAAAGAGGGAAGAGGGGTGCAGACAGAGGCAAGAGGGGTACAGAAAGAAGCAAGAGAGGTACAGGAAGAAGCAAGAGAAGTGCAGAAAGAAGCAACAGGGGTGCAGAAAGAGGCAAGAGGGGTGCAGAAATAGGCAAGAGAAGTGCAGAAAGAAGTAACAGAGGTACAGAAGGAGGCAAGAGAACAGCAGAAAGAGGCAAGAGAGTTGCAGAAACAGGTAAACAAGGTGCAGAAAGAAGGAACAGGGGTGCAGAAATTTACAAGAGAGGTGCAGCAATACACAAGAGCAGCAGAAAGGATCAACAGAGGTGTAGAAAGAGGCATGAGGGGTGCCAAAAGAGGCAAGAGAAGTGCAGAAAGAAGCAAAAGAGGTACAGAAAGAGGCTAGAGGGGTACAGAAAGAGGAAAGAGAAGTGCTGAAAGAAGCAACAGAGGTGCAGAAAGAGGCAAGAGAAGTGCAGAAAGAAGGAACAGAAATACAGAAAGAGGCAAGAGAAGTGCAGAAAGAAGCAACAGAAATACAGAAAGAGGCAAGAGAGGTGCCGAAAGAGGCAGGTGAGGTGCAGAAACAGGCAAGAGGGGTGCAGAAAAGGCAAGAGAAGTACAGAAAGAAGCAACAGAGGTGCAGAATGAGGCAAGAGAAATGCAGAAAGAGGCAAAAGAGGTGCAGAAACAGGCAAGAGAGGTGCAGAAAAAGAGAACGGGATGCAGAAAGAGGCAAAAGAGATGCATAAAGAGGGATACAGAAAGAGGCAGGAGGGGTGCAGAAAGAAGCAAGAGAGGTGTAGAAAAAAGCAAGAGAAGTTCAGAAAGAAGCAACAGAGGTGCAGAAAGAGGCAAGAGGGGTACAGAAAGAGGCAAGAGAAGTACTAAAAGAATCAACAGATGTGCAGAAAGAGGCAAGAGATGTGCAGAAAGAATGAACAGAAATGCAGAAAGAGGCAAGAGAAGTACAGAAAAAAGCAACAGAAATGCAGGAAGAGGCAAGAGAAGTACAGAAAGAAGCAGCAAAGGTGCAGAAAGAGACAACTGATGTGCAGAAAGAGGCAAGAGAAGTGCACAAAGAGACAAGCGATGTGGACAAAGAGAGAAGGGAGGTGCAGAAAGAGTGAAGACGAGTGCAGAAAGAGGCAACAGGGGTGCAGAAAGAAGCAAGAGAGATGCAGAAAGAAGGAAGAGAAGTGCAGAAAAAAGCAACAGAGGTGCAGAAAGAAGCAAGAGAAGTGCACAAAGAGGCAAGAGAAGTGCAGAAATAGGGAATAGAGGTGCAGAAAGAGGCCAGAGAGGTGCAGAAAGGGGGAAGAGGGGTGGAGAAATAGGCAAGAGGGGTGCAGAAAGAAGAAAGAGAGATACGGGAAGAAGCAAGAGAAGTGCAGAAAGAAGCAACAGGGGTGCAGAAAGAGGCAAGAGGGATGCAGAAAAAGGCAAGAGAAGTGCAGAAAGAAGCAACAGAGGTCTTGAAAGAGGCAAGTGAGCTGCAGAAAGAGGCATGAGAGGTGCAGAAAAAAGCAACAGAAATGCAGAAAGAGGCAAGAGAAGAACAGAAAGAAGCAACAAAGGTGCAGAAAGAGGCAACAGAAGTGCAGAAAGAGGCAAGAGAGGTGCACAAAGAGACAAGAGAGGTACACAAAGAGACAAGAGAGGTGCAAAAAGAGTGTAGAGGAGTGCAGAAAGAGGCAACAGGGGTACAGAAAGAAGCAAGAGAGGTGCAAAAAGAAGAAAGAGAAGTGCAGAAACAAGCAACAGAGGTGCAGAAAGAAGCAAGAGAAGTGCAGAAAGAGGGAAGAGAGGTGCAGAAAGAGGCCAGAGCAGTGCAGAAAGAGGGAAGAGGCATGGAGAAATAGGCAAGAGGGGTGCAGAAAGAAGAGAGGTACGGGAAGAAGCAAGAGAAGTGCAGAAAGAAGCAACAGGGGTGCAGCAAGAGGCAAGAGGAGTGCAGAAAGAAGCAACAGAGGTTAGAAGGAGGCAAGGGAACTGCAGAAAGAGGCAAGAGAGTTGCAGAAACATATAAAAGAGGTGTAGAAAGAGGGAACAGGGGTGCAGAACTTTGCAAGAGATGTGCTGAAAGAAGCAAGAGCAGTGCAGAAAGAACCAACAGAGGTGCAGAAAGAGGCAATAGAGCTGCAGAAAGATGCAAGAGATGTGCAGAAAGAGGCAAGAGAGGTGCAGAAAAAGGGAAGAAGGATATGGAAAGAGGCAAGAGGGGTGCAGAAAGAAGTAAGAGAGGTACAGAAAAAAGGAAGAGAAGTGCAGAAAGAAGCAACAAGGGTGCAGAAAGAGGTAAGAGGTGTGCAGAAAGGCAAGAGAGGTACAGAAAGAGGGAAGACGAGTGCAGAAAGAGGCAACAGGGGTGCAGAAAGAAGCAAGCGAGGTACAGAAAGAAGCAAGAGAAGTGCAGAAAGAAGCAACAGAGGTGCACGCAGAAAGAGGCAAGATAAGTGCAGAAAGAAGCAACAGAGGTGCAGAAAGAGGCCTACTTTGACTGTACCTTTCCACAGACTGTTACAAAGTAGCCTAATTACTAATCTTTTTCCCAAGATGTCTTAAACCTCACTTTTCTCTTGAAGGTTCACTATTCATCGACTGCTCAGAATGTTAGGCCTACCAAATGTAAAACAGTATTCCTAACCATATCACTGTTGTAAGTCTGACCAAGTTTTTGAAGGTATGCATGTGTGTGTCTCTGCTTTTACCTAGTGACATGTTACATAAAAATAAACATACAAATACATGAATACCTGTGTTTCAAACAGCATACTCTGTAAAATTGTGTACAAAAAGGAGTATATATTTCTTTCTTCTCCTAATACAGGGCACATGGGTATTCAATAGTATATTTGAGGGGCTCTATAACACCTATATACATCAGACATGTTTGCCCATGCAACCGAATGACAGAGCAGAACTGAGAAGATTTGATCACCTATAGGAGAAGCTACCCACTTTTTAAGCTACCATCTTCAGATGCATAACTCATGTGAGAATACATGTACAAGTAGACATATACCTCAGTCACGAGAGCACCCAGACCTTTAAACTTGACAGCTTGCATTTCCCATTTGAATACAGAAAGAAGCGAGAGAAGTACAGATAAAAGCAAGAGAATTACAGAAAAAAAAGAGAGGTGCAGTAAGAGTAAGAAATGTGAAAAGAGAGGCAAGAGAAGTGCAGAAACAGGCAAGAGAAGTGTAGAAAGGGGCAAGAGAAGTGCAGAAAGAGGCAAGAGAGGAGCAGAAAGAGGCAAGAGAGGTGCAGAAAGAGGGATGAGGGATGCAGAAAGAGGCAAGAGAGGTGCAGAAAGAAGCAAGAGAAGTGCAGAAAGAAGCAAGAGAAATGCAGAAAGAAGTAAAAGAGGTGCAAAAAGAGGCAAGAAGGTTGCAGAAAGAAGCAAGAGAGGTGCAGAAAAAAGAAGAGACAAGAAAAGTACAGAAAAAAAGCCAAAAAGGTACAGAAAGAAGCAAGAGAAGTACAGAATGAAGGAACAGAGATGCAGAAAGAGGCAAGAGAGGTACAGAAACAGGCAAGAGAAGTGAAGAAAGAGGCAAGAGAAGTGCTGAAAGAAGCAACAGAGGTGCAAAAAGAAGCAAGAGAAGTGATGAAAGAGACAAGAGAGTTGCAGAAAGAAACAATAGAGGTGCAGATAAAAGCAAGAGCATTGTAGAAAGAGGCAGGTGAGGTACAGAAAAAAGCAAGAGAGGTGCAGAAAGAGGAAAGTGGTACAAAAAGATGCAAGTGAGGTGCTGAAACAGACAAGAGAGGCTCAGAAAGAGGAAAGAGAAGTGCAGAAAGAAGCAACAGAGGTGAAGAAGGAGGCAAGAGAACTGCAGAAAGAGGCAAGACAGTTGCAGAAACAGGCAAGAGAGGTGCAGAAAATGGGAACAGGGGTGCAGAAAGAGGCAAGAGAGGTGCAGAAAGAGGAAAGAGGGGTGCAGAAAGAGGCAAGAGGGGTGCAGAAAGATAAAGAGAGGTGCAGAGAGAAGCAAGAGAAGTGCAGAAAGAAGCAACAGAGGTGCAGAAAGAGGCAAGAGGGGTGCAGAAAGAGGCAAGAGAAGTGCAGAAAGAAGTAACAGAAATGCAGAAAGAGGCAAGAAAAGTGCAGAAAGAAGCAACAAAAATGCAGAAAGAGGCAGGAGAAGTGCACAAAGAAGCAACAGAGGACTAGATAGAGGTAACAGAAGTACAGAAAGAGGCAAGAGGTGCACAAAGAGACAAGAGAGGTGCATGAAGAGACAAGAGAGGTGCAGAAAGAGGGAAGACGAGTGCAGAAAGAGACAACAGGGGTGCAGAAAGAAACAAGAGAGGTGCAGAAAGAAGCAAGAGAAGTACATAAAGAAGCAACAGAGGTGCAGAAAGAGGCTAGAGAAGTGCAGAAGGAGGCAAGAGAGGTGTGGAAAGAAGCAAGAGAGGTACAGAAAGTAGCAAGAGAAGTGCAGAAAGAAGCAACAGGGGTGCAGAAAGAGGCAAAAGAAGTGCAGAAAGAAGCAACAGAGGTGCAGAAGGAGGCAAGATAACTGCAGAAACAGTTAAAAGAGGTGCAGAAAGAGGGAACAGGGGTGCAGAAATTTGCAAGAGAGGTGCAGAAAGACGCAAGAGCAGCAGAAAGAATCAACAGAGGTGCAGAAAGAGGCATGAGGGGTGCCAAAAGAGGCAATAGAGGTGGAGAAAGAAGCAAAAGAGGTACAGAAAGAGGAAAGAGGGGTGCAGAAAGAGGAAAGAGAAGTGCAGAAAGAAGCAACAGAGGTGCAGAAAGAGGCAAGAGAGGGGTGCAGAAAGAAGGAAGAGAAGTGCTGAAAGAAGCAACAGAGGTGCAAAAAGAGGCAAGAGAAGTGCAGAAAGAAGCAACAGAAATGCAGAGAGACGCAATAGAGGTGCAGAGAGAGGCAGGTAAGGTGCAGAAACAGGCAAGAAGAGTGCAGAAAAGGCAAGAGGGGTGCAGATAAGGCAAGAGTAGTGCAAAAAGAAGCAACAGAGGTGCAGAAGGAGGCAAGAGAAATGCAGAAAGAGGCAAGAGAGGTGCAGAAACAGGTAAGAGAGGTGCAGAAAAAGGGAACTGGGTGCAGAAAGAGGCAAGAGAGATGCAGAAAGAGGGATACAGAAAGAGGCAAGAGGGGTGCAGAAAGAAGCAAGAGAGGTGCAGAAAGAAGCAAGAGAAGTGCAGAAAGAAGCAACCAGGTGCAGAAAGAGGCAAGAGGGGTGCAGAAAGAGGCAAGATAAGTACTAAAAGAATCAACAGATGTGCAGAAAGAATTAACAGAAATGAATAAAAAGGCAAGAGAAGTGCAGAAAGAAGCAACAGAAATGCAGGAAGAGGCAAGAGAAGTACAGAAAGAAGCAACAAAGATGCAGAAAGAGGCAACAGAAGTGCAGAAAGAGGCAAGAGAGGTGCACATAGAGACAAGAGAGGTGCACAAAGAGACAAGAGAGGTGCAGAAAGAGGGAAGGCGAGCGCAGAAAGAGGCAACAGGGGTGCAGAAGGAAGCAAGAGAGGTGCAGAAAGAAGCAAGAGAAGTGCAGAAAGAAGCAACAGAGGTGCAGAAAGAGGCAAGAGAAGTACTGAAAGAAGCAGCAGATGTGCAGAAAGAGGCAAGAGCAGTGCTGAAAGAATGAACAGAAATGCAGAAAGAGGCAAGAGAAGTGCAGAAAGAATCAACAGAAATGCAGAAAGAGGCAACAGAAGTACAAAAAGAGGCACAAGAGGTGCACAAAGAGACAAGAGAGGTACAGAAAGAGGGAAGACGAGTCCAGAAAGAGGCAACAGGTGTGCAGAAAGAAGCAAGAGAATTGCAGAAATAAGCAAGAGAAGTGCAGAAAGAGGCTAGAGAAGTGCAGAAAGAGGCAAGAGAGGTGCAGAAAGAGGGAACAGGGGTGCAGAAATTTGCGAGAGAGGTGCAGAAAGATGCAAGAGCAGCAGAAAGAATCAACAGAGGTTCAGAAAGAGGCATGAGGGGTGCCAAAAGAGGCATGGGAAGTGCAGAAATAAGCAAAAGAGGTACATAAAGAGGCAAGAGGGGTGCAGAAAGAGGCAAGAAAAGTGCTGAAATAAGCAAAAAAATTGCAGAAAAAGGGAAGAGAAGTCCAAAAATAAGGAACAGAAATGCAGAAAGAGGCAAGAGAAGTGCAGAAAGAAGCAATGGAGGTGTAGAAAAAGGCAAGAGAGGGGTGCAGAAAAAAGCATGAGAAGTGCTGAAAGAAGCAACAGAGGTGCACAAAAAGGCAAGAGAAGTGCAGAAAGAAGGAACAGAAATGCAGAAAGAGGCAAGAGAAGTGCTAAAAGAGGCAAGAGAGTTGCAGAAACAGGTAAAAGAGGTGCAGAAAGAGGGAACAGGGGTGCAGAAATTTGCGAGAGAGGTGCAGAAAGATGCAAGAGCAGCAGAAAGAATCAACAGAGGTTCAGAAAGAGGCATGAGGGGTGCCAAAAGAGGCATGGGAAGTGCAGAAATAAGCAAAAGAGGTACATAAAGAGGCAAGAGGGGTGCAGAAAGAGGCAAGAAAATTGCTGAAATAAGCAAAAAAATTGCAGAAAAAGGGAAGAGAAGTGCAAAAATAAGGAACAGAAATGCAGAAAGAGGCAAGAGAAGTGCAGAAAGAAGCAATGGAGGTGTAGAAAAAGGCAAGAGAGGGGTGCAGAAAAAAGCATGAGAAGTGCTGAAAGAAGCAACAGAGGTGCACAAAAAGGCAAGAGAAGTGCAGAAAGAAGGAACAGAAATGCAGAAAGAGGCAAGAGAGGTGCAGAAAGAGGCAGGTGAGGTACAGAAACAGGCAAGAGGGGTGCAGAAAAGGCAAGAGAAGTACAGAAAGAAGTAACAGCGGTGCAGAAGGAGGCTAGTGAAATGAAAAGAGGCAAGAGAGGTGCAGAAACAGGCAAGAGAGGTGCAAAAAAAGGGAACAGGGAGCAGAAAGAGGCAAGAGAGATGCAGACAGAGGGATACAGAAAGAGGCAAGAGGGATGCAGAAAGATGCAAGAGAGGCGCAGAAAGAAGCAGGAGAAGTGCAGAAAGAAGTAACAGAGGTGCAGAAAGAGGCAAGAGGGGGCAGAAAGAGGCAAGAGACGTACTAAAAGAATCAACAGGTGTGCAGATAGAGGCAAGAGATGTGCAGAAAGAATGAACAGAAATGCAGAAAGATCCAAGAGAAGTGCAGAAAGAAGCAACAGAAATGCAGGAAGAGGCAAGAGAAGTACAAAAAGAAGCAACAAAGGAGTACAAAGGGGCAACAGAAGTGCAGAAAGAAGCAAGAGAGGTGCACAAAGAGACGAGAGAGGTGCACAAAGAGACAAGGGAGGTGCAGAAAGAAGGAAGACGAGTGCTGAAAGAGGCAACAGGGTATAGAAAGAAGCAAGAGAGGTACAGGTAAAGAAGCAAGAGAAGTACAGAAAGAAGCAACAGAGGTGCAGAAAGAGGCAAGAGAGGTGCAGAAAGAGGCACGAGAAGTACAGAAAGAGAGAAGAGATGTGCAGAAAGAGGACAGAGAGGTACAGAAAGAGGCAAGAGGGGTGCAGAAAGAGGCAAGAGAAGTGCAGAAAGAAGCAACAGAGGTGGAGAAGGAGGCAAGAGAAGTGCAGAAAGAGGCAAGAGAGTTGCAGAAACAGGTAAAAGAGGTGCAGAAAGAGGGAATATGTGTGCAGATCTTTGCAAGAGATGTGCAGAAAGAAGCAAGAGCAGTGCAGAAAGAACCAACAGAGGTGCAGAAAGAGGCATGAGGGGTGCAGAAAGAGGAAAGAGAAGTGCAGAAAGAAGCCAAAGAGGTGCTGAAAGAGGCAAGAGAGCTGCAGAAAGAGGCAAGAGAGGTGCAGAAGGAGGCAAGAGAGGTGCAGAAAAAGGGAAGAAGGGTGCGGAAAGAGGCAAGAGGGGTGCATAAAGAAGTAAGAGAGCTACAGAAAGAAGGAAGAGAAGTGCAGAAAGAAGTAACAAAGGTGCAGAAAGAGGTAAGAGGTGTGCAGAAACAGGCAGGAGAGTTACAGAAAGAGGGAAGACGAGTGCAGAAAGAGGCAACAGGGGTGCAGAAAGAAGCAAGAGAAGTGCAGAAAGAAGCAACAGAGGTGCAGAAGGAGGCTAGTGAAATGAAGAAAGAGGCAAGAGAGGTGCAGAAACAGGCAAGAGAGGTGCAGAAAAAGGGAACGGGGTGCAGAAAGAGGCAAGAGAGATGCAGACAGAGGGATACAGAAAGAGGCAAGAGGGATGCAGAAAGATGCAAGAGAGGTGCAGAAAGAAGCAGGAGAAGTGCAGAAAGAAGTAACAGAGGTGCAGAAAGAGGCAAGAGGGGGCAGAAAGAGGCAAGAGACGTACTAAAAGAATCAACAGGTGTGCAGAAAGAGGCAAGAGATGTGCAGAAAGAATGAACAGAAATGCAGAAAGATCCAAGAGAAGTGCAGAAAGAAGCAACAGAAATGCAGGAAGAGGCAAAAGAAGTACAAAAAGAAGCAACAAAGGAGTACAAAGGGGCAACAGAAGTGCAGAAAGAAGCAAGAGAGGTGCACAAAGAGACGAGAGAGGTGCACAAAGAGACAAGGGAGGTGCAGAAAGAAGGAAGACGAGTGCTGAAAGAGGCAACAGGGTGTAGAAAGAAGCAAGAGAGGTACAGAAAGAAGCAAGAGAAGTACAGAAAGAAGCAACAGAGGTGCAGAAAGAGGCAAGAGAGGTGCAGAAAGAGGCACGAGATGTACAGAAAGAGAGAAGAGATGTGCAGAAAGAGGACAGAGAGGTACAGAAAGAGGCAAGAGGGGTGCAGAAAGAGGCAAGAGAAGTGCAGAAAGAAGCAACAGAGGTGGAGAAGGAGGCAAGAGAAGTGCAGAAAGAGGCAAGAGAGTTGCAGAAACAGGTAAAAGAGGTGCAGAAAGAGGGAATAGGTGTGCAGAACTTTGCAAGAGATGTGCAGAAAGAAGCAAGAGCAGTGCAGAAAGAACCAACAGAGGTGCAGAAAGAGGCATGAGGGGTGCTGAAAGAGGAAAGAGAAGTGCAGAAAGCAGCCAAAGAGGTGCTGAAAGAGGCAAGAGAGCTGCAGAAAGAGGCAAGAGAGGTGCAGAAGGAGGCAAGAGAGGTGCAGAAAAAGGGAAGAAGGGTGCGGAAAGAGGCAAGAGGGGTGCATAAAGAAGTAAGAGAGCTACAGAAAGAAGGTAGAGAAGTGCAGAAAGAAGTAACAAAGGTGCAGAAAGAGGTAAGAGGTGTGCAGAAACAGGCAGGAGAGTTACAGAAAGAGGGAAGATGAGTACAGAAAGAGGCAACAGGGGTGCAGAAAGAAGCAAGAGAAGTGCAGAAAAAAAGCAAGAGAAGTGCAGAAAGAAGCAACAGAGGTGCAGAAAGAGGCAAAAGAGGTGCACAAAGAGGGAAGAGCAGTGCAGAAAGAGGCAAGAGAGGTGAAGAAAGAGGCGAGAGAGGTACAAAAAGAGGGGTGCAGAAATTGGCAAAAAGGGTGGAGAAAGACGAAAGAGAGGTACAGGAAGAAACAAGAGAAGTGCAGAAAGAAGCAACAGGGGTGCAGAAAGAGGCAAGAGGGGTGCAGAAAGAGGCAAGAGAAGTGCAGAAAGAAGCAACAGAGGTGCAGAAGGAGGCAAGAGAACTGCAGAAAGAGGCAAGAGAGTTGCAGAAACAGGTAAAGGAGGTACAGAAAGAGGCAAGAGAGGTGCAGAAAAAGAGAAGAAGGGTGCAGAAAGAAGTAACAAAGGTGCAGAACGAGGTAAGAGGTGTGCAGAAACAGTCAAGAGAGGTGCAGAAAGAAGCCAGAGAGATGCAGGAAGAAGCAAGAGAGGTGCAGAAAGAAGCAACAGAGGTGCAGAAAGAGGCAAGAGAAGTGCAGAAAGAGGCAAGAGAGGAGCAGATAGAGGCAAGAGAGGTACATAATGAGGGAAGAGGCATGCAGAAAGAGACAAGAGGGGTGCAGAAAGAAGCAAGAGATGTTCAGAAAGAAGCAAGAGAAGTGCAGAAAGATACAGCAGGGGTGCAGAAAGAGGCTAGCGGGGTGCAGAAAGAGGCAGGAGAAGTGCAGAAAGAAGTGACAGAGGTGCAGAAGGAGGCAAGAAAACTACAGAAATAGGCAAAAGAGGTACAGAAAGAGGGAGCAGGAGTGCAGACAGAGGCAAGAGTGGTGCAGAAAGAGGGAAGAGGGGTACAGAAAGAGACAAGGGGGGTGCAGAAATTTGCAAGAGAGGTGCAGAAAGAAGCAAGGGCAAGGCAGAAAGAACCAACTGAGGTGCAGAAAGAGGCAAGAGGGGTGCAGAACGAGGCAAGAGAAGTGCAGAAAAAGGTGCAGAAAGAGGCAAGAGCAGTGCAGAAAGAGGCAAGAGAGGTGCAGAAAGAGGCAAGAGAGGTGCACAAAGAGGGAAGAAGGGTGCAGAAATAGGCAAGAGGGTACAGAAAGAAGCAAGACAGGTGCAGAAAGAACCAACAGAAGTGCAGAAAGAAGCAACAGAGGTGCTGAAAGAAGCAAGAGGGGTGTAGAAAGATGCAAGAGAAGTGGAGGAAGAAGCAGCAGAGGTGCAGAAAGAGTCAAGAGATGTGCAGAAAGAGGCAAGAGAGGTGCCGAAAGAGGCAGGAGCAGGGCAGAAAGAGGGAACGTGGTACAGAAAGAGGCAAGAGAGGTGCAGAAGAAAGAAGCAAGAGAGATGCATAAAGAAGGAAGAGAGATGCAGAAAGAAGGGAGGTGCAGAAAGGAGAAGTGATGTGCAGAAAGAGGTAAGGGAAGTGCAGACAAAGGAAGACAGGTGCAGAAAGAAGCAAGAGAAATGCAGAAAGAGGCAAGCAAGGCACAGAAAGAAGCAAGTGAGGTCCAGAAAGAGGCAACAGAGGTGCAGAAACAGGCAAGAGAAGTGCAGAAAGAGGCAAGAAAAGTGCAGAAATAAGCAACAGAGGTGTAGAAAGAAGCAAGAGAAGTTATGAAAGAGACAAGAGAGTTGCGAAAGGAAAGAAGAGATGTTTAGAAAAAAGCAAGAGAAGTGCAGAAAGTGGCAAGTGAGGTGCAGAAAGAGGCAAGTGAGGGGCAGAAATAGGTGAGAGGGGTGCAGAAAGAGGCAACAGAAGTGCAGAAAGAAGCAATAGAGGTGCAGAAGGAGGCAGGAGAACTTCAGAAAGAGGCAAGAGAGTTTCAGAAACAGTGAATAGAAGTGCAGAAAGAGGAAAGAAAGGTGCAGAAAGAGACAAGAGGGGTGCAAACAGAAGCAAGGGAGGTGCAGAAGAAATCAAGAGAAGTGCAGAAAGAACCAACAGAGGTACAGAAAGAGGCAAGAGGGATGCAGAAAGAGGCAAGAGAGGTGCAGAAAGAGGCTAGAGAGGTGCAGAAAGAGGGAAGAGGGGTGCAGAAAGAGGCAAGAGGGGTGCCGAAAGAAGCAATAGAGGTATAGAAAGAAGCAAGAGAGGTGCAGAAAGCAGCAAGATAAGTGCAGAAAGAAGCAACAGAGGTGCAGAAAGAGGCAAGATAGGTGCAGAAAGAGGGAAGAGGGGTGCAGAAAGAGGGAAGAGGGGTGCAGAAAGAGGCAATAGAGGTATAGAAAGAAGCAAGAGAGATGCAGAAAGAAGCAAGAGAAGGGCAAAAAGAGGGAAGAGAAGTCACTAAAGAGGCAACAGAGGTGCAGAAAGAGGCAACAGAGTTGCAGAAAGAGGCAAAAGGGGTGCAGAAAGAAGCAAGAGAGGTGCAGAGAAAAGTAAGGGAAGTGCAGACAGCAAGGGAAGTGCAGAAAGAAGAAAGCGAGGTGCAGAAAGAGGCAAGAGAAGTGCAGAAAGAGGCAAGAGAGGTGTAGAGAGAGGTGAGAGGTGCATAAAGAAGGAAGAGCAGTGCAGAAAGAAGTAAAAGAGGTGCTGAAAGAGGCAAGAGAGCTGCAGAAAGAGGCAAGAGAGGTGCAGAAAAAGGGAAGAAGGGTGCTGAAAGAGGCAAAAGGGGTGAAGAAAGAAGCAAGGGAGGGACAGAAAGAAGGAAGAGAAGTGCAGAAAGAAGTAACAAAGGTGCAGAACGAGGGAAGAGGTATGCAGAAACAGGCAAGAGAGGTGCAGAAAGAGGGAAGACGAGTGCAGAGAGAGGCAACAGGGGTGCAGAAAGAAGCCAGAGAGGTGCAGGAAGAAGCAAGAGAGGTGCAGAAAGAAGCAACAGAGATGCAGAAAGAGGCAAGAGAAGTGCAGAAAGAGGAAAGAGAGGAGAAGATAGAGGCAAGAGAGGTACATAATGAGGGAAGAGGCGTGCAGAAAGAGGCAAGAGGGGTGCAGAAAGAAGCAAGAGAGGTTCAGAAAGAAGCAAGAGAAGTGCAGAAAGAAGCAGCAGGGGCGCAGAAAGAGGCTAAAGGGGTGCAGAAAGAGGCAGGAGTGATGCAGAAAGAAGCAACAAAGGTGCAGAAGGAGGCAAGAGAACTACAAAAATAGGCAAAAGAGGTGCAGAAAGAGGGAGCAGGAGTGCAGACAGAGGAAAGAGAGGTGCAGAAAGAGGGAAGAGGGGTGCAGAAAGAGACAAGAGGGGTGCAGAAATTTGCAAGAGAGGTCCAGAAAGAAGCAAGGGCAAGGCAGAAAGAACCAACTGAGGTGCAGAAAGAGGCAAGAGGGGTGCAGAAAGAGGCAAGAGAAGTGCAGAAAGAGGTGCAAAACGAGGCAAGAGCGGTGCAGAAAGAGGCAAGAGAGGTGCAGAAAGAGGCAACAGAGGTGCACAAAGAGGGAAGAAGGGTACAGAAATAGGAAAGAGGGTACAGAAAGAAGCAAGAAAGGTGCAGAAAGAGGCAAGAGAAGGGCAGAAAGGCAAGAGAGGTGCAGAAAGAGGCAGGAGAGTTGCAGAAAGAGGGAACGGGGTGCAGAAAGAGGCAAGAGTGGTGTAGAAGAAAGAAGCAAGAGAGATGCAGAAATAAGGAAAAGAGATGCAGAAAGAAGGGAGGTGCAGAAAGGAGAAGAGATGTGCAGAAAGAGGTAGGAGAAGTGCAGAAAAAGGAAGAAAGGTGCAGAAAGAAGCAAGAGAAATGCAGAAAGAGGCAAGAGAGGTACAGAAAGAAGCAAGTGAGGTCCAGAAAGAGGCAGCAGAGGTGCAGAAACAGGCAAGAGAGGTGCAGAAAGAGGCAAGAGAAGTGATGAAATAAGCAACAGAGGTGTAGAAAGAAGCAAGAGAAGTTATGAAAGAGACAAGAGAGTTGCGGAAAGAAAGAAGAGAGGTGTAGAAAAAAGCCAGAGAAGTGCAGAAAGTGGCAAGTGAGGAGCAGCAAGAGGCAAGAGAGGTTCAGAAAGAGGCAAGAGAAGTACAGAAAGAGGCAAGTGAGGGGCAGAAATAGGTGAGAGGGGTGCAGAAAGAGGCAAGAGAAGTGCAGAAAGAAGCAACAGAGGTGCAGAAGGAGGCAAGAGAACTGCAGAAAGAGGCAATAGAGTTGCAGAAACAGGCAATAGAGGTGTAGAAAGAGGGAAGACGAGTGCAGAGAGAGGCAACAGGGGTGCAGAAAGAAGCCAGAGAGGTGCAGGAAGAAGCAAGAGAGGTGCATAAAGAAGCAACAGAGGTGCAGAAAAAGAGGCAAGAGAAGTGCCAAGAAGCAGCAGGGGGGCAGAAAGAGGCTAGAAGGGTGCAGAAATAGGCTAGAGGGTTGCAGAAAGCAGCAGGAGTAGTGCAGAAAGAAGCAACAGAGGTGCAGAAGGAGGCAAGAGAACTACAGAAATAGGCAAAAGAGGTGCAGAAAGAGGGAGCAGGAGTGCAGACAGAGGCAAGAGAGGTGCAGAAAGAGGGAAGAGGGGTGCAGAAAGAGACAAGAGGGGTGCAGAAATTTGCAAGAGAGGTGCAGAAAGAAGCAAGGGCAAGGCAGAAAAAACCAACTGAGGTGCAGAAAGAGGCAAGAGGGGTGCAGAAAGAGGCAAGAGAGGTGCAGAAAGAGGCAAGAGAGGTGCACAAAGAGGGAAGAAGGGTGCAGAAATAGGCAAGAGGGTACAGAAAGAAGCAAGAAAGGTGCAGAAAGAAGCAAGTGAAGTCCAGAAAGAAGCAACAGAGGTGCTGAAAGAGGCAAGAAGGGTGTAGAAAGATGCAAGAGAAGTGCCGGAAGAAGCAACAGAGGTGCAGAAAGAGGCAAGAGAAGTGCAGAAAGAGGCAAGAGAGGTGCAGAAAGAGGCAGAAGAGGTGCAGAAAGAGGGAACGGGGTGCAGAAAGAGGCAAGAGAGGTGCAGAAGAAAGAAGCAAGAGACATGCAGAAAGAAGGAAGAGAGATGCAGAAAGAAGGGAGGTGCAGACAGGAGAAGAGATGTGCAGAAAGAGGTAAGAGAAGTGCAGAAAAAGGAAGAAAGGTGCAGAAAGAAGCAAGAGAAATGCAGAAAGAGGCAAGAGAGGTACAGAAAGAAACAAGTGAGGTCCAGAAAGAGGCAATAGAGGTGCAGAAACAGGCAAGAGAAGTGCAGAAAGAGGCAAGAGAAGTGCTGAAATAAGCAACAGAGGTGTAGAAAGAAGCAAGAGAAGTTATGAAAGAGACAAGAGAGTTACGGAAAGAAAGAAGAGAGGTGTAGAAAAAAGCAAGAGAAGTGCAGAAAGTGGCAAGTGAGGTGCAGCAAGAGGTAAGAGAGGTTCAGAAAGAGGCAAGAGAGGTGCAGAAAGAGGCAAGTGAGGGGCAGAAATAGGTGAGAGGGGTGCAGAAAGAGGCAAGAGAAGTGCAGAAAGAAGCAACAGAGGTGCAGAAGGAGGCGAGAGAACTGCAGAAAGAGGCAAGAGAGTTTCAGAAACAGGCAATAGAGGTGCAGAAAGAGGAAAGAAGGGTGCAGAAATAGGCAAGAGGGGTGCAAAAAGAAGCAAGGGAGGTGCAGAAGAAAGAAAGAGAAGTGCAGAAAGAACCAACAGAGGTACAGAAAGAGGCAAGAGGGATGCAGAAAGAGGCAAGAGAGGTGCAGAAAGAGGCAAGAGAGGTGCAAAAAGAGGGAAGAGGGGTGCAGAAAGAGGCAAGAGGGGTGCAGAAAGAAGCAATAGAGGTATAGAAAGAAGCAAGAGAGGTGCAGAAAGAAGCAAGAGAAGTGCAGAAAGAAGCAACAGAGGAGCAGAAAGAGGCAAGAGAGGTGCATAAAGAGGGAAGAGGGGTGCAGAAAGAGGCAAGAGGGGCGCAGAAAGAAGCAATAGAGGTATAGAAAGAAGCAAGAGAGGTGCAGAAAGAAGCAAGAGAAGGGCAGAAAGAGGGAAGAGGGGTGCAGAAAGAGGGAATAGGGGTGCAGAAAGAAGCAACAGAGGTGCAGAAAGAGGCAAAAGGGGTGCAGAAAGAAGCAAGTGAGATGCAGAAAAAAGCAAGGGAAGTGCAGAAAGAAGCAAGGGAAGTGCATAAAGAAAAAAGCGAGGTGCAGAAAGAGGCAAGAGAAGTGCAGAAAGAGGCAGGAGAGGTGCAAAAGAGGTGAGAGGTGCAGAAAGAAGGAAGAGAGTGCAGAAAGAGGGAAGAGAGTGCAGAAAGAGGCAAGAGCAGTGCAGAAAGAAGCAACAGAGGTGCAAAAAAAGAGACAAGAGAGTTGAAGATGACAGAAGTAAGAGAGATGCAGAAAGAAGGAAGAGAGATGCAGAAAGAAGGGAGGTGCAGAAAGCGGAAGAGATGTGCAGAAAGAGGCAAGAGAAGTACAGAAAAAGGAAGAAAGGTGCAGAAATAAGCAAGAGAAATGCAGAAAGAGGCACGAGAGGCACAGAAAGAAGCAAGAATGGTTTGCACACCATTAGTACCAATTTAACACCCACAGGTGACCATTCCAGGTTTGCAAAGGGCCTTCCACCACACTGTAACACTTGTCGCTGCATTTTTGGTAACGTTTGATCTGTTTGAGCTAGAAACAAGGTTTTGTTTTGTTCATATCTGCAGATTATGCAGCAAATGATGGATTATGTGGCAAATGCAGAAAATGTCTAATTGTGCGAAAATCAGTGCAGCCGAACAGTCGCATAATTCCAGTGGCCCTGCTCATACCTCTGACTAGGTCCAGAAGTGCTCTTCAGTGGTTCCTTCTTTTTTTTGTTTCATTGAGTTTATAGTTTAGCTTCTATGGAAATGAGAAAGACTAAACCTGAGGTTACCACTCTACAACACAGACTACCATACCACATAATTATTCTCCATAACACATAATCCCACTCTACATAATTTCTATACACTAAATACCACATACTTTCTATTCACATAATTTCACTGCACAACATACCACATAATTTCACTACATACAACGTACATCCACTCCACTCCCAAAAAACTTTTACATTTACAACGCCAATAGCTCTAGCTCTTGCAAAAGCGAGACCTATTACATTGCAAATGCTTCTTTAACTACTAGTCGCGTTTGCGAAATAGTGGAGAAAGGGGGCTAAAAGCCCCGGCACAGCGCTCAGGAATTCCACTGCGTAGAAATTACAAGAGGTACCAGGAGGGCTTCCTGGCCCCCATAGTCCCTCAGGAGTAAAGTTGACTTCATCCCCCAACCAGTAGTGTGCCAGGAGGTGCGTTTGCAGAGTGGTGGAGAAAGGGGGCGTGGCCTCTGAAGACCTCCTAGCAATCCCACTGTTTGGGATTTCCTGGCCACCAAGGACATCCTTGGGGGTCAACTACCCACACTATTACCTCCAGTAAGTCCCACACAGCTGGATTGCTAAGTTCTCATAGCAGGCCACACCCCCTTTGCCCACCACTCAGCAAATGCACTTCCTGGCATGCTCTTGGATGGGGACTGAAGTACCCTTTACTGCTGGGGGTCCTTAGGGGCCAACTAGCCTACCTGTTACCTCCTGTAAGCCCCACACAGTGGAATTGCTGAGAGATGGACACAGGCCATGCCCCCTTTCTCCACCACTCTGCAAACGTACCTCCTGGCATGCCCTTGGTTGGGCGATGAAGTCCCCTTGCCTTCTGAGGGTCCCTGGGGGCCAGCTAGCCCTCCTGTTACCTCTAGTAAGCCCCACACAGCTGGATTGCTGAGTGTGGTCAGAGGCCATGCCCCCTTTTTACACCACTCTGCAAACACACCTTCTGGCACACTGCTGCTTGGGGGATGAAGTCCACTTTAGTCCTGAAGTCCTTATGACACAAGGGGACCTCATCGCCCCACCAGCAGTGCGCCAAAAGGTGCGTTTGCAGAGTGTTGTAAAAAGGAGCATGGCCTCGGACCACCTCTCAGCAATCCCACTGTTTGGGGGTTACTGGCGGTACCTGGTGGAATATAGGCATTTACATTGCATGTGTTGTAAACGCATGTGATTACAACAAGCTCGTTACAATGACCGCGTTGTTACATTGCAGTACCATTACAACGCAAGTCATTACAACGACTTGCTGTAGCCGGCGCGCTGGACTTAGGAATAGTATAATTTACTATTCCAACTCCAGTGTGTGCAACAGTAGGGAAGGTGTTGGAATAGTAAATGATACTATTCCTTAGTTTAGAGCGCCCCCTACAGCAAGTCGTTGTAACGACTTGCATTGTAATGGTACTGCGGTGTAACAACACGGTCGTTGTAACAACCGCTTTGTAATCACATGCATTGTAACGCATTCGATGTGATGGCTGTTTCCCACCTTGTGTGCTAGTTGACCCCTTAGGAACCTCACCAGTGAAGGGGACTTCATCCCCCAACCCAGAGCCCGCCAGGAGGCACGTTTGCAGAGTGGTGCAGGAAGGGGGCGGGCCACTAGCGATTTGCCGGTTTCTTTTTTTTGTATTTTAGGAAAGGGGGCTGTGTGGCCCCCCTTCCCTTGACCCTTTTGGGCCCCGGGGACCCCATCCCCCGGGGCCTGAGCCATTTAAAAAAAATATATATTGAAAAGGGAGGGGGTGCACAGCCCCCCTCCTGAGGCCCATTACGGCCCAAGGACCCCATCCCCCAGGGCTAGGCCTTTGTTTTTGTTTTTTTTAAAGGGGAGGGGGCTGTGCGGCACCCCCCTCCCCACGCCAATTTCAGCCCTGGGGACCCCATCCCCCAGAGCCTGTCAAAAACTTTTTTTATGGAAGGGGGACACGTGGCCCTCCTTCCCCGGGCCACTTTTGGCCCCAGGGACCCCATCCCCGGGGCCTGCAAAGTCTTTTTTTTTTTAAATAATTGGAGGGGGGCCCGTGCCCCCCCTCCTGTGGCCAATTTTGGCCCCAGGGACTCCATCCTCCGGGGCATGGCCATAATGTTGGGGACCACGGGGGAGCCCCAATGCCCCCGCGGTGCCTGCCGGCTTCCCCCCTCCTGTGGGAGCCGGTATTGCTTTTGGACAACTAACATGCAGCTCCATTTGTGCAAAAGCAATTCTGCTTCGCTTCATGGAAGTGAGAGCAGTTTGCCTGCTCTCGCTTCCATGAAGTGAAGCAGAAGTTTGCTACGGCAGGGTGGGAGCAGTGCTCCTGCCCTGCCATAGCAAACTGCAATGTCCCGGGGGTGGGCACCCTGGGACATTGCTGGAGCCGGCCCTGGGGGGTGGCAGTCCCCAGAGCCATGGAGGGCTTCAGAAGGGAGGCCGCGCGGCCCCCCTCCCATCTTCTGTGCAGCCCTCGGGAGGTGGTGGTCCCCGGGGCCTTGGGTCTGCAACGGACCCCCGTATTTTAATGAATTAATGTCCCGGGGAGGTGGTAGTCCCCTAAACTTGTATATTAATAAATGAGTTATTAAAACGGGACGCAACTCCAACAGCTTTTTAAACAATATTATATATTAATATAGCTTTATTTAATTTATTTTAAATAAAGAAATTCAGTTTTGTGTAATTAAAATATTATCAGATAGTGCTAAATATTGTTGTAATGTAAAATTGAAAGAAATTGCTGAATTGCGTCCGGTATGCGGTGGCACTGCATAGGGGTCGCGCACCCCATGTCACACAAAAAAAGGAGACTTGATTGGTTAAAGATTCTGTTATCCTTAAGTTTGCTAGATCCCACCCTCTCTCTTCTAATTTTGGGTGTGGTTGGCAACAGCCATACTTTTTGAGGAGCTTTCAATTTTGCTGTTTTTTGGGGGTGTTTTGGAGGTTTTACTGTTAAATTTAAAATGGCAACTGCACAGGATCTGCACGACAAGGAAGAGATCAGGAGGAAGAAGAAGAGACACACCACAAAAGAAAGGAGAGTGTGGAATGGGAATTCTTTTCCATACCTGAAGGACGAAAGAAGGTGAATGCACAAAAAGTTACGTGCAACATCTGTAAAAAGGTGCTGTCCCGAGGATTGGACAAAAAATACTCCTGCCGTACATCGTCAATGTACAAGCAACTTTGAACAATGCACGAGAACAGGCTTGCAAGAGCTAAACTTGCAAGAGCAAATGAAGGCAGCCAATATCCTCAACCTTCAACTTTTCAAGTTGGTGACAGGTTGCAGTCCATACCACTGACTCTTTCTGATTTTGCGAAGGCATGACTTTTTTGTCCAAAGTGCATCACTGTGCTGAGCATTGGGGAACAGGTTGTCCAAACAATGTTGGACACAATTAGCAATCACCGTTGTTAATTTTCCCCCCCCCCATTTACGCACGCTGTTATGTGCTTGTTTTTTTCTTTACATTTTTATTGATAAAATCTTAAAAACACCAAAAAACACACACAATTTTTAAAACAATATATATATATATATATAAAATAGTTTTAAAAAAAGAATAAAAATGGTTCTTACAGAACCACCTATTTTGGTTTAAAAAAGAAAAGCTATATGTTGTATGAATACATGCATGAATGGATAGTTTCTGTATGATTGCATGAGTGCATATGTACTGTCTGAGTGATTGGATGAGTAAATGAGGAGAGTTTGAGAGAATGATTAAGTGCAAGAGTAGTGTCTGAGTGACTGCATGAGTGCATGTGTAGTGCCTGAGTGAATGGATGAGTGCATGGGTAGTGCCTGAGTGAATGGTTGAATGCAAGAGTAGTGCCAGAGTAATTGCATGAATACAGCAGTAGTGCCTAGGTGATTGCATGAGTGAAGAGTAGTGCCTGGATGATTGAATGAGTGCATGGGTAGTGCTTGTGTGAATGGATGAGTGCATGGATAATGCCTGACTGAATGGATGAGTCCAAGGGTAGTGCCTGAGTGAATGGTTGAGTGCAAGAGTAGTAGGCCTTGGCAGTAAATTCCATTCCGCTCGCGGAATTCGCGGAATTTGGGTAGTTCCGCGGAGAACGCGGAATTACCAAAAATTCCGCGATCCGCGGCTTCGCAGAATTTTTGCTTGTTCGCGCTTTCAAAATGCGTGTTTGCGTGATATTGCTCCCCGAGCATGCAAACAGCGTTCGCGAACAGGAAAAAAGCATCGCGAATGGGCGGAACAAGCAATTCCGGGTGTTCGCGGAACTTTTGCGTGCTCACGGAGATTTTTTTACCGTTAAGCGGAGCTTTGCGTTGCGCGACTACGCAAATTCCGCCCACCCCTAAAGAGTAGTGCTAAGAGATTGTATGACTGCTTGGGTAGTGCCTGGGTTGTTGGATGAGTGCATGGGTAGTGCCTGAGTGAATGGATAACTGTAAGGGTAATGCCTCGGTTATTGGATGAGTGTATGGGCAGTGCCTGAGTGAATGGTTGCGTGCAAGACTAGTGCCAGAGTGATTGCATGAGTGCAGCCGTAGTGCTTAGGTGATTGCGTGAGTGCAGGGGTAGTGCCTAGGTGATTGTATGAGTGCATGGGAAGTACCTGAGTAAAAGTATGAGTGCAAAGCTAATGCCTGGTTCATTACATGAGTCCACAGATAGTCCATGAGGGAATGGATGAGTGCATGGGTAGTGCCTGAGTGAATGGTTGCATGCAAGAGTATACGTAAGTTATTGCATGACTGCATGGGTAGTGCCTGGGTGATTGAATGAGTGCAGGGGTAGTGCCTGGGTGATTGGGTGAGTGTATGGGTACTGCTTGAGTGAAGGATGAGTGCAAGGGTAATGTCTGGGTCATTGGATGAGTGCATAGGTAGTGCCTGATTGAATGGATGAGTGTATGGGTAGTGTCTGAGTGAATGGTTGAGTGCAAAAGTACTGCCTGATTGCTTGCATGAGTGCATGGGCAGTGCCTGGATGATTGCATAACTGCAGGGTTAATGCTTCAGTCATTAAATGAGTGCATGGGTAGTGCCTTAGTGAATGGATGAGTGCATAGATAGTGCCTGAGTGAATGGTTGAGTGCAAGAATAGTGCCAGAGTGATTGCATGAGTGCAGCAGTAGTGCCTAGATTATTGCATGAGTGCATGAGTAGTGCCTGCATGATTGTATGAGTGCAGAGGTGGTGCCTCGGTGATTGTTTGAGTGCATGGGAATTACCTGAGTGAAAGTATGAGTGCAAAGCTAATGCCTGGTTCATTAGATGAATCCACAGGTAGTCCATGTGGGAATGTAAGAGTGCATGGGTAGCGCCTGAGTGATTGTATGAGTGCATGGGTAGTGCCTGCATGAGTGCAGAGGTAGTACCTCTGTGAATGTGTGAGTGCATGGGAAGTACCTGAGTGAAAGTATGAGTGCAAAGCTAATGTCCGGTTCATTAGATGAGTCCACAGATAGTCCATGAGGGAATGGATGAGTGCACGGATAGTGCTTGAGTGAATGATTAAGTGCAAGGGTATACCTAAGTGATTGCATGACTGCATGGGTATTGCATGAGTGATTGCATGAGTACAGGGGTAGTGCCTGGGTGATTGGATGAGTGAATGGGTAGTGCTTGAGTGGAAGAATGGGTGCAAGGGTAATGTCTGGGTCATTGGATGAGTGCATAGGTAGTGCCTGATTGAATGGATGAGTGCATGGGCAGTGCCAGGATGATTGCATGACTGTGGGGTTACTGCTTGGGTGATTGGATGAGTGCATGGGTAGTGCCTGAGTTACTTCATGAGTGCTAGACTAATGGCTAGGTGCTTAAATCAGTGCATGGATAGTACCTGAGTAAAAGGATGACTGCAAGAGTAATACCTGGGTCGTTGAATTAGTGTGTGGGTAGTGTCTGAGAGAATGCATGAGTGCATGGGCAATGCCTAAGTGATTGCATGAGTGCAAGAGTAGTGTCTGAGTGATTATATGAGTGCATGGGTACTGCCTGGGTGATTGCATGAGTGCAAGGGCAGTACCTGGGTGATTGGATAAGTGCATGGGTAGTGCCTGTGTCAAAGAAAAAATGCAAGGGTAATGGCTGGGTTATCCTATTAGTGCAAGACTTGTGCTTCAGAGAATTGGTGAATACATGGATAGTGTCTACATGAAAAGATGACCGCCTGCCTGATTACATTAGCAACATAATGATAGTTTTCAAATAGTGTAAAGGATCAATATTATTTATATAAGAAACAAATAACATATAATTAAACTTTAAACATTTTTTTTACTTTATCATGCATATTATATTATGTATTCTTACCTTTCCAGTAATTTAGATACATTACTCAGTAGAACTATTTTAGAGTAGTATTCTCCTAAACAGCATTGAAACTCTTTTCAACTTCAACAGTACCTGCTATAAGAAGAAAGAGAAAAAGTGTTATTTAATGATAATATATTACATAAATTATAATATTATATTTTTCAGAAGTCAACATAAATTTAGAATTACATAACATTTTCAGATTCCCTTTTTTGGTGTTCTCAGATTTCACTTAACTTCACCATACACAGTGATTTCAATGTAGTATCATCATTGAACAGCGGGGAAAAAACAATCAAAATTGATTGTAGAAAAAAAAATCAGCGTTGAGCATTATTTTCAATATGTGTTGCTATGTATTTTCCTAGCTACACTTTCTTATTACTTCCTTCATCTACATTAACTCTATTATTTATTTCAAATACATTTGCCAAAATGTAGACTCTCATTTTCATCTGGCACAATATAGACAATAAATATATAAACTATTTCCTTTTAAACACAACTTTGCAAATGCAATATCAATTAGCACAAATAGTATTCTAAACACTAATTATAAATACTAATAGTTTCCACTCCTGTCTACTTTCTGTTCACATCTTCCCAATAGGCCGAATGATGGACTCAAAACGTTGCTTCAAAAATAACAAATAGGAATTTGGTAATTCATAAGGCAATCTAGGTTTGAATTCCAAGTGGGCATCATTGCAATGTGTCCATCCTTTATTGCACTTTAAATAAACAGTATAGTTTCCAGATGTTGGAGTAGGTCCTGCTTGGAAAATAATAGCCACTGCTGTAAAAGTTCTTCCTGAAATAGATATTTGGATTACTTTAAAATTTGAAATTTTTGTTTGCAATTTTCTTCCATTTGCTCTACAACGTTGTAGCATTAAAATGAGATATTTTCCAAATCTTTCTATATGTCATGTAGACAACATCTCTGATCTACAATGCGAACATCTCATGTTCTGATTAGCTGTTTTTATCAATTTGTTAAAAGGTACTGATTTGCAGTCTGGTATTGTCAAGTATATGAATCGTTCTGTTTGTATTTCAGTGGTAGAAGTAAATGAACACTCTTCACATTTATGATCCCATCTGTAACTTAGTTCAAAAATATTTTCAATCTGTATTCCTTCATCTTTTTTTTTAAAGAGACTTTATTGATTTTATTCCTCTGTCCATCAGCGTATTACATAGTCATAAGGCACATTACATAATTGAGCATCAGTTTTCCACATTTCGTTTTGTGCCTTTGCTATACATTCAAGTCACTTAGATTCTCAAGTAACAATACACTAACAACAAAACAGACCCGGTTCCCTTCTCCCTCCCCCCGAGTCACCTATTATGAGCTCTTCCCGTGTGAAAATGGGTGAAAAGTGTTAGTAGTTCTCTGGATGTGTGTGTGCAGGGTGGGTTGGCTCCAGCGTAGTATGCTTATCAAGGTTCATGTGATAGCTAGTAATATTGCGCATGCTAATTATGGTTGGCGTGTCCATGTCAGGGGATTCCACCCTATACGGTCTCTACCTCGTCATCTGGGGGTTCTGGCTCCGGATACTCTAATTCGTGTACCAACGCCTCCCAGGCCCTCGATATCTCTATATTTCGTAGCCCTCTTTTAGCCTCTCGCATCATCACTCGGCCCTCACATCCTGCCCACCTCAGGAACTCCCCACGCCAGGTTGCTATTCTAGGGTCCCCTCTTGCCTTCCAATTCTTGGTTATCTCCCTCTTAGCCAAGGTGTTTGCCAGGTCTTGGAATCTGCTTGTGACCTTTACTCTAGACGAATGTGGAGACCAGCCCAGTAAGCAGCATGCTGTAGTGCATGTCAGTTCTTTGTCTATGACCTCGCCCACTGTTTGTACCACCTGCGTCCACAATTCTTCCAACTGAGGGCATTCCCAGAACATATGCATTATATGGGCCTGTGGCGCATCACATCTTGGGCAGGCCGCATCTGCTACTTGGAAGTATCTACTCACTCGTTCAGGGGTCAGGTATGCCCTATGTAGGACATAGTAATTTATTAGTTTGAAGCATGCATTTCTGGACATTTTTGGCATCCCAGCTAGTATGTTATGCCACTCTTTGGTCGGTATGGGAATGCCTAAGTCCCCCTTCCACTGGAGTCGGAGCTTCTCCAATGGCTGCAGTCCGTCTGCGTGCAGTGCCCTGTACAGGCATGATACTGCTTTGATAGTGCCCGCTGATAGAGCCATATAATAGCAGGTTCGCTGCGTCGGGGGCTCCGTCGAACCCGTCCGCCAGTGTTTACAAATGGCTGTCGTCAACGCCCGGTGTAACAAGAAGTGTCCCTATGGTAGGCCATACTCTGCCCAAAACGTCTCAAACGGCAGCATCTCGGAGTCTCTATAAAGATCACCTACTTTTGTCACCCCCAACTCCATCCACACCTCTAGGTCTCGCCAGTTCCCGCCGTGTGGGAGGGCTCTCAGCATGTCCAGAGGGATGTCTGGTGAGTATCGGGTTCGTACTCCCATCTTCTGTAGGCCCCACCCCCAGCATTTGGTTTGCACTCTAAGCTACTGGGTGTCTCCTCCTTGAGGTCTGTGTACTCTAAGAAATACTCTCAACAGGTCGTTTAGTGGCACTCCAGAGTGTCCGCGGTCTTCTCGCTGTCGTCGTTCTGAGGCTATGCTGCGCACCAGCCCCTGCAGCTGGGCCGCTGTATAATATGTTTCAAAGTTCGGGGCTGCTAGGCCTCCCTCCGCGATAGGTCTCTGCAGCAGCGTCAGGGCCACTCTGCGGCGGCCATTAGCCCATATGAATGCTCAGACCTGAGACTCTAAGTCCCTGAAAAAAGTCGCCGGGATCCAGAGCGGCAGTGCGTTAAAGTAGTATAGGAGGCGAGGAAGCGCTACCATTTTGAGGAGTGCAATCCTGCCAGCCACCGATAGTGGCAGTGTCTGCCAGAAGTCCATAACCACTCGCAAGCTTCGGTATGCCCTTCCTATGTTCCCCTCGTAAAGGTCCGACCAGTCGTGATAGATGTGGACTACCAAGTATGGCAAGCAACTAGGTTCCCACTACAGGCGTGCTAAGTCTCTCGGGGGTTGGCCCATTCGCGTCACCTGGAAGAGGCGAGACTTTGCCCAGCTCACCCTGAGTCCAGATATGGAGCCAAACCTCTCCATCAGATCTCGTGCTCCTATTAAAGTCTCATACCCTCCTTTTAGGAATAATAGCAGGTCGTCCGCATACAATGCTATATGATGATAGTCCTGGTTGACTCTTAGGCCCTCGTATGGTTGCCCCGTCCGGGCCGCTATGGCAAGTGGTTCCATAGCCAGGGCAAATAATAGCGGGGAGAGCGGACATCCCTGCCTGATTCCGTGCCCTATCAGACAGTTTCGTGATATTCGTCTTCCTGTGCGTACTCTGGCTATGGGATCAGTGTAAAGGAGCCTAGTCCATTTGAGAAATCTCTCCCCCAGACCCATGCGTCTCATCACTTCGTACAGGTAGGGCCATTCCAACCTGTCGAAAGCTTTCTCAATATCAATTGTGAATATCGTGCCGTGTTCCTGCCTATCCCTGTGCGCCTCTATTATAGTCAGTAGTCGCCTGATATTACTCTCTGTGCTACGCGTTGGAATGAACCCCGCCTGGTCTTTGTGCACCAGTGTGGTCATGAGGGGCAATAGCCGTGTGGCCAGAATCCAGCTTAGGATCTTATAATCAATGTTAAGCATTGATAATGGGCGGTAGACCGTCCTATCGAGTGACGCTTTATTTGGTTTTAAAATGGGGACTATTACTGCTTCCCTCATAGTGTCTGGCAGGGAGCCCATCTCGGTGGCTATTTCATAGAGCGCTAGGAGGCGGGGGGTTAATTCAGCTGAGTATGTGGAATAGAACTCAACAGGAAGCCCGTCTGTACCAGGTGTCTTATTGGTTGCCATATGCTTAATCACCGCAGCTATCTCGTGGGTTGTTATATATCCCCCTAGGTCATCCTCTTCGTCCTCTGTAATCTGCGGTATCTGTAAGTCAGTCAGGAATGTGTGCGTCTGGAGCAACCCCCTGTAGCTGAGCTTGTGTAGAGAGTGGAATAGTATTGCACAAAGATGTCATTAATTGCTGTTGGTGTGAAAACCCTTGTCCCTCCCGGGGTCTCTAGTTCTAGAATGTGGGAGCCACTTTTGGTGGGGTTAGCTAGCCATGCCAGCAGTGATCCTGATTTGTCTCTTTTGGCGTGTGTTTTGTCCGTATAGGTTTTATAGTCAAAACATCTCAGTCTTTCTACTTGGGTCGCTACTGCCTCCTTGGCCTCCAACATCTCCGGTTGGAGCTCTGGGTGGTCTGGTCGCCTACGCTCTGTCTCGTAGTTGGTCCTCAGCTCTCTGCACTTCGGTTAATAACGTCTGTCGAATCCCTTTGGATTCAGCAATACAGTGCCCACGTATCACAGCCTTAAAGGTGTCCCATTCTATCTGGGGGGTTGATGCTGTCCCCGCGTTCTCCATGAAATACTGGATTATTTTGGCTCTGATCGTTTCACGGAAGACCTGGTCTTCTAGCAGTTCTGTTTTTAACCTCCATGTGTGTATGGAGGGTCTCGAGCACTCCCATCTTAAGTGCAGTAGCACCGGATTGTGGTCTGATATAGTGCGGGGTAGATATTCGATCTTCTCAGTGAAATCATGCATGTCAGGGCTGGTAAGGTATAGATCGAGTCATACATGAACCTCATGCAGACCCGAGAAGAAGGAGTAGTCCCTATTCTGCAGGTTTTTACGTCTCCAAGAATCTATTAGGTTCCACTGTTGCTGCCAGTCAGAGAACATCTTCACCGTCCTATTCATCTGGGAGTCCCACAGAGGGGGGTGCGAGCATTCTAGCTGAGTGTCCGATACACAATTAAAATCCCCGCCAATAAGTGTCGATGCCGTGAGCCATGTGGTCAGTCGTCGCGACACCGATGCAAAGAAGGCACCCTGATCAATATTGGGGGCATATAAGCTGATCAGCATTATTTCTTTCCCTTCCAGCTGGCCTCTTATGGCGACATACCTCCCTTCAGTGTCAATGATAGTGTCTGTGAGTTGGAATGGGACCCCCGCTCTTATCCATATAAGTGTCCCCCTGGCATATGCTGAGTATGTAGTGAAGTATGCTTGGCCCCTCCACCGTCTCTGGAGTGCTTGGCCTTAAGTTCTGATGCTGTGAGGTGGGTCTCTTGTAGGAGCGCTATTTGCACTCCTCTCCTGTGTAGGTAAGAGTACACCTTGTAGCGTTTAGTCATTGTATGCATACCCCTGACATTCAGGTCATACATTTATATGCTAAGGTGCTAGCCATCTGTACCTGGCATGTAAGCACTGGATTTTCTTCCCTCTCACCCTGCTTTTCGGTCCTCTCCCCATGACAATTTTTGGGGGAATTCCTGCCCTCTGCTGATGTGACTCTCGAACTCCCTCTCTTAAGTAAAACAACCAACAACCCCAACTCCCACTCCCCAGGACCAGTAGCAACGTGCTAGTCGTCCAAACCATAGTAATGGTCCAAATAGTTCATGGGATAGCCCCACAATAGTCTATAGCATAGGGGGGTACCTCACCATGGTTCCAGCAGCCGGGCCCTCACCTGACTTCTGCAGTTGTGACATGTTGTAGCGCTCAGGAGAAAAGTTCAGTGCACTTCTATCGTACTTCAGCTCTTATTCGGTGCCGCTGCTGGGTTTCTCATCTCATATGCCTTAGGGGGGGGCAGTGCTCTCAGTTCTATATTATCTCATCCGCTGTGGCCGGTGTGACCACTGGTAGTTCCAAGCTAGTGCTCTCTGATACGTTAGAGTCCTGATCTGACTCTGAGTCCATGTGAAGGGACGTCTGGTCCGTAGTTTCATGGTCCGATTGACTCCCGTTCAGGCGGATCACCGCCTCTACTACTCTGCGGCGTCCCAGTTGAGCCTCGTCTTGGGAGGGCATGGCTGAACTTCGTTCCAGTCGCCTTCTCCTAGAATTTCGTCGTTGGCGCCTTTGCTTTCCTTCTTCTACAGGGTGCGTTGCTCCGCCCTGGGTGTCGAACCAATCCCAAGCTTCTTGTGGGGTGAGGAAGAATCTTGCTCCATCCGGGGTCACCACTCTCAGTTTTGCCGGAAAGATCATTGCGCATTGGAGCCCCTTCTGTCTGAGAGCTTTTTTAATCACCTGGTAGGACGCCCTTTGCCGCTGTACCTCCCTGGAAAAGTCCGGAAATATTCGTATTATGGTGTTGTTGATCTTCAGCTCTCCCCGTTTGCGCGCCTGTTCTAAAATGGTGTCCCGATCCTTGTAATGGAGAAGGCGCGCAATTATCGGTCGGGGGTGCTTCCGTCGGGGAGGTCTAGTGGGCACTCTGTGCGCCCTGTCAAGGGCAAAGAATGGGGATAAGCCCTCAGGTGCCACGTTCGTTCGCAGCCAGTCCTCAAGATACTTCACTGCGTTTGTTCCCTCAATTTTCTCCGGCATACCCACGATGCGGACGTTGTTGCGACGCGATCTGTTTTCAGCATCTTCTGCTCTGCTTTCTAGTGTTTTGACTCTGGTTTCTAGTTCCTGTAGGTGTTTCTGCGTTGCTGCCATGGTCGGCATCAGTTCAGTTAGCTTGCCCTCATTGGATTTGACTTTCTCCGCCAATTTCTTGTGGTCGTCTTTAAGCAAGCTAAGGTCCGTGCCAATAGTTTCTATTTTGTGCTCCAGGGCTTCTCTAGTTGTTGGGATAGCTTGCAATATATCTTGCAGGGTGGGGCATCTGTATCCTTCATCTTCTAATACTCCAAGCATAAGCATTAGAACTTCTTGTGCATCTTGTTGTATATTGAAAGTAAATGTCAAAGAACCAGTACATATATCCAAAAGATGTCGAACACCAAAAGCAGCATGCATTTTACTTCTATGAGTTACTAACTGTTGAAATACATGATGTGGTAAAGAACAGAATCTTTTTTCACGTTTTCTCATGATTTCATGATGAAGATCTTGTAGATAAAAGACAACATTCAGAATCACATTAGCATAACAGTTGATACCTGAACTGTTTTCCAACCGGTATCCTACAATGTCATCAACAGTTTCTATTTTTTTTTCTTTACACCTCCAAATTTCTCTTCATTTGTTTTCTTTTTTTGAATCTCAATTTTATCTTTGACATATTTCAATTTTGGACACTTTACCCGTTTCTCATATATGGGATTTTCACCTAAATCAGGTGTATAAAGTCTTCTTAAACGATTATACTCTTACACAATTTGCATCAGCACTAACCTTTTTCTCATCGAAAACTATCAAATACAAACCAGAAAATGTTCTTACTCAAGACAATGCAACGTATGTCATTCCCTCTTTGAACACTGTACTTCCAATATTTACAAAAGCACTGTCTATACCTAAACCTTGAGATTTATGAATAGTTACTGCATATGCTAAAGACAGAGGAAACTGTTTTCTGCGAACATACAAATCTGTATTGCCTCTTTAATCTGGTCAAATTTTGTAGTCAAAAATTCTATTCCATCTCTTTTCTGAAATTTCACAAAATCAACAACTTTTCCCATTGCTCCATTTACTAAACCTTCTTCTACATTCAAATTACGCCGTAAAATTACCCGACAGTTTATACATACATGAAAAGTCTTCTCTAAGCCTGCAGTTTTAGATACAGACTTTTCCAATGAATGCAATTTAGCCTGTAGTTTCTCTGTAAGAAGAATAGTCACTCCCTGGTGTTCAATGTTAACAATAGCTTCAATTTCCACTATTTGTTGTTTTTCCAATTTCAAAAGTTCTTGATTAAATGTAAAACACTTTTGCAGTGTAGGAATTAGGCAAACTATTGACTTCTTTTCTCCGCGCTTATTGTACATTACTTCAGTCGCTGTGTTTCAAGTTGTAAACAAGTTCCTTAGTAGACGACTTTGAAAAGCTTGTTTACCATGTTTCGTCAAAACACCAATTCTTATGTTTTGAAGAATAATTCCATAATCTTTCTCCATTGCTTGTCGCATATTCTTAACAAGCTCTTTAATTCAAAATGTAACCAAATGTACCCATTTACAATACTTCCCAAAGATTTCCTGTTGTCTTCATGGACAAGTGTTTTAAAAACAGGTTGTCCTTTTACAGGATTAAGTTGTAGTAGATCTCCAAACACAATTAAATGTTTCCCTTCAAACAGAACATTGTAATTTGTTTTTAAAATCTGTTGCATTCTTAAATGTACAAAGGCAAGCATTAACTTTGAGACCATGCTCACCTCATCAATGATTAAAAGTTTCATTCTTTTCAGTACTCTTGAGACTGCATTACAAGCTTCTCCAGATAGCTTTTGATATTCCAAGTTATTATCATGTTCAACTGGTAGGATAATTAATCAATTTAAGGTAATCCCATTAATGTTGTGTGCTGCTAATCCTGTTGGAGCTGTTACAACACAAGATAAATGCGATTCTGTATTTTTGTGTAGATAACTGGTCAAAACTTTAATTAAGAAACGTTTTCCTGTTCCAGCTTGACCGCTGATGTACATTAGAATAGGTTTAAATGATGAACATTGGCATTCTTTTTTTTTCATGCAGCAAACCATGTTGCATCTGTTGTTTGACTTGTAGATATATTTCTTTCTGTTCAATATTTAGTTGTTCTTCTAACTTTTCCAACTGAAGAAAATCCTGCTGTGCTTGTTGCATTGCAGTTTCTACCTCATTCATGGCTATTGCTGCTTCATTTTCAATAATTGGTTGTCCCAATGGATCTTGACTTAGTGGACCAGAACTTTGACTATCTTGAGAACTTTCTCTAGCTATTCAGCTGCAATAGTACCTTCTTGTTTAATCTCATCATTTAACATTTGTAGATATATAGGGAAAATTGTGCACTGAATACTATCTTTACTTGCATTAAAAGAATCTTCATAGCAGTCGAAATCTCCAAGTAATTCCGTTTCACTGCACCAAGGCTTGGACAGTTGCAGAAGTGCTAAATAGAAATATTCCCTCTTATCTGGACATTCGCAACTGAGTTTTCTGTGGTTAATAAGATTTCCTTTTGCATGTTTTACCAAACATCCATCACATCCAATTACTGCATATTTTTCTTCTTTTATATATTCTGTAACTTTTCTTTTAAAGCTGTAATGTTGAAGTATTTCATACAGACATAGGTTTTCGAGATGTGGACTCCTTTTGGGATAGTATATATCCAACATATTAGTTTTAACAATATCTGTACTTTCTGGTTCATTCTGTGCTAAGTTTTTGATTTCTTGTAATGTTTTGAATACTTTATTTCGTGTGGAGGCAAGACCTAAACTTACCCAAATTATTTCTCTTGACTTGGAATATAAACTGGCAGAGCTCGAGCGATCCGAACATTCATAGCATCCAATCTCTCAATGGGAAAGCATTTTCAAGCTACAACTGTACAATTTCTTGCTAAGACTCTTGTGAAATTTCATCCCACATTTCTTTCATCTCCGTCTTCTCAGATTTGGTTATATATGATGTAACATAGCGAGCAACAGCAATTGAATTATCTGCAACATATTGAATTTCCATATTTTCATTCCACATTTTCAAAATAACTGGCTTGCAGTCATTAATATACTTTGAATCTTCGGTTCTTTTTAAGTTTTATGTATTCTTCGGAGATTTCTGAGTTATTGTATGCCTTACTGCTGACCAAAAACCATTTACTCTGCCTTTAGAAATTATTTGACGTGGGAATGCAAAACGACATTTTTTATAAATTTCCCTTTGGACTTGTATATTTGTCTACAGTATTTTCCACATCGATGACTTTGAAAACGTAAAACTTGTTGTTTCAAGCTCTTTTCTCCTCCTTCTCTTGGAATGGGACAGGTAACATACTTTTCTATGAAAGACAAAACAGTTTCATCAGTATCAGTTCCAAATTTTGGAGCATTTTTTTTCATAATAGCATGTGTATGGGAGGAGCACTTCTGGCTTGTAGTTGGTACTCCTTTCTCCACAAAAAATCTGTTACCTCTCCAAGAGGTGGATTATTTTTATTGCAGATAAATGACATCATAGCTGGAAACCTATGATTAAAATATCTGCACACATTTACAGGATCCAAGGAACACAGTTCCCCAGCTGTCTTCAATTCAATGTTTTTAACATTTGAATTTGCTTCTTGTAGAAATTCAAGTAAATCATCCCACGCATATTCAGCACAGCTAAGTGTTGCAAACCATGTAGGAGAAGAACCTACGTTTCTTAACATACATTTAAGTTCCCCATGACGACGATACCAATACTCATTGGTACCACGTTGACACGCCATCAAATTAATTAACTGAGATTCTAAATTTTCCTCTCTTTGTTGAACTTTGTCCATGAATTCCTTTGCAGAAACATGTGGAAGATGAGCTCCTATTTTTAATATGTGGTTCACTGCATATGAAAGTGCAGACAAATCACTTTCAAACAGAAGATGAAATATATATGGAATACACTGTTGAAATCTTCAGAGTACAATCTTGTCAAGCAGTATTCTGAAGCTGGACTCAGTACAGCTCGCTCATCAAATCGTCCACCTTCTCCAGTGGGGAATAGCTGTAGAAAACAACGAACTTCTAAACCTTTTTCCCATACAGTGATGGGACTTCCTTTTGCTTTCTTCATTTGAAATAATTCAATACTGCTTCCTATGACTTCTTTTGAATGTAGAGGATGTATAGTATAATGTCCATAAATCTCTTCACTCTAAGACTTGTCCACTTTTTCAATTTGCTCACTTGAAATTTCTATTTCACCTTCTAAGCATATTACCTGTTCATCAACATTTACATACTTATAATAAATATTATTCTGTACCAGATATAATGTAGCCTTTTGAAGTTTATTAACATCTACAAACTCTTGCCATATTTTTCGACTCTTTGTTGGAACACCATTAACTAGAATAACTACTGGCTCATTTTCCTCCCTGTCTACACCAACAGTTTCAATATTCTTCTTAAAATCTAAAGTTAAGTACACAACTCTTCCTTTCAGACCTCTTTGTGAATCTGTTGGGGGCAGCTTACCTGTTTTAGGCTCCATTCGAACTATAGCCTGAAATGGGTGCACAGATTCAATAAGAATGGATTCATATGCATTCAAATCTGCCAGTTCCGGAAGAATAGCTACCAACTCCAAGTTGTTATGTACTGCTCTAGCTGGTATTTTGTTCTCTTCTAATTTGTTGTAACAATATGTACAACTACTTTGATCAGTACCCAACTCAAACCGACCTTCTACCAACAAATAACCACCAAATTGCTGCCACTTATCATTGTTTTCCTTTTTCCTTTTTAAATATAAATCAACATTCCTAGTTTGACTTGTATAGTGAGTATGTCGATAACAAATACAAACATAGTTTGGTTTTTCAGATGACACTGTCTTAAACTTTGTAATTTCTTCTGCAAACTCATCAATACTAATCTCTTTCACCTGTTTTTCAACACCTACACCTATTAAGCTCTCACTTTCTCTACACTCCTTTTGTGAACCAAAAAAACGAAACTGTATATCATCACAAACCTTTTGTACATCTGATACTGAACCGTGCAAAAGAGCTGTGTTTATTTCACTTAAACATAATGCAGGACTTTTTACATAGTAGAGTCTCCTTACTAACTTCCGCAATTCTGAGTGGTGTACTGCTAACATTCTTAAATTATGAAAAGTACTTTGACACACTTTTCTTGAAAGACAAGCCAGAGAATGACCCTGCAAGTTAGTATATTTTCCTACTTTACATGGATCTAATCCTTGTGACATCTTAATCTTCTAATTAAGACTTTTTTTGGCATATCCTCGTAAAACAAATCGTAATATGTCAATAGATTCCTGTCGAATACTGCAAATACTACTACAATCCGACTTATATACCAGAGCTCGTGCACTCTTCCCTTGAACTTCTTCAGCTATTACTTCTTCCAGACTCCTGACAACCATTCTTTCTTTTGGAATAGGATAACCATCTTTCATCTCATAGCATCGACCACTAGTATCAACTGCATGAACTAATGTGTTCTGTTGAAAATAGCTTTCTTCATTAAAGAAAGGCTCAGTACTAGAAGTGTGCTTCCATTCACCAGTAAAAGGTTTACAAAAGTTACTTCTATTATTAACCAGTCTTTTTCTTTTGCTTTTCTCCTTCATAAAGTGCATTGTTTTATTCATTCTCTTCAATACTAAAATAAATATTTTTCATTTCAATTCAAAAGCAGTATCTACTACACTTTCAATGTGTTGCATCTTCTTATATGCTGCTGATCTTCTTTTATACTTTTACAATCCTTTAATACATTTTGAATTACTCTATTTCGAAACGTTCGTACACGTATCTCTTAAAATTGATTTTGTGTTTTTGTGACATGTATTGTTTTTCCAAAAATGAATGTTTTTTTCCATTACAAGTGTTCGTTTCCTTGTGCTTTGTTGTTAAAATTTTCTTTTTCCTTTCATTACTATTGTCTTTCTTTAATATCTCTGCAACTGTTTTAAGAAATTCTTTAGAACTCTTACCAGAACAGACTTTATCCTGAGTAACATTTTGGTCTTTTTGTAGTCAACGCTTTTTAATTTGGGTTAAGTACTTCTCTTTTCTTTGTTGTCTTCTCTTTTCACGTTTTCATGCTATCTATAATTTCTAATCCAAACAAAATATTTTTCTAAAAAAAAATATATAGTTTCAATAGTTTCTTACATCAATTAAGTATTTTAAATTAATTACATGTCAACATTAAAAGTAAATAGTAAAAACTTAATTACATTACACAGAAAGATGCAACATAAACATAGAGAGAAGCAACCAAGGTGAAGAAACAGTCGAGAAAAGTGCAGAAAGAAGCAAGAGAACTCCAACAATGCAAAACTGCAATCTTTGCAATATTACTATTATAAGTCTCACCATGTTCCTAAATATATGCATACATGCATCTCTACCTTTTGCAGCTGGCATCACACATACGAGAAACATACAAATAGTTATATTCACTATTCTGCAAGTACTCAAGGTGATGGGCCTACCCAAATATAAGGCAGCAACTCTTTGAATATCTCTGTTGTAAGTCTCACCATATTCCTGAAAGCATGCATGCATGTGTCTGCACCTTTGCTACTGGCATCATATATAAAAGAAACATACAAATAGATGTATACCTGTGTTTTATACGTCTAGCATCTTCAGATGCATAACACATATGAGAATACATGTGCAAGTAGAGACATACCTCAGTCGCAACACCATGCAGACCTTAAAACTTCACAGACTGCATTTTCCATTTCAAGCAGACACCTAAAGTTTTGTGGCGCATTTCAAGTGTAACTTTCCACAAACTCATACAAAGTAGCCTAATCAGTAATCCCTCTACCAACATGTCTTAAACCTCACTTTTGACTGCACATTCACCATTCTGCAACTACTTAGGGTGTTGGGCCTAGCCAAATATAAAGCAGTAACCCTTTGCATGTGTATCTTGGAAGTCTCATCATATTTCAGAAAGCATACATGTATGTGTCTGCACCTTTTACTAGTGGCATCATATATAAACAAAACATAGAAATAGACGTATACCTCTGTTTTATATGTCTAGCATCTTCAAATGCATAACACATATGAGAATACATGTGCAAGTAGAGACATACCTCAGTCATAAGACCATGCAGACCTTAAAACTTCACAGACTGCATTTCTCATTTCAAGCAGACACATAAAATTATGCAGCATATTTCAAGTGTACTTTTCCACAGACTCATACAAAGTAGCCTAATCACTAATCCCTCTGCCAACCTGTCTTAAACCTCACTGTTGTACTTCAGCTTCACTATTCTGCAAGTACTCAAGGTGTTCGGCCTAGCCAAATATAAAGCAGTAACCCTTTGCATATCTCTGTTGTAAGTCTCACCATATTCCTGAAAGCATGCATGTATGTGTCTGCACCTTTTCCTAGTGGCATCATATGTAAAGGAAACATAAAAATAGATGTATACCTGTGTTTTATACATCTAGCATCTTCAGTTGCATAACACATATGAGAATACATGTGCAAGCACACACATACCTCAGCCACAAGTCCATGCAGACCTTACAATTTGACAGACTGCACTTACAATTTGAAAGAGACACCTAAAATTATGCTGTATATTTCAACTGTACCTTTCCATCTACCAATGTACACATATTACTATGCACAAACTATTTCAATCATCATTTCAGTACAATAAAACAAAGTACAATTCACATCTGTACATTTCGTAACATATTTCAGACATCACACTTCTCTAATCATTTCAAAACCTTGAAAATAATGCTCTTCAAATCTAAAAATATCACTACAAAGAGAGAAGCACTACTACATATTATATAACACAGCTTACAAATTTGTAACTCACTTTTCAAATAGTATTGCAGAATATGAAATATCAGAAACTCATAAAAGATTTTCTTTTGCACACATTAAATGTAATGCACTACTCTCAACAATGTAAAACCAGTAATGGCAAACTTTCTCTCTCTTTCTGCACACAAATAAATGTAAGTAAAAAATCTAATTGCTTTCTACATCATTTCTGTGAGAAGTTGGCCTGGTATATGCTGTTCACTAATTAAAGTGGACACCTTGCACCAGAACAATTTGACTCTTATGGTTGGTAGGTTTAAGACAACCTTTATAGAAAGCTATCCTAGTGGTAGCTGTGGAGAGAAGCCTTCAGGCTAAGTCTTGGAGGAATGTAAAGCAGCTTGTTTTACCACACAATCTCTTGAATCACCAAATGAAAAGACACCACACAGGTATATATATCAAATATATATGTATTTATTAATAAACAACTCTCTACTAATCTCTTTATGAGATTAGAAGTCAGGAACATATGTACAAATCAAATATTATCAAAATAAGTTAGCACAATCAAATATCACAATCTTAGTTTGGCTAGACCTAGGTCTAGAGCAGTTAGAATCGAGGGACCCCCAAGAACCACCCCAGGTAGTTGTAGGAGACCCACAGGGGACGGACGCGGTGTCCTGGCACCGGTGCGAGTCCTGTACGAGTCTATGCGAACAGACGCGATTGAGATGTCAATGTTAAAGGTCCCTTGCGTGTTCGAGGCGAACTCACCGATCGGTCCTTGTACGAGTCGAAGGACGCGGTTACAGATAGAGTTGCAAGGGAGATGGACGCGCTGTGTCTAACACAGACGCGAACCTTGTACGAGTCAGCGCAATGGATATTTCAATGTTACAGGCCCCTTGTGTGTTCGAGGCGAACACCGATCGGACTCAGTACGAGTCGAAGGACACGGTTATAGATAGTGTTACAAGGGAGATGGACGCGATGTGTCTAACACAGACGCGAACCCTGTACGAGTCAGCGCAATTGTCGCACTTAGAAAATAAGAGTTTTAGGGCACTTCTAGGGTAGCTACAAGCAAGCCACTTACAGGGTAAGTAGTTCTAGGGCCCACACCCACGGGAGCACCGTAATGCTAAAGTTACCTCACCCAGGGGAGCCGGGTGCATAGGTGTCCTTTGGTGTCGGGTCGCGGCGTCGTTTTCAATGGGAGCCAGTGAAGACTTGCTGCTTGCGGCGACAGAAGAAGTGTCCGTTGGAATCCAAGCCTGGATTCGGAAGGAGGAAGACCTGAAAGCAGAGGGGACAGTGTTCACAGTCACTTGGCAGTGACTCTGGGCCAGACAGATGAATGCCCACCGTCGTCGACAGCTTCGGGTCGTTCACTGGTGTCTTGACTCTTCGACCACGTGGTCCAGGCAGCTTCAATGATGACCAAGAGCTGGATTCGGTATGACCCACGATGTCTGCAGCTTACTGAGGTATCGGCGACTTGATTGGAGCCAACAAGCCTTGGTAGCAGCAAGTCTCATGGTGAAAAGAAAAAGTCAATGGTGCAGACCAGCAAGGTCTGAGGAACTTACCCAGCGAGGGTAGGTCAGGACAAGCCTGGAGCAACCAGGGGAGCCCTTTGGTTTCTTTGGAAAGTCTTCTGGAGACCCACAAACTGGCTGGCAAGGGATCGCAAAGACACCTCAGGCGGATGCACTCAACAGGGTCCCACGGTCACTCGGGACGGTGTAGGCCTCTGATTTTAAGAGAGGTCTCTGTTAGAGGCTGGGAGCACACGTGGTCCAAAGCACAAGTTCGTAGAACGTCGGGAAGGGGTTGCACTTGACAATAGTGCACGGTACCCAGGGTCTGTGGTTCCTCATTGCTCGTGGGGTCCACTTGCCTCAGCTTCACTGGAGACTCACGATGGCCTTGGAGAAGTCAGGAAATCCTCTTCCTGGGCTGCAGGGACTTCGGGCTCCAGCGGGAGCGGCGTAGTTTGCGACCATCGTTGTCGTTTTTGGGTGCCTGCCAAGCAGGGGAGTCACTCCTTGACTCCAAGGGAGATTCTTCAGTCTTTCAAAGGTAGTGGAACGTCGAAGGTCCGGGATTCTTCTTGTAGAGCGTCGTCCAGGGGTATCTAGTTTGCAATGCACAGGTTCCCCCTCTTATACTAAAAGAAATGGAGGGACTAGCTCTATGACCCCACCTATGGGAGGGTCAGGGGAGTGGGTGGCTACACCCACTTCCCTTTGTCCAGTTTCGCACCAGAGCAGGGGCAGGTAGCCCCTGAGTTGGTTTGAACTGGCATATGCACATAGGAGCCTTCTGCTCCCCCAGTGCAGGACTTCAAAGCACTCTAAGAGTGCACCCACCCAGCCCCAATACACTAAACCCTGTCTGGAAGGTGGTCACACCCTCCTGTGACAGGATACCTATTGTTGGGCTTCCTCCACTGCGAGTTTCAGTCATCAGCAGGAGGGCAGCCCAGTGTCTGTGACTGGTGGCATCCATTTTGTGATGCCAGGGCTCTGCAGGATTCTACCGCATTTCCACAGTAGGTACATGTCTATCCCTCTAGAAGGGTGGAATGCTACCCCCGCCGCCAGAACTGGCGGGGGGGTAGTATTCCAAGATGTTTGACACCAAACACAACATGTTTTGATGCAGCCATTCCAAAGTTAGCATTCTACCGCGAGGATATAATGCACTTAAGAGTATATGGTTTAACCGCATCCACAAACAGCCCCAGAGAATGGACTCTGAGAGCTGCAGAGGGGCCCTGCTCAGGCAGAGGCACCCTCTCACATAGGAACCAAGCACCCTGCCCTCAGGATTGATAGGGCCTGCCTTAGGGGTGACTGATAGGTTTAAATGTGTGTGCAGAGGAGATATAGGAAACCTATATCTCAGTGAGGAGTGCTAGCACCACCTCACCCAGGCTGCAGTAGCAGGCCTGTGGTGTCAGATTTAGTCTGCTTCCCAGGGATGGCATAATACATGCTTCAGCCCCTGGTAGGCCTGTGAAGTACCTGTGCCCTTGGTACCTAAGGTACCATATACTAGGGACTCATAAGGTACCACAGGATCCAATCACTAGTGCACCTAGAGTGCACTCCAAGTCATTTAGAGAGAACAGAGAGGCTGGGGCCCTGATTGGCAGGGACCCAGCCAGACTATAGCCAGAAACCAGTGTAAACATCAGAAATAAAGTGGGGGCAACATAAGAGGCAGATCCTACTCTCCTACACAACCACCCCCCAAACGCAGGGACACTAAACTAACCTTGACCAGTTGAGTCTTCGTGTTCTAAGTGGAAATACCTTGAGAGTCCATCTGCATTGGCATGTTGGGTCCCAGGTCTATGTTCCACTGTATAGTCCATCCCCTGTAGGGAAATGGACCACCTCAAAAGTTTTGGGTTTTCACCTTTCATCTGTTTAAGCCATATGAGGGGCTTGTGGTCAGTCTGAACTATGAAGTGAGTGCCAAACAAGTATGGCCTCAGCTTCTTCAGGGCCCACACCACAGCAAAGGCCTCCCTCTCTATAGCTGACCAACGTTTCTCTCTAGGGGTCAGCCTTCTGCTAATAAAAGCTACTGGCTGGTCTTGACCTTCATCATTCAGTTGAGACAGTACAGCTCCCACACCCAGCTCAGAAGCATCTGTTTGGACAATGAACTTTTTGGTGTAGTCTGGACTCTGTAAGATGGGGGCAGAGCACATGGCCTGCTTTAGGTCTTCAAATGCCTTCTGACAGCTAGCTGTCCACTGAACCTTTTTGGCATCTTCTTTGAGGTCAGATCATTCAAGGGGGTCACTATAGATCCATATCCCTTGACAAACCTCCTATAGTACCCAGTCAGGCCTAAGAAGGCTCTCACCTGTGTCTGGGTGGTTGGAGCAACCCATTCCATTATGGTTTGGATTTTGCTCTGTAAAGGCTGAACCTGGCCTCCACCTACAAGGTGGCCCAGGTACACAACCTGACTCTGCCCTATCTGGCACTTAGTGGCCTTGATAGTGAGGCCTGCTTTCGGCAGAGCCTCCAAAACATTTCTGAGGTGGACCAGGTGATCCTGCCAGGAGGAACTAAAGACAGCAATATCATCTAGATAAGCTGAGCAATAAGTTTCCATCCCTGCCAGAACTTTATTCACCAACCTCTGAAAAGTGGCAGGTGCATTTTTCAATCCAAAGGGCATCACCACAAAGTGGTAGTGCCCACTAGGAGTCGAAAATGCTGTTTTGTCTTTTGCATCATCAGCTAATCTGATCTGCCAGTAGCCAGATGTTAGGTCAAATGTACTTAGATACTTGGCTGAGGCCAAAGTATCAATCAGCTCATCTGCCCTTGGTATGGGATAGGCATCAGTCCTAGTGACTGCATTGAGGCCTCTGTAGTCTACACAAAACCTCATTTCTTTCTTACCACCCTGGGTATGAGGCTTGGGTACCAGGACTACTGGGCTAGCCCAAGGGCTATCTGAAGGCTCAATCACGCCTAACTCCAACATCTTCAGTCCTGATACAATCCCTGACATGGTCAGGTTGCCTGTAGATTTGACTCTTTACAGGCAGTCTGTCTCCAGTGTCCACCTCATGGTTGCACCAGGAAGTCTGACTAGGGGTCAGGCTAAACATATGTCTATACTGTTGCAGAACTTGTCTGCACTCAGTTTGCTGATGGTCAGTGAGGCTGCTTGCCAAAGCAACACCATCTACTGACCCATCATCAGGGTTCTGTGAGAGCAGGTCAGGGAGAGGGTCACTCTCCTCCTCCTGTTCCTCATCAGTTGGCATGAGCAAGCCCATGTCAGCCCTGTCAACATATGGCTTCAGTCTGTTGACATGGAGCACCCTCAGGGGGCTCCTGGGAGTTCCAAGATTCACCAGATAGGTGACCTCTCCCTTCTGTTCAACTATTGTATGGGGGCCACTCCATTTGTCTTGGAGGGCTGCTGGGGCCACATTCTCCAACACCCACACTCTCTGTCCTGGCTGGTATACAGTCAGCACAGCCTTTTGGTCATGCCAAGCTTTTTGTAATTCTTGGCTGGCCTCCAGGTTTTTGGTTGCCTTTTTCATGTAGTCAGCCATCCGGGAGCGGAGACCAAGTACATAGTCCATCACATCTTGTTTGGGGGGCTTGAGAGGTAACTCGCAGCCCTCTTTTACCAAACACAGTGGACCTCTTACAGGATGCCCAAACAGAAGCTCAAATGGGCTGTAACCAACCCCCTTCTGTGGAACTTCTCTGTATGCAAACAACAGGCAGGGAAGAAGAAGGTCCCATTTCCGCCTAAGCTTCTCTGGGAGTCCTTTAATCATTCCATTCAAGGTTTTGTTGAAGCGTTCAACTAAACCATTGCATTGTGGGTGATAGGGGGTGGTGAACTTATAAGTTACACCACACTCCTTCCACATTGCCTTCAGATATCCTGACATGAAGTTGGTACCTCTGTCAGAGATGGCCTCCTTTGGGAAACCCACTCTGGAGAAAACTCCAATGAGGGCTCTTGCCACCACAGGGGCTGAGGTGGTCCTCAGGGGAATTGCCTCTGGGTACCTGGTGGCATGATCCACTACCACCAGGATAAATCTGTGCCCAGATGCAGTTTGAGGGTCAAGGGGACCAACAATGTCGATCCCTACCCTCTCAAAGGGTACCCCCACCACTGGTAGTGGTATCAGGGGGGCCTTTGTTGTGCCACCTGCCTTGCCACTGGCTTGGCATGTGACACAGGAGTGACAAAACTCCTTGGTGTCTTCTGACATATGTGGCCAATGAAAATGTGGAACAAGCCTGTCCCAGGTCTTGTTTTGGCCCAAGTGACCTGCCAAAGGGATATCATGTGCTAGGGTCAAGAGGAACCCCCTAAACTTCTGAGGTATTACCAACCTCCTGGTGGCTCCAGGGGCTGGGTCTCTACCCTCAGAATATAGGAGTCCCTCATCCCAATAAACTTTATGGGACCCACTAGCACTCCCAGCAGACTCAGCAGCAGCCTGCTGTCTGAGGGGTTCAAGAGAGGGGCAGCACTGTTGCTCCTTACTCAGATCTTCCCTAGAAGGGCCCCCTGCCCCCAAGAACTCAACCTGATCAGGCTCAAGTCCCTCTGGGGCAGTTCCTTCTTCAGGATCTGCTCCTCCTCCCTCAAGAGGGGAATCAGAGATCTGAGACAGAGGGGAAGGCACTGCCTTACCCTACTGCTCCTCTTCTTGGGAAGCATCTGGTCCATGGTTTCAGGATCCAGAGCTGGTTCAGTGTCATGCATTTTGGCCTGTGACCTGGTCACAGCAAATACATCTGCAGGGATGCCCAACATCTCAGCATGAGTCCATAACTCTACTTCAGACCAGGCTGAAGTTTCTAGATCATTGCCCAATAGACATTCTACAGGGAGGTCTGCACTGACTACAACCTTCTTGAGGCCAGTTACCCCTCCCCAGGAGAAATTCACAACTGCCAGACTATGGTTGGTCCTGACATTGCTTGCATTGGTCACCTGGTACATTTCGCCCAGGATGATCTGTCCAGGGTCCACAAGACCCTCTGCCACCATGGTGACACTAGCACCTGTGTCCCTAAATGCCAAAGCCTGTTTGCCATTTATTACAGGCTGCTGTTTGTATTTGCCCAGGTTACTGGGGCTTACTAGGAAGGACATATCAAGGTCTCCATCACAAATCAGCACTGCCTGAGTGGGTACTCTGACTAGGTCAGAGTCCACTTCAGAACCCAGGGTCAACCCTACTACACCCTTATTCTGAGTACCACCTCCACCAGTAGCTGAGCTAGGGGGAACAGTTGCCTTAGGGGCAGGAGTGGTGGTGGTTTGGTCTTTGGACTTGTTACAATCAGAAATCCAGTGCCCTTTCTGTTTACAGAATTTGCACCAGGGCTTCTTTTGGCCTTTTCCCTTGTTGGATTGTGACTCCCCACCAGATGCAGATTTTTTGGGGCCCTTGTGAAGACTTCTGGTCTTTTGCCTTATCCCCACCTTTCTCAGAGCCCTTAGGATCTTGCTTCTTGGTGTCACCCCCTTGGTTCTGGGTTTTCTGCCTCACCCTGGTTCTGACCCACTTGTCTGCCTTCTTTCCCAATTCTTGGGGAGAGGTCAGATCTGAGTCCACCAGGTATTGATGCAACAACTGGTTCTGGCAATTATTAAGGATCTGTTCTCTCATCATTAGATTATACAATCCCTTGAAATCAGTAACCCTACTGCCAACCAGCCAACCCTCCAGAGCCTTGGTCGCACAATCTACAAAGTCAGTCAAGTCCTGAGTCTGTGCCTTTTGGGTGTCTCTAAACTTCAACCTGTACTGCTCAGTGGTTAAGCCAAACCCATCTATCAGTGCACTCTTCAGGACTTCATAGTCATCAGCATCCTCTTCTCTAACAGTGAGGAGTTTGTCTCTACCTTTATCTGAAAAGGAGAGCCACAAGATTGCTGCCCACTGCTTTTGGGGGACCTGTTGTACTCTACAGGCCCTTTCCATAGCAGTTATCCACTTGTGGATATCATCCCCACTCTGGTAGGGAGGAACAACCTTGCTCAGGTTCCTATGGTCTGGAGTATTTTCTCTACCTCTAGGGACACTGTTGCTGCCACCAGGGGGTTCTAACCCCTCTCTTCTAGAAGCTTTCTGGAACTCAAAGGCTTCTTTGTCTAATGCCAACTGCTTGGTTTTGAGGGCAAATCTTGCTTCCTCATACTGCAGCAGTTTGTACATCCTTTCAGAGGAGGTCTCTCTTCTTGGGAAGAAGGAGTTCCTCTGGTAGACAGTTTCTCTGCCAGAGTGAAAGGAGTGCTCAGATTCCCTGGAGAGGGACCTGTGCCTGTCTTCCACTATGTCAGTTCTCTTAGGGAGAATTCCTCTGTCTGGTTCAGACCCCTTTGGGCCTGGCCCTAAAATCACAGAGTCCTGGTCATCCTGATGTTCATCATCTGACCCAGACACTATAACTGACCCACCCACTGATCCAGACCCCTTAGCTCCTAGAGCTAATCTAAGGTCATCTGCTGTTAGCAGATCTATCAAGTGTAGTGTGGAGGGACTCTGTCCTATCTTCAGGTGCCTCTCAGCACACATGGCTTTCAAGTCACAGAAAGTCAGGTCCTTATACTGAAGCTGGGTGGATCCACTGGGTCCATCCCTTGAGGACATTCTGGTGTTGTGCAGTGTTGTACTACCTACACTAGTTTGTGGCCTACTGATACTAGCTTGAGCTGTAGAAAGGGTGTGCTATCCCTTTTGCACACAGCTCTAAGTTCAGTAGAACTTATTGATACTAAGCTTGATTTTATATGTACCTTGAGTACCTATAGTGGTTTTCAGTTAGTAATTCAAATAGAGATTTTCTGGTAAAACAATAGCAAGCTGGAATCCCACATGCTGCCACCAATGTGAGAAGTTGGCCTGGTATATGCTGTTCACTAATTAAAGTGGACACCTTGCACCAGAACAATTCGACTCTTATGGTTGGTAGGTTTAAGACAACCTTTATAGAAAGCTATCCTAGTGGTAGCTGTGGAGAGCAGCCTTCAGGCTAAGTCTTGGAGGAATGTAAAGCAGCTTGTTTTACCACACAATCTCTTGAATCACCAAATGAAAAGACACCACACAGGTATATATATCAAATATATATGTATTTATTAATAAACAACTCTCTACTAATCTCTTTATGAGATTAGAAGTCAGGAACATATGTACAAATCAAATGTTATCAAAATAAGTTAGCACAATCAAATATCACAATCTTAGTTTGGCTAGACCTAGGTCTAGAGCAGTTAGAATTGAGGGACCCCCAAGAACCACCCCAGGTAGTTGTAGTAGACCCACAGGGGACGGACGCGGAGTCCTGGCACCGGTGCGAGTCCTGTACGAGTCTATGCGAACAGACGTGATTGAGATTTCAATGTTAAAGGTCCCTTGCGTGTTCGAGGCGAACACACCGATCGGTCCTTGTACGAGTCGAAGGACGCGGTTACAGATAGAGTTGCAAGGGAGATGGACGCGCTGTGTCTAACACAGACGTGAACCTTGTACGAGTCAGCGCAATGGATATTTCAATGTTACAGGCCCCTTGTGTGTTCGAGGCGAACACCGATCGGACTCAGTACGAGTTGAAGGACACGGTTATAGATAGTGTTACAAGGGAGATGGACGCGATGTGTCTAACACAGACGCGAACCCTGTACGAGTCAGCGCAATTGTCGCACTTAGAAAATAAGAGTTTTAGGGCACTTCTAGGGTAGCTACAAGCAAGCCACTTACAGGGTAAGTAGTTCTAGGGCCCACACCCACGGGAGCACCATAATGCTAAAGTTACCTCACCCAGGGGAGCCGGGTGCATAGGTGTCCTTTGGTGTCGGGTCGCGGCGTCGTTTTCAATGGGAGCCAGTGAAGACTTGCTGCTTGCGGCGACAGAAGAAGTGTCCATTGGAATCCAAGCCTGGATTCGGAAGGAGGAAGACCTGAAAGCAGAGGGGACAGTGTTCACAGTCACTTGGCAGTGACTCTGAGCCAGGCAGATGAATGCCCACCATCGTCGACAGCTTCGGGTCGTTCACTGGTGTCTTGACTCTTCAACCACGTGGTACAGGCAGCGTCGATGATGACCAGGAGCTGGATTCGGTGTGTCCCATGATGTCTGCAGCTTACTAAGGTGTTGGCGACTCGATTGGAGCCAACAAGCTTTGGTAGCAGCAAGTCTCGTGGTGGAAAGAAAAAGTCAATGGTGCAGATCAGCAAGGACTGAGGAACTTACCCAGCGAGGGTAGGTCAGGGCAGGCCTGGAGCAACCAGGGGAGCCCTTTGGTTTCTTTGGAAAGTCTTCTGGGGACCCACAAGCCAGCTGGCAAGGGATCGCGAAGACGCCTCGGGCAGATGCACTCAACAGGGGCCCACGGTCACTCGGGATGGTGTAGGCCTCTGCTTTTGAGAGAGATCTCTGTTAGAGGCTGGGACCACAGTGGTCCAAAGCACAAGTTCATAGAACATCGTAAAGGGGTTGCACTCGACAATAGTGCACAGTACCCAGGGTCTGCGGTTCCTCGTTGCTCGTGGGGTCCACTTGCCTCAGCTTCGCTGGGGACTCACGATGGCCTTGGAGAAGTCAGGAAATCCTCTTCCTGGGCTGCAGGGACTTCGGGCTCCAGCGGGAGCGGCGTAGTTTGCGACCGTTGTTGTCGTTTTTGGGTGCCTGCCAAGCAGGGGAGTCACTCCTTGACTCCAAGGGAGATTCTTCAGTCTTCCAAAGGTAGTGGAACGTCGAAGGTCTGGGATTCTTCTTGTAGAGCGTCGTCCAGGGGTATCTAGTTTGCAATGCACAGGTTCCCCCTCTTATACTAAAAGAAAGGGAGGGACTAGCTCTATGACCCCACCTATGGGAGGGTCAGGGGAGTGGGTGGCTACACCCACTTCCCTTTGTCCAGTTTCGCGCCAGAGCAGGGGCAGGTAGCCCCTGAGCTGGTTTGAACTGGCATATGCACAGAGGAGCCTTCTGCTCCCCCAGTGCAGGACTTCCAAGCACTCTAAGAGTGCACCCACCCAGCCCCAATACACTAAACCCTGTCTGGAAGGTGGTCACACCCTCCTGTGACAGGATACCTATTGTTGGGCTTCCTCCACTGCGAGTTTCGGTCATCAGCAGGAGGGCAGCCCAGTGTCTGTGACTGGTGGCATCCATTTTGTGATGCCAGGGCTCTGCAGGATTCTACCGCGTTTCCACAGTAGGTACATGTCTATCCCTCTAGAAGGGTGGAATGCTACCCCCGCCGCCAGAACTGGCGGGGGGTAGTATTCCAAGATGTTTGACACCAAACACAACATGTTTTGATGCAGCCATTCCAAAGTTAGCATTCTACCGCGAGGATATAATGCACTTAAGAGTATATGGTTTAACCACATCCACAAACAGCCCCAGAGAATGGACTCTGAGAGCTGCAGAGGGGCCCTGGTCAGGCAGACGCACTCTCTCACATAGGAACCAAGCACCCTGCCCTCAGTTTTGATAGGGCCTGCCTTAGGGGTGACTGATAGGTTTAAATGTGTGTGCAGAGGAGATATAGGAAACCTATATCTCAGTGAGGAGTGCTAGCACCACCTCACCCAGGCTGCAGTAGCAGGCCTGTGGTGTCAGATTTAGTCTGCTTCCCAGGTGTGGCATAATACATGCTTCAGCCCCTGGTAGGCCTCTGAAGTACCTGTGCCCTTGGTACCTAAGGTACCATATACTAGGGACTCATAAGGTACCACAGTATCCAATCACTAGTGCACCTAGAGTGCACTCCAAGTCATTTAGAGAGAACAGAGAGGCTGGGGCCCTGATTGGCAGGGACCCAGCCAGACTATAGCCAGAAACCAGTGTAAACATCAGAAAAAAAGTGGGGGCAACATAAGAGGCAGATCCTACTCTCCTACAATTTCAAATTGTGAAACACATTTCTATTGGTTAGACATATTAATCCTTTCTAACTGTCTTCTAAAAGTGCCCAAACTGCTTCTCTAATTTTCTGGAGTCGCGACTTCACCTCGGTGCCGCAGTGTAGCACCGCGATGGAGCCGCAAATCCATACGGGAGTTCAAAAACCTATTTCTAACAATACTAGATTTTTTTAAACAACAGACTGCTTCTACACATACTACTGACATAGAAAAACTTAATTTAGTAACATATCACTTATATATAAGTTACCATTTCATATTTTAAATCCCCTTCCCGCATTCTGCTTAATCCCAGTTTCCATAGTAACAGTTTCTGCAACATTCAACTGTACTGGCAGGTCACAAGTTCACCATATTTTCAAGTTCAGCACAGTAGCTTACAAATTCCATTAGCAGGTGTAGTTGACTTTTGCTAAATATTACCTTATCCTATCTATTGTACCTTTCAAACATTTTTTAGTAACCAATAAGAAACAGTCTTCTTCAGGAAAATAACATGCATCCTATTTTTGAGTGCACAATGTTAATGAACAGCTAATCACTTATCGGCTTTTTCAAAAACAGCATCTTCTCCGCCATTTTAGATACCTCTCATACTACTAACTGACTACCTGAGCTACAGACAACTTTTCATTCCCTCCAGACATCCCTTCAAGATACTTACAGTATGGATTGTAGGGCACAACTTTGTTTTCTGGTGCAAAAAGTATGCTGAACACAGAGGTATTGGCAAAGACCTAGGTTTGCAAAATGTGGACATTAAATGGATTGCACAGAGAGGATTAAAGTGGCAACAATTGATGCCTTTGGTTAAAACCTATTTGCATCTCCAACCCCCTGACCTCATGATTGTGCACTGTGGTGGCAATGACCTATGCACATTGACTAGGGTAGGTCTGGAAATGCTAATGAAGGATACCTTTGCACAATTGATGTTGCTTTTGCCTCAAACTGTCTTTGTATACTCTAATATATGCCAAAGACAGAAATGGAAGTGGTCAAATCAATTCTGTCCACAGTTTGAGAAAGCTAGGAAGAATGTCAATAAAGCTGTTTCTGCTTACCTCAGAGACCATAGGATGGGCTCCATCTATAACAGCAATCTACGTTTTGATATGGATGACATCTACAGAACTGATGGAGTTCACTTCACAGATGAAGGAAACGGAATATTTCTCAACAACCTTAAGCTGTGCTTCCGCACTTATATGTAGCTCCAACAAAGTCATAAGGAAAACAAGGGCTCTTTTTAGAGCCACCCTATAACCCAACAGTGAATCTTATTTTTTTTTAAACATACATACTCTTTTTAAATTTTTTGTGGATTCGGGAACAAGTCGCGAATACGCAAAACAAAAGCACGAATTCAATGTACTGCAACTTAATACACTTTTCAAGTTTAACTTATAATGGTTTTTTATATTATTACTAACTCTATCAAATTTAATGTGATTATTAACTTCAATCTTACTAACTCTATAAAAAAAGTTCAGAAATGCAACACTACCTTCTAAATTATATTCTATTAAATTATTTATTTAAGGTAGATCATCGAATCCACCGCAACGTTACACTGGGGGGGCAGCGCTGAGAGCCTTGATGGAGTCGCGACTCCTATGACGGGAGGAAAAAAAAAGTTAATGCCCCCCAGTTTCATTACCCGAAGTCGGCCTCGAGGATCTCATCCCCCAGGGCCCTGCAAAAACATATCTATGGAAGGGGGCAGCATGGCCCCCCTTCCCTGGGCCTCTTTTGGGGAAGCAGCCTTTACAACGCAACCATTACAGTGCATGCAGTTACATCACATGCCATTGCAACGAAAAAGGTGTGCAGCAGTGGGTAGAAGGTGTTGGATTTAACTCCAACACCTTCCCTACTGTTGCACACACTGGAGTTGGAATAGAAAATTAATCTATTCCAACTTCCAGTGCTCCCCCGACAGAAAGTCGGGGTAAAGTTTGGCGTTGCAATGGCATGCGATGTAATGGCATGCGTTGTAACATCACATATCCCCTCTTTTAGCCCCGGGGACTCCATCCCTCGGGGCCAGCCTTTCTTTTTTTATAAATTTTGCAGGGGTCGCGTGGCCCCCTTCCTGAGGCCAATTATGGCCCGGGGACCCCATCCCCTGGGGCCAGCCTTACGTTAAAAAAAATAATAATTAAAAAGGGAGGGGGCCGCTTGGCCCCCTTCCCGGGCCATTTTGTGCCCCGGGGACCCCATCCCCAGGGGCCTGGCCTCTTTGTTGGGGACCGCGGGGGGAGTTCAAATGCCCGATGTTCCCTGCGGACTCCCAACCTCCTGCGGGAGCCGGCACTGCTTTTGGGAAAAGGGAGCTGCTAGTATGCAGCTCCCTTTGCCCAAAAGCAATTCTGCTTTGCTTCATGGAAGCGAGAGCAGTTTTCCTGCTCTTGCTTCCATGAAGCGAAGCAGAAGTTTGCCATAGCAAACTGCAATGTCCCGGGGGTGGGCACCCCCGGACATTGCTGGAGCCGGCCCTGGGCAGTGGCAATCCCCAGGGCCATGAAAGGCTCCACAAAGGGGGCAGCATAGCCCCTCCATCAAAGTTAAAGCACTGGCGAGGTGGTGGTCCCTGGGGCAGTGTGGGGGGGCAGGAGCCCCCCTACACTTTATTAATTAAAAAAAACCCAGGGAGGTGGTGGTCCCCAGGGATGTGGGGGGGCGCAAGGCCCACCGCATTTAAACATTAAAGCCCCGGGGAGGTGGCGGTCCCCGGGGTTCTGCCCCAACCATAATTAAGGTGGTCCCCAGGACAGCATGGCGGGGCAGCATGCGGGGGCAGGAGCCCCCCCACACTTTTCCATTATTAAAAAGCCCAGGGGGTGGCAGTCCCTGGGGCTGCAGGGGCCCGCGCGGCCCCCGCATGTATTTTAAACATTGCCCCGGACCTGGCCCGTCCATGGACTAAATTAAACGAAGTGCGGGAGAGCGCGCTTCATTTTCTAAAATTGTTTTCAGCTAGATTCACGCACCCTACGCGAATCCCACTGAAAATATTTTTAAAATGCTTTTTTTGGCCCTGAGCAGGCCTAGGTGGTCAGAGTGTTTCAACCCTGCCCCTTCCTGGTTTGAAGTGTTGGCAGCCAATCAGAGTCAAGTTCGTGCTCGGGAGGGTTTGCGGATCCACCATGGTCACTAGATATCCATATTTTTTTAAATATTAATTTCTCGGTAACTACTGAATGGATTTACACCATTTAAAGCAAAGAGTGCACTCTGAATCAAGAGCTACCTCTCTGCCAAATTTGGTGTAATTCCATATGGAAATTAACATGGAGAAAACACGTTTTGGGACCCCCTTTTTTCTCAGCCCCCGCTTGACGAATCACCCCGAAACTTTCAAAACCGGAGCTGACCGGAGCGGGCCATTAGTTTTGAAAATTTCGCGAAGATTCGTCAACTGTCGCTAAAGATATTGGCAAAAGAAAAAATGCTTTTTGAATAGAAACAAGGTCCTATCTATAACTGCCTACTGGCGACTGCCAGTAGGTAATATATATATATATATATATATATATATATATCGGTCACCAGTAGGTAGTTATTGCTAGGACCTAGTTTCCATAGGAAAAGCGTTTTTTGATTTGCCAATATCTTTGGCGCCGTTTGACGAATGTTCGCGAAATTTTCAAAACTAATGAGGCGTTCTGGTCAGCTCCTGTCTTGAAAGTTTTGGGCTGATTCGTCAAGCGTGGGCCGAGAAAAAAGGGGGGTGCCAAAACGCCTTTTCTCCATGTTAATTTCCATAGGAAACTTTAGACAAAGCTACAGCCCGAACTGCTGAACGGAATTACACCAAATTTGGCAAAAGGGTAGCTCTTGGTTCAGAAAGCGTGCTTTTTCTTAAATGGTGTAAATCTGTTCAGTAGTTCTTGAGAAATTGAAAAATTAAGAATATCGATATCTGGTGGCCGAGGAGGATTCGCGAACCCTCCCGAGCACGAGCTTCATTCTGATTGGCTGCCAACACTCCAAACCAAAATGTGCTGGCAGCCATCTTGTGACCTGGTAGAACCAAGTCACAAGAAAAAGGGTGAAAAAAAGGATAAAAAACAACAAAGGGGGCAGGGTAGAAACACCCTGACCCCCTAGGCCTGCTCAGGGGGTCCCACAGGGACCCTCAGGCCCCAAAAAAGCATATGTTTTATATTTTCGGCCGAATTTGCGCTGAGTGCATGAATCCGGCCGAATTTTTTTTAAAAACGTTCTTCATTTAATTAAGCCCCCGGGTGGGCCAGGTCCCAGGGGCAATGTTTTATTAGGGTGCGGGGGCCTTCGGGGGCCCCCACAATCCCGGGGACCGCCACCTTCCTGGGGCTTTATTTAAATTTAAGTCGGGGTGCCTCACGAACCCCCAAGCCCCGGGGACCGCCACCTCCCCGGGGCTTTACATTTGTATGGGCGGGGGGCCTTGAGGGAACCCCAAGCACCGGGGACCACCACCTCCCTGGGGCTTTTTGAAATACCTGGGGCACACTTTATTCAAATATGGGGGTCTGTTGCGGACCCCCAGGACCACCACCTCCCCGGGGCTTTAAACACTAAGGGAGGGGGGCCGCACTGCCCCCCTCCTGGAGCCCTCCTTGGCCCTGGGGACCGCCACCCCCCAGGGCTGGCTCCGGCAATGTCCTGGGGTGCCCACCCCCAGGACATTGCAGTTGGCAATGAAAGGACGGGAGACCTGCTCCCGTCCTGACATTGCAAACTCTGCTTCGCTTCATGGAAGCGAGAGCAGAAAACCTGCTCTCGCTTTCATGAAGCAAAACAGTATTGCTTTTGAACAAGGAGAGCTGCATCTCAGCAGTTCCCCTTGTCCAAAAGCAATGTCGGCTCCCGCAGAAGGTGGGGAGCCAGTTGCTGGACTGCTGGGGCATTGGGGCTCCCCCTGCGGTCCCCAACGTTGAGGGCCGGCTTCTTTCTCCACTTCTCTTGCTTCTTTCTGCACCTCTCTTGCACATTTCTTTACCCCTCGGGCCTCTGTGTGCTCCTCTCATGCCTCTTTCTGCACCCCTCTTGCCTCTTTCTGCACCCCTCTTGCCTCTTTCTGCACCTCTGTTGGTTCTTTCTGCACTGCTCTTGCTTCTGTCTGCTACTCTCTTGCACATTTCTGCACCTCTGTTGGTTCTTTCTGTACCTCTCTTGCCTCTGTCTGCACCCCTGTTCCCACTTTCTGCACCTCTGTTGCCTGTTTCTGCAACTCTCTTGCCTCTTTCTGCACCTCTCTTGCTACCTTCTGCACTTCTCTTGCCTCTTTCTGCACCCCTCTTCCCTTTTTCTGCACCTCTGTTGCTTCTTTATGTACTTCTCTTGCTTCTTTCTATACCTCTCTTGCTTCTTCCTATATCCCTCTTGCGTCTTTCTGTACCTCTCTTGCCACTTTCTGCACACATTTTGCCTCTTTCCGCACCTCTTTTGCTTGTTTATGCACTGCTCTTGCTTCTTTTTGCACCTCTCTTGCAAATTTCTGCACCCCTCTTGCCTCTTTCTGTACCCCTCTTGCATCCTTCTGCACCTCTGTTGGTTCTTTCTGCACTGCTCTTGCTTCTTTCTGTACCTTTTACCTGTTTCTGCAACTCTATTGCCTCTTTCTGCACTTCTCTTACCTCCTTCTGCACCTTTGTTGCTTCTTTCGGTACTTCTCTTGCCACTTTCTGTACCGCTCTTGCCTCTTTCTGCACCTCTGTTGCTTCTTTCTGAACTTCTCCTTCTTTCTACACTTCTGTTGCTTCTTTCTGCACCCCTCTTGCTTCTTTCTGCACCCTTCTTCCCTCTTTCTGCACCTCTCTTTCTTCTTTCTGCAACCCTGTTCCCTTTTTATGCACCTCTCTTGCCTGTGTCTGCAACACTCTTGCCTCTTTCTGCAGTTCTCTTGTCTCCTTCTGCACCTCTGTTGCTTCTTTATGCACATCTCTTGCAAATGTCTGCACCCCTCTTGCCTCTTTCTGCACCCCTCTTGCCTCCTTCTGCACCTCTGTTGGTTCTTTCGGCACTGCTCTTGCTTCTTTCTGCACCTCTTTTGCCTGTTTCTGCACTTTACTTGCCTCCTTCTGTACCCCTCTTGCCTCCTTCTGCACCTCTGTTGGTTCTTTCTGCGCTTCTCTTGCCTCTTTCTGCACACCTCTTTCCTCTTTCTGCACCTCTGTTGCTTCTTTCTACACTTCTCTTGCTTCTTTCTGCACTTCTCTTGCTTCTTTCTGCACCCATCTTGCCTCTTTCTGCACCCTTCTTACCTCTTTCTGTACCTCTCTTGCTTCTTTCTGCACCCCTCTTGCCTCTTTCTGCACCCTTCTTCCCTCTTTTTACACATCTCTTCCCTCTTTCTGCACACCTGTTCTTTCTTTCTGCACATCTCTTGCCTGTTTTTGCAACTCTCTTGCGTCTTTCTACAGTTCTCTTGTCTCTTTCTGCACCTCTCTTGCTTCTTTCTGCACTTCTCTTGCCTCTTTCTGCACTCCTCTTGCCTCTATCTGCACCTCTCTTGGTTGTTTCTGTACTGCTCTTTTTTCTTTCTGCACCTGTCTTGCAAATTTCTGCACCCCTCTTGCCTCTTTCTGCACCCCTTTTCCCTTTTTCTGCACCTCTCTTGCCTCTGTCAGCACCCCTCTTGCCTCTTTTTGCACCTCTGTTGCTTCTTTCTGTACTTCTCTTGCTTCTTTCTGCACCCATCTTGCCTCTTTCTGCACCTCTGTTGCTTCTTTCTGCACTTATCTTGCTTCTTTCTGCAACATTCTTGCAAATTTCTACACCCCTCGTGCCTCTGTGTGCACCTCTCTTGCCTCTTTCTGCTCCTCTCTTGCCTCTTTCTGCACCCCTCTTGCCTCTTTCAGCACCTCTTTTGCTATTTTCTGCACTTCTCTTGCTTCTTTCTGCACCCCTCTTGCCTCTTTCTGCACCCCTCTTGCCTCTTTCTGCACCTCTGTTGGTTCTTTCTGCACTGCTCTTGCTTCTGTCTGCTACTCTCTTGTACATTTCTGTACCCCTCTTGCCTCTTTCTGTACCTTTGTTGGTTCTTTCTGCACCTCTATTGCTTCTGTCTGCACCCTTGTTCCCTCTTTCTGCACCTCATTTGCCTGTTTCTGCAACTCTCTTGCCTCTTTCAGCACTTTTCTTGCCTCTTTCTGCACATCTGTTGCTGCCTTCTGCACTTCTCTTGCCTCTTTCTGCACCCCTCTTGCCTCTTTCTGCACCTCTGTTGCTTCTTTCTGTACTTCTCTTGCTTCTTTCTATACCTCTCTTCCTTCTTTCTGTAACCCTCTTGCCTCTTTGTGCACCCTTCTTCCCTCTTTGTGCATCTCTCTAGTCTCTTTCTACACCTCTCTTGCTGCTTTCTGCATCCCTCTTGCCTCTTTCTGCACCTCTTTTTCTTGTTTCTGCACTTTTTTTGCCTCTTTCTGTACCCCTCTTGCCTCCTTCTGCACCTCTGTTGTTTCTTTCTGCACTGCTCTTGCTTCTTTCTGCACCTCTCTTGCAAATTTCTGCACCCCTCTTGCAAATTTCTGCACCCCTCTTGCCTCCTTCTGCACCTCTGTTGTTTCTTTCTGCACTGCTCTTGCTTCTTTCTGCACCTCTCTTGCAAATTTCTGCACCCCTCTTGCAAATTTCTGTACCCCTCTTGCCTCCTTCTGCACCTCTGTTGGTTCTTTCTGCACTGCTCTTGCTTCTTTCTGGCCCTCTTTTGCCTGTTTCTGCACCCCTCTTCCCTCTTTCTGCACTTCTCTTGCTTCCTTCTGCACCTTTGTTGCTTCTTTCTGCACTTTGCTTGCCTCTTTCTGTACCGCTCTTGCCTCTTTCAGCACCTCTTTTGCTTCTTTCTGCACTTCTCTTGCTTCTTTCTGCACTTCTGTTGCTTATTTCTGCACCCCTCTTGCCTCTTTCTGTACCCTTCTTCCCTCTTTCTGCACCTCTCTTGCCTCTTTCTGCAACCCTGTTCCCTTTTTGTGTACCTCTCTTGCCTGTTTCTACAACACCCTTGCCTCTTTCTGCAGTTCTCTTGTCTCCTTCTGCACCTCTGTTGCTTCTTTATGCACCTCTCTTGCAAATTTCTGCACCCCTCTTGCCTCATTCTGCACCTCTGTTGGTTCTTTCGGTACTGCTCTTGCTTCTTTCTGCACCTCTTTTGCCTGTTTCTGCACTTCTCTTGCCTCCTTCTGCACGTCTGTTGCTTCTGTCTGCACTTCTCTTGCCTCTTTCTGTACCCCTCTTGCCTCTTTCTGCACCTCTCTTGCTTCTTTCTACACTCCTCTTGCCTCTTTCTGCACCTCTCTTGCCTCTTTCTGTACTTCTCTTGCCTCCTTCTGTACCTCTGTTGCTTCTTTCTGCACCCCTCTTGTCTTTTTCTGCACCCCTCTTTCCTCTATCAGCAGCTCTGTTGCTTCTTTCAGCACTTCTCTTGCGTCTTTCTGCACATCCGTTGGTTCTTTCTGCACTGCTCTTGCCTCTTTCTGCACCTCTGCTGCTTCTTTCTGCACTTCTCTTGCCTCTTTCTGCACCCTTCTTGCCTCTTTCTGCACCTCTGTTGCTTCTTTCTGCACTTCTGTTGCTTCTTTCTACACTCCTCTTGCCTCTTTCTGCACCCTTCTTCCCTCTTTCTGCTCCTCTGTTCCCTTTATCTGCACCTCTCTTGCCTGTTTCTGCAACTCTCTTGCCTCTTTCTGCAGTCCACTTGTCTCCTTCTGCACCTCTGTTGCTTCTTTCTGCACTTCCTGTGCCTCTTTCTGCACCCCTCTTGCCTCCTTCTGCACCTCCATTGGTTCTTTCTGCACTGCTCTTGCTTCTTTCTGTACCTCTCTTGCAAATTTCTGCACCCCTCTTGCCTCTTTCTGCACCCCTCTTCCCTCTTTCTGCACCTCTCTTGCCTCTGTCTGCACCCCTGTTCCCTCTTTCTGTACCTCTTTTGCCTGTTCCTGCAACTTTCTTGCTTCTTTCTGAACTTCTCGCCTCTTTCTGTACTCAAATGGGAAGTGCAAGCTGTCAAGTTTAAAGGTCTGCATGCTCTCATGACTGAGGTATATGTCTACTTCTATATGTATTCTTACATGTGTTATGCATCTGAAGATGGTAGCTTAAAAAGCAGGTAACTTCTCCTATAGGTGGTCACATTTTCTCAGTTCTGCTCTGTCATTCGGTTGCACAGGCAGACATGTCTTTTGTATATATATATGTGTTATAGAGCCCCTCAAATATACTGTTGAATACCCATGTGCCCTATATTGCGAGCAGAAAAAATGAATACACCTTTTTTTACACAAATTTACAGAGTATGCTGTTTGAAACTCAGGTGTTGAAGTGTTTGTATGTTTATTTTAATTTAACATGTCACTAGGTAAAAGCATAGACATGCATGCATATCTTCACAAACTTAATCAGACTTACTACAGTGATATGCTTAGGATTGCTGTTTTATATTTGGTAGGCCTAACATTCTGAGCAGTCCATTAATAGTGAACCTTCAAGAGAAAAGTGAGGTTTAAGAAATCTTCGGTGAAGGATTAGTGTTGAGGGTACTTTGTATGAGTCTGTTGTAAGGTTCAGTCAAAGTAGGCCTCTTTCTGCACCTCTGTTGGTTCTTTCTGCACATCTCTTTTTTCTTTCTGCACCTTTCTCCCTCTTTTTCGACTTCTGTTGCCTCTTTCTGCATTTCTCTTGCTTCTTTCTGCACCTTTCTTCCTCTTTCTGCTCCTCCCTTGCCTCTTTCTGCACTTCTCTTGCTTCTTTCTGCGCCTTTCTTCCTCTTTCTGCACATGTCCTACCTATGTAGGCATAGTTAGAAATTAGCATTTAATAAACCTTAGAAATTCACTGAAAAAAACCAGAGGTTTCAGGGACATTATAGTTAGGGATTAGCATTTAAAAAACCTTAGAAATTCACTGAAAAAGCCATAGGTTTCAGGGACGTTATAGTTAGAAATTAGCATTTAAAAAACTTTTGAAATTCACTGAAAAAACCATAGGTTTCACGGGACGTTATAGTTAGAAATTAGCATTTAAAAAACCTTTGAAATTCACTGAAAAATCCATAGGTTTCAGGGACGTTATAGTTAGAAATTAGCATTTAAAAAACCTTTGAAATTCACTGAAGAAACCACAGGTTTCAGGGATGTTATAGTTTGTTGGACCTTTACTCATACAAAACCAGAGAAATTCAGCCGTTATAGTTAGTTGAGCTAACTATAACTCGCGCCCCCGCAATGCACTGCTGATGACTTCACATATTACATCACTCATGACATGGTCAATGTCATCAATGATGACATCACTGATGACATCTCAAATGGCATCACTGATGACATCATCCACATGATAATCTGATGCACCTCCTCACACCCTAATATAACCTTTGATACATCCACTCTAAAATACAGACTGCCATTCTAGACACCATAGACACACCAATACTAGTTACTACATGCCCACTCACTGATTCCTAGGACTACACACACATCCACTCATTTAGCCATACAGTCACTCATACATGCAGTCACTCATAAATACAGCACTTTCATATGTATTAATACACCTATACAGACACTCACACACTGCCACTCACCCATAGAGTTACTCACACACATAGTTATGCAAAGAATCAATCACACTCCCATTTACTCACCTACACAGTTATACACACACCGCCTCATTTATTCATACAGATACACTCACATACTTACTCTCTTATACAATCACTGACACAAGCACACACTCATCCTTACAGACACTCTCACAATCACTCACTCTCACATATAGTCATTTATATAGTCCAACACTCACATATACTGCCTTTCACATATGTAGTTACTTACACATGTACCACTGAGACATCAATTCACTCACAACACACCTATACACACACTCACCCACCCATACAGCCCTTCACAGATGCACTTTTGAACCCATACATCCAGTGAATCACCCACTCACACATTCATGCACAGAGTCACACCCCCCTTCCACCCACACAGACATTCAGGCACCCATACAGATACACAGGCAACCAATTAATAACCCATATAGACACTCATGTAGCTACTCACTAACCCATGCAGCCGCTTACACACCAACTGACAGACTGATACAGACATTCACACAGTTTAGTCACTAACCCATGCATTCAGTAAGACACATTTAATCACTCACTTATACAGTCAGTCATGCACCTACTAAATCATCCATACAGACACTTATACACCCACTCATTCTTTAATACACCTTTGCATATATATATGTAAAACATATTTAAACTTTATAGAAACACACAGTCACTGGATGATGTCATCAGTGATGTCATTTGAGATGTCATCAGTGATGTCATGAGTGATGTCACTGACCATGTCATGAGTGATGTAATATGTGATGTCATCAGCAGTGCATTGCGGGGGCGCGAGTTATAGTTAGCTCAAATAACTATAACGGCCGAATTTCTCTGATTTTGTACGAGTAAATGTCCAACTAACTATAATATACCTGAAACCTGTGTTTTTTTCAGTGAATTTCTAAGGTTTTTTAAATACTAATTTCTAACTAAAACGTCCCTGAAACCTATGGTTTTTTCAGTGAATTTCAAAGGTTTTTTAAATGCTAATTTCTAACTATAACGTCCCTGAAACCTATGTTTTTTTTAGTGAATTTCAAAGGTTTTTTAAATGCTAATTTCTAACGATAACGTCCCTGAAACCTATGGTTTTTTCAGTGAATATATATATATATATCTATATATATATGTAAATATATAAACATACATACATACATACATATATTCCATAACAAGTCCCACCAACTCATGCCGAACTTGCAAGGGGTGCAGCTGTTGATTTGAGGGTAGGCTCATGAATACATGCCTTGCAAAAAGAAATTGCAGCGCACTCACAGGGTCACTTAAAATGAATTTAATCACAGCATATGCGTTTCAGCTATATTACCTCCGTCAGTGCTGATGGATTAAAAATACTTGCCACAAAAACAGTCCTGATCTATAAAAATATTCAATCATGACTCCCATTGGAGGATCACATTTCATGAATACCGGCAAAGGACTACAGTTATCTCCCATTCTTTGTAGTTATCTATGGGCTCCATGACAGCGCAATGTTATCAATTTATTTTCCAGATGGCAGTCCCTGTGTTTTTCATTTTGACATTAGTTCTCACTCAAATGCCACAATACTCCATCTTTCCTCCATAGGTCAAAAACACACAAGGGGACTGTAGTTGACACTTATGCCAATCATGGCTCTTGCACATAGTCCTGCGCCATACTGCGTGCCGAATCCCCCTTGCACAAAAACAGTCCCGATCTTTAAAAATATCCAATCATCACTCCCATTGGAGGATCACATTTCATGAATATCGGCAAAGGACTACAGTTATCTCCCCTTCTTGGTAGTTAACCACGTGAGCCATGACAGCACAATGCTATCTATTCATGTTATGTGGTGTTAATTTGAAGTGCCTAAACCGCCATGTGTAAGAATTTCCGTCCTGGAAGATGGTGAGTTATTTAACTCAAGGATTTCTAGTTATGCAACTAGTACCTGCCACATTTTGAAAGATTATCCACAGGTGATGTTCATGCCACTGTTGTGATTTTTAGTATAAGTAAAGGAAAATAGCGTCCAGCACACTGACATTCATAAAGGCAGGAGCCGAAACGTGCCTGTTTGTTAATGAGGCCCGTCTTTTGTTCCTTGGTTGAACATTTGGGCCCTAATTATGAGTCTGGCAGTCCACAGACCGCCAGACTCATGGGGGCACGGCGATGGTGGTCTTCCGACTACCCTATTATTATTAGGGCGGTTGGACCACCATTGTCCCGCCACAGCTGCCAGGGAACTTCCATTCCCTGGTGGTGGTGCTGCGGTCAGGAGGCCGCAATATAGTTGACGGGACTGCCGCAATCCTGCCAAGCATATTACAAGTTTCCTCTTGGCCACGGTTTTCATGGTGGTTCCTCCTCCATGAAAACCGTGGTGGAGAGGAAACAAAGGGGGCCCTACAGGGCCCCTTTGTGCCTCGACGCAATGGGTGCATGCGAGGGGGCACAACATGTGACCTCTGTGTGCGTGCACCCCAGTTCCTGAACGGCATGGACTTTTCAGTCCATGCCATGTAGGAACTGTTTTTGGCATCCCCATTGTGGTGCCCATTTTCAGGGCACCTCTGTGGGAATGTAAAAAAAAAGCCAGCCAGACACGAGAATCACTCGTAATCTGGTGGACAGCCCGACCATGGGTTTGGCGGTGCGGTGAGGGGCGGACCCTACGCCGCACCGCCAAACTCATCATCAGGCCCTTGGTTGGATTAGTACATGAGTTCTACTTCCACTGACGAGTGGCATCCTCTGCAAGTAGAATGACAGCACAGTGGTGGAACTTTGAAAGAATATTCACTGAAAAAAACAAAGGTTACAGGGACGTTATGGTTAGGCACAGATTTCACTCATACAAAGCCATAGAAATTCAGCAGTTATAGTTACCTGAGCTAACTATGACTTACGACACCACAATGCACTGCTTATGACCTCAAATAATACTTCACTCATGACATGGTCAGTGACATCATTGATGACATCTCAAATGATATTACTGACGACATCACTGATGACATTAGCCAGTGAGTGTAAGTGTTTTCTAAGAATGTATGAGTGTAAAACATACACTAAGCTACTACAAAAGTGTAATTATTGTACTAGGTGCACTACTTTTAAAATATAATATGTGAGTGGCTGTCTGTATCTGTGTGTGATTGGCTGTCTGAGTGGCTATATGGGTGTGTGAGTGGATCTTTGAGTGGCTGTATGGTTGTATAAGTGGGTGTGTGAATAACAGTGTGGATGAGTATGTGACTGTGGGTGGCTGTATTGGTGAGTGAGTGTGTGCCAGTGTCTGTATGGGTGGGTGTGTATGAGTGACTGTATGGGTGAGTGAGTGGGTGTCTGAATGGCTATATGAGTGAGTGACTGGGTATGTAAGTGTGCTGTTTGGATGAGTGGCTGTATGGGAGGATGAGTGGGTGTTTCAGTGGCTCTATGGATGAGTAAGTGGATGCATGAGTACTTGTATGGGTCTGTGAATGGGTATGTGACTGTTTGTGTGGGTGGGCGTACAAGAGGTTGTTTGGGATGTGAGTGGATATGTGAGTGATTCTGTGGATGAGGTCATCAGTGGTCATTTGAGGTGTCATCAGTGATGTCATCAGTGATGTCACTGACCATGTCATGAATATGTGAGGTCATAAGCAGTGCATTGCGGGGGCATAAGTTATAGTTAGCTCACGTAACTATAACTGCTGAATTTCACTGGTTTTGTATAAGTGAAACCTGAGCCTAACTACAACATCCCTGTAACCATTGGCTTTTTTAGTGAGTTATAATGTCCCTGTAACCTTTGTTTTTTAAGTGAATTTCTAAGGTTTTTTACATTCTATTTCCTAGCTATAGGATCCCTGTAACCTTGGTTTTTTAAGTGAATTTCTATGGTTTATTTAACTAGTAGAGTGCGACCAACAAAAGAAGAGCCAGCAAGAGGAATCACTCTTGTTTTTCTAAAAAGAACCCTCACTCATCAACCTAGTTGGTGACATGCTTCATCATCGGGTTCCCACCAGAGAGGCAGAGTGCCTCTCTGGTGTGCTACAACACCTGACTACAGCGGAGCAAGTTTTGTTGTGTATGGCATGAGTGTGCAATAAGTGAGTGAAAAAAGTGGTTAAAAATGCCTTTGTTTTATTCCAAAAATATGTTAATGGTGGAAAACTAGGGACGGATCAAAACAAGTGTGTTGGATGTTTTAATAACTTGTTAAATTGACCAGGCACATCCTACTGTGAAAAGGAAAAATTGGTCAACATGTTTCTGCCTCATAACGCTCTTAGTGAAGCATTCGTCAGGATCAGCACACCACAGCGGTATGCGCACGCTAAGGCGCACCCTGACCTGTGGTGGAAAAAACCGAATAAACTCACGGTTGTTGTTGAGCCTTCAGGATTTCTGAAAGCCGTAAGTGTCTGTGGAAATAAAGAGACGTACAAACAGACAAAACAAGTCACATGGCACGTAATACATGATAGCTCAAGTGCTTGGAAATGTTCATGAGTGACCAAACTCGTGCCGCTGCCTAGTGCTCTTCAAAGTGCAGCAATAGGTTTTATCGCTAACAAGCTATAGTGCTGTATCAGTGACAGTGATATGTGATTTTTTAGCACTAACACGTCGTGCTGTTCAAGTGCTCTGATTGCATGCCAGGCTCTTTGTTTGTATGGCACCAGAACATAAATAAGGAAAAGCGCACTTAAATTCCTGCACGCTAACCCGGGCGTTACCGGTAAGTGACTAGTAAAAACAGTGAACATGACTATAAGACCGAGGCACGAGAAGTGGTAAGACTCGTAATGCCAGTGGATAAGGCGGATAAGGCAGATTAAAAGCATGGGTAAAAACAGGGCTTACGTGAAGTATTGGATAACCTCACTCCATGGGTCCCTCTTTTTTCTGACCCCTCTAAAGCACAGACAATTTCCCAGACTACAGAATGGGATAAGTTGACGGAGCAAAAACGTTACCGTATTCGAACCATTCTGCAAGGTACAATACTAACTGAATACCTGCGGAATAATATTGCGCCTAAAGGCTTGTTGGTTACCAACGCTCCTCGAATTGTTTTAGAAGATACAGTGTTCAGGAAGGAATGGGCCCAGATCGCGTGGCACTGTACCCGCGACTGGTTAGTCCTCATTATAAAAACAGCCCTAAGACTATCTGAGGCGATGATGGTGGAGATTCAACTCACCGAAAACCATTTCAGAACAACACTTACAGAGTACAAAAAGAAACTGAAGGAATTAAATAAAGAGGTCAATGAATATAAAGAGAACCTCACCCAGTCCAAGGCCCAAAAATTTCAAAAGGATCTGAAACGTTTCGCATTCACGAAAGTTTATCCCTATGCCGACCCTGATTACACACCCCCACCTAGAAACACAAACAACTCCGATGTATCAGAGGATGATGCATCCACAATGAGTGGGTCAAGTGGGGGTAGCTATAGACCTAGACAGCGGGGCAGGGGAAGGAATAGACAACACCACCACCAACAGAATTGGCCATCTTTTCCAACACTGGGGGGCGGTGGCTTCCATAACCGGTTCCAATACCCCCAGTTCCCAATGATGGGCTGGAACCCAGCTTTTATGCCAATCCCACCATACCCACAGAACACGTACCGACCGCCTTTTTTAGAGAGGGGCCGGAGAGGACGTGGGAAAAGAAGAGGGACAAATCAAGTTCACTGGGAACAGGAGGAGGCGGTGGGGAACAACACACGCAGCAAATCCCGGGACCAACAAGCAGGAACCATCAATCAGAGAGTTTAGTTACAGACCTCTCCTCTGTGAACCTGACTCCCACAGAATGCATGGTCCTAGAAAAAGGGCTTGGTTTTGTACCGACAGCACGCCTGGATCGTTTTCGCTTGCACTGCGAGCTAGCGGAGTTTTTTAGGAAATTAAAACTGAAATCCTTTTTTGAGAAGCAAAGAGCCATTGAGGCACTTGACTCCTGTAGGAGAGTAGGATCTGCCTCTTATGTTGCCCCCACTTTTTTTCTGATGTTTACACTGGTTTCTGGCTATAGTCTGGCTGGGACCCTGCCAACCAGGGCCCCAGCCTCTCTGTTCTCTCTAAACGACTTGGAGTGCACTCTACGTGCACTAGTGATTGGATACTGTGGTACCTTATGAGTCCCTAGTATATGGTACCTTAGGTACCAAGGGCATAGGTACTTCACAGGCCTACCAGGGGCTGAAGCATGTATTATGCCACCCCTGGGAAGCAGACTAAATCTGACACCACAGGCCTGCTACTGCAGCCTGGGTGAGGAGGTGCTAGCACTCCTCACTGAGATATAGGTTCCCTATATCTCCCCTGCACACACATTGAAACCTATCAGTCACCCCTAAGGCAGGCCCTATCAATCCTGAGGGCAGGGTGCTTAGTTTCTATGTGAGAGGGTGCCTCTGCCTGAGCAGGGCCCCTCTGCAGCTCTCAGAGTCCATTCTCTGGGGCTGTTTGTGAATGCGGTCAAACCATATACTCTTAAGTGCATTATAACCTCGCGGTTAATGCTAACTTTGGAATGGCTGCATCAAAACATGTCGTGTTTGGTGTCAAACACCTTGAAATCATACCCCCACACCAGTACCTGGTGTGGGAGTATGATCCCACCCTTCTAGAGGGATAGACATGTACCTACTGTGAAAACGCGGTAGAATCCCGAAGAGCCCTGGCATCACAAAATGGATGCCACCAGTCACAGACACTGGGCTGCCCTCCTGCTGATGACTGAAACTCGCAGTGGAGGAGGCCCAACAATAGGTATCCTGTCACAGGGAGGTGTGACCACCTCCCATACAGGGTTTAGTGTATTGGGGCTGGGTGGGTGCACTCCTAGAGTGCTTTGAAGTCCTGCACTGGGGGAGCAGAAGGCTCCTCTGTGCATACACCAGTTCAAACCGGCTCAGGGGCTACCTGCCCCTGCTCTGGCGCGAAACTGGACAAAGGGAAGTGGGTATAGCCACCTACTCCCCTGACCCTCCCATAGGTGGGGTCATAGAGCTAGTCCCTCCCTTCCTTTTAGTATAAGATAGGGAACACTTGACCTTGCAAACTAGATATCCCTGGATGACGCTCTAAAGAAGAATCCCGGACCTTCGACGTTCCACTACCTCTGGAAGACTGAAGAATCTCCCTTGGAATCAAGGAGTGACTCCCCTGCTTGGCAGGCACCAAAAACTGCAACGACGGTCACAAACTACGCCTCTCCCGCTGGAGCCCGAAGTCCCTGCAGCCCAGGAAGAAGATTTACTGACTTCTCCAAGGCCATCGTGAGTCCCCAGTGAAGCTGAGGCAAGTGGACCCCGCGAATGATGAGGAACCGCAGTCCCTGGGTAACGTGCACTATTTTCAAGTGCAACCCCTTCACGATGTTCTACGAACCTGTGCTTTGGACCACGTATGGCCCCAGCCTCTAGCAAAAATCCCTCCCAAGATCAGAGGCCTACCCCATCCCAAGTTACCGTGGACCCCTGTTGAAGGAATCCTTCCGAGGCATCTTTGCGATACCTTGCTAGCCAGCTTGTGGGTCCCCTGAAGACTTTTCTACAAGTCCAAAGAATTCCCCTGGTTGCTCCAGGCCTTCCCTGACTTACCCTTGCTGGGTGAGTCCCCCAGACCTTGCTGGTCTGCACCATTGACTTTTTGTTTTTTCCACAAGACTTGCTGCTACCAAGGCTTGTTGGCTCCAATCGGGTCGCCGACACCGCAGTCAGCTGTAGACTTTGTGGGACACGCTGAATCCAGCTCGACACCTCCTGGACCCCGTGGCCGAAGAGTCAAGACACCCGTGAATGACCTGAATCTGTCGACGACGGTGGGCATTCATCTTCCGTGCCCCGGGTCACTGCCAAGTGACTTTGAACACTGTCCCCTCTGATTTCAGGTCTTCCTCCTTCTGAATCCAGGCTTGGATTCCACCGGACACTTCTTCTGGCTTCACAAGCAGCAAGTCTTCATTGGCTCCCATTGAAAACGACGCCGCGACCCGACACCAAAGGACACCTATGCACCCGGCTTCCCTGGGTGAGGTAACTCCAGCACTACGGTGCTCCTGTGGGAGTTGGCCCTAGAACTACTTACCCTGTAAGTGACTTGATTGTAGCTACTCCCGAAGTGCCCTTAAACTCTTAATTTCCAACCGCGACTTGCCCCATTGAAGTCTACGGCGATCCGTGCCTGTGTTCCCTCACTGCACGCGTCCCCCGTGGGTCCTTTACTTACCTGCCTTGGGTGGTTTCGTGAGGCCCCAGCACTTCTGAAGGCCCTGGGCCTTGTCCCTTTGCAAGTCGTTGTTCTTAAGTCTCTTTTAGTATATGGTCTGGTACGCCCCTAGGGCCCCAGCCATATTTGTGCTCAATTTGTTGTGAAACGTTGATTTGTGCATATGTTCCTGACTTCTAATCTCACAAGAGATTAGTAGAGAGTTGTTTAGTAATAAATACATATATATTTGATATATATACCTGTGTGGTGTCTTTTCATTTGGTGATTCAAGAGATTGTGTGGTAAAACAAGCTGCTTTACATTCCTCCAAGACTTAGCCTGAAGGCTGCTCTCCACAGCTACCACTAGGATAGCTTTCTGTAAAGGTTGTCTTAAACCTACCTACCATAAGAGTCGACTTGTACTGGTGCAAGGTGTCCACTTTAACTAGTGAACAGCATATACCAGGCCAACTTCTCACATTGGTGGCAGCGTGTGGGATTCCAGCTTGCTATTGTTTTACCAGAAAATCTCTATTTGAATTACTAACTGAAAACCACTATAGGTACTCAAGGTACATATAAAGTCAAGCTTAGTATCAATAAGTTCTACTGAACTTAGAGCTGTGTGCCAAGGGATAGCACACCCTTTCTACAGCTCAAGCTAGTATCAGTAGGCCACAAACTAGTGTAGGTAGTACAACACTGCACAACACTAGAATGTCCTTAAGGGTTGGACCCAGTGGATCCACTCAGCCTCAGTATAAGGACATGACTTTCTTTGACTTGAAAGCCATGTGTGCTGCAAGGCACCTGAAGATAGGACAGAGTCCCTCCACACTACACCTGATAAATCTGCTGACAGCAGATGATCTTAGATTAGCTCTAGGAGCTAATGGGTCTGAATCAGTGAGTGCGTCAAATACAGTGTCTGGGTCAGATGATGAACATCAGGATGACCAAGACTCTGTGGTTGAAGGGCCAGGTCCCAAGGGGTCTGAACAGGACAGAGGAATTCTCCTTAAGAGAACTGACAGAGTGGAGGAGAGGCCTAGGTCCCTTTCTAGGGAATCTGACCACTCCTATCACTCTGGCAGAGAATCTGTCCACCAGAGGAACTCCTACTTCCCAAGAAGAGAGACCTCCTCTGACAGAATGTACAAACTACTGCAGTATGAGGAAGCAAGATTTGCCCTCAAAACCAAGCAGTTGGCATTAGATAGAGAAGCCCTTGAGCTCCAGAGAGCTTCTAGAAGAGAGGGGTTAGAACCCCCTGGTGTCAGCAACAGTGTCCCTAGAGGCAGAGAATATATTCCAGACCATAGGAACCTGAGCAAGGTTGTTCCTCCCTACCAGAGTGGGGATGATATCCATAAGTGGATAACTGCTATGGAAAGGGCCTGTAGAGTACAACAGGTCCCCCAAAAGCAGTGGGCAGCAATCTGGTGGCTCTCCTTTTCAGATATAGGTAGAGACAAGCTCCTCACTGTTAGAGAAGAGGATGCTGATGACTATGAAGTCCTGAAGAGTGCACTGATAGATGGGTTTGGCTTAACCACTGAGCAGTACAGGTTGAAGTTCAGAGACACCCAGAAGGCACAGACTCAGGACTGGACTGACTTTGTAGATTGTGCAACCAAGGCTCTGGAGGGTTGGCTGGTTGGCAGTAGGGTTACTGATTTCAAGGGATTATATAATCTAATGATGAGAGAACAGATCCTTAATAATTGCCAGAACCAGTTGTTGCATCAATACCTGGTGGACTCAGATCTGACCTCTCCCCAAGCATTGGGAAAGAAGGCAGACAAGTGGGTCAGAACCAGGGTGAGGCAGAAAAACCAGAACCAAGGGGGTGACACCAAGAAGCAGGATTCTAAGGGCTCTGAGAAAGGTGGGGATCAGTCAAAAGACCAGAAGTCTTCACAAGGGCCCCAAAAATCTGCATCTGGTGGGGAATCACAAACAATCCAACAAGGGAAAAGCCCAAAAGAAGCCCTGGTGCAAATTCTGTAAACAGAAATGGCACTGGACTTCTGATTGTAACAAGTCCAAAGACCAAACCACCACCACTCCTGCCCATAAGGCAACTGTTCGCCCTAGTTCAGCTACTGGTGGAGGTGGTACTCAGAATAAGGGTGTAGTAGGGTTGACCCTGGGTTCTGAAGTGGACTCTGGCCTAGTCAGAGTACCCACTCAGGCAATGCTGATTTGTGTTGGAGACATTAACATGTCCTTCCTGGTGAGCCCCAGTAATCTGGGCAAATACAAACAGCAGCCTGTAATAAATGGCAAACAGGCTTTGGCATTTAGGGACACAGGTGCTAGTGTCACCATGGTGGCAGAGGATCTTGTGGACCCTGGACAGATCATCCTGGGCGAAATGTACCAGGTGACCAATGCAAGCAATGTCAGGACCAACCATAGTCTGGCAGTTGTGAATTTCTCCTGGGGAGGGGTAACTGGCCTCAAGAAGGTTGAAGTCAGTGCAGACCTCCCTGTAGAATGTCTATTGGGCAATGATCTAGAAACTTCAGCCTGGTCTGAAGTAGAGTTATGGACTCATGCTGAGATGTTGGGCATCCCTGCAGAGGTATTTGCTGTGACCAGGTCACAGGCCAAAATGCATGACACTGAACCAGCTCTGGATCCTGAAACCATGGACCAGATGCTTCCCAAGAAGAGGAGCAGTAGGGGTAAGGCAGTGCCTTCCCCTCTGTCTCAGATCACTGATTCCCCTCTTGAGGGAGGAGGAGCAGATCCTGAAGAAGGAACTGCCCCAGAGGGACTTGAGCCTGATCAGGTTGAGTTCTTTGGGGCAGGGGGCCCTTCTAGGGAAGATCTGAGTAAGGAGCAACAGTGCTGCCCCTCTCTTGAACCCCTCAGACAGCAGGCTGCTGCTGAGGCTGCTGGGAGTGCTAGTGGGTCCCATAAAGTTTATTGGGATGAGGGACTCCTATATTCTGAGGGTAGAGACCCAGCCCCTGGAGCCACCAGGAGGTTGGTAATACCTCAGAAGTTTAGGGGGTTCCTCTTGACCCTAGCACATGATATCCCTTTGGCAGGTCACTTGGGCCAAAACAAGACCTGGGACAGGCTTGTTCCACATTTTCATTGGCCACATATGTCAGAAGACACCAAGGAGTTTTGTCGCTCCTGTGTCACATGCCAAGCCAGTGGCAAGGCAGGTGGCACAACAAAGGCCCCCCTGATACCACTACCAGTGGTGGGGGTACCCTTTGAGAGGGTAGGGATCGACATTGTTGGTCCCCTCGACCCTCAAACTGCATCTGGGCACAGATTTATCCTGGTGGTAGTGGATCATGCCACCAGGTACCCAGAGGGAATTCCCCTGAGGACCACCACAGCCCCTGTGGTGGCAAGAGCCCTCATTGGAGTTTTCTCCAGAGTGGGTTTCCCAAAGGAGGTCATCTCTGACAGAGGTACCAACTTCATGTCAGGATATTTGAAAGCAATGTGGAAGGAGTGTGGTGTAACTTATAAGTTCACCACCCCTATCACCCACAATGCAATGGGTTGGTTGAGCGTTTCAACAAAACCCTTAAGGGAATGATTAAAGGACTCCCAGAGAAGCTTAGGCGGAAATGGGACCTTCTTCTTCCCTACCTGTTGTTTGCATACAGAGAGGTTCCACAGAAGGGGGTTGGTTACAGCCCATTTGAGCTTCTGTTTGGGCATCCTGTAAGAGGTCCATTATGTTTGGTAAAAGAGGGCTGGGAGTTACCTCTCAAACCCCCCAAACAGTATGTGATGGACTATGTACTTGGTCTCCGCTCCAGGATGGCCGAATACATGCAGAAGGCAACCAAAAACCTGGAGGTCAGCCAAGAATTTCAAAAAGCTTGGCATGACCAAAAGGCTGTGCTGACTGTGTACCAGCCAGGACAGAAAGTGTGGGTGTTGGAGCCTGTGGCCCCAGCAGCCCTAGAAGACAAATGGATGGCCCCCATACAATAGTTGAGCAAAAGGGAGAAGTCACCTATCTGGTGAATCTTGGAACTCCCAGGAGCCCCCTGAGGGTGTTCCATGTCAACAGATTGAAACCATATGTTGACAGGGCTGACATGGGCTTGCTCATGGCAACTGATGAGGAACAGGAGGAGGAGAGTGACCCTCTCCCTGACCTGCTCTCACAGAACCCTGATGATGGGTCAGTCGATGGTGTTGCTTTGGCAAGCAGCCTCACTGACCATCAGCAAACTGAGTGCAGACAAGTTCTGCAGCAGTACAGACATATGTTTAACCTGACCCCTAGTCAGACTACCTGGTGCACCCATGAGGTGGACACTGGGGACAGTCTGCCTGTCAAGAGTAAAATCTACAGGCAACCTGACCATGTCAGGGACTGTATCAGGACTGAAGTCCAGAAAATGTTGGAGTTAGGTGTGATTGAGCCTTCAGATAGCCCTTGGGCTAGCCCAGTAGTCCTAGTACCCAAGCCTCATACCCAGGGTGGTAAGAAAGAAATGAGGTTTTGTGTAGACTACAGAGGCCTCAATGCAGTCACCAGGACTGATGCCTATCCCATACCAAGGGCAGATGAGCTGATTGATACTTTGGCCTCAGCCAAGTATCTGAGTACATTTGACCTAACAGCTGGCTACTGGCAGTTCAGGTTAGCTGATGATGCAAAAGCCAAAACAGCATTTTCGACCCCTGGTGGCCACTACCACTTTGTGGTGATGCCCTTTGGATTGAAAAATGCACCTGCCACTTTTCAGAGGTTGGTGAACAAAGTTCTGGAAGTGATGGAAACTTATTGGTCAGCATATCTAGATGATATTGCTGTCTTTAGTTCCTCCTGGCAGGATCACCTGGTCCACCTCAGAAATGTTTTGGAGGCTCTGCAGAAAGCAGGCCTCACTATCAAGGCCACTAAGTGCCAGATAGGGCAGAGTCAGGTTGGGTACCTGGGCCACCTTGTGGGTGGAGGCCAGGTTCAGCCTTTACAGAGCAAAATCCAAACCATAATGGAATGGGTTGCTCCAACCACCCAGACACAGGTGAGAGCCTTCTTAGGCCTGACTGGGTACTATAGGAGGTTTGTGAAGGGATATGGATCTATAGTGACCTCCTTGAATGATCTGACCTCAAAGAAAATGCCAAAAAAGGTTCAGTGGACAGCTAGCTGTCAGAAGGCATTTGAAGACCTAAAGCAGGCCATGTGCACTGCCCCCATCTTACAGTGTCCAGACTACACCAAAAAGTTCATTGTCCAAACAGATGCTTCTGAGCTGGGTGTGGGAGCTGTACTTTCTCAACTGAATGATGAAGGTCAAGACCAGCCAGTAGCTTTTATTAGCAGGAGGCTGACCCCTAGAGAGAAACGTGGGTCAGCTATAGAGAGGGAGGCATTTGCTGTGGTGTGGGCCCTGAAGAAGCTGAGGCCATACTTGTTTGGCACTCACTTCATAGTTCAGACTGACCACAAGCCCCTCCTATGGCTGAAACAGATGAAAGGTGAAAACCCAAAACTTTTAAGGTGGTCCATTTCCCTACAGGGGATGGACTATACAGTGGAACATAGGCCTGGGACCCAACATGCCAATGCAGATGGACTCTCAAGGTATTTCCACTTAGAGCACGAAGACTCAACTGGTCAAGGTTAGTTTAGTGTCCCTGCGTTTGGGGGGGTGTAGGAGAGTAGGATCTGCCTCTTATGTTGCCCCCACTTTTTTTCTGATGCTTACACTGGTTTCTGGCTATAGTCTGGCTGGGACCCTGCCAACCAGGGCCCCAGCCTCTCTGTTCTCTCTAAACGACTTGGAGTGCACTCTACGTGCACTAGTGATTGGATACTGTGGTACCTTATGAGTCCCTAGTATATGGTACCTTAGGTACCAAGGGCATAGGTACTTCACAGGCCTACCAGGGGCTGAAGCATGTATTATGCCACCCCTGGGAAGCAGACTAAATCTGACACCACAGGCCTGCTACTGCAGCCTGGGTGAGGAGGTGCTAGCACCCCTCACTGAGATATAGGTTCCCTATATCTCCCCTGCACACACATTTAAACCTATCAGTCACCACTAAGGCAGGCCCTATCAATCCTGAGGGCAGGGTGCTTAGTTTCTATGTGAGAGGGTGCCTCTGCCTGAGCAGGGCCCCTCTGCAGCTCTCAGAGTCCATTCTCTGGGGCTGTTTGTGAATGCGGTCAAACCATATACTCTTAAGTGCATTATAACCTCGCTGTAAATGCTAACTTTGGAATGGCTGCATCAAAACATGTCGTGTTTGGTGTCAAACACCTTGGAATCATACCCCCACACCAGTACCTGGTATGGGAGTATGATCCCACCCTTCTAGAGGGATAGACATGTACCTACCGTGGAAACGCGGTAGAATCCTGAAGAGCCCTGGCATCACAAAATGGATGCCACCAGTCACAGACACTGGGCTGCCCTCCTGCTGATGACCGAAACTCGCAGTGGAGGAGGCCCAACAATAGGTATCCTGTCACAGGGAGGTGTGACCACCTCCCAGACAGGTTTTAGTGTATTGGGGCTGGGTGGGTGCACTCCTAGAGTGCTTTGAAGTCCTGCACTGGGGGAGCAGAAGGCTCCTCTGTGCATACACCAGTTCAAACCGGCTCATGGGCTACCTGCCCCTGCTCTGGCACGAAACTGGACAAAGGGAAGTGGGTGTAGCCACCTACTCCCCTGACCCTCCCATAGGTGGGGTCATAGAGCTAGTCCCTCCCTTCCTTTTAGTATAAGATAGGGAACCCTTGACCTTGCAAACTAGATATCCCTGGACGACGCTCTAAAGAAGAATCCCGGACCTTCGACGTTCCACTACCTCTGGAAGACTGAAGAATCTCCCTTGGAGTCAAGGAGTGACTCCCCTGCTTGGCAGGCACCAAAAACTGCAACGACGGTCACAAACTACGCCGCTCCCGCCGGAGCCCGAAGTCCCTGCAGCCCAGTAAGAGGATTTCCTGACTTCTCCAAGGCCATCGTGAGTCCCCGGCGAAGCTGAGTCAAGTGGACCCCACGAGTGATGAGGAACCGCAGTCCCTGGGTACCATGCACTATTTTCAAGTGCAACCCCTTCACGACGTTCTACTAACCTGTGCTTTGGACCACGTATGGTCCCAGCCTCTAGCAGAGATCTCTCCCAACATCAGAGGCCTACCCCATCCCGAGTGACCGTGGGCCCCTGTTGAAGGAATCCTCCCGAGGCGTCTTTGCGATCCCCTGCCAGCCAGCTTGTGGGTCCCCTGAAGACTTTTCTACAAATCCAAAGGGCTCACCTGGTTGCTCCGGGCCTGCCCTGACTTACCCTTGCTGGGTGAGTCCTCCAGACCTTGCTGGTCTGCACCATTGACTTTTTGTTTTTTCCACAAGACTTGCTGCTACCAAAGCTTGTTGGCTCCAATCGGGTGGCCGACACCGCAGTCAGCTGAAAAATTCGTGGGACACGCCGAATCCAGCTCCTGGTTGTCCTCGACACCTCCTGGACCCCGTGGCCGAAGAGTCAAGACACCCGTGAATGACCTGAATCTGTCGACGACGGTGGGCATTCATCTTCCTTGCCCCGGGTCACTGCCAAGTGACTTGAACACTGTCCCCTCTGCTTTCAGGTCTTCCTCCTTCTGAATCCAGGCTTGGATTCCACCGGACACTTCTTCTGCCTTCACAAGCAGCAAGTCTTCATTGGCTCCCATTGAAAACGACGCCGCGACCCGACACCAAAGGACACCTATGCACCCGGCTTCCCTGGGTGAGGTAACTCCATCACTATGGTGCTCCTGTGGGTGTTGGCCCTAGAACTACTTACCCTGTAAGTGACTTGCTTGTAACTACTCCCGAAGTGCCCTTAAACTCTTAATTTCCAACCGCGACTTGCCCCATTGAAGTCTACGGCGATCCGCGCCTGTGTTCCCTCACTGCACGCGTCCCCCGTGGGTCCTTTACTTACCTGCCTTGGGTGGTTTCGTGAGGCCCCAACACTTCTGAAGGCCCTGGGCCTTGTCCCTTTGCAAGTCGTTGTTCTTAAGTCTCTTTTTAGTATATGGTCTGGTACGCCCCTAGGGCCCCAGCCATATTTGTGCTCAATTTGTTGTGAAACGTTGATTTGTGCATATGTTTCTGACTTCTAATCTCACAAGAGATTAGTAGAGAGTTGTTTAGTAATAAATACATATATATTTGATATATATTCCTGTGTGGTGTCTTTTCATTTGGTGATTCAAGAGATTGTGTGGTAAAACAAGCTGCTTTACATTCCTCCAAGACTTAGCCTGAAGGCTGCTCTCCACAGCTACCACTAGGATAGCTTTCTGTAAAGGTTGTCTTAAACCTACCTACCATAAGGGTCGACTTGTACTGGTGCAAGGTGTCCACTTTAACTAGTGAACAGCATATACCAGGCAAACTTCTCAAAACTCCTCTAGTGACACAGGTTTATGACCAAAATCTACATTTAATCCTCCACCACACACTGTTCCAGCTGAAATAATTGCTTTTGAACAGGCGGTTTTCAATGATGTTGAGGCATTTCAAGAAACAGGAGTGTTCAAAAACATGAGTGCGGCAGAATTCCAAGCTCTACAATCCCTACAGTCCAATACCTCCATTGTCATAAAATCAGCAGACAAGGGTGGGGGAGTGGTTATCCAGGACGCTACGGATTATGATAAAGAGTGCATGCGCCTCTTAGATGACCGCAGAGATTACACCCCGCTACCCATAGACCCATCTCCACAACTTAAGGCCACGATCACCAGTCTGGTCAGCTGTGCGGAAGCTAATGGGTACATTACTAAGCAGGAGGCGGACTTCCTAACAACAGGTGATGGAATCATTCCATACTTTTATGCCCTGCCTAAAACCCATAAGAACAGGACACCACCGCCTGGACGTCATATTGTGTCGGGCATTGGCTCACTATTGGAGCCTCTGTCACGGTACTGTGATTTTTTCTTGAAACCTCTCATTCAAAAGACCTCGAGTTACCTAAAAGATACTAAGAGCCACTTGGCTCTTCTGCAAGATTTCACAGTGGACAATGACTCTACTATTCTGGTCTCTCTGGATATTGAGAGTCTTTATACCAGCATTCCCCAGGATGATACTATCCAGGTCCTCAGTGAGGCTCTAAATGCAGCTCCCTGGGATTTCCAGACACCCAGACAGTTTGTCATCGAATGCGCCACCTTAGCACTCAAGCAAAATTTCTTTGAGTACAGGGGGGACCTGTATCTACAGTCCACAGGGACTTCAATGGGCAGTACTTTCGCCCCGAGCGTAGCCGGACTCTATGTCCATGATTTTGAGTGCAAGCTCATTTTGACTACAGACAACCCTTATGCATCCTATATATCGTTCTGGAAGAGATATATAGATGACGTACTCGCCATCTGGCAATGCTCACTGTTGGAATTCTTTGGTTGGATTAATACTCGTGATGCCAACCTAAGCTTCACATATACCTTCCATAGAGAAGAAATGATCTTCCTGGATGTTGTTATATTAAAGTCAGAAGGAAAACTGCTCACGAAAACCCATTATAAGCCCACAGCTAAGAACAATCTGTTGGCCTTCTCTAGTTTCCACCCAAGACCTCTGCGAGAAAATGTCCCGTATGGACAATATCTTCGCATAAGGCGTAACTGCAGTAAGGTGGAGGACTATGGTTCTCAATCTGGGGAACTCACAAAAAAACTCCATAAGCGGGGTTACCCTGAGAGGATCTTAAACCGGAGCTGTAAAAGGGCCAGAAACCAATCCAGGGAGGCCCTCCTTGAGGATACACCTAAGCACACTGAAGAAGTTCCACTAACCTGTGTCACTACGTATAGTGTTGTGTCCAACTCTATCACTAAATCCATCAAGACACACTAGCGTATCCTTGTAAGCAACAACAGAAAATGGGAAAAACCTCTGTTTTCTTTCAAAAAGGCAAGAAGTATTAAGGACGCCTTAGTGCATATGCGTCCTAGGAAAACCGACATTGATGAAGATCCTTCGGTACTCAACGCTTGGGGTTTACCCAGAGTTACTGGTCATTTCCCCTGTGGATCGTGCAGTGTTTGCCACCTGACCACACCAACAAAAACACTAAATCTGGAGAGTGGCAAGACATGGACACAACGTTCGCACACGAACTGTAATTCGACGAATGTGGTCTACTTGATCACATGCCCGTGCGGATTAAGATACGTGGGCATGACCACACGCAAAATAAAACAACGGGTGTGCGAACACTGAAGCAACATCCGGTGTAAAAAGAATACCACTAAGTTGACCAAACATTTTCTACAGTCCAACCATACTACTAACGACCTGCGTTGGACTGTTATCGAGCAAATTAAACCAGGGAACAAGTCATCCCTAATACTGTTCGAGAAGGAACAACAGTGGGTCTATCGCCTTTCCACACATGTGCATGGACTCAACGATAACATTCCGTGGGGTTCAGTGATGAGACGCTGATATTCCGGAAACTTTATACACTATGCAGGTTTCAAGGAAACCGACCGACCATTACCCAGTACCCCTGCATAGACCTTCTTTTTAAGATTGTTTTCTTAATGTCAAACAATTGGCAACTAGTACCCAGTACTGGCCTGCCACGTTCTAAGTAGTACATCGTGGCAGTGCGCACTGGGTCTATGCATTATCCTGTCTATGCTCATCCCTTAATAGAAAGTACGACATTTACTGGACAGACTCCTTCCACATTGTAACATACTGGAAGGGTTTATTTGCAAAAGTTCATTTCACGCCTTTAACGCATTATGTGCGTGACTTTTGTATTAATTTCTTTTAGTCTATAGGGCGGTGTCTGGACGTATAGCAAACCCCCTTTATTGTGCTTAAAATACATAACGGGCGGTTTTCCCATTGCAATCTACCATCTCAATAAAGCTTTTCTGATTTTCAATTGCTTCCCCATTCGCTTGAAGGTGAGCTTTGCAGCCTTTCTTAGCACGTTTTGCAGTTAGCACGCACGTAGAAGTCACTAAGTCACATGACACGGGCGTGTGACGTGCACAACACTCCGGTTTCCCGGCCGGTCACTATCTTCAAAAGCTCCTCGAGCGGACCCCATGGCATCCTCGGGGTCCGCGGAAGGGAGTATGCAGGTGCCATATGGGCGCGTGTCTTTGACGAAGTGAGTGGGGTTACGAGCTCTACAACGAACTAAGGTAATACAGTGGCCATTTTGTATGTGACATGGTGTTACTTGTTTTTCAACCTTTACAGCATGTGACTATAAGCCACCGCCCCCCACCGGGACCCATGGTGTGAGGTTATCCAATACTTCACGTAAGCCCTGTTTTTACCAATGCTTTTAATCTGCCTTATCCACTGGCGTCACGAGTCTTACCACTTCTCGTGCCTCGGTCTTATAGTCATGTTCACGGTTTTTACAAGTCACTTACCGGTAACGCCCGTGTAGGCGTGCAGGAATTTAAGCGCGCTTTTCCTTATTTATGTTCTGGTGCCATACAAACAAAGAGCCTGGCATGCCATCAGAGCACTTGAACAGCACAACGTGTTAGTGCTAAAAAATCACATATCACTGTCACTGATACAGCACTATAGCTTGTTAGCGATAAAACCTATTGCTGCACTTTGAAGAGCACTAAGCAGCGGCATGAGTTTAGTCACTCATGAACATTTCCAAGCACTTGAGCTATCATGTATTACGTGCCATGTGACTTGTTTTGTCTGTTTGTATGTCTCTTTATTTCCACAGACACTTTCGGCTTTCAGAAATCCTGAAGGCTCAACAACAACCGTGAGTTTATTCGGTTTTTTCCACCACAGGTCAGGGTGCGCCTTAGCGTGCGCATACCGCCGTGGTGTGCTGGTCCTGACGAATGCTTCGCTAAGAGCGTTATGAGGCAGAAACATGTTGACCAATTTTTCCTTTTCACAGTAGGATGTACCTGGTCAATTTAACCAGTTATTAAAACATCCAACACACTTGTTTTTATCCATGCCTAGTTTTCCACCATTAAAATTTTTGGGGAATAAAACAAAGGCATTTTTAACCACTTCTTTCACTCACTTATTGCACACTCACGCCATACACCAAAAAACTTGCTCCGCTGTAGTCAGGCGTTGTAGCACACCAGAGAGGCACTCTGCCTTCTGGTGGGAACCCGATGATGAAGCATGTCACCAACTAGGTTGGTGAGTGAGGGTTCTTTTTAGAAAAACAAGAGTGATTCCTCTTGCTGGCTCTTCTTTTGTTGGTCGCACTCTTTTGTTGTTGAATTGATATTGTTCAGGGGGACCAAGAGTGGCTCCATTTTTTTCCCTCTCTCTCCTGTTGTTTACCTTTATTTAACTAGTAGTCATGTTTGCAGAGTGGTGGAGAAAGGGGGTGTGGCCTTCGACCAGCTCTCAGCAATCCAGCTGTGTGGGACTTACTAGAGGTAACAGGAGGGGTTATTGGCCCCCAAGTAGCCTCAAAATCCAAGAGGACTTCATCCCCAAACTAGGAGTGCACTAGGAGGCGCATTTGCAGAGTGGAGGAGAAAAGGGGCGGGGCCTCTGACCAGCTTTCAGCAATCCCACTGTGTGAGACTTACTGGAGGTAATAGGAGGGGTTCTTGGCCCCCAAGAGCCCTCAGCATTCAAGGGGACTTCCTCCCCAATCAGTGGTGTGCCAGGAGAAGCGTTTGCAGAGTGGTGGAGAAAGGGAGGAGGGGAGAAAGGGGAGAAGGGCCACGCGCCACCCTCCCCAGGCCCTTTACAACAACTGGGACCCCATCACCAGGGGCCCAGGCTTTTATTTATTTTCTAATGGGAAAGGATGCCATGCTGCTCCCCTCTACCAGCTGATTTCTGCCCAGGTGACCCCATCCCCTGGGGCCCAGCCTCCATTATGGGTGCCCTGGTCCCACAGGGCCATCTATGGCTCCAGGAGGGCGGCCCTCTCTATCGCAGCACACAGCCCCGGGGAGATGGTGGTCCCCAGGGTTGCGGGGGACCACACAACCCTCCTTAATTGGTAACAATTGGCCCATGGAGATGGCAGGTCCTGGGGCTGCGGTAGTGCCCCATAGGCACCCACATTAATTTCATGTTTTGCCCTGGAAGGTGGTGGTCTCCGGGTCATGGACGGGCTTAGTGGGCCCGCCCTCCTACATTATAAGAAGTGCCCCTGGGAGGTGGTGGTCCCTGGGCCTGTGGGGGGCGTGCAGGCCCCCATTCATTTATTTAATTTTCCCCTGGGGAGGTGGCGGTCCCTGGGGCAATGGCAAGCCAAGTGGACCTGCCTACATACATTATAAACAGTGCCCCATAGAGGTGGCGGTGCCCCAGGGCTGCGGGGGATGCACAGGTCCCCCACATTTATTTAATTACTTTTGCTGCAGGGAGGTGGCAGTCCCTAGGGTGCGGGTGGGCTGAGTGGGCCCACCAGCATAAATTCTAAACAGTGCCCCAGGGAGGTGGTGGTCCCCTTGGCTTTAATAAGCCCTAGGAGGGGGCCCCATGTGCCCCCCTCCTATATTTAAGATATACCCCTGGGACCTGGCCCAGCCACGGGTTAATTAAAATGAAGCGCAGGAGTCCACGCTAGTTTTCTTTCCCCCCACAAATTTGTGAGCATCTCAAATTCGCAGCACATCTTTTAAAAAAAAATGCTTTTTTGGCCTTGGGGACTTGGGGCCTCTGGGACCCAGGACCAACTTTAGGGGGTCAGGGTATTCCTACCCTGCCCCCTTCTTTTTTAATGTTTTTTTGGGGACTCAGCTAAAGCTGAGTCCTAAAATGGCTGCCAACATTTCCTGGTCGAAGTGTTGACAGCCAATAAGAGCTCTGTATTTCCCTGCATGAGCTCGTTATGTTTTGCGAAGTTGTCGCAGCCACAGATATCACCAACAGTATTTTCTTAAATTTTTCAACAAGTACTGAATGAATTTACACCAAATAACAAAAAGCAAAATCTGCGTAGCCAAATCTAATATTCTGCCAAATTTGTAGATGTGTTCAGAGGTCCTATGGGAATTAACTTGCACTTTTTTGACACCCCTTTTTCTCAGCCCCTGCTTGACAGATTTCTCCGAAACATTCCATGCACAACAAGACCTAACTTAGCACTTTTTGGGAATATTTCGTGAAGATTCGTCAAACGGTACAAAAGTTATATATATAATATTTTTGTAACTAAATATTTTGGTGGTCAAAATTGTGTCATACAACTCCATCCTATATCTTCCAGGATACTAAAGTCTTTAAAAAGGCTGAGTGCCTCATTATGACCTTTTTGTTAAAATGTTTTCATCCTATATGTGTTCAGCTGAGAAATGGAGTGAGAAGCTCCAAATATGTTTTGTGTTCAGTTTTAGATGTAGCTGTCTTATGAAATGCTACAATACTGATATTATTTCACTGCTCCTACATCCTAGTTTCCTTTCCAACAATAATAATCATTTTCAACTGTAGGGAAAACAGTTTCTCTGACTTAGCTTTATATAATTATGTAACAAGCACACCATCAGTGACCACCTTACTGTTAAACAGAGCGGGAATAACTGCGGTGATCTCTTACATAATTGTACCAGAATCAGCTACATGTATGCCATCAGACTTTTGGATTCACTCCTTCATCAACTCAGCCAATCAGCTGCCATACTCCAAGAATATATATTTACGGTATTCAACAAAAAAACCTAGAATATGCAAAGGTATCGATGCTGGTAATCTAAATCTGTTCTGCTATTCCTCTGTAGAGTACCAGCATTTTTTCTGACTCACTCTGCTTGTACTTAATCTGACATTGTCCTAAATAGCTTGCATTGATTTTTCAATTTCTGTACCTTGCAATCTAGCTTGTGTGAGCCCAAATCTGAATTTCTTCCCTGATTCCAAACTGTAGGATTGAATAATATGTGAATAGGTATAACAAAGTTACTTTTATCTGACTGGTATCCCCTGATTTTTTGCCTTTTATGGATTTATTTTTGCTGGCATTATGACTTTGTATACTCTGAGACAGCCATTCAGTGTCACAAGGTTTGTTCTTTCCCCTTAAACATTTACTGTAAAACTGGGTACCACCAATTGACGTATTAGATTTCCTAGAAGGCCATGGTAAGTTGGTGCTGAAAATTCACCAGTCATTGATGTTAAATGTCAACAGTGTGTTGTAGTGAATATTTGCACCATTCAAATATACTACTCAAATGTGTATGATTCTAAAGAAAACTATTGTGTCCTGGCTAAACTGCCCTTTCAAAACTTTTGCAGTAACACATCGGAAGGAAAAGTGCCACACAGGTAATCTAATTTAATGTTTTAGATCAGTCACCCCAAACTGTACCTTGTTACCTTACAGGTGTTTGCCATTGTGTAGACCAAGCTGCATTTTCACTGAGCAGACCTAATTAAAAATATAAGTTGTCTTTCACAATTGGGATAAATTTGCATGAAAGTTAATTTCCGCATTTTATCAGCAATCTTGCTTTTTGTTCCCTGGAAGTCAAGTAGAACAAAACCAGTGATGTTGCTTTCCTTTCCTGAAGTGATAGTAATAGGCATCCAAATTAGGCATGAAATGCTAACCTGCTAGAGATCAACACCGCTGCTTACATAGCAAGAAGATTGTTTCAGTGCAAACATTGACCTCTGAGCCATCTGGGAGGAGCAGGAATAGCTGGGATCACAAAGAACTTAAGCGGCATCATCTTTTGCACAAAATTTACATATGTGGAGCAAGAGGGTAAGAGGTTTCAAGTATATGGAAAGAAGGTGTTTCTTAACTTCCATAGATTCGGTGGACCTGATACGTTATGCAGAGATCTTGAGAGAGAAGCCTGCCTGCTAGTTCTACCTTAAATGAGGGACTTGGGGAAGGTTTACAGTGAGGTGAAAGAGCAAGTACGAGAAAAGGAGGTTTCATTTTGCTGGAAAATCTGCCAGTATTAGGGATAATGAGTTTTCTGAGACACTGGCTAGAATAGAAGAACAAAATAACACCTCACCACAAACTTCTCAGAACACTTAAATACATGGAAGAAGACTTCAAAGAAGAAAGAAAAATTCGGAGTAATTGCTGGGTAAAGAAGCCTAAAGGACTCTGGATCTCCACTGGTACACAGAGAGTAATACTTCTCTTCAACTGTTATCTCATATTTGAACAGAAGGGGAACCCAAGGTAATACAAGGTAAGTGTACAGACAACGGTACCTATACTGAGAATAACACATAAATTAAAAGATTGAATTTATTTGATGATGAAACAATGAAGTTGTATGTGAAAATGGGTTACTGGTTGAGAGGGGTGAAGCCCTACTCAAGCAGCGACCACAATCCTTCCCAGGTTGAGGAACAAGCAAACCCCAAATTAACCCGTGCTCAACCCTCTTTTATATCTCACAGAGCAGTCAGTCTTAACTTAGAGGCAATAGGTAAAATAATTATGCAGTACTTTAAACAGCAATAAAGGGAAAAAAGAACAAAAGAAAAATCCTGTACCAGTTCAGAAACATAGAGTATTTTTTTTATAAATGAAACAAGACCACAGCGACAAAAATCCAATAAGTAGAATTAGACAAATGCAAGTTTAAAGATCTCAAAAAAATAGGGGCAAAAAATATAAAGCGCCAACTGAGGAAATCCAGTTGCACCGGACCAGGACAAAATCAAAAGTACAGGCCCACTGCGATGGAGCACGGGCAGGTTACAGGGTCCCAGGCAGGTCCACTGAACAAGAGTGCCTTAAATCCTGGTTGCAAGGTCCCGCACCAAGAATGCGTCGCTGTGTAGCTGCGATGTGAGGTCCTGTGTCATCCTCAAGGATCCTGTCAACAAGGACTTGCAATGTGAAGTCCGGCATCAAGGATGAGTAGCGGCGTCGAGGCGGTGCATCAGTTCCAAAGAGCTGCGAGGCTGCAATGCCTGTGTTATCACTGAGGCTGCCATCAACAAGAGATATACGATGCGAAGACCGGTTTCTGTGAAGTTTTACAAGCAGCAGTTCTGTTGTGGCCTGCAAGGTCAATGTGGAGTCCTTGCTCTGAGAGACTCCTCCCAGCAGAGGAGATGTGTCAGTTCTGCTGGAACCACAGATGGGCTGGCAGAGCACCTTCAAGCCCACTTCTAAGGGTCCAGGACCGGAGTGACACCACTAGACAGGGTAGGACTCACAGATGGCAGAGTCTAGGTGCTGGGTTCAAGGTTGTTGGAGCCTTCTGTCCCTGAGGCTCTTGTCAGGAGGCCAGCCAACAAGCCTTAGATGCAGGTCCAGTCCTTCTCACCCAAGCAAGAGGGAAGCAGGCAGCAGGTCAGCACAGCAGACAGCAGTCCTTCAGGGCAGCAGTCCAGCAGAGTGACGGTCCCTTCAGCAGCACAGCAGTCCATTTTCATGGCAGAGTATCCACCGGTCCAGAAGTGTACTGAAGAGTTGGTGTCTGAGGTCCAATATTTGTACCTGGGCCTTCCTTTGAAGTGGTAGAAGCTTCTGGAGGTTCCACATTCCCATCCTGTCAGTGATGGCCCACCCAGGCACACCTAAGCTCTCTATTGTATGTGGCTGTCTAGGAAGAATTCACAAAGTCCAACTGCCAATGACACCTAGTCATTTGACCCAATGACAGTCAGCAGGCACTAAATAGCCAAGACAGAAAAATGCCAACTTTCTAAAAGTATAATTTCCAAAACGTTAATTCAAAATCCGACTTTAGCATGAAAGAAGACACCAAACATGACCTGGTCATCTGCTCCCATTTGGAAATTATCACTTTTTAAATGTAATAAGGTAACTCCAATGTTATCCTATGGGAGAGGTAGGCCTTTCAGTAGTATAAGGTTAAGTTTTTCTCTAAAAGGACATGTAAAACTAAAAAGTACATGTCCAACATTTTAAGTGCACTGCACCCTGCCCTCTGGGCTGTCCAGCGTTTACCTTTGGGGTGATTTATATGTGTTAAAAAGGAAGGTTTGGGCATGGCAAAAGGTTTATTATGCCATGTGGACATGCCCATTTAAAACTGCACACACAGACTGCAATGGCAGACCTCAGACATGTTTAAAGGGCTACTTAAGTGGGTGCACAATCAAAGCTGCAGGCCCGCTAGTAGCATTTAATTTACAGGCCCTAGGCACAGGTAGTGCCACTTTACTAGGGACTTATAAGTAAACTAAATATGCCAATTGGGTGGGTATAAGCCAATTACACCATGTTTTAAAGAGAGAACACAAGCACTTCACCACTATTTCGCAGTGGTAAAGTGAGCACAGTCTTAAGGCCAGAAAAAAGGAAGTCAGCAAAACAGGAGGTTTGAAGGCAAAAAGTTAGGGAGATAACCAGGGCAAAGATGCCAGGTCTAGCACATTGCAATGTAATAAGTGCCAGTGTGTTATTCTTACTAAAGGGACCATTGTTCCTTTACTTACCTCAGTGGTTATCTGACAGACACTCTGTTAAGAGAAAAATCTCAAGCTGACAGAGTGAGTGGGTTGCAATGAACCTTGTAAGGGTGGAGAAACTGGCGATCCGCCCTCCCACAGCCACTTTTGCCTATCCCGCATTAAACATGGTCGAGATTTCCTGGTGGTGACTGTAAGACCAGGGCGCCTGTTGGGACCGTGGCGGTTGGAGTTTCCAACCACCACCCATCCAGAAGCCATTATTATATGGCGGACGGAGATCCCTGTTCCGATGTTGGCGAGACCGCCACGACAGCCTGTCGGTGGCGGTCTCCCCACCAACGTAATCAGGCCCATAGTTATCAATAATCAAGGTGAACCAAACACACCTGTAGTAAAATATCCTTAAATAATGCCTCAACATCTATTTGTAGGTGCAAGTGTCCACTACTACTCTATATTGAATGGCTGCACCAAATTTCAAATCACCATCACATACCATGTGAACCAGTGTGTGCACTGTATATAGTAGACATTTAAAAAGTATGAAGTAGTTTCTGCCATCATAGCAAAGAAAAATAGGTGCTATACATTCAATCAATCAATCAATCATGTCACTTATAAAGCGCACTACATACCCGCGAGGGTCTCAAGGCGCTGGGGGAAGATGGGGGTGGTGCTGCTACTGATCGAAGAGCCAGGTCTTGAGGAGTCTTCTGAAGGCCAGTAGGTCTTGGGTCTGTCGGAGGTTGGTGGGGAGGGTGTTCCAGGTCTTGGCGGCGAGGTGGGAGAAGGATCTGCCGCCGGCGGTCGTTTTCCGGATGCGGGGGACTGTGGCGAGGGCGAGGCTGGTCGAGCGGAGCTGGCGGGTGGGGGTGTAGAAGCTGAGTCGTCTGTTGAGGTAGGCTGGTCCGGAGTTGTGGAGTGCTTTGTGTGCGTGGGTGAGGAGCTTGAAGGTTATTCTCTTGTTGACAGAGAGCCAGTGCAGGTCTCTCAGGTGGGGTGTGATGTGGCTGCGTCAGGGGATGTCGAGGATAAGACGTGCAGAGGTGTTCTGGATGCGTTGCAGCCGTCTCAGGAGCTTAGCCGTCGTTCCTGCATAGAGGGCGTTTCCGTAGTCCAGCCTGCTGGTGACGAGGGCCTGGGTGACTGTTTTTCTTGTTTCGGTGGGGATCCACTTGAAGATCCTGCGGAGCATTCGGAGGATGTTGAAGCAGGATGAGGAAACGGCGTTGACCTGCTTAGTCATGGAGAGGGTGGGGTCGAGGATGACCCCTAGGTTGCGTACGTGGTCGGTGGGTGGCGGGGCTGTTCCCAGTGATGTTGGCCACCAGGAGTCGTCCCAGGCTGAAGGGTTGGAACCAAGGATGAGGACCTCCGTCTTGTCCGGAGTTCAGCTTCAGGCGGCTGGTCCTCATCCATTCGGCGACGGCCTTCATTCCTTCGTGGAGGTGGGCTTAGGCGGTGTGAGGGTCTTTGGTGAGGGAGAGGATCAGCTGGGTGTCGTCGGAGTAGGAGATGATGTTGAGGTTGTGCTGTCGGGCGACGTGGGCGAGGGGTGCCATGTAGATGTTGAACAGCGTTGGGCTGAGGGAGGAGCCTTGGGGTACGCCGCAGATGATCTTGGTGGCCTTGGATCGGAAGGGGGCGAGGCAGACGCTTTGTGTTCTGCCGGAAAGGAAGGATGTGGTCCAGTCCAGGGCCTTCTCTTGGATCCCGGCGTCGTGAAGGCGTGTTCGTAGTGTGTGGTGGCAGACCGTGTTGAAGGCGGCTGATAGGTCCAGGAGGATGAGGGCTGCTGTTTCTCCGTTGTCTAGCAGGGTCCTGATGTCATCGGTGGCGGCGATGAGGGCGGTTTCGGTGCTGTGGTTGCTGCGGAAGCCGGACTGGGAAGGGTCCAGGATGTTGTTCTCCTCGAGGTAGCGGGTCAGTTGTTTGTTGACGATTTTCTCGGTGACCTTCGTGGGGAACGGGAGCAGAGAGATGGGTCGGAAGTTCTTGAGGTCCTTGGGGTCTGCATTGGGTTTCTTGAGTAAGGCGGTGATCTCAGCGTGCTTCCAGCTTTCCGGGAAGGTTGCTGTCTCGAAGGAGACGTTGATTATTTTCCGGAGATGGGGCGCGATGGCTGTACTGGCTTTGTTGAAGATGTGGTGAGGGCACGGGTCTAGCGGTGAACCGGAGTGGATGGTGTTCATGATCTCGCTGGTGTCCTCGTCGTTGATGTTGGTCCAGGAGAGCAGGCGGTTGGTGGTTGTGGGGGCAGTGGTCTCGGTGGTTGCCGGGGCGGTCGTGGTGTTGAAGCTGTCGTGGATGTCGGCGATTTTGCGGTGGAAGGAGGTGGCCAGTGAGTCGCACAGGTCTTGCGACGGCTGGATGTCGTTGGTGTTGGAGCTGGGGTTGGAGAGTTCCTTCACGATGTTGAAGAGCTCTTTGCTGTTGTGTGCGTTGTTGTCTAGGCGGTCTTTGAGTGAGGCCCTTTTGGCGGATCTGATGAGGTGATGGTGATTGCGGGTGGCGCTCTTGTGGGCGGCGTAGCTGTCCGCTGTCCGTTCGTGGAGCCAGATCTTCTCCAGTTTTCGGCATGTTCGTTTGGAGGCCTGGAGGTCTTCGGTGAACCAGGTGGCTTTCTTGCTGGTGTGGCTGTTGGGCGGATTCTTGTGCGGGGCGAGGGTGTTGGCGCAGTCGTCGATCCACTGTCTGAGGTTGCGGGCGGCGGTGTCGGGGTCGGAGGGTTCGGCGGGTGGGCTCAGGGCGAAGGTTGTGGTTAGCTGGTCTTCCGTGACTCTGCTCCAGCAGTGGCGAGGCATTTGTTCGGTGCGGTGGTGCGTGGTGGGCTTCCTGTAGGTGAAGTGGATGCAGTGGTGGTCAGTCCAGTGGGGTTCGGAGGTGTGGTTGAAGGAGACGTGTGGGCTTGCGGAAAAGATGGAGTCTAGCGTGTGGCCGGCGGCGTGGGTGGGTGTAGTCACGAGCTGTCTGAGTCCGAGGGTGGCGAGGTTGTCGATCAGGGTGGTGGAGTTGGTGTCCTTGTTGTTCTCGAGGTGGAAGTTCAGGTCCCCGAGGAGGATGTAGTCCGTGGAGGCGATGGCGTGTGTGCTGACGAAGTCAGCGATGGAATCGCTGAACTGTGGTCAGGGTCCGGGGGTCTGTAGATGAGGGTTCCTCTGAGGGTGGTGTTGGGATCGGTGTGGATCTGGAAGTGCATGTGTTCGGCAGTGCTGAGGGTGTCGTCGGTATTGGTTGAGACTCTGAGGGTGTTCCTGTGGACGATGGCGATGCCTCCTCCGACTCCGTTGGTGCGGTCCCTGCGGGTGATTTTGTATCCTTCCGGGATGGCAATGGCGATGTCGGGGACTGACACATTTAACACTGAAGCATTACTAGGAATCAAACAATTGCAAAGAAAAATTAATTCCAGTACAAACTTGGTGAAAAGATAAATTGTGATTTATTCACAATGCAAAAACTCACAACTACTATGAAACTAGGCAAATGCCTGTCCATAAGTGTCCACACAGTCATGTGCACATGTGTGCCGTGGCATTCAGCTTGACTTCCAAATGCACTGCCAGGGGAATTTCCCCGGAAAGGTGCATCTAATTGGCAAAGCAGGCATCTCAAAGATGTTACTTGGGAGGGGGAGGGGTGTCCTTGGGTTTGGGAGGGGTGGTCCTGGGTTTGGGAGGGGGAGTGTGGTTTTGGCAGGGGTGGTTTTGCTTTTGGGATTGGGCCTTTGCCTTTTTTAGAACGACATTAGCCTCCTTACATAACGCAGCAGGGGGGCAGGGGCAGGGGTCAGGTGCCTGGAGCAAAGGATATCCCAGGCCTTTTTAATAAGCCTGGGTGGGCGAACTGGGGGGGAGCAACAGGGAGGGTGGCGTGGGACTCTGGGTGGCGGTCGAGGATGCAGGTGTGACTGGAGCAGAAGGGTTCACCACCACTAGGGAGTGCTCACTGGAGAAGGCCTCCAAAAAAGGTGTTGAATTGCTGGTGGCCCCTCACACTCTGGGCTACTGTGTCTCTCAGTGTCAGCATCGGAACAAAAGTTGCCAGCTGCTTTCCCGTCTATGTTGGCAACTACTCTCTTGCCTGCCACGGATGATGCTGAAATGATATATACAATAATGTTAATGGATCTGTGTAAACAGAACAGATCATGAACTTTGACCACAAAACAGTTACCAAGTTTTCAGATTTCACCTGCTTCAAGCCTTTCAAACTTTGGTTCTATATTAGCATAAGCACATGCATGTAGGCAACATTTTCAGAAGACACTTGGTCACAGGTATGTCATTACTCATGACAGCTCCTATATCATGTATGATGTTGTCTCTTATCCATTATTATGTCTCTCCAGGAACTGTTCCACACCTCAGAATGGTTGGCCTTTGTTGTTCAGAATAGTGAACTGATGTCACCAAAAAGGATATACACCAACAATACCTTTGTACTGTATGTTCAGTAGGCCCTAAATTCTGCATACTTATCATTATCAATAACTAAAATATGAATGAATACCTTTCAACATATACTGCAATGTTGTATCAATATTAGCAAACTCTGGAAACAGGCTACCTTTGATTGGACAGTTCACGATGGTAACACTCACCTCAAGTCACTAAAATATATGTCAAGTGTCCAAATGTATACATGAATTCTGTATTAAAGTAGCTTAGCAATGTATCACATACTATCGACATACCCATGCTGTTGAAGATAGTATGAAACTAATATTTATGGGGATTTACAAATGACTTCTACAACATAAGAAAATACATAGCCCTTGAAACAGTTAATCAACAACAACCTCCCCCAACACTGCACAGAGGAAACCCACAACAGAGGCTCAATCTTGGATGCCATTATCGCTCAAGCAGACATAGTCTCTATCGACCACACCTTGCCCGTTGACTGGTCTGATCACCATATCATACTATTCCACATCAACCAAATGATCCAATGCCAGCCCACTTTGCAAGACCCCCCACGCTGGGCTAGAAATCTAAGTCAGATTCCCCAAGCTGACCTAGAGGAAAGGATAAGATGTCTCCTCCCCATCCCCACAGGAGAGCTCTCAACAACAGAACTCACCTCGCACTACAACACCGCCATGACTTCCATTATGGATCAAATAGCCCCCTTGAAACTAAAAAGAGTCAGGAACATTCCATCTAGATCATGGTTCAACACAGACATAAACTCCGAAAGAAGAGAACTAAGAGCTGCAGAAAGACTCAGGCGGAAGAACCCGTCGACAATCTTATGAGCTAGACTCAAATCAATACGGAGTAAATATAATAATCACATAAAGAATGAAAAAACGTCTTTCTTTTGCAATGCCCTTGGCAACGCAAAAAACAGGCCCAAAGAACTCTTTAATCTCATTAGGCAACAAACTACCAAGCGTCCTTCGACATCAGTTCTGGCCTCCATAGACCTGTGTGATAACTTTGCCAATTTCTTCAACGACAAAATCACCAAGATAGAACTCTCCTTAGACGCGCACCGCAGCCCCCCCAACAGCAACTCGCCCCCTGGGACAGAAGATATCACACCTAAGCACCCACCAAATTTCTGGAAATCCTTCAACTCCATCTCCGAAGCAGAGGTCATCGAAATGATTTCCAACTCCAAACCCTCATCACACGTCGTGGACCCCATACCTGCCCAACTGGCCAAAAAGCTCAAACTCACCCTAGCCCCGCTCTGGAAAAAGATTATATACAGCTCCCTGAGTACTGGAGTCATACCTGATTGTCTCAAAATCGGCCAAGTCACACCTCTACTGAAAAAACCGGGCTCTGACGCAAATGACCTTAATAACTTCAGACCCGTCTCCAACCTCCCTCTCCTAGCGAAAATCCTGGAAAGATGTATTCTCCTCCAACTTACTCAACACCTGGACAGCTCCAACCTTCTAGACCCTCACCAATCGGGTTTCAGAAAAGGTTGCAGCACAGAGACAGCGATCCTAAATGTAATAGATGATATGCACAAGTCTCTCGACACAGACCAAAGCTGCCTACTCATACTCCTGGACCTGTCGGCAGCCTTCGACACGGTTGACAACAAACTACTCATTAAGGCACTTCAAGAAAGGGTAGGAGCGGAAGAGGTGGTCTTACAGTGGTTCACCTCTTTTCTAAAGAACCGCACCCAAAAAATAAAAAAATAAAACTTCTTGTCTGACCTACTCCCTGTTAGCAGGGGTGTCCCCCAAGGATCAGTGCTCTCCCCGCAACTTTTCAACATCTATATGGAACCCCTTACCACCATACTTAAAAAAAACAACATTCCCTTCCACCTCTATGCAGAAGATACCCAGATCTATCTGGAAACCTCCTCCATTGATGACATTCAGAGACTGAACGACACACTTAGAGAAGTTCAACACTGGCTATCACTCAACCACTTGAAACTAAACCAAGACAAGATGGAAATCCTCCTCATCTCCAACAAGCAAAAGAATCCCCAAACCACAGAATGGCTAAAAGAGATTGATACTCTCAACTGCATCCTCACCCCAGCCGATTCTGTAAAATTGCTGGGAATCTCTCTGGACCCAAAATTAGACATGATCAAACACATCAATAACACCGCAAAGAGCGCCTTCCTTAATCTTAAACTACTCAACAAAATAAAACCTTTCATCCCTCCCAACGACCTCAAACAAGCTACTCAATCCCTGGTACTGTCCAGACTAGACTACGGGAATGCAACCCTCACAGGCTCAGCAAACTCTCACCTAGCTCCCCTAAGATCAACTCTGAATGCAGCAGCCAGAATGGTCACTGGAGTGAAGAAATATGAACACATCTCGCCCACACTCAGAGAGCTAATATGGCTCCCAATTGAAATGCGCACCAACTTTAGAACTGCCTGCCTCACTCACAAAGCTCTGCACACAGGGAAACCCACCTACCTGGCCTCAAAACTTCAGAAGGCCGGTCAGACAAGGAGCCTGAGGAGTACCAACACTCTACTCCTTATCCCCCCAAAAACTCACAAACAAAAAACCGCATCTCGATCCTTCTCAGGAAATGCGCCCAAAATCTGGAACACCATCTCAGTCCAGATCAGGACTACCCCCTACTATTTGAAATTCAAAAGGCAGCTCAAAGACCTTCTCCTCAACCGATCTCTCCCGAACGGATAGCTTCCGCCTAACCGCTGAAGCCTGCCCACAGCAGCACACAGACACTTTGACATTAAGACTTCTACCTCAATGTCCGCATGACTCCCGCCTCCATCCCCCCTCCCTGAACTAATCTCGTCACAAATCATTGTGCTTTTTACGACGATACTATGTGATGCGTCTTGAGTCATTGTACATATTACTGTGATATTGTGTCCTACGAATGACAAATGTTGTAAAGCGCTCCGATTCCTTCGGGTCTGGCTAGCGCTATATAAAACTCTTAAATAAATAAATAAATAAAGTTATTTGAAATTTGTCGTATTTTTGTGAAATCTTTTCACTAAATATGCGGGGTTTCACTGTACTCAAAACGTTATAGAACGTCACATTATGTATTGCATACAATTATTCATATATGATATTTACTTCAAAGATTGAAATGTGAATCACAATATGCAACATATTACACTTTTATGCATTTCAACATTTGCCTAATGAGTCATGAGTTTGGACTGAATCTGAGCGCTCCTGATGGGTTACTCATACACATATGTGATGGAACATTCCATCTTCCAAAATACCTTCAATTTTCCTATTTTACTCCATCATTGATAGTTCATCTGGACATGACAAAGGACATTGAGGAATTGTTTTGGGTATTTGTTACTCGGTCACTATTATGTACACATTCCTGTCTGTGCTTCATCAAAAATTATTTGCCTATCTCAATTATTTGGCCAAAAGCATACTGTCTTACACACACATTTGGGAAGCAGCAAGACATCATACACATCTGTCACTGTTTAACATGTATGAAACAGTATTTCTGATGCTACACACAAATTGGATATGTCTTGATACCAATGTATAGCCATCAATTATGTGCTCATTAGCCATTTTGGATCACATGCTCACTCTGGTTTATGTAGAATCCCAACTTACCTATGTGAAAGTTGGTATATCCACTGTATCATAAGTGCCTAGTATGCTATGTCACCTGTAATAGGGCTAACATGACATCATCCACATCAGTTAAAGAGCATCACAACTGACACAATAAAGATTATTTGCCTGTTTGGTACAACTGTCCAGCATGACATCAAACCACATGATGAAAATTTATAATGTAGGCAGCCATGTGTCTGCTCAGAACAGTACATTGGTTGTAGAGAGGAATCAGGTGGGTTCATTATCCAAAAACAATACACAAAGCACATCATTATACACCTTGTACAAAGCTTACACCTTAAAGAACTCTTATTGAGTGTTGGACATGGGTCAGCCTGATTGTTGATAGTAAAAATCCCATCTGTAATAAAATATGGACCAAGTAACATGTGTAATTCTTGTAAGAACTTACCCCCTTGTTGCTGCTGTTGGGCCCTTAACTACCCATAAAGCTCTGGATAGGTCACTGCAAGAATTCAGACTATTGGCGGGCTGGGGGCTGCACTTGCTGCTCACACGCAGGGAGGAGTTCCCAAGATGGACTTCAGTGATCTTACGGGTCCAGCGTCTTAGATCCTCCCACCTCTTGCAGCAATGGACACTGCGCTGCTTGTAGACCCCAAGGGTATGCACCTTCCTGGCGATGGCCTTCCAAATGTCCTGCTTCTGATGGGCATTGACTTGTATGGATACCAGAAATGAATGAAAAAACAATGGTTCTGTGACATTTTGCTTGTATTGATTTAACAAAATGTTTCTACATCTATCACTAGCATGACTAAGTTAGCATATAACGTGTATTTTCAAAGGCTGACCAAAACCAATATTTTAATACACACTTTTGTAGGGATCTGTTGACTACCCTCATCCCATGTCATGGTCTAAACTTGCTAATCCAGGCTTGTGACATCATCTAGTCTGGGGGCTCCTATATATTCTGTGATGTGACCTACTTCTGATCAGTGCAAAAGATTGTGAACTACTAAAAACTAAACATAAATACTTATGGCGCAGTGAATAGTGGCCACTGTGAGTAAGGGGCCTGCAGTTTGGATATAACATACTTTGAAATGGGAGTAAAATGAAATGAAGCTTTAGGTCAAGAAGTTAGGTAACTCTCCCTGTTAACAGTCATTCATTTAAAAGTATTTAGGGTCATATTTTTGAGCACACCTCAAAATTTGACCTGCAAGGATGTATGTTTATGACAGATATACCTCAGTGCTTCACTTGTTTGTCCTTGCTTCTGGTAGCTCCCATGGAACTGTTTGGAGTGAATTGTGGGATGATACACACAGCTAACATTTTAATTTGGTTTGTAAAGAATGTTTTTTATATACAGTTGTAAAGAGTATATTATGTGTTTTCTGATTTCCATGATGTGAGTTTTCAGTGTAGCACACGAAATTCAAACATATATAGATAAATCTCTACATACACACCAATTAGAATATAGGGCTCTAAACACACAACACATACTAATATTGTTGTTTCTAACATTGTAAAGTGCTTAGAAAAACATAACATTATTATGTTCTCTGTAAGGAACAAAATATATGACATTTCACATCGCTAACTATACTTCATTCAGGAACTGAAAGGGACATTGTAGTCTGTATTAATGGAAAAAAACAGACAGATTCCCATATTTATTTATTTATAAAGTTTTGTATAGCGCGAACGTGACCCTTAAGGGTATCAGAGCGCTTCACAATTTTGGGTAAGAAGCATACAGTATTGGGAAGCAAAACATTTGTTACATAATAATGCAAGGCCCATGCACGACTCCTGTAGGTATCAGAAGGCTTCACATAAGGGTAGGGCGGATACAGTAATGTGTGAGGAACATTCGAACACATGTATGTACAACGTATGCTAACAATGTTATTCCCAGGTATATAACCATGTAAAAGTCAATCAAGACAACCGAATAGAGGGCAGTAATGAAGTCTAGGAGCCGAGGCCTATTAGAGCAGGAACTTGAGCATTAGGATTTTTTTCACTTCCTTTTGAAGGAAGCGGTGGAGGAGATTGTACAGACTTCCGGAGGAAGAGAGTTCCAAATCTTCGGGGCAATGCCTGAGAAGGCTCTGTTACTCAATCTCTTTTTGTGGAAAATCTGTGGTTTCAGGAGCATTGAACTTGCACTTTGTGATGCTCTGCAGCCCCCTGATAATTCTAGTTTTTGAGTCAGATAGATGGGGGTCTTGAAATGAAGGGCTCTGTGCATCATGCAGGGAATTTTTCACTGTATTCTTGCCTCATATGGTAACCAATTTAAGGATTTTAGGGCTGGGGATATGTGATCTTTTCTTTTTGTCCCAGTATATATACATTTCAGACATGTACCTGTTCCTCTGGTGAGCCATAGAGCTGGCCATACAGGGAGAGGACCTCCTGTGTCAGCAACTCCAGCTCCTCTGGCGGGAATGCATGGGCCCTCTCACCTGCTCGACCTGGCATCATTGCTACCAAAGGTGACAGACAGCAGCAAAAGTGGAGGAGGCCTTGATGGCAACCATGTTAGGAGGCAAGTAAGCTTTTTTCCAACCGCCACGTACATGTATTCGACGTGCACGATTGTCCACATAGATGGACACAGCCATTGACCTTCGTACGTTCTTTCTCCAACATTAGTCTATAGCTGTGTCCATCGTTGAGCTTACCTCCCACTACGTGATCAACTTCTGCCACGCCCGTCTGATTCCAAATGTTCTATAGGCAAGGTCAGGCACTCGCCATTTTAGAAGTTTAAAATAGTGTGTTGCGACTGTTAAGTGTGTCACCACCACTCAAAATGGGGGCTAGTTTGTTTACATATTCTAACTTCGATGGACACTCGTTATTTTAAAAATAAACATTTCTATGTAGTGCTTTACTGTGCTAAAAAAATAAATATTAGCGCAGTGTTGTATACCCCTCCGTTGACAGTATTTTTGGAGGAAGACTCTGGGCCCGATTCACAGAACTAACTTAAGACAAAATCCTAAGCTTACTACCATTTTGGTATTCACAGAAGGCACTTACTCATTTTGGTAGTCACAGAAGGCACTTACTTACTCATTTTGAGTAACTTACTCATTTTGAGTAACTTACTATTTTGTGTAACTTACTCATTTTGGTATTCACAGAAGGCACTTACTCATTGATGAGTAAGTGCCTTCTATGAATACCAAAATGAGTAAGTTACACAAAATGAGTAATTTACTCAAAATGAGTGAAGTTACTCATTTTGGTATTCACAGAAGGCACTTACTCATCAATGCGTAAGTGCCTTCTGTGAATACCAAAATGAGTAAGAGACACAAATGAGTAAATTACTCAAATGAGTAAGTTACTCAAAATGAGTAAGTAAGTGCCTTCTTTGAATACCAAAATGAGTAAGAGCCTTCTGTGAATACCAAAATGGTAGTAAGTTTAGGATTTTGTCTTAAGTTAGTTCTGTGAATCGGGCCCAACATTTTTTTAAAGAAGAATGTGTAAATAATACATTTGAAATGTATTATTTACACATATTTTAAATTTTTTAATTTATTTTAGGCTATAAATGTAATTTGTGAAGAATAAAGGACAAAAAGCAAATGTTTTATTAAAATATGTAGTAAAACCATATATATATTTTGTACAACAACATTACTTCAGTGTTAAATATCAGTTATGTTGCTGTAGTAAATGTGAACATTTTTCAAATGCAGACATATGAACCTTGGGAGAGTGAGGAGACGGCAGCCTCAGGTGTATCGCCCATTTCCATACCTTGCCAACATGGAAGACAGGGATATCATCAAGAAACTCAGATTAAATTGGCAAACTATACTGGATTTATGTCATCAGCTGGAGCCAGATCTTCACCCTTGCAACAGAAATCCCTTATTTATTACACCAATTGTCAAACTCATGGCAGTACTTAATCTTGTCCCAGGATCCTTCCAATACACTGTGGCTGTATCTGGTGGAATGTCACAAACAACTTTCAGTGGTGTGCTACAAAAAGTTCTATCTTCAATGATGAGACACATCAACGGCTTAATCCAGTTTCCACGGGAGCAGGATTGAGCCAATTTGAAGTTTTACAGTTTGGGTCACCTACCACATGTGGTTGGAGCAATTGATGGCATGAATTTTGCCTCAGTACCACAGCACGCCAGAGAACAGTTCTACCAGAATCGGAAACACTTCTATTCAATCAACGTTCAAGTTGTCTGCTTACCGGATTTGTACATCACAAGTGTCCATGCTTGTGTCCCTGGCTCTATCCACGATTCCTTTGTATTACAGAATAGCTCCATATCTACGCACATGCCACAACTTGGACCTAAGAGGACCTGGCTTGTTGGTAAATTAAATCTTTCATAATATTGTTTGGAGATTTTCTAGTTGATTAGCCTGAAATTGTGTTTTTAGGGACTTTTTTTGTCTTCCATCTAGGAGACTCAACTTATCTCAACCGACCATGGTTGTTGGCACTGCTGAGGAATCCAACAATGTCAGGGAGACCCCTTCAATGAGGCCCATGGAAGAACTTAGCAGTCAGTGGAGCGGGCTTACAAGCGCCTAAAGGCAAGATTTTGTTGTCTGGACAAAACTGGTAGAGCCTTCCTCTACTTACCCGTTAAGGTGTGAAAAATCACTGTTGCTTGCTGCATGCTCCACAGCATCGCCCTGAGATGGAACATCCCTTACATCACAGAGGATGGAGACCATGAAGAGCCACCGGGTGAGAATCCTGAAATGCCAAATGAAGATGATAGTGGTGAAGAGGAAGGAGCTGACTTACTTCAAGATGTCACTGACAACTTCTTCTCATGAGTGTAAGTATATCTTTACATGTTATCACTTTCACCATTACACCAACTATTGATGTGATGATGAGAGAAGTATGTGGTGGCAATATGCTAGGAAGGGCGAGTTCAGGAAAATGCAGGCAAAAGGTGTTTGTTGATGTCAGATGCACTAACATGAGAAATCCTGAACCCAGTGGGAGCAATGTTCGTGCTTGTCCTACCATGACACTCACCACGATGCGGACCACATTTTTGCCAGCCCGTGTCACAATGAAGGGCATGGGGGAATGGGACAAAATAATAAAGAATTAAGATCTGGTCTGTTGGCTCACTGGATACCCCTGTCTGTGGTTGCCGGGTAGGCATCACCCTTGATGCAATAACAGGTGGGCATTGAGGACGTGGTGCACACTCTGATGTAAACATAAACAGAATTGCCCACAGATCATCACACCTAATGCAAGCACTCCCCTGCGCATCCCATCCCATCCCATCACACTCACTTCAGTATCTGTATTACCTTTTCACGCAACCAGATCAGCAGGTAGCCTAGAATCTTGGCTCAGGAGGACGACAGGCTGTTGCCTTCAATTGAGTCACTGAATAATCTTCTGAATGAATGGAGGCCTTCTCCAATCCAAAAGTGCTGTAAGGCACCTTACACACGTGACCCACAATAATGAACTGTCCAGACCTGAACCAGGTAAACCTCTGAGTTACTTCACCCTCCAACTATCCCTGGCCGTTATCCCTAAACATTGCAGCAAGTTGGGTATGAGATGCTGAAGGCACTGTCATACGAGCTAGCATTTGCAGCCCTGTATGTACTGACTTGTTACCTTTGCAATTATCATGAAGTCCAACGGTACCAAAGCTGCTCTGAAGATGCTACCAAGGCCGCACAGATTCCTGATTGCCTACCAACCGGGTGGGGGCGTGGAGTGCCTTTATAGTCCTGGTCCAATTAAGATGGCTTTTGAGTGGGTGACTAATTTCCTGGTTGTATAATCAACAGGCTCATACCATGACGTGTTCTGGGTGACTCATTTCCTGATTATATAATCATCAGGCCCAAAACATAATGTAATGGTGTCAGCGCAACAGCTGCACACAAACTATATGGTGTGAGAGCACACACACAATCAGATGTACACGAGGAAAGCACACAGAGATGCCACACAGATGCATATGGAATATAAATGTGGGTTTATGCAGAGCGCATCCTCAAAGATCGCCCAGCACCTGTCCAGGGATGCACAACATGACAAGTGTCATATATAACCCTGGGCATAGTTTGCGTAGTCGCGCTACGCGAAGATACGCGAAGATGTGAAAGCGCTACGCGAGCGGGCGTAGTTGCTTGTCGCGCCCGTTCGCGATGCGTTTTTCTTGTTCGGTAACGCGGTGTGGGTGTTCGGGGGATAGTATCTCGCGAACTTGCCCATGCAGTCGCCTATGGGCGCGGCCATCTTGTTTTTCACTTGTCCCGCCCGTTCTCGATGCCTTATTTCCTGTTCTGGGTCGTGTATAGCGTGCTCGCGATGCGCATTTCATGTTCGGGAACACGCCGTACGTGTTCGCGATGCTTTTTGCGTGCTTGGGAGAAAATATCGCGCGAAGTTACCCACGCGGTCGCGATGGGCGCGGCCATCTTGTTTTTCACTCTATGCTATGGTTCTGGGCCTGCTTTTCTATCCTCCCTCAATCTTTGCAATCCTTAGTTTTTTACACTGTTTTTCAGATTTTTTTTATTTATTATCTATCTCTCTCTGTCCCTAAGTCTATATTTTGCATTTATTTCTACTTTTACTGTGTTTTGTTTACTTTTCTACTGTTTTATATTACTTCCTTCTTTAAGCTCCTACTTCTTCCCCTAACTTTATTTTTTCCTTCTAACTTTTCTTTTCCACCTCCCACACACCCCAGAACCATGGCGAAGGGTAGCACTACCGGCTCCAAGGGCAAGGCGCCTGCGCCCAAGAGCCGCCTGCCTTGCGGCAGACTGCGCCCTGCAGGGGTGCAAGCCCGGCAGCTTTTTTGCGAGGCGGAGGTGACCGCCCTTGTTTTTTTTGTGCAGCGCCACCTCCCCTTGACCTTGGCAGCAGGCGGCAGGCCAGGCTCCGGGTACCCTACCCAGGAGCATCACCGCCGGTGGGCGAAGGTGCGCCGGGCAGTGTTTCGCTGCTCAGGGGTCCGGCGCACCCATAACCAGCTGGCCCACTGGTGGTCAGACATCCTGGACCGGGAGCAGGACCTGTTGGACCTGCTAGGTGTCGAGGTCGTGGGGCTTGGTGAGTAGCTAATATATAGTAGTATAAGTATTGTGTATCATTTTTTACGAATAACAAGAATACTGCTGCTTACATTGCAGGTAAATTACGTTTCAAAATCTTCTGTGATTGTAGGACACAGGTGCTCGGCGCTACTCTTACTTGTTTGCAACTTTGCGCTCGCTTGGGCTGATTATTATGTAAGAGTTTACTTTAGAGAACTTAAGTTAGGTAATGCTATTGCTAGAGAGACTCTAGTCCTTCCTTTGTTCTCCTGTCAAGTAGTGGTGGATGGATTGATACTAGGTTTAGTTAGTATTAGTTGATAATTTTTTAGCGGTCTGCGTGACGCATCCTCTGTCACTGAGTGCTGCTTACCCCAGTCCTTAGTAGATCCTTTTGAAGTTTGTTTAGTGAGTGGTAGGCTTAGCAGTGTCAGTCAGTAGCAGAACATCAGACGCAACCAACCAACAATTTGGTGTATGCACAAATTTATGCATGTGTCCTCCATCTCATCTATGCATTTTTGAGGGCTAAAAAAAATGGAAATGCAGACTTTGTGAACAATTGGCCCGTCTGGAATAGGTGGGCTAGGTCAGGTGGTACTTAGGCTTAGTTAGTATTCTGGATTCGAATCAATCAGAATGGAACACTGGATTAGTGTTCATAAATAAGTAGACGGTCCGTGAATCCCGCAAGCCAGTAGTCGATCTGATTAGATAGGTCAATTTTATTGCAATTGTTGTTTCCTAAAATGTTTTTTGAGCGTTTTTTAAAATAATTTATTTGTTTCACAGCAATCATTAATGTTTGTCTCTTTCTTTATTATATCTTACATGATCACTGATCAGCAGCACCCAGGGGCAATAAGACGGGGTCCGAGTCGGTGGGACAACCAGAGGACCGCTCCTCTACTGAGGGCTCTGCTGCTGGCCCCAGTAAGTCCTCCAGTGGTTAATATTAACAATTATATTTCCCTAACTTTTACTGCACCTTATTTTTTCCGAACTATTAATTCTGGTTCCACTTCCTAATTCTATTTTTTACAAAAGCTTCTTTGATCTTGACTATCTGTTTCTAAATTCTGGTTATCCCTGCCTCTAAGTTCTAACTGCCTCTGCTATGACTCTCTGTATTACTACTATTAGTCTGTCTGTAGCTAAGCTTGCCCAGTTTGCCACTCTTTATTTTACGGTTTTGAATAAAACTCAGATTGACCAATAGCTCTAGCCACTGAGTCCAGTCCTTTGGGTTGTCCTCTTCTAGTCTTCTTAATCTTGAGGCTTTGACAATTACCACCAACAAAATGCCCAACCAGATATTTGACTATTTTTGATAGGATATAGTACATACTACTACTGTTGTGGGGATTCTGCACAGCCACATACAGAACTATGCACAAGAAAATAGGATGTTGGTGATGGGAGGTTGGACCTTCCTCACACCTCAGTCAGAAGTGAACCCACAATCCCCTGACCGACTAGCTATAGTGTCTCATTAGGTCCCCGAACCCCCACCCGAAGATACCCAATGATTACACAACCCAGAACATAACACCCTTTCGCTCACTCACTCGTGTAAGTCCACCACCACACCAAATACCACAGAGTCTATGTGTAAGTTCAAAAGGTTTATTTTCAACTGACAAGCTCTGTACGTTGTTCTATAAAATTCAGTGTACTACAGCCAGCTCAAACAGCAAAATGCATAAGATTAAAACAATAAACATTGTTACAAGTGCATGATAGAAGACAAAAGATCTGTGCGAATTCTGGGAGACCCCTCACCGTAGAACGTAGAAGTACTGGTTACATGCATCATAAGCTCTGCAAATCTCTGGTTCGTAGAAGGGAATCTTCTGCCTGTTATGAGAAAAATGGTGCGCGTTAGATAGTATAATGCAAGCATTTCTCAGTCATGCCAAAAAGTGTAACATGTTATGGCTAAGCAATACGGACTAACCGAACTCCATAACAAAGTGGCTTGTTTTTCGACCTCTTGTACGCAACGCTCAGACAGTAGCTGTATGAGCTCATGTGGGCTCAAAGGCGTCTTACTGCACAACAAGCTGCGAGGTAACATGCGCAAAAGACATGAAGCTAAAATGGTTGCATGGCTCAGGCTAACTTTGCAAAGAGTAGAGTAGACTATAATAATGACCCTAGGGACCATAACACTACTAGTGTCTACTGACTCTACTCTAGTACCCGATTTGGACTAGTGATGTATGTTGTATATGTATGTATTAACTTTTTTTTTCAATCTTGCTAGTGAAAACGAATAAATAGGGGGAGGTGTACAGGCATCTAAAAATGTGTAATGTTTTTTCTAGGCGTACTACCGACCACCAGTGCCGGCGGGGACAGCGGCGATGGCGATGCGGCCATTCCGGAGGGGGCAGGAGATGCGGCACCTGCAGGAGATACAGGGGGTGAGCCAGCAGCAGTGGCGGGCGGTGGTAAGTTATATTCATTACTTATTGACATTACACTAGCTGGAAGGGTGTTGTTCACTTCACTCACTGTACTGTTGAGACTTATGAAGTTGTAGTGAACATTATACAACGGTTGAAGAAGACACCCTTTACTTAGCATTAGCAATGCATTAGCAATAGCATTAGCAGCGTGAGTTGAGTAACCAATGGCCTCTTCTATCTGACTCCAACTCAGCTGTGAAAGTTTTATGGAGAAGACTAAAAGTCAGATCAGATGACCTTGATGGATGTGTTGAACAAAAAGGGAAAGAAGGGTGGAAGGAGGAAGGACGGGCGAGATGTAATATGACTGGCAGAGAAGGATTCGTTGGAAGCATGCATAGGTGGCTGATAGGAATCAGATGCATGGGTTGTTGAAGGATGGGTGGAAGGTGAAAGAAGATGCCTGCCTGGGTGGGCGACACAGTATGGGTGGATACTGGGGATAGCAAGAATCATCAGCGGTGTTTGGGTCAAACTCAAAGCCAAGGCAAGCAAGGAAGGAGTGGATGCATGGGTGGTTGTTGGTGAAACAAACTAAGGTTTGTGGAGAGATTAAGAAGAATGATAGACATTTACTTTGAATGGATGGATGCCTGGATGTATTCATCATAGACAGCATAGGTGGAGACTGTCACTGGATGCAGAGTCTTAGTTTGAAGAGAATGTAAAAGAAACCGCGCCAGAGTAGCAAAGCCGAGGGGAATATAAGTTGTATTTTCAGAATACAGTTGACTCACAGTAGTTTGCAAGCACATCATATATATATATTGTGTATAGTTAGTTATCAAGCGCCTTCCTCCGACTCCGAGGACCACTCCCTACCTATGTTAATTTATTTTCGACTGTGTCAGCCAGCCTGCAAAGGGTGGCCTATCTGTTGGTTACACAATCAATCAAAACAAAGTACCTTATGCAGTAGCGGTCGGTGGTGGGAGTGCTGCCGGGCGGTGATGTGGGAAGGGGGAGGGGCAGGGTGGGGGGTAGTAAACTAAGGATTACGGCCAAATACAGGTAAGTAAACATAAAAATAAATAAAGCGAATTTCATTGTGCGCACTGCACCGCCAAATGCGATGCAGTGCGCGCAACGAAATTAGTTTTATTTATTTATATGTTTACTTACCTGTAATTGGCCGTAATCCATAGTTTACTACCCCCACCCTGCCCCTCCCCTCCCCACGTCACCGCCACGGCAGCACTCCCACCACCGACCGCTACTGACCTTATGTCGTCGTCCCATATATAAGCAATGATCATTGGATCAGATATATAATCTGCCTTTTTGTAGTAGCCAGGGCAGGGTGAAAGTGAAATTGAGCAATTGCCCTTCATGTAACAGAGAGAGTATGGCCAGTGCCACCCGTAATAGAAAAATACGAGCTTCCCCACCTGCAGACAGTAGTAAATAAAACTAACGTGAGTCTGCGTCATGACTCGTATGTTTGTCTTGGGTGCAAGCTTAGCTGACTGAGCTGGCATGCCGGCTACAACAAGGTTATGTAATTTCGCTAAACTAGAGATAAGAAGAAGACTGGTGTACTGTGTACTGGAGTCCATAGTGCTAGTATAATGCCTGAAACTCCCACAAATGTTAGAGGCCGAGGAAGTGGGAGGATAGATTATTACCACAAATGTTATGTACTGTGCTTGCTAGTGCTACTGTGCCACTATGTGTTGAATTAATTTTGTGTTACTGTTTTGCTAAGAGTATTGGTTACAACAATATTCTTTTTCTTTCTTGATATAGATCCTCCTTCCCAAGAAAAACCAACACGGAAGGAGTTGGCAGCCAGGGCCCGGCGCCGGAAACTGGAGGCCATCTGCCAAGAGTACCGGCGGCTGGTGGCTCAGGCGGAGGAGGAGGAGGAGGCGGCAGCAGCTGCAGCCTCCTCCAATGCCCCGGGCCCCAGCCAGGCCCCGCCTCCAGTGGTACGGCGCCGCGGTCAGGCAGCCGCCCGCCGCCGCAATTCTTTAACATCCAGCACTGCTGCCCCCCACCCTGGATGCCACTGCAGGGCATTTCGCCGCCAGATGCTCCTCCGGATGGCACGCCAAGAGGAGCACCTAGAGGAGCGGGTCAAGATCCTCGTGGACAAACACCTTAAAGCCCGCCGAATCTAAGAACTATCTAGGACCCCGTTGGATTGCCCCTTTCTTATTCCTTTTGTTGGTGGGTGGGAATTGGGCGTTGGGGTTTATGGACATTGTTTGGACTTTTTCGTTTTGGACATTGGTTGGGGTTAGGGAGAGGGGTGGGTCAGGTGTGGGATAGTTTATTTTTGTTAGGGTAATAAATTATATTTATACTTAAACATACGATGTTAATGTTTTGTGGGGGGTTACTGTTTTACGAATTTACGTCACATGGTTTCCTTGCTGCTGCAGGGCCGCAGCCAGTGTTTGATTTAAATAATCTGCCGATTATGTAACACACAAACAGATAGATGCGGTACCCCTCACTGAGTTATTTGTCCTACTAGTACTGTCAGTCTCTCCTCCTAGTCCATTATACCTCCCACCAAACTTATCTTACCTGTGATTGATGATGATTAAGTTCGGCACAGCGATGGCTGCATGGTTTCCCAAGAGAATGGAGAAGATGCCATGGTTGTGGTGGTAGTAGTAGACACTGGCAGTAGCATTTGCAAAAAAAAAAAAAAAGAGACAGTCACTTGCCTGAGAGAGACTGTGGGAGGAGTAGTAGAACGAAGTAAAGTACAGTACAGAAGAAGACTGCCAAACAAACAATATTGCAACTGCTAAAGTAAAATAAAACATAATGGTGGCGGGGACAGCCTAGTACAAGAAGTTACAAACTGTAGTTGTGTCGAGTGAGTCACTTAACACAATCGTAATTCGTAACCTTTACTGCTGTGTGGTAGGATGTTGATGATGAATCCAATCAATGCCGGCAATTAATTATGATGTATTAGGTCCCTTTGGAAAAAAAATTGGCTTGCACATAGACTGAGCATGGGTGGGCAAGCAGAAGAAGATCCTCGCCCTGCCTTGAAATTGAATTAGTGTTGCTTTCACCACATCTGCCCCAGCAAGCGTGTGATCAATTGGTGTACATTTAATGTAGTCACATCACACCTCAATATAAATCACACAGCCCGGGGGAAGAGGGTTAGGGTTTGATGAATGGATGGGAAGGGGGTTTGGGGAAAGGTTTGACAAAGAAAAACAGTACGCATGGACACAACAAAAGCAAAACACAATCTTGGCAGACGACCATGATCTTATCCAATAAATCTATAAAGGGAGAAAAAGGAAATGCATGCATGATGATGAAGATAACTTGATGGTTAATGAGTAGTACTTACTAACTACTACTAGACAATTAGACAGTACAGGGCAGCAGTATATTCTATGCAATTTGCCTTGCCTGTATGCCCTCAGAGAGACCCAAATTACATGTTGTACCGGGCTTACTTTTAAAGATAGCAAAGAAAATTAAAAAATAGTTGTAGGGATCAATTAGCAAACAAACAACAACACAACACACAGTCGTAATGATTGAAGAGAAAAAAGGAATCAAATTAATTAAAAGACGAATGATGAATGATACTAAAGTTACTGTATTATCCTGGTCAAATTGTGGAGTTGAATCTCGTCATTCCTCTTGGTCCTATCTTCCATGGACGCTCCGCACATCAATCTTGGGTGCCACTGCCTGCCTGATGCGGATTGGTAAGGTAAGTGTGAGTTGTTTCTCCCAGTATAGCACAGGGTAAAGGCCGGCCTGTAAGTGTAGATGGAAAAACAAAAGGGGTATTGAAAAATCAATGAATAAAAAAAAAGCATCAATTACGGTGGAGTCCAAGAAGAGAAGAGAGAACACTTTCAGACTGAGGCGGCTTGGATACATCGTGTCTATTCTGTTTACAGCATTAAGCTACAACAACAACAGGACAGAACAGGCCCACGGCACCAGGCCATGACCCAACCTCCATTTACCTTAAATTTTGACAGAGCCAGACAAAAGGCATATACAGCAACCTAGCATTTTCAAAATTAAGTGACTAAATCAATGCGCCGCTGTCAGTCATACCACTACACTCGACTCCACCACTACATGGACATGTAGGTCTGCTGTGTTTCTTGTTGAATTGTTGTGTTTACCTTTTATGCCACTTCATGAAACGCAGTTATTCCATCAATCATCTCCGATCCAACTGACTGACTGCGTGCAAAGATAGTATGGTCATCATCATGGTGTGGTACGTGTTGTCCAACTCCAACTCAGTCTGTAGTGACTCCGATTAAGTCCATATTCCATATTAAAAAATTGCAACGGATATTGGCCTGCACCTGCAGTAGTAGGAGTACAATTTGGTTATTAAACAACAAGAAGGGAAACATTGACTGTCACTTGAGTCACTTTCACTTTGTAGATTAACTAGTAGAGTTCGACTTCATGCACAACATCAACACAACAAACAACAGCAATCGCTCAGAGTCAGCAAGCATCCAATGCATGCCATCATTACCTGTCTTGCTCTTCTCTTTGGCTGTCAGATCATCAGATGCCTAGTTCTGACAGGTGTGTGTGTTTTTTTTAACGAGGCAGTGGCCTCATTATTACTCCACATTCATTTTGAGTGTTGTTAGTCGCTGTTTCGGTTTTCGTCTTATTCATCTGTGGCACTTTGTCGCAGTTTAAGTTGGTTCACATGGTCAGCGCTGTGATGGGCCGCGGCCTGGGTAGCGGTCATTGCTGGTCAATTGAGTTTGCAGAAATGTCAGCAAGTTTCTTCGAAGAGTCTTGTCTTTCTCTGCCAAGTACCTTCTGTCCTGACAGTGATGAGCTTTGGATGCCTGCCGAGGCTGTAGCCTTCTGACAGTGATGAGTTTACTTTTGGATGCCTGCCCAAGTTCTGACAGTGAAGAGTTGTGGATGCCTGCAGAGGCGATAGCCTTCGGACAGTGATGAGTTTCGGCTCGGAAACAAAACGGAGGATAGCTATAGTCACGTTTCACTTCTTATGGAGGGACTGTTAGAGGCAACATTTCTTGTACTCCAATGTCTGGCTTGATGGAAATGTAATTAGGGCGAGTCAGGAAGATGGAGCAGGACTCTGAGGAGTGGACAGTTAAATGCACAGACGTGCAACTCCAATAGGGAAATAAAAAGAGAAGACGGTGGTGATGGATTTGTTGTGATTTGATTTGAACCAGAAAGACAGATACACACACAAATAAAGGAAGGAAGAAAGTAACAATTTGAAAGCCTAGTTGTCAGGGAAGAGGAGCTCGTCCTCAAACTCTGGTGGTTCGGACAGAAGTAGGTCCTGTAACCCACTACTTACGTCATCGAAGTCGCTCTCCTCTTCCTGCTGTGATTCACGTATTTTGTACTCCGGTGGTATAAAGTGCTGATTCATTTTGATCATGGTTAACCTCTCCACGCTTTTGGGCGAGAGACTGGTCCTTTTCAAAGTTACAATGGCACCAGCAGCACTGAAAACACGCTCAGAAGAGACACTTGCGACAGGGGAAGCCAGATACTTTATCGCCAGCCTGCTGAGCACTGTCCATTGGCTTCTTTTCCCATACCAATACACCAATGGGTTTCGATCCATGAAGACCTCTGTTGGGTCATCCAGATAGGCCTGGACCGTCCGCTCAATGCTCAGGGGTGCTCCGATGTGCTCGGCCTCTTTTGCCTTTGCATCAGCACTGGACTTACCATACCCCTGCCGTAGAAACCAATCAGTTGCCGATTGTACTGTGGATGATCCTGTTCTTGCTGTTGTTGATGTTATTGGTAGTGTTGGTGTCGGTGACTGCTGGGAGGCAAACGCACTGCCCTCAGGCTCCGAAGTAGAACTTGACTCTGGATGCCCTGTAGTACTTGTTATGGCCTGGGGCGGGGGGCCTGTAATTACCAGACGTTCGTTTTCAAAGTCAATGGCTAGCTGAGCTATCAAAGTTTTGTACTTGGCAACATCCACTTCTGAAAAAGGAATTACTGCCTTACTGTTCAGAAATACTTTGTACCGTGGATCCAAAATTGTGGCAGTAATGTAATGTGGATCTGACACAATGTTATTTTGAATCCTTGTATTTTCAGATAAGCGAACGGCTAAGGAGTCCGCCAAATGATATGCGTCTTGTTTGTCATCCACACCTGCGTACGTTTCAGACACCTCCTTCAGCTGTTGCTCTAGCATGTGCAACAATGGGATAGCTTGGCCCATAGTACAGTCCTCCCTGCTGACTTCACGTGTGAAGATCTCAAAAGGAAGTAGCATCTCTGTCAGGCATTTAACGAGGTCCCATTGACCCATCTCAACGGTCATGCCTCTCACAGTAGGATCCCCTAATCTTTGCATGACATAAGCATTGAGTGGTATGTACTGCTCAAACAGACGATCAAGCATGTAATAAGTTGAGTTCCAACGTGTTGGCACCTCCTGGATGAGTGCTTTGACTGGCATTTTATGCTCACGTTGAATGACCCTCAGCTGCTTCCGGGCTTTAAAAGAATGGCTGAAATGTGTGCATATTCTTCTGCAGGTGGCCAGTAAGTTGCTGACTTTGTATTCATTTTTCAGAAAGTCTTGAACAACAATGTTAATGCAGTGTGCCAAACACGGGACCCTGAAATAGCGACCATCTTTCATGGCCCTAACTACATTACTGCCATTGTCCGTGGCAACAAAACCAATGTTAAGCCCTCTTGGGCGCAGCCACTCAAAGACCTTGCTGTTAAACTCATCCAAAATGTTTGCAGCAGTATGAGATTTCTCCATGGCAAACATGGCTACAGTTGCATGTTTGCGAGTGGCATGAAAAATCTCAGCAGCGTCAACACCAGCAGATATCTGTTCTCTAACCCCCACAAAAGAGATCCAGTGTGCAGTGATGCACATGTAATCAGTGGCTTGGCAACTGGTCCACATGTCTGTTGTCAGGTGGATACTCTGAACAGCACTCTGCTTCAAGGCTTTTCCAAGCAATTCCAGCACGTCGTGATGTAGTGCTGGAACAGCAACTCTGGCAAAATAGTAGCGGCTGGGAACCTGCCATTTTGGGCAGATGGCTGTCACAAATTCCAGAAAACCCACCCCTTCAACAAAAGAAAAAGGGAGAAGGTCCAGTGCTAACATTTTAGCCAGCTTCGCATTGTACAAACGTGCTATTGGGTGGTTGCGTTCGTACTGCCCCTCCCCCCAAACATGCTGATAATGGTAGGCTGCATGGTTTTCCTTTCTCTTAGGCTCAACGACGCACTTTTTTTCATTGCGGTACTCCTTGCTGTCTCAGGCTGACTCTTACTCTTGTGCCACTGAGATGTTGCTGAAGATGTGGGCGACGATAACACTGCACTGCTGGGGACAGGGCTACTTTGTGTACCACTACCAGAGAGAATGTCTCCCTGTCCTTCCTCTTCCACCGTGATCGGATCTTCTACTCGTTTATCCCCACCAACACCAATGGTTGCAGTTTTTATGCCGCGAAGGTGGTCCTCCCAGCTCGATCAAGTGGTGTTTTTTCAGATGGGTTATTTGGCCTCCGGTACCATAGTTTGTACCAAGCTTACCCCGACTAACAGAGGTATTACAAATGGAGCATATAGCAATGTTCTCCTCCTTTTCGCTAACCGTAAAGAAGTCCCAAACTGGGGAGCTTAACTTTTGCCTCCTGCTGGAGGTGCCACTTCCAATGCCGGATGAACTGGAGGGTGTGGGTTGAATTTGACTCTGTGCTGTACCACTACCTACTTCTACTGAGGTGGTGGTTGTGCTGGATGTAGGTCGCTGCCGGGCCTTTGCTAATGCAAATATGGAAGCTGTAGGTCGTGTTGGTGTTACCTGTGTTGGAGGTATGCGTGCTACATCCCTCGCAGCGATTTTGGATAGGGTAATAATGTTGGTCTCCATCTCCTCGGGGCCGGGAGTGATGTTCGTGATGACTGGCTCATCATCATCATCCTGCTGTTCTACATCGACCTCCATAAGTGTAAGGCTTTCTGGAACCTTCCTTTTCCCTAGCCTGGTCTTGGGACGTGTCTCCCTCTCAGACTCAGTTTGTGGCTTCCAAGTGGCATCTAGATCATCAGAAGGGGGCTTGGCGAAGAACTTGATGGACTAACCCTCCTTTTCCTTGCTGGGGATTTGGAAGACAATGGATCTTCTGAATGAGTGGCTTCCTCTTCTTCTACCTCTGCATGAGGCTCAATTTCCTGAACTGCCCCTACTTCGGGAGGAACAACAACTACTATTGCGGGCGGTGGTTGCGGCTGTTGTTGTTGACCACTTATCTGCTGTGTTTCCTCCTGCGTTGATTGGGTACTACTTTGAGATAGCGATAAGTTTATCTCAGGCTCAGCATCACTGGTTTCCACCATTAGGCTGGCTACCTCTTCCACACTCATGTGCTTGGGCCTGGGTTGGTGGGTTGGGCCCACTGATGCGGAGGTGCTGCCCCCAGCTTGCCCCCGGACACCGCTGCTGCAGGCGTAATTTTTTGTTTCCCAAAAAGGTATTGGGCGGCACACCAGACTTAAGTGTCACTTCCTTCTTCTGTTCCTTCTTCTCAATAGCAACTTTCTTGGTACTGGAGGACCTGGTACCTGCTTTCTTTGGGCCCATCTTCTTCAGATGTCAGCAGCACTCAGTTGCACAAGTTGCAGAGATGTCTGGTCAGGTCACACGTCACGTCGTGTACAGCAGCAGGACGTCTGTCTGGCAGTACAACGGGCAATGATGACACACCTCCTCCTCAGTCTTTTGTGCACCTAAAAGCAAAAAAGCCAGAAGAACATCAGTCAAACGATAGCACAAATCAAACTAATATAATATATAACTTAGTGTGTGGTTGTCTCAATTATTAAATTTTAGATAACTCAGTGAACAACAACAGTGTAGCCATTTATGAGACTTTGACAACAAGGCCAGGGCTTTCCTGGTGTACTGTGTACACTCAGGAAGAATAAGAATAGCAAAGAACAAAAACAAAAATGTAGTGGAGCCTGTTTGGCCTAAATTTGTGCATCACGTGGGATGGATGCAGCATCAGGGAGCTGCAGCTGGCAATGGGGATGGATTTGGAAGCAGTAAGACAAGAGGAACAATGGAAAGACACGCAGGCCTATGTGGCAAAAACAGCACACTACTAACTACCACCACAAAATGGCCCCCAGCCACATGGTCACTCACAGGCACAAGGCACGGCAAACAATGAACTCAAGCAGGCCTATATGGCCAGACAAAGGATGCCTGATAAACAACACACACAGCTTTAATGCAAAAACTAAAATCCACATGGCTAAAAACAGGTTGGAAAGTTACACAACAACCACAACAACAACACATACACACGCAAAAAAGGCATTTATTTAACACACCCAAAAAGTGAAATAGACCCCCAAAAAAACCCACATTTTGCAATTCAATCCAATGCCATCCATGCCCTAAATGATGTTTAAATTCAACAGACAACACAGAAACAGTTTTTATGCACCCATGATGACTACCTCTGGGCCTACTGGCAGACTAGGCCACAAGCTTGGAGGCCTATGGCAAAAGCACAGTGGCTGGTCCCACAAAATGGCCGCCACCACATGGCCAGGCCACCCACAACAACAAGAAAAGGAAGACAAGACAGACAATGCAGGCCTATGGCAAAAGCACAATGCCTGGCTTCACAAAATGGCCGCCACCCACATGGCCAGGCCACCCACAATAACAAGAAAGTGAAGACAAAGGACAGGACCAGGAAGTTGGAGACTCTGGGGAACTTCCTTCCTCTTTAAAAAAATTGTAAAAAAAAGAAAAATGACTCCTTGCTCACAAAACTACATCTAAATGACAACCTGAGGAGTTTTTTGAGCAAAATGAACAAAATCATCATTTTCGAGAAGGTTTTATGCTGCTCGAGAGATATTCTTCGCCAGATTGTAAATTCTGCGTGTTCGGCATCGCGATCTTCACAAAAAGTCGTTATCGCGCGCGCGAAAACGCATATTGAGCGCGCGAAGAAGAAAAAAGTGTAAGTCCACGTTGTCGCGCAGTGCGGAGTTGCCAAAACTCCGCGAGCTGAACGCCCAGGGTTACCTACTGGCTGAAAAGGCCTATTTATTTAACACACACCAAAAAACTGAAATACCACCCCAAAAACCACATTTTGCAATTCAATCCAATGCCATCCATGCCATAAATGATGTTAAAATTCAACAGACAACACAGAAACAGTTTTTATGCACCCATGATGACTACCTCTGGGCCTACTGGCAGACTAGGCCACAAGCTTGGAAGCCTATGGCAAAAGGAAGCACACTGCCTTGCTCCACAAAATGGCCACCACCCACATGGCCAGGCCACCCACAATAACAAGAAAGTGAAGACAGACAATGAATGCAGGCCTATGGCAAAAGCACACTGCCTGGATGGCTCCACAAAATGGCCGCTAGCCACCCACAACAAAAAGAAATGGAAGACAGACAATGCAAGCCTATGGCAAAAGCACACTGCCTGCCTTCACAAAATGGCCGCCACCCACATGGCCAGGCCACAACAACAACAAGCATAAGCCAAGGGGAACAAAGAAAAGACATGCAGGCCTATATGGAAAAAGCAGCACACTACTAAACTACCACCACAAAATGGCCCCAAGCCACATGGTCACTCACAGTCACAACAGGCCATGGAAAACAATGAACTCAAGCAGGCCTATATATGACCAGACAAAGGAGGCCTGCTAAACAACACAGCTTTAATACAAAAATGCAAAAACGAAAATCCACAGGGCTACGAAAGGTTGGAAAGTTACACAACAAGCACACACACACATCCAACAAAGGTATTTATTTATTAACACACACCCAAAAAGTGAAATACACCCCAAAAACCACATTTAGCAATTCAATCCAATGCCATCCATGCCCTACATGATGTTTAAATTCAACAGACACCACAGAAACATGCACCCATGGGTACCTCTGGGCCTACTGGCTGAAATTTCAATCAAAGAAAAACAACTAGGCCCCTACTGAAACTACAGGCCACCCAGGCCACAACAATAAATTTTAAAAACGATGAAAATCCCAAATAAATGTAGGTACAAACAAGCCCCAATCAAACAAACAAGTACACCAATTCTCCAACTTACTTGTAAAATCTCAAATCCAAAAGTCCTCAAATCCAATCCAATGATATGATGCAGCAGACAGACACAAAAAGTGATCCTTCCAGCTCCAAATCCAAATGAAAGTGAACAGCACATGGACAAAGCACTGGGAGGAGCCTGCTGGACAGGAACAGGAAGTTGGAGACTCAGGGGCACTTCCTTCCTCTTGAAAAAAAAAGTAAAAAAAGAAAAAGGACTCCTTGCACAAAAAACTACAGCCAAATCACAATCTGAGGAGTTTTTTTGAGCAAAATAATCATTTTCGAGAAGGTTTTATGATGCTCGAGAGATATTCTTCGCCAGATTGTAGTTTCTGCGTATTCGGGATCGCGATCTTACCAACAATGCCGCCGGAAGTCAGATCGCGCGTCCAAATGACGTGTGCGCGTTCGCACACTCCCGCGGGATCGTGCGGCCGGATTCCATATCTCGTGGCGCCCGCGAACGGATAGGAAATCGCGTCGGCGAACGCAGAATCACGGTAAGTCGTTACCGCGCGCGCTAGAACGCATATTGAGCGCGCAAAGAAAAAAAACAGTTATGCTACGTCGCAAATTGCGCAGTACTCAGTAACTTCGCGTTCTACGCGAATCACGAAGTTACCGAAACTACGCATACTCCGCGAGCGTAGCGTAGTTCACCACCCAGGGTTAGTCATATATGGTGGTGTATGTCCCCATGAAAGCTGATCAAAGTTTTGACACATTAACTACTGTTTTCAGATACATTGTTTATCTCTGAATGTTTTGTGGAACTGTGCCCTCTAAAATATAACTTTGTAATGTGTCTATTATGTTATGTTTAATTGGTAATCTGTTCTTTTGTATCTATTTTAGATTCCTTCACCTGCCATCTTCATTTGGATATTTCAGAGTTGTGACATTTGCAGGTATATGGTGCTGTTTTGAAATAAAAAGGGAACATGGGTTCAAAAGACAGACACAGACTTTGGGTGTACAAATCTTGCACCAAGGCAACTTGCACTGTGATCGAATGGAAGATTTGAAGGTTGCATTAGACTTGTTCTCTGTTGTGTGTTAGCACTAAGGCAATATGTGTGTCATGATTTGCTCAAGCCACATGTGGTAGTGGAGCCAAATCATGCTAATCTCACTTCACATTCTGAAATCCTAATCGTGTGTGTAGTGTATGTAGCTGTTGATGTGTCTCATCATTGTTGGACATACCTCTTGTGGCACAACACTGGAAAGTGGTTGTGACATTCCATCAGATACTGCAACAGTGGATTGGAATGATCCTGTGTCTACAGAATGTAGTGCTGCCATGTTTTTGTCTATTGGTGTTACTGATGTGGGATTCCTCATGTGTGCCAAAATATCTGGCTCCAGCTGATGACATGAGTCAATGATAACTTGCCCATTCAATCTGATTGTTTTGGATGTATCCCCTTCTTTCATGTTGGCAAGGTCTGGAACTGGAAATGTGAAAACTGACATGAGTATTAATGTCATGTATGGATTGTTATGTTAGTGAAAATGTTGACAGAATTATTTGTCAAATGGAATAAACATAGTAGTAGACGATTTAATGGTATACGTTTTTGGGAATCATAGTTGGGAACTTGAGAAAAACATTACCTACTTGCAAATTATCAATGTTTACACAATAATTTGATTTTTGTCATTGTAAATTTATGATGGAAGGAAACAAATGCATTGATAGAGTTGAGATATACAACACCAGTCTTTGTGTTGCAAATGTATTGAGCTAAACATGAAGAAATTAAATAGGGTGAAAATGGGAAGGCAAACCAAAAAGTGAAGAAGCCAGTCATGGTGAATGAAACCACAGTTGGAGAGCCAAAACTATTAGAAGTCTAATGTCCAAAATACGACTGGCATCAGAAAGGTAAATGTGTGCATAAATAGTCCACAGAGCGAATGGTAGTCACATACTGGAGGAAATTAGTTTGGGATTTTTTGCTGATGGTGGTATACGTCTTGTCATCCTCACCTTCTGATAATCTGGGTGGACTTCTTCTACTGCGGGTGAGGGGGGATCTGCAGTTGCAGGGCCTGGAGTGGCTGCAGGTGGTTCTTCCTCTGTCAGGGCCTCCCTTCCCATGTCTGTGGCAGATGTTGATGGGCCAGATGTTGTAGGACCATAGGAAGGGGCAGAAGGTGCTGGGAAAACCCTGCACATATGGGTGTAAATGTCCTACAGCACCCCAGTCAGGGAACCCATATTGGAGTTGTGAGCCTCCATCTGACAATTAAAATCCCTCTGCAGCTGCTTCATCTCCCAGAGTTCGGTGAGTACCTGGCCATTATGTCTTGGGACTGATGATAGGCTCCCAAGTCTTGGTTGATGGGGGTCTGGTTGAGAGTGACCCCAGTGGCCTCACTATGCTAGCCAACAGAATCCCTCCTATGAGCCACACCCCCACTGCCCTGTACCATATGTGCCCCATACGACTGGGTCCTGGATGATCTGGAGCTAGTGGTCCTATGGTGTCAACATTACCCAGGACTGGGCGGCACGCGATCGGTGTTACAGTGGTAGAAACACAGTAAATGGATGCCTCGTTCAGCGGAGGTGTTAGAGCTGGGATGGTAGGTGTTGTGTGGACCCAGTGAGACACACTAGAGCTGTCTGCCCAGACTGAGCAGATGGACCACGATCCTCATCATCATCCTGATTACCAGGAGTGTTGTCCTCACTGAAGGCTTGAACCTTGGCTGGAGTGGAGGTCTCTTTATTGGCAGGTTCCTGACCATGAGCTCTGGCAGTTGAACCTATTGACAAATTGAGAACATTTTTACTAGTAAAAGTGTCTATTAAACATCCAAATCTTTTGAGACAAACAATGTAAAAAAAGGTATAGATTATTGTGAATATAGATTTCAGTGGTATTGAACATATTACCCTACCTTTTTCCAATTTCAAACAGTACAACTTCAAATAAGCAGATAAGATGTCCTGAAATGTTTATGAAGTGATTAGAAGTATAGCTAACATCTCCCAACAATTCACCCCAACATAGTGGAGAGGTGAAATGTGTAATTGACAATTCCAAGGCCTAGATGACTTCCAAACAGACATTTACACAACTTAGGGCCCGATTACGATTTTGTTAGGAAAGCATTCCCACCGAATCAGTTCCGGAATGCTTTTCGCACGACTCAGATTGGGGGAGTCCGATCGAGCGATTTGAATGCATCCAAATGCATCTGGAAACGATTCGGTGGGACTCCTATTGACTTCAATGGGAGCCTGTGTTCCGATCGTAAACATAGGCTCCCATTGAAAAAAGAGGTGGTTGGGGAAAGTCGGGCATCCTGTGGCGGGCACCCCATGGTGCCTGCCACACTGTGCATGCATGGGTAGGGGAGACCCATGGGTTACCCTGCAGCCTGATTTGGAGGGCCTTGGGTGAAGGGGGGCCTGCTACAGGCCCCCGAAGTCCGATTCCCACAGCCGTTTCGTCTCGGTCAAACCGATTCAGAACGGCTGTCCGAATCGGTCATCGTTCTCGCTCGTTTGGAAACCATCTCCATTGGGCTGTACTATTCAGCCCCGAACGTCTCTGGCTGCCTAAATCTCGTTCGGAACCGATGCGGACAGCCCGGACGGCTCCCTTACATCGTACTCGGTCGTCCTGAAAGGTGACCGATTTGGTCAGAAACAAGGCTTCCAAATCGGATTCGACCAAATCGAATGCTGTTCGGAGCCTTTCCTGACGACATCAAAATCGACCCCTTAGATGGATGTTTGGCATTAGTCATTATGTGAACAGTACAGAGTCAATTTCTGCAATTACCACTTATGTTCAGCATAGTAATTTTCATACAATTTTTGGGTCAACACAGTTTGATTTGTGAAACTCATGATATCAATTCAATTGGTTGAGAAGAACAGGAAAACATTCAGAAAAAAACACAAACCATTTTCAGCATTGAATAGGGATTGATTACTACATGACAATTTACCATCTGTGGAAATATGTTAAACGAGAGAAAATTAGCAATATGACACAACAAAATTAAGTTGACAAAACAGAAACAGGGCATCATGGTAGTTGTAGTCATTTCAAAGACAACTTCCCAACACTTGCAAAATAGTTAGTAGAACATACCTGTGGAAAATATGCAGGTGAAATGGGACAGGCACTTACAATATGACACACATATGGTAATAGATTATTTGGTGTGCTAACACTTACAGGCACCATCCTGTCATGTGACATGTAATGGAGATTGACACATGTAACCTTAGATGCAACATAATATATTCAAAAAAACAATCAAAATGATCTGATACTGATACTTTGAGGTTTATGTGTTAGGAAAATATGTGCAGAACACATTGGCTACAGCCGAGTTGCGAACAAACAGGACATTGAGGTTAAGTGGGACTTTGTAAAGTGTAACTTACCAGACTCCACTCCACCAGGCATTTCTGTCAAGCCTTCAGGATGTAGGATCTGCAAACCCATCTCCTCCCAGTTCATGAGTTTTAATGGGGGCCTGGGAGAACCACCACCAGTCCTCTGGGTTTCCAGGTGATGCTTGGAAGCCAGGAAACACGCCCTCCCACGCAGGTTATTCAATCTCTTCTTGATTTCCTCCTGTGTGCACAGGTTGTTTGCTACAGCTTTCACTCTGTCGACTATTCTGGCCAACATTCGCCTTTTCTGAGCTGGGGTGCATTTTGGACTTGGGCTCCAAACAATTGTGGCTCTACTCTTAAGATTTTCTCCACCATGACTAAAAATTCTCTCTCAGTAAAATGGGGATTTTTGGGCCCTGGCATTGTGCAAAGAAATATGATTAAATCAAATTAATTAACCACAAGGAAATAAACGAAAGAAGATAAAGGGACGAGATACAGGGAAACACAACAAAATAACCTCACCTAACTGGCAAATGTTCTGCTAGAAAATGTCATGGTGCGGTGGAATGGCAAAGGATCATGGTCTGAAATGTAGTGGGTTTTATAGTGTGGTATGCAGTTGTTTCCATTTGGCCAATGGACATTAGGTGTGATATACTAGCATCTATCCAATGGCCACAGTGCTGGGCAGCAACACCGGAACTCGCCATAGAGCCTCGCTCCACATTGCTGCAGAGCGGACAACATGCCCTCGCAGCCCCTTCCCCGCTGATTTTAAGCTCGGGACTTCAACAAGCCCACACCACCCTTGATCTCCTGGATCCCCTTTTAATTAAGGCTTTGTCATCTCGGGCCCACCCAATATTCCCTTATTCCGGCCTCCGTGCCAGTGACCACCGACAGTTCCACAATTGTCTACACCAGTCATCGGACCCTCGCAGCCAGGCTCGTCCCGGCATCACTATCCTCATTTCACCGGCCGGCTGCCTAACCATTTTCCCGCCATTGTTTCGCGTGGTTCTGCTACCCCTTGGGACCGTCCATCGGGAGCGTGCTTTGAGCAACTTCGCAGGCATTTGCTTTATGCTTAAGTCCTGATGATGACCCCCTAACCTGGTTGGGGATCGAAACGTCGTCGACACTTACATCTTAAACTCATAACTAAAATTAATGAATTCGTTGAGTACTAGATGTTATTGTGACTTCCACCAATTTGCATTTCACTTTGCAAGTCACTTTTAAGTCACCTGCCTGTGGTAAGGAAATCGGCTGATTTCCCAATACCCTTTCACGCCCTGCTCACTCACTGATTGTATACTGTTCTGTTGCTAATTTTTTGTCTATTTAATATTAAATATTGTCTATTTAGACAGAAACAGACCCAATCTTGATTGTAACTTTGTGGTTAATTACGTTAACTTATGTTACAAGGGACCGCTGTCTCTTAGAAATTTGCTAGGAGACTGCCAGCACAACTGTGATATCTAAATCTGCTCGGCAGGAACCAACCACCCTGGCAGCGATGGAGTACTGTTTGCCAGCATTGAAGCCCACCGCGTCTGCAGTGGTGAGCCGCAACTATGGCGGGAACCACCCTGTCAACGCAGAGGGTGAGTCAGCCTGCATGCATCTAAATACAGCGGGCGAAAGACCATCAACTTGGCGGAGTACTGGAGACCGCTGCCAAGATCTAAATCAAGCCCTAAAATTTACAAGTTATGTTTAGGAGCACTATCTATAACTCAAACAAGAGCTATGTGAACCATGATGCATTAAAGTAAAATAACATTAACAGGGCCTCTTGGCTATTCAAAGAGTTGTTTCCATGAGTAAAGTAAGAGTAACATGCAAACAATGAGGCAGTAAACAATGTTTTTCTTACGTGAATTTCACTCTAGTGTCCTATAAAACTGGACTTTGACCGTTGCTCTGTGGCAATAAATGTATGAATTTGCTTTGATTAGTGCAGTTGCTACAAATAAAATGAGTTATCGGCCAAATTTATTTTCACTGCCAGTTCTTGTGTATTTACAATTCATATGGCAAGAGAAAGTCCCAAAATTGTTCTTAATCCTTCTATTGTATACTTCTAAACATCTAACTTGCTTTCAGTCTATGAAAATGGCTTAAACCTTGCACTTCATTCCAGTTTTCATTGTGCTTTAAAATATTTGCCTCATTGTTCAGATAGGTAGAAAAAGAGTCCACACCTGCAACAAATTGGGAAAGTGGAAATAGGCATACATGAAATTTGTGTACTTGAAATGTATTGAAACTTCTAGGTACTCATGATAAAGTGTTTCCACATGTGCAGTTCTGAGTAACAAATAATGAATGTGAATGAATCATTTTCTTATGAATATAGTCATAACTGATGAGGTTGTATTTGATTTTTTTTTATAGATGTTAAACTTATAAATAATAACATAGGGCCTTATTACAATGTTGGGCGGACCGCCACCGACAAGCCGCTGGTGGCGGTCTGCCCGACAGACAGATCATCGGTCCGACTCCCTCATTTGGATTCATGCAGTCGAACTGCAGAGGTCGGGGGAAATATCGCTGCCTCCGACAGGTTCCAAGATCCCATCGGGGTGGCAGTAAGAATCCTATACCTACAATGGAGGCGGTTCCTGCGTAGGCACCGCCGTAGGGATTAGGATGTCCCTTTCTGACTGCTTTTTCATGGCAGTCTCACTGCCATGAAAAGGAAGAGGCCCGAGGTGCACATGTAGTGCACATCACACATACATGCACTGGGTGGCAGGCACCACATGGTGCCTGGCAAACAGTGCATGGATGTGCACAAAGTGCTTTTTTCTACTGTGGCTTGTGCTGTGGACCTTTTCCTGGGCTGCAGCACAAGTCACAGTAGAAAAAAGCACTTTCTGACCCCGTGCTGGTGGTCTGATCATAATAGGGTGGGTGGGATCACCCACTCACTTTTGGACGGTCTACTGCCTGATACAATGGTTGTCGGCAGTCCGACCGACCGCCATCTTAATTAGGGCCATAGTTTTGTTATGCCACATTTTGGCAAGAAGATACCATTTTATTAAAGATTTTGCTCGTTCTGCTCCTGCTCATTTCCCCCTCCCAATGATAGACCCCCGGGAGTTCTTTCTCCCCACAGTTCCCACGGAGCAGAGTGTAATGTGACGTAACTGATCGTTTCTTTAGAGAGTTTTGTGAATTAAGTTTTCCATCATGTTCCTGATGTAACTTTTTGAAGGACACTTCCGCTGGAAGTTCCGATGCCTGCTTGTTAGCACATTAGTGTCTTGGTCTTTGTTAAAGAAGGTTTCATATTATGTGTTGCATCTCTAGATTTCTGTTGCTGTGGAAGGTAATGGAATATTCTTTATTCTTTTTAGAAGTTGGTTAGTGTTACAGATCTTATTGTGATGATCAATTTTCTGATGTGTCTAAAATGTGCTGTTGATGATCATGCTATGCTGAATCTGCAGTTTTGCCTAATTGTTTATGTGTAAAAAGTGTATAAACCCACCTGGTTTTATGTAGTTGGGGGCAACTTTTATTTTTTCTCATGAAACTCTGTCCAATTGGATGACTTTTACTTTTCCTTACTAAAGTCTCTCCATTTGGGCATGATTTTCATTTTTCTCACATTTCTATACACTTGTTTGGTGACTTTCCCTGTTAGAAATGTTGTTTAACCTGCCAATTATGGATACTTCTAACGGTTTCTGATTTCAGACTTTGTATATCTGTATTTGTGTCTTCATGGCATGTACTGATTTCTGTCGACCATTTAGAAGGAAAAAAGGAAATTTGGAACCATGCCAAAGGTCCAGCGCTGCAGAGACTACTAAGATAAGACAAGCTGAGCATTCCTGTATGATTTGGAGTGTAAGTATGAATATGAAGAATTGATTTATGAATACGTATTGGAGTGTGAGTTTAAGAGATAGATTTCTGTTTCTGTTGTGAGTAGTTCAGATATGCAATCATGACTGTGGGTTCAATTAGAGGATTGATCACTGTTGTGTTGATGTATCATTCATTCATATTTGTGAACAGATTTGAGGTTCTATTGGTTGGTGTGGTTATCAGATTCGTCAAAATCCAAGATCTCGAGATGCATAAATAGTACTTGTGTGTAATTGTAGTGTGTAGAGCAAAGAGCTACTGACACATTTATAGGGATTCTGAACTAACAATTTATTGTTTTCCTTCATTATATGTCTAATTTTGGTTGGTGTACTTTGTTCTTGGGCACAGAGCAAATATAATGACTAGGCTAGATTGTCAATGGATGGAGTCTACCTACTGTGAAATGTGTTTACACAGAGCTTTTCATTTCATGTTCTCCATATGGAGTTTTGCTCTTGATTCTGAAGTTCCATAGTTTTGATTGAATTGTCTTTATTCAATCTATTGCTTTTTTCCTTCCTTTCCAGGGTAAACAGACAAGAGGCATATTTAGTTAATTGAGTTTGAGATGAACTTTGGGTTGTTTTAAACAGAAAAAAAGAACGAGAAGTTTTTTAGTAAAGGCTAAGGTTACTGTAGTGCCTTTGGAGGGTCATAAATTACCTACAGAAGGAACACCAGCCTACGAAATGATGAAAGAGAATCAGTACTACAGTTTTAACTGTACTTAAAAATGGAAGAAATATACAGCACATAAAGAAACTCTTCAATTTCCTAGAGGTAGAGGTAGACCAGAGTGGCCCATATGTTGATGGAGAAGTCAATGGCCATCCTGTTTCATTTCAATTTCAATACAGGGGCTATCTATTCTACAGTTAATTCTATGGAAGATCCAAACCTACCCCTCTCAGGAAGAGAAGTCCAAGTTGTAGGGATCAGTAATAAGTAAATTGGTAATCGGGTTACAGCATAAGCTCCAGTTAAAATTGGCCAGATGGAAAGTAAACATCAGTTCATTTTGTGTGACTCGAGACTAGTGAATTTACTAGGATTGGATTTATTGTGTAAAATGAAAGGTGTCATATATCCTGTTTCAAGTTCCATAAGAGGCAGATTGGTATACAGTTTTTGACTTATGCCAGGCATTCTTCTCCATTGCCCTTCATGAAGAGTCTCAGTTCCTCTTTGTGTTCCAATTTTTAAATAAAGTTCTCGTGTGGTGTAGAGTCCCACAAGGTTATACTGAAAGTCCTTCAATATTCTTGTACATCCAGAGGAAATATTTAGAGAGTTTATAATTGCCATGCAATTCAGCCTTGGTGCAGTATATTTAAGACCTACTGGTCACATCAAAGACAAAAGAGGACTGTAAGCTTGATACAATTGCCTCGTTCGATCATTTAACTGATAATGGAATATTGTAAAAAGGAAGTCATTTATCTTGGACATCATGTTGAAAAGGGTGTGAGAAAAGTCTTTGAAAGAATGCATTTATGCTATTCTGAAACTGAGTCAGCCAACCATCCAGAGGGAGGTTCTGATGTTTCTTGGAATTGTTGGATACTGTCATCAGTGCATTCCAAACTGGTCCCTGATTGCAAAGCCTTTAGTGAGATTGGTTTGATGTGATATCCAAGATCTGGTGCCAAATTATGATAAATGCATTGATCCATTCAAAAAATTGAAAGAGACTTTGTGGCATGCGCCCGCACCCGGGATGCCTAATTACAATTTGATGTTTTTCTTATTTTGTCATGAAAAGAATGGATGTGCACTTTCAATCCTTACTCAAAAACCTGGAGGGATAATGGGCCAGTGGCATATTTCTCTGCTGTTTTGGATCCAGTAGCTGCGAGTGTTCCAGGTTGTTTACAATTGGGTGCAGCTATTCGCTTAACCATTGAGCAGAGTGAAGAAATTCTAATGGCTCATACTTTCATTATCTCTGTCCCACATTTGATTGAAACCATTTTAACAAGGACTCAGCATATGACATATAGCGGACTGACTTGTTATGAGCAGATCATACTTGCAGCAGAGGACATTTCTATTTGGAGATGTAATACTTTTAACCCAGTATCACTGCTTCCAATTTCAGACAAAAATTGTGAAGACAGGGAAAGTGATGATGACAATGAATTAGACCATGATTGTCTCAAGGTGGCCGAACTATGCACAAGGCAAAACCGGTTATTAAAGAAACACCATAAGAAATGGCTGACCTTACAATATTTGTTGATGATTCCTGTTTAGGACCAATATGGAGCATTGAGAGATGTCTATGCAGTGCGTACTACTTCTGAAACATTAGAAGCATCTTCTTTACCAAATGTATCTTCGGCACTGATGGCAGAAATAATTGCTTTAAGAGGAGCTTGCTGCCTATCAAAGAATTTGAATGTGATGATTTACACCAACTGCCATTATGGTTTTCGCGTGGTTCATGATTATGGACAATTAAAGTCAAAAACAGGATTTATGACATCTTCTGCAGCTCCTTTAAAAAATTGTGTGTATATATTAGATTTTCTAAATGCCATTTAGACACTAAATGAAGTAGTTGTTGTGAAGTGCACACCTCATAAATCTGGTAAGGACACAATTACTCTTTGAAACAGATATGTTTAGCAAATGGCCAAATATTGTGCATGATAGGAAGAGTCAATTGTGCAGGAAAATGAAATTATAGAATAGGAAACTCATTCAGTGCACAGTGTAAATAATGTGGATTGTTTCTTTATGGATTAAATGCAGAGTTCATTGAGTGAATTGAGAGATTTGCCGAAAGATGCTCGAGAAAATCATAAAACAAAATGGGAGAGAATTTTTTTTTTCATGATTTGTATGTCAATGCAGAACAAAATTACATACTACCTGATATAATGGGTTTTTTTTGTGACTATTCTGGAATAATTTATTGACCCCAAGCACACTTTGTTCTACAAAGTGCACTCTACTCAACTCTCTTAATAAGAAGGTCCAAATCTGGCAAAGTGAACACAGTCATTTTTCTGGCATTTACCGCTGAGACATTTTACACAGTAGGCGAAACACTGCTTTCCTAAGCTATTTTTAAAAATGTATTAATGACATTTCATCAAGTAGTGTCCATATACCACAAATATTGTAAAGACAAATGCAGAACACCCCTCCCCCCTCCTGACCCACCCACGCTCTACCTTTACTGTACCAATCTTAGTTAACAGGGTTGTAAATTGGCTTTTAAGAACATTCTAGAAATCATGCAGACACTGTCATTGATACAAGCATTTTCCATCATATACAGTCTAGGGTCTTAGACACCTAACATATCAGCTGAGGCCGGACATCATGGTATCTCATAACACTACACAGTATACCACCACATTTTCTAAAACCTGGATAGCAACAGTCAAGGGTGGTCTAGTGTCTGGGGGATCAAGTAAGTCTGCCAGCATGGCAGCCCATCCCTGTAAATCGTCTGGCAGCTTTACATCCTTCCTATATTTATGCATTTTCCCCAGCCCAGCAACTGCTCATTCAGCCACATCTGCCACCCACACCCCGCGAGGGGTAGGGGAGAGCCAATGAATGGCCATTTGTCATTTTTCCAGGAGTAACCCTGGTACAAGGAATTTCCTACTCAGGGCCTTTTTTCCATTTTTTTACAGACAGGTAGCAAACCCAGAAGACATTGCTTATGGTTCCTCAGGACCACCCAAACCATAGCCATGTGCAGCAGGTCTGTCACAGTCTGCCAGTATGAGTTTAATGCCCTACATCCCCATACCATGTGGAAGTCCACTTGTTCTGGAGTGAATGACATTATACTGATTCAATTTAAACCTCACATTAGCTGTGTTTTTTTGCACCGCTGCACGCACTAAGTACCACTCTCTCTCTGTAATTTGTTCTCCTGGCACAGCCTGCCATTTATCCAGTATTGATAATGGTCCATTGAGAACATATTCTTGGAGTGCCCTGTATGAAAAGGAGATCAACCGCCTCCCGCCCGCCATATTCAACAGTATAGCTAGTGTACCAGACTCCTGAGGAGCCTCAGGGAATGAGGGCCATATGCCGCGAGCAGTGGCCGCCAACTTGGCAAATTGCAAGAATTGCCCCTGACTGAATTGGAAACTCTCCACAGCATCCTGTAGTGTTATGAATCTATTGTTTGGGTACGGATTTCAGAGTGTAGTATAGCCTCCCACACGCCAATGTTCTAAAGCCATTGTCTGCTTCATTTGAAGGAAGGGCTGTAGGGACCATATAAGCATTTCTGGTGATTAAGGTAGGTGCTTGATCACTCATCGAACTGCCCCTTCCCATGCCGTACAAACCTTACCAAGCACATAAGGAGCTGCTTTAGGGACTCAAGCCCCAGCATTAGGAGCTCCAAAAGGGGTGTGTCCCCATGGGTGCCCCTAAGTAAGCATTTTTCCAAGTTGTCCCCCTCATCAAGCAAGTGCACTGCATGTTGTAGTATGGCTGCAAGATAATATAATTCCAGATCAGGCAGCTCAAACCCCCCTCAGTTCCAAGGCCATTTTAGGGTGGACAAATTCACTCTCTTCCTCCCAGATGCCCAAATTAACTTAACAATAATTTTGTTGAGTTCCAAAAAGTATTCCCTGGGGATGTCAAATAGTGTGCCCTTCAACATGTACAGGGAACCGGGTAAGACCACCATTTTGACTAGGGCCACCTTACCTATCAAGGGCAAATGCAGCATATTCCAAATTTTAATTGAGGGCTGAGGCCCATCCATAACTCTCCACATATTCAGCAACAGAAAGGTCTCCGCTTGTTTTGCAATTTGTATACCAAGATATCGTGTGCTCACTGTCTCTCAACAGGGAGCACTAAATGGGGAAGATGGCCACTCCGGGCCTCTCCCAGAACACCCACAGGAAGAAATTTAGTTTTGGCATGATTATCATAGAGCCCAGATAGTTCCTGGAACTCCTTCAATGTCGCGAGTAAGATAGGTACAGAGTACTCCGGTTGTCTCATGTATACCAATGCATCATCCGCATATAGAGAGATCACATGTGTGGTGTCCCCTTTGGTCATTCCCCACCCAAGCATCACCATTCTCAAACGTGTCACCAGCAGTCAACCGCAAGAGAAAATAGTAACAGGGAACACCTCTGTCTGGTCCCCCTTTGAACATGAAATTGGGGCAACACCGTTCTGACCCTCACCATTGGTTCCTTATAAAGCAGCTGCACCCATTTAATGAACCCCTCTCCCAGTCCGAATTTGTGTAAAACCTGCCATAAATAGTCCCACGATAGGGAGTCAAAGGATTGCTCCACATCAAGGAGAGCCAAAGCACATGGCTCCTACCATAGTTCGGGTGCGTGCAGTTCCAAAGACAACCATCTGAGGTTGCACAAGGTGTTTCTATGAGGGAGAAGTCCGCACTGGTCCTCGTGCACCCATGCTCTCATGTGGTCGAGTAACCTTGTGGCCAGTGGTTTAACTTAGAATCTTCGCATCTATGTTATGCATGGATAGGGGGTTATATGAAGAGACTCTAGTGTTCCTATCGGGTTTAGGTATCATAACTATAATCGTCTCTCTCATTGAGAACGGCAGTCTTGCCCTCTGCAATGCCTCCTGATACATCACCAGCAAACGCTCCGGTAGGAGGTTAGCTTTTTTCTCCTAGAACTTGGCTGGTAGCCCATCACGGCCAGGTGCTTTAGATGTTCAAAACGCATGTATTGCTGACACAATTTCTTTCTTAAAATGTGGCACATCTAAAAGAGATTTGTTTTCCTCTGTCAGACTAGCCATTGACGAATCCACCAAATATGCCGACACATTAGCAGTGGAGGCAGTGCACGATTGTGTATACACCTTTCGTCAGGGACATCATAAGGATTTTAGGGGGCCCTGGGCCAAATACATTTTGGGGACCCCTGTTCAGAACAGCTCTGAATTTATGATCCAATTTCAGCTTTTTCAAACCCTTGTTGGCCAGGTCACTGACAGTGCAGAGGCACACTCGTCCAAATTATCAATGTGTTTCCATCCAATATTCAGGGATAGAGATTTGTCTTTTCAATATTGTAATTTAGAGCAACAGTTCACTAATATTATTGTGACTCGCTCCCATTTCTAATATGCAAGGTTCTGTTTTTTTGTAAAAGGGACTTTTTTATGGATGTTGCATGGTACTGAAAAACATAAACACAACATTTTGCTACAAAATAATGTCTGTAACAAACTACCACACATTACAAGAGTAAAAATAAATTAAATGAAAATGATATTTAAAACAATCTTTGTTTGAAAATCATTCAAGGTCATCAGGGCAGGACTGCGTGGAGAACAGAGCTAGATCTGTCAGGGGCCCCCTGAAAGTCTGGGGCCCTGGGCCACAGTCCACTTTGCTCATGACTTAAAACATCTCTACCTTCTGTAAGTGTTCAGCGAAGACTTTGGTTATGCCCTGTTGGGAGTTCACTTCACGACCTCTAGAATCCCTCACCACCACCACTGGTGCCTTCTGCACATCAATGCAGAGCAACATGGCCAACATTCAACTAGCTTTGTCACCTTCCACAGGCGATGTCTGTACGTAGTATGCACAAAGGCATCAAGTCTATCGCATTTTTCTAAGAGTTCTCTCTTAACATCCTTCCATTCCCCCAATTTCTGAGGGGACACTGCCAACTCGACGCCCAGTACCTTCAGTTTTTTCTCATGCAAGTTTAACATACGGGTAAGCTGCATTTTCACCCTATATAACTCCTTCACGTATTCCCCCCTGACTACCACCTTCATAGCATCCCACTCCGTGGCTTGAGCACCAATACTTTTCCAGTTTTCGTCAAAGTAATGATCTAATGTCTCAGAGAAAGTCTGAGCAAGTATGGAGTCAGTTAGGGCTTCAGCTGTCATCCTCCAGAGCGGGACACTCAGAACCATCTTTCTAGTTCTATGAGAGAACAAGAGTGGGGAATGATCAGATACATATGGTGCCTGATATAAGATGTCAGCAATATCATGTATCAGAGCTGCAGTCGCCAAACAGTAATCTTGTCAACTATATGTCCTAGTTGCCGGGGTGTAACAGGAGTAGTAATGTTGCAATGGATCGTGCTTCTTCCATACGTCCCGAAGATCAAGCCCCCATATTAACTCCCATAGGGCCCGGTCATTCCGGGTTTCGTGTCTGCCCATGGGGATCACAGTCAAGCTTGCCATTGAGCACACAATTAAAGTCTCCAACCACAATTGCTTTATGGCCTAGATGAGCAGCGGCTACCCTCATGAGCACCGCGTAAAAGTCTGAATCATCAGTCTTAGGGGCATAAACATTTATAATACTCAGCACCCTAGAATCCAACGTACCAGACACTACGACATAACGACCCTCTGGGTCCACCACTACCCCCCTGGCTGCAACTGGGATACCAGGAGCCACCCACACCACCACCCCCCTGGCATAACTAGAATAGGAAGTCGCAAATATCTGGCCACTCCGTCGCTTACAGAGCTGTCCATTACAGTCTCCCGAGGTGTGTGTTTCTTGGAGGAGGGAAACTGTAATTCCATAACGCTTCAAGTATATATGTACTCTCCTCCACTTATTTAGGTGTCCAAGACCTCACATTCCAGGTTAAAAATGTTGAGCACTGATCCATCTCACAATATGCATAAATAGGAACATCCTCCACCCGCCTTTCTCAATCCACCCATAGAGCAAGCCAACTCCATAGATCTTCTCTTTTTTACAGCAAAGCATATTAGAGCTCCCCAACTTACCCCTACCAAACCACCCGACAAAGAACCAATAACTTGTCCTCCCTCCCTGCGGCAGTATGTTCAAACGACAAAAGCCCAGTGCTACAAGGCTAAAACTCAGAGCCCACTGCACCACCCACCCCAATGAGGCAGAGGCCTTTACCTCTACGTTGCAATTCGCAGAGAGCCTAGCATCACGCCGGTGCAGTGTCAATGAGACCGTAACCCTAAATCTCTCCTAAATAAGCAGCAGAGAGTATGCCGGCCGCCTACACAAACATACAAGCATAACAGAATCGTATGAAAATCAAAGAGCCATCACATTACTTTTCTAAGTGAATATAGTATGAAATACAAACAGTAAAGTGAGCAATGGCATCCCCCCAAGACTCCAAAGTGTAGAGCTTTCCCTCAAAGTACAAGCCCCCAAATATCCAGTGCAAGCAGAAGTATAAATTCTGGTTCCTTAGCCATTAGATCACAGCAGTTCAGTGAAATACCCGGGCCTTGAATCTCTCAAAACTTCTTGCAAGTCAGTAGCCAGCAGCCCTAGCAACTGAGGCCTTCAACACCCCAGGACCAAAGCCATCCATGGAAGCAGCGCTTCTAAGTTCCCGTGTCTGTGCTGTCGCCGGAGGCTGTCTCTGTCCCCACCATGCTGGTGGAAGGATTCCACAGTGTCCGTTACATAGTTGGAGTCGTGGACTGTAGAATCGGGGTGTACCACTATCGGTCCAGTTTGTTTAGCCCCAATACATGTCTCGGATACAGCTGAGCTTCACCACGATCTTGTACTTCATTGAGGGGCTTTTTTGGAGGGTCACACTTTCTGCCCGAGGGAGTACTCCGCTTCACTCCCCCCAGCGTGTCTATCCAGTCATTGGCCACCTCCGGGAGTCAAAAAAGTGTGCTTTTCTATTGTGCTGCACTCCGAGCCATGCAGGAAATGTCAAACCATATCTAAGGTCAAGGTGCTGCAGATGCTTTTTTGTAAAGATGAAACCTTTCCGGTCTCCTGCTCCTTTCGAGTATAATCCAGAAATATCATAATGTTTCGTCCCGGTGTCTAGGCATACCATGCACCATAATATGTTGTAGGATAAAGTTGCAGTCTCTGTAATTGAAAAGCCTTGCGATGAGGGAATGAGGTGGTACCCCCGGTTTAGGTTTCAAATCCAGCGCACAGTGAGCTCTTTCAATGGTAAAAAAGTTTGATCATTTCCGGGGTTTCAAAATGTTGGCTATCCACCCCTCCACAATTCTACAGACTGTCCCTCCGCCCTCTCTGGGAAGACTATGAAATGCAAATTATTTCTTCGAGACTGCCCCACCGCATCCTCAATGAGGTCCTCCATATGAGTAGTAGCTGCACAGAGATCAACAATCATCTTTTACAATGATTCCACTTCTTGCTGTAATTCGGTGTCAAGTCCCTCAGCCATTGACACTTGTTCCGACATGTATCTGAAGTAGACTCAGAGCAGGCCAACCTCTGTGGCTACCGTTTTCCATTTTTACAAACATTTCCTTCTTAGAACTCGTAATGGCAGCCATAATGTCCACCATCGTTGGGGCACTCTGGTCAACAGGTGGATCCTGCTCTGCAAGCTATTCTGCCGTTGCACCTGTGGGCACTGGGTGAGTATAATTATCCAGTTTGTTAGACTGCACCATCTTCCCAGGTTTATCTTTCGCCATACTGCACCCCTAAGGAGACCCAGGTCCCCGCGACCAGATCAGCAGGAGTGGTGTCCATAGGCTGAAGGCAATGCTCCAGGGTGCGCCCCCCACCCTGTGAGACAGTGTCTAAGTAATCCGGCCCCCCTCCATGTCATGGTTCCCCCAACCGCTCACCTCTGCGCAGCTATGAAGGCAAGCACCAGACTCTATTGTCAGTGGGCAGGCCGTTGTGTTCTGCATGTCACCTGCTCTTCCCTGGGCTCCTCCACAGGTCCTGGACTGCACTCTGCAGCCCCCCCCGGGGGTGGCTGTTCCCACAGGGGACACCCGAACCACCAGTAAGGTTCACCTACTTCCAATCAAGAAAGAAGGGCAGGGCCACACTCGCATGCCCCCCCCCAGTGCAACCCCAGGACCACCTCCCAGCAAGTCACTTTCAATGACACAGGGTTGGGTCCAGGATGCCCCTTCAAGCTCCGCTGTTCTGGCTGGCCCCATCCCGGCACCAGACAAGCAGCATCACGCAACATGCATCACACAGCAGTTCCCAGTGTGAGCAGCAGGTCGCAGCTCGCCTCACATCCCAAGAGGAGCAATAATAGGCCACTCAGCCTCACCAGGCCACACAGTGTGCAAGGGCGGAACATGAGTTTCATCACTTTTTATAGACTTGCGGAAGCTGTACCAGTTGTCTTCGTGTTATGAGATGTGTATTTGCACTCTTGGGCGACTTAGTGGTATTTCTAAAACTGTGAATCCTGTTACCACAACTGTAAATGAACTCACATGGTGCGTTTTACTGAGTAATTGCAAATATAATTAGATCCCTTTACTCCAAATTGGACATTAATGAAATCGGTACCAAAGTATTTGATACAGTTTCAATATAATGGTTTGCACTCTCTGTTTGAAAGTTTGGAATGAATTATGAAGAAATAAAAAAGATAAAATATATTGTTTTTTAAAAATGTTAATCACTAAATGGTCAGGCATTATAGTAATTATAATTGTTTCTTTCTTTTCATGCTAATTTCATAAAAGCTTTTTTAGTTTGGTTTTGAATTATAAGCCGGCATGGACAATAGTTTGTCAGTCACAAGATGGCCAACACTCTTTCTACCATTGACATTCTCTATTGCCATGCTTTAACATCAACGTAGCAATACGACTAGTTTGTAATGGGTCTATAAAAAATGAATAACAGTGCATATGATCTCAAGTCTTTTTAGGCTATATATTTTGCAATATACTAGTAGAATAAATCGAATCACTCTCTTATATTGTAGAGGCTCTGATAATATTCAATGGTTGTATAAGTACCCGCTATAAGATGGCCGACGTCTTTTACCTGTTAGTGGTCCTTTCACCATGTCCATAGACGATATTGTAATCCAAACGGCTTGTTCGGTGGGGTATTAAAATGATTGGAAACTGTATATTCAGCTTTGAGCTCTTCAAATTGGACGTACCTTCTCGCTCTAACCAGATGAGATGCTCTCAGTAATAGGGCAACCCGATTATAGCATTAGTGACGCGATATTTATGCCGATGACAAACTATAGTTTTGCTGCGGTCGAAAATTCTTTAAGAGGTTACTGAACTAGCAGTTTGTAATGACGTTTGTTTCCCTTCCAAACATACTTTAGATTATGTTCAACGCCTGAATAGGTGTCTGCCTCGCCATTGCGACTGACTTAAATGAGAAAATATCAGGAATTTTAAAGATGGGCGAAAGAATATCACTTTGACGGCGCGTACTGGAAGGGTGAGCGTTTTCACTAGCACATGTCCTGAAACTCTGAATCTCTATGGGTCTTCTCTTTTAAAGAACACTATAAATTTCTATGATTTATAGGATGTGGAGACGGTGGGTTTATTAAACCTGAAATCAAGTTATATTGGACGTTAGATTGGTGGATACGATTGAAATACTGTGGAGCACACAGCGTTTGCCGATGCGGTGTAGATACGAATTAAGTGTAAATCGGTAAGGGCGCTTTGGTGGTCGTTTGACATCTAGTATATTTAAATAACAGAAAAATCCAATACTGAGATAAAATTTATTCTTTTTTCTCTTGTTGTTTCGACGTCTAATACACAGATCTGATTAACTTTGGAGTAACTGATGCTTCATATGTTTGAGTAATTGGATTAACTAATACTTAACCGTTGGTGAGATCTATGCTCTTTACATATAAGAGGCTATGTGAGTGTGGTGCACCTATGGCAGAATAATTTATGACACTTTATTAGAACTTGCATTTATGTGCATATTTTACGAAGCGTCTTTATGTTTCAGTCTCTATTGAATCAGATGCAACACTGTAACTTTGTGATTATATCCAATGGGAAATGGAGGGTAGGAGAGGTCCTTCCGTAGTCACGGTTTGAACTTCTAGATGTAAGAACTTGCCTCACAGTTGGGACATAAACATTATAAATAGAGGCAATTGAATATGTAAAGCACCACGGTTCCTATTGATTAATTAGAGAAAAGACAATTTTCACATAGTGAATTACAATATACATAGGAACGTGGAGATTGATTGACACAACAATAAAAGTGTGCTATTGAAATATTAAGATTACATTAAAGAAACTGTTCAAAAATTATACGTGGTCTAATAGTGTCTATAAGGAATTCATTTCAAGACATGTACTGTTGATTATACCCCATTCAGGGTTTTTTTAATGTAAAGACAATTTGTTTTTTTGTAATCATTGATGTATGTTATGTATTTTGTGTTGTTGTTTTACTAAAGTCATGTTTTATGTGTATATTTTTTAACAGCCCTGAAGAAGTCCCGTGATATTGGGATGAAACGCGTAGGCTGTACTTTGTTATAAATGTACAATGATATGAAGCTCTATGAATAAAAGAAAATATTAAGGATATGAAAAAATCTTTTTCAAAAGAAAGAAGTTGCTGTTTTGTCTTTTTTATAAAAGAGATCTCTATTGTGGTTGCATAATATATGCTTTTTGTCTTATAAGATTAAGGTTTTTGACTAATATAAATATCATGTATGGTTACTGTGCTCCTCTACCCCTGTTGTCTTGCAATTTGTAAATTCCGGGGTTTTTTTGGTAATGGTTGACCCAAAAGTGAGCACTGCAGAATAATTTGGATTAACAGTGTGTGGCGAGTGTATACCACAACCGTTTGTCCTGCTGCTATACATTGTAAACAGTGGTTTTGCCAGCATCTGTTTCCACTTCGAATATTTAAAATACTCAAACCATGAGCTAAGGCTGTATTTGGTAACACCACCACTCATACTGCAACAATGAGTGGCAATAACACGAGCAGTAATGAGGGCTTGAATCACAAATTTATGAAATTGGAAAGATTAAAAAAAAATAGAACTTTCCAAATGGTGGGACGGTGTGACTTTAAAGAAGTATTTGGAAAACAAAAAGATACCATGGGGACTACGTATCCTCGCTTTTCCAAACTTTGATGATTTGGATAGCGATTTATTGCAAGAATGGGAAGATAATCTATTCAACAGTTCAGCCACCATGATGAATATATTGATTAAGCATGCAGAAAGGAAGTCAGTTAAGCTAACAGATGAAATAATGGAACTAGAGAAGGAAAGATTGGATTTGAATTTAAAAGAGGCCACTGATGAGAACTACGGCATTCTAAAGGAACAGATCACTAAACATCAGAACATGATTAGAGATAGAAAGATGTGTAAGATCTTGAGGGATGATCGTGATTATAATAACAGTAGAGTGTATACCTTTGCCAAAAGATTTGATCAGGCAGCCATTTTACAAAAACAGATCTAACAGGATAATCCCGTTGGACTTGCTAGTGGGGAAAGTAGCTCAGATGTGTCCTCTGTAGATGATCTATCTGGCCCCTCCAAGCCTACATTCAATCCAGAGGGCTCTTCTACTTTTTCAGAGGAACTGAAATGATACCGTATGAATGTCAAACAGAATCCAAATTACACAAAACAAGGAGAGGGGGCAGAAGAGGCAAATCAAGAAAAAACAGATAAACAAACCGGGGTAAGGACACGATTGCAAACGAAAGGGAAACAGAGTGGCATAAATACTGGTCTAGAAACAAGTAATGTTGTGAATTTGATTGTAAACTTGTCCGATTATGTACTCAATGAGCATGAGATTAATGTTTTGAACAACGGCCTAGGATTTTGTCCCACTAATATCTGTGATTTTTCAGAGGTGCAGATAGATGTATTCAAATTTGTAAGATTGTTGAAGCTAAAGAGCTTTTTTGCTCTAAACCCTGGAAAGATTTATGACACAAATAAAAGTATTAAATTATCAGACATGACCATTTTTGATGTTAAAAATGTTCAGTGTTTACTTTCTCTAAATGAGGAATGTGATATTAATGAAGTGTTAAAAGAAATGCAAATACAACCTGACCTATCCAGTGATAGCAAGCTCAGGCCTAAGTCGAAATTTGTACCTCAAAGTACTCAGTTAAGTGGGATAGAATTATTTCACAAATGAGTTATGCATGATTTGTATGCATTGGAGGATAGAACTAGATTTACAAGTAATAAAAGGCTCGGGAAGCAGAACCTAACCAGAAGTGAGTTCTCAGTGTTAAATACTCTTAAATCTAACACTTCCCTAATAATTCGAGAGGCAGATAAAGGGGGCAATGTAGTGGTGATGAATCATTCCCAGTATCACACTGAAGTTTTAAGACAACTTAACAACATCACATGCTACAGAAAGGTTTGCACCAACAACCCTATTCCAAGGATTAAGATTCTGATTAATGAGAAGTTGGCACACTGGCATGGGTTATGTCTCCTTATGGATCTAGAGTATAGATTCCTCAGGATAGAATGTCCTAGATATCCGTGTTTATATATGCTCCCAAAAATTACACAAGGTAGCAGCATTTCAACGGGTCGACCCATCATCTCGGGGATCGGGTCACCGACCGAACACATCTCGGAATTTGTGGATGTCTATTTAAAACCTTTTGTTGTAAATTTGCCCTCATATGTGAGAGATACAGGGAACATTTTACAAAAATTTGAAGATGTAGTATGGGACCAAGAATGTATGATGTTCGTAACATTAGATGTGGAAAGTCTTTATACTTGTATACAGAAAGATTTGGGTCTTATTGCTTTAGACTCCTTTTTATCAACTAGAAGTGCTAACTTTTTTGAGCATTCAGAAATGCTAAAGAACTAGCAGACATTAGTCTTTCAAATAACTACTTTCTATATGAAGGTGAATGGTATCATCAGTTGCAGGGAACTGCTATGGGGTTCTGGTTTGCTCCCTCTTATGCCCACCTGTTTATAAGTCGGTTTGAGAGGAGGCATGGCTGGGCCCTAAGGGCATCAGAGTGGATGGAATATGCCCATTTCTGGGGACGATTCATTGATGATATCATATTAATATGGACAGGGTCCTTGACACAAATGGAGGAATATTTTGTATATTTGAATGACAATGACTTCAATGTGAGATTTAGTATGAATAGTCACAGAACAAAGATAGCCTTCCTGGATGTTTTACTATACATTAAAGACAACAAGATTGAGAGTACTCTTTTCCGAAAACCTACAGCCTGCAATAGTGTTTTGCAGGCAAATAGTGCACATCCAACGAGCACTATCAAAGCGATCCCCTTTGGGGAAATGTTATGGATTAAACGAAATTGTAGTGAAGTGAGTGAATGTGAAAGGAATTTATATTGTCTTATGAACATGATGTCCCTACGAGGCTATGATGGGAGACTACTTAATGATGCACGGAAAAATGTAGCAGATACAAACAGAGCTGATTTACTGAAAAAGAAGGCAGTAGATAGAAAAAGTAAGCCATTAGCCCTAATAACTACCTTCAACTCTTCAAGTCATCAGATTTGGTGTGTGCTTAAAGAGCATTGGAATCTGTGGGAAAGTGTTCCAGGTTTGGAGTCACATGTGGACAAACATCTAAGAATAACTTATAGAAGAGGACGTACCTTTAGGGATATAGTCAGCCCGAGATGCACACGAGAAGTGAAGGCGAGCAGCACATTGAACTGGCTGCCCCCCAAACCGAAGGGATTTTTCACATGTAACACTTGCAGTATGTGCCATTTGGGCATTAATAAAACAACAAGGTTTATATTCAATACTGCATGGGAGTACAAGATTAACACCTTCATTAACTGTCACACAACATTTGTAATTTATGCCATTATTTGCACATGTGGAAAAGTGTATATCGGCAGTACTACAAGGGAACTTAGATGTAGAATTTCAGAACATCTGAGAGCAGTAAGGAAACGTGACTCTGCATATCCCCTATCTACACATTTATGTAACAGAAACAATGACTCTCCTTTTGGATTCCATGGCATAGATGTTGTCAGGACCAATATACGAGGTGGTGATAAGGAGCTCTGGTTAAGACAGCGGGAGTCCAAGTGGATTTCTCGTTTACACACAGTAGAGTTTGGTCTCAATGCGGAACATGAGTTTCATCACTTTTTATAGACTTGCGGTAGCTGTACCATTTGTTTTCATCTTATGAGATGTGTATTTGCACTCTTGGGTGACTTAGTGTTATTTCTAAAACTGTGAATCCTGTTACCACAACTGTAAATGAACTCACATGGTGCGTTTTACTGACTAATTGAAAATACAATTAGATCCATTTACTCCAAATTGGGCATTAATAAAATTGGTACCGAAGTATTTGATACGGTTTCAATATAATGGTTTGCACTCTCTGTTTGAAATTTTGGAATGAATTATGAAGAAATAAAAAAGATAAAATAATTAATTGGTTGTATAAGTACCCGCTATAAGATGGCCGACGTCTTTTGCCTGTCAGTGGTCCTTTCACCATGTCCGTAGACAATATTGTAATCCAACCGGGTTGTTCGGTGGGCTATTTGAATGGCTGGAAACTGTATTTTCGGCCTTGAGCTCTTCAAATTGGACGTCCTTTCTCGCTCTAACCAAGTGAGATGCTCTCAGTAATAGGGCAACCCAATTAAAGCATTAGTGATGCGATATTCATGCCGATGACAAACTATAGTTTTGTCGCGGTAGAAATTCTATAAGCGGTTACGGAACTAGCAGTTTGTAATGATGTTTGTTTCCCTTCCAAACATGCTTTAGATTATGTTCAACGCCTGAATAGGTGTCTGCCTCACCATTTCGAGTGACTTAAATGAGAAAATATCAGGAATTTTAAAGATGGATGAAAGAATATCGAATTGACAACGCCTACGGTAAGGGTGAGTGTTTTCACTAGCACAGGTCCTGAAACTCTGAATCTCTATGGGTCTTCTCTTTTAAAGGACACTATATATTTCTATGATTTATAGGATGTGAAGATGGTTGGCATATTAAACCTGAAATCAAGTTAGATTGGATGTTAGATTGGTGGATACGATTGAAATACTGTGGAGCACACAGCATTTGTCGATGCGGTCTGTAGATACGAATTAAGTATTTATCGGTAAGGGCGCTTGGTGGTCGTTTGACATCTAGTATATTTAAATAACAGAAAAATCCAATACTAAGATAAAATGTATTATTTTTCTCTTGTTGTATCGAAGTCTAATACACATATCTGATTAACTTTGGAGTGACTGATGCTTCATCTGTTTGAGGAATTGGATAAACTAATACTTAACCGTTGGTGAGTTCTATGCTCTTTACATTTAAGAGGCTATGGCAGAATAATTTATGACACTTTATTAGAACTCGCATTTATGTGCATATTTTACGAACCGTTTTTATGTTTCAGTCTCTATTGAATCTGAGACAACACTGTAACTTTGGGATTATATCCAATGGGAAATGGAGGGTAGGAGAGGTCCTTCCGTAGTCACGGTTTGAACTTCTTGTTGTAAGAACTTGCCTCACAGTTGGGACATAAACATTATAATTAGAGGCAATTGAATATGTAAAGCACCACAGTTCCTATTGATTTATTAGAGAAAAGACAATTTCACATAGTGAATTACAATATACTTAGGAACGTGGAGATTGATTGACACAACAATAAAAGTGTGTTATTGAAATATTAAGATTACATTGAATAAACTGTTCAAACATTATACGTGCTCTAATCATGTCTATAAGGAATTTATTTCAAGACATGTACTGTTGATTATACCCCATTCAGGTTTTTTTAAAATGTAAAGACAATTTGCTTTTTTGTAATCATTGATGTATATTATGTATTTTGTGTTGTTGTTTTACTAAAGTCATGTTTTATGTGTATATTTTTTAACAGCCCTGAAGAAGTCCCATGATATTGGGACAAAACGCGTAGGCTGTACTTTGTTAAACATGTACAATGATATGAAGATCTATGAATAAAAGAAAAGATTAAGGATATGAAAAACTCTGCTCAAGCAACATCCGCATACCTGTCAGGGTGAACCACAAAAGTCACTAAATTAATCTGTACTTAACCCTCTGGTAGCTTGCCGCAAAGGAGTCAGGCTTAACTTAGAGGCAATGTGTAAGGTATGAATGCAGCCACCAACAGTAATAAAGTGAAAATACAACACATTAAAAATCCCACACCAATTAAGAAAATTAAAGTCGATTTTAATAAACAGTTTGGCACCAAAATTACAACAATTCAATCAGGCAAAATGGTGTTATGAATTATGAAAGATTACAATAAATACTTGCACCTAAAAAAATTAAAGCCCCAAACGTGGACATCTAAAAGAGTGAGACCGGGTGAAAATTGAAAAAAATGGCCGGCCATGATGGCTCATGAGTCGGATACAAAGAGTGTATTGGGCCCAGTCAGCGCTTACCTTTGGACTTTTAAGAAAATTGATCTGAGAAGGTATAAGTTCAGTGGGGCAAGGCTTCAGGCAGTGTCCGAGGAGGAGGCGTTGTCATTGGGGAGCTCCTGAGTGAAGTTGCAGTGAAGATTTCCACGTGTGGATGTAATATTTGTTTTGGGAGGCAAAAAACTCCAGCGGGACAAAGCTGGAGGCTGCAGCCAATGAGGGCTCCAAGAGGTTGGATACCCCTTCTGCGAAGGACCATTGAACAGGATTTGCTGCTACAGAGAAGAGCATAGCGGGATCTGCCCTGAAGTCAGGCTGACCAGCGATGCACCTTAGTGGGTAGACAAGCAGGTTGGTCCCAGTCTCCTCTCGGTTCTCAGTGCAGTTTTTAGCCAAACATTTTTTAAGTCCCAAGTTTTGGATTTTGATATCTGGGCACTATTAGCACCAATCACAAAGGTCCAGGACTGGGGATGCACCACTTGGACGGCTGGGACTCACTCAGGCTGGGTCCAGATGTGGGTTCAGGATGTTGGAGACTTTTCTGTCCCTGAGGTTCTGATCAGAGGGCCAGCCATATAGCCCCTGAAGTCACTCCGGTAATCCTAGGTTCAGACGTAGAACAGGGCTCAGGCAGCAGCGCAGGCCTCTGATGGTTCAAGGTAGGCTTCAGACAGCAGAGAAATCCTTACAGGTGCAGGAAATGAGTCCTCTGAAGAATATAGCAGGTCACAGCAGCAGGCAATCCTCTGAGACTCCTTCTACAGGTCCAGAAAGGGTACTGAAGAGTGAGTCTGAGGGTCCTGGTGCCTTCTTTAAAGGAGAACATTCTAGCGATTTCCTTTGAAGTTCTTGGAATTTCCTGCCTCCTTTTCCCTGGCTCCAGCCTAGCTGTAGTCACAATGCACTGATGACAAGTCCTTTGTGCAAAGGCAGGGCACAGCCTATTGTTTTGGAAACAGTGCTGTGTTCAGCTCCCCCCACCATCCTGCCAGTGATGGCCCATCCAGGCACACTTTGTCCTTCTATTGTGTGGCTGTCTAGGAGGAATATAAAAAGACCAACTGCCAACTACTCCCAGTCATATGTCCCAGGAACAACTTTCTAGAAGTGGCATTTTCAAAATTCTAACAAAAAATCGGACTTTACCATTAAAGAAGATTTTAATTTTCTCAGATAGCAAACATGAAAGCTTTACCTGCTCCCAAACGAAAGTTAGCACTTATTAAATGTAATAAGGCAACACAATGTTATCCTATGGGAGAGGTAGGCCTTGCTCTAGTGAAAAATGAATGTATGTTTTTTTTTACTACAAGGACATGTAAAACTTAAAAGTACATGTCCAATCTTTTAATTATACTGCACCCTGCCCTTTGGGCTACCTAGAGCCTACCTTAGGGTTGCCATACATGCAATAAAAGAGGAGTATAATGCTTGGCAAGGGGTGTATTTTGCAAAATCAAATTGGCAGTTTAAAACTGCATTCAGGGTGCATTGGCCGACATAGGACATGCATTAAGGAGCAGCTTAAGTGGATGGCTCAATAAGTGCTGCAGGCCCACTAGTTGCATTTAATTTACAGGCCCTGGGTAAATGGTATATCTCTTTACTAGGGACTTATAAGTAAATTAAATTTACCAATCAGGTGTAAGGCAAATTTACCATGTTTTAGGGAGTGAGCACAAGCACTTTAGCATGGGTTAGCAGTGGTAAAGTGCAAAGAGTCCTAATGACACCAAAAACGAATCTAGAAAAATAGGAGCATAAAGGCAAAAGGTTTAGGGGTATACTATCCTAGGGCTTACAGGTCTAATATCACTCTTAAGAATATACTGCCAAAGGTGTGTGCTTCAACTGATTTGAATGGCCCGATGCCCTACCTCTTGTTTTGATGACCATGAGAAGTACTCCTGACATGTATTCCGGCAAAGAGTACACTAATTGTTCAAAGTCAAGTTGCAAAAAGAGTTACAAAAACCCCCAAGGGAAAGAGAAAGTTCACTATGAGCAGAACAGATAGAGACAAAATTGGTCATGGTGTAAGTTGAAGTTCAAGTCTGAGTTCAGGTTTGAGCTCAAGTTGAAGTTCCATGAAGCAAAGAGTCAAAGACTGTTGCTGAAGGAGAAAAAGCTGGGGAAGATATTAAAAGGAAATAACTTGTAAATGGAAGCAGTGTGAGCCAGAAGTAAAATCAGAGAGACAACTTGATTCTGAAGCCTGTGGGTGTGAGTCACCTGTTGCTAAAATGTCGACACTAAAGAGAGTTCCAAATCGAAAATAAGCCTCCCCTGAATTGGTATGTTTGGCTATGGTTTCTGAAGAAGAAGAAGACAAAATCACAGGCGATTGTTCATTGCTGAATCTGTGCCAGCATAAGTTTGAGAGTGAATCAGAAACTGAGTTGGAGTCAGAGGAAGAGCCACTTTGAATGTGAAATGAAGACTGTTGAGTAAAAGTGAAAATTCAAACCGACGATGAAGAAACTTTGCTAATAGTCTTTGAAGGGCCTGAAGAGATTTTCTTGAAGTTTAAAACACTTTTGAAGTAACTGGATTTTCATTAGAGGATAAGGACTTATTAGCTTTTTTTGTATATTAAGGTGAGACGTGGTTTATAGAGTATTGTATCTTCTCCAGTATTTCTCATATTCACTTGTAAGTCTCTTGCTGGAGTTTATTTCATTTCAATACCAAGGGTTTGAGGGTTGCTTATGATCAATTTTATTCTTGTTGTAGTTAGTTTATTTATATTTTTGACAGTTTGTGTAGTATTTGGTGGGGGAATCAGTCAAATGAGCAGAAGAGTTGACGGGTAAGAGCAGTCTAAGCTGGTGAGAGAGCGCATCAATAGAGCAGTTTCCCAAGTATCTTGTAGGATGGCGTTTTGATCTGACTAGTCTAGAATTACATGGTCTTGCCTGGTGATAAAATCATGATTGGCTACAGTAAGGTCAAGTGTGCTCTCCTTGGAGTGGATAGTATTAGGGATACATTGAGTAAGGTAATGTTGGTTACATAGGTCCTCTAATTTAGCAGTTAGGACATTTTTCTTGATATTCCAAGGGATGCTTTAGCCTCCTTGGAATTTGCTTGGTGCGTTGTGAAGCTGCATGAGCACAATGGAGGCTTGAAAGTGATTACTGGATTCAGGGCTAAGACTAGGCCAGATTGAAATTTCCTTTAAGTGGGCATAAACTTGAATACGTTTAGCAATTTTGCGAAATTCCCAAAATTATGCTATTATGTCGTGTGGCATAATTATCCACCTTTCAGGTCAAAAAATGAGTGCAAGCGGATAGCTGTCAATTCTATTCACGTTGAAGTTCATGCCGACTTTATTTCTTCAGTAAAAGGGAAATGAGAATAGCACAACCATCAGCAAAGTAGGTGAAAATCCACCAAACAGACTTGAAAACAGTGACTGAACAATGAAGGAATAAGTCCAAAAATAGCTTCTAGGCCAATTATTAGGCCAGAGCCAATGCTTTTACAAACTTGAGTTGCAACTGTTGTGTTTGATGGATGGAAGTTGGTGGGCAGTAAGGCAGCAAAATGAGTTGGAAATTGTGTCTGCAGGAGTCTTTGAATTTCAGACTGCGATGTTTACAAGGTAAGGGTTTCTGCCGCAGATGATAGAAATACCCCATTTTGAGTCAAATTGCAACAAACTTATTTCGCTTTTCAGAGCACATTTGTTTTATGCCTATTTTTGGTCAGGAAACACTTTCAAACAATTTCCATGGAGGAAGATGTAGTGTAATAGCACAACATTTTACTGTTTTCTGAACAGTTAACAAGAAGGTAGTTTTCATTTGCCCTTATTCGATAAGAACCATTCCTTAGGAGTGTGTGATAAGTAGGAATGAATAATGCAGATATTACAAGTAATTTACAAGCAAGGTCATGTTTCAAAGGGTTATAAGCTCCATGCAGAGTGATAGACACACAGAGGAGTTAATGGCATAGTGTACAACTGCATGCAGATGTACAGAGTAACGCTGGATTGTCCTTTGAAATTCAAGTGAAAATGTTGTCAATGAACTGGGATACTTATGCAGGAGCAGCATGATACCCAACACCACCCTTATTTTGATGCAGTAGCCATGAACGAGAACAGTGGCAAACCTCAGCAAGATGAAGGGGGAGCGTGAAGTAGAAGGGAACTCCAGGGAGTAGAACCAGCGAATGTTGAACACGGTTAGACTTTGACTTGGCAGAGAAGATGCAAAGAGTACATGTCATAAGGGCAAATAAATTCTACTGTCCCAGATCCTGAGATTTCTGCGTCTACCCATGAGATGAAATGTGGTTGTTAGTGGAGCATGGTGGAGGGAAATGAGGTGGGATAGGAAGAAAGGTGTGAGCTGAGACCCTGTAAAGGAAGGGTAGAGTTAGCGCATCAATGTTCAAATATGCAAGTTGGAAGCGGGAGCTAGTGAAATGGGCTGGATGCGAGAGTAGGATCCTGCTGCGAAATGCGCGGCAAGGAGGAAAGAGCCAGGGCATGGGAGGTGATGATGGGCGACCTGCAGAGAGATGGAAGGGCGTTTGACGCTACTACCCCCGAGAGACCACCACAGCAGGAGCACCACTAGGGGACGGGGCAGGACGAGATGTCACTGCGGACTCCGGGAGCTGGGGGGACATATAACATACTCTCACAGGAAAGGGCAGGGACGAAGACTGAGGCACCTGCGATGCACCACTACACACTGTTCGGTTCCGGGGAGGCAACCCTCCGAGCTCAAGGGATGTACTTAGGAGACAGCAGTGCGGGGTGGGGACTAGTTAGCTGTTTAGCTGTTTTGTTAGGGGAGGAGCGGGGGGAGGGGGAAATGCGACCAGTGTAGCAATATCTCCACCGGATAATGGACATGTAAGCTGCCCATAGGGACCATAGCTGTGGGGGAATGTCTGATGTGTAATATGCTGTATAGTATGTGGCAAAGGTCTGAAATTATTGGTACCATGATCTGTGGACTCGCTGATCGGCTAAAAAAGGCAATAAAGTTTGTTAAAAAAAAAAATAATCAATGTTCAAATATGCAATTAAACAACTTTCAATACTATAAACCAGGGTTCTCCAAAGTTGGTTGTTGAGAACCGGATCCATGGCAGATTTTTAGCATATCCCGATTTAGATAAATGTAGTTTTCTTCAAAATCTGGCATGGATACAGCCCTCCAGGGCTGACTTTGGAGAACCCTGCCATAAACACACAATTGTTCCATCTGAGAGCACTCTGCAGAAAAACTCTATTTATCTCTGTAAAGTCCTATCAAACAGGATAATGCCATGAAGCTGCAACCACAGCTCAGGATGAACCAGTTCCTTCATTGGAGCCAAGCTGGTAATAGAGTTAATGTTGATCCTTGGTCCACTACAGAAAATAGCATACCCACCAATTTCTGATAAGAGGTGCTCAGGTTCAAATCCCAGAGAATAGCTCAAATTAGGTTTTAACTACAGACAGTGCAATATTGTCTTTAACACCATTTTCTGATAAGAGTTACTTGGGTCTAAAATCCTGATGATATCCGAACAGAGTTATCTTCAAACTGTGCAAGATTGTCCCATTACAGATCGTGGCTGGCATAACAGTTGATTTAAAGTTGGTCAGAAAATAAACTAGAGATTAACCTAATGCTGTCATAGACCACCTGAAACAAAGCTTTGCATGTTATCTTCTCTGAACGCTCACTTTGTAGAAGAAGACGTGGGGAAATCTGGAAAACGCTGGCACATCAAAGCAGAGATCCTACTTCTGGTTTGGAGTCTCAATAACTGACATTTAGGAATGGGTGGCACCTCCGTTTATAGGCAGGCCTCACCCAAGATGGGTGTTGTCTCATTTTGAGAATTGATTTGGCCTCACTTTGGCATTTGGGAAAGGGAGGGGCCTTCCTTTGGCAGTTGGGAACAGGCGAGGCCTCACTTTATGTTCAGGCCCCGCTCAAGATAGCTTTTCTGGTTGGGCAACATAGCAAGACAACATTTGACCACAGAATAAGGGGCATTGAAGTGTTTGAGGCACAGTCCTTCATTTTTCAAATGTTTGCCTTGCCAGCTGGAAGCAGCTTATCAATCGACGATGCGGCAGATAAAGAACGCAATTAATGGACGGGTACACAGGTGGGTGCAGATCTTTTATAAACATGATGACATCCTGACAGTGGGGGTCTTGACAAATTTCTACTTGTGTTAAACAAATGTATTGTGTATTTTTTCATGCTTACAAAGGAACCTCTGTTTCTACCAAGAATAAAAGTGAAAGGCAGCAATTGGTAAAGAGACTACTCTATCTAAGACGTTCATAATATGTGGGTCTACTACCACAGAGAATGAGGTACTTTTTATTGCCTTATTACTTAACAGGGTGTAAGATGTTTCTTTTTAGCCATTGTTATTTGCATTGAGGTGAAATTGTAAGGTTCTTATATGGCACTTTTATTTATAGGTAGCCAGGGAATTTTATTATCTTTCAGGGTTTGTAATGCCTAATTTATCTGTGTGGTAACTCTCATATGTGTCAGTCCTTGTTGTAAAATACTTAGAACTTCTTTCAGAAGATTAAGGGTTGAAGAAATTATAGTCGAAAAGTGTTAACTGGTTTTGAGAATGTCTGAAAGCCATCGCCTATGACTTTAAAAGTGGTTTGCATTATTTCTCTGCCAGTGGCCCTAATTCTCTGTGCACCTTCCCTCTCTGAATATGCCTGCTGTTCTTTTATAATGAATATCAAAGTGGGTACAAACCTTTTATTTTTCACAGTATGTGGACCCAGAAGGAAATCACTAATTCTACATGTATGGCAATGGCACTCAGATGATACTGACATTTTCCATGACTCATTCCCCATCTGATGCATCTTCCATAGTTCATAACACTTTCACCACAGCACTTTGGATGGCTGCACATTTCTTGAAACTTTATCCAGCCAAAATAGAGCTTCACATCATGAGGGATTCCTTTAAAACCTTGGATCAAGTCTAGGATCATACGACTGCCCCAATTGCCCGACACAACTGTTCAGTACCTGGTTGTCTACATTGATGCATACTTATCCTTTGAGCCACAAGTTTGGAAAGTAGTAACTGCCTATTTTTAGGAGATAAAACGTCTCTAAAGAATCCTACCATTTGTTACCCTAGATTACTACACTCCTGTGGAGGGCACAGTAGTAAACTTTAGATAGACTATGGTAACTCTAGTTTCTTAGGTATCCCAGAAAAATATTCAAGATGGATTCAAATGGTATAGAATGCTTCCATATGCCTCATCACTGACATGGTCACGTTTTCCCTATTCTTTCATTTCTACATTGTATGCGTGTTAAAAAAGGATAATTTTATTCAAGTCTCTTCAAAATGTCCATCATATCATTTATGGTCCCATCCCATGCCTCTTGAGACAAAATTCCAGCTACATTGGCCCCAATGGTCATTGAGCTGAGCTGGACAAAATATGGTTGACATCCCTAAGGTCAAGATGGTTTGCCTCAGCAATAAAGCTTTCCCTGCTATAAGCACCAGAGAGTGTGACAAACATCCTCTGAATTTTTGCTCGCTTTGCTCCATTACATCATTTCAAGCGAAACTCGAAACTCTTCTTTTTCTTATGTAGAAAATAATACATTTTGATTAGTTTAACTTGTTTCTTCTATCTGTGACGTTTTTCGCGACAGCACTATGAACGTTTGGTGAATGTGGACTATATAAGTAATATATAAAATAACATAATATACCGAACTCGATTACGAGCTGATCGAAGCAGAATTCATGTGTGGAATTCACTCTGCTCAATTATAGGTGGGACACGTCCTTGTCCTCCTGATTTCCTGGGTACTGGAACAATTGACCCAATATTAATTGCCACAAAATCTTGTTAGTGAAATTACTTTGGGAATGAGCCTCAGTGCAACCTTTTCCTTCTCCCACTTTCTACCGAGGTATATCTCTCTGTAATGATCCCCCTGTAGGGGACATCCTCCCTTCCCCCGACACCTCTACTCAGCCCTCACCCCAAACCTGTCATCATACAGCCATTTACTACCTGCTTAAGGTGATAAATGCCTCTGTTAAACCCCACAGAATAGTGATTCCAAGTAGAATTATGCCTGTTAAATACAGACCCTCACTTTTATGTTACATTTCGTGAGGTTTAACTTGTAATAGGTGGAGAAATGTGCAGAAATACCAGGCAGTGTAGGAAATTCTGACCATACAGAATTTTCTCACATATGTCTGATTAACTTGTAGTAGGGGGCACAGATTTTGAAAAGCCTTGGTAAAAGAGCAATTCCATTGGTTCCTGCATACTATGATTTTCCGATTGGATACAGTCATTTACAATGCGAATGCTTGGGTTCCCTTTTAAAGAAAGTAAACTAACAAGGTGAGTGCTTGATCTGCAGGCCACATTTGGAGGGTCTTTCTAGCAGCATACCATGGATTTACAATTTAAAAAGACTGAACATAATTCCAACAGAATCAGTGACACCACTTTTATCTGCTAACCTACGCAAGTCATCCATTATTTAGGCAGCCACTAACTCGCTGCTGAGAGTTTGCTAGAAATCTGCTTGTGATATACCGAATAAGTTGTTAGAATTAATAAAAGATTGAGGGCCTTATTACGATGCCCATGTTGTAGTCGACCAACTGTAGGCCGACGGTTCCGACCACCTAATTACAATGCGACCGCACATGGTGTGCTTGCAAACTCCCATTTCTCTATGGGAGCTTATCCTCTGGGCGACTTCCGCCAGCAGCACAAGCTCCCATAGAGAAATGGGAGCTTGTGTAAATCCCTGCACCGTGAGGCAGGCACCTACATGGTGCAGGGATTTACAGGGGGGCACCAACCGGAGGCCGCGGAGACATGAAGGCCCAGCAAGGTGCCCCCAAAGTCACTTTCCAACAGGTTTTTCATGTCAGAAAGCCCAACATGAAAAGCCTGTGGGATTCCGACATCGTAACCCCGAGGGATTACGTGCCGGTTATGATTGGCCAATGGACTCCTTGAGCCCATCAGAAGCCAGACGAAATGACCAGACAGTTTGACTTCCGACCGCCTACATTGTTATTAGGCGGTCAGAAGACAAACCTCGGATGTCGGTCGGAAAGCCTCCAACCTGCGATCATAGGCTTTTCCAACCGACATCCAAATGAGGCTCTATATGTGTCATGTAACAAGTTACTCTAGCAACTTTGCATCATATGGGTGATTAGAAATAGGCATTAAGGCCCTCATTTAAAAAGGTATTTTGTGCTTCAAAATCCTGCAATTAGCAAAATCACAGGTTTTGTGACTGCAAAGTGGCCTTTTGCTGTGTACTAGACCCATTTTGTGATTTACATAAGGTGTTTTGCAACTCATTCCAAATTGCAATTATCAGGGAGCTTGAAAGGCATGCCCCTCCTATCAGATCCACTCCTAATTGTGAATCAAGAAATAAAATGTATAAATGGTTTGTGACTTTAATTGCAGTCGCAAGCCACTGAAAAGTTAACAAGTCCTCAAAGAAGTTAGCATTTCATTGGCAAAGAGCAAGCTGTCCCCATTGAGCAGATTCCCTTTATGAATTGTGTTGGGTGGTCTCTGGGAGAAGAGGCAGTGATTCCGTGGACCACTGCATGCTCCCCTCAATGTCTTCACAAATGGGTAATATTTTTATTTTTTATTTTTAAAGCAGCATGTGCCCTTTCAAAGAACATGGCTGTTGTTAAAAAAAAAAGTTTCATGCTCAGAAAAGCGAATAAAGGGATTGTGGTCTGAAGTTCCTTGCAGGACACTATCACGTTCGTACCCAATCGTTTGAGAATAGCGACCTGCCTAATTAATGTTCATTAGACAGATCATTCTGCTCCCCTTGCAACTGGACATTTTGCAACACAAGTTTTTAGTACACCGGTCGCATCAGAAAATGAAAGACAGGTTGCAAAAAGTCTATGCAAAATGAGCACCTACTATTTTCAACCTGCCTTTTTGTACATCAGGTTTATAGAGAGGAAATTCCATGGGATCCGGTTGAAAATTCTTCAATAGCGGTCAGTGATGTTCTTTTCAGGTTGCTAGTGACCACTTCTCACTTCAAAGATGGATGCAATAACATCTGTTACTGCAGCAGTTTTCCCAGGAGCAGTGGAATTGACTTAAATTTATCAGTTGCAAAAAATCTACTTTCGACCTTGGTGCCTTGTTCTTTTGAATCATCTGGGTCATGTCTTTCCTACTAACTGAGTAAAATAATGGCCCAGCATGGACCACTTTCTGTGGACCCAGTGACCTCACATTTTTTTTCAGTTCTGTGTGAATTTTGTTGCTCTTATGGTGAAAAAAGTAGTCAGTTTTCTCATGACTTTAAGAGGTTCTTGGTTCTTTGAATGTACTTCTTATTTTCTGTATGGGCAACAGACAGAAGAGTGTGTGTTATCACATTATGCTTTTAAAATAAGTGCTATTTGTAAGCAATGCAGAGCATCCCAAATAATAGTCACTTATCTGCATTGTAATTAGACATCTGCTTTTTTTCCAACTTATTTCTGATGTTTGGAAAGGGTTTGTCTAGAGGAACCAGCTGTTCCCTTGGGAACTCTCTTGAAGAACCAGCATTTCTCTTACATAACCTGTGTGGCCTTACAACTGTGTGGCCTTACAACATCAGAAAAGTGCTTTTTGGTCTAGCTTGGAAGTGATCCACTCAGAAAGCTCTTCCAATCTAAGGGGACCATCAGGAAAAAGTATCTTATTTTGGATTAAATTTGATTAGAAGGTGGTTAGATTTTGTGCCTTCCAATGGCTTTTGCTGACACGTCTTTTAACGTCTTGTTAGCGGGCAGACACAGATTTGTGAGTATGGACTAGTGTTCCTCTCTATTGAGAGAAATCTGTGATCTAGAGTAAGCCAAACTATGAGGGTAGTCATCGGAGTGTAGCAGAAGTTCATGTCATCAATCCTGGTGTGAAAAGCACCAATAAAATATGAAACTAACTCTACTTATCTTGTCTGGAAAGTGTTCTTGAAATTTGTTATCCATACCCAGAGGTCTGCCTGCACAAAGAATATGCAGTAAACACATATCTTTAACATTAACAGAAATTAGCAGCCTTTCTGCCTTGTTAAAATAAAGAATATGGGTATTAAAATTAATAAATATATATTCACTGAAAAATTGGGGTTATGGATTTAAACTGAAAAACCTCTGAAATATTTTTAGGTTATAGTTCACTCCACAATTCATAACTTGAACAACAGCCATACAAATCGCATATAGGGCTTCTTTTTTATACCAACCCAGATAACAGAATGGGGGAATTCTTTGGTCCACTGTAATTTTCCTCGCTAAGGGCTCTCTATATAGATTAAATAATATAGGCGAAACTGGGCAGCCTTGGTGTGTACCTCTGTTTATACAAAGACTTGAGGTCAGTGAGCCATTGACCAGTATTTTTGCTGTGGGGGCAGAGCATATGCTTTGGATTGCTAATAAAGAATTACCTCCCAGACCATTCTGTTCCATCATTTGATATAGATAGGGCCAACTAACTCTATCAAATGCCTTGGCGGCATCTAGCATTATTGTAGATAAGGGTACACCTGTTACAGTGGCCGCATCTATTGCACACACCAAATCCTGAGGAAAGTCTGTGAGCTGTCTTCCCTTCATTAAGCCCTTCTGGTTTGCATGTATAATTTCTCCCAACACCTTGTCCAACCTTTTAGCAAGAATCTGTGCGTAAATGATATAATCTGCGTTGAGCAAAGAGATTGGTCTGTAGGATTCTCATTTTGTAGGGTCTTTCTCGGGTTTAAGTATCAGGGTTATCACTGCCTCGTTCCATGTGGGAGGGAGGCATGCGTTGTGGTTATATATAAGTCTCTGAGGAAGGGAGTAAGTTCCTCCCTCAGACGTTTATACACTTCATTAGGTAAGCTATCAGGACCTGAAGCTTTCCCGTTTTTTAACCTTTTAATAGCGTTGTCTATCTCTGGGATGGTGATCTCCTGATTGAGAGATACCTGCTGATCTATATCCAGGCAGGGGAGTTTATCTTGTTGTAACCTTTCTCTAATTTCTGCTTGTGTGGCTGTAATGTCATCAGTATATAGATTTTGGAAAACTCCAAAAAAGCCTCCCCTATTGTCTGATCTTCCGAACAACGTTTTTTTGTTGTATTATTCACCACTTCCTTAATTTAATTCCTGACGTAAACTTGTCTCACCTTCCAAGCTAGCATCTTTCCGCACCCTTCACTATATTCATAATGTGCCAACTTGGTAGCTTCCCATCTCTTTTGCATGTTCCCTTCCAGGTATTCTAATAAAGATTCCTTTGCCTCTCTCAAACCTAAATTCTTTATCAATTGTTGTGCATTATCCCTCATTTTAGGTGAGTTTACTGCTGGTCTAAATGTAGACTTATCTCACACTGGGTCTAACAATGTATTAAAGTCTCCTCCTACATTAATATAGTATTTTGTGCCCAGAAGATGTTGATATAGATCTCTGAGTGAAGACAGGTCGTCCACATTGGGCCCGTAATAACCCACAAATGCGTATGCTATGTTGTATATTTTTACGTAACTTATTATCCATCTACCCCCTGAGTCTGCCGTGAAACCCTCCACCCCGACTTGCGCTGAGCTTTTATATATAACTGCCACCCCTTTCACATTGCATGACTGATTAGTACATGCAAGGTGGGTGATCCATTTATTCCTCTCTATTACTCCCTTCCACTCTTCACATCGTAGGTGAGTCTCCTGCAATATTATTACATCATTGTCAGAGAGTTTAAGAAATTCTAGAATCTTCTTTCATCTTGCATGGACCCTTAGCCCTTTCACATTCCAAGAAAGTACCCATAAGTTATGTACCATGTTCTTTTCCCCTCTCCCTATTACTGCAGTGTGCGCACCCTCTCCTGTTAATGTTCTTTTCCTTTGTATTAATGAGGACCATATTTTTTCTTTTTTTTCCCAATGCTCCCCACCCAGTGTTGAAATAAATTACAAAAATATGAATTCCTGTGCATCTCACCCTCCCCTCCCACCCTGTGGAACCCTCCCTTTCTCCATAATGGGCATTCCATCATACCCTTTAAGCTTCGGATCTCTGACCTCTTGTTTTGAAACCTTATTTATCTTTGTGGATCTTAATCTGAAAAATAAGATTTTCGACCTCAGATACCTCTTGCAGGTTATACATTTTATTGGGCCACATTACTCTTAGTGTTGCTGGAAATTTCAATTGTGTGGTTGCGCCTAGAGCTTTCAAATCCTGAATGTGTTTTCCTAGTTCCCACTGGCGTATTTGCGTTGCTTTAGAGATGTCTGATCTTATCGTGAAAGACCAGTCCTGCTTTTTAAACTGCTTGGCCCTGAGAGCTGCTGTAAGAATTAATTATTTAATTGAGTTGGTACGAAAGTTTATCAGAATCTTCCTCGGCTTCCCTTTTTCAGGGTTTCTCCTAAAGGGATCCCGATGAATCCTCTGGATATCTGTCTCTAGATCTATCTGTGTCACTTCTGGGGTATATTCCTTAAGTAGGTTGGCTGCAAAGCTCTTTATGTTTCTGCTCTCTGTGCCTTCCAGAACATTCAGGAGCCTTAGGTTGTTCTTTCCGGAATTATTTTTCAACACTTCTAGTTTGTCTCTAAGTTCTTTTTCTCCTGCTTTTAATGCTAGGATCTACTTTTGGTTACACTTCACTTCCTCCTGCAGGGCCCCTAAGGAAAATTCCATAGTAAGAAGCCTTTCCGTAATGTCAATCAACTTTTCCTCTAAACCCTCCCAGGCCTCTTGGATTTTCGCCTTTTTTCGCTCCGATATAGCAAACTTCCCTTTAATGTCATTTGATAGGGAGAGCTAAATTTGACTAATGTCCATATTAGGAGTCTCTGCCGGAGTGCTTGCCCTCTCTGTGCCTGCGACTGCCCCTGTGCTTCCACCTATACTTTCACTGTTACTGGGGCAGTTCTCTAATTCTGTCTCGGGTTTTTTTTGAGGGCTGTGCTCCAGTAAGCTCATCTAGTGCTCGTCATTCGTGAGTGCAGAGTAGCGATTAGAAGTAAGGAGGTCCTGAGACTTATGCTGCGTTAATGTCTTCATCTTCAAGGGGGAGTGGGTAATACCAGTTATCTGCATGCTGCTGAGGTTGCTACTCTGACATTCCGTGCTCTTAATTTTGAAGTACAACCTCAGTGAGGGGGTTATTTTAACTCTCCCTTCCAGAATAGTAGTAGAAGATTGTGGCGCGTATATACCCCTTTTGGATGTCTTTTTAATAACTGATTGTGAAGGGAGCTGAGTGTGTAGATTTTTCTGGCTGACCTCGAAGGGGGAAACAATTGTTCCAACGAGCTTTTGTGGTTTGTTGTTATTCCTGCCCTCCTGTGTGTGAAGGGCTTGCCCCTCCCCAAAATCCCCAAAATCTATGGGGCATATTAGCAAGACCCACGTTAAAATTATCGCCGTTTTAGCGGCACGAAAATGCCGCTAAAACGGCGATAATGGGCTTGCTAATATGCGTTATGGAATTCCAATAGAAGCCCAGGTTAGATGTCCTGCACATTACCTGGTTTCCCTGTTGAGGAGAGATCAGCTGGTGTCCCGTCAGGCGAGCCGGTTGTTTTTTGTTTGCCAGCTGGTTTCGCGCAGGCTGCAGGGTCAGAGAGAAGGGGTTGGAGCCCAAGTCTGGCATGTGACATATGCCATGACATATGCCACAGCGTGTCACATTTTTTGGATATGTTGTTTCAGGAATAACTGTGTTAGAACCCCCCAGAAGTGGTAGTGGGTTATTTTAAAGATGTATCTTTTATCTGGGTTGACTTAAGAAAAAAATATTTTAAAAGTACAAAAACATATATTAAATTTTATTTGACGGGTCTTGAATCCTTGCCCTATCACATGATTATGTTTTGTACTTACCACTACACCATTTAGTACCTTAGACAAACCCTTTGGCTAAACATTTTATGAGACTGTGCACAACACAGAAGTCTGTCTTCTATTTCCATGCTGTTTTGCTTTTACATTCCACAAATCTACACTTGATTTTCGTTATTTATAAACAAATAGCCCTTCTTTTCTTTCACTCTGGGATTTGCCCCATGCATTTTATTTTCTACCATAACCATTCCCAAAGTCTCATTCCAAAAAATAAGGGATTTATTTAATAGCAAGCCTTGCCCCCCCTGCCACATGCCACAGCATGTCACAAATGTCTGACATGCCATGGCTTGACTAAAAAGGCCACAAATCTCACAGACACTGCTAGGGGTGATTTACAATAGGGCATCTTTCATTTGGGTAAAATAGAAGAAAAATTGAAAAAAATTTAAAAATAGAATTTCCCTAGCTGGGGTTTGAACCCTTGTCAAAAAGCACTCAAAGCCCCTGTTAGTGACCACTGCACCATCTGTTCTGCATAGACCTTCTTTGTCCAAAGCTTTTGTGTCATTGAAAAAGGGTGCTGTCCTTCTATTTCCATGTTGTTTTGCTTTCACATGCCACAATTCTACACTTGATTTTCGTTATTTATAAACATATAGCCCTTCTTTTCTTTCACTCTCAGACTTGCCCCATGCATTTCTTTTTCTTACATAACCATTTCCAAAGTCTCATTCCACAAATTAAGGGATTTCTTTAATAGCAAGCTTTGCCCCCCCTTCCACATGCCACAGCATGTCACAAATGTCTGACATGCCCTGGCTTGACTAAAAAGGCCACAAATCTCACAGACACTGCTAGGGGTGATTTACAATAGGGCATCTTTCATGTGGGTAAAATAGAAGAAAAATAGAAAAATTTATAAAAATTGAATTTTCCTAGCCGGGGTTTGAACCCTTGTCAAAAAGCACTCAGAGCCCCTGTTAGTTACCACTGGGCCACCTGTTCTGCGCAGAAACTGTCTGTCCAAAGCTTTTGTGTAATTGAAAACTGGTGCTGTCCTTCTATTTCCATGTTGTTTTGCTTTCACATGCCACAAATCTACACTTGATTTTCGTTATTTATAAACAAATAGCCCTTCTTTTCTTTCACTCTGGGATTTGCCCCATGCATTTTATTTTCTTACATAACCATTCCCAAAGTCTCATTCCAAAAAATAAAGGATTTCTTTAATAGCAAGCCTTGCCCCCCCCTGCCACATGCCACAGCATGTCACAAATGTCTGACATGCCCTGGCTTGACTAAAAAGGCCACAAACCTCACAGACACTGCTAGGGGTGATTTACAATAGGGCATCTTTCATTTGGGTAAAATAGAAGAAAAATAGAAAAAATTATAAAAATTCAATTTCCCTATCTGGGGTTTGAACCGTTGTCAAATAACACTCAGAGCCCCTGTTAGTTATCTCTGGACCATCTGTTCTGCATAGAAACTCTTTGTCCAAAGCTTTTGTGTCATTAAAAAAGGGTGCTGTCCTTCTTCTATTTCCATGTTGTTTTGCTTTCACATGCCACAAATTTACACTTGATTTTCGTTATTTATAAACAAATAGCCCTTCTTTTCTTTCACTCTCAGACTTTCCCCATGCATTTCTTTTTTTTGCACAACCATTCCCAAAGTCTCATTTCACAAATTAAGGGACTTCTTTCATTGCAAACCTTGCCCCCTTCCACATGCCACAGCATGTCACAAACGTCTAACATGCACTGGCTTGACTAAAAAGGCCACAAATCTCACAGACACTGCTAGGGGTGATTTACAATAGGGCATCTTTCATTTGGGTAAAATAGAAGAAAAATAGAAAAAATTATAAAAATCAAATTTCACTAGCTGGGGTTTGAACCCTTGTCAAAAAGCACTCAGAGGCCATGTTAGTTACCACTAGACCATCTGCTCTGCATAGAACCTTATTGTCCAAAGCTTTTGTGTCATTGAAAAAGGGTGCTGTCCTTCTTCTATTTCCATGTTGTTTTGCTTTCACATGCCACAAATCTACACTTGATTTTCGTTATTTATAAACAAATAGCCCTTTTTTTCTTTCACACTCAGACTTGCCCCATGCATTTCTTTTTTTTACTCAACCATTCCCAAAGTCTCATTTCACAAATTAAGCAATTTCTTTCATTGCACACCTTGCCCCCCTTCCACATGCCACAGCATGTCACAAATGTCTGACATGCACTGTCTTGACTAAAAAGGCCACAAATCTCACAGACACTGCTAGGGGTGATTTACAATAGGGCATCTTTCATTTGGGTAAAATAGAAGGAAAATTGAAAAAATTATAAAAAGCGAATTTCCCTAGCTGGGGTTTGAACCCTTGTCAAAAAGCACTCAGAGCCCTTGTTAGTTACCACTGGACCATCTGTTCTACATAGAAATGTTTTGTCCATAGCTTTTGTGTCATTAAAAAAGGGTGCTTTCCTTCTCCTATTTCCATGTCGTTTTGCTTTTACATGCCACAAATCTACACTTGATTTTCGTGACTTATAAACAAATAGCCCTTCTTTTCTTTCACTCTAGGACTTGCCCCATGCATTTCTTTTTCTTACACAACCATCCCCAAAGTCTTGTTCCACAAATTAAGGTATTTCTATTAATTCAAACCTTGCCCCCCCTTCCACATGCCACAGCATGTCACAAATTTCTGACATGCACTGACTTGACTAAAGAGGCCACTAATCTCACAGACACTGCTAGGGGTGATTTACATAGGGACATCTTTCATTTGGGTAAAATAGAAAAAAATGAAAAAGAATATAAAAATCGAATTTCCCAGCTGGAGTTTTAACCCTTCTCAAAAAGCACTCATGTTCGCTGTGAGCTACCACTGTACTATTTATTGGATTGTGAGGTTTACTTGTCCCAAAGCCATTTTATCAGGGAAGGACTGTGCCCACCTCTCTTTTCTGTCTATGCCATTTTGTTTTTACATGTCACAAATTCTATGTAATGACACGGAGGCTCTGTTTATGCTTCTCATTTCTTTACTACATTACCCATGTTTTCCTGTTCCTCCCATGTCACATGCTCTAATTATACATGAGCTACCCATATAACTGTAGATGTCACCATTTTGTTTCCTCTTTCTTTGCTGCTTTACAGCCAGATAAGTGCAGTTTAATTCTTTATGCTTGTACTGACGTAATTATAGATATCTCATATCTCTATTGCTTAGAATGTTTCTTTTCTATATGCTTGTAATGCCATAGTTATAGGTATTTCCTACCTCTATTTGCTGTTAATGTCATGCTTTCTATGGGTTGCGGTTCTATGAGGGCAGGAGTGGTAAGTTGACCGATCACCTACTGCATGCACTACAGCGCTGGGATTCTGCCTTCATTTTCTGAACACTTCCGGCGGTCGTACTCCGACGCTGCTTGCTGCCTCAGTGGAGCGGGGAGCAGACAGCACACATCTCGCTGATGTGCACAGTCCTCTTTTACTTGCAAACAAGGACCACACAATGCGCATGTGCAGAAATTGAACGCAACGCTCAGGGATATTGATCAGAGCGTTTGCTGACTTTTTCTACACATAATGTGACTTGGCTCTGTATGTGGTGGCAGGGGTGAATGCTCCCCCTACGCCCTGTCTCACAAGTATGTGCTGAGTTGTATACATTTGCATAGGCTTTGCCTCAAGTGGGTTTTTTGGTTCAGGCATCTCCCTCCACATTTAAATTAAGGCATAATCCTTGGCCTTGCAGGGTTAGTTCCACTCCCCCCTTACTCTCTCAACTCCCAGTAAATTGAGTGTGCATGCAGAGAGAATGGCACAATGGGAGCCCTATAAGGCGGAGGCAGACAACTACCATGAAGAAGGTGTTGACCAGCTTGAGCAGGATTTGGTGGATGCACTGGACTGCAATGTACAGCAATCTGTGAATAAGGCCCTGGTACGGGCGCAAGGTCCCTTCACGGGGCAGCTGTGTGAGTTTGCATGCCAACAAGGCTGGCAACCCCAACTTCCTCCGGCCAACAATGAGGTGGGCCCATCAAAAAAGGGCAAAGTCAAGAGTAAATCACAGCCAGAGGTACATGGAGAGGCTTTTGCAAAGCTGAGGCGCAAGAGAGAGACTGAACACGATTATAGTGCCAACCCACAGGGAGAGTCCTCTCAGTCTCACAGCTTACAGCATGCAGAGGCCCTAGACTCACACTGCTCTTACCACACTGAGGACAGTGATGAGGGTGAGAAGGCAAGACCCAGTAAGAAGAAACGGGCTCCAGTCCATACCCTTCGGGTGCTCCAATTCGAGCCCACCCAAATAATTCTCCCCAGGGAGTCTAATTGGGTTCCCCCTCCAGAGGTTGCAGAACACCTTCAAACCCATCTATGGTGGAGCTTTGATAAAGAGGTACGTGGACGCCTCTGCATGGAGTGCCCCCGCCCAGACCTGGTGGGTAAGGTTGCAGACACGCCAGAGGTAGATCCCGTCATAGTCACTTTTATGAAAAAATACGCAAGGGATCCGAAAAAGGGCCTGGATCGCTCATGTTGGATGTGCCTAGATAAACTGCTTGACCTGACAGGAACCTTGACTAAGATCTTAGACTTAGCATACTAAGACAATCTGATTGGCTGGGCTCAGCGAGCAGGCTGCATGTTAGGGAACACCAGCTGCACCATCTCTACAGAGCACCGGAGATCTATCCTGATGAGATTAGATCCTACACTCAATGATCTATCCAATTTGGAAGCCAGCCCAATGGCTGACAGCCTATTATTCGGGGGCTCTCCAGATTTTGTGCCACCTACTCGACTATATACAAGGCCCAATTGACGCTAAAATGAGTATTCTGGAGAGGCCTTTTTGTCAGGGCCGGGTGCCATGGAGTGTGCACCAGGCTGTGGAACCCACCAAAGCTCTCAACAAGGCTACTATGCCTGCGGCAAAGGTGGTTGGTATGGAGACCAACCAGATCCCACCTTCTATCCCACTCAACCCAGAGGTGGCCGCCCCAGATTCTGCCGCAGATCCAGACACGGACAATAGAATGCAATCCAGGACACAGGATCTACTGGTATGAGTTATTCCCTTCTCGGAAGTGATATTGGGAGGAAGAGTGCCGCTATTCACAACAATTGTAAATGCATATCCATGGACCCATGTGTACTGGAGACCATTCAGGGCTTCAAACTGGAATTTTACGAATCTCCAACTCATCTGGCCCCCCAAGACAAATGTATTTTTCCCAAACACAACAAGTTTTTATATTCAAACTCTCCTAGCCAAAGGGGCAATATGCCTGACAACTCCATACCCCAAAGGGTTCATGAGACCCATCTTTCTGTTCGAAAAGAAGGGCAGAGGTCACTACTAGTCCTAAACCTCAAAGATTTCAATGTCTGGATAATGTATAGACATTTCAAAAAGGAAGAAATTCTCTTGCCAAGAGATATTCTACAGGAATGCGACTAGATGGTCCGTCTGGTCCTGGAGGATGCCTACCTCTCCGTCCCCATATTCCCACCTCACAGATGGTTTCTACAGTTCATATGACGAGGACAGTGCATGGAATTCAAATCCCTTCCATTCGGTCTCTCATTGGCCCTGTGGTGTTTCACTAAATGGATGAGACCATTTGTAGAAGCACTGAGGGCTTGAGGAGTATGTCCAATTGACTAAACAATCTCCTGTTGATGGCCCAGGACCTTCAGACACTCAGGACTAATCTATCATGGACTATACAACTTCTTCAGAGTCTGGGATTCCTGATCAACTCCCAGAAGTCAGTCCTGTCACCAGTCCAGCAAATGGCATTTCTGGGTTTCCAGATAGAATCAGTCCGAGCACAATTTCCTTCCAGCCCAAAAGATACGCAATATCAAGAGGGAATTGAGGTCTGCGTTGTGCAAACAGACTGTATCGTTGAGGTAGATTGTCAGAATCATGAGACTCCTGGCCTCATCGATACAAGCCATATTTCCAGGCCCCCTCCATTACAGAGCCCTTCAGAGATTAAAAATCCAACACTTATGGAAGGGTCTATCTTACACAGAACAAGTCCCACTGATGGGCAAAGCCAGGACAGAGATAACATGGTGGTTGGACCACATGGAATCCTGGAATGGTCGAGCCATTTTCGGCACCTCACCAGAAATAGGGATCGAATTGGATGCCAGCCGTTTGGGTTGGGGAGTGAGGTGCAGGACAATGTCGACAGGGGGTCAGTGGTCGGAGGCGGAGCTCAGGCTCCACATAAATTGCCTGGAACTCCTGGCAGGCTCTTTCGCTATCAGGAGGCTCGCCCCGATAAAGACGGACTATTATATCTTACTAAGAATGGACAACATCTCAGCAGTCCGCTACGTCAACAAACTTGGGGGGACGAAGTCCCGTCTACTAGCAGAGATTGCCAAGGACTTCTGTCACTTCTGCCTCGATCATTGCATCTCCCTCATAGTGGAGCATCTACCACACAAGAGGAACACCATAGCCGACTAGAACTCCAGACACTTACGAGATTTCAGCAACTGGAAACTGAATCACTCAGCCTTCCAAGCTCTGAACAGACTGTGGGGCCCGTGCAAAATAGATCTGTTCGCATCATGACTCAATCGACACATTTTTTGAGCTTGCGCCCAGATCCGATGCCCAGGCGACAGATGCATTTATCCAGGACTAGGATCAGTTCCGAGGCTATGCCTTTCCCCCATTCCTGATGATTCCCCTTGTCCTGTCACAGATCAGTTGACAAGGAGCAGAAATCATTTTGGTGACACCTTACTGGAGAGCGCAACCTTGGTTACCAGTAGCTCTAACTCTAGCGAGTGCGCCTCCAGTTCTACTCCCAGTTCAGCCGGATCTCCTCTTAGACCCGGAAGGTATTCCTCACCCATTGAATCTATCAGGTCAACTCAAGCTGATGGCTTGGATGGTTTCAGGCAAAGATGGCATACCCAAGGCATTTCGCAACAAGCTGCATCCTTCATCAGGCAGACCTTGCCAGATAACACCCATAAAAGATATTCTTTACCTCGGAAGAGATGGCGTGCTTGGTGCAACACATGGAGTTTTGATCCCGTGGGGGCTCAACATTGTATAGTAATAAACTATCTATCAGAACTAGCATCTTCTAGTTTAGCATACCGAACAGTTCATAATTTCAGATCGGCAATCTCCGCAGGACACCTCCCAGTAGAGGGTAAACTATTGGATGAACACCCTCTAGTCTGCAAATGGATGAAAGGTATCCGTATGGTCAACCCTCCGAGACCCAAGTATACACCCATTTGGGACGTGAATGTTGTTCTCAAATTCTTGGAGCAATGGCCTGCAAACAAATACTTGTTGTGCAAACAGCTTTCGGGCCAAGCTCACAATGTTATTATGTCTGATTTCCTGTAAGAGGGTATTGGACTTACGAGTATTGGATCTATCAGGTAGAGTATTCTCTCCAGAAGGCATTTCCTGTACTATCACACGCCGCACCAAATCTATTTCCATGTTGGTAACCTATCCAAGTTTCCCAAACAGTAGTAAATTATGTGTGGTGCAATGCTCAAAGGATTATGAAATCGCTACTTGTGATGTGAGATAGGAGGCTGGAGGACAACTACTCATTGCCTTACAAAAACCCTAAAAACCAGTGTCTGCAGCTACCTTAGCCAGGTGGATGAAATGACTACTGGCAGATGCAGGCGTCAACATTTCTGTCTTTGTGGTGCATTCTGCCAGAGGAGCCATGGCATCCAAATCATATGCTCTCGGCTCTCGTGTAGAAGACATCATAAGAGCGGCAGACTGGAACTCTGAGTCTACATGTAAGAAATACTATTATAAACCTATTGTAGATGTGGCATCTGTGGTGTTAACACGACTTTAAACTAGCATAATCGGAGCCTCCGGTCTTGACATAGAATGAAAATGTGTCTAGCTGACGTATCAAGAATTTCCAATTCTTTTAAGTACACGGAGGTGAGGCTCACCCTTTAGATGCAATTGTCTTTGAACTATAATTCAATTGTTAAAAGTGTATTGTTATAACTAATGTTGATACAAAATTGAGTTGTTTCTGTCTTCTGTCTCCCACCTGATGATTTTTGGCAATAGTCTATGCTTTATATTTATGATGCCAGATTTTACTTTGGGGATCTCTCTCTATTTCAGGAAACGCCCAGAACAGCTGTGAGATGCACTCTGCTTTGGAATTCTTTCCCTTGAGAGGAGTTATATATGGCGTGTTGACTCGCTGCAATTTTAATCCCATTGCAGAGTTCAGTCACGGGCTGTGGTTGGTGATACACATCCCTGTTTGATCAACTGGAAGCTTTAAGTCCACGTTGGGCTGTATGGATCTTTGGTGACTTTTACCCTGTTTCCCTTTGGAATATACTGTTCTTATGGACTTATCTAACAAAGAAAGAGGACACAAAATGATGACTTCCACAGTTACATGGATAGCTCATATATGATTGGAGCATGTGACATGGGCGGTACAGGGAAACATGGATAATGTGTTTGACTTTATTGAGATTGGCTGCTGAAATTAGTAGTAAAGAAATGAGAAGCATATTCCTCGCCTCCGTGTCCTTAATAGAATTCTTGATGCGTCGGCTATAAAAAGTTTCATCCACACTTGCTTTTCATGCTTTATAAATAAATAACCCTCCCTCTCTTTCATTCTGAGACCAGTCCTATAAATATATGTTTCTCACAAACTCTTTCTGTATAACTTCTGCCACAATTTCATATGTATTTTGCATGCCTCAAAGACACTTTTACTTTTCAAGACTGTTAGCCACAAAATAGCTATTCATTTTTCTCTTTGTGTTCTATATAATAGGATTGCTAAATGTTTTCAATTATGTAAGAAAAGTGCATTTAAAACATTCTACTGGTCAGTCTAGAACCCTGGATAACAACCAAGCAGCTTCTTAGTTCCTGTATTTTGCCTAAAGGATTTTGCATCCAATAACATGAGTGAGGTCAGTTGCGCAGTTGCTGTACGCTATCCCATTGTTTGATTTTATGATGTTCGCTTTTTAACTTTTTAACTGGTGGCTAATTACCGCTTACTTTTGTATTTTTACTTGACGGGCTCTCACCTCCACATGCTGGGGAATTTCTCTTCCTTCCTGGTTCCGCCCTGTTCCGCCGCAGCTGTGTGCCGATTGGGCGGAGGGCGTTCCCGAACCAGCCAGACTCGCGTCTCACGGCATTTCCGGGTTTTTCCTATTTAAACCCATGCTATGGCGGGTGCGCCGCTGGTGCGCCAAAGGCGCGCCTAAGGCAAGCCCGTCTGCGTCCGGCCGGGGCCAGCGGCCAGAACCCCTGCTCGTTTTTGCTTGCAGCCTCGACTCACTTACTCCTCTCAAGATCTTAGGAGTTTTAAACCCACCCCTAATGATGTTTGTCAAGTTCTATCCCCTGATCACAGCGTCAGCTTCTGCTCGCATTGTTTATTTGATAATATCTTCCCCACCTATTCCCAGCCTGGCCCCCACCCTTCTTTCGGAGGAGACACTTCCCACCTTTCCAGAGTTGACAATTCTGGCTCACATTCATCTAAGGTTTTCCGCTGTTTTAGTCTCAATTGTCGCTCCCTTCCCAAACACCAGTTGCACCCATTTCACTTCCTAGTTGACATGGCTCCACGACGGGTCCATACCAGATGTGATTGCGACATTACCACAGTATTTTGCTCTATTAGGTATAAATAGACCTCTTAAAACTGGTTTAGGAATTGCCATTTTTAATAAAAATTATATAACTGCAAAATTGAGGCATTCACGATTCCCAACTGTGAAGCTCTACTTTTCTCTATCCCATTCTCACCTAATCTTACCTTTTCTGGTGCCCTCATTTACCGTCCCCCTGGCCCATCTAAAAACTGGGGTTCCCTGTTGACCGAATCACTTGCCCCTCTTATTCTTTGCGCTGCAAATTTTCTGTGCATGGGGACTTCAATTTTCATTTTGATGATCCTAGTAATAAATCTGCTCGAACTCTTTTGGACAATCTGTTGTCCCTGAATCTTTCACTCAGCAGTTGCTCACCTTCCCATGTAGCAGGTCATCTTTTGGACCCTATTTTTTCGAATCTTCCTACTGTGTCCACTGCTCCTCCCATTCAGCTAGGCTGGTCTGATCACCTTGCCATTCCTTTCTTTATTGATTTCTCCTTGGTTCATTCGCCTCTCCCTCCCGCCTTGCCAAAGAAAACTCAGAACTGGCCTCTACTTGATATGAAGGCAATTAATGAGCTGCTTCGGCAGACTGTTCCTTCCATTTCATCTCAACTAGACTCAGACCAGCTACTTGTCGATCACTGGTTGTCTGAGGCTGTCGATTCCATTCTTCCCCTTTCTACTAAATCCCAATCTAGAGTGCTTCCCCCGCTCCGTGGTTTACTGACTCCCTTAGAGCTGTAATAAAACAATGTAAAGTTTAGGAGAGACTGTGGAGAAAGCATTACGCGCCAGAGGCCAAAGCCACTTATCTGGAGGCACAAAAAAAATATCATGCTCTTTGCAGAGCTCTTTGCAGATCTGCTCGTGCCTCCTTCTATACGGATAAAAAGATGTCTGCCCAAAATTATCAGAAAACCGTATTTAAAGTGGTGTCCGAACTTTCTGCATCCAATATGTTCTTGCCATCCCCCTCCCTTCCATTACATTATTGCAATGAACTAGCACAGTTTTTTCATAATAAAGTTGTGTCTATTCATCGTGCGCTTGAGTTGGATTCCTCTTCTCATGACAACTTCATCTTTCCCACTACTCAACTTTCTGACCAGGTTGTGACTGTTCCCCTGATTTTGCATCTGAAGAATCTTGTCAAGTTAAGGCTTGGCTCCCAATTGATTTAATTCCTTTGAGAAATATACTTGGAAACATCAAGTCTGGCTCCCCACTTGATCCTCTCCCTCCTTCCAAGCTCAGATGCCTGGATGAGCCTTCCCTTGAGGTGATTTCTCAGCTTCTTAATTCCTCCCTAAATCTGGGCCAGTTGCCTTGCAGTAGGAAGCACGCTCTGGTGCATCCACTGTTGAAAAAGACTGGTTTAGATCCCCTCTGCTGGTCTAACTACAGGCCTATATCTCTTCTCTCCACCTTTTCCAAAATATTGGAAAAACACATTAACTCTCAACTTTCTGCACATGTGACGAAACATAAGCTATTTCATCCATCTCAGTCTGGCTTTCGTCCTGGTCACAGTACCGAATCAGCTCTGTTGGGGGTCATGGAGGACCTTAGGCAGCAGCTTGATTGTGGGGGCTAAGCAGTGCTCATCCTTTTGAATTTGAGCGCTGCTTTTGATACGATATCCCATTCCATTCTGGTGGAGAGCCTTGTAAGCTCTGGTATTGTAGGTGTAGCTTTGCAGTGGCTGATTTCTTTTTTGGAGGATCGCTCCTTTCAAGTCTTTTCTCACACCGTGAAATCTAACCCCGTTGCCTTGACATCTGGAGTTCCGCATGGTTCGATCCTGAGTCCTCTGCTTTTTAATCTTTACGTTCACCCTTTGGCAGACATTGCGGAAAAATCTGGGTTGACCATCTTTTCACACGTTGACGATGCGCAGATTATTATTTTTTTATCATCTGCTCAACATCAAGATCCTTCTTCACTTACACATGGGCTGCATAACATCTCCTTGTGGATGTCCAGCAATGCTTTAAGGCTAAATGGTTCTACAACGGAGGTGCTCATTCTGGGGATCAATCCTGAGCTTTGGGGAGCCAACCACTGGCCTGTATCTCTGGGACCTTTACCCACCCCGGTTCCTAAGGTTAAGAACCTGGGATTTTCCATCGATAACAAGCTTTCTCTCATTGCTCTGGTCTCAGGAGTCACCTCGGCCTGCTTTGTGGTCCTCAAGAGGTGAAAGAAAATTCTCTGGCTAATTTCACCTGCTGCTCAGAGGACTGTCCTGCAGTCTTTGGCGATCTCCAGGCTTAATTACGGTAATGTATTGTATCTGGGTGCGGACAAGACCTCTGTACGCCGTCTCCAGCTCATTGTGAATGCGGCTGCCCGCCTACTTTACAGGTTGCCTCGCCACGCCTCTGTCTCCCCTTTGCTCTATCAACTCCACTGGCTCAGGGTTGGCAAGCGTATCGAATTTAAGGCTCTCTGCTACATGTTTAGAGCTCAGCACGGCCTGGGCCCCACATACATACCATATCTTGTCAAGCCCTATCGACCTTCTTGCAATCTAAGATCTGCTAATCTTTTCTTTTTCTCAGTCCCTAGAGTATGGCTGGCCCATATGGGTGGGCATTCGTTTTCCTTCCTCGGACCAAAATTGTGGAACTTTCTTCCGCTAGAACTCAGGAATTGTCAATCCCTCTTTGCCTTCCGTAAAAAGCTCAAGACTTTTCTTTTTAGCCAGGCCTAATGCCAACTGAGATTCTATCTTGCTTGTTCCGCTGTCTGCGCCGAAAAACCCTGTTGGGTAGCTGCACTCTTTATAAATCTTTAAATAAAAAAAACTGCAGTCCCTTTTCTATTTCAAGTATTAGGGTAATTCATTGATAGGCCTTCCTCTATGCCATGTGACACCCCTGTTTAGCTCCAGTTATTTTGTGAGGTTGTTTTCGAATATATTGCCATACAGTGGAATAATCTACCTCATCAACTACCACTTCTACCTGCTTAAGCAGTGAAAAGTGCACCTTTCATATGCAGGTTGTGTCACTCATCCTGGAGAATTGCTGACAGAAACAGGATTCTGACATAGCCACTCCACATTTTGCCATTAAGACAAGGTAAGCAGAAGCATGGGCCTGGATCAAGGTCTGTGGTGTCCTAAAGATCACTGTCCAAAACATTCCAAATCACCATGTAGTTTCTGTGTAATATGTCAATGTCCTAAATGTGATCCTATCAAAGACACTTTGTCAAACGAACACTGAAATGTGCTCATCGGTGCTTATTTTGAGTCTGTGGCATAAGGTGGGGCATAAGGCGACTCTCTTTTTGGTGAAAAGGAAAATATTTTTAATTGGGCTTTGGCCCAGAGAGAAAGGTGAAAACCCAAGGAAGGAAGAGAAAGACAGGAAATAGTGAGAAAGGGAGAAAGCAGAAATGAAATGGAACCTGCAAGAGCGAGATAAAGAAGCATGAAGTGTATGTTGGTAGATGACAGATATGACTTACAGTCGGCAAAATCACTATAGGATGAAGAAAAGCTTTGGTTTTCAAATTGCTTAGCAAGTATACTTACATAAACATACACAGATGATAAGACATGGGTGCTCAGTCAGCGTAATTAAGTATGACTATCGAACACAATTGGCGATTACTTCAGCTGCATGATGATGATATATGGTGATGCACAGAAAAGCCTAAGGAGAGCACCAGTAGCAGCGCATAATTCGTAAAATACTGAGTGCTGCTACCCGCAACTTTTATGAGAAGCCCGTGTGCCGTGCAATTAAAAGTTGGTGCGTGAAATACCAAAGCTGGTTGTCTCAAAACTCATGATGCACCTTAACTCCACTGGCACACATATACCTGCCCATTTATTTCACTCTTGCCTATCCTGCTTTCTCCCTATGTGATGTTGTTCTCATTTTTCTCTTTCTCTATCTTTACCCCTTTTTTCCCTCTTTTGCAATCTTGAAACAACAGATGCGGAAAAATAAGTGCTGGTCCCCAAAAATAAGTGCTACTGCCCCACACTGGCAACCACTGGCTCAATTTAAGCACTGACTGGTAGAAGGGTATTAAACAACTATCATGGGGCAATGAACGATTGAGCAAAAGCAGCTCTCAAAAAGCAAGTGTTCTGTAGTATACTGCCCATACATAGAACTTTATGGTATCTTATAGTGTTATGACACACAACAGCAGTTAGGCACGTTTAATATCTTATGATTAAGGCTCCCTGTTTTCCGTTTTTACGGATTTTTACAGATAAATACAGACAGAAAACAATGTGTTTTCTGTCTGTATTTATTTTTAAAAGTGGATAAATACAAAAAATGTTGCTTCTTTTAAGTGACTCTACGTGCTGTCTTTCATGAATTATAGGCCAGCAGCTGAGCAGATGAACAGCATGGTTAATTAAAAAACAGGATGACATTTCTTTAAATAAGACATTTATTGTATAATGCTAGTATTTACCAATGGATGTATTGTTATGTAATATTTGGCAGCTTAAATAGCTAAAACACAACAGAGTAAGAGGTGCAAGTCTATCAGTTAAATAGATATGGAAATGTACAGTTGTACAACTTAATTTATACGCAAAACACAAAATAAATATGGATAAATACAGATAAAATAGCCCAAAAATAAATATGGATAAATACAGACGGAAATGGCCGAAAAATAAATACCATAAAACCGTGAGCCCTACTTCTGATGACACACTTTGTAGTTCATGGGCATGGATTTGTTACTCATTCACATTCATGATAAATTGCGCGAATAACACACAATATAGGAGTGATTGCACAAATTGGTATTTTGTAGCACTTGGATTCTACCTCCTATTTGACTTATTAAATCTAGCTTGGCCAATTATTTATACCATGAGTTACGATTCTTGTCAACATATTTATATGATTGTGTACATGGTACATTCATGTTGGAGCTTGCAATACTAAAGCAGCACATAAAGATTCACACAAATCCTGCCTTGTTTAGAAATACAATTTCTGAACATCAACTCTTTTGCAATACATGGAACATAAATCAGTTTCACAGCTTGTTGTTTTCTTTGGTTAAAGTTAAAATACTAACAGTGCAAAAGAGGCCTCGAGCTTGAGCCGAAATCCACAGGGGACTGGGGTGTTAAGAAACACAGTGTTAGACAGTGGTTTGCACCCTGTCCAAGTAGAGACCCTCACTCTAATCAGGGTAGGGTGATTATACACTTCAGATAACCCCTGCTCAAGCCCTTGGTAGTTTGGCTCGAGCAGTCAAAACATTTGTAAAGCATTTGTACATACAAACACAGTAACAGTGAAAACACTACAAAAGGACACCACACCAGTTTAGAAAAATAACCTATATTTATCAGAATAAAACACCAAAAATCCGGCATATGCAAGTAAAGATATCACATTTAAAAGGTACAAAATAGTTCAGTACATAGGAAACTATGGTTGAGTCACTTTTAGCACAAAGTACCTGGGATGGGCTAAAATCAAAGCCGAAAACAGGCGCAGGGGAAGTGAAATGCCGTAAAAGCAAAGTATTGCATTGCTTCATTACTACCAGGGGAAGTGATGCGTCAGTTCCTTACTGCCAGGGGAGGTGATGCAGTTTCTAAATGCAGCACAGGGGAGGTGATGCATTGGTTCCCTACTGTCAGAGGAGTTGACCCGTTGGTTCCTTACTGTCAGGGGAGGTGATGTGTCGAACTCCGGATACACGGACTTGGTTCCTTACTGCTGGGCCACATCGATGAAGAACTTGGCTCATAGGTACAATGCATTGAAAATCCAGACACGTTGTGTTGATGTGGAGGAGCAGGCAGTGCATTGATATAACAGCCCCGAAGCAGGTGATGCACTGATTTCTTCAGCCACACAGCAGGGCCCATAGTCGGAGTCGAAGTGTGCACCATTGAAGTCGATTACACGGTGCTCAGGACTCGGGTTGCAGCAATTCTTCAGCCGCAAGTAGACACTGCATCGATTCTTTGGCCGCACATCGATGATGCAGTGGATTTCAAACCGCTCGGCGGTGCTGCGCTGGAAAAACAGCTGTTGAGAGTCAATGCATGGATTTTCTGGGTTCTTAGCAGCCAAACCACCTCCAAAAAAAAAGTCCAGTCCTTTCACTCCCAGGACAGAAGCAGCCAACAGAATGTCAGTTCTTCTTATGGCATCCAGCTCTTCTTCCTGGAAGAATGTCCTCTTAGTCCAGAAGTGTTCTGAACTTATGGTGTCACAGCTCCAGTACTTATACCAGTTTCTACCTTTGAAGTAGCAAACTTTAAAGGAAAGTCTTTGTAGTTCACAGGACCTGCCTTACTCTGACCTGGCTCCAGGCACACTACAGGGGGCAGCGACCTCTTTGTGTGAGGACAGGCACAGCCCTATTCACTTGTCAGTGACAACTCCTTCCACCACTCCAGCTCAGGAAGACCTATCAGCCTGGTGATGGGCCATCAGCATATGCAGGGAACATCTCAACTCCCTTTGTGTGACTGTCTCTAGTGAATGCACAAACAGCCCAACTTTCACCCTTCCTCAGACGTGGATTCCACAGACAGGAAGAGTCACAGAATGGTAAGCAAGAAAATGCCCCCTTTTTAAAAGTGGCATTTTCAAACACACAATTTAAAAGACAATTTCACTAAAAGATGTATTTTAACTTGTTAGTTCAGTGACCCCAAACTCCAAATCTTGATCTATTCACAATGAGAAGTTACACTTTTAAGAGTTTAGAAGGCAGCTCCAATGGTAACCTATGTGGGAGATAGTCCTAGCAATAGGGAAAAAATAAATTAGCGGTATTTCACTATCAGGTCATGTAAAACACTCCAGTCCATGTCCTACCTTTCATCTACACTGCACCCTGCTCATTGGGCTACCTCGGGCCTACCTTAGGGGTGTCTTACATGTAGTAAAAGGGAAGGTTTGAGTTCTGGTAAGTGGGTACACTTGCCAGGTCGACATTGCAGTTCTAAATGGCACACACAGACACTGCAGTGGCAGGTCTGAGACAAGGTTGAAAGCCTACTCATGTTGGTGGCACAATCAGTGCTGTAGGCCCACTGGTAGCATTGAACACAGTGCACTTTAATAGTGACTTACAAGTAATCAAACATGCCAATCACGAATAACCAATTACAGATACAATTTTACACAGGGAGCACTTGCACTTTAGCACCGGTCAGCAGTCTTAAACCCAGCAAAAACGAAGTCAGAAAAACACTGGAGGAAGGCAAAAAGTTGGGGGATAACCCTGCAAATGGGGCAGGTCCCACACACAGTGACTACGGATATTGAATTAATTTACAAACATGCATTTATTCATGATAAAGAAACATGAACAAATCCTCAAAAGGTATGAATCATTTCTTGATATATGTGGATTCAAGAATAGACAGTGTTAAAAATGTGGTGACTGGTTGACCACAACGGAGCATGGGCCGGTTACAGGGACCCCATTAGCCCCACTGAACATCATACTTTAAATCCTGGTGTGCATTCTGCATGGCTTTGTTTTGCGGGGCTTCACATTATCAGAAGTCGCTTCCGATGAAGCCAAGCAGAGAAGCTTTGCGGGGCTTTGTGACACTCTGCACTGATTCCAATGAAGTTGGCAGGTGTATGATGAGGATTTGTGGTGCTTCATCACGCTTTGTGTCAGTTCTGATGGGGACCACAGCTTGGTGGTAAGATTACCTTAAGGTCCACTCCCAAGGGACCAGGACAGGGGTGCCACCACTTGGTGGGCAGAACTCACAGCAAGCGGAGTCTAGGTCCGGTTTCAAGGTGATTTCTGTCCCTGAGGCTATGATTAGGAGGTCAGCCAACTACCTCTTGGAGTCACAATAGTGGTCCGGCATTCAAGATGCTGATCCAGACATTCTCTCAGGCAGCCAGGCAACAGAGTAGCAGTCCTTCTTGCAGAGCAGCACCACAGTCCTTTTGAGCTTTCCACAGGTCCAGAGGTGTACTGAAGAGTTGGGCCTGAGGGTTCAATATTTATATCTGGTACCCACTTTGAAGTAGGAAAAGGTTCTAGAGAATTCCCTTTTGAAGTCCTTGAATTCTCTGCCTCTGCTGTCCTGGCTCCAAACTGGCTGCATGAACAATGTAGTGATAACAAGTAATTTGTGTGAAGGCCAGGCACAGTCTGTTCAGTTGCAAGTGAGTCTGTGCCCAGGTCCGTCCCCATCCTGCCAATTTGTGGCCCATCCAGGCACACCTAATCCCTCTATTGGGTTGCTAGCTGGAAGGAATAAACAAAGTCCAGCTGCCAACTACACCCAGTCACGCAGCCTTGGAGCAGGCTGCAGGTATCAAATGCTGCAAAAACCATGCCATGTTTCTAAAAGTGGCATTTTCAAAATTGTAACTTAAAATCTGACTTTACCATTAAAGAGGATATTTAATTATATAATTGTGTTAGAAATGAGGTCTCTGATTGGCAGAGGTATGCACCCTTGTCCAGTCAGGGACCACCACTCTATTCAGGTTAAGTTCCCAATCCCCCTAGGGAATCGTGTACCCACCCTCTGGTAGCTTGGCGCAGAGCAGACAGGCTTAACTTCAAGAGGCTATTGGTAAAGTATTTGTATACACCCACAGAGCAAGTCACAGAGGACACCACAACAAATAGACTCCACAGAGTGGTAGAAAAATATGGGTGATTTATATGCACGTAAAATAAGGCAATACAATAAATCTCTTCTTAATAAGAATCAGGATACGAGTTCATTTACGAGGTTATAGGCAGACAGTGCTGAACGGATTGGGCTCCCTTCAGGAGCATTACGGTGATTTTAGAATCCTCTGCACTTTCCGCAAGTGAGACTGAGTCTGCTGGGGCAATATTGTAGCTGTAATTAGGTGGGGGGCGCCTTCGGGCAGTGAGACGCAAAGCACCACAACGCGGGAGACTGGTCGTGTCCAAGATGGCAACGAATCACACCACTGCGGCTCAGGGTCCGTGGAAGTCAGCCTGGCGGTTAGGGAATCTGGAGAACTTCTGAGATAGACAGTCATGGGACTGGTGTTACCGTGGCCGTCCTCGCACACAGGCAGTGGGGGGAGAGGCAATCAGCTGGCAAATTGGTGCTGGTTGGAGCCCAAGTCCTCTGGGCCCCGCCGGTGTTGCGCGGGACGTCCATGGCCAAAGCACTCCGTTGCAGTGTAATCCTGACAACCGCGTGAAGGGAGGCACCCCGTTCCCGGTTGGCAATTGATGCAGTCATAGGGCAAGGGCACGGTCTTGAGGCGATTCACAGCGCACTAGGCCCCTGGCACCTGGACAGCATGAAAGCTGACGTCACAGTCAGGACCTGCGAGGCTGGTGGGGCTTTGAAGCCTGGTAGGGTCAACGGGGCAGTTGACAAGCCCCCAAGCGTGACTCTGGAGGCAGTTCTTGGTACCTTGGTTGCAGGGCAGAGGTCAGCAGGCAGGAGGGCAGCTCAACAAAGCAGGACAGGAGTTCCTGGGACCAGTCAGACACGCATAGAGGCAGTCCTTCCCATGCAGCATCCTTTATTCCATCTTCGTGCAGGTCCACTAGTGTCACACAGATGTGGGGCCAGGGCTCTATTTTATACCCTGATGCTCACTTACTAGTCAGGGGCAGAAACTTCTAGAGAGGTCTTTGAAATTTTGGGGGTTTCCTGTCTCACCTGACCTGGTTCATTGCTGTCTGCACTGACGAAACAGAGCCGTTAAGCCTATTGTGGGGTGGTCGGATCAGCCTATTCAGATGTAAGTGTGAATCACTACTCCATCCTCTCAGCCCAAGAAGGCCATCAGTATGTAGATGTGGCAGCCCTTCCTGTGTTTGGGGGAGTCTAGGGAGTATTCAAGTGTGGGGCTGCTACCCTTGGCCATATGTGGATTGGGGCAGGCAGCAGGTATACAGAGTTTAGGTGTTGTGTAGTTCCATAGGACCCAAAGGACCTGCGCGTTGTGGATGACCTAAACTGAGGGCTTGGTGTGATGACAGACTCTGGACACCCCCACAGAATGAGTCAGCCGTTAGACCTGCTAGCTCTTCAGTGCCACTACCACCCCCCTGTACTATACAGTGTGGTAGGTAGTTTCTGGCAACCACTGAACATGACAACCCTGATTCCTCAGATATTGTGGAAACAATACAGTATCTTTCACTCAGTCACTCGTGCTTGCTTTTCTCAGAATACATAGAATGACGTTTGGTATGGTTTCAATAATTATTTATTGGTCAAGCGTCAGTCTAGTATGAAACATATTAGCTGCAACAATCAAAAGACAGGAGCAGACAAATGTAATGGCTACTACCAATATTGTAAAAAGTAGATACATTTCTACCATAGTGCTAATAAGATGAATAAAAGCATATTACATAAAACAATAGCGTTGGCGTACTCCTACGATGCGTAGCCTACCTAACCGCGCCTAGACTAGAGGTGTAGGTGAAGCATGTATGTGTAAGTGCTAGGATATGTTCTAATGGAACCTGATGTAGCCTAATGGAGCAAAAAATTCCCCGGAGAAGTGCTAACCCCTGACCTGATGGTTCTGAATGAAGGACCCCGTCTCTACGTCAAGGATGGCACAACGCAAAAGATGTCGAATTTCTGCTTTTCGAAGGCTCAGCCTGCAGAGTCTTGGTCCAGCCTGGAAGGAATTTCTCCTCTGTCTTGGTAAGGGAGAGTGAGGGTCTTTTATACTAAAGTGGTCACTCCGGGGATTTTCTAGAATAGATATGTTTTGAAAACATTTTCTAATCCCCTGCTAATCCTTTTCTAAACAAACATGAGCATATGCAGCTGGATGTTGGCCATGAATGAAAAAAAAGTGGTGACCCTTGTACAGAATAAATCTACCATGCCTGGGGACATGTTTTGTGTACGTCAGATACAGGGATTAAGATATGGTACAAAGAGCCTGTTGTCGGAGAGACAGAAGGAAGCTACTGGGTAAAAGGTCACCAATGTAAGACCATTATGTCGAGTGGACGGGACACAATGTATGCAATCGGTATATACATGATGGAACTAACCTAAGGGACATGACATAGGGAAGGACAGAGACATGTCCACTTTCCAAAGGTGGCATATCTGCAACAGTAAGGGTAAAACCCAATACACCAACAGGGGGGATTTCTCATGACCATTCCACCCATACCAAACATGATATATCTACTCCTTCCTATGCAGGAGTTATCACTTAAAGGGATATAAGGGAATTCCTAATGCTGGCCTACGGAGGGGTAGGCCTCACTGCAATGGCAGAGGCTTGTCTGGGTATTGTCGAACTACAGACCTATTTCTTTATTGCCGGCGCCAGCCAAGATGCTGGAAAAGGTTGTCCAGCGTCTATTGGCTAAATTTTCTGAGAGCAATAACATTTTACATGATACTCAATCTGGCTTTCGTGCCGGTTTTAGTACAGAGATGGCCCTCGTAGGATTGGCCGAATCAGTGATGTTGGCGGTAGACTCTGGGGCATCAGCCATGCTGGTGCTCCTGGATCTATCCGCCGCATTTGACACGGTAGACCATGATAGTTTGGTTCGATGCCTCCATGACTTCGGCATTAGGGGAACCGCCCTTGAGCGGGTGAGGTCATTCCTCCAAAAGCGGACTCAAAGGGTGGCTTTACAACCTTATCAGTCCGAGCAGAAGCACTTGTGGTGTGGGGTGCCCCAAGGATCAGCTTTAAGTCCACTGCTGTTCAACATCTATTTGGCACCCCTGTTTTCACTTATTGCCAACTGGGGGGTCAAGGCAATATCTTATGCCGATGACCCCCAGCTGGTGTTCCCTTTTAAAGACCAGTCAGCTGATTCCTTTAAGAGCTTCAAGAGTTGCCTTAAGGATGTTGCAGTTTGGATGAACAATAATAAATTAAAATTAAATTCTGAAAAGACAAAAGTGATGTTCTTTGGGACCAACAAGCATCCTGACTCGGATTTGTGGTGGCCGCAGGAAATGGGGTTACCACCCACCCCAGCGGGCACTGTTTAAAATCTTGGTGTACATTGGGAGGCAGATCTGTCGTTTTCCTCTCAAATCCGGCAGGTAACATCCTCCTGTTTTGGTAAATTGAGGTATATGAGGAAATTTCTATATTTGTTACCAGAAAACTGCAGTCGAACCGTAGTTCATGCAACGGTGACGTCCAGACTGGACTATGCGAATGACCTTTACCTGGGCCTCCCTGCTTACATGGTTAAGAGACTACAACTGGTCCAAAATGCGGCTGCGATATTGATTAGATGCGTTCCTATACGTCAACATATCTCTCCGCATATTAAGGAACTTCACTGGTTACCAGTGGCCAATAGAATTCAATTTAAGGCCTTAACCTTAGCTTTTCGTTCGTTCCATGGACTCTGTCCCAGATATCTGAAACAACGGTTATGTGCCTACAAACAGACTTGGCTACTGCGTTCCAATAATCAGAATCTGCTTGTTACCTCACGAGTTAGGAAGGAGCGTTGGGGCGGCAGATCCTTTGTGGTGAGAGTGGCCAAGCTATGAAATTCTTTGCCGCCTGCTTTGCGGCAGATCGAATCAGAATGGCTATTCAGGAAGACAGTTAAGACTTGGCCCTTTAACTTGGATTAATTCCGATGGTTGGCTGGTGTTTGTCCTTTTTATTTCGCTGTCACTTGTTGTTATAGCGCTGGGACACCTCCTTCGGGAGGTAGCTGTTTGCGCTCTATAAAAGGTTGTATTATTATTATTATTATTGAAGCAGGTTTGCCAATGTCACCATGTTTTAGGGGAGAGTGCCTGCACCTTAGCACCGGTTAACAGTGGTAAGGTGACCAGAGTACTAAGTCCAACAAAAAGGCATAGTCTAAAGTGGGAGGCGAGAGGGCAAAACTCAGGGGGAGATCACCCAAAGGCTGACAGGTCTAACAAATTTCACAGACACAAAACATGAAAAGTATAACTGTTCCCAATCAAACGTTAGCATTTATTAAATGTGATAAGGCACCCCAATGTTATTCTTTAGAAGAGGTATGCCTCACATTAGTGATAAATGAATTTATGAGTTTTTCACTACCAGGACATGTAAAACGTAAAAGTACATGTCCAACCTTGCAATTATAATGAACCCTGCCGTATGGGCTACCTAGGGCCTAATTTAGGGGTGACTTATATGCAATAAAAGGGTAGCCAGAGGTTATAAAACTGACTTCAAGCTGCAATGGAAGGCCTGGGGCATGTTTTAAGGGGCTACTTAACTGAGTGGCACATTAAGAGCTGGCACACTAAGAGCTGCAGGTCCTTGTTGCTCGAATGTGGATTTACGATAACAAAGAAAAGACAAAAGGCATTTGGCAAAACAGGAACAGTTGATTTAAATTAAATGCAGAAGGCGAGAGAGCCGCAGCAGAGTAGGGGTCTGAAGATTGTCTCAAAGTACATTGGCATAGGCCGTTATTTTATACATTTCACAACGTGTCATAAAGCAATTTGTACATTCTTTTAGAACAGTAATCCCGGGACTAGTCACGGGGATGTATATTCGTTCACCTGATGAGGAGTGCAGGTGGGTCTCAACCTTGTGACCTTGCGTGGACACAATGCGGGCCAGTGAGTAATGTGTCCAGATGGCATTGGGAGCACATGATCAATGTGTGCAGTGTGCGTGTGGTGTTCTGATTGGTTGAGTGTTCCTAACTACATGTGGCATCTAACTTTATGGTGTGTTGGGAATGCACATCCCTCTGGCCAAACGTGTTTTATTGGGGCCAATCTTCTCGGACCAATTTGGTGTTGCTGCCTATCTGGCTGACTGATCTCGCCGCTACCTTCCAGATCCCTTTCATCTTTCACCTTTCAGTCATTCTACAACAGTGAGGGGCTGAGGTGGAGATTTCAGAGGCGACTGGACTCGCTGCTGCCTACCGAGCCGGCAGGAGCTTGTTGCGGGCTGCGAGATTGTGGGGCCGCCTTTGATCGAGCTGCGGGCGGGGAGCTGTTACGGCCGCGGAGGACATAGGAGAATTCGCCTGGGCATACGCTCCCCCTCCCGTGGCGGATAAAGCCGCGCTGGTGCAGGGTGCAAGATTTGGACTTGCGGCTTTCGCCTTTGAGGAGTGAGAGTGCCTTCGCAGCTTCTGCCGGCGGGCGGAGCTGCTGATGCGGCGCGGTCCGCTTGAAGCTTGAGAGCGCCCTCCTGTCCCACTGCATTGCGACTAAGCCTGGGGAGCTGGAATTGGTGGAGGAACCACCTACGATCTCTGTTTGCGCCAGGAGGTGCTCAATACAGCACGGACCATGGAGAAGGTTGAGCTGGGCTCCCCACTAATGTCAACAGACCATTGCCGCTGAACCACAATGGGGTAGTGTTGTAAAGTCATCCTGTGCCCTGGGCACCCCCCAACTTTTTGCTGACTGGAACTGGTGGTAACTGACTCTGACTGACCCTGGGCTCTGTTTAACCAGGCCCAGGGCCAGTGCCATGCTGAAACACTTAGATAACAGTAAAACACCTACATACACTAGGGTACACTTTGGGTTGGGGTACCCCTGTGATTGGCATGACCTACCCCTATAAGCCCCTAGTATATAATAGGGCAGGGGAGTGAAACTACCTATAAGTCCCTTGTATGTGGAAGGGCATGGCAGTTTAGAGGCCAGCAGCCTTTTTGCACTTGCATGTGTGCACTGCTGAAGCCTGTGGTCAGTTTAAAAGCAGCTCTGTGCGCCAGGATTGCTCTTAAACATGTAAATTGTGGCCAAACTCGACTTTGGGGTTTGGGGCACTTAAAACTGGTCAACCTACAATGTTTTGGCATATTAATGACCCCCAGGGTCTCCCCTAGGTATCCCAGGGGTGGGGGGTCAGATATCTATAAGGTAGACCCTTATAAAATGAGTTTATATATGCCCTGGGTTAAGTGAAATTCACATTTCACTCTCCCCATTGTGTAAAGTGCTGCCCAAATTCGACTTTGATGCTGGGGGCACTGGGCATGGGGGATCTGCAATGTTTTTACAGATTCAGCACCCCTAGGGTCTCCCCTAGGTGACCTATGGGGTGGGGGTCCTGTGAAAATAAGCCAGGTACTTATAAAAAATGTTTTTGTAGGTCCTGGTGCTGGAGAAATGGCCCATGTCATTTTTCCCATTGCAAACCCCATGCCCCATAGGTTAACATGGGGGAAAGTTATTAAACCATAACTTCTGATAGGAGAGGGATAAAGATTCCATTCAAAGACTCACTAGAATGGTATTGATAAATCCTACAATAGGATGTTATTGAATTTTTCCCAAAGTGAACAGACAAGAAGTTATAACACTTTCTTAGTTTTAGTTCCAGATCCAGCCTTCCAGTGCTCTGCCCTGATTGGTCAGAGTTAAGGGGATTAGCCAGCCTGCCTGAAGAGGTGATAAAGATGCCCTGAGGCCAGCCAGATGGACTGGGAGGGCAGTGAGCTGTTCTGCAAGAATACCAGGCCAGGGGGAGGGGTCGTAAACAATGAGCTTCAAAGGGGCAGAGCCCAGAGCAGTGTCATTTACAACTTTGAACCCCCACCTCAGCCAGATGTCAGGATTAAGGAAGATATGTGCAGATGTAGGGAGGAGAGGCTAGGTTAATTAGCCAACTCAGTGTGAGTGTTTAGCCAGCTCTTACCTCCTTGCTGGAAAATCAGCCGTTATGGATTTGGAAGCTTTGTTGCACTCTGGGATAGAATAATGCCACACTCTGCAGGAAGGAGTCACTCAAGTGGGAAGTTACCCTACTCCTATTGGTGAAGCTTGACCTCCTGGATGACCCAGAGACTGTGGAATAAGTATCTGAGAGAGGCCCAGCCCCTCAGATCTGCTGCTTGAAACTGAAGAAAGCAAGACTGGCCCTGCTGAAAAGTTCTGCTGTGCAAAGACTTCTAAGGCCTGACCTCTGGAGACTGCACCACCTGAAACTACAGCTTTGTGGACTAACTGTGCTGAGTAAAAGACGTCAATAGTGGACTCCCTGCAAGCTACAGGTTAACAGAGCTCATCTGGACCCTCACCACCAAGAATCATCAACCTGGGGAGCTACCAGTGGATTTGTAAGGGTAACGTCCAGTGCATTGTGGGAATTGAAGTCCTCAACTTTCAAGGACCATCTTGGAGCTTCCAGACCCTTGGAGTAAGTTTGAGACACTTTGGGACCCTTTGAGGAACTTCAGGAAGAAGTTCAAGAAGTTTGGGGAACTTTGGAGGAACTTTGAAAAAAAGCTCCATAGGGGGACCGACTCATCCTGGTCAGCCAAGCCGCCTGCCTTCAACCGCGAGACGGCCAAGCCCACCAGGTTCGTCCCGCTAAAAGCTCCATCGCATCGACTTCCAGAGATTGACCGGGACTAGAGAAAATCTGAAGCCGGCGAACGCTCACCGGATCCGGCTACATGAGGAGCATCGAGAGACCCCGCGAGAAAAAGCTCCAGAAAAGCTTCTAAGTCCGCTCGTAGAAAAGCCGACCGGGAGCAACCATGAGAGCCAAGCCGTCTGTCTTCCCTCGCGTGTCGGCCTGGATTTCTGGATTGCTCCGCTGAAGCGATCTTGAGAAATGTTCTAAGTCCGCTCCAGGGAAGTTTACCGGGACCTCGTCACAAGTCAAGCCGGCGAACCCTCACCGGATCCGGACTGGCTGGGAGCTTCGAGGGGCCTCGCGAGAAAAGGATCCAGAAAAGTTTCTAAGTGTGAAGGTAAAAACTTTAACCGGTACCTTCCGAGGGTGGTAGCCGCTCAGGGCTCCATCGCGGTCGGCCTGAAACTTTGACTTTGGCCCGGTCTATCGCGAGCCTATGTCCCAATATGGTGCTATATGCTTCTAAGTGCTATATTTTTATTAATCTTTAAAAATTCATATCTCCGGTTCCCTACATTGGATTTTTGTCGTTTTGGTGTCATTTTAAAGATAAAAATAATTCCTATTTTTATAAATTGGTGTTGGATTTTTATTATGAGTTGTGTCTTAATTATTTACTGAATTGGTGTTTTTAAATGCTTTACATACCTATCTTTGAGGTTAAGCCTGCCTGCTCGCAGCCAAGCTACCAAGGGTTGAGCATAGGATTATATTTCTAAGACCTATGCTGGGTCCTATCAAGTTTTTGTGGTCTTATTACTAGTGGCAGACCTACGTTTGCCCCTACCAATAACCCACTTTCCAACAGGTAGAAAAAGCCTTCAGCAACTGAGGAGGTAACTGTGACTACTCTAGGTACCCCTTTTGGCCAGAGCAACTTCGGTCTTAGAGAAATAAATTGCCCTTACAGAAAGGAGCCTCTCGTTGGATTTAGGGGCGGTTTAGGGGCTGGCCAATTATTAACCATACCTACTCAACCTACGCAGGGGGATGCAACCCTCACAGCTGGGGCAGCCCCTATAGAACCGCACGTGGTTATTGGATTACCTACTAGATCACCTACAGAACACACAGAGTTTGTTACCACACATAGCGGGAAACTGTCAGCCCCTACCTCTGTTGATGGGAAACGAAAAAGAGGCAACGTGACATTACCCACTAAATGCCGAACGAAAAAGATCAGAATGGTCGCCACGTCTGTGAACTCATCCTATCCGAATGGCCAGCAACCCACAGACTTCGCCTCTCCTCCAAACTGGGCTGCACTCTTGGACAACTTTAAACAACTCTTGCAACCTATCTATTCACACTTAGATTACATAGATTGCATTTTACAAGGATTATCTCAGTCTCAAGTAGCTCATGAAGCGGGGTTAGATCCAGGGGTTATTCCAGCCACTTCTAGTGCCCTGCCCAATCTCTTGGCTATCTCTGATGCACGTACAACCTCCAACAACACTAACTTTGAAATCAATAATATGGGTTCCAAATGTAATATTAGTAATAATACTACCCAAGGCTGTACGCAAGCTATATCTATGGGTTACCTTGGTGTAGTCAATGAGTTGTCATCTAGCAGGCCTAACCATGCAAGTCTCGACCCCAGGTGCTGCCCACCGCAGGTGTCTACAAAAGACTTAAGGAATAAAGGACAATCACAATATATATCAAGTACACAGGGTAAGGCAATCCGACCATCCAGGCAGGTACATAATAGACTAAACCAAAAACATATGAATCTTTCTCAATCCCCACCTTGAAACTACAGGCCCACCGTCCGCAACAAGAACCACTCACGCCAAACACTTGGCGAACTGGGCAGACTCCCTGGGCCTGTGCGATGCCTGGAGAATCTGGCATCCCCAGAACAGGCAGTTCCCTCATACATCAGCTGCACACCGCACCCATGCACATATAGATACTGTATTTGTCCCCTCTATTGACTGCCAAACGATTAGAGACATCCGTATCCTTCCCAGGGGCATCTCAGACCATTCACCTGTACTTCTCAGCATTGGGGAACCTCCTACTTCGGTACGCCCAACCTGATGGATGAAAGCATGGTTCCTCCAGGAGAAAGAGTTTAGAAAGGCAATTGGGGCAGAACTTCAGCAATATTTCCTTACCAATCCCGGCTCTGACCCTTCTCCTGGTACCCTTTGGGAAGCGGGCAAAGCCACCATCCGTGGCTTCGCCAAGGGTCAACTTAAACTCCAGCGACAAGCCCAAATACACCAGACCAACCTGAGAGAGGCTCAAGAGCTGCTTCTCGAACAATGTCCTCCCGAAGACCGGGACGATGCTCAGGAAAGACAACTCATACACCTAAGGGGCGAAATCAAGCAACACTCCTTGAACGCCGCTAAGCTCCTGTGGAGATCCTCTATAGCTAGGATGTATGGCTGGGGTGACAAGAATGGGAAGACCCTTCACAGACTAGCTACATATCCGCGGACCAATTGTATCATTCCGGAGATTGTGGGCAGACATATCATTCCCCTCTGGCAATGCCCCGGGCTTTCGCCTCCTACTATCAAGAGCTATACTCAGCGCAGCACCCTGAAACTTCTCTTTCGGACTTGCTTGGCGCGGGTCGTCTCCACATCCCTCGCCTCAGCACAGCTGAGTCCCCTGACCTGGACCTCCCCATTACCCGCGAGGAGATTAATGACGCCATATCACACACCTCGCCTGGCAAGACCCCGGGCCCAGACGGTCTCCCACAGGAGTACTACGCTGCATACCGGGAGATCCTCATCCCGCACCTCTCTTATCTCTTCGCTAAAGCCCTCGAGAAGGGCTCCTTTCCCCCCCGAGACAGATGTTGCGACTATTGTTGTTCTCCCCAAAACTCAGCCGCCGCCATATAACTGCGCTGATTACCGCCCCATCTCCTTCATAAACACAGAGGTTAAAATATTTGCTGCAGTCCTCATCCAGCGAATGAGGCCCTACCTCACCAAACTGGTTCACCCCGACCAGTGTGGGTTCATGCCTTTGCAGGGGACCAGACACTGCCTCCGTCGTCCCCACCTGGCCCTAGTGAACCGCCACTTGCTAACTCCTTATCTGGCACTTCTTCTCGTAGACTTTGAGAAGGCCTTTGATTCTGTGGATTAGGGGTACCTGAGTGACGTGCTGACCGAGGTGGGTTTTGGTCCACATTTTTGCAATATGGTGAAGGTTCTCTACTCTTGTCCTCAAGCTCGGGTGCTAGTCAACTGGGTATTATCGGAGGCGTTCCCCATTAGAAGAGGAACGAGGCAGGGATGCCCCCTCTCACCCCTACTTTTCGCCTTAGCGATAGAGCCCCTAGCGAGCCTCATTCGGTCGGACGACCGCATTCGGGGTTGGGAGTGGCCCAACTCGGAAGAGGATAAAATTGCCCTGGACGCAGATGACGTTTTACTCTTCCTCGCGGAACCGGCCCAGTCTGGCCCCCACTGTCTCCGGGTGCTGCACTCCTTCAAGCAGGCCTCCGGTCTGCGACTTAACCCCAGTAAATCAGTTAGCGAGGGATTTCTACGACTGGCAAACCACAATACTCCTTAGGCGACAGTCTTTCAAATATTTGGGGATTTGGGTTGCATTGCTCCCTGATCTCGCCTGGTCCCTCAACATAACTCCGCTGGTGAAAAGAGCTAAGGAAGACCTTTGCAAATGGCAGACGCTGCCACTGAATCCCTTAGGAAGGGTTGCCCTGTTCTAAATGATGATCCTCCCCAGATAACTCTATGTCATTCAGAACACCCCTTTCTGCTTGCCACGGGCCTGGTTCAGAGATCTGGACAGCCTAGCCACAAAATTTCTCTGGGGTGGTCGGAGACCCCGTATAACTCTAGCTCATTGCCAGATCCCAGCCTTCGATGGGGGCATGGGGATGACCAACTTATACTTGTATTATTTGGTGACCCGCCTACTCACATTACATGATTGCTTTAATGGGGGATGGTCGGATCCGGCCTACAGGCTAGAACTGAGTGAATTGGGTCTATCCCGAATTCAATCAATGATGTACAGGGGGCCCATACCTAGAACTTTACCTGGGGTGACACAAACCGTTCTTCTGGCCTGGTGGGCATCACTGCGCCACACCCAATGGACACACAAACTAACCCAACACACAACACTCTGGCACAGAGCGTGGCTAAGGGAGGTTAGTGCACTAAAAGGATTTCGGTCTTGGAATCTTATCGGGATCTCCCAGCTCGGGGATGTGTGGACCGGTGACCACATACGCTCCTTCCAGGATCTACAATCCAGGCATTCCTTACAACCCTCACAATTTTACAGATACCTGTAGCTGCGTCATGCTCTTCACTCACACATACCGGACGGCACAACGTTGCCGGAATATAGCCCACCTGAGGCGCAAACTATGATGGGGAACCTGGGGAAGGGGGGTATCTCCCGTATTTATCGCTCATTAACCAACAACACCCCAACCACACTGGAGCGGCTTAGAAGCCAGTGGGAGGAATGGGTGGGTCCACTGGAGGAGGAGGACTGGAGGGACGCACTAATGGCGCCTAAGACGGTCACTGCGTCGGCCAGGCTCCGCCTGATCCAACTGTACGATTTGCATGCTACCTACTTAACCCCCGCTCACCTTCACAGGGCCGGCCTATACCCAACTGCCTCCTGTACCCGATGCGGCCAAGACCAGGCAGACTTCTTTCACATGGTTTGGGCATGTCCCCTTTTGGCACAATTCTGGGGGTGTATAGAACAGGAACTCATGGAGGTCCTGGGTTGGGAGGTCCCCCATGACCCACTGCACACGCTCCTGGGGATCACAGACGGGCTGGATGGGTCCAGGAATGAAAAACTGTTCTTTAATACGGCGATGATCATAGCTAAGTGGGACATAGCCGCCAATTGGAAACGTTCTACTCCACCCAGCGTCAGGAAGTGGCAGGAGGGGTAGGCTGGTGTGACACACAGGAAAAGCCTCTATATGAAGCGTGGGGCTGTCCGAAGAAATACCGTAAGGTCTGGGGCAAATGGATGGGTCAAATAGCATGTCTTTGTTTTGCTTGCTTGACTGTATGTGCTACCTGGGACCTCCCGAGGTCATGAGGTACAAGGGTTTACCATCTAATCAAATGTGGGATTTCTTCTTATTACTGTACTGTGCTATATTGCTGGTCTTTTTATCATGTCTAAACTCAATAAAATTGTTTATAAAAAAAATATATAATGGAGGGGCCGAGCGGGCCATGTGTAATATTACATCGCTGTCCCTGAAATTAAAGATCTTCGCTAGTATGGGACAGGGGGGCTTACCTGTTTGCAGTGGGCCCCCTGGGTACTAGATGGGCATGCTCCACTGAAAAATGGTTAGAGAGACATCGGGGTTGCAGGAGTTTTGTAATCAGATCTTCGACAAATAAGTCTGTTGCCAGGCCCTCAGCCCTCTCTGGTACCCCCAGAATGTGAAAGTTAATTCTATGGGCCCACACTTCATAGTCTTCTAGCCTCACCTCCAGGGCAGTTGTTGTAGTTTGGAGCTTTTCCACATGTGCCTCAAGGTCTCTGGTGGATGACTGGAGTTTGCATATAGAGTCCTCAGTGGCTTTTACCCGGTCCCCCAGGTTTCGAAGGTTAGCATGCATTAGCGTTACCTCCGAGGTGACCGTATCAATTTTATTTTTGAGTGCTGAGCGCACTCCTTGGAGTGCAGTCTTTATATCCTGTAGTGTGGGGCCTCCTTCATTAGTCATCAGCTTCTGGCGCTGGAGCAGACAGCCACCTCCCGGGGTGAAGCCAGAGCCTCCCTCCAATCCTCATCGTCTAGATCTCCAACATCCTCGGCCCATTTTGAACGTATTTTATCATGGGTCTCAGGTAAATTGTTGAGGATTTTACGATATGTCAATGAAATAGCTTGGTCTGGTAGATAGTCATCCAGTATCCTATCCTCCAAGGGAGAGACCGGCAAGTCTGAGCCTCTGGGTATCGCCTTTAGGCCTGGGCGGTAAATTCCGTTCCGCTGTCGGAATTTGGGTAATTTGGGTAATTTCGCGTTCCGCGGAGAACACGGAATTGCCCAAAATTCTCTGTTCCGCGGCTTTCCGGAATTTTTTGCTTGTTCGCGTTCTCAAAATGCGTGTTCGCGAGATATTTCCCCCCGAGCACGCAAACACCATTCGCGAACAGGAAAAAAGCATCGCGAACAAGCAATTCCGCGTGTTCGCGGAATTTCTGCGTGTTCGCGGAGATTTTTTATCGTTTCGCGGAGCTTTGCGTAGCGCGACTACGCAAATTCCGCCCACCCCTAAATTCGCCTTATTTAATGCGCTTCGTGCTGGAAGGTATCGAAAAGTTTCCCCACGTGAAGTTGGTACTGAGCCTGTAGGTCGCTGAACGGGACTACATCCCCCTTCGTCCACAGGTCCCCCACCCTCGAAAGGCCAATCAGGTCCCATTTGTCAAACCCCAGTTGTTTTGAGAGCATACCCAATTGACTCAATTCGAGCAGCGGAGTAACCTGTGTAATCTTGCCTCTCCAGTCCAAAGCAGAGGTTGCTGTGTGCCATATAGAAACCGTGGTGGAAGTCGGGGTATATCTAGGCATGTGTTTTGTCCCGCCATACAATGCCCTCAAGTATTTGCCAGAAGCATATTACATCTATCCATCCTGTATGCTGGGTCTGTGATGGGTCAGTGCATCCCGGGGTTGAGAACCACCAGCTGTGAAGCCCAGTAGCAGGATATGATAGCTGGCAAGGCAATACCACCATCATACCAGCTTTTGGTAAGCTTAGCCAGGGCGATTCGGGGTGTACCATTGTTCCACAGTAGAGAGCATACCTCGGAGTCAACCAATTGAAAGTATAGAGGTGAGACCAAAAATGGCGTGTTTTGCAGGGTGTAGAGAAAGCAGGGAAGTGCCATCATTTTATAGAGGGCGGCTATTCCCAGGAGTGTAAGGGGTAATGTTGCCTTTTTTGTCTATTTGTGCCTTTTTGTTCTGTCTGTGCCGCTTCCCTGTTTCTGCTTTCACTGTTTTTTCTAGTTTTTTACCTTTTGCTCCCCTTCCCTGTGCTGCTGCCCCCGCGGCCCCTCCCCCTGCCGGTTTCCACTCCCGCCTCCCAGCTGTGCTCCCTCCCCCATCCCCTACTTAATGGCGGACAGAAGAAACAACAACTGCCAGCTGTCGAAGCCAAATACCACCCACGGCCAGTTCTCCTGCCTGGCACTGCTGCCGCACCTTCACCCACCTCCGGGTCCCCACAACTACCGCCCACCCACCAGATGCCAGTGCACCCAAACCCCTGAGCTGTATCCTCCTCAACGTACGCTCCCTGCACAGACATGCAGTGGAAATCTGGGACCTCCTCGGCACCCTGTCACCAGAGGTCGCCTTCCTCACAGAAACTTGGACCAATGCCACCTCCCCCAACATCACTACCGCCATACCCGACGGATACAAGATCCAGAGGAAGGACCGCCTCAACCTAGTTGGGAGGAGGACTCGCCATCGCACACAAGAACTCCCTCCGGCTCACCACATCCAGCACAAACGACTCCTGGACCCCCACAGAACATATCTATTTCCAGATCCAGACCAATCCCAGAATCACCCTACGCAGCAGCCTCACCTACAGACCTCCTGGACCATGGACCGCATTCGCCGCAACCATCACCGACCTCATCGTGCCCCACACCATCATCTTCATGGACTACATACTGCTCAGAGAACTGAATTTCCACCTAGACAACCTCAGCGACCCCCAACTCCACTGCCCTCATGGACAACCTGGCCAACATTGGACTAAAGCAGCTTGTCACCACCCCCACCCACAAGGCAGGACATACCCTCAACCTCCATCTTCGCAGAAGGGAACAACATCCCCTTCAGCCACACTACGCAACTCCTCTGGATGGACCACCACTGAGTACACTTCTCCTTCTCTAAACCCACTGCACACAAACCTACACCACACCCCCATGCAGGAATTGGAGAAAGGTCACAGAAGAACACCTCAAATCCACCCTCAACCACGCGCCCCCTCCCCCATTACAGACGTCAACTCTGCAGCCCACAAACTCCAAAAATGGATCACCGACTGCGCAGACAGGCTCGCTCCCCTAAGTAACTCCAACAAACAGCGCCCACAAAGGCCACCTGGTTCACCAATGACCTTCATAAATCCAGACGCACCTGCAGACGTCTCGTGAAAGTCTGGAGAAACACCAAAACCCTGGAAGCATAGACCAGCTTAAAGAACGCCATGACAGAATACCATCAATGCATCAGATACACCAAAAGGAACTTCATCCAGGACAAGATCCTCGCCAACTCCAGCAACTCCAATGAGCTCTTCAACATCATACAGGAATTCACCAAACCCCCCATCAAAGCCTCAGACGTCACGCCCTCCCAGGACCTCTGCAACAAACTTGGCTCCTACTTCCATCTCAAGATCAAGGCCCTCTAAGACAACTTCAACAAACAGATACCAGACTCCGAAACCTCACCTACCCCCAGCAATGCCAGCCAGCCTACCATTTCCGCATGGACCCTAGTCACTACAGAGGACACCGCCACGACCATGAAGAGCATTCACTCAGGAGCCCCCACGGACCCCTGCCCACCGCACATCTTCCACAGAGCCACCGCCACCATAGCTCCCGAACTGTGACCCACCATCAACTCCACCTTTGAAACCAGCATGTTCCCCGACGACTGGAAACGCGCAGAAGTCAAGCCCCTCCTCAAGAAACCCTCCACTGACCCGGCGGACCTCAAAAACTGCAGACGTATCTCTCTCCTCCCCTACACAGCTAAAGTAACTGAGAAGATCGTCAACATCAAGCTCATAAACTTCATCAAAGCTAACTCCATCCTCGACTCCTCCCAATCTGGATTCTGCAGCAACCACAGCACCTAGACCGCCCTCCTACCCGCCACAGACAACATCCGTACTCTCCTCGACCAGGGCCACATGGCGGCCCTCATCCTATTTGACCTCTCCGCAGCTTTCAACACCGTCTCCCACCGCACACTCACCGCCAGACTCCACGACACCGGCATAGAGGGAACCGCTCTCGACTGGATCTGCTCTTTCCTCACCAGCCGAACCCAAAGAATCAGATTCCGCCCTACCCTCTCCAAACCCACAGAGATCAGCTGTAGAGTACCCCAAGTATCATCGCTCAGCCCCACGCTTTTCAACATCTACATGGGCCCCCTTGCTGCCATTGTCAGATAGCACGGACTCAGCATAGTATCCTATGCCGACGACACCCAGCTCATCCTCTCCCTCACAAAGGAACCCAACAGCACTAGACTAAGCCTCCAGGAAGGAATGAAAGACGTTGCTTCCTGGATGAGCAGTAGCTGCCTGAAGCTCAATTAAGAGAAGACAGAAGTCCTCGTACCCACCCCCTCTACATGGGACAACACCTGGTGGCCTACCGCCCTCGGCAACACCCCCACACCTACGGACCACACCCACAACCTCTGCATCATACTCAACTCATCCCTCACCATGACCGGACAGGTCAAAGCCATCACACCCAATGTGCTTCAACATCCTCTGCAAGACCTTCAAATGGATCCCCCCGAATCCAGGAAGACCGTCACCCACCCACGCACTCATAACCAGCAGACTAGACTACAGAAACGCCCTCTACGCCGGAATCAACAAAACCCTGCTCCGAAAACTCCAGACCATCCAGAACACCACTGCCAGACTCGTCCTCTGCATCCCACGACAAGGCCACATCACCCAGCACCTACAAAACCTCCACTGGCTTTCTGTCGAGAAGAGAGTGACCTTCAAGCTACTCGCTCATGCCTACAAATCCCTCCATAACACCGTATCTCAGTACCTCAACGAAAGAGTCTCCTTCTACGTACCCAATAGAAACCACCGCTATGCAGACCTCACCCTTGCCGGAACCCCTTGCATCTGCAGAGCCAGAACGGGTGGGAGAGCCTACTCCTACATCGCGGCAAAGACCTGGAACAAACTCCTGCTCAGCATCAGACGTTCCCCCGTTCTGCTTGCCTTCAGGAAGAGCCTCAAGACCTGGATCTTTGGGTAAGACATAGCTGCACGTTTCTCCCCCCGTGCATGTGTGAGTAGCACGCATCACAAATTCCTGATTGATTGATTGATTAAATATGTGAGCTGCAGAATAAAGCACAAATGCAAAGAGGAAGTAAAAAAGCAAAATTAAGCTATTTCTCTCTATTACTGCTCTCTCAGGTAGGTGCACGATTTTCACATTAAATCAGGTTTACTACCTTCAGTAAATCATGAATGCATTAAAATACAAGGGTGGGTGTATGGCAATGCTCATGGTCCTCCCATTTAACGTCAACCCGACACAGTGTAACCAACGTGATTCACTTTTTGCTATGTCTGTGTAGGGTTTTTAGTAAAGACAGGAAGATTGGCGCTCAGGCTAATTTGCGTAGTGTCTACTGTGTTCAGAGTGTGCACGGTGCTACCAGGTCGGGGGAAATACCCTGTAACCCCCGTGAAAGTGTGAGTTGAGAACCCACACGAATAATGAGAATGCAGTCCTGGGCACACATAATAGGGTTGTAACAATGGTTGTAATGTCTTGCTTTGTACGAATGTCTGTGGTCAACACCAGTTTGTTATTCAAATGTTTTTAATATTATGTGCAAAAACAAACAACCAGCCGACAAGTGTTTCGTCACGTAGGGGTAGTAAACCCGTGACTTCTTCAGGGCTGGGGAAGATACAAAACATTGAATGAACTAATGGAAATCATGAAGTGGTTGTTACCAAACCGGGAGTAACACAACAACAGGGGAAAATAAAAAATTCACCATTTAGCAAGTGGAAACCCTAGGGCGGAAAGTGAATAGACAAATATAAAAGGTGACTCGGTATGGAGACAGATCTCGTGGCATGAGAATCGTGACTGCGCAAGGAATAGTACAAAAGAAACATTGCAGGATAAACGGTGGACAGTCAAAATATCGATTTTTAAATATCGAAGCACAGTTATATCGAGTTTTAAATATCGTAGGGACAAAATATCGAATTCAAGAATATCTACAACCAGAATATCGAAGTTAAGGTAAGAAATATCGATGTTGCAAATATCGATGTTAGTAATATCGATAGTTAAATTATCGATGTTAATAATATCGATATTTATATGAGTGTTATGTATTTTAGTATGTATTTAATATGTATGTGTTCTATATTTCTTGTTAAGTATTGTACTGTTTTTTTAAATATATGTATACATTTTTTAGAAATTAGTAATTTTTTTTAAAGTAAATTTTGCGTTTTAGTACCGTAGCGGGTTGTGGGATTATAGGGGAATAGGGTGGGAAGTAATTTAATTATAGTAAATTAAATAATAATTTTTAGGAATTATTAATTGATTTTAATTAAATTTTGTGTTTTATTTCTGTAGCGGCTTGTGGGTTTATAGGGGAATAGGGTGGGAAGTAATTTAATTTTAATTAAGTAATTATTAATTTTTAATTATTGTTATTAATAATTAATTTATTGTTAATTAGTTATTAATTGGTAATTATTATTAATTGATAATTATTTTATTTGCATTCATTTATTATTGGAGTGGGTTGTGTGTTTTTAGGGGAATAGGGTGGTAAGTAATTAATTAAGAAAAATTGAGTATTGATAATTAATTGTTTTGTTAATTAATTTTTAATTGGTTAATATTTTTTATTAAATATTATTTATTGGTATTGATATTTTTTTGTTAATTAATTATTAATTGGTTATTAATTTTTATTAAATATTATTTATTGGCATTGAACATTATTTTTTTTGTTAATTAATTATTAATTGGCTCTTAATTTTTATTAAATATTATTTATTGGTATTGATAATTAATTTTTTGTTAATTAATTATTAATTGGTTATTAATTTTTATTACATATTATTTATTGTTATTAATATTTTTTTAAATTTAATTATTAATTGCAAATTAATTTGTATTAATTGATTAATTGAAAATTAATTTAATTGTGTGAAATTTTATGTGGAGTGTGTTGTGTGTTTATTGGGGAATAGGGTGGGAAGTTTTTAATATTATTAAAGTAATTATTATTTTTGATATATTTGTAGTTTTTTTTCTTTTCTAAATTTATTAATAAATCATTATTTAATTACAATATTTATTTAATTTATATGTATGTTATTTTTAACATCTACGTTGTCCAACGCTTTCCCTACTGTTGCACTCACTGGAGTGGGAATAGTAATTTTTACCCCTACGCTATCCAGCGCTTTCCCTACTGTTGAACTCTCTGGAGTTGGAATAGTAATTTTTACCCCTACGCTATCCAACGCTTTCCCTACTGTTGCACTCTCTGGAGTGGGAATAGTAATTTTTAACCCTACGCTATCCAGCGCTTTCCCTACTGTTGCACTTACTGAAGTGGGAATAGTAATTTTTACCCCTAAGCTATCCAGCGCTTTCCCTACTATTGCACTCTCTGGAGTGGGAATAGTAATTTTTACCCCTACGCTATGCAACGCTTTCTCTACTGTTGCACTATGTGGAGTAAGTATATATATATTAATTTATATGTATATGTTTAATTTATTTTAACATTTAATGTATTCGTTATTATTTTTAAATATCTTTTAATATTTTTAACTATATTTCTTTTAATTATATGTATTATTTACTTAATTTTACATTATTATTAAAACATAAAAAAAACGATATTTTTAACTTCGATATTTTTGACAACTATATATTTTTTCGATATTTTTGTACTTACCTTTATGTAGATTGGACTTCGATATTTTTGACTTCTATATTTCTGTGTCGATATTTTTGCAGGTCGATTTTCTGTCCGTCGATATTCTATCATACATTCGGATAAACATGTGGAACAATACTGATAAGTGGTGAGTGTTGGCATTAAGGTGACATTAACTCGGTCGATTCATGTATTCAAGCAAGATACCTGGTTATTCTTAGCACAAACACATTAGAGCACAACCTGGTATTGGTATTGAAAAGAAAAGGAAGGCTTCTGAGTGTAGTAACTACTCAAATGCCCGCTGCGTGGGGGGGACGAATATTGTAAGAACACACATAATGGGGAGGAGACAAACGGCCCAGTGGGCATTTCCATGTATGCCGATGACATGGTACTCTTCATAAGGCAACCTCAACGATACCTTGCTCCCGTGTTGCGCAAATATATCCGGTTTGGCTTATTCTCAGGTCTTACCATCAATTGGCATAAATCGGTGATACTACCACTGACTGAGACGACACCCCCGCCCACTCTTGACTATCCTCTGCTGTGGTCTACAGACCCAGTTAAATATCTGGGCATCTGGATACACCGTGATCCTGAGGTTGTGATACGCGAGAACTACGGGAAGGCGTGCACAGCCTTGGACCAACAGGTGGACAAATGGACAGCCTTACCATTATCGCTGGCGGACCGCATAGCGCTTATAAAGATGATAATCCTGCCACGCTTCCTCTATCTCTTTTGTAATATTCCTATTGTATTGACTCAGCAGTTTTTTAAGACAATTCGCTCCTCGCTACTGCGACTCATTTGGGGAAATAAACGAGCTAGAGTGAGCTAGGGTACGTTAACGTTAGATTACGACAAGGGGGGGTTCTGTGCACCGGATTTTTATATTTACTATCTTTGCGCGCAGGCACAGTATGCATTCTATTGGTATAGCCCACACGCCTTCACACCCCATGTAGCTGTAGAAGATGGTGATGCACATCCCATACCGCTCACTGGTATTCTCACACACTCTAAGAGAGGCACACCTAAAAGGGAAATTAATACACTAGATACTACTATAGCGGCATGGCGGGCCATTGGTAAGCTTACCGATAAACTCCCATTATATGCCCCGGCACTGCTGCTAAAGTATCATGCGGCGCTCTCAGTCACCCAGGAAGCAGGTCCATTGCGCTCGTTGCGTGAGGCGGGCCTAGACACCATGTCTGATATATACCCCGAGGGCACTTTCCTCACCTCTGATGACCTCCAATACATTACTCATCCGACTATGCTATTTCAATTTACCATGCACAGATTGAAACTCGCCGTTAAACCACACTACGTCACATTCCCTGAGGAACCACCTCCCCTGAAAGCATTACAGCTATTACTGGTTACACTCACGAAACGCAAACTGATCACTAAACTATATAGGGCGGTACGTGAGGAGAAAAGGGTTTGGTGCGCTGGAATGAACAGATTGCCCCCCCGTTGTCCCTCTTGGACTGGGAAAAGATTTGCACGCTAACCGGCTCCCTTACACCTAATGGCAATTTGAGGATCCTCCACTTTAAATATATTCATCAAGTGTATCACACCCCTTACAAACTGCACAGACTGGGTCTTCGCGACACCAGTGCCTGTAAACGCTGTGGTCAGTTACAAGCGGACTTCCTACATCTAGCATGGGGTTGTAGACTGGTGTCCATCTTCTGGGACGAGATAGTCCAACAGATTCAAGCTATGGCCGGGGTTCCTCTGCAATGTACACCACACATTGTTTATTATGCTATGTACCTCATTTAAAGGGAGTCATTGGCAAGTTTGTTCGAATCGCCCTGCTCATGGCAAAACGTCGAGTGGCGTTGTCGTGGGAAAGCACTATGCCCCCTCGGGCAGATCACTGGCTCAGAGATCTAGTGTACTGTAAAGAAAATCTCGAACTCTATGCAGAGGAACTTCCATCTACCTCGAAACCTAAGGATATGTGGGAACCACTGCGCCAATACCTCCAACTGCGAGCGCAGACACAAACACCCTCTGAGGTGGAATAAGCCTGTGTTGATGTCTTCTCACACTTAAGTGTCTTTGCCTTCCCTTTGCTATTCCCGCCAGCCATAATACCATTGTATGCCACATAGAGTGCACGTATAGATCTCTACTACGGTCAATCACTCTAATGTTGTAGGTTATTGTTGCTCTTTTTTTGATGTCCCTGCCCTGCGAGGCAGTGGTGGTATTTCTTGATATGTGAAAACCTCAATAAAGAGATTTAAAAAAAAAATAATGGGGAGGAGACAAATAATGTACCGTGGCTCAAAAGAGGTGATTAAAGCACATGAGCCCAGTGAGAAGAGACTGCCAAAGGCCACTGCCGTAAGGCCGATGATAATTCCAACCCGGCAGTGGGGGTTCAATGCGGACCAAGTGGGGGTCCACTACTCGGTTTCTTGTAGTAGAGGGAGGAGGCCCAATGTGGCTGGCACCTCCGAAATGTTGAGTAGCAAGGGCGGTGTGGCCACTAAGTGTACATGGTAAGTATAGAGATCGGGAGAAAAATAAAAGTTGTGCGATGCCTCCTTGAGTTCATGGAAAAGTGTGACTGAGGGCACAGATCGCTTATCTCATATAATGCCACCACATTGTTATCTTGATGTCAATCCGTCTCTTTTGACTTATAGTACTTGGGTCACTATGGCTTCCATCGGTTAACCTATACTTACAATTGTTATAGTATTCATCTACAGTACATCCAACTATGATCCAAATGGGGGGCCCTGCGTGATATTTGGGCAATACTCAGCACCCCTTCACCTTTCAACCTCCCATCCCCGAGACTGCCATCTAACATTCCTTATCCATTTCATCATTTTGCTCAGCTTCCCTACTACCACTTTGTCGATTTGCTCAGCATCCCTACTATTTTTCCAGCAAGTGGACTTGTTTCCGTGATCCCAGTTACTCTTGACTACCTTCTAGTCCTCTAGTTATTTCGGAATACACTTCCGTGTTGCCCAGCACGTCATTTCCGGCCAGATCGGACGACACTAGCACGGTCCATTTTGCGGACTCCGTACTACATTCTAGTCCTACCGTGTATTCAGAATACACTTCCGATTTGCCCGTGACGTCATTTCCGGCAAATCTAGACTAGGCTTTTAACGCTCTAGTGTTGCTCACCACGCAAGCTTAAATACCACGTTGTTACCTCCGTTCTCCGTCGTCTTCCGCATCCGGAGAACAAGACGGGACCAGTGTCTCCCCCCAGGCCTCCAGACAGAATTGAGGTAAGCTCTGCTAGCTTTCCAGCCCGATTGCCGGCTTGTGTCTTCTTTTACAGTCCCAATTCATCGGACAACTTTCTCTCCCCAGACAACTTCGTGATAATGGCGCACCCAACTTATTAACCTCCCAGAGACACTGGACCACCCTGAACTCATTGCCTACGGTTAAGAACTCATCCCACTTTCCTCAATCATTACTTGTCATTTTGATATTCCTCCCGTAACTTTGAACCCATTCCCTACAGTTCAATATCCTCGTTTCCTCTGTAGAAGTAGACCTCACCAAGGCCTACCAGTGCTAGTGGTTCGCCCTTCTTTGCGCACTAGTCCTAAGACCAATAAATAGAGATTGGCACGGAAGCTGGAATATCAGAACAACAGTTTATTAAACCTCATGAGTGGAACTACATCTATACAAAACCCTCAGGCAGTGTATGAGGTAGCACAAGGAGTACAGAAACTGTGGGTCTTTTATACCCACTTTGTAGCTGAGCAAGCACAGAGGTTCAAATGGAGGCGGTACAAGTCTTCACAAGAATAGCTATTCTCAAATAAGGACTAACAGAAAACACTTAGTCAACAAAGTAGGAGGAGCAATGAAGTTGCTGACATCAGTTAAAACATCCTGACATTTACAGACTAAGGCAGGTGCATGAGCAGCTACAGACTTTTCTGAGCATGCGCAGTGCTGCAGGAGCTATAGACGGTTATTCTAGTAAAGCACAAGGGTAGTCAACAGCGAAGACGGAAGGAGCACATGGCGAGCACATGGTCAATCAAAATGGCTACCAAAAACAAAATGGCTTCAGCTAATGCTAACAGCGATCTCTGCCAAACTTCCACACCTCAACTGTCGCATCTACACATCGCTTCACGCCGGTCCATACTCCCTTTGAGGTAAGCGATCTGTGCCCACAGTCACACTTTTCCGTGAACTCCAGGAGGCATCGCACAACTTTTATTTTTCTCCCGATCTCTATACTTACCACGTACACTTAGTGGCCACACCGCCCTTGCTACTCAACATTTCGGAGGTGCCAGCCACATTGGGCCTCCTCCTCTACTACAAGAAACCGAGTAGTGGACCCCCACTTGGTCCGCATTGAACCCCCAATGCAGGGTTGGAATTATCACCGGCCTCACGGTGAGCCTGTTTTCTAGTATTTTCTCTACGCATCATGTGTTGATTTGTCCGTCCCTCTCCGTTCATCCTCCTCATTATTGCGATCTTCCTCTTCCCCTCTCTTTATACATCGCAATATCTACTGCATCGCCACACAGGTATTGTCCTTCACCTCCCTCTACCGTCAGAGCCTGGTGCTCATTGACGCAACTTGCATGCCGATTTAAGTGATTTTTTGGCAGTCTCTTCTCACTGGGCTCATGTGCTTTAATCACCTCTTTTGAGCCACGGTACATTATTTGCCTCCTCCCCATTATGTGTGTTCTTACAATATTCGTCCCCCCCCACGCAGCGGGCATTTGAGTAGTTACTACACTCAGAAGCCTTCCCTCTTCTTTTCAATACCAATACCAGGTTGTGCTCTAATGTGTTTGTGCTAAGAATAACCAGGTATCTTGCTTGAATACATGAATCGACCGAGTTAATGTCACCTTAATGCCAACACTCACCACTTATCATTTGAATAACAAACTGGTGTTGACCACAGACATTCGCACAAAGCGAGACATTACAACCATTGTTATAACCCTATTACGTGTGCCCAGGGCTGCATTCTCGTGATTCACTTTTTGTTTTTTTACAGAGCCACGCAAGGTGACACAAATTGGTCCTTGAGTGGCTTTCTAAATCTCAAATATCATTTTGAATTGTGGCTGCTCCAAAAAGTGGCACAACCACAATGAAAAATGTTAGTAGGTCTGAGCCTAAACTTCTAAGTGTTGTCCCTGAGGTTGTGGGACACTTGGGTGTGTCTAACTGGACCTCTGCTGCAATCTCTGAAAAGTACATAGAATGGTTTTGAACTCCCAGCCATAGGAGAACTGAGACCAACCATCTGAGCGAATCCCACAAGAGTGCAGCTTCACTGGGTTAAAGAAAAAGGTTTCTCGTGCAAGGAGCTTCTCTGCAGCACCAAATCTGTTTCAGCTGGTCCTCTATGAGAAGGTATCCAGGCAGGTGGAACTCATCATCAGATAGAACCTTTAGCCTTGTCATATGGAGGATACTGACCTCTGAGAAAAGAGACTTTGTGCCTGATTATGAGTTTGGTGGTGAGATGGACCGTCAAACCCATGGTGGCAGTGCAGTAACTGCCACACCAGTGGTTGGACTGCCGTATTAGAAGGATGGCAGTGAGACCGCCATAGGACCACCACAACCACCAGAGATCTGCGATCCCTGGTGGTGGATCGGTTGCCTGAGGACCACAATAAGCTGGCGGTACCCCTACAGCACCGACATGCATATTACTAGTTTCCTCACATCCAACGTTTTCATGGCGGTGAGCCCACCCATATAAAGGCAAATTGGGAGGCATTACAGGGCCCCCGTTTCCCCCAGGGCCATGGGATGCATGCATGGGGGCACTTTCTGCATGCACCCCCTTTCCTGCACGGCATGGACTTTATAGTCCATGCCGTGCAAGAACGGGCTTTGGCGTTCCCATTGCGATGCCTTTTTAATAGGCACCACTGTGGGAACGCCAAAGGACCACCTGCCAGACTACAAGATAACTCTTAATTTGACGTTTGGCCAGCAGTGAGGTATGGCAGTGTGGGAGGGGGCAGTGGCGTGGTGTGGCAGCCCGCTCTCCCACCACCTAACTCATAATCAGGCCCTAAGTCCAAAGGTATAAATCTAGACTCGTCTAACAAAAGTACTTACTTGACACAAAATTCAGACATCTCCCACCTAGACCTTTCCCCTCCAAAACCAACAGCTTCAGCACAGACCATTGCCTAAAAACTATCTGGCTTCCAGAAAACTTCTTCTGGTACAGCCTGCCACATTGCCGCGCTCAAGAATCTCCACTTCGATTCCTAAGTCCTAAGGTAAAATCTTCAACCTGAATGAACCTGTTTGGTGTATCTGACTGCATTCCATCTTGGTTTGCCTCAAATTGCACATAGCTCCAGGTCCCCCATGAACAGTGAAATATTCTTGACACACTTTCTTGTGAAAAATAATACCTCAGGTTCCTCTTACTGGTTTTTCATTGTTTTGAAGTCAATCTGTTTATTCAATTTTAATCTATTTTTGTAGATTGGAGTTGGATTACTTTTGTGTTGTGCTTTAAACTTTTTGGTGTTTTGGTACTTTTGAATACTTTACACATTTTCTCTAATTTGACAGTGTTTGCTTTGTGCTTTATCTACCAGGGGATTAGTTTAGGTTTAAATTACTGAAACCTCAGCTTGGACCAAAAATGTTTGTGACTTTATTACTTTGCTTACCCATTACCCACTCAAAAGTAATAATTCATTTTCTTACAGGTACTCTATGTGGTTCTTATATACACATTCTCTCACCCTGCTATGCAACTGTTGGATTGTCAGAGTTGCCAACAATCTCAGAGTTTGTGAAAGTTTAATATAGGCTGTCCTAAATACGGCCTACACACACCAGCGCATAGCAACTTTAAACTCTTCTGCAAAACAACAAGGAAGAGAGAAGCTCCAATACTTAAAGCAAGAGCACATTACAAGCTCTTCAAAGTTCAGGATTTACACCTAGAATGAAGTATTAGTCTGTGAGCAGAGAGAATATTGGTTGTATCCAGTCTAAAAAGGTTACATTGTATTGATTTGATGTCTGTGTCTTTCATTACAGAACAAATGTAACTAAAATGTTGCATAATGTCAGAACAGGACTAGTGAAAGATCTTTGAGCTTTAAGGGCCCGATGTATAGTTTGATAGACGGTAGTCTGTCAGTCAGGGTGATGGAAGTCATTACATACGCCACTATGATGAACTATAGCACACCAGATTTAGAGTTAACCTCCAGCCCAGCAATGATCTCTTCTCTGTACCTTCAGAGGAACAGCTGTCACAATGGGTCCTATGAAGATACAAAAAGCATTGTGAACAGCGGACATCGTTTTTGACGGCCACCCACCAAACTCCAAAAAGATATAGGGAGAATGTTGGGCGTTATCACTTCCGCCCGACACTGACTCAGTCATGGAACCGACCGACACCAGGTCGTCGGCCCGACCGCCCCGCTAGGATGCGACCAAGCACTGTTCTGTCTCATTCCTATATTTTACTATGGGAGCATGCATTCCGGCCGTAAACCAGCCATAATGCATGCTCCCATAGTAAAATGGGAGGTGTAGTTCATCCCTGCACCCCTGGTAGGCACCTCAAGGGATCCTCTCGGCCTCAAACGGGAGGCCGTGCACCAAAGGGGGCCCTGCTGGGGTCGCCGAACACGCTTTACAACATGGTTTCCATCTCTGACAGACCGGCATGGAAACCATGTCAGAAACCATGATCATAATCTCAAGGGCGAAAAGAGCCACCCTTGAGATTGCATGCCGCATTCCAACTGGCAGACAGGCTCTCCAAGCCAGTCGGAAGCCAGCCGGAATGACCAATCTGATTACATTCCGACTACCTCCATCAAAATGAGGAGGTTGGAAAGGAATCCAACCGGCCCATTACGATGCGGCTCGCCATCTGAGCCGTATCGTAATGGGCCCCTTAGTGTCATGGCTATGGTGTTGTCGACCCTCAGCCCATATGCTAGTAAATAAAGTGACACAGGTTACATCATGGAACTTGCCCCAGACTTGTGCACCCAGCCCCTGTTATTAGCAGTGTCACCTACCTGGTGATGCATGTGATGGATGGGTGTCAATAAAGCCGCTAAGGAACGGTAGTTAAGTTCTGTGTTCAGCAGAACACTACAATGGCAAAGATACTAATACGTGATATATTGTGGCCAGGGTTAACCCATTAATTCAGAACCTTTGTTGATTTTTCTAACTCTTGTATTACCCATGTGAAAGTGATGCCCTTGGAAATCACTAACTGGCACAGTGTGAGAGGTTTATTACATGATTAGATACAAGAAAGCATGTCAGAAATATTTTACATGTACTTGATTATTGTGAAAGTACTGGTTAGTTCTCTTTGAAGCCTAAAAAAACTTCAGAAATTGTGGCATGTAGGACAAAATCAGCATATTAAGAGAAGTCTAAATCATTAAATATGGTCTTTGCAGTGTCTTCCCAGCCCAGTTACTCCCGAATGACTATGCCACACAGGGAGACTTTATTCGTGTACGTGCAAATGCAACTCACCACACTGAAACAGCAATCGATGCATTACACCCTAAGACTTACTTCACGTTTCTAGGGAGACAATCAGGACCTAAAAGGGTTCCGTCACTATTAACTCACAAGATACTACAGTCTGTTCAAGTACATTTTGCCAGAATGTAATCATTATAAAACTGCTACATTTATGTAAAATCCAATTTATAATGAAGCTTTTTGACCCTCCGAGGAACATCTGAGTTTTGTTTTGTCCTTCTTGTGTCATTTCCCCTTGTTTCTCTCTCTCTATTTTATCACAAGGGCCCTAAGTTTGCCTTTATTCTTTTTGACCAGGGTCCTAGCCTCTCATCTATTTTTTAAATTCTTAATTACTTTCCTGATGTGAAAGTGAATGTCTTTGTAAACACTCCCGAGCATTGTCAGAGAAATTTGTGGCCTATTAAGTTATGCCAATCCATTTTTTTTACATGTGTTTATTGGGTTTTTCAACTTACATAGAAACATAACATACATCATTGCAGTGTATAAATGCACAGCACGGACAATAAGCATACCTACTGCTAGAGGTAATTCTGCAATGTAGTATCTACAGCGGATCGCAATAGCATTTTAACAGGCGTTTGTTAATTAAGCACAGACCTTCAGTATGGTATGGGCACAAAGCTGAAGTCCAGTTTGTGCACCCAAACCCAAAGCACACAGGTTCAGATCGAGTGTTCCCTCAGATAATATATATGGGGCTCTTGGGTGAGACAAAGCTGGCAGAAGTTCTGCATAGTTCATTAACTGATCCTTACAATAAATAAGGTCTGCTTGCCATTCCTTAAATTTGGGGGCCCGCCCTCTGCCCCATCTGCACGCCACCCTCCATTTGGCCAGCAACAGACTCATTGCTACAAATTTTCTGTATGATGTTTGTATTTCAGTTGTGTAGCCCAGAAGTGCCAGTAGGGGGGAAACCGCAAGAGGGGTGTCTATCATTTGAGACAGAGCAGCAATCACCTCATGCCAATACCCATGAACTTCGCAACGCTGCCATTCAAGGTGTAAGAAGCCGGCCCCCGCTTGACGACATCTCTCACATAGGTCGTCAGTTCTCAATTTGTATTTGTAGAGCCACGTGGGTGTATAGAAAGTTTGATTCAAGTATTTGAAGTGTATGATTCTGTAAGCGACTGCTTGCTGTAATAGCTTACGTCTGTGTGCAGCAATATGTCCACCTCCCGTCCGCCAAAGACAGCTCCAGGTCATGATCCCAAGCCTCCCTGACCCCGTGTTTCGGCTGTGTCCTCTCGAGCAGTGCGGCCTGGTATATGCTAGGGTGTGTAGTGTTTATAGAGTTGGGGGTTCCTGAGGGAATCCCAGGACATTGGCCCTAAGTTTGTGTTTCAGTCTTATATAAAGAAATATCTCCAATGGAGAGACATTATCCCCAGTCAATAACTCCTGCCTTACCCCGAACACACCCCCTGGTAAAGGTCGCCCCAGAAGTTTAGGTCTCTCCTACAGAGCATCTCGCGGCATACAGCCTCATGTGTGACTGGCGCACACAAGAGGTACGGGAGAGGCACAAATGGGGAGTACAGTGTTGGTTTGCCCACTATTTTAGCTAGGCGCTCCCAGGCTTGGTTAGTGCAGGTTACCGTGTGATAGGCTACTCCAGGGAATTGCGTTCCCAGAAAGGAGGTCGTGGGCGTAGGAGCCATATATCCCTGCTCGATGGCCAGGTGTGGCATAAAGGGTGGCGGATGGAGCCAATATATTGTGTAGTGGGCTTGCGCACCCAGAAAATATAGCTCCATATCTAGAACCTCAAAACCCCCATTGAGGCATGGTTGCGTCATGGTCCGCCATCCCACTCGGGGTTGTTTCTCGCCCCATGCTAGTCTGATGAGTAATGATCGGAGGGTGTCGAAGAAGGGGCGTCCCGGGTTAAAGGGTATATTAATGAATAGATACAATAATTTAGGTAATAGGACTATTTTCATCAAGGCCACTCTGCCAGCCAATGAGAATGGCATTGTGATCCATTGAGACACCCAGTTAGTGATGGTTACAATCGCAGTGCCACAGTTTGCGCGAAGCGTTTCTTCTTTATTTCTTGTTATTATCACGCCTAGATATTTAATTTCCATTTCGCACCGTTTCAATGGGAACTGAACAGTGCTGGGAGTGAGCGGGAAAATCTGCGATTTACTCCAGTTGATCCCTATCCCGGAGAGGGAACCAAATCTGATGAACTCTCTTAGAATTGGTTTGAGGCTAATCTGTGGGTCCCGTAAATAAAGAGTGACATCGTCGGCATATAATGATATTAGTATCTGACGTGAGGGGTATGGTATAGCATGCTCTCTATGATGTTGCCGTATCTTGGCCACGAGGGGTTCGATGGCGGGAGCAAAAAACAACGGGGACAGAGGGTAGCCCTGGAGTGTGCCTCGCATAATGGGGGTCGGACTGGAGTATAGACCGTCAATCTGTATAATGGCCTTAGGCCGGCTGTAGGACTTGGCCTTTTGGCTAAAGTTCCCTAAACTTTTTGCTTTCCCCCTAGACAGTTTTCCTGACATAGAGTTGCCAATTTAGATGCTTTGGGTACTTTGCCATTGCTGATCAGTGTCAAAGTACAAGTGTTCCCTGTGTAAAGTGTAATGGTAATTGGTTGGCCATGATTGGTATGTTTGCCTTACTAGTAAAGTCCCTAGTGATATGCACTGTGTGTGCCAGGGCTAGTAATGTAAAGGTGCGCGGAGAAGGGAACTCAGGCCTGCGGTGTAGGGCCTGCGCGCAGTTTGCTAAGTTAGCATGTTGTCCTGACAAGTGCAACCACTTGTCAGGCCTTACCTTCCCTTTTGCGTACACAGTGGGCACCCCTGTGGTAGGTCCCCGGTAACCCCTGGGCAGGGTGCAGTGTAAGTAAAAGGCAGGACATATACTGAGGTGTGTGCTATGTCCTGACAGTGAAAAGCACTCCATTACGTTTTTCACTGGTGAAAGGCCATCCTGCCCATAGGACAGAATGGGGGAGGCTGGGTATTGTGTTTGTTAGCCTAGCTTCCCATAAGTTTAAAATGGAGAGGTTAAGTTTAGTATGTATGAACTCACAGTGTCATAACACATTTTTCTATGAAAGTGGTTTTGTCACTGTGTGTTCAGAAACCACTCTTTTAGAAAGTGGCTGAGTTTTGTGCTTTAAGCATTTCTGTGTGTCTCTGCTGAATGTGGATTGACTGTCTGGATCTGAGAGGTGAGAGGAGCTGGGGGACTGTCTGTCGTAATACACATTGCCAATGTTGCTGCTAACGAACTGCCGGACTGTCTTATGACGCCTGACATTATTTCTGCATAACGAAGTACACGATTGTAGCGCTACGCATTGCATTATTTCTCCATTGCAAAGTACAGGATTGTAGCGCCCCCGCATTGCATTATTTCTTCATTGCAAAGTACATGATTGTAGCTACGCATTGCATTATTCCTTAATTGCAAAGTACATGATTGTAGCGGTGCGCATTGCATTATTTCTTCATTGCAAAGTACGTGATTGGGGTGTGACGCATTGCATTATTCCTTCATTGCGCAGTACATGATTATAGCGGTACGCATTGTATTATTTCTCCCATTGCAAGGTACCGGGGTGTATCGTTACGCATTGTATTATTTCTCCTTTGCCCAGCACAGGATTGTATTGTTACGCAGCGCACTATTGTTTGTCCATTGCAACGTGTGTGATTTTAGCATTGGGACCAGCATAGCATTTTGAAAGCGGTGGTTGGGATTCGAACCTACCAGCCAGCAGGAACGAATATTACCCTTTATTATATGTTGGCCTTTGTATTGTGTGGTCTGATCGTATATCTTTTTATATAAAGTTTATACTCGTTTTATCAAACTCGTGTGGAGTCCTTTTGTGGTGTCACCAGTGGGTTGCTGTGAGTGTGGTTGCACATACTGTACACTCATGCCTTAGAGATAGGCCTGGCTGCTCGTGCCAAGCTACTAAGGGGGTGAGCAGGGCTATCTCAAATGGTGTCCTTACGTGGCCTAACGTTGAGTGAGGAGTCCGGGCTCTTGCATTTGGTGACAGTGGTGCGGGACTGGGACTCCGGCTTCCAACACCGGCCATACAGCAGCTTTATCCATGCCAGGAATGGCTGGGGAAGGCCCATTCTACCCAATATTATGAACATGTAATCCCATTCAAGGGAATCAAAGGCTTTAATGGCATCTAAGCAGATACCTGCTGCGCTGATCTTCGGGTCAATGTTGTGTAGTAATGCGAATGTTGTGCGCAGATTATGGGAGGTGGCCCTGCCAGGTATGAAACCTGCCTGGTCTGGGAGGACCAGACCCTCCATCAGCAATGTCAACCTATTTGCGACAACTTTAGCTAGGCTCTTGGTGTCACAGTTGATGAGTGACAGGGGTCTGTAGGCCTCAAAGCTGCTGGCCTTTCTGCCTGGTTTGAGCAGGGATATGATCATGGCTTGCCGCAATGTCATGGGAAGAGTCCCAATCTCTCTGGCCTCCTTGAAGACCTGCTTAAGGAAGGGGGCTAGCTCGTTCATGTAACATTTATAAAAGTCCACCGGGAGCCCATCGGGTCCCGGGGCGTGCGGAATGCAGGCCCATTATTGCGGCCTGGATTTCGTCCTCCGCTATATCGGCAGACAGAAACTCTCTGCGAGAGTTGTTGGTCCACCCAAGAGCAGTGTCCTCTAAGTAGGACGCTATGCCAGGAGATACTTTTCTATGCGTACGAGTTTTGCATAGTAGGCAGTCAAAATATTAAGGATCTCCTGCGATTCGATATGCCTTGTGCCTTCCTTGTCTATTATTTCCAAAATCTGATTAGCGAATCTGGGGGGTCTGGTTGCCTCGGACAGAGTTCTGCCGGGACGCTCGCCTTCTCTGAATGATCTGGCCACTTGATATTTAGATTGGAATTTAGATTCACGTTCAGCCGCATTGGAATATTCAATTAGTAGATCTTTAAGCTGAACCCTTCTCTGTGGGCTAGGGGCGGAAATTAGGAGCTCCTCTATCCTTTTGATGTCTCTTTCTAGTCTAGTTAGTGTTCCCCTGATGGAACGTAGGATCCCTCCGCTTTTGACTATACATAGCCTCTGAATGGTGACTTTGAAGCTTTCCCATACACATGAAAGTGTTGAGACACTATTTTTATTGCGAGGGAAGAATTAAAGAATGTCCTGATGTATTTCTTCACAGAAGGCTCCATCTAGCAAGGTTGTGGGCTGGAGTCGCCAGGAACGATATGGAGATTCATTGTCCGGCGGGTAGAGTCTCATGAGCACGGGGAATGGTCTAGGGAGGTTTGCGCCAAGTGCGTCACAGCCTGGATCCAAGTGTTTAGTCCCTTCGACAGCAACCATAGGTCTATTCAGGACCAGCTGGAGTGCACGATAGAATAGAAGATGCCCTCCCCTCGTGATGGATGGAGGGACCTCCAGGCGTCTAAGAGCTGGTGATCTGTCATGATGCCTGTGAGGTGTTTGGTTGAGGATTGATGTGAGGATGAGGTGCCATGTGAGCGATCGGAAAGAGAGTCTAGTGCTAAGTTGAAATCAGCTCCCCATATAATGAAAGTGGAGCCTATTGCTAATATGTGACCCCATACCTTGTCAAAGTAGCTGGCATCATCAATGTTGGGGGCTTAGCAACTAACAAGGGTTACTGTGTGTTCCTCTAATCTGCCCCACATCACGATGAATCTGCCCTGTGTATCTTGTAGTGTCCCTAGCGGGCAGTATCTTACGCTAGCTTTGATGAAGATTGCTGTGCCTCTAGCATATGTCGAATAGGAGGAGGAACAGCTGTGTGCTGCCCATTTCTTTCTAAAGGTGGGTGCTGCTTTAGGGTCCAAGTGTGTTTCTTGCAACATAGCCACCTGCACTTAGTGTCTGTATAAGTATCCTAGGATCTGCCTGCGTTTGCGAAGGTCTCAGAGTCCTCACATGTTCCATTGAAGGAAGGTGTAGACGTGGGTCTTGTCTGCTCTTGGCTCCGCTGTATCTGTCTTGTCCTCTCTGAGACTGGAGGGGTCAGTGTGTTCTGCCATGGTGAGTTTGTATGGATCGTTCTCTATGCTTTCGTAATTGTATGTGCTCAGTATTAATCTGTGCAGCGCCGCCGTGTGTATCAAAAGTAAGCCCGCCCCCCCACCCACACCTGCGGCCCAAATCCGTAGGTAAATAGTATCCCTCCCAAACCCCCCATTATTTATTCTGCCTGTCGTGTTGTGCAAGGATGGATGTTGGCACCTCCAGGAGAATAGACTCATTAACAACAATTTAGTAACATGCAAGAGGTGTGTCTTATACAAACCTAAGACTGGTAAAAGCAGTATACTAACGTTTGAGTCAATTAGTAACATAACTTCAACATAGTATATCATTCAGGGAATTCCCACTGGGGGAATACACCAGAGAGGCTGTCAGTGCACCTCGCAGGAGCGAGGGTGGAGGGAAGTCATTATTGCTTGGCGATTTCATTAGTCCCGGCAGTACCGCCCATGCAGGCTCCAACAAGGTCCGTGTGTGGTCATTCCCTTCAGGGCCGGCGCATATTTTCAAACTGATTAGCAATGAAATAGGGAATGCATAGTCTTACCAGTGATGCAGGTGACCAATTCCATACAATGACCTGGCCTTAGTCTTCTTCAGAAGCAGGTGGCGTCCGTCGGGAGCCGGGATCACCATCCCTAGTTATGGGTGACCGTCTCTCAACAGTTTTTAGGAAATCTTAAGCTTGTTGCGGGGTGTTAAAGATGTGTGTCATCCCACGGTAGGGGATTCGCAGTCTGGCGGGGTAGAGCATCGGGTACTGTATGTTGGTTTGCTGGAGTTTCCGCTTGACCGGTAGGAACTTCCTGCATGCTTCTTGTACTGCCATGCTGAAGTCCGGGTAGATTGAGAGTTTGTTCCCTTCGTAAACCAGTTCTTGCTTTTCCCTTGCTAGTCTCGGCACCGTGTTGTGGTCATTGTAATTGAGTAACCGCGCCAGTATGGTTCGGGAAGGCGCGCCCCGTGGCAGTCTGGCTGCAAGTGAGCGATGGGCTCTCTCCACCACTAGAACTCTGGAGAGTGCCTCCGTGCCAAAGATCCCAAGCAGCAGTCATTCTACATAGTCCTCCATACGGCCAGTTGCGGTAGACTCCGGGATCCCCACTATACGCACGTTGTTCCTGCGTGAACGCGCCTCCAAGTCTTCATTCTTTGCAGCAATAATTATTAACAGTTTATCCATCTCTTGAAGTCATTCACAGCACTCAGAGGAAGAGTCTTCGAGGGTGGATATGCGCTGTTCCGTTTCGGTAATGCGGCCATCATGCTTCTCCAACCTTTGTGTGATGTAGTCCATGTGCATATTCATGGCGTCCATTTTGGACTTGATGGAATTGAGGCTTTGGCACATCATGAGGAGAAGTTATTTTATATCTGTATCTTGTGGGGTAGTTGAAGCTGTGCTTTCCTCTTCCCGGCATGAGTCTGTGTCTTCAGCGGTATTGGTAGTGTTTTTCCAGGCTGGGCAATTGGAGTTTGGCCTGTTTGTCATTCGTTGGACTCATGATTCTCCCCTCTGAGTGGTATGGGCGGGCACGGTATGCCTCTCAGGAAGATGAGGATGCAGCGGCTAGCTCTGCATGTCCCTCAGGGTGTGCAGATCCCACTCAGGTCAACAGGCGCCAGTTTGTGCCTTCGGGCGGTTATATAGGTCAGTTTGTGCTTTTGTGCGGTTATTTAGGCGAGCCCTGGCTCTGCCACGGCCCAACTCTTCAACCTCCACCCTGATTCTTATGTCGCTGAAGAGGGCACGGGCTCACAAAAAGCAGCGTGTCTTGCTTTGGATTTTGCAGGTAATGTCCACTTCAACCTGTCTTACCAAGTATCACAAGGCAGCAAGGCCACTCTGCGCCCCAGGATCAAGGCCTCACCGTTCCACGCGCCGCCTCCCGGCGCTGTACAGGTCCCACGGGTCTATCAGCGCCCTTCTAGCAGCACGTCTCAACAGGGTTCTCCTCTCGACCCCTTCAGGCCCCAGTTGAGTGTGCAAATGGGGATCGGGGAGCCAGCCGCATCAGCAATCTCACGACTCGCATCAGGGGGACCCATCACCTGAGCCGAGACCCAAGGTTGCTCAGGGGAAGCAGCACGGCCTCAGCCCGGCTCAGCCTTAGCGTCGGCGCAGGCCTACCTCAGCCGGTCCCGATCTCACTCAGTGGGCGACCCTCTCCCCGTAGTGTAGCTCCGCATTGGGCAGCTCCTGGTTCCTGGCAGTGACGGTGGCCGGGGTCTCTCCACTGCAATTCCGGACAGCAGGGCCAGGCGATGCAGACCCGGCAAGCTCAATCCCGTTGCCGATATCTTGAACTTGTAGGCTGCAAAACAGGGATGCGCTGCGTGGGTTCACTTAGACGATGTCAGCGAGTCCGCATTCGGCCCATCAGCTCCCCGGGGAGTCGCGTTGGGCATAACGTGTTTAAAGGCAGTTTTCGCAACTTTAGGAAGGAGGATTCTGGCGGATTATGGTCCTGGTCGAACAGAGCCTCACGGCAGTGCGGCCATCTTGTTCGTTGGCTCTCAAGCTCCCCCCAAGTCATGCCAATCCATGTAAAAAATGTGTGACATGTTGTGGCACATGGGAAGAAGAAAAAGTGTGGTGTAAAAACAATCGCGTGCAGTATACTTCACCATGGTTATAGATGGTGCAGTGGTCATTACTGAGGGAAAAACAAATGTTTTGACAAGGGTTCAAACCCCACCAGGAGAAATTCGTTTTTATAATATTTCCCTTAATTTTTCTATTTTACAGAAATGAAAGATGTCCCCCCAGCAGTGTCTAGGGAGATTTGTGGCCTTTTAAGTCTAGCCAGTGCACGCCAGACATTTTTGACATGCTGTGGCATTTGGAAGGGGGCAAGGTTTGCTATGAAAGAAATCCCTTAATTTGTGGAATGAGACTTTGGGGATGGTTGTGTAAGAAAAGGAAATGCATGGGGCAAGCGCCAGAGTGAAAGAAAGGAAGGGCTATTTGTTTATGAAGTATGAAAAGCAAGTGTGGATTTGTGGCATGTAAAAGCAAAACAGCATGGAAATAGACGAAGGACCAGCACAATGTTTTTATGATAAAAAGACTTTGGGTAAAAAAAGTCCAGCAGAACAGATGGTACAGTGGTAACTCACAAGTGTCATGAGTGCTCTTTGACGATAGGTTCAAACCCCAGCTGAAGCAAATTGATTTTAATATTCTTTTCAATTTGTTTTCTATTTTGAACAAATGAAAGCTGTCACTTTGTGAGGTGTGGCCAGGCTGCCGACCAAGATGGCCGCGCAGCGCTGAGGCTCCGCCAGCAATCCCAACATCTGAGCCCATCCTGCCTTCCTTCCTTGCCGCTTTCAGTGTGGGACGACTGGCCTAAATGCACGAAAGTGCCCACATGAGTTGGAGCAGTCCAGGGCGACTGAGGGTCTGAAATATCGCATGCGGAGGCCTCTGGGAGCGCGAGGACGGCAATGGAGCAGGGCGCGGCTGGAGGTTAGGCCGCGCGAAATACAGCGACGGCACTCCGGCAGCCTTACCCGACGGAGAATCAATCAGATGGGCCCCGCTGGCCATTAGGTGAGCATGCTCTGCTTGCAGCCCTCCCCCCTGCTTTCAGCCCCTCCTGCACCTACAACTGCATTCCAGCCCGTCCGGCTCCCGGAGGCCCCGCAGTGAGAGGGACCGCGGCAAAGCCTGGGGGCCAGCCATCCGGCTGTTCAGGCCAGCCGGCTGGGCCGCTGGGGTCGTGCCTGCTGGGCTGTGCGTGTGCCTGCCAAGTGACGTTTTCTATAACAGCGATAAACAATGAAGTGCGCAACTCCGGCCTAGCATCCTGGGGGTGAAAGTTCCTGCCCACCGACGCTCCTTGATCCACCGTTACGCTGCTGCACATAATTCTGGGCTCAAATTGCGGTGACACTGTACTTGTAAGGTGCTGTGTCAGTTGTTTCAGAGCTTTGGGGCCTTGTGACCCTTAAGTGGTCGCCTGATACCCTGCCATGCCGGGCTGCCTGTTGTGGGGCCCAAGAAGGAAATTGGGTCACAGTGGGCCAGGCTTACACACCATTTTGGCGGCTGAAGGCTCTGGTTGGGTCCTGAGGACCGGCTGGCAACCAACGAGCCTTGCGGGGACGTAATGGGGCATAAAGACCCCAAACAACGGCTACTCCAATTTGGTAAGCCTGCTGAGCAGTCTGTGGAGTCTGGTTGTAACTTGGTCGAGGGGGGTTCCGAGGAAGCCAACCTTAGCGATGCCCCTGCAGGGTCGGGAGCACTGCTCCTTGAAAAGAGAGCAGGCTTCAATGCCCTCAATGGCCGCTTCTACACCCTCAAAAAACTCTTGGACACTATGGGCGCCAAATTGGACAGACACGAGAAGCGCCTAGATACTGTAGAGAGCAGGGTGTCGGACCTAGAAGATGGCATGGCACAATCCACCAAGCGCCTAGACCGCATGGAAAAGATTCTCAAAGAAGTCGCCATAAAGAACAAGGATTTGGAGGCGCGCAGTAGGCGCAATAACGTCCGCATTATGGGCGTCCCTGAGTCGTCCATCACAGGGCGTATGGACCTATTCGTGGAAACCCTGCTTACAGACATCTTTGGTAAAGAGGCCTTCACCTCCACTTTTCTTGTAGAAAGAGCTCATTGCTCGCTTGGCCCCCGCCCCAACCTGGATTGTCCACCGAGGCCCATCATCGCCCGCCTTTTAAATTTCCGAGACAGAGATACAGTGCTAAGGCTGGTGAGTGAGCCTGGTTCCATATCCTGGTAAGGTTCAACGTTGGGGCTGTTTCCGGACTTTATATCATGGTGCAGGAGGCCAGGCGAAAGTACACCAGCGTGAAAGCAAACCTGCGCAATCTGGGTCTTCGATATGGCATGTTATATCCAGCTCGCCTCCTAGTGGATGTTGAGGGTCGTTCTCACATATTTGATACCCCCACTGTGGTGCAAGAATTTTGTAGAGACTATAAAGGAAGCAGCAGCCACAAGAACAAGGACACCTCCAGGGCCTCCCCCCCTAACAGTGGTTTATTGGCCAGCGTGGACTGATTCTCCAATGAGTAATCAGTGCAGCCTGCACTGAAGAGCTGCAGCTAAATTTTTGAGTGACCTTTTATTTTTGGACAAATGATGTGACTCTAATGATCATTACAAAGTTGGGTAACTAGCATGTCGTTGCCACAACCCAAGTGTTGATCACTTTGCGTTTGTTTCAATTGTGGAAATGTATCTAGTTTTGCTCCTTCTTTATTTGCTAGGGTGTTTACATGAAGCATGTCTTCACGTGTTAACTGGGGATATTCCCTGCGAAAGGGTGCGCTGGGATGGGTGGGGGGAGTTAGGACGGATTGCCAGCATTTTTGGATTACCATTATTTCTAACCTTGTTTATTCACTGCAGCATGGTATGCTAAAACTGCGACGCACACTTCAAATCACTGTTAGTATGTTGGGATGTCAGAGCAGGTTAGGTTGTCAACATTTTCAGATATGACACTGATCGCCTGGAATGTCTGGGGGCTTAACAATGCTAGGAAGGGGAAGCAGGTCTTGCATTATTTACAGCGTCACAGGGTGGACATTGCATTCTTACAGGAAACACACCTGCCCAAAGCTGCCACCATCACTTTGCGTCGGATTGGGGACCGCATTGCTACTTTGCAGGGTATAGCACATATGCACGGGGCATGGCTGTCTTGATTCATAAACTTCTGCCCTTCCAACTTTTAAAAGCACACATTGATAATGAGGGTCGCTACACGATGGTGGCGGGTCACTTGATGGGAGACCATATGGCGTTCATCTGCGTGTACGCGGCTAATGTGGATAGCCCAGGGATCTTCCAAGGCCTTCACACACAGCTCCTACAATTAGATGCAGAATGTATATGCATTGGCGGAGAATTTAATCTCCTGTTGGACCCTGCGCGAGATAGTACGTCCAACTCATCGGACACCAAACCACACGCATGCCACGTTTTGCTGGATATGTGCGATTCTGTTGGCCTGGTGGATGTGTGGCATCAGCGCAACCCGGGAGATGCAGCGTACACCCATTACGCCGCCCAATATGGTACTTGGACCAGATTAGATTATTGGCTTGTCTCCCCCAACTTGGCAACGTGGTATAGGGCATCCCAGCATCTCCCTAGCAAATATTCTGACCACTCCCCAGTGGTATTGCAAGTACGCATCCCTAGCCCAGAGGGGCTGTGAGAGGATGTGGAGATTCCCCGGGCAGGCACTGAGGGATGAATTGTTTAGTTAAAACTTCAGGAGGCCATAGTTGAATACTTTGAACTGAATAAAGGATCAGTGAGCTTGTGGGCCATACTCTGGGAGGCATTTAAAGCCTTTATGCGCGGAGTATGCAACTCTAAGCATTCTGGGGTTCTAAAAGATTTGCGTGGTACGATTGCGCATATTGAGAAGCAATTAGATATGCTAGATAGAGATCAGGTTGCAAGGCCTGACCCCTCTCGGCTCAACCACCGACTAACACTCTTGATGGAGTTCAGAGAAGCAGCATAGCGTGAGATTCATTTTGTAAGCAGGTATGCTATTGCAAGGCGCTATGGGGAGGGTGATAGACCTGGCCGCACATTGGCGCGGCTACTGAGACCCTCGGCCGGGCGTTCATACATCACCTGCATCTGTTACTCAACCGGACAGACCCTAACCGATACCCCAGATATCCAAGATGAATTTTTTGCATATTATTCCACATTATATGCAACACGGGTGACGCATAGCGAGGGAGACCGTAATGTCTACCTTGCAGAGATTGCTATGGTGTGGCTCAAGAAGTTTATGCAGCAGTTTCTGGCTGAGCCATTGTCTGCCGAGGAAATTAGTAGCACCATAGATGCCATGAATGGCTCGACGGCCCCAGGCCTGGACGGTTTTACTAGTATCTTTCATAAAACCTATAAGAACTTGTTAGCGCCCAACCTATTACAGGTTTATAATGAAGCACTCGAATGCAAGGAACTTCCCCCCACTTTGCGTGAGGCTGTAATAATCCTCCTTCAAAAAGCCGGGAAAGATCCGCTTCTATAAGGCTCTTACAGGCCGTTATCACTTTTAAACCTCGACTACAACATTTTGGCTAAAATGATTGCGCTAAGATTGGCCTTGTTGCTGGACCACATTATCTCCTCGACTCAGTCGGGCTTTGTCCCCCATAGGTCGACTGCTTTAAACCTGCGCACATTATTTGCAGTAATACATAGGATCGCTCCGGAGGTCCCTGAGGCTGCTGTCCTACTTGATACCGAAAGGGCCTTCGACTACTTGAGGTGGCCCTTTTTCATAGCAGTGATGAGAAAGTTGGGTATCCCTAAGGGATTCATTGATCTTACTTTGTTGCTTTACACCGTGCCCACCGCTAGGCTTCGATTGAATGGCACACTGTCCCCTTCGTTCGCTCTCACTCGCGGCACCAGACAGGGTTGTCCACTCTCCCCGCTGCTCTTCATATTGGCGCTGGACCCTCTGGTTCACCATTTCCAGGAAAGACACCTGCACAGAGGTCACCAGTTCAAAATGGGTCCTCTTTTAATTTCCCTATATGCCGATGATATCATCCTATATGTCCGAAACCCCCAGGAGAATTTGGAACTGCTCATCAGAGAGATTATCCGGTTTGGTGTTTTTTCAGGGCTGGGTATAAATTGGGGAAATTCCTAAACTTTCCCCCTGACGCCGAGCACTGTTCATTGGGAATGTGAGTTCCTGCTGTTGTGGTGTGAGGAGTCGGCCAAATATTTGGGTATTCAGAGCCACAGAGAAACCAAGCAAATTATTAGACTAAACTACAGCCCTGTGGCGCATAACCTGGAGCAGCAGGTCGAGCGTTGGTTGAGACTCCCACTTTCCCTTGCTGGTCGAGTTGCACTTGTGAAGATGATTGTCCTGCCAAGGTTTTTGAATCTGTTTCACAACATTGCTATCCCACTCCACAACACTTTTTTACGCACTTTGCATTCTTATCTCATCAGATTGGTCGGGGGGAGGAAGACCTAGAGTTAGCTGGGACACCATGTCCTTACTATATGAGAGAGGTGGTTTTGGGGTCCCCAATCTTCAGATCTACTATTTGGTTGCGCAGTGCAGTTTCGCACACTCCTGATATCACCCGGACACGCAGATCCACTACACTAGACGTCAGCCTGACCTGGTGCTCCCGGCGCCCCTATGTACGGTGCTGCCGCGGGGCTTTGCCAGGGATCCCCGGGATATCCAAACAGTTTGCACCACTAGCTGGGCCTGGCATAAGTTGACAAAAGTGACTGGTGTTGGCGCTCTATACTCATTGGAGATCCCTGTCAATACTAACCCCTGGATCCCCATTACTGAACAAAAACTGGCACAGCTTACACTCACTACATATTCAATAAATAAGATTGGGGATCTGTTCCCAGGGGGCTATGTTTTTTCTAGCACAGAGGGTGGGAGGTTCAGTGAGGCAACATTCATGGATCCATTTGTATTTAGCCGGATATGGAGGGCGCTCAGAGCTAAGATTCCGGAGTACCCATTGGAGCCCGAGTACTTCCCTCCGCTTACTCTCTTAATCACAAGTTCCGGGGGAGAACACTTAACCTCGAAGCTATACAAAGCATGTATATCATTAGTCCCTAGCAGGTAGGCCAAGTTACGGGAGGCATGGGAGCGGGACCTTGGGCACCCAATTCAAGACTCTCACTGGTCCTTTTGTTGTGCACAAACGATAGAGGTCTCCTTAAACAGCAGATATAAGCTTATACACTTCAAATATTTGTGGAGGGTCTATATGACCCCAGTGAAGGTTCACTCCATTGATCCCAATCGACCACACATTTTTGTCCTAAGTGCGGTGGCCCGCAAGCCGATTTTGCCCGCCTGACTTGGAACTGCGCTAAGATTGGGGACTTCTGGAGATTCATTTTCAGATTAATAACACAAATGACCCACCTTGAGATGGTCCGTACACCTGAGGTCGCCTTGTTGGGCTATGTGGGGGTCTCCCAAAGAAGTTGCGCAAATTCTCAGCCATTGCCCTTTTGCTCGCAAAGAGGGAAATAGCTCTCAAATGGGGAAGTAGGGCATCCCCCATAGTGAAAGATTGGCTCAATAGCCTCACATACTGTAATACTAATTGTGACCTTCATGCTACGACCCAACCTTTGGCATCCAGGCAAAATGCATTTGGGAGCCTCTTAAAAATTACTTACTGGAGATTAGTGCCGCCCCTATTTCACAACAGCCTGCTGGGATAGTCCCCACTGGGGTGGGATAATTCATGTCCCACCCAACTGCTCAATTGTTGTGTTTATTATGTCAAGGAAAGTACAGGCCGGACAGTGAGGGCGAGCCCGCTGGTCCGGGTTGGTCAGATGTTGATATCACAATTTATGATATATATGGTACCCTGAGACATTGGTGCATTGCACGCTTGAGTACACTTGTTTTTCAAATGATACTTGTCTTTATTCTTACTCGATTTCTATGATCACAGTGAATGACCATGCAATGATGTAAGCAATATGAAAATGATAAATAAAGTTATTAAAAAAAGCTGTCACTTTGTAAATCATTCCCTAGCAGTGACTTTGGGAATGGTTGAGTAAAAAAAAGAAATGCATGGGGCAAGTCTGAGAGTGAAAGAAAAGAAGGGCTATATGTTTATAAATAACGAAAATCAAGTGTAGATTTGTGGCATGTGAAAGCAAAACGACATGAAAATAGAAGAAGGACAGCACCCTTTTTCAATGACACAAAAGCTTTGGACAAAAGGTTTCCATGCAGAACTGATGGTCCAGTGATAACTAACAGGGACTCTGAGTGCTTTTTGACAAGGGTTCAAACCCCAGCTAGGGAAATTTGATTTTTATAATTTTTTCAATTTTTCTTCTATTTTACCCAAAAGAAAGATGCCCTATTGTAAATCACCCCTAGCAGTGTCTGTGAGATTTGTGGCCTTTTTAGTCAAGACAGTGCATGTCAGATATTTGTGACATGCTGTGGCATGTGGAAGGGGGGCAAGGTTTGCAATGAAAGAAATCCCTTAATTTGTGAAATGAGACTTTGGGAATGGTTGAGTAAAAAAAAGAAATGCATGGGGCAAGTCTGAGTGTGAAAGAAAAGAAGGGCTATTTGTTTATAAGTAACGAAAATCAAGTGTAGATTTGTGGCATGTGAAAGCAAAACAACATAGAAATAGAAGGACAGCACCCTTTTTCAATGACACAAAAGCTTTGGACAAAATGTTTCTATGCAGAACAGATGGTCCAGTGGTAACTAACAGGGGTTCTGAGTGCTTTTTGACAAGTGTTCAAACCCCAGCTAGGGAAATTCGATTTTTATAATTTTTTCTATTTTTCTTCTATTTTACCCAAATGAAAGATGCCCTATTGTAAATCACCCCTAGCAGTGTCTGTGAGATTTGTGGCCTTTTTAGTCAAGACAGTGCATGTCAGACATTTGTGACATGCTGTGGCATGTGGAAGGGGGCAAGGTTTGCAATGAAAGAAATCCCTTAATTTGTGAAATGAGACTTTGGGAATGGTTGTGTAAAAAAAAGAAATGCATGGGGCAAGTCTGAGAGTGAAAGAAAAGAAGGGCTATTTGTTTATAAATAACGAAAATCAAGTGTAGATTTGTTGCATGTGAAAGCAAAACAACATAGAAATAGAAGAAGGACAGCACCCTTTTTCAATGACACAAAAGCTATGGACAAATAGTTTCTGTGTAGAACAGATGGTCAGTGGTAACTAACAGGGGCCTTGAGTACATTTTGACAAGGGTTCAAACCCCAGCTAGGAAAATTCGATTTTTATAATTTTTTCTATTTTTCTTCTATTTTACCCGAATGAAAGATGCCCTATTGTAAATCACCCCTAGCAGTGTCTGTGAGATTTGTGGCCTTTTTAGTCAAGCCAGTGCATGTCAGACATTTGTGACACGCTGTGGCATGTGGAAGGGGGGCAAGGTGTGCAATGAAAGAAATCCCTTAATTTGTGAAATGAGACTTTGGGAATGGTTGAGTAAAAAAAAGAAATGCATGGGGCAAGTCTGAGTGTGAAAGAAAAAAAGGGCTATTTGTTTATAAATAACGAAAATCAAGTGTAGATTTATGGCATGTGAAAGCAAAACAACATGGAAATAGAAGAAGGACAGCACCCTTTTTCAATGACACAAAAGCTTTGGACAGATAGTTTCTGTGCAGGACAGATAGTCCAGTGGTAACTAACAGGGGCTCTGAGTGCTTTTGATAAGGGTTCAAACCCCAGCTAGGGAAATTCGATTTTTATAATTTTTTCAATTTTTCTTCTATTTTACCCAAATGAAAGATGCCCTATTGTAAATCACCCCTAGCAGTGTCTGTGAGATTTGTGGCCTTTTTAGTGAAGCCAGGGCATGTCAGACATTTGTGACATGCTGTGGCATGTGGAAGGGGGGGCAAGGCTTGCTATTAAAGAAATCCCTTATTTTTTGGAATGAGACTTTGGGAATGGTTGTGTAAGAAAATAAAATGCATGGGGCAAGTCCCAGATTGAAAGGAAAGAAGGGCTATTTATTTATAAAGCATGAAAATTAAGTGTGGATTTGTAGAATGTAAAAGCAAAACAGAAAGGAAACAGAAGAAGGACCAGCACTCTCTGTCTATGACAAAAAGCTTTGCACCCCATAATGTTAGAATACAACAGATGGTACAGGGGTTAATATCAGGGTCTTGCATGAATTTTGACAAGGGTTCAAACCCCCACTCGGGAAAATTCCTTTTTATATTGTTTTTCTTAATTTATTTATTTTAGCCGAGTGAAAGATAGTCCTTTGTAAATCACCAACTGGCATTATCTGCAGTTAATCATGAAAGAGCATGTCAGAAATCTATGACATGCTGTGGCACATGTCAAATAAGCTGTGGCATATGCCACATGACAGAGTGACACGTGTCACATGCCAGGAATGGGCACCAACCCTTACTGGGGTCAGAATCCTTGTTTAGAGAGGAGGGCTTCGGTTTCCTACAGGCTCGGGTTTTTGGTCCTCTTTTGGGGGTCATAGGTGATGAGGGGAATCCCCTTCTCCCCGTGCCACATTCAGCGTTGTTTGACACGGCAGGCCGCACTGTCTGGAAAGTGCTGACTCTGCCTCCAGAGACCAGGAAGCCGACGTGAGCTGCCGCTCGACGGTCACGTCACTGCTCTGGGGTGGCGAGCAGGCACTGGGGACCCGTGTCTGCCACTCGCTCCCCCGCGAAACGCCGAGGGAGACACCAGCAGGACACTAGGAATCGATAACCGAGGTCAGGCAAGGGGGCTAAAACCTACTCATCATATTTTGGGAGCAAATCCAGGTCGGATCCGTCACAGTAAGTAAGAGCGGCGAGGTGGAGATACGAGCGCTCACAGCCGGCGTCCTAGCTAGCCGCCATGTTCCCCTGCGCTGAGTAAGATCTAATCGTTTATACAAGCAACCTTGAGGTGTCACTGCCGGCAATCATGGAGGTAGCAGAAGACTTTGGGGAAATCTCGGGGTATTCAGTCAAAGCAGATAAAACAGAAACTATGACATGGAATGGACCTATCCTCAACCACCTGGACCATCTAGATAAAACTGAGATTAGATACTGAGGAATCCGAGTAATGAAGGATTTGGAAAAAATGGCATATATCAACTTTAATAGATTTATGACTGAGACTAAAAAACTCTTGCAAAGCTGGGCTTCCCTCCCGATATCCATTTTAGGAAGGACCAATTTAGTCAAAATGATAATTCTGCCAAAATTGACTTTCATCTTTAATGACCTCCCTCTACACTTTAAACTAGCCTGGTTCAAAAAACTACATGGTCAACTTAGTAGCTTCATATGGAGGAGCAAGAGCGTAAGGATCGCATGGAAAAAACTTAGAAAAAAAAAGATGGAGGGCGGAATAGCACTCCCTGATTTCCAGCTTTACTACTGGGCCTTCTTCTTGAAAAATGCTGGATGCCTTCTGATGGACGTCCGCGAAATGCCAATGCGATATAGAGCCTTAGTAAGAGATCTGGCAGAGGAAGGCAATTATTTTCTATTTAAATTCAGCCATCCCAAATTCTTCAAAAAAATGAAACTTAAAGTTCTAACTGCAGCATCCAAAGTATGGATTCAAAGCAGGAGAATCCTAGAAATCTCATACTATAGCGGTATGGCACCAATTTGGAGATCCCCAGGGACACCGCTATGTTTGAAGGATATTCTGGCGACCCTAATATTAAATGCAGGAATATTAAGGTGGGGCCAACTTGCCAAGCAAGGTCTCCTGGCACCATGGGTTTCCTTATGCCAAAATGCAAACTATAATCTATCTAGATTCAAGTACTATCAGTTGGCAAGTTGGCCTCGTACACAGGCGAAGCTGGGGTCGGAATCAGAAATAGAAAAACAACTACAAAATAGAGTTATAGAAAGGAAGTCTCGAAATGGTATTGGGCCCTGGAGCAGGGGGAAGGTGTTCACCTGTCACTGCTGGAGGAGATCTGGAAGCTGGACATGCCAAGCTGTGATGTCATATACTTATGGCAAGTATCCATTACTACACTTTGGTCGTCAGTGAAGACTGCTCCACTCAGGAGAAACCATCTATTTACACTATACAGGGTCTACTGGTCCCCCAAGAAACTGGCAAAGATGGGTGGAATAAGAAGAGATGCTGCCCGAAGTGTGATTTGGAGAACGCAGATGATGTACATCTTTTTTGGCAGTGTGCAGCCATCCAGCTCTTCTGGCAAAATATGGGTGAAGTATTAAATACAATTTTGAGGGCCAATATTGAGGTAAGCCTTTCTCTAATTATTTTTGGGGTTCTAAATGAAGGACAGTTATCTTTGGGAAGAACTAGAGCTCAATTACTTTTTATATTAATAGCAATTGCATGAAGAGAGATTTGCACAAAATGGGTCTCCGAATCACCATCTATCTGTGTGGGTTGGCTTAGTTTCATCAGACATGTTGCCAGACTTGATTGCCAATCTGGCTCACTTAAGAGAGAAAAAATGTGGGCTTCCTTCTGTAAGGTGTACCAATAATCTGCGCACTTGCATTTTTTTAAGTGGGCTGGGATCAGAAAATAATCTGGCTACAATGCAACCAAGTCCAAGGATTAAGACAAAGTTTCAACAGGTTGACGAAGGTAGTGGTGGCTACTACTAGAGCCCTCCTCGACTATTAGTTGAAGAAGGCAACTTAATGGAGATCTGGTTCCTGGAGGCCACATGGCGCCCAGGTCTATTAGACAACCCTTCTAGACCACGGCTTCGGTCTTTGTCTCATATGAGGCCAAAAATAAAACCAAACAAAAACAGCCATACAAATCATTACTTGCACACCAAATGCGATGCTTATGTCCTCATAGTGTTTATTCCAATAATTAACAGCACCTAAAAGCACAAAATTACAACTCATACTTAAACCAATTCGAAAGGCATAGCTGTTCATTGAGAGTGCTAATTTCAATGTGATATGGAATCCGACCTGAAAGGTCATATATGAAATGTGTAACTGCAACTGTTAGCTTAAGGTTGAGGTAATGAGCAGGCCTGAGCAAAATTAAAATTAGGCATGAGTGATTCAGGTATTTTTGAGAATTACTTCTTATGTTTGTTACACAAAATTCCCCAAATTATGCTGTTTTATTATGTGGTGGAATACATTTATCACAAATGCACCTTTCACTGTAAAACTGTACGGTGAATGCACAGGAACAACAGCACACAAATCGTTGTTGAATGAGGTACTTTTGTTCTTTACACTTTATTTTAGCACAAAATGCTTCTTTGTGTCAAAAATTGATGCAAGGTGGTATTTCACACTAAAATATATCAGTAGATGATGGATTTAGATTTCATGTAATTTTGCCAAAGTTTCTCCTATCACTCTAAAGCAAATTACTCAAATTTCGCACACTCCTAATTATGAGCATTGCATTTGGTGTGCAAGTTATGGTTTGCTTGGCTGTTCTGCAGGTTAAAGATTCAGGCATGAATTTCACCCCACTTACCAGCCGCCCTGAGTTTTTACTGTCTTTAAATGTAGGCTAACATGTTGGATCTGGGTTCACCGGGTAAACCACCACGTGCAATTCTTGATTGTGGGGCCGTTACAGTGCACACTTTCCCCTATGCACGCATTAAGCAGCTTTCAGCAAGAGGAAAATGTTGGAGAAACAGATTTGGTTTTATAGGGTGAAGGAGGGACATGTGCATGGAAAGGATTTGGTTTTAATTCGGTGGTGCAATATCACCCTTAGAAATGTGCCTGACTTCTGATGGAGTCCGAATTGTTTATTTTCAAACCTTTATGAACTGACACCATGTAGTCCACTATCCAAAAATATATCTTAATTACATTTTGCAGAAACAATTTGTAACTATTCAATAAGAATTTCAGCAAGCGTAGAAAAGTAGTCTATTATGACAAGAGCTCAGCACATGAGTACTTGCATTCAAGTTAAAAAGTAACTTAACATAAAAGTAATCATAATAATGTTATGACTGATCTCAGTTTTTTTAACACGTCTTGTCTAAGCACATATTAATACATCTACAAGCAGCCCTTGCTATTTTCCACATCCATGCCGCTTCGTGTGTGCTGCACGCACACGTCCAAAATGGATTTCTCGTTGTTGTTCATTAGTTATACGAGGTATATAATTTGCAATGATTTTACTTGATCTTTTTTGACTTGCCCTTTACTAGTTTAGTTTGCTGCAGCCATTTTGCAGACATAAACTATACTTTGTCTTGTGCAATTGCGTCCAAATAATTTTCCAAATATCATTTCAAATGGATGAAGTTTCTTACATACCCTTCAGAATTACATACTGGGCGAGTTTGGCATTTTATGTATTCGGCATCCTGAGTGCTTGTAAATACTGGTTACCCTGGCTTTGTAAACGGATGATTTTTAATAATTTCCATCATTTCTTACGCTTAACACTTATGCAACTAACTACGTTGTTCAAAGTTTTCTCCATAATGTATGCTCTTTTATGAGCTGCTTTGCTTAGTAGCATTGTGACCGCAAATGTCCTGCATTATCTTGTAAAAGAAAAATTCAGTTTTAACTTCCTCGTACACGTTATCACTTGTTTGTGACATATAGGCAGATTGTTACCCAGTCATGTCCAGTCCCTGTCCAGTCCGATGCCTGCATCTGGCCCACAAGCAATTTTGGAAAGAAATAGGTTGGCTCACAAGCCTGTAGCTTAGCAAAGGCTGAGGCTTTGGCTCCCCTGGTCAGGGTCAGACTGGGGCAGAGAATAGGCCTAGGCATCAAATAGCCAAAAAACAACGTGATGCACATTTCAGATCAGGGCAGTTTTGTACTTGCAAACTACCCATATATGTTTTGATAAGATATGGGCGACTGCATGCCTTTGTGACTGCTGCAGGCAATGTTTGTGGTAATAGCAGGGAAACAAATGGTCCATCAGACCATAAAACAGGCCCACAAACAACCGCAAAACAAAACCCACACACTACCCTGTCAGACCAGCCCTTTGGGCATGGACACAATGCCCAATAGACCAACCCGACCCTACCAAATGGAGATCTGCCTGCCTTAGTTAGAGATCCAGCGGCAGCCCCTCCATTAGGGCGGAGGAGCGTCGCCTCCCTACTGCCAGCACCGCAAAGGTGAAAAATAAAATGGTAAGAAAATGAATTTATTACCATTTTACAGGCGCATGTTTCTTTCAGCTGCTTCACAGAGTTTTTTGCTTATCAATAACAAATTCCCAAAGCCAACACAGGAGTATGTTAATGAGAAAAAAAAAAATTAAGTGGCCCTGATGTGCTGTAAATCTTCTCCCTGCCTTTAGGGGTCGAGTTTGTTGTTTCCTGTTTGTGACCATCAGACTATTCCTGGTGGTACCAAGCAGCAAAAATGCATGTAAGAAGGTTAGCCCTGGAAAGTGGGTGCCTTCTGAAGAAGACTGCCCAATATCTCTACAGCGAGCAAGACATTGCCCAAAGGATTAAATTGGCAGTACAAGCTGAAAATCCACTGCTGGAAACCTGATACTTTGCCCATTTCTAAATGGGGGTGGTGAACAAGCATTTGGCAAATGGGGCATCTGCAAAACTCTAACTGGCATATTTATAAAGTGTTTTGCGTCACCCTTGCACCACAAAAGGGGGCGCAAGATAACACAAAACCTATAGTGAGATTTATCAAGCCATGCAAGGCCACCTTGCGTGACTTGGTAAATCTGGAGTAAACCAAGGCAGATTAAGTTGCTTCCTTGTGTTACTCTGCCCCAGGGAAGTGATCCATGGGTGGAGCATGAGTGTTACCATGCATCCACATATGGATTTTGGCGTATTCTCAGATTTACCGTTAGTGGTAGACCTGGAAATGCGTCAAAATGCTGTGCTCCTGAGGGGAGGCGTAACAGGGAAAAATATGTTTATTTCTTCTTGTTTTTTGCTCTTTCTATGTGTGCGGCACTGTGCAGCACACATAGAAAGAGAAAAATGCCTCTGAGGATTGTTTTTGTGCAAGAAGGTGTCCCTCCAGCATAGGCAGTGAGCAGGAATGCACCATATTGTACTTGTATTTATATAGCACTTACTACCCCTTATGAGGCATCAAAGTGCTTTTCGGCGAGTAGGATGCTACTCCAGAACCTAAAAAGGATTAGTGGTGGATTAGCATAGGGAAATATGTGTTAAATTGAGCTGTGGACATTTGAGTCTGTTAGTTGGATTACATAGGATAATGGAGAGTTGTAGTAAGACTTGGGATGAGTAAAACGAGAGATGGAGGAGGGAAGAGTCTCTATAAAGGGATTAGGGAAATCATAGTAGTAAAATGAGGTTTGGGATACATGAGGTAAGAACTAAGGGGGTCATTATGATGTCGGGCGGATCGCCGGACATCTTTCCCCGCCCGCCCTCCATTTACCCCCCACCATATTACAATGGCAGGGGGGACAGCGGCGGAAGGAACGACCGTCCGCCGCATTTCCGCCGGCAGGCAATCATTACAATTGCCTGCCATGTGGATCTGGGGCATAATATGGCGGTGGTGCCGAGCAGGCACCGCCATCCATATTATGATGTGCCAATTCAAAGGCCTTTCCACGGCGGCGATGCCGCCATGGAAAGGCCGGTGGAGATTGCTTTGGGAGCCCTTTACGGGCCCCCAGGGCAGTGGGGGGGTGGGGGCTGCACTTGGGTGGTACCTATGGTACCCCCCTACATTGCCATACACAATGTGGCAGGCACCGCGCGGTGCCTGTCACGTTGTGCATGGCAATGCAAAGCATGCACTTTTAACATTGCGGACGGAGTTGCATCCAGCAGCACCGTCCGCAATGTTAAAGTCCAGAATGCGCCCGCCAGTGTGGCAGGCGCATCCTAATTGGCCTCGTGGGACCGCCGCACCTCTGGCGGTCGGTCCCATTTTCCGTTACGGTGGCGGGCGGACAAAGTCCGCCCGCCATCGTAATAGGCCCCTTAGAAAGGGTTGCTTGGGAGATCATAGAAGTAAAATGAGGTTTTGGGTGATCCAAGGACAGATAGAGGGGAAATAATCTAGAAAGGTTTATTTTGGAGATCATAGTAGTAGAATGAGGATTGGGATGAGTCGGAGAGTGGAGGTAGAGGATATATTGAGAGAAGTATAGGGTGAGACAGAGTAGTGCAATGGAGAGATAGTCAAAGGTTTTTTTTTTGCTTCTTCTACAGTAGGTGTAAAGTAATAAATAGATTGATACATAACTACAACGAAACAATGTATATGCATTTATTTTCTTTTTCTTCTACAGTAGGAGTAAAGTAATAAATATATAGATACATAACTACATAGAAAGGGTATACATGTTTAAGGAAGATAATATATTAAGATTTAAAGTATCGTACAAACTAAGACTTTTAAGTTTTGCTGTACTTGAAGCTAATTCATTTGATTTTTATATATTTTTTAATGTTATCTTTTCCTCATTATTTCAATAGTCAATCACTGGTAGTTAAAATATTTACGATATTATATACATATTGTGATAGATGAATAAAACAGGGACCCATAAGATATAATCAAATTACTTATATGAAAACTATGCAGTGACTTATAAACATGTCAGGCATAGAATAATATATCTATATATTCACAATAAGTATTGTACAAACTCAGACCTTCCAGTATTGCTGTTTTTGAACTTAAAGCTAATTTTATTTAAAAAAATATTGTAAATGTTAAATACGGCGCATTTTGGTCTCTCCTTGTCACACAGCGCAGCAAGGTGGCTTGCTGCATTGTGTGAAAAATTTAAATTCAGATATTTGCTCAAAAATAGTCAGCAAAAAGTTAATTTTGAGGTTTTCTCCCGCAATGTCAAATTTTAATTTTTTTCCTCCTGCAATTTTTTTGAAAGTTGATAATATCATGAAGCGTCATGAAATATATCAAGTTTCTTTCATAGAATGTTGAACATCTATTAAAGGACTATGCCTTTTTGTGTCCAGTTTTCATATCACAACACCCTGAAAGAAAAAAACATTGCCAATCCAATTTCTAAACATTAACAAATGAAATATCATGCAATTGGCTTTGAGAAATCTGAAGTTAAATTAATGGCACAAGGAACCAGCTTTGTTATGAAAAATGCCTATTATGCTGCCTAAACTTTGAAAACTCCTTGCACTAATTCTACAAATCTACAGAATAGGAAAATAGCAGAATTTTAGGTCCCTGAAAAAGTATATTGAATATCTTTGAAAGACTAAGGGGCCGATTCCGATCTCGGCCGGTAGGGCTCCGAATCGGATTCGGCTTTACCGGATCCGATTCGGAGACCTGTTTCCCGACCGAACCGTACGCGGGTCCGGCCGAGCGAGTACGATGCGAAATCGCCGACCGACTCGTCCGGGCGTCCCGACCGCTCCGACCGACTCGCTCCCGGCTCGAACCGCTCCGACCGACTCGCTCGGACTCGACTCGCACCGCGCAATGGAGACGTTTCCCGGCCGGGTAAGTACGATGCACGCCGCGAGCAGTCCGACCGAGCCGCGCACTCCGGCTCGTAAGAGCTGTCGGAGCCGTACTTTGGGGGTCCGTGTCGGACCGCCCTGTACGCGTAGCCGCGTGAGTCGCACACAGGGGGGACCCATGGGTCCCCCTACCTGTGCGTGTACGGCGCGAATCGCTTCGCCGCGTACCCGCTGTAGGGGCGCCCTTGTCCGACTCGCACCCATTGAGTCAATGGGAGCCCGCGTACGCGTTGTACGACCGGCTCCCATTGACATCAATGGGAGTCCGACCGACTCGAGTCCGATAACATACGGACGCATCGTACTCGTTCGGTCGGACTGCACGGGTCCGATTCGGTCGGAAATCTCTCCGGGTCCGGCTCGGTCGGAGAAATTTCCGGCCCGAATCGGAATCGACCCCTAAGACTGTGGACATTTTCTTATAGCCCAGTCACAAGAAAAGGGACACAGGGGGACCCATAGTATGAGTTAACTGTACATGTTGCTGAATCTCAAACCAAATTGAATTGTCAGTGTCAATATGAGATGCATAAGTAAATCAGTGGTGTGTTTAAAGTATTGCCCCAGAGAAGTTAGGTTATCTACCATCCCAGAATGTATAGAAGAAAAGCTGATGTAGTGATGTACTTTGCCTTAGGGCACACACATTATCTAATGGCCACCATTAATATGATATGCAACGTTCAAAAAGACAAGACTAGGTCAAGGGTGGTTAGGATCCAAATAAATGTGTGGTTTTAAGCCTATAGCCAGTTTTCCTCAGTCGTTGCCTCTATCAGCACAGGATTTCAGTTGAACGCCTATCTCATGTACTCAGTCTTCAGGAGTTTAGTGAAGCACAGGTGATAAGCTCTCTGCTATCATGCTTGGGTTCAAGTTGATTCAGATTTTGGATCCTAGATGGCAAAAGATCTGCCTTCAGCCTTCCATTACCTGAAGGTCATAGATGAAGGTCAGCTGCAGGCTGACAGGAATCAATGAAGAGCCAGATAATGGAAGGGGCTAGGCTCTTTATTACAGAAACCCATGGAGATAGGGTAACATGTTCTGATCTTCATGTATGACTCCACTTGGAACTATTGAAGTCCTTTCAATTAATCTTTCCCATGATTGTGCTTTATTGAATGTCGGGCAGCTTGAATGTGTAACCTTTGTGGTCTGTCCGTGAGCTCTTTGAGAAGCCCACTGTTGGTTACATCACAGTAGTCCAGCCGACCCATGACAAGGGCCTTTGTCAGCTCTACTCAGTACTCATCTTGCTGATGAAAGTCACATTTTCTGAGTTTAGACAACTTCAGCGGTTCAAGAAAGTGTGACTAAATTATGAATTAAAGTTCTGTGTCGATATGCAGTACATATTTGTTGCTTTCTGTGATATACCCTCCAATCTTTTTGAAGAATAGTTTGTCTTTGGTATGTGGCAAGTAGAATGTGTGGTCTAGGCTTTTAGTGATGTGAATCTCTCTCCTGATTTATTATTAAGTTGGATGGTAAATTTGGTGACAATCGCATAAATGTAGAAGTAAAGCTGAGAACTCTGGTATGTGTGCCAGGAGATCCTTGTAGAACAATATGGCCGAGACCAGAGGTTGAACCCCTGTAGGGCACAAGATAATAACCTATCTCAAAGATTACTCAGGTAAGCACTCTCTAAATATATTCATGGAGGAAGTAACTAATCATTCTAAGTACATGCAGTCTCCCTTTTTAAGACTTTCCATTGAATCCCATGGTCCCAGTTTTTGTAGTTTTCAGAAATGTGAAGGGGTATCAGTGTGGCATGACTTGTTTAATTTAGGGCATTTAAGTTGTTTTTCTTGAAATTTGCAAGTGCAATCTTTGTTTCCTTTGTTGGCCTGAGACCAAAATATAGTTTTTGAAGGAGCATTTTTACAAGCATATTTCCTCATTTTAATTGGTATTTTGTATTCTCACTAATGATTTGTGGGTAGTCTATGGCCTATGGATTTGGCTAGCCGCATTCTGATATTGTTTTGTGCAATCCATGCCTAGCAATGCTACATGTCTTTCTTGGTGAATGAGGGGACAGAGGGAGTTTAAAGCAGGCAGTCACTTTTGCTTTGTCTTCAATGTCTCCTCCCTTGCCAAGTCTTATGACTCTCCACCATTTTGTGAAATCATTGGGTATTTAAGGGAGCTATTTTCTCTTTCTTCTCCATGTCTTCTCCTTCTTTGCAAAGATAAAAGGGATGAAGTACTCCCTGCCGTATATTGTAAGGATATTGCAAGTGAATGAGGAGTTCCATAACCATATTGAGGAGTGAAGCCAAAGGCCGAGTTCCTTCATAAGGTTATGCAACTACAAGGTGACTTCAAATATCCTTATCATGTATGCAAGAGGGTACATTATCCCATATAATACATGGTCACACCACCTAAAACCTTAGGGGCATATTTACGTTCCCTGGCGCATCCCTGCATATCAGCAGAGATGCGCCAGGGAAAATGCGTCACGCAAGTTTACCCTTGCGCCACGTCCGATGCGCCGCATTTCCAATGTGGCGCATCGTGGCGCAAGGATAAGCAGATGCGTGACGCATCTGCCGGCGGAAGGTTGGCGCAGTGCTGAAGTCGTGTCGCAAGCGCGACGCAACTCCAGCACTGTCCCAACCTTCCTATCCCTAACATGGTGCGTCAATCCTTACGCCTGCTTGAAGCAGGCGTAAGGATTTGGCGCACCAGCGTCGAAAGGTGACTGCGTGAAATCTTGTAGATTTCACTACGTCACTTTTCCGAGGCGTACCTGCGCCGGAACGCCCCCCCCTGCGCCGGTACGCCCTCATGAAACCTGACGCAGGTTTCAGGTGGCGCAGGGGTTTACTACGTGACGCATCTCCCTAGATGCGTCACGTTGTAAATATAGCGCAACGCGGCGCATGGTTTGCGTCGCCGCTGCGTCACTTGCGTGACGCAACGGCGGCGCAAAAGTGGCGCAAGGGGCTTGTAAATATGCCCCACAGTGCATAGCTCTTTCATATGAAAGAGCAAGCATGTTTGCAAACATGAAGAATAAAAATAAAACCTCTTGTGCAAACTTAAATACATCAAAAACCTATTACATATTTGTGGCAAACAGGCATTGGAAACAGTTCAATATGAAAGTTTAGAAAAAGAAAAGAATAGTGGTAGCTTGATATTTCTAGAAACATGCAGAAAGATTTTAGCTTTTCTCTATCTAAGGAGTGAAAAAAATAAACATTCTCTCTGCTTGTCATTCTAAGCTATTAAAATAGAGCAGAAGAAAGAAAAGCAATTTTCTGTTTGCTGCTTTAAACAGCTGCTTTTATTATGCTCTGTAACCTGACCTGTCTTCCACCTCAACACCTGGCTCTAGCAGCAAGGATTGTGATGTCAGAACTCGAATCTAATAACCTTATAATAGTCAAGTTCTGGCAACTTTTCTTTATCATCTGCAATTTCGTGTGTCACAAGTCTCTGATTATAAAGAAATTAGTGACTGAACTTATACAGGGATTACAGAAAATAGATATGTGTGTGTGTGTGTGTGTGTGTGTACATGTGTATGTGTGAAGATCAATTATCGACCACCACTTTTGACACTTAAAAGCTTTCTGCTGGGAGCATTTCATGTTGGGGCCCCTTTGGAGCCCGCATATAATATTTACTTTGACTCATTTTTCTATTATTGTGCTTGTGGGTTGTAGTGTGTAGGCCATGGTTATTATTTTAATTTAATCAATTTTTGCAGCATCTCCCATGTTCTCATTGGATACTATTTCTCATTTTGCAAAATTATTATTTAGACATTTTCTGGCTTGGTAATTGGTGAGCCATGGTTATTATTTTCTTATTAAATCAATTGACCTGTTTCATTCTCTTTACCATAGGGCTCTGTGGGGTTTACAGGAATATATCACTAGAATAAATGTATCAACTAGCAGTATGAAAAAAGTAATATTTATTTAATATCTGATTTTCATGAAGGATATTTATCTATTTTAATATCCGAGCTACCTATTTACATGTTATGGGTATTGCATTCACCAGAAGTGTGAAGTCTGACATCCCTCCTTCTCTAATTACTTATCACTTGTAGGGGACGAGGCTAGAACAGAGATAAGTATGTGAATTTTCTGAGTGCTGGAACCTCTCTGCTAAGTGATAATCAGAAGGAAGATGGCAGGCAAAAAATGGTCCCTGACAATAAAGCTAAAGTAGCCTATCACCTCTGGAAAGAGAACAGGCATCAACCCTCTGCTTTTTTCCTGTGAAAGTGGATAATCTGTTGTATCTGCTGCACCTTTTGTTAAGCAGGAGCATCCTGGGATCATTCCTGGATCTCTAGTACCACCACAAAAACTAAAGACAGTATTTCCAAGTGCTGCTGTGACTGTAGTCATGGCTGAGACACTTGAGGGTATATCAGAATTGTCCTAGCAAACAGAATCATCCCAACAAACAGAACAAAAACAAGAGTTTTATACAACTGTCAGATTATTCAGCGCTATAACACTCAATAGTAGCACTGACCTTGTCTTGTCATACCCAGTGGGAGAGATGGCCTGAGGATTATCCTGCCAATGCTCAACCATGCTAACCCCAGGTGAGTGTTCATACAATCCACCTAGAGGAAGCACTGAGGATAAAGGGTGAAGAAAACAAGGAAAGTAAGGGAAGAGAAACCGCTCGAGTCTCCACTCCGATCTGCCTGTGTCTGCCCTCCAGGTATCTTGTTCTCATGAAGCACCATGTCTTACCTGGGTATGGGGATTGGTACTCTAGAGTCGCTGGATTCCTGGAGAAAAGAGAGTATTTGTTATTCTTAGCTACACCTGAATGTGTCTGTAATAAGATTCTGTCCTATGATTTTGAGTACTTGGTACTGTTGGATGCTTTCAATGTAGACTGCTAGATCCTTTAACTTCATGGCATGCTAGGGCTGAGTATTGTAGGGAAACCAACTCAATTGGTAGAATATGAGTAGGTTGTGGTTGGAAGCTCTCACTTCAGAGCTGAAGTATAGGTTCACTGGTTCTCATTCATACCTGATTCACACTATGGGCATTCACATTTGCGCTAATCATCATTCCTGGAAGCTGCTGCCCACCACAGTCATACTAATACCCTCTCAGTATTGTGTGGCTTGAGCTTTGGCTGGATATCACTCTTGTGCCTCAGAAGGACCAACCCATGTACCAGCCATATTGCCGGTATGCAAATGGCCCAAAGGTCTGCCACAATATAGAGTTCCACCAAGTTCTTGCGGTCTATATCTGTAATAAGTTGCAGCTATGCTTGAAGTCTTATATCTGTTGCAGTCTTTTATATGTGCAAAAAAACAATGCTTACAGTCTTTTTATCTGTGCCAAATAACAATGCTTGCAGTCTTTGTATCTGTGCTTTCATTTGCTTTCTATATGCTGGAATTGTGGGACTCACACGCGCGCTCGGTTACCACTGTGTACTCTCTTCTGTCTCCTTTAGGTATTTGTATCTGGGCCCCTGGGTTACCATTGCTTGTACTAGAGAAGAGATGCTGATACTGAGCAAGACTTGGATTCTCCATTGCAGGTAAGTCAGGAAACCCTGAAGGTCTTGCTGCTGCGGGAGTCAGATTGCCAAGCAAGGCATGGTTTGAGGTGTTGTCTTTTATCAAGATGGCTTCCAAGACTTCCATGTCTTGTGTGGCTTTGTAACCACCTATCAGGTGGCTCCTTCTCAGGGACTGGGAAGGGGGAAAGCATCAGGCCGTTGTGTGAGTGGGTGTGTCTGCAGTGTGTGGGCATGTCTGCAATGTGAGTGGGCGTGGTTGCAATGTGAGTGGGTGTGTCTGTAATGTGATTGGATGAGCTTGTGTTGTGCTGTCTGGGCATGTGTATAATAAAAGCGTTTTTCTTCCTCCTGGCCCCCACCGCTCTGGTCCAAATGAGGCCATAGATGGCGGAATGCGCTACGGGGGCCAGGTGAGTTTTGACAACTACTGATCATCCTGTGGCCGGAGAAGAGCAGGCCATTGGGCTTGTACTATACCAGGATGTTCATTTTGCTGCACAGCTGGATGCTATGCCTGTTCATCATATACTTTGTCTTTACCCTCCACTACTCCAAGAAAAAGAAGAGCAACTTTGCTATTTTCTCCAATCCCCTCATTCAGATGAAGGTAGCATGGAATGGACCCCAAACCCTACCATGGTTTACAAGGCAAAAGGAATGTTCCAGAAAGCATAATTGTCAAGGAGGAATACAAACCAGTCATTGTTCATGTCAGGAGTGGCACTGGGTAAGCACAACTCAGTGCTATTTAGCCTGTACCTGTAACATCAACACTTGCTTTTATCTTCTCAAATTTCAAACAGTACTAACAACCTCCCATAGTGCCAGCACCCTGTAAGCAAAAGCAAATCCAGTCTATTTCAGCCAAAAGTCTAGGGTTGACTCAATAAAGAAGTTCTTTTCGTAGATTTAGGACTTCTTAGCAGTTATGCAGAATGAAGAACACATTTCAGAATGTTCAGTTTGCCAGAGGCCAGTGCTTTGTGAGACGCAAGTCAGATGTCATTGAACCAGGGGCGCATTGGGCCACATGAAAAGAATATGCAATCATAATAAGGAATGGCATTGCTGAAACAGAAAAACACACATTGATTGAAGAAGATGAAGAGGATTATGCTGACAAAGATGTCAATATCAGGACATCTGCTTTGCACAATGAAAAGAGGGATATTAAATCACCCTGAGGTGTCCAAATTTTCACAGGTGAAAGTAAATTTTTAATATCCTTAATTGAAAAATAACTTTAGAAAAGTGTAGTGTTTTGGTGCCTGGGGGGAAACTGGTTTAGAACTGGTTTGCCTCACTGTCCTTATCCAGAGGCTGAATATACTTCCTTTGTTGATTCTTAATGACCCACCTTCTTCTCCTTGAAGACAATGACGTGCATCTTGCATCAGGAAAAGGGGAGCAGTGTTAACAACGTAGTTCTCACAGTCCATCCTTCAAATTGAAAATGCCAAATAGGCTGTCAGAAGTTTCAACTATTGATTCTGAGGGCCACCATAAATGTTTTGTCTGAGTCCTCAGCAAAAGAGAAAAACAAATATTGCATTGACAGAAGGAAGGAAACATCATCTCCATAGAGAAGTGACTAGTTAGAGAGGCAAGGCTCCAGCAGCTGGAGGTGGCCTGAGGCTATTTTGGTGAAGGGACTTTGGGAAGGTTTTCAGTATATGTAGAGAGGAAGTGCAGTTAAAAGAAGTTGGAATTAGAAAAAGTAGCCCATTTAAGGTGTGGGCAGTTAATAGTTACTGTCTATTGCACAGGAAAAGACAGGAACCTCACCACCACTTCCTCAGAACATTCCTGCCCCTTAAGATAGAAGCAAAGACTCTGCCTGACTGCTGGAATAAGAAGGTTTACTGACTCCTGACTCCTGATGGCACTTTTCGACTGAAGGTACTATATAAAAGGCTAGGTTTTTCCACAGCTGTTAGCTGCTACAGAGACCCAACATCTAGTTCACCTGACTCAATGAAGGCCCAGCTGACCACCAAGGACTGGACCCTGCAGTAGTCCTGACAGGTAGCGAGGTCTGGTGTCTTGCAGCTAGTTCTGATGGCCTGAGAACCACAGGCATTGCTATTGGGAATGTCCTTAGTCACTGGAGACATTTTGGAATAAGTCATTTTTGATTAACTCTGAAAGTTTAGTATTGGACCAGGGCAAGGCAGAAAATCTACTTTAAAGAAGAAGCAGCCTTGTTCACTGTGGAATCCTGCTTTGTTCCACTCAGAGCTCTTGGTGCCAAAAAGAACAGCTACAGTAGGCATTTGGTGGTGGTGTACAAAGTTTTTGGGATCCTTGCCAACTCCAACATCTTCCTTTACCCCACTGTAGGACTTGGAGCTCCAGACAATAACATACATTAGGTTAAGAAACTTTGATCAGTATGACCTGCTTGACCTACCCGACTCCCACTCTATCACAGTTGGACTGAAATTGGAACTATGCCAAATGTGTACTTCTGATGTATGTATCCAGTATTTGTAAAGCGCAAACTAATCACCCCTAGGAGTCTTAAGGCGCTGATCAGCATATTGTGTTTCCTTGGTGATTTCTTTTTCCTGAAAACAGTAGAAAAGCATATCACTGATTCAGTTTGGTGTATCTTTGCTCTTTAAATAGTTCCCTATCTTTCTAAATTGATTTTGGAATGTTGTTTTCTTGATTCAAAAAAAGTTTAATAACGCTTGAACTTAACAAGCATTTCTCTGGGGAACTGCATGCTGCTTGTGTCATAGCTACCAGAGGTTGAGCAAAGATTCTATTAGATCTTTGTTGTGACCTAACCACATTGTGTGTATTAAGTTAGTACAAGTACCACATTTGCCGATTAATACCCCAATTTCTAACATTGGGTTACATCGGATAGGATAAGACTCTATCCATTATTTCCCATTTCGTTTTAACAATAGAAAGCAAAAATACCATTTCAGATTCAGAAACAAGAATATATTGTTGATTATTTCCTATGGGCAAAATTTTAATTAAGCCAGCATAATTAAAATAATTTTGGTAATTTAGTGCACTAAAATCTAGGAATAATTATGGATATTACACTAGTATGCCACTACATGTACTGATATTCTTGTTTGGGGAGAAATTGTACCACCAGAGGAATAGAAACAACACGATCAACATGAATGTGAACAGTTTCTTCCTAATGCGAGCACAACCCACACAACATGAGTGGCAGTTTCATTAATGTTGGTGGCCAACAAACATTTCAAGTTGAGTTTTGTACCTGAGTAGATCATTTGGTTAGTTTTTTAGCACAAAATATCAAACCCTAACACAAGCTGCAGTTCTTTTAAAATGAGTGACCAGAAAATCAACTCAAACTTAAATTTTTGAGTTGGATTTTTACCTAAACAAACTAATCAGGTATTTTTTTCAACACACAAATATACATATATATTTGTGTGTTAAAAGGTCAAAATGCCATAAGCACTGAAAGCCAACTGCACACATAATAATAACTTCCTTTTACTGTCCAGAAGTCTCCTCCCTCTGCTTTGTTCAGACTTTGGTTATTTTGACATTTCAGATTTTGGAAGAAAGCATCACTCTTTTTTCTGCAATCTGTGCTGCACCCAGGCCTTTGGAGTTTTTACTTTTAGGGAAGGATCAAGTAAGTTCAATGCATTACTTTGCCAAAGGTTTGCTGTTTGAGAGAGGGTAGGCACCACTATTTTTGTTCCTATTTTGTTTTGTTTTTCTTTTTGTTTGTTTACTGTTGGATGGCCTGCAGTTAGGGGTAGGCTGCCTTGTGGGATTATGGTTTTTAAGGGTTAATGCTTGCACATTTTTGGGATGGTGGAGGTCTGAGGTTATAAATATGATTTTTCCATTTGCTTGTGTTTTTTGTGATTTTTGTACAAATGTGTTCCTTATTTTACTTTGTTGATGTTTTTTGATCAGGGACTTGTCTGCCCTGCAGTAGGCCTTGCATGCATTTTTTGAATATATTTTTCACATTCTCAGATATAGAAGACCTCCATGACATTTTTCATAATTATGTTGTGTTTTTCTGATATATTTATTTGTGCTTGTGGCTGATTGTAATACAGTGTTGATGTTTTTGATTCATTTATTTCATTTTTGCCTGCTCCCCATCTCCCGTAGGATCCATAGGGGCCCTGCAGAGATACCAGCAATTACTAAATTAATGTATTACATTTATCTTTTCTGTCCCCTTTCAGATGTGTACCATGGGCCCTGGAGGGCCACTAGCATTTATTTTATCCATTTACTCAATTTCTGCCTGTCTCCCATAGAGTCCCCGTAGGCCCTGCTGTTGCACTACCAATTATTTGATCAATTAATTCAATTTATGTCTGCCCCACCTTTCATAGGGCCCCCATGGGCCCTGGAGTGGCAGCAGCAATTATTTTATTCATTTGTTCCATTTTTCCTGAAAACCCCCCCCCCCATCTCCCATAGAGTAACTATGGGACATGGAGGAACACCAGCAGCTGTACCCGTTGACTTCCATAAGGTCCCCATGAGGCTCTGGGTTTCACCAGCAATTATTTTGTTCATTTATTCAATTTTTACCTGCCCCTTCCACACCTCCCATAGGAGTACAATAGGCCCTGGAAGTACACCAAGGTAGCTTTTGCTGTGAAATATCTTGCACATTTTTTTTTATGCCTGAATATCCACTGTTAAGCATTGATGAGGACTTGTATTTCATTGGCTAAATTGCCTAAGTTTCACTGACTACCTGTTTTATCGATATTGCCCACAGGTTCTCATGATGTCATGTCACACACAATACTGAGATAGAGAGAAGTCTGAGAATTAGCTGAAAGAGACACCAGAGTCCCCTCCTAAGTGTATCTCCTTCTGCTAAGTGTTACTCATAAAAGAAGATGACCCCAAAGAAGAAGGGGGCATATTAGCAAGCGGCAGCGATAATCATCGCTGACCGCGCTTAGCGTGAATATTAATATCGCTGGTATTTATCGCCATTGCAGGGCTGTATTACCAACGAATAGCGCAATGGCGATAATTATACCAGTGATAGCGGGGGAAATTGGCCAACATCGCTGTAAAACCAGCGATGTTGCAGTACAAACGGTGATGACCTTGCTGATACGACCCTGTGGTCGTATCACAATAATCCACCCCCCCATGTAATGAATACATAAGTCAGGAATTTAACAGTTCTTAAATTCCTGCGTTAATGGGGGCTTAGCGTGCGTTTCATTGTCGCTACGCGGGTCCGGGGCATCCTTTATAGCCAGGAGCCGCGTTACCAATGATTTTCCTTGGAGTTATGTCAGGAACGCCTACTTCGCATCTCATTAGCGATGCGAAGCAAGGCGTTCGTAAAACGGGCGCTATCACCAGGAAACACGCGCTAAGGCCTGTTAGCGTGTCCTTGGTGATACCGCGATATAATTATCGCCGCTTTTCGGCCGAAAAAGGCCGCAAAAGCGGCGATAAGGGGCTTGCTAATATGCCCCGAAGATTCCTTCTGTGAAAGTGCCCACTGAGGAGAAGAAGCCTGTTGACAGTGCCTCCCAGCCCTTCCAAAGTCTTTAGGGAGGCACTGACTAATTTCATTGCCCCATTTATTATTAATCTGCCAATTTTAACATCCTGGGAGTTCATAATCTTCACTTATAGGCTACTCGCAATTGTGACACTGCTGTTTTTTTAGATGATCTCTCCGCTCTATAGTTAACACAATTGGTGTTGGTTGCCACGCACTCTGCCATTCAAGCAACAGATTATATGTTCAGCAATGCACACTAGATCTCTCTCAAGGGAGTGAGGCAACAGCTAACTGCTGGTCTCACTGCTGAGTAAGCTTTTCAGGAGAAAAGAGTATGTCCAGAAGGACTAGTTTGCATACTTTAAAAGAATACCCTAGACCATCAATTCTAGGGTTCTTATTGCTTTATTTAGCTTATTTTAAATTATTTAGAATAGCAAAGCAAATAAATATTTTTTCATGTCTCAGAAAAGAAACCTTCCATTTACAGAACACCACACTTACAAAAACACATTTATACACAGTGTTATATTCCACTTAAAAACGAAAAAATTCAAAGACAAAAATGACAGGTGAAACAAACTTAGACAATCGTGTGAAATAACATTAACATTGAGAGTACAACACCAGTCTGGCGTTGCAAATTCTTATCCTGCGACATGAGTTGTAGGCTTGTGATTACACAAGCTGGAAAGCTCTCCCACTGGTGTTTGGCCAAGAGCATCTTTAAGTATCTTTCTGCCTAACATATTCTTGTTGCAAGTGTTCAAATGCAGGTGTTTGGACAAAATATTGAGTAAAAATAATATTGTGAAACAAAAATATTGTGTCAAGGATATTGTGATGTCAAAAATATTGTGAACAGAAATATCAAAGTTAAGAATATTGGTTTAAGTGCTGTTTTTAATATAGTTACAAAAATATCATTTTTTAAATTATGTTTCTATATAATATAATTTTTACTTGTATTTTATTTTGTTTTTTGTAGAATTTAGTTTGTTCGATATGTTTTCTTCTTATTTTCTGTTTCAAATTTATTTATTGTAGTTTGTAAATATAATTTATTTGACATATTAATTAGAGGAATTGGTATTGTTATAGGAGCAGGATGTTGGATTTATAGGGGACAATGATGGGAAGATTATTAAAATATGTTTGTTTTAACTGTATGTAAAATGTAGTGTATCTATTAAATTTTTTTTTATTAAATATATAATTTTACATTTAATATTTTATTTTATGAGCATATGATTTTAAAATATTTAGAAAATGTTTTCCATTTAGTTTTTGTGTGTGTTATATTGAAAATAAAAAAGTTAAATTTATTATATTGTTTGTATAAATTTGATGTATAATTTAGTAGAAATTATTGCAATTCATTTTTATTAAATTTAGCATTTTAGTTATTAAGTAAATTCTTCTCTAAAAAGTTTTATAATGACATTCCTATTAGATAGCAATGGAAATGTCATGTTTATGGTTTGAATATAAATGTAAATTATTTATTATATTATGTGATAATTTTTATGTGTTAAAAATTATTCACAATTTTAAATGTTTTATATTATATTAAATAACAATTTATAGTTTTTATTATATTTCTCATGTAAAGCTTTCTATTAAAAGGTAAATTAAACATTTCTTTGAGTAACATTGTTTTTAAGTGCGTGGTAGAAAAATGTATAGGTTTGATGTTATGGTTTATTATTAAAATTAGTATATTAAAATGTAATTTCATTATTCATAATTTTTAATAATGTGTTTTTACTGTAAGTTAGTGGTATTTCCTGTATATATTTGTTGTTTGTTGCATTTTTTATGGTACTATTTGATTAAAATGTGGTTTGTTAAATGAATAGACTGTATTTATTAACTATAACAATATTTGTTTAATTATATAATTTGTTGTTATTGTATGTCTTAAGTATTTCAAAAACATTTCTAAGTTTATTTTATGAATGAATGAATGAGGGTATTTTCTATAGTGCACGGCTACTCATAAGAGTGGCCCGGTGCTTTTAGGCCTGCCAAGGAGGATTAGACAGAGGTTTGCCCACCCCTGTTCACCACTAAAGTCTAAATTAAAATGTTTTCAAATCCTGTTTGAATTTGACTTCCTCAGATATAAGTTTTAGATATTCAGGTAGTTTATTCCAACAGATTGCTGCTTTAACAGCGAAGGAGGGACCTCCCCTCCTCTGTTTCTGAAAGTGAGGAATCACAATAAGTCCCGCAGAACTGGAGCGCAAAAGTCTCCCAGGTCAGTGTACCTCAATGCATTCATTAGGTACATCGGACCCCTATTATGAAGGGCTTGATGTGTTAACATCAATGCTTTGCACTTAATACGATGACAGACTGGCAGCCTGTGAAGTGTATCCCGATAATATGACACCAAGGTAAATTTTGTGACTTTAAATAGTAAACGGACTGCCATATTCTGCATGACCTCTAGCCGCTGGATCAGATAGTGCGAGAGACCGAGGTATGGGACATTGGCATAATCAAGCCTAGATAAAATCAGTGACCTGACCACTGTAACTTGGGCCTCAAAGGGTAGCAGGTGAAAACATTTCTCCAACATGTGAAAAATACAGAAACATGATTTCACCACTGCTGATACCTGTGCTCTGAAAGAAAGCTGGTCATCAAACAGCACACCCGGATTTCTGGCAACTGTCTTTGGAGGGGACGAAAGGAGACACTATCGGGCCCAGCTCCAAGCCAGCCGGGGAGAGGATCCCGTCCAAACAATAAGACTTCTATCTTATCGGGATTACACTGTAATCTGATAGCCTTTAGCCAATCTAGCAATGCCACCAGACAGCTAGAAAAAGCAGCCCTTGCATTCACAGGACCCCCATCAAATGCGAGCAGGAGCTGGGTATCATCAGCATATGAGATGATCTTGATGTTAAAGGATTCCACCAAGTATGCCAAAGGAGACATGTAAATGTTGAAGAGCGTGAACTGAGGGAGGAACCTTATGGCACCCCCAACACTTTACCTTCTGAGGCATACAGCTTCATCCATACCATTTGTTTGTGTCCTTTGAGGAAAGAGCCTAGCCGGTGTAGAGCCTGTTATTCCCAAGTGCTCTAGCCTGTGCAACAAGATGTTATGGTCCAGAGTATCAAATGCTGCTGACAGGTCTAGCAGCACTAACGCCACATTAAGCCCTGGATCCAGAGAAAACGTGATACACTCTGAGACTTCAAATAGTGTGGTCTCGGTGCTCTGGCAGGATGTGAAGAAGGTTGTTTTCCATCAAAAAGGCCGTGAGTTAATGATTTACCAAATTCTCCAGCACCTTTGAGGCTGCTGGCAGGAGTGAGACTGGTCTAAAATTAGCTAAGTATTCAAGATCAGCGGTTGCTTTTTATAATAAAGGACTCATCTTAGCTCTTTTCCAGTCATCAGGTATTTCACCTAAGTGAAAGGAGATAGTAAATAGCTCCTGATACATCAGAGCAATAATGTCTGAGACAGACTTCAATATGTGAGGGGGTATGGGATCCATTGGTGATCCTGACCTACCTACAATAAAAAAATATAGTAGTCACGTCCTCCAGGGTTGGCATCAATAATGTTGCCAATGTTGGATGGAGTATTCGACCCACAGGATCTCCTCGGTCCTATTTTCCCAAAGAATCATTTCCCCCCCCAACAGGTTGGACTGAATTCTGAGGATTTTCTCCTAAAAAAAATCCCCCAGTCGAGAGCATAGGGACTGACAAGGTTCCAATGGGGGGGATGTAACTTTAGGTTCCGTAAACTGGGCTACGATTTAAAAAATCTCCCTCCCACCATTCTCTGCCTCCCTGATACATTGCGTATAAAAGGTGCTGCAAGTTCTCTTAAGATTTCTATGGTAGGCTTTCAGGGCCAGTTTATAATAGACTTTGTCGGAGTCCAGATACGCACCCCGCCACACTCTTTTTAACTTCTTGCATGCTGCTCTTTCCTGAACTAATTTCTGTTAGCACTAGCATGCTGAGAGAGTCTTTGTAGCTTTTCTTGAAGCTGAGATGGGGGCTACAAGATGAGCCGCCCTCCTAAGCCATGAGCTAATCGCTATGTCCCCTTCTCTAACCGAGTCAGGGATCACAGGTTTAGAGTCCAGCATGGTGTTCCTTAACTCATCCAAAGGCACCCTACTCCAACATCTGTGGCAAAGAAGGAGGGGATCCTTAATATATAAGCTATTCATGATTTGTAATATATATATTTTTTAATTATTATTTAGTTAATATTATTATAATTTTTTCTGGAGTGGTAAAGATATGTGTTGTATTTAGGGGCTGATTATGATGGCTGTCGGATGAGCATCTGACCGCCATCGCTGCGGGAACGGGACCGGCTGACAGGTAGTCGGTGGTCCCACCCGCCAAATTACGTTCCGACCGCTGTGGCGTTGGTTGGAAACATGCCTCTTTTCATTGAGGCTCGTGCTGTGGCCCGGAAAAGGGCTGCAGCACAAGCCTCAATGCCAAAAGGCATGTTTGTAAACATCCCGGCACCCTGTGGCAGGCACCATGCGGTGCCTAACACACGAAGCAAGGATGTTTAGGAGTGCACCACAGGTGCCTCCCAGGGCCCATAGCGAAGGGCCCACGTAGGTACAGGAGCTCTGCTAGGGACCCCAAAAAAGCCTTTTCACCAGCCTTTTCACATTGGAAGAACCAATGTGATATGGCTGGCAGAAAGGTGGATAGCAATCCCCACAGCGTGTCTGAGAAGGCACTGTGTCCATTGTGAGGAATGCGATCCGACAGACTGTCGGTCGGTCCCTGGGGCAATGTGGTCTGACCGACCGCACTGTGATGCAGCAGTCTGACTGCAGTTATAGATGTCAGTGGGACTGACACCGAAGGAAAGTTGGTATCGGTCCCACCGACATCGTAATCGGCCCCTTAGTGTTTAGCACTTACAAATAATTATTTTCTTCCTGGGTTTGTAGGTTGTAGATGGTTTTGTACTTTTTCTGTAGTACCTAAAGTTGGGTAGATAAACAAAAAGTAAAGAGTTTGGGTAGTTATTTTTATTTTAACATTTTCTAAATAAGTTACTTCAACTATGTTAAAACAAATGTTTTACTTACTTGCGAAGGCCATTTTTTTCAGTTTTTTTCTCTTGGCAATCTGGTACAGTGGTGTTCTCTTGCAACTTTAGTATTTTTATTGTGTTAAGTGTAGAAATGTTCTCTTACTTTTATATTGTATGTCTAAATAAATGTCCTATATTACTGGTTAGTTTGCTTATTGGTTGTTTTAATGTTGGGCTAGTTTGAATTTTCTTTCAGGTATTATCTTTTAGGGAGTACACTCATTAGTGTTTCTGTTTTAATGTTAAATATATATTTCTTTTTTGTGTTATTTTGGATAGATTATTCATGCTTAATTTCACTTTTTAATGTTTTTTTATATTATATAATTTGCTAAAAGTATTTTTGTTTGTTAATTATTTAATATATTTCGAAATTTATTTTAATTATTTTGTATGTTTACACACAATTAATTGTTATAATAATTTAATAATGTAGTTAGATGATTTATTTATTTATGTAGAGTTTAATTTTTTTCAATGAAAATGCAATTATTATATTATTTGTAAATATTTGGCTTTATTTTTTGTGATATTAGTGTACTCGATGTTTCAATATTTCTGACATTTTACATATTTATTTAGCCGTAACCATATTTTTGTTTATGATGTTTGTGGTTTTGATATTAGTTGAAGTAGATATTTTTAACAGCAATATTTTAGTGATTAATATTTGTGTAGTTGGTAATCAAGTATCTGAAGGTGAGATTTCTGAAAACTATATATTTTTTCCAATATTTTTGTCATTTTATATATCTTTGTCACTGATATTATGCCATTATGCGCAATTAAAGCATCAATTTCCAAGAGAGTGTCTCCACTGACTTTATATGTTATGAAACTATATTTAGCCTCTCATTCAGTCCACATCAACATTCTGAAAGACACACAAAGAACTAGCACAAGAGGAAGCTGGAATAGACTGAGAGAAAATCTCAGCCTGGCTTGGAAGCAATTTATTACACCTTTATTGTCATGCCAGCTCCTCTCACTCCCAATGAGATGCCTCTCCTTTCCACTCAGAGGCTGGGGGGTCGTGAATCTAAAGCCTGAGTGGCAGATTTACAAGCCCCTTGCGCCACTTTTGCGTCACTTTTAACATGGGAAAAGTGATGCAAAAGTAGCGCAAGGGGCTTGTAAATCTGCCCCTGAGTGCTTAAGAATTTGTCCACTAGTGGTGTTTGCCTTTTTGTGTGTCAACACATACCGTGGCAATGTGTTTTTCTTCTGTTCAAAATGTTACCATACCAGCAGTTTTTAGTTGATGTCTGCTCCAATTGCAATGACAAAGGAAAATCTAATCCTTGACTGTACATGTATGAAACACATCTTGGGGCAGATATAGCAAGATTTGGTACAACGTAGCGTAGAAACTAAAGTTGATGTGATGCATTGCGTGGAAGAGAAAGAGCAGAAAAGATATGATTTTGTTTCCCTCTCCCTTTGCTCTGGCACACTGAAGGCATTTTTTCACCATGCACACGCCCTTGTATCACATGTTGTCTAGCATAGGTTGTGTACTGAAGGGTATCCTTCCAGTTTCAAAATACTATGCTTAAATTTAGTTTAATTTGTCTGCAAATTTTCATTTGAGATATAAAGTATACCTATATGAAAGAGGGAGGAACTGAACACATGGGTTGCTAATGAACTAACCAAGTAGAAACCAGTCTTTACTCGAAGTACAGAAATCTTAGACTGCTTTTGGGTAAATGTTGTTTTGCCCACTAATGAGCCAAGATAGTTTGGTTCAGTTGAGGGAAATTTCACATGTGTTCTTTTGATGGGTAGAAGTTTCCACCAATCTTACAATCACCATTTTCATATACATTTGTCAGTCTAGAAACTCACCTAGCCACCAACAACATTACAACTACCCCTTTTGATGCCGGAAGATACCAGGACAATATTAGATAATCTCTAGAGTGTATCAGAGGAAGTCATTTGTCTAATGTTTAACTGTGAGTTCTTCCTTGTTAAATTTGAAAAGAGTCATGTTGCAGGGATTCTGCACATACACAGAACTATGCTCAGGAAAACAGGACCTCAGTGAGCGCAGGAAAACAGGACCTCAGTGTATAGGGGTGTACCAACCTACCACATTAGTGCCCAATATCCCATTACCGACTAGCTATAGTGCCTCATTCATCCTCCTCCTCCAAATATCACAAAGCACCAAATGATTAGACAACCCAGAACACAACACTCCCGACTCTCTCAGGAATCGCGGGAGCAAGACATACTCTTTCGCTCACTCACTCGTACTTGTCCACAATAAGAATTGGCAGAGTCACTGTAAATAGTTCAAAATGTTTATTTTAACTATTGTGCTGTACAATACAGTATACGAGCCACTACCAGCAGCAAAATGCATAAACTCAGCACAGTTAGCATTGTTACAATTCCATAGAGTACAAAGGGAGAAGTCATTATATAAAGACTGTGGAAAAAGGGCACTCAGGCCTAACCACCCTCCTCTTCGCTAGAAGAAGTTTATTTTATATAAAGGAAGATTTCTGGGCTTTGACAGCAGACCCCCTACCTTAAAGCCTGGATGTAAGGTTTACATCATAAGAATCAGCGGAGCTCTTCTCCATGGAACGGCTTTCTCCAAGTGTGTTAAAACAACATGCAGCAACGTAATATCAAAGCACGACTCTTCAGTACTGCAGCTGTGTGTAGCATGTTATGTCTAGGTGCTAGGGACTGACCAGAACAGAATAACAAGGGGCATTGTTTATCGACCTTGCACATCGTGTTCAGACTAAACTCCAGGAAAGGCAGAGAACGCGAAAAGCAATCCGTTCTCATGTGAAAGGCACAAACAAAGTCTTGCAAAAACAAAGTCATGTAGTAGCGTGCGCAAAAGCAGCATCATGGCAGCGAAGCTCATGCCAACTTAGCAATGTCGATAATGTGCCTAAAAACCATATAACACCCTCCCCTTGGTAAGGTCATAGGACATAGACAAAGGACCAAAACAGAGTCCACCAGTCAAGCAGAGTTCAAAAGCGTTTGAAAAAAACAAAATTAGAAAAAAATCCGAATTGCAAAAAAAATAAATATATAAAATATTTTCAATATTGTCAATGTGGCGTATTGAATGTGAGCAACCTCCAGGACAACAAAGTTATTATCAAGATGTTATAATGACGGAGGTGTTCAATCCATCAAGGTGTATGAACCGAGGAATGCCATTCCCTCCAAAAGATCATCCCTATCGTTGGTGAAAAAGAGGGATGTCATCCAATTAAGGAAGTCGAAGGAACAAACGTACTCCTCATAATCAGACGCCTCTAAAAGCAGAAGTGGGCAACTTGTATGATATTCGATGAAACTCCGATACAGGACATTCTGCGCAGCCGCACAGACATCCCATTCAGCCAATAGTCCAAGTGCTGCTGCACGCGCCATACGTCCATCCCCAGAACAAGCCTGGTCATGAGCCTCTAAGGGACACATCAACTGGTTAAAATCCGGGACTGGACGGGACGTATTGGAGAAGCATACATCCAATGCCCAATAGAAGGGGCATCGCCGACAGTAAAACACTGGTTGCACGCAAGTAAAATAGGCAAAGCGAAAAGTCAATACATAACTGACGCCAAACGTGGCTAATGGCAAGCATCCAAAAACCTGTTGCATGTGATCACGGTACAGCTGCAACTGGCCTGGTCTGTGCATTACCACAAGATGAGCAGCCATTGCTCAGCAGGAACAGGAGAAGCAGGATTCCAGCGCCTAACGCCAAGATTAAGGGGAACCCTCCGAAGACGCTGGAAAAAATAGAATGAATAAAACCCGGTATTACTTCAAATACAGTCTGAAAAGAAGTCACAAGGCCAGATCCCACACATTTAAAAAAAATGCGCAAGGCCTGTGGTGTCAGACGCATTAAATATTTGGTGTATAAGCTCCCCAAAATGCAGTGGGAGGTTGGTGTTCCGAAGGGACTGTATCTCACTAGATGTCCAAGCCACATGTAACTCGAAGGTCTCGCAGGCCGAAGTAAGAGCTACCTCTTGTTGGAATAATAGCACTTTAAACCTGCTCAATTTGTTGAAATCTCTTTTCAAAGTCGGAATGGAAGGCCAAATTGAACTCACTAGATTCCCATGCGGGGGTGGAAAAAGCACATTGCTACAACAAGTTACGCGCTGGGAAACCGTTACTAAATACGGGATTCCCGCCCGTAAACCACAGCAGTCTTGGTTAGTCAAAATAAGATAATTGCCATTTGTAAGTAAGGTGAAAGCGGGAATTATTGACGTTACTGGGGTCCCTTTTAAAAAACAAGCCAGATTGGGCGCCGACACATTACAAGCGCCGTGCAATTTAACGTGTTTGCAAACAAGGGAATGTCCTACTGTGGAATCGCAGTCATCCCCTGTAAGGAAAACTTCCTTACCCTCCCTTTGACATCTGTAAGTGAAAGGCAGGGACCACAATTAATGTAGAAATGCACTACCCAGTGGTTCGAAACGGCCAATCGGAAAATGTTGCATGCATGATTTAAATTGAAATAATGAAAAAGGGAGAGAGATAACCCCATGAATTAACCAAACAGCAGAGTCCGTTACCGCTACCGAGAACGGCAAGGGCTCCAATTGTTCAATATGCAAAAGTGTATATGCAGCATCTTTCATGGACACACATCTCTGTTTATCAGTTAGATTAAATGGCAAAAATAAAGCAGTGGAATTTAAGTAATCCCAGGGCACTTTCCCCATTTTAAGACTCTGCAATGTCCAAGCAAATTGCATAACAGATCTTAACTGATTTTGACCATGATATAACACAGATACGTCACTTTGAACAATATCAATAACAGATGAGACAATATTATCCAACGTATAAATGCGTGAGGAAAGTGTGTTTATGCTATTGTCTACTACAGCAAGGACTTTTTCTAAATTGGCCTGATCAATTTGGCCTAGACAAAATGCTGCATCCATCTGTGAAAGTTTCCAAAATTCATTGTATGCTTCATAGATAAACCTCTTAGACCTAGGATTCCTAGGACCTAAGATGATATCAGCCAAATTGATGTCATCTGACAATAGTGTAAGGTGTTGTTTCACAGATGCTAATGTGGAATGTTCTAACCATTGTTGGCATAATTTACCCACCGAGTATGTGGTGACCAAATGTGTTAAGTGGTAACGGGGACCAGGTCTATACTGAATGAAACCAGGTGTAACATTATAAAAAAACGCAATTGGCATGCATTTATATTTGTTTGCCTCACCAGCCACCCGGAAGAATCAATCTCAGAGACATTGAAAGTCTTATTTCGAAGCAAAGCCTGCAGTGTCGAAATGGTAAAATTTGTGTGGGTGCGCCAGTCGTCATGTTCCGCCGAGGACGGAATGGATGGAGTATTTAAATTTATGACAGTTGCCAGGCCAAAACAAGTGGTCTGGTACACCGTATCATTCAAAAATAACAGTTGAGCTGGGATCAGACAGGCACGATGCAAAGCCTCAGTTCCCTGAACCTGCCAAGGCTTTGTGCCCCAGATTGATTTTAAATCACCGGTCTCTTTCCAGTGATCATAACCCTCTGTAGCCAATTTAGTTCTAAACAAGTTGGCGTATATCAATTTAGTATGGGTTAACATAAATTTGGATCGGGAAGACATTTGAAGTTTAAAAAACTAGGATTCCGGATTAGATATGTCATGAATGTAAAATATGTGAATTTATCTCTAAGAGTTTTCGAACTACCCTCAACGGGAGTAGGGCAATGTTCCCATTGTGTATAATTAAAAACAGGTCTTAACGTGTTTGTTTTGTGTAAAAATTGATGCATATAATGTTGATAGCAAAATAGATCCCCATAATTGGCAGAATTTAAATACAAATCTTCAGCATCAAAAGCAGCATAATATTTTAAATCCGAAAACAATGCATGCACTGCTTGTACATCCCAATCGTCAGAATGTATGTCCCATGTAATCACATCTCCTAACGAGACACGAAACACGTAAGGTACCCTGAGAACCTCAGTCGGACCGTGGATTTCGAAGGCTACTTTGTCCCAAACGATGCCATCTGGAACTGGGAACGCTGAAATGTTCACTAGTGTCTGATCACGTTTCATGACATGGGACGATATGTGAGGGGCCAGAATCCCATCAACCAACATCACAGCAGCGCGCTCTGGCAAGTAATGACCATTGATGAGCAAAAAGAATACTGTCACAAATCCAATTGACATGAAAGGGAAAATTAGTATAAGCACCAGCCAAATGTAGGTCCGTGGAGGGGCCAGGTAAGTCTTTTTGAACCAAGAGAGGTAAATACTTAATTTAGTCGGTGGGTCTGGCAACGTGGATGTCGAAGCGGACGAGGCGGAAGAGTGGCTGGCATGATCCCCATTGGAGCCATTCGTAGGTCTATTAATCAGAGGTGGAAGTACCGAGTCTGCCTGATGTTCTCGAGGACTGTTCGGCACCTCACCCACGGACTCATCAGGATGATAGATATACTCGACATCCATAGTGGAAGAGAGAGGTCGGACGGGTCAAATATCAATTACAGTGTCCATCACTTTCCTAGCCGCACGCGGACCAATAGAAGATGATGAAGTCAGTGGATCCAATGAAATTGCGGTGCACGAAACTGCAGGTGTGACGCTATTCAGAATCGGCCACATGGTGTAACTTGACACTGTCCACTGAAATGTATTTGTTGTCTTTGCGACCAGGTAAAGGTGGTACAATGACTGTACGAGTACCCTTCAGTCCAAGCACAGGAACCGGTGCACGATAAGAGGTACCAAATTCTTTTTTGTTCTCCAGCTTTTCTCTTACCAGATCTCCGATTTTTGGAAGCCAACCGGCAACTGGAATCAGCAGTGCTGCATCAGTGGAAGAGGGTAAATGTTCAGATGCATAGCTGACCCGTGTCTTTTGTTGATCCTGTAACACAGTAGAATGATTATCTACGTCAAAGGTTGCGGCAGCCGCCACAACGTCTAGACCATCAAGGTCTGGCACAAACATTTTAATGACAAAGAGCATTTTGTACAGGGTCCCCCCACCCAGAGATCTTCTAGGGAGATTATTAAGTGCACGTTGAACCCCATACAAGGGGGCCAGCCAGTTCCTGCCAGTACCTAAGACTCTAGCTGTCAAGGATTGCTTTAAGTCACGGTTCATTCGCTCCACAATTGAATTGCCCTCAGGCCTTTATGGAGACGAAAACTGCACCAGCACCCCCATTGACTTCATCGCATCCTTGTATGCCTTAGAGGCAAACGCTGGACCTTGGTCAGAATGGAAGGTGCCACAGGCAAACATCCCGACAAAGACACGCAAATCCCTGATGACATTTTGAGCGTCAGCACTGCGTTGTGGCAAAGCCCAAAGGAATCTAGTGCATGAATCAACTGCAACAAATAGGTATTTATACGCAGTATCAGAAGAGAGAGGACCGCAGTGATCAAGATAAATACAGCCAAAAGGTTGATTAGAAATACAAAGCTGTGTTTGTGGAGGGCGCGTGACCGCAGACGGCTTGAATTGTTGACAAATGTCACAAGAAAGTACATAATTACGGGTCTGGTTATATAAACCATGCCACCAATAACGTTGCTGCAAAATCTAAACTGTCGCCGACACCCCGGCATGTGCAGAAGCCATGCCCTTGTGCGTGGCTTTGATCAGAACGGGTCTGCGGTCCAAGTTGGGAATCATCCGATCCCCAGCGGAAGGAATCAAAGCATAAGGAACCTGATCGGGAGTTATATAATAAGAATATTTCGAAGGGAAACCCTGAGGATAAACAGTTCCCTCCCGCGTTGCAGCTACAGCTGCCAAAATATCATTATCTATTTTAGTCACGGACCTTGTAACTGCTGCTACAGAATATGTGGCTACTGCAGATTTGGCGGCTTCATCAGCCAAAGAATTACCAAGAGCATGTGCTCCCACACGCTGATGGCCAAGAGTATGTATAACATGTGTGAGGGGCAGACATTGTATAAGATCTGCCACTCGAACCCAAAGCATTTTATGCTTGATTGCGCTGCCGTTAGAATCTCAATAGCCATTCTAAGACCAAAAGAATAAGTTGTCATTAAAAGACTGGACACAGTAATAGGAATCGCACACAATAAGAGTACTCACATTTGGATCAGCAAACTCTAGAGCAAGAACGAGAGCACGCAGCTCCGCCAATTGCGCCGTACAGTCTCCAAGTGTCTGAGTGTGCACAATGGAAGACTTAAACGCTCCATTCACTATTGAGCCGGCAACAATTGCGCAAGCTGCCGAATAGGAGTGTTTAGAACCGACGGACGGTTGAGTCGAGCCATCTTTATAGATGATACATATGTATTCATCCAAAGGAAGCAAGGATAGAGGAGGTGGATGAACATGTTCATACTGTAAGAGCTCCTGTGTCTGAAGAGAAGGATCAAAGATAAACGTGACATCAGCCGATGTCAACGATGCAGCCCATTGTATCCAATGTGGACGTAAAGCCTTAGAGTTTGGTGCACCTGTCTTAGTCACGGCTTCCAAAGCAGGAAGTGGCATGACCATAAGAATGCGTTTACCTTGCGCCAGAGAGCATTCCTTCAGGATCGTCATCTGTACTGCCGTCAAGATTTTTCAATATTAGAAAATCGCATTTCAGCCGACGTGTATAAATGTGATTTGTAAGCAATAGGTACTGTGTCACCCTCATTGAACGTTAAATATGTGAAACCCACCGTCCCTGGTACGATACGTATCACCAGGTTTGTGGTGTTGTCACGCGTCAACAAGAAGTTAGTTGCAAGCAAGTCAGATTGCAAAGAATGTAGGATAGAGGTATGTTCCGGTAGCCAGCTGGCAGAAGAAAAGGTTGGTTGTATCAATGCATAAAGCGGTTTGATACACTGGGCATAATCGGGAATGTATGTCCTCCCAAAGTTTAAAAAACCCAGCAAGGATTGAAGTTTCTTCAGGCTATTAGGGGGTTGCAAATGTGCACATTTCTCCAGGAAATGGGGGGCTAGCCCCTTTCCTTCATTATTGAGCTCATAGCCCAAAAAGAGCACCGCCAAATGGGTGATATCTGACTTCACAAAATTTAATTTGTATCCATAGTCGGCAAAAGACAAAATAATATTGTCGTCTCAGACTAGATGCGGCAGAAGTTCATCGTCTGTCAGATAAATGTCATCAACGTACGAGAACGCATCTGGATCTATGTCGTGCAATAATGACACGACACGTGCTGCAAATGCCCCGGGGCTATTCTCATACCCCATAGGCAAACGCGTAAATTGTTTTGATTTCCGACGGCGGTGAATGCTGTCAAGTCACGACTCTCAGGTGCGAGGTTATGACTGTAGAAACCATTGGAAATATCCAGGGTAGTTCTGTATTTTATACGAACAAGACTGTTCACCAGCGCTGAGCTGTGAGTGTTTTGCACTGCAAATGTGCGACAATGACTATTCAAATTTCGGTAATCCAATACAATCCGATATGAACCATCAGGCTTTGATACCGTAAAGAGAGGATTATTCATTGGTGATATACATGGTTCATTCACACCCTGATACTCTAACTGAGTTAGAATGTCACAAACGTGAGCCTTCGCTTCACGTCTGATTGGATATTGCGGTTGTGGCTGTGGCATAGAACGTAAGGGTATTTCATGAGCCGGTGAATCAACATCCCAACCCACCTGATTACAATACACTGCCGGGGCAAGGGCCGCTGCCCACTCTGCAGCGAAAGTCTGGGCATGCTCTTCAGGGACGTAACTCGAAAAACTCAGAAGTATCACGTCTTCCCCCCTAGGAGCTGCCAACACAAAGGGTGGAGGCCGATCTGCCTCCGCTAACAGAATGTCATACGAGGAGGTTAAATTCTCCCAGAACACCGCCTTGATTGGACGCGGTATATCACCTTCAATTTGAAAAATAACGTCTATCCGGGGGCCACCCGGGTGTCAGCTGTCTCTAATGTAATGAATGTATCAGTTGCTGTCGCCTCCAGACAGGGATGCAGAGCCTCCCGCACTATGGTAACCTCCGCTGCGCTGTCGAGCAGAGTAAATGCCCATGTCCAATCCAGGAGTTGCGTTCTCACCGTCTGAGGCATATCTCGCTGTTAAAGCGGCAACTTTTTTCTTCTGAAACGGGGGTCGAAAACGAGGGAGATCCTCTTGTTTTCCTTTGACTTCAAACTGTCGAGGCTGATCACTTCCCTGTGGCGCAGGTTGACTTTTGCCACGATCTTGGTGTTCCCCTCCACCGACTTGAGAGCCAGATGTGTCCTGTGAAGAACAAGGAGAACGCTGATCAGGGACTTGAAATCTATCAGGAGTCTAAATTTTTGCGCGGTCGCGCAAGTCATAAGTACGCTCAGAAGACTAAGGTGTCGGTGAACCAGCACGCGTACCTTGCTTCTGCTGTTGCTGCCCCTGTTTTTTATTCTTCCAGTTGTTTTTAGAAAAAAACGGACGCCCATCTTTATCAGTGTGGGCTTTTTGTTGCGTTTGTGATTGAGTTTGCGTTTGAGTAAAAGGCTTAACTCCCAGACTATTGTGGCCTATGGTTTTATAAGCCTTTGCAATAATCTTTGGCAATTCGCGTGGTTTGTCTACATCAGGGACAGCCTCCAAGCGATTTGCCACTTGAAAGCTTACCGCATCACCCTTGACATTTGCAAGGATCATATCAGCAACCACGTCGAACACCCCTACCAGTCTCATCCCCAACTCTACAGCCGCTTCGGCGCCATGTTCATCTTGAACACGCTTAATCACTGAAGGGAGTATGGTCATGGAAGGAGTGCCGAAACACTTCGAATATACCACTGCAAACACCTTACCCCAGGTGTTACAATCAGCTAACTCGGGAAGTAAGTCTTTAGGCAACTTTTTTTTATTTTTATTTTTATTTATTTTTATTTATTTTTTATTTGTGCATTTTCAAAAGTACAGAACAACGTACAGTTTTACAAATCAAAGCATTGGTACGGCATTGATATGGTACACAACTCATGCAGCATAATAGAGTGTCACAAAACTCGGCAGTAAAGGCATACATAGACCTGTCAGCAATTAAAAAGGGCATTATATGACAGTACAAGGCGAAGTATTCGTACAAAAAGAGCGCACATCAAATAGCAGTTACCGTTAATAGATAGGCAGTAAGTGGACCCCAGATATCTCGTGGTTTAGACCTTGTAGGCAATTCCTCCGCATAACATGTGAGTTGATCCCGGCAATATGCCAGGTCCTGTAACCATAGTTTAGTAGTGGGCGCAGGTCTGCCGCCCCAGCACATGGAAACCCTGCGTTTAGCCAACAGCAGTGCTATAGCCACAAACCTCCTATGAGACGCCTTGGTATTAGCAATTGCGCCCAGCAAGCATAATTGTGGAGTACATTCTATGGGCACCTCTACCATCAGATGTAGAATCTGTGTGACTGATATCCAATATGCATACACCTTGGGACATTCCCACGCCAAATGATAAAAATTAGCACCAGGTGCACCACAGCGTTTACAATTGTCAGCAGCTCGCAACCCACACCTATGGAGCTGGGCTGGCGTGTAATACAGTTGATGTAAGTATTTAAAATGCACCAATCTTAAGTTACCATTCGCTGTCAACTTACCAGTTAGACGGCAACATCCAGACCACACATCATCAGCTATTGGAGCAGGTAGTATAGCATTCCATTTAGCCAGGGCAGTCAGGTCCACAGTAACCACATCCCCCTGTGACGCTTGATATAGTCTCGTAACCAGCTTAGCCCTAGATGTGGTAGTATATAGAAGCTGCAGCGCCTCAAGTGCTGGCGGTTCTGCAGGAAACTGTGGATAAAGCGCACGCACTGCGGAGCGCAGCCTAGTGTAGACAAATAGTTGCATGGTGGTGGCATTACCCCTGGCATTTATATTGTCAGAAGCTATAAATTGACCCCCAGGAAACACATCTTCCATTGTCGATACAGCCATGCCTTTAAGGGTCCTTAGTGTGCCAATTTCTTCAGTGACTGAAAGTTCAGAATGATAGAGTAATGGCATGCCCGGCGCATACAATGGCAGTTTCTGAGCTCATCTACCCAACTCTTGCCAGGCCCTGGACGTGGTTTGTACAGTGTCGAATTCTCCTTTCTCAAAGACCGTGTGCTTATTGACTATCATGGCTTTAAGAGGTATTGGGTGTACCGCGCCTGACTCCACCGCAACATGAGGAATGTACGCTGGGTCCCGCTGCCAATAGTAGGCATAGTGTGCCTGCGCGCAGAGATAGTAGAGATGGAAGTCTGGCGCTGCAAACCCCCCTTGATCATAAGGAAGTGTAAGTATCTCCCATTTAAGTCGAGGCTTTTTACCTCCCCATGCCAATGTGATTAAGAGGAGCGGAGCATATTGAAAAAGTTTCGCGTTAAATAGACAGGGATATTTAAAAAGAGATACAGAAAGCGCGGGAGGATAACCATCTTCATTAACGCTATTCGATCCGCAAAGGACAAGGGCAACTTAACCCAGCGGATGACTTGTCCCTCAAGACGCGTGATAGCTGTGCCATAGTTGGATTGTATGACATCCTGCGGGTCCCTGTGCAACCATACTCCTAAGTATTTCACAGTGTCAGTGCACCATGTTAATGGGTATTCCATGTCAAAGTGGCGTGTATTATCCGTGAGCGGTAGTATGATCGATTTAGACCAATTGATTCCCAGCCCTGAGAACCATTCAAACCGGACATACTCCCGAATGAGTCGTGCAAGATGCGTTATAGGGTCACGAACATATAACACCATGTCGTCAGCATACATGGAAACAACTAAAGGACGTTGCAAAAATCGTAATGCCGCCTGTGCATGGCGTTGCCTCAGAATACAAGCTAGCGGTTCGAGTATGAGGGCAAAGGGCAAGGGCGACAACGGACAGCCTTGCCGTGTACCACGCTGTATACGAAACTCCTCTGACACCTGCCCATTAACTCTTACCCGCGCTACAGGATTGGTATAAAGCAGTTTTATCCAATTAGTAAAAGCAAAGGGCACTCCCATATGATGTAAAATTGCAAACATATATGACCAGGATATTGAATCAAAGGCTTTTGCAGCGTCCAAGAGCACTGCAACCGCCGGCAGAGTAGGCTCCAGAACATGCATCACAGCAAAAAGCGTACGCAAATTGTGAGACGTAGATCGAGTTGGAACGAACCCAGATTGATCAGGGAGAACCATAACGGGAAGGAGTAATTTCAATCTATTTGCTAGTACCTTCGCTAGAATTTTAACATCTGTATTTATTAAGGATAACGGCCGATAGGAGTCACACCTGTCCGGCGGTTTCTCTGGTTTCAATAGTGTGATCACGAGTGCCTCGCGCAAAGTCGGCGGCAAACATTGGGTCTCGTACGCTTCCTCATATAATTGAAGGAGGCGGGGGGCCAACAGATCTATATATTCTTTATAAAACTCTGCTGGTAACCCATCGGTACCAGCCGACTTCCCATTGGGCAGCGCAGTGATGGCCTCCCGCACTTCGTCTAGAGTAAGAGGGTGCATCAAAAATTCTTGCTGTCCACGGGAGAGCCACACTAGCGCGACATCTTCAAGATATTGCGCGAGTTCCGCCTCATCTGCAGCTGGCCGATGAGCATACATTCCAGCATAATAGCTCGCAAATGTTGTTAATATATTGGGCGTGTCATAGTGTGTAGTGTCATCTGCATTGACTGCCTTAATCAAGCAGGCTTTCTTATGGGGTTCTAGTATGCGGCTAGCCAGTGCGCAGCCCGGCCTGCCACCTTCTCCATAGTAGCGAGCTTTGCTCCGGCGCGACATATGTCTGATTTCTTGATCAGCTACTTCATTATATTCTATGATCTTAGTTTTAATAAGTGCCAGAGTAGCAGGATCAGCCTTTGCACCATACCTACGCTCCAGATCCCCCAAGTCGCGTTCAAGCGCTACCATGGTACCGCGTAATGGTTTTAGCACCCCAGCTTGAAGACCTATGCATGCCCCCCGAACAGTCACTTTAAATGCCTCCCAGAGTATCTCTACAGTTTGAACCGTCCCAGTGTTTAGTGAAAAGTAATCAGAGATGGCTTCACGAATTCCTTCGCAAAAGACCTGGTCCAATAGGGAGGACGACTGAAGTCGCCATTGAAACTGGGAGGGGGTATATGACGGTAACGCCATGCTAAGGAAGACCGGGGAGTCGTCGATAGTGTTCGAGGTAAATGTTTAATCTGTTTGGTCCATGTGCAGACGTCCTGCATGACCAGCCAGTAATCTATGCGGGACCATGCTTGACGTGCATATGAATGACATGTACCCTCTTTAGTGCTTGGATGTCGCAGTCGCCATATATCTGTAAGCCCCAGCGTCAACAGACCGTCGTGAACCGACACAGCTGCTTTCTTAGGGGGGAGGATCAGCCGTAGTCACCCTGTCCAGTACAGGATCTAGCACCACATTAAAATCACCCCCACAGATAAGAGCCGCGGGAGGTAGCTGATAGAGCTTATCCCATAGTGTATCATAGAATACAGGATCATCAACATTGGGTCCATATACATTCACACTAACCAACTTCGTATCATATAGTGTTCCCTGCACTATAATATATCGTCCCCCCTCATCCTCTTCTACGTGTATTGGTACAAAAGGGACGCCCTTCTTTATAAGAATCATAACTCCCCGCGCATAGGAAGAGTAGGAAGCAGCTAACCGCACTCCCGCCCACCTAGTGGCTATGGTTGAGACCGCCCGCTTGGCAAGATGAGTTTCCTGCAATAGGGCAATCTGGATATGGTGACGATCCAGATATGAGAGCACTTGTCGTACTTTTTTAGGATTATTAAGCCCTCTAACATTCCAACTTAGCCATGAGATTGTAGAAATTTTGGATTCTGCCATGTCTATTGATGTCGTTGATGAAGCCTATGATGCTGCCTGAAAATGAGCGTCATGTAACACAAGTTCTGCCAGCATGTCATAACCAATGCAATTACAGTAAAGTAGAGTTCCCCAACAAACCCCCCACCCACTGCAGCACCAGAACCGTGCCGTGAGTACACCCCCTCACAGACCAAAACAGCAAGGAGGCGGTAGCATCCTTGGGTCATAAAATGTAAAAGGAAAAATAACCAAAATCAACATGTCAGGGGCTCCAAAGGGTGCCCAACCAGAAAAGAGAACCTTGTGGGTAATTCCCATACTGTGGGTCGCTAGTAGCCAACAGCCCCCTGATGAACAGGGTGGGTCGAGACATTTGGAAATAGGCTAACCGGCCAAAAACCCAATGACAGATAATAAGCCCTAGTGCATATCGCCACATGCAAACCAGCATCAAAAGATGAGCAGCGTATATTATCAGGAGCATGAGCAGCAAACAACTCGCATATAATACTCATAACATATTTGGAAATGTGATGAAGATTCAACAGAGATCACAACCAGCATAATGAACCATAATTATCAAGGCAAAGTACATTAGATCACACTGCAAATCACGAGTGACATTACAACTAAGTTCAGTAAGCAGTGCGACTCTCACGTGGTCAGCCTTCAGAGTCGGAGTCCACACCCCTCTCTCGTAGCGACTCCTGCCGCTCAATCCGCCGGATATATTGAAGTGCATCTTTGGGTGTAGGGAAAATGCGCGCTTTTCCAGCATGCTGAATCCGTAGACGGGCGGGGTAGAGCATCGCATACTGGATATGTAGAGTTTGCAGCTTCTTTTTGACCGCTTGAAATTCCCGGCGCGCCTGCTGCACAGCTACAGTGAAATCGGGAAATAGTTCCACTTTCATTCCTTGATATTCGAGATTGCCCTTTTCTCTAGCCAAACGGAGTGCCGTGTCCCGATCACGATAATTCAAAAGTCTGGCTATAATGGGACGGGGCGGCGCCCCTGGTACAGGACGAGCGGCTAAGGAGCGATGAGCTCTTTCAACTATGAACACAGTAGAGAATTGTTCAGCTCCCAATAAGGTCGTAAGCAGTGTTTCCACGTAGGTTTCCATGGGCCCGGTGTGTGTGGATTCTGAAATGCCGGTTATGCAGAGATTGTTCCTGCGGGAACGGGCTTCTATGTCCTCATTCTTCGCCCGTATCACCTCCAAGAGCTTCTCCATGCTGGCACAGGATGTGCTGACGACCTCCATGCGATCCTCCATAGTCGAGATACGCTGCTCAGCCTCCGCAATCTGCGAGCCCTGCTTGTCCATTTTCGCCGCCATGGTATCCATGCGCAAATTGAGATGATCAATCTTAGCGTCAATAGATTGTAAGCTTTGCTGCATATTCAACATCAGGCGCTCCAATCTTGTATTTGATCCCGCTTCAGGATCAGGGTCAGTATCCGAAGCATTTGGGGTTTGGGATCTTGTGTGTTTTTTGACCTCGAAGTGCAACTTACTCTGCTGCTTGTCCGTCTTCCCCATGTTTAGACGCGTTCAGAAGCAGATATTTGCAGCAGAAACGGAAGATTGGAGCTCCCAGCAGATGTCGCAGTGCGTATTTCTGTTCCACCACCTTGGTATCTGTTGTGAGAACAGCCGCACTTTGCTGAACTATATCCAACACTTCATCTCAAACATCTATAAATCACAAAAAGACTACTATCAATAAAACTCAGTCCCACAATTTACAAATGGTAGTCTCAGTCCAAAAGTCACTAGACATGAATGCTGGCAAATCCTTAAATGGGAGTAGAGTAATAGCAGATATGCAGCAATTGTGTACAGAAAGAACCGCAGTACAGCCAAGGCGAGGAAGGTGAGTGGTCAACTGTCAGCAACCCCAGGCGAGGCACCACCGATCTGCCCACTCCGATAAATCAGGCAGGATTTAGCACTGCTGTCCCCAAGCGCTCACTGAGGGCCACAGAAGTCACTAAAATCAAACTCCTCACAGTCGCGCAACCAGGGCTGGTATCGAGCGCTATTTACAGTAGCGCCGCGTGCCGCATGTACACAGTAAGAGTCACAGCAGGCGCCGATGACAAGGAGGTGCAAGCAGTTCTTATTCAGGCAAACAGCCCCCACCAGTGACTCCAACAGTGCAATCGCCCCTCACCGCTGTTCATCCGGAGGCACAGCGATACTGCGGTATGTTGCGATTCACCAGGAGCCGAGCGGCGGATCCGTCTTTAGGTGAGCGGGGGCGTCGATGACACAAGACGCGCCAGGTTGCAGGGCAGATGCCGCGATGCGGTAAAGTTACAGCGCCAGTGCGGGCCATGAAAATTGCAAGCGCCACAATAGATGCGCTCCAGACCGTATAGGGAGCAGTGGCGGGCAGTAAGGAGTGAGCAATTGTATGCGGGGAAGCGTTATGTGCAAGTTTGACCCACCTGACCTCCTAGCGCATCTCCCGGTCCAGCGGCCGTCGATGCAGGCAGAGGCAGCAAAGCGACACCTCACCTCGGTGTCCTGGAGCGCGAAATGGCGGCCGTCCATCCCGATGTCGAGCTCAGCACCCAGCCTCACCCCGATGTGCTGCTGAGGAATTGGCAGACAGGCAGGCTAGATGAGCTGGGTAGGCGTCTGAAGTGCAAATCACAGCGCCAGGGCAGAAGAGAAGCGCTGCAGTAGATTTCAACGGCCGCTTCCCTCCGGTGCCATCATCTTGTGCCAAGCAGGGTCGCGCTGCAGAAGTACAGCTCATTACACCGGGCAGTAAGGTTAGTGGCCCCAAATTGCTCCACTACAACTCCGGAGTCAAAGCATGTCAATTGCAGCCATGGATGGCGCCAGTAATGCAGGATATTAGGCGGATAATGGTCTCGGCCAGCAGAGCAGCACTAAGGTGCGGCCATCTTGCTCCGGGCTCTCTAGCGCCCCCCAAGTTTTTAGGCAAATTAATAGTCAATATCCTGTGTTTCTCCACAGGAGATGTATTTGGAAAAACAGCTTCTAGTTGTCCAAATTTTTCAGCAAGCCAATAAGGTAACTCATCCTTATTCTGTGGACGCTTGCCCATCACTGAATTAACCATAATGGGACTGATGGTCCCATAATGGGACAGCCGGACCACCAGGTCCGGCTGGTTGCGCTGCAACGTCGGGTGGTCCCACCTGGAAATTGCGCGTGACATACTGTATAACAGCCCTATGTACGCGTATCAAAGACGTATGTAACACGCGAAGGTCTGCTACTGCAACAGTTAAATAACGTGGGTGTGGGGTATACCCAGCCAAAACGGGCCACGGGGCCCCATCTATCGATAAAGGGCCTAAGCGGACCGGCGATACTGGGTGAGGAAGGGCGCCATTAAACCAAATTTGGTGCTGCCAAGCTGTAAGCGGAACCTCAAGAGCCCTATAAGGCTGATAAGCGTGATGAAGGGCCGTGGCAGTGTATTCGTGAAACAAATCATCTGTTCCATCCATCGCCGGAAAGGTGACCCAAGAGTGAAACACCTCAAAGTGGTAAGCAGGATTTTCTTCCACTACAAAGATAAGCTCAGCACCCGTATCAGGCACTCCATATAGAGCTAAATATGCCTTGAGCGCGGCGCGGCTATGAGCTGGAATATCAATTGCCATCACTAAAAATAAAAAACAACAACCTAAAGTGCGGCGGCGCAATAACGGGTAAGAGAAAAAAACCTTTTTAAGACTTCAAGCTTGAAAGAACCTATAAAACATGAATATAGGAGGTTACACCGTCACAGCTGCCTCTGGAAACAGAAGTGAGGGGATTGTGGACAAGCACAAGCACTACTCAAGCGTCTCACAGATAAGAACCAGACCAAACGTTGGCGGCGCCATGTTGCAGGGATTCTGCACATACACAGAACTATGCGCAGGAAAACAGGACCTCAGTGTATAGGGGTGTACCGACCTACCACATTAGTGCCCAATATCCCATTACCGACTAGCTATAGTGTCTCATTCGTTCTCCTCCAAATATCACGAAGCTACAAATGATTAGACAACACAGAACACAACACTCCCGACTCTCTCAGGAATCGCGGGAGCAAGACATACTCCTCCGCTCACTCACTCGTACTTGTCCACAATAAGAATTGGCAGAGTCACTGTAAATAGTTCAAAATGTTTATTTTAACTATCGTGCTCTACAATACAGTATACGAGCCACTACCAGCAGCAAAATGCACAAACTCAGCACAGTTAGCATTGTTACAATTCCATAGAATACAAAGGGAGAAGTCATTATATAAAGACTGTGGAAAAAGGGCACTCAGGCCTAACCACCCTCCCCTTGGCTAGAAGAAGTTTATTTTATATAAAGGAAGATTTCTGGGCTTTGACAGCAGACCCCATACCTTAAAGCCTGGATGTAAGGTTTACATCATAGGAACAGCGGAGCTCTTCTCCATGGAACGGCTTTCTCCAAGTGTGTTAAAGCAACATGCAACAACGTAATATCAAAGCACGAGTCTTCAGTACTGCAGCTGTGTGTAGCATGTTATGTCTAGTTGCTAGGGACTGACCAGAACAGAATAACAAGGGGCATTGTTTATCGACCTTGCACATTGTGTTCAGACTAAACTCCAGGAAAGGCAGAGAACGCGAAAAGCAACCCGTTCTCATGCGAAAGGCACAAACAAAGTCTTGCACAAACAAAGTCATGTAGTAGCGTGCGCAAAAGCAGCATCATGGCAGCAAAGCTCATGCCAACTTAGCAATGTCGATAACGTGCCTAAAAACCATATAAAAGTCACACTTCAGCATGTCAGTAAAAAACTGCATGCTGAAGTACAATTATTTTATCTATCTCACTTTAAATGGTTGGCTCCATGAGCAAATTCCACAATATGTTTGTTGAAAATAAAATGTGATCTAGATACTTAGATGATTATGGCATTGTTGGTCTGTCCACTGGACCGCCGATGCCGCATTCAAAAGAAAAGGGCAAAGCCTGCGTTGTCCAGACTGCCCTACTAGGAGCGGACTGCCGGGTTTGCGGTCCGAAGTCGCAGGTCCCACGCCGGCGCCCCGGCCTGGCTTTTGAGAAGGGCCAGAGCAGATGCTGCCACCGTGCAGCGCCTTCTGCATGTCTGAGCACTTTGTGCCATGCACCTTGTTGTGCATGGTACACAGTGCACACACAACAGTGCATGGAGAGGGGGGTACAACATGTGCCCCGATGCACTACCCCCCTGACAAAATTGCCCAGGGGCCTTGGTTGGGGCCACATCCTTCCCTTTCTGCCATCCTTTTCATGGCGGGGTTTCTGCCATGAAATGGATGTCGAAAAGGAAACTTGCAATCCCGATGGCGGTGTCTGCCTCGGCACCACTGCCATTCACAGCCGCGTTCGCCTCTGCGGCACCGTTGGGATCAAAGATCCTGGTGGTGTTGGTGTTGGTGGTGTTGTGTCAGGCTGGTGGCGATTCGACTGCCAAACTTGTAATTGGATAGTCGGACCGCCTAGGTTGCGGCGGTGAGACCACCACCACGGGTACGGCGTTCCTGGGACCACCATACTCATAGTAAGGCCCTTAGTCAAGACATTTTGGTTCACATTTGCCTAAGGTTCCAGGACCTCAGGAACAGCACTTTGTGGTCAAGAGTCATTCAGAAAAAAGCCTCTAGAAGTTTCCAGGGCAGGTCCAGTTGGAATTGGCCAGCTTGGAAGTTGAAGGAAAGGTATCGTGTAGCCTCTTGTGTACCTGTAGCTTGAACTGGAGTCAAGCCATTTACCCTTTAAGTCAACTTCTTTGCCTTGGTTCAAGAGAAAGAGCAGGGCAGTCTTCTATGCTCTTCTCAGGTTTCAAACAGCAGGTACAGTCCTCTTCTGATTTTCCAAAGGTCCAGTAGTGTTCTTGAAAGGGCACTTTGGGTGCCCCCTTTATGCCTGGTGGATGAGGGTCACTCCTGGCTCCTCCCTAACAAATGGGGTAAACGTTATCAGGGGTAAACCTACCCACCTTTGCAGCATTTCCTGCACGCCCTACTGCAAATAATCCCAAGAAAATGAGCAACCCCTCCTCTGTGGTCATTTAAGCCAGTTAGGTGTGTAGCACCTCTCCCCCTGGGACTGGTACCTGCCTGACCAAGGGAACAAAAGATGGCCCTGCCGAGGTGGCAGCTAACATTTGCCAGTGGCAGGGTAGGCCCCTTTTGAGGTCAATCAAGTTCCTAGGCACAGCCTAGAGGGTCAGAAGAACAGAAACACCTCCTCACACCCAAGGCCTTTTTCCTGTTCTGGGGGCAGTTTTCACACCTCATCGAGGGGTCTATTCAACTTTCAGGTGACAGTTGGAGCTCTTGTGTACGGGCCTCCAGATGTTTTAGGCAGGGAAAAGGTCACTTTCTACACCTAACTAGCTATTAAAGGTAAATGTAATGTTCATTTTCTTAATAGCTTATAGAAGTATCCTTGTATTGGATTTTTAGTAACTTTGCATTTGATGTCTAGCGGTTTCCTAACCGAAATTAACATTATTGAATATAATAATGTAGCCCAGTGTTTTTTATGGAATAGCCAGCCTTCCTACAGTGAGAATGGCTTTTTCACTGTCAGGACATTTTTAACATTGAACTTTCCCATGGACAACTTTTAAATACCAGGCACAGTGCCTAATGGGCAATAAGGCCTAATGGGTGCCTTGTAAATATTTAAACGGAAGGTTTTGATCTGTCAAAGGGGGTTATTTGGCAGGTCAGATTTGCAGTTCATAACTGCATCAGCCAGGCTACAAATGTTAAGCCTGCAGCCCTGTTTTCACAGTCATTGTAGTAGGCAGCACAATGAGTGCTGCAGTCCCCAGTGGCATTTACCTTAAAGGTCCTGGGTATACTTTGTACCATGTACTAGGAATTTATGGGTAAGTTAAATATGCCAATTAGGGGTAAGCCAATTTCATCATGTTGCAAGTGGAGCACAGGCACAGAGTTTTACAACCAGTGAAAACAGTCATGGCAGAAATCTGGGGATACACCACACAAAGATGGTAATTTCTTACAGGAACTGCAATGCTTTATCTGGTGGACCTGAACTGAAAATATTACAACTAAGCATCTGCTCAAAAAGGGCAGGAGCTCTGATGTCCTTACTCATACTCATAGTGGAAATGGCCCTTTTTCAGGGTTACCCCAGACTTTTTACATTCCTCCTTCTCTTTTTCTGACCCTCTTTTTGTTAGCTTTAGGGCCCTGAGCACTTCACCACTGCTAACCAGTGCTAAAGTGCATGTGTTTCTCCCCAAAATATGATGACATTGGTGTTTACCTGATTAACATATTATTTGTACTGGTATGTCCCTTCTAAAGTGGTTTACCATATACCCAGGGCCTGTACTTTAAATGCTACTAGTGGGCTGCAGCACTGATTGTGCCACCCATAGAAGTAACCTGCCTCAGGCCTACTACTGCAGTGCCTGTGTGTGAAGTTTTCTGCCACTTCGACTCAGCATTGAAAACTACTTGCTAAGCCTTAAACTCCCCTTTTATTGCATATAGGTTGCCCCTAAGGTAGGTCCTAGGTAGCCCTAAGAGCAGGGTGCAGTGGAAGTAAAAGGTAGGACATGTGCTTTTAAGTTTTACATGTCCTGGTAGTGGCAAACAGCTAAGTTCGTTTTTCACTACTGCGAGGCCTACTCATCTCCTAGGCTAGCATTGGGAATTCCTTCAAACACTTTTAAGCTGTAATTCCTAATTCGAAAGGACTAGTTAAATTATGTTCCATATCTTTGGAATGGTAATGATAAATCCTCTCTAGTAGTAAAGTTGGATTTGACATTACTATTTTAGAAATGCCACCTTTAGAAAGTGGATTTTTCTCTGCTGTTACCTTTGCTCTGTGTGGCTGCAACCTGTCTCCAATACACTTCTAGGCTGTGTGACAGCTACACTTTAGGTATTCCTTCTAGACAGCCACAAACACAGGAAGGGTTGGTGTGACAGAGGATTCATCTGCATTCTGATAGCCTTCCAGAGCAAGAAGGGGGAGAGGCAGTTCACACACACATCTGAATAGGCTGTGCCCTGTCTCCACACAAAGGGCTGATTACCCTCCACAGATAGCCTGGCAGACAAGGCTGGGATGAAAGGGGACCTGTGCACTGCAAAGATCTGCTTTGAAATCACCCCCACTTCAAAGGCACATGTGGGTGTAAGTACTGGAGCTCTGACCCTACCAAATCAGTACACCACTGGATCTGGGAAGAACTCCTTTGGAGTAAAGACTGCTGTGGTCTACGGATTGCCACTTTGCCTTAACTGACTGTTCTGAGGAACTGCTTCTCTGCTTTCCTGAGCTGCCCTGCTGTTTGTTGATCTCTGCCCTGCTGAGGACAAGGACTGGACCCATCTCACTTAACTCTAAGGGCTTGCTGGCTTTCCTCCTGTTTTCTGAAGTCTCAGGGACACAAAAGACTTCCTACACTCCTGCAGGTTTTGCTGGACTGTGCCATCTGTGCATGCTACCCTTGCCTGGGTTGCCCCCCTCTAATCCTGGGCCTCAGAAGTGGGTTCTGCGCTGATTTTTTCCAAATCCGCTGCATCGTCATCACTGCACTGATCGGAACCGACGCAATGCCCTTCGATGCTGACGCAGTGCCGATCCAAGGACATCCCTGTGCGGCTCGACGACTACGCAGTGCCAATCCAAGGTCCCGACGGTGAGGTTCGACTCCAACACAGTGCCAATCTGAGGTCCTGACTTCGAGGCTCAACATCGACGCATCAACCCGATTTTGTGAATCAGAACTAATGCATCGGATTCTCGATGACGACGCTTTGCTCCATCCAAGGCACTTTTTCAGTGGACCCTGCGTGGGTCCTGATGCCAGCCTGCCCTCCATTGCAGTCGGCCTGAACTTTGGATTTACCCTGGTGCCTCCTGACCTCAAGTAACCTTTTAGCGCTATTGACTTCTAAGAACTGTTTTTGCATTTATTCATTAAAAAATCATATCTCAACTTCAACTGATTCGATTTTTTGTCGTTTTGGTCTTGTTTTACTCAGATAAATATTCGTCCCGTCGATGCTTTACGCATTTTTAAGTCGGATACCACAAGGTGGCTAGTGTTTACAATTTCGAGATATCTGCTCTTTGCTTGGTGGAAGAGGTTAAAAATGATTAATAATGTCCCTGTGAACCTAATATGAATATGTATGCCACCTGGTTGTGGGGCCTCCAATTGCACACCGGGGAATAGAAATATGGAATCCTACCAACTTAGTTTTTGGGAATATGGAAACTGTCTCTCTTAAATTACTTTTGTAAATGGTGGAACGTTTGGAAAATTTTAGAGGCATGTGATAGCCAGCATTTTTAAATCATTTTTTTATGATGTAATGAAATGAAATATTTTATTGTTTTTATGGTTAGGAATTTTTATGATGTAAATGATCATACTTTTGATCGAATAAATAATATATTCTCTATTTTTCTAAACCTGTGTGGAGTCTTTTTGTGGTGTATTCATTATGTCATTGTGTGTGTGTATTTCGCTAATACTTTATACACATTGTCTCTTAAATTAAGCCTGCTTGCTCTGTGCCAAGCTACCAGAGTGTGAGTAAAGGTTAATTTAAAGTGTGTATCTAACTTACCCTGACAAGGATTGTGGTCCCCACTTGAACAGGGAGCAAATCTCTGCCTACTAGAGACCCAATTTCTAACACCCCTACTTTGCCAGGTTCTCAAAGTAAGATTTCTGATAACAGAGTCAGTGGAGGGGACGGTCATTTGAAAAATCCTCCTGATGCTAAGTAGGGCAGCTGGACTGTCGGGATGGTGGACATGGTACTCTTCCACATTTTAAGACAGAGAACTCTGTCCACCAAATTTTAAATCTGTCTCTTAGACATTTAGCACTTGTTTTTGTTAATAGGTCTTAAGGCCATGGACTGTTTGTGATATCGCTGGTTTGGACTAGCTTGTGTGCAAGGTTGGACCACATATTGCAATATGTTCAACGTTCAATGTCCAAAAACTCACATTCCACAGCTAAAAGTAACCAAAGTCTTCTGCAACCTGTCACAGTATGTTATGATATTTGTGTTTATAAAGTGATGTGTGGCGCAGAAGGTATCTTGGTGTTGTTGAAGGCAGGAAAGAAAACATTCTGGCCCGGACTTAGCAATGGTAAACCTCATCATTGGGTAGCATTATATGTTTACTAGTCTTGCTGAATTAGAGAGATCAGTGCTCTATTCCGAAGACAAAAGTGGGGGCTGGACCACAAAACATTTTTGACTGACACTATTGGGTTTGTGGCAACTAAGGCAGTGCTGGTGTTGGCAGAGTGTGACAAGAATAGTTGTGCATATTTGATGATCTGCAATGTGTTGTGGCGGGGATGTGTCTTTGAAATGTTTTTTTTTCTGATTTCGCATTTTTGTGCTGAATTATTGCATGGTATTATTGTGTTGTACTGTGGTTGTTAGGTTCTGTTTTGACGGATTTGCTGTGTTGTGCCTTGGTATGCTTTAGTTGTGTTGTTATGTTGCTTTGTTTTATGGTATTGTTTTATGTTCATTTTTGTTGTTCTAACATATGCTACTTTATCTCCAGTCAAAAGTAGCACATTCTTTTACAATTCTAATGACGGCCATTTACCTCTGCATAAGGTGGTAAAATATCACTTCCTTGGCTCTGCAACTATTCAGGGTACCAGTCACTCAAAAACTATTGAACTCTTGTAGTGCTCACTTTTTGTGACAAGGCCTCAGATGTACCACAACTTGCGCTATCAAACAATGGTATCTTCAAAGGCTTGCAGTGGAGGAGAGAGGAGAACGTTATTCGTGAAAGCCTTCCTCCAGAACTTCTAGCTCTGTAGCAGTAAGAAAGTTTAGAAATCCAACTTTCTCCTTGAGTAAAAAAATTAAAAACACGGACCCTGCTCCTTGACAGTCTGCAGCATGAGCATCTGATGCACACGAATGAATCTCATTACAACACAACAGTTGTTTGATCAATACCAAGCGATGGTCTATTAAAAAAAGACATAAAAAGGTCCATTCTGTGTTTAGTTCACCCATGCACGGATAGCAATGGGACCACCCCCTTTTGTAATGCACTTTTCAGACTTCAAAAATAAAATATAACTCCTAAATGGAAGGCTGTGATATTCTCTTGTTGTCGCTCTTCCAGATGTCCTCATTGGGACTTTCCACGAAACTGCTAAATTTACAACGCAGTTTTCCTGTTTCTGTGTGCTGTTTGCTTTGTCCCTTCCATGAAATATCGAGATGTTGTTAAATGTCGTCCTACGTAACCTCCTGCCCTTCCTTCGTCCACACCCACAACACAAAGAAAACCCTTAATTGTGTCTCTGTAGTGTGACCTCCAGCCTCCTCTGGAATAAGGACAAGACTAGCCTAGTGTTTCATCGCATAACAATTTATGAGCAATTAAGAACAGAGGACACAAAACATTCACCCCAGACTCAGCAAGACAGGGCAGCTAAGGCACAAAGTTGTCAGCAATCAATTGTGCACAATATATTTTCATTTCTCTTTTCACTGTGATGGAGGAGGGAGGCACTACAATTATGGTGTTCTGTCTGCTTTTCACAATAGGTGTATTTAATCTCTGAGGCAGACCATGCTTGAGTAGGCAGGTTATGGCCACATGAAATCATCACACCCTTTTGGAGGATTCAAAAAACACGACTAGTAAACTAAAGATAATATAGCTTGAAAAAAATGCAATTTAAGCACGTAGAAACATCACACAGCTTTTGAGCTTAATATGCTGGGCTGTAATTGCATTTTCTTTTTAGAGCTATGGAATGTTTTTTCTCACTGGCGTTTTTCCTTTCCATATTTCACTGGAGAAATCCCTGCTGGGACAGTCACGATTTTTGCCTTCGATTTTTTTTCAGAGCAGGAACACATAAATGCTGAGATTTATTTGTTTCATGCTGAACATCACTCTATGCAACATTTTACTAGACTGGAGAAAACTGTCATCAGATGTAATTTATTTTTCTAACAGCATTACATGCATCTTGCAGAACTGACGATGATCTTCTGATTTAAGGGCTGATGGCCCAGCTTAGATTGAGCAAAGGAACCTGTGAATTATCTCTGGCATCGTGCTATAAATCCAGGTATGTGTTAGTTTGCAATATGTCCCTTTTACACAGGAGAATAAACAATGAGGCCTCGGAAGCTACACACCGTGATGTACCACTCTGTGAGCTCTGGCTGACTTTGGTCCAGCAGAAAATTCAATCTCAGACACGAAATGAAAAAAATGAGTTGTTTGCAGTAAACCTCTGCCTTATGTCAAAGCACCATTACCGTGTAAAAAAATTCATTTTGGATGTCTATAGCCATATGTGACTGAGCAAACATAAACCACTTTAAATATATGCAGCATTGCAACTACAGTACCTGTGTAAAATATCCAGAGTATCAATGGAGCATATAGTGGCAGAAGCAGACCAAGCCACTCTTTCAAAAGGTATGCACATTCGAAAATATATGCCCTCTCCTTTCATATGTGCTTTGTTTCCTGTCACACTGGGACATAGTCATGATTGACAACACGCTGAACAAAAATATCACAGGATATATTTAAATATTTATATGGGATTTGTCTACAGCGCCTCGCCACTCGTATGTGAGCACTCTACAACAAAAATGACATGCAACAATTATAAAGCCGCAATTATTAGAGTTTGCGGCACCGGAAATGTTGAAGGTGTTTTAGGGGTAGGATGGAGTAACCATTTATATAGTATATCCGCAGAGCCACAGAATGTAATATGCCATTTATTATCATTGTTGAGTATGTGGAGAGGTCATATCTGAGGAGAGGCAAAACCTCAAGTGAGTCATGATGAACCTCCTCGCCCTGAACAACGGAAATAAATAGCATATGGTACTCTACGCATCTGCATATATGGTTTGTGCCATGACAATATTTTATATGTATTTGTTAAACATATGTATTTAATCAAAACTAGGATGCAAGAGGTTAACTTTGTGCAGCAAGGAAAAAGTAATTGTTACATGTAACTGTGAGGCAGTAAAATGTGTCTTTTCTCATGTCACTTTTGCTGTTTTGTGAAATAAACTTAAATTTGACCTTTACATTGTAGTAATAAACGTGTGAATGCCTGACTACTGGTAACAGGTGTAATATGATCCAATATTGCCATCTTGGGATCTTAGAGACATTTACAAACCACTCGGCCAATGGTCCCATGGTATATGTCACCAGAACCCATAGATGGCAATATTACATAATTACCCGTGTTAGTGCATTTGTACATAAAATCAAAATGTGCATTCAGACTAATTAATCTGCATTCAAATTCATATGTGCACATTAACATGCAGCTATTAAGAATATAACGAATTTGCTATGACCTGTTAAAGTGTGTTTTCCTGGCTTAGGCTTACTAGGCCTCACTTGGGCCTCAATACCATCTTTTCCAAAATGCATGTCACATCATCATGTTTATTCTCTGCTCATATTTCTGCCTGACACTACACTGTACTCGAAGAAAGCCTGCTAGAGTTTTAGTAATATATTGTCAAGGACCTGCTGCGGAAGAAAGCCTGCTAGAGTTTTAATAACATACTGTCAAGGACCTGCTGTTTGTACGCAGCATTGCATTAATTCACAAGGGTTCACTGTTTTTTATGTAACTAGTTTATTCTGACACCTCTGGATGATATCAGGTCAGAGGAGTTGAATCAATATTCATGTATTAGGTCAATGATTAAATGATAGGGTTATATGGCAATTCATAACGCTGTAAATTTATTTTTGTTGAAAATGTAAATTTTTGCTCACCCCATGATGATTTTGCAGTTTTATTGGTTTCTTATGGAGAACATGACTATATCAACCCTTGAATTCGGATGTGAGCCAGAGAACTTTCCTGAGCCAGTAGAAATGCTGTCTGATTTCTTACTAATTTTGCTGCACATTTGAGACCTAGGGCCTGATTCACAAACGTAAACTTTTGCAATTCACAAAGGAATTGTACGAGTAGTATCTTTACATGAGATATAAATGAGGAGGGGTTATCTTGTCGTAGAAATTATGGTTAGTGACGCACATTGAGTGCATTGGAGACACAAGCTGGGGCCATGGACTGCAAGGCCCATAATTCTCTTCTGAACCCACAGGTTGTGCAGCCCATTTGATACCGGGCGGGTGCTTAAATTGGAAACCTTAAGCCCACAGAGTGCGCTGTGTGTGGGACATGCCTGGGTGTGTGCTTAGGCAAAGACCGGGCCAAGAGCAGGCACACGGTGTAGGATGCCCATCGAGCACATTAGAGACAGGAGCTGGGGCCAGGGACTGCAAGGCTCAACGTTCTCTGCTGAACCTACAGGTGGAGCTGCGCATTTGGTGCCATGTGGGCGCTTAATTTGGAAACCTTAAGCCTACAGCGCGAGACGCACATTGAGTGCATTATAGACAGGAGCTAGAGCCAGGGACTGCAAGGCCCATAATTCTCTGCTGAACCCGCAAGTGAAAACAACAGTCATTTCTTTAAACATGAATTACTTATTCTTATGAATTGGACAGCAGAGACTACTTTGTCCTTTGATAAGGACACATCAATAAATGATCAAACACACACAGGAGTCAATTCTGGGTTCGTATATTAGAAATCATAGAGCGAAGTATACAAAAAACTATTACATCCATTATAGCATGGCTGCCCAATATAGTAACATGTAAGTAAACTGTGATCAAGTGAAAAGCACATACATTGAACATCAAAACAAACCAGTAGACAAGCAAAACATTTGTAGTGTCCGTTTCAGTTGCTCTGTGTAATTCCCGTTTATAGAATTAATCATGTACATTATTAGACATGTGCAGAGCGGTTGAGCAGCACACATAGTAAATATCGTAGACGTTTCGACCCTTTACATGTGTATTTCCTTATAACGTCGATGCAAGTCTTCTTCGGGACATAAAATCAAGTGCAGCCTGCATGACATGAGAACTAACAGTTGCAAGAAAAGACTTTTCACATTTGGGACACAGATACACACTTAGGGGCTGATTCTGAGTCTGGCAGTCCGGGGACCGCCGTGGTGGTGTTTCCACAGTAGGCGGTCCGACCACCCTATTACAAACATGGCGTTAAGACTGCCACAAGACTGCCGCCACTGCCAGGATTTTGGATCCTGCAGCGTGGGAAAGGTGGGTGGGATTGGAAGCGGTGCCGATGCCGGCACCGCCGTGCCAATTACAAGTTGGAAATCCACCAACCTTATCATGGAGGTGACCCGCCATAAAAAGGTCAGAGTAAAGCCAGGGAAGGCACCCCACACAGGGGTCCCGGGTGCTTTTACCCATTGGGCATTGCATCTGGGGGCACATGTTGTGCCCCCCATGCCTGCACTGTTGTGCGAGCACTGTGTGCCATGCATGACATGGTTCCTAGCAACAGTGCGTGCACGACAGTGCAGGTGCTGCAGTGCAGCAGCATTGCCTTCAGGCTCACTCTGTGAGCCGAAGCATGCTGCTGCCTCAAGATCGCCTCTGGCACTCTGGCGGTTAACTTGTAATACAGCGGTTGGAATGCTGGCGGCTTGGCAGCATTCTCCCGACCGCCGCAACAGTGGTCTGGCAGTCTGACCGCCGAACTCATATTCAGCCTCTTAGACATCATTCCAACTGTAACAGTAAGGATGTGATCTATGTGATTTGTTGCCCACGTGGCAAACTCTATGTTGGACAGACACGTCAAAGAGTGAAAGCCAGAATCCTCCAGCACTGTAGCAGGATATGCTGTAAGGTGCAGGGGGGCCCTTTGGTCAAGCACTTTGGCACAGCAGACCATCAAATAGATGGTGGACCATTGAGAAAGTATTCCCAAACCCCAGAGTAGGGTATGTATCACCCACACTTAATCTACACTAATGCAAGTGGATACAGACACTTGATACAGTTAATCAGGGTCTGAATGAACTTGAGGAAATTTCACGACAGGCATCACTGTTAAACAATGGTTGATGCTGTACCTGACTATCTCTATGTCTAATTCAAAGGACTAAGTAATTAACGTTTAAAGAATCCTGCAAGGGCTGCTCAAGCTGCACTCCACAATTGGTTATGCCTGGAATTAGTCCAGCGACTATCAATGCAGTCATGTGCAAAATTCCCATCAGAGGGGAGGAAATTCCGTTCTGGATTGCACAAAAACCAAATCAGTTTGAAGCAGTGTGTCCCAATACCAGACTAGAGGAAAAACACTGAATTCTCACAGTATGCCTGCCAATGGAGATGGCTCCCCCTGTGGAAGACTGTGCCACTTGGGGTACAGTCTTTGCTGCAGTATATACCAGAACACACGTAACACCCTCATTAGCTGTTTTACCAGAAGTGCTTAAAAAGAAGAGTACGGGGCAGCCCCTGGCCTGGATTTAGGGATGAAACTGATGGGCAACTTTGCTGCAGTATCAGCCATAATGTTAAGTAACATTAAAGGGGAAGCAGCAGCATTGGCTACGGGAGAACAGGAGCACGAATTACCAAAAGTTATTGAGGAAACCTATGCAAAAATAGGTAGAGATAATTTGGGAGCCAGGCCCACTAAACCACAAATTAAGAGTCATTCTGAAAAGGATAACTCAAAGCAGACATCAGACATTTCTACTAAGAAGAAGTGGGATAATAAGACAAATAAAGAAAAGACTAAAGCATGGGGTGCATCTCCTTAACAGGAGTCCACTGAAAAACGCTATAATCTGCGTAACTGTGAAAATATTAAAATACCTGATAGGTATCATAATACTGATACACGTTCCTCCTGTTCCTTTCAGGATTCATCCGAAAAACACTCAGAGAGAGGGGGATGATCTGAGCGCAGATAAGAGCAATACATGAAACCAAAGAAAGACTCACAACACTCATGTGACTGTATAAAACAGGAAGATAAACTTAAACCATCCAAGGCTCAATTCAAAAAGAAGAAGGTGGATGGCCTTAAAATCAAGCATGCCATGGATTTTGAGGACACTGCTTCTGAGCAGAAAGTGGGCTCTGATAATGCTGGACAGCACGGCAGAAGACACAATAGTTCGCCAGAATCTTATGAAGTGTCTGGCTATAGTAGCCATTAGTGACTATATCCAGGTTGAAATGCCGGATAGGAGAGTGAGTGTCCCGCATTACCAATATGAGATGCAACAAGTTAGAGAGAGCCTCACACAAATTGAATACCAAGGTGTAATAGAAAGTTACACCTCCCCTATGAATATTCTATTGTTTCCAGTAATGAAACCAGAGCATTCATATCATTTAGTGTTAGATTATAGACACTTGAACACCGGTACATGCACATTTGCTGTACAAAATGTGCAAAGTGCAGCACTAATGAATAACATAGTGCGAAAAGATAGAAAACCACATTAGTGCACTAGATTCTCAAAAGCAGTTCTGTTGATTGCCCCTAGGGCTATCTCCCTAGAGTGCATCAAGGCGGCCTCCCAGTCCACATTCTCTAAGACCCCTATATCCTCTTCCCATGTACTCCTGAGTTTGCCTAGGTTATCCGGCATGTTATTATTTAGGGTTTTATATGTGACTGAGACTGCCTTCAGTGTGAGGTGTTTTTTCAGCAGCCATCCCTCTAGTGATGCGTACTCCGGTAGGTTCGCCCCGTCAATGCCCTCCGCTAACCACGTGTGTCTTAACTGGGCGTATTTGATGAACTGGGATGTTTGAAGCTTGAATTTGTTGCATAAGGCAGGAACACTTTTTAAGATTAACCTATGTTGGACTTGGCCGTTTTTGTCTAAAGTTCCCTAAACTTTTTGCTTTCCCCCTAGACCTTTTTTCTGACATGGAGTTGCCAACTTAGATGCTTTGGACACTTTGCCACTGCTAATCAGTGTCAAAGTGCAAGTGCTCCCTGTATAAAGTGTAATGGTAATTGGTTGTCCATGATTGGTATGTTTGCCTTACTAGTAAAGTCCCTAGTAAAGTGAACTATGTGTGCCAGGGCTGGTAATGCAGATGCTACTAGTGGGCCTGCAGCACAAATTGTGCCACCCACACAAGTAGCCTTAAAAAGGGAACTCAGGCCTGCCACTGCAGTGCCTGCACGCAGTTTGTTAAACTGCCATGTTGTTCTGACAAGTGCACCCAATTGCCAGACCTTACCCTTCCCTTTCTATGCACATCAGACACCCCTATGGTAGGTCCAAGGTACCCCCAGGACAGGGTGCAGTGCATATGAAAGGTAGGACATGTACTAAGGTGTGCACCATGTCCTGACAGTGAAATAATCTCCATTTCGTTTTTCACTGTGGAAAGGCCATCTTGCCCATAGGATAGAATGGGGAGGCTGTGTAATATGTTTTCCAGCCTATATTCCCAAAGGCTTAAGATGGAGAGGTGAAGTTTAGTGTGCCTAAACTCACAATGTAATAACACATCTTTTTATGAAGGTGGTTTTTGCATTTTGTGTTTAGAAGCCACTCTTTTAGAAGTGGCTGGGTTTTTGTGCTCTAACATTTCTGTGTGTCTCTGCCTGGTTGTGGATTGACTGTCTGGATTTGAAAGTGATAGGATCTGGGGAATATCTTGACCCAGGGGAGGAGGTGAGACATCAACAGGCTGACCTGCATCTGGAGTGTAGGGGGGAGGAGTAGCCCCTAGAGGTGAAGAGGCCTGGGCTGCAGCCATAAACCAATGGCTCCGGCCCCTGCTGAGTGATTGAGGATCCAGACCCCCACTATCAAAGGAATAAGGTATCACTGGCAGGGAGGCACCTAGAACCGGTTTGAACAGGGGTCAGTGCCCCCCTGAACACAAAGACTTCAAAGACATTTAGGGGTATAACTATGAGAGCTGAAGCCCCTGAACTTTGGAGAAATGGATTGATCAAGATTGAACAAGTCTGAAGCTACTTCATGGTCAAGAGGAACCTTTGCCAAGGAAGAAACAGCTGAATAGACTAAAGGAAAGGACTGACCCTTGCTGTGTGTTCTGGGGCTGGCCTGCAGTTGGCTGCTTTAACCAAGGAGAGGCTAAAGGGACTTTGCTGTGTGCTGTGTCCCCCTGCTTGAAAGGACTTTTCTGGGTGATGTGTCCGGAAGTAACTTATCCCCAAGGGCCCGAGGTGAGCTGGCTCCCTGTTGCGGAAACTCAGGAACACAAAAGTTTCCAGGAGAGTCTCAGTGACGCTGTGTGCGTGTGCTTTTTGCAGCCTGAGACCCTCGTAAGAATTGCCCTGTGATCGTGGGCATCTGGAGTCCAAGCGAGTCTCAGCGATGCTGTGTGCGTGTGCTTTTTGCTGCCTGAGCCCTTCATGAGGATTGTCCTGTGATCGTGTGCACCGGAGTCCAAGTGAGTCTCAGCAACGCTGTGTGCGTGTGCTTTGTGCAGCCTGAGACCTTCGTGAGGATTGCCCTGTTATCGTGCACACCCGGAGTCCAAGTGCGTCTCAGCGACGATGTGTGCGTGTGCTTTGTGCAGCCTGAGACCTTCGTGAGGATTGCCCTGTTATCGTGTGCATCGGAGTTCAAGTGAGTCTCAGCGACGCTGTGTGCGTGTGCTTCGTGCAGCCTGAGACCTTCGTGAGGAGTGCCCTGTGATCGTGCTCCCGAAGCTTAAGTGAGTCTCAGCGACGCTGTGTGCGTGTGCCCTGTTGCAGCCTGAGATCTTCGTAGCATCAGCGGCCCGGACCGGCAGCCCCGGGGGAGCCGAGCCACCGGCCCGAGCCCGCCGTTGCCAGAGCAGGACCTCGAACCAACCTCGTCGAGGGAGGGCCCGAGTCCCACTGCCCGGAATTCATAAAGATTGCATTGGAGGCCCAAGTCGCGGGAAGAGGAGAGGAGAGTGAGGTCGCACCCCCCAGGTAACGTGTGTTGACGCCTGTGGCGGGGTGCGGGCTTGGAGGGAGACGCTCTCGGCCTCTCCCATTCCTGCAGTGCGAGCCTCTGCTTTGGCTCGTATCTCGGCCCGTACTTGCCAATGGAGTGGCAGTACCGGGGCCGGAGTGCGGAGCTGCACTTTTTGTTTACACCATACCCGTGTGGGGGCAACTGTTGACAGAGGCTGACTGCGAGTCAGTACGAGTGGCGGAGAGACCACCTGAGGCACCGTGATCGGTGCTGGAGTATTACGCATTGCATTGTTTCTGCATAACGAACTACCTGATTAGTGTATTACGCATTGCATTGTTTCTGCATCTGCATCTTTTCCAAAATGCATGTCACATCATCATGTTTATTCTCTGCTCATATTTCTGCCTGACACTACACTGTACTCGAAGAAAGCCTGCTAGAGTTTTAGTAATATATTGTCAAGGACCTGCTGCGGAAGAAAGCCTGCTAGAGTTTTAATAACATACTGTCAAGGACCTGCTGTTTGTACGCAGCATTGCATTAATTCACAAGGGTTCACTGTTTTTTATGTAACTAGTTTATTCTGACACCTCTGGATGATATCAGGTCAGAGGAGTTGAATCAATATTCATGTATTAGGTCAGTGATTAACTGATAGGGTTATATGGCAATTCGCTGTAAATTTATTTTTGTTGAAAATGTAAATTTTTGCTCACCCCATGATGATTTTGCAGTTTTATTGGTTTCTTATGGAGAACATAACTATATCAACCCTTGAATTCGGATGTGAGCCAGAGAACTTTCCTGAGCCAGTAGAAATGCTGTCTGATTTCTTACTAATTTTGCTGCACATTTGAGACCTAGGGCCTGATTCACAAACGTAAACTTTTGCAAGTCACAAAGGAATTGTACGAGTAGTATCTTTACATGAGATATAAATGAGGAGGGGTTATCTTGTCATAGAAATTATGGTTAGTGACGCACATTGAGTGCATTGGAGACACAAGCTGGGGCCATGGACTACAAGGCCCATAATTCTCTTCTGAACCCACAGGTTGTGCAGCCCATTTGATACTGGGCGGGTGCTTAAATTGGAAACCTTAAGCCCACAGAGTGGGCTGTGTGTGGGACATGCCTGGGTGTGTGCTTAGGCAAAGACCGGGCCAAGAGCAGGCACACGGTGTAGGATGCCCATCGAGCACATTAGAGACAGGAGCTGGGGCCAGGGACTGCATGGCTCAACGTTCTCTGCTGAACCTACAGGTGGAGCTGTGCATTTGGTGCCAGGTGGGCGCTTAATTTGGAAACCTTAAGCCTACAGCGCGAGACGCACATTGAGTGCATTATAGACAGGAGCTAGAGCCAGGGACTGCAAGGCCCATAATTCTCTGCTGAACCCGCAAGTGAATACAACAGTAATTTCTTTAAACATGAATTACTTATTCTTATGAATTGGACAGCAGAGACTACTTTGTCCTTTGATAAGGACACATCAATAAATGATCAAACACACACAGGAGTCAATTCTGGGTTCGTATATTAGAAATCATAGAGCGAAGTATACAAAAACGATTACATCCATTATAGCATGGCTGCCCAATATAGTAACATGTAAGTAAACTGTGATCAAGTGAAAAGCACATACATTGAACATCAAAACAAACCAGTAGACAAGCAAAACATTTATAGTGTCCGTTTCAGTTGCTCTGTGTAATCCCCGTTTATAGAATTAATCATGTACATTATTAGACGTGTGCAGAGCGGTTGAGCAGCACACATAGTAAATATCGTAGACGTTTCGACCCTTTACAGGTGTATTTCCTTATAATGTTGATGCAAGTCTTCTTCGGGACATAAAATCAAGTGCAGCCTGCATGACATGAGAACTAACAGTTGCAAGAAAAGACTTTTCACATTTGGGACACAGATACACACTTAGGGGCTGATTCTGAGTCTGGCAGTCCGGGGACCGCCGTGGTGGTGTTTCCACAGTAGGCGGTCCGACCACCCTATTACAAACATGGCATTAAGACCGCCACAAGACTGCCGCCACTGCCAGGATTTTGGATCCTGCAGCGTGGGAAAGGTGGGTGGGATTGGAGGCGGTGCCGATGCAGGCACCGCCGTGCCAATTACAAGTTGGAAATCCACCAACCTTATCATGGAGGTGACCCGCCATAAAAAGGTCCGAGTAAAGCCAGGGAAGGCACCCCACACAGGGGTCCCGGGTGCTTTTACCCATTGGGCATTGCATCTGGGGGCACATGTTGTGCCCCCCATGCCTGCACTGTTGTGCGAGCACTGTGTGCCATGCATGACATGGTTCCTAGCAACAGTGCGTGCACGACAGTGCAGGTGCTGCAGTGCAGCAGCATTGCCTTCAGGCTCACTCTGTGAGCCGAAGCATGCTGCTGCCTCAAGATCGCCTCTGGCACTCTGTCGGTTAACTTGTAATACAGCTGTTGGAATGCTGGCGGCTTGGCAGCATTCTCCCGACCGCCGCAACAGTGGTCTGGCAGTCTGACCGCCAAACTCATATTCAGCCTCTTAGACATCATTCCAACTGTAACAGTAAGGATGTGATCTATGTGATTTGTTGCCCACGTGGCAAACTCTATGTTGGACAGACACGTCAAAGAGTGAAAGCCATAATCCTCCAGCACTGTAGCAGGATATGCTGTAAGGTGCAGGGGGGCCCTTTGGTCAAGCACTTTGGCACAGCAGACCATCAAATAGATGGTGGACCATTGAGAAAGTATTCCCAAACCCCAGAGGAGGGTATGTATCACCCACACTTAATCTACACTAATGCAAGTGGATACAGACACTTGATACAGTTAATCAGGGTCTGAATGAACTTGAGGAAATTTCACGACAGGCATCACTGTTAAACAATGGTTGATGCTGTACCTGACTATCTCTATGTCTAATTCAAAGGACTAAGTAATTAACATTTAAAGAATCCTGCAAGGGCTGCTCAAGCTGCACTCCACAATTGGGTATGCCTGGAATTAGTCCAGCGACTATCAATGCAGTCATGTGCAAAATTCCCATCAGAGGGGAGGAAATTCCGTTCTGGATTGCACAAAAACCAAATCAGTTTGAAGCAGTGTGTCCCAATACCAGACTAGAGGAAAAACACTGAATTCTCACTGTATGCCTGCCAATGGAGATGGCTAACCCTGTGGAAGACTGCGCCACTTGGGGTACAGTCTTTGCTGCAGTATATACCAGAACACACGTAACACCCTCATTAGCTGTTTTACCAGAAGTGCTTAAAAAGAAGGGGGGAGGAGTAGCCCCTAGAGGTGAAGAGGCCTGGGCTGCAGCCATAAATCAATGGCTCCGGCCCCTGCTGAGTGATTGAGGATCCAGACCCCCACTATCAAAGGAATAAGGTATCACTGGCAGGGAGGCACCTAGAACCGGTTGGAACAGGGGTCAGTGCCCCCCTGAACACAAAGACTTCAAAGACATTTAGGGGTATAACTATGAGAGCTGAAGCCCCTGAACTTTGGAGAAACGGATTGATCAAGATTGAACAAGACTGAAGCTACTTCATGGTCAAGAGGAACCTTTGCCAAGGAAGAAACAGCTGAATAGACTGAAGGAAAGGACTGACCCTTGCTGTGTGTTCTGGGGCTGGCCTGCAGTTTGCTGCTTTAACCAAGGAGAGGCTAAAGGGACTTTGCTGTGTGCTGTGTCCCCCTGCTTGAAAGAACTTTTCTGGGTGCTGTGTCCGGAAGTAACTTATCCCCAAGGGCCCGTGGTGAGCTGGCTCCCTGTTGCGGAAACTCAGGAACACAAAAGTTTCCAGGAGAGTCTCAGTGACGCTGTGTGCATGTGCTTTTTGCAGCCTGAGACCCTCGTAAGAATTGCCCTGTGATCGTGGGCATCTGGAGTCCAAGCGAGTCTCAGCGACGCTGTGTGCGTGTGCTTTTTGCTGCCTGAGCCCTTCGTGAGGATTGTCCTGTGATCGTGTGCACCGGAGTCCAAGCAAGTCTCAGCGACGCTGTGTGCGTGTGCTTTTTGCTGCCTGAGCCCTTCGTGAGGATTGCCTTGTTATCGTGTGCACCGGAGTTCAAGTGAGTCTCAGCGACGCTGTGTGCGTGTGCTTCGTGCAGCCTGAGACCTTCGTGAGGAGTGCCCTATGATCGTGCACCCGAAGCTTAAGTGAGTCTCAGCGACGCTGTGTGCGTGTGCCCTGTTGCAGCCTGAGATCTTCGTAGCATCAGCGGCCCGGACCGGCAGCCCCGGGGGAGCCGAGCCACCGGCCCGAGCCCACCGTTGCCAGAGCAGGACCTCGAACCAACCTCGTTGAGGGAGGGCCCGAGTCCCACTTCCCGGAATTCATAAAGATTGCATCGGAGGCCCAAGTCGCGGGAAGAGGAGAGGAGAGTGAGGTCGCACCCCCCAGGTAACGTGTGTCGACGCCTGGGGCGGGGTGCGGGCTCGGAGGGAGACGCTCTCGGCCTCTCCCATTCCTGCAGTGCGAGCCTCTGCTTCGGCTCGTATCACGGCCCGTACTTGCCAACGGAGTGGCAGTACCGGGGCCGGAGTGCGGAGCTGCACTTTTTGTTTACACCATACCCGTGTGGGGGCAACTGTTGACAGAGGCTGACTGCGACTCAGTACGAGTGGCGGAGATACCACCTGAGGCACCGTGATCGGTGCAGGAGTATTACGCATGGCATTGTTTCTGCATAACGAACTACCTGATTAGTGTATTACGCATTGCATTGTTTCTGCATAACGAACTACCTGATTAGTGTATTACGCATTGCATTGTTTCTGCATAACAAACTACCTGATTGTCGTAATACGCATTGCATTATTTCTGCATAATGAAATACCTGATTGTTGCGTTACGCATTGCATTATTTTTACATTGCAAAGTGCCTGATGATAGCATTACGAACTGCATTATTTCTACATTGCAAAGTGCCTGATTCGAGCATTACAAACTGTATTATTTCTACATTGCAAAGTGCCTGATTCTAGCATTACGAACTGCTTAGCATTGCATTAGGACTGCAGTGGAACAAGACTGAAGCTACTTTGTGGTCAAGAAGAACCTTTGCCAAGGAAGAAACAGCTGTGTAGACTGAAGGACCCTTGCTGTGGGTTCTGGGGCTGGCCTGCTGTTTGCTGCTTTAACCAAGGAGAGGCTAAAGGGACTTTGCTGTGTGCTGTGTCCCCCTGCTTGAAAGGACTTTGCTGTGTGCTGTGTCCGGAAGTAACTTATCCCAAAGGGCCCGAGGTGAGCTGGCTCCCTGTTGCGGAAACTCAGGAACACAACATTTTCCAGGAGAGTCTCAGCGACGCTGTGTGCGTGTGCTTTTTGCAGCCTGAGACCCTCGTAAGAATTGCCCTGTGATCATGGGCATCTGGAGTCCAAGCGAGTCTCAGCGACACTGTGTGCGTGTGCTTTTTGCAGCCGGAGCCCTTCGTGAGGATTGTCCTGTGATCGTGTGCACCGGAGTCCAAGTGAGTCTCAGCGACGCTGTGTGCGTGTGCTTTGTGCAGCCTGAGACCTTCGTGAGGATTGCCCTGTTATCGTGCACACCCGGAGTCCAAGTGAGTCTCAGGAACGCTGTGTGCGTGTGCTTTGTGCAGCCTGAGACCTTCGTGAGGATTGCCCTGTTATCGTGTGCACCGGAGTTCAAGTGAGTCTCAGCGACGCTGTGTGCGTGTGCTTCGTGCAGCCTGAGACCTTCGTGAGGAGTGCCCTGTGATCGTGCACTCGAAGCTCAAGTGAGTCTCAGCGACGCTGTGTGCGTGTTCCCTGTTGCAGCCTGAGATCTTCGTAGCATTATCGGCCCGGACCGACAGCCCCGGGGGAGCCGAGCCGCCGGCCCGTGCCCGCTGTTGCCAGAGCAGGACCTCGAACCAACCTCGTCGAGGGAGGCCCAAGTCCCACTGCCCGGAATTCACAAATATTGCATCGGAGGCCCAAGTCGCGGGAAGAGGAGAGGAGAGTGAGGTTGCACCCCCCAGGTAACGTGTGTCGACGCCTGGGGCGGGGTGCAGGCTCGGAGGGAGACGCTCTCGGCCTCTCCCATTCCTGCAGTGTGAGCCTCTGCTTCGGCTCGTATCGCGGCCCGTACTTGCCAACGGAGTGGCAGTACCGGGGCCGGAGTGCGGAGCTGCACTTTTTGTTTACACCATACCCGTGTGGGGGCAACTGTTGACAGAGGCTGACTGCGAGTCAGTACGAGTGGCGAAGAGACCGCCTGAGTCACCGTGATTGGTGCTGGAGTATTCCGCATTGCATTGTTTCTGCATACCGAACTACCTGATTAGTGTATTACGCATTGCATTGTTTCTGCATAACGAACTACCTGATTAGTGTGTTACGCATTGCATTATTTCTGCATAACGAACTACCTGATTGTCGTATTACGCATTGCATTATTTCTGCATAACGAAATACCTGATTGTTGCATTACGCATTGCATTATTTTTACATTGCAAAGTGCCTGATGCTAGCATTATGAACTGCATTATTTCTACATTGCAAAGTGACTGATTCGAGCAATACGAACTGTATTATTTCTACATTGCAAAGTGCCTGATTCTAGCATTGCGAACTGCTTAGCATTGCATTAGGACTGCAGTGGAATGTTTAGAAGTGCTTATTAATATCGCCAGAACTTACAAGGGCTGGCTGGCCTAACAACCGGCCAGGAAGAATATTACAAATACGCATATGTTGGATTTATATCGTGTGGTCTTATCGTATATCTTTTTATATAAATTTATACTCATTTTATGAAACTCGTGTGCAGTCCATTTGTGGTGTCATCATTGGGTTGCTGTGAGCGTGGTTGCAAATACTTTACACATTTACCTTGAAGAAAAGCCTGGCGGCTCGTGCCAAGCTACCAAGGGGGTGAGTGGGGGCTATCTGAGAAGGTGTCCTTCCTTTCCCTGACGTGAGAGCGGGGGTCCCTATTTGGCCTAAGGTACCTACCTCAGCCAACCAGGGATCCCGGGTCTAACACTTTATCTATAATGTCTCCAATCGTTGAGATCCCTATATTGTCCCATTCCCTGAAACCCTTTGATTTGCCCATCTCCTTTAACCAGTTACATTGCCATATTGGCGTTGCCTTAGTAGGTTTGTGGGTCCATCCCAGTGTTTTGGATGCTCTTCCCTATGCCTCCAGAGTGGTTTGTGTGGCCAGGAGCAGACCCCTGGCTCCCTTTCCCCCATATAGATAGTGAAGGAATGTGCGTGGGGTCATTGTTTCTCATTCCAGTCTATATGTCGGGTGATCGCCTGCTTCATGTATCCAATCATTAACGGGAGTGAGATGCTCAGCCCAGTAGTAGGCTTCCACATCGGGCAATGCCAGTCCTCCGTTATATTGATTGTGCTGCAGTGTTTGCAGTGCAATCCGTGGGTGTTTCCCTAGCCATAGAAACCACCTCAATACAGCATCTATCTCTCTGAATAGAGTGTGTGGGAGGGGGTTGGAGGTGTTCTGTAGTGTATACAGAAATTGTGGTAGGGTTATAATTTGAACATTGCCACCCTGCCCATGATCGTGAGAGGCAGTTTCTTCCATCTCTGGGCATCCTCTTTGAATTAAGTCAGTATTCGGTGAATGTTACGTTGGCGACATATGGTGCTTTCGGTGGTGAGAAAGATGCCTAAATACTTGAACCCTGTGGTCGCTACCTGTAAGTTTCTCAGGAGTGGGGGCCATTCTGTCATTGGGTGTGGGCTATATATCTGTGATTTGTGCCAATTCACTTTATATCCCAAATGTTTTCCGTATGTGTCTATTGTCCGGAAGAGTGTGGGAATCTTGGTGTCTGGGCATGTGATGTCTAAAAGAATATCATCCGCATATAGGGATATTGTTTCTTCTATGGTGTCTTCCGGTGTCACTCTAAACCCCTGTATCTCTGAGCACTGTCTAATCCAGCAGGCCAGTATCTCCACAGTCAAGGCGAATAGTAACGTGGATAGGGGGCATCCCTGCCTTGCCCCCCTTGCAATGGGGAAGTCTTGGGAAGTTTGTCAGTTTACTCTCACCATCGCCCTCGGGGAATTAAATAGTAGCGCCACCCATTTCCTGAATTTTGGTCCCATACCAAACTTGGTCAGAGCGGCCTCTCAAAAGGGCCAATGCACAGTGTCAAATGCTTTTTCTGCATCTAGGGACAAGAGTATGTGTTGTGCGTCTCGTTCCCTGGCTGCCATCATCCAGGTATGGGTTCTGCAGAGGTTCCATCTAGTCGCTCGACCGGGCATAGATCCAGATTGATCACAGTGGACCAATGTTGCTATAACCCGTCGTAGTCTTGTGGACAAAATGGTCGCCAGTATCTTCACCTCTATATTAAGGAGGGAGATCGGGCAATAGGATTTGCATCTTTCTTTTGGTTTACCTTCTTTGTGTATTGGTATGATTGTGGCTTGCCGTAAGTCTAGTGGGAGGATGCCCTCCTTATATGCATCCTGAAAGAGATTCAGCAAATGTGGGCTCACCAGGTCTGTGCATTGCTTATAGAATTCGGCTGGTAGGTCGTTTGGTCCTGGGCTCTTCCCAGGTCCTAATTTAGCAATGGCTTCCTTCACTTCATTGATTGACAGCTCCCCCTCTAGGTCCAGACTATTGGTCTTATTTAGTATCGGGGTATATATTGTGCTCAGGTAGTCATCAATTTCGGGTGCAGTGCTAAGGGGCTGAGCCACGTAAAACTTCCTGTAGTACACCGCAAAGACCCTTGCTATTTGATCTTCGTCAGTATTACTCTCTCCCTGTATATCCTCAATGGCTCTCACCCATCTAGTTTCCCTTTCCTTCCTACTAAGCCATGCTAGTCATTTCCCAGCCTTATCTCCTACTTCGTATAGTCTGTGCAGGGTGGCTAAGACCTGACTTTTGGATGCTTCCATCTCCAGGTCATTGTATTCTTGTCTCTGTATTGTTAACTGTCGGTGTATTTGTGTATCTCTGTGTCGGACATCTTTTCCTTCCAGCTCTATTATTTGGCTTTCTAATTTTGCCCGCTCCTCATTTTCCTTCCTTTTATCCCATGCAAGCCGGTTCTGGGCTCTATCTCTCATCACCATTTTATAGGCCTCCCACAGCACAGCCCCGGATTTTACTGAGCCCTCGTTTTCTTTGAAAAAAAGTTCTGTGTCTGTCCAAATACCTTTGATGATGTTCTCTTTTTGCAGGTCCCATGCTCTAAGTCTGCACTGGGTGGTTTACTTCTGCCTCTACGTCCCACCTGTATCCACAATGTTGAGTGGTCTGATAGCCCCCTATCAAGGTATTCAGCCTTTCCAATGTCTCCTAACTCCCCTCCCGGGATGAAGATATAGTCTAGTCTGGAATATACTCTATGTGCCCCAGACTAATATGAATAGTGTTTGGTCCTTGGGTTCTGCCTTCTCCACACGTCAATCAGGTCCATTGTATCTGTAACTCGGGCCAATTGGGTGGTCTATGTCAGTTGGTCCCGGCCTCTTGTACGATCCATTGGTGTTATCATCACATCATTAAAGTCGCCTCCTATAACACGGAGGGAGGTCGGGATTCCAGTAGGATCTCTGTTACTTTGATTAATGTGCATGCCTGTATATTTGGTGGGGCGTGTACACTAACTATAGTCAGTCCTCGCCTTCCCCATGTGCCTGAAACTCCCACATATGGTCCTGAAACTCCCACATATGTGCCCTGTGTGTCAATCCATTTACGCGATATTTTCAACGGGGACGTTTTTTTAATCAATATTGCTACCCCACTAGATCCTGTTGTGTATCCCGCGTGTGCCAGTACTACATAGGCTCCTCTACCTAAAAATTCACATCTGTTACCCTGTAGATGCGTCTCCTGAAGTAATACTATGTCTGGGTGCATGAGTTTGATATATCTGGAGACCAGTCCCCGTTTGATCATATCTCCGAGGCCGTTCACATTCCACGTCAGTGGAGTGAGGGGGTGTTCATCTATGGGGGCTGCCATGTGTCTGTTGTTGGGTGGTAAATGTCTGGGATCTGTGTGTACCCTTGTTCCTACTTTCCACTGGGATCTTTGAGTTGACCCGCTGTCTGACCCTGCGTGACGGAAATTACCCTTAACTACTGTATATATAACAACCCCTTTCTCGTCCCAACCAACCCCCCACCCCACCCCACCCCCACAACCTTCTCAACACATTCCGTCTCAGTACCATATTCTTGTTCGTGTGTGATAGGAGCAGGAGAGGTCTGTCGCCCATCCCCCTATTAATAATTAACATTCACACTATGGGTTCAAACTCCCACAGCATAAAACCAAATTGCAGAAAGAAAAGAAGTTCCTCAGGCCCACTCAGGACTTGTCACCTTCGTTTTGCTCTGGTTATATGCCTCAGTCCAGAGCTAGGTGATGGCTGGGGGGCCTCTTGTGTGGCCACCACTCCTTCCAGCTAGAGTGTTGTGTCAGTTCAACTGTTTCTTCATACTGTGTCGGTTGCTTCACCTTGTGTCAGATGTAGATCTGTTTCCATGTCCTTTTCCATGTTTGCTATTTCAACGGCCAGTGGGTGCTGGTCCTCGTCTCCCGAAGACAGTTCTCGGCTCTCTGATTCCGTGTGCGAATCTCTCGGGCTGTCCTCATTTGTAGTTTTTAGCATCTTTTCATTGGCAGACTCTCTTGTATCAATAGTGCGTCGTCTGCATCTTTCGGTCTCTCGTAGGGTGTATTGAAGAGTTGCTGCTGGGGCTTGGATTTCCGTGGTACCCTGCGTGCGGGGCTGCCGGGTGGACCGAGCTGAATCGGAAAAGCGGCTCCTGCCCACGGAGGTTGAGGCTGTACGTTGTGGAACTGCTGATCCCTCCCGGACGAGTGCTGCCTTTGGGGCTGTGACCTTCCGTACTTTTGCAGCGGAACCCTCCACCTCTGCTTGGCCGGGTGAGTGAAGGAGTGGCTCCTGCCTATGAAGATGGAGGCTGTCCGCATCTAGAGGCGGATCCCTCCCTGAGGGTGCCGACACCGGGGGCTGTGTCTGCCCGCATTTGCACCGCGGAACCCTCCACCTCTGCCTGATCTGGACTTCTGCCTTATCTGGTGAGTGGAACCGGAGGGGCCACTGGGACGGGGTGGCTTGAGTGCTGCGGCTCGCGGGAGTGGAGCGCTCGCTGCCCTTTTGAGACTCTCTGGCGCCTGCATAGCGCCGGCTTTGCCTGCTCTTCCGCTTCGGCTTTGCCTGCTCTTCCGCCCCATGCCGCCGACACTAACTTCAAATTGAAGCTGATGGATCCAATCGGAGCGCATTATAAATAATTGCGTGCTGCCCCGAATCACTTCCTTAGCCTCATAACTCCTTTCACCCGAGTTTTGCTTTTCAGCCAGACTATCTTGGATCCCCCCCGCCTGGCTGCATCACGGTAGCGGTGGGCCGAGGCGCGCTTTCATGTTGGGCTAAGGAGAGCTATATGCGTGAGAGAAGCGCCCATTTTGATTTCTTTCGATTTGCGCACGTCTGGTGCCCATTTTGGAGTTAATAAAGTTCCAATAGAAATAGAAGAGGCGTCCAGTGCCCGTCTCCACAGATCTTTACCCTACTGGTCCATGGAAATAGAAAATGGTGTGCAACCTTCGTCATTGGAGGGCAGCCATCTTGGACTGGTCATTACACTCCAATCCCTCACATTAAAAAGTTCATCTACACACTTCAATAAGACCAAATCAAAGTATGAGAGTAATTCGCCTCAGGAATCCAGATGAACTTGGAAACAGATCTGCTCTGTTGAGATCTAAAGCAACCTTTGTAGATAGAAACAGATCTACTTCATAAGCACCTAACTTTAAGGCTGACTTGTTGGATTAGCTCACATTCAATGAGTTATCAGTTTACAGTGCTTATCCCCCATCACAGAACATTCAACAACCGAGGAAACACATAATTTAAGATATCTTTATTTTCTTCCCCCGTGACAAGATAGTCATAGCAAGTGAGGATATAAAAAATAAGAACCACTGAAATCATTTCTCATAACCATGTCAGAGACCTATCTGAAATCTGAAGGAAGGAACTCCTATACAATCGCATACCCCCCTAATCTCTCTAAAAATGCCACCAAATCCTTTAAACATAACCTACTTAGGAAAAACCCAGAAACCTTAATCTCAGACCCCTCCTTCAACATAAAAAAAGCGCCATTATCAGTGACCTAATATTTTTCACTACTAAAACGGCAAATGGCATAACACCCCAAATAACGTGCTTAAAGTACAGATAATGAGAAACATTCCTTACGGCACTAAGATGCTAATAACACCCTCCCGAAAACTAAGAGCTACCCTGAATATAACATGCTACAAAAACTGCATGATTCTCACACAAGCCGCTAATAAAGATCTGGAACTATTCGAAGTATATTTCTCAACCTTAAAAGAACACGTTCTTAACAGCCCGCCCTCAAGAAACCTGCCAAATAGCAAATCGCAAGCCATCGCCACACACAGGATTCAATCTGCCAAGATAGAAAACATCACCGCCAAAGAGCCCCAACAGTCAAAACAAGAATCCAGAAGCTTTGAGGCTAAGAGTAACAGCCCTCATCTATCTAAGTCAACATCATCCCCCACTAACCGCAGAGCCCATAGCTCTGAATCAAGCCCCAACACAGATCCTAACCTAGTATGGGAAAAGGTAGTTAGGATGGAGTCAGCAGTCACTGACCAGGATAATTGGAGATATAATCTTAGCGTTATCATGTCGAATCTCGCCCAGTCTTGCTTCCCTTAATATCATGTCTCTGTCTATAAAATAAAGGAATCTCACTATAATGGGCCAGGGGGGTGCCCGGTGGTGGCTTGGCGTTTAATACCAGATGTGCCCTTTCAATGGCAAAGCAGGAGGAGAACTTGTCTAGTGAGACAATGCTCTGAAGCCAAGTGGTCAGGAAGTCCGGGACATTCGTCCCCTCAACCCTTTCTCGAAAGCCCACGAAGCATAGGTTGTTTCTACGTGCCCTATATTCCGCATCTTCAATATGCCATAGTACCTCTTTTCCTCTAGTCTGCAGTTCAGAAACTCCTTTCCAGAGCTCTTTTATCGCTTCCTCTGCTTCTTTAACCCGGGTTTCGGATTCTATCACTCTGTCAGCGAGGTTCCGCATGTCTTGACGGAGTAGTGTGACTTCTGATCGTACCTCACCAATCCTGTCTTCCAACGCGGATCTTGATGATTGAATTGCCTGCAGTAATGTCACCATGCCCAGCAGCGGCGATGTAGCTGCTTCGGGAGGTGGAGTAACCACTCTAGTGTATCGATCCATCTTTACTTGCCTGGGGATTTTAGGGTCTTTGTCCTTGCCCATGATAGAATCTGTAAGTGAAGGGGACCCAGGGCTCGGCTCTGTACTTTGGGGCTGACTGTCCCTGGCCTTTCCTGTACTTCTGTATCTCTGAGACTCTGGCCGTCAGCCCCTTCCACTGGGTATCGTTTCCCCTCTTATCCCTATGTCCGGAGAAAGACAGCAAGGGGTAATGTCTTGTTTCTACCTCATGGGTACTCTTGTCCCTTGTCCTTACCTCCTGTGATTAGCCAGTTCCATTCGTTTAGGCTAGGGGGTCTCCTCCTGGGCTTTGCACGGCCACACTCCTCCTCCTGAGGGGACTGCTGTGCCTCCGGGTCGCCCCCAGGTGGTTTGCCTCTTAGTGCCCTTCACCTTCTCCTTCTGTTACATTTCTACTGCCGTTTGTCCTATGGGCCTTGTCGGGCTTCTCCACACGCTGGGGTCCCCGCTCGACGAATATCACTGGACTCCCCTCCGATCCACCACAGTACTGCCCCAGGCCAAGACGGTGTCTCTCCCCGATGCGGCGGTCAGTTTATATGTCGCACATTCGTGCCTTGCGGTGTGTCTCTGGGGGTTAGGGTCTGACTCCCGGGCCCCTGCTGACCCTCCTCAGGTTCTTTAGGCCTTTTCTACCTTGCCCAGGGTGTCCAGCTGTGTGTCCCTCTCACTGCCGGCGATTGACATTGCACCTGCCTTGTGGGGGAGGGCACCTCTATGTCTTCTCCTCTCACCCTACTGCTATTTCGTTCCCCCCGCGCAACCTCCAGGGATCTCGGAGCTCACAACCGCCCCGTGTAGTTGCCACCTGCGTGACCTGTATCACTCCTGAGGGTGTGCTACTTCTCAAGTGCAGCCTTCTATGCCCGTATTGTATGACTCAGGCCTGTTGATTTGGTGTCCACCCCTCTCACCTGGCACCATTGTTCGGGGTGAGGACCTTTTCCCGGCCCTGGCAGCAAGCCCACCATCACCTGGTCCGCAGAACATATGCAGAGGGCCCAAGGGATCCCAATCCCCTCTCCCGGCAGCCCAGTACCTGCGGACTGGTCTCTGGGCGGGGTCCAGCAGATTTCTCGTCTCTCTCAGGCCTCTCCTCTCTTGATTGGAGGTATCCCTGATCCAGGTCTCCCCCGGCTGCCACGCGGGGAGCGGGATCGGGCAGTTTGTCGTCCAGCGGGAGCCCAGCCTTTCTTCCGGCACCAGCCGCCCATCAGCCGATGTTGCTCCCAGTCTCTGGGTAGATCCTGTGGGGGGCGCAGCTCACGGCACCTCGGGACTCCGTGCTTCTCCCAGGCCGCTCTTCACTTGAGCGGGGCGGCCCTGCCCCCAGTCTCCTCAGGCTGTCACTTAGGGGCAGCATCAGGCGGTTTCCCGTCCTCCTGGTGCCCGGCCTTTCTTCCGCTGTCAGTCTCCCGTGGGCCCGATGTCTCCGCTTCTCAACTGGATTCTGTGCCCGTCACCTCCTTACTAAATGTTCTCGCATTCTGGACAGCCCATCTTCTCCCCACCGGGTAAGTGTTCGTTCCAACGGGGTTTGGCACTGTTAGTTAGTTCTGAACTGCAGGATTTAAGTTGGATATTTTAGCTCCGTTCGGAACTTGTAGAAAGCATGTCTCAGTCGGCCATGTTGCTGGCCACCCCCCAAGGATCTGCAAGCCTTTATCGGGACATACGCAGTAGCTACATTCCATTTGGACCAGGTCTGGTGTTTGCCTCCAGAGCTTACAGAGACACAATGGGAAAATTGGGTGTGACTGTGTGGTACTCCTTGCCCTTTCATCCCAAGGAAAACGCAGTGGTAGAGAGAAAGAACTGGGACTTAAAGCAGTCTTTAACAGCATGGGTATTAGGTTCAGATTGAAGTTGAGTCCACCACCTGTATGGGGTCCAGAGAGGCCTACATTATCTGCCTAGAAAATCCCTGGGTGGTCAGACTCCCTGTTCGGGGTTAAGATGTGGGTTCCAGACCTCAACAGTCCCATTACAGTGATGGCAAAAACACCGTTTGACATCAATGAATGTTTGGATGTCTTACAGGATCTGAACAACTTTTGAGAAGCTCAGAGCAACATCCAGCAGAAAGATGAACCCCCTGGGGAAGTGAAGGATGCACCAGCAACTCCTGGTTGGATTCCAAAGATCAAGGATTTCGTCTGGGAGAATATTGCTGACAAGAAATTCGGGCCATCCTACAGAGTGCCTGTACTTGTCCTGGCAGTTGAAGATACCAGAGCTGTACTTTTACCACCCATTGCTGGTTGCAAAATCAAGAGATTTGTGTCAATAAATCTCATCAAACCACATCATGTGGCCATTTCTACACAGTAGCTAAGAGGGCTCCTGGGTAATTACCTGTTTCCTCTCTACCCAACAGGAAGTCCCAATGGAAGCTTTGATCAGCGATGAAGCTTTTTCTCCTCGGCTGGGGACAGCTAACACTGAAGTATCACTTCATCCTGTTATCTCAACGGGCTTCTTACAAACAACATGTACAGAAACACTTATTTGAATTCTGCAAACAAACAAAGATGGTATCTACAGAAACGTACCACCAATCGAATCAACTCCCAGTTCTACACAGCCTCCAGAGCTGCCTAAAATAGATTGAACAGCCTCCGGCTACTTCATCAACTTTGATGACTTCTCTTCAGATTCATCTGATCCACCACCACTACCACCTCAAGGTAGGCTGCATGTATTTTACATTTGGCTGAAAAAGACATGCTTTATCCCTCTATGGACATTAATTTGGATTACAATTACATCACTTTTCCTGTTAATTTGGATTAGTTTCATAACTATCTTTCTTCTGCTTTTGAACAGACACTATCTCCCAGAACGCTCTGCTGTTGAACTGGTTAACTTGGTTTTAACACACCATTCTTCATCACACAAAGAGCAAAGAGACCTTTTCCTGGTGAACATTTTTGCTGTTCAGGTTCCTGATGGAAATGTTTGGGATAAGGTATCCAATGATATAGTTGGACCAACTGAAACTATTAAAATACCATATGTATTCAAAATTTCTTTGCATGATGTTCTCACTCCTAGTACTGTCTCTGATGATTGGTATATTGATGCAGGGCATGCAATGCTAGACTATCTACAGCATTCAACTGTTTTTAATTCTGAAGAAATGTCTAAAGGCAGTTCCAATTATGATAAAACATTCTGTTCACCATTATGTTCACCACTTTCTGCATAAAGCAAGTATTCCATGTGCAGTATTTAATTACACAGAATGGGAACACTGCCCTACACCACCACGGGGTAGCTCAAAAGCATTTGCACAGAAGTTTGCATATTTTTCTGGTTACAGTCCAGCTAACCCAGAGTCTTATTATTATAAACTCACACCCTCACAGGCTTAGAAAACTATGCTCGCTGACACCAAGCTGATTCATTTGCCATCTTTCATTTCCCAGCTGTCTGCACAAGGTTTTGACTTTTGGAAGGACAATATTGGTTCAAAATCTATATGAGGAACAAGAGATTGGCAGGTTCAGGGAAAAGAGGCTTTATTTAGAACATGCCTTATACCATACCAAATGATTTTCCTGAACAAAACTGTGCAGCAAACATCATGTCTTGGCCTGGCCAATATAAAAGATTTAAACACACCAAACATTCTCAAATTGGAACGATTTGTAAACTGGCAACAATTCACAAATTACATGGAGGAAACATTAGACAGCATGCTTAGCAATGGAACATACAATTCTTCAAGCACCAATCAGGAGTGATGGTTAGTGTGGCCGTTAGACACTAACAGATGTCAGGCACGCTCTCTTGACAACACCAAAAGGTTTAGAATCAATAGGCCAGACCCAAAGCAGACACAACACTTTGAGGTAGTAACAAGTTGCAGCATTGGGAAGCTGTGCCTTGATTGGCTTAAATAATCCACGTTGTATCAGGTGAAAATACACTTGTCCCTTCTTTCTGATGACTTGGGACTACAGGACTTCTTGTTAGGTCCTCGAAAACCACATCAAAAGTGCATTCTGTATGCAATATACAATGAAGTGTGAAGAATTTCACAGCAGGAAGCTTCTGGGAGACTGGGCAAAATTGACAGGGGAAATCTAGAAAGGGCTCTGGCAGTAGTTGATACTGGTATGACTACTCTATCCACTAAGATTTACTCTCTGGGCAACATAGTCTCATCTGCAATCGATAAAATGCAGAGTGACAAGTCTTCTTTACAACATTGGCAGTTGCAGCTTAGAGCTATCATGTTACTGCGTTGGACTCTACAGACACTTTGTGCTGCTTGCATTCCATGGAAACACCTTAATGCCTCTAGTTTGTTTCACCATACAATCTTTCTAAACAACAAACCTTCATGGCAAAAAAGGACACAACATACACCATGTTACATATAAAGAGGTTGGAGAAACTACCATTCACTGTTGCAGAAATACTTTCCATGGATCAGATAATCCACAGGTTTATTTCTCTGCCAATTTCGACTTTTCACTACCAATACTGCTTACAACACAATTAATCAGGCAGATATGAAGCGCTAAGAGAGGGGTTGGAATACGCATCATGGATCTTACCTTTCAGATACCGATGTAGGAATGGTTTGCAGGGAAGTTTTGCTTCACGGAGCATGAAATGTGTCTAAAGCAAACTTGTTGTGTTATCTGAAGGGGTCTCCAGCTGCTGTGATCCGTCCAACTTTCAGATTACTCTCTAACAGGAGTTATTTGATGCTGAATGAAAAAGGCTGCTGTGGGAGGGAACGGGGAATTTCCTATCTGGTAATGGTTTCTGCAGTTGTGACCTGTTCTACGTAAGTACTGTTTCCACCTGCCTGCACAGTTAGGGGTGTGATGCTTTCACCTTCAATTAAGCTTTCAAATGTGCACTTTGATGCTTTAAGCAGACTGAAAGCCTTTTTGTTCCAGAAGGATGTGGCCTTAACATCTGCAAGGGAGATTTTTATCTTCAAGTTGCAAGATCTTCTTCTGAGATACAGTTGCTGCTCCACACTAATTTCCCACCCCATTTCAGGGAGCTTGTGCCCCGAATTTTCAACATTTCTAATACTGCCGAGGTAGCACACTTTATTAAAACAATTGGCCCTGGGTTGGTTATCACCTTCTAGACGGTGTTCGGAGATATTCAATCATTTATACACTCCGTCCTTGAAAGCATTTTTGAAGGCTTATCGCTTGTCCTATTCCTAGTTGTCAGGGCTGTGCTTTTAATTTTTCTGCTCTGCAATTAATGTCCCATCACAAGGCCAAATGTGGATGGCACTACAACACATGCTCATGTGTCATGAACACATGATACAGTCCTTTGGTGTACCCTTACTTCAGGAACTAAATGACCACTGGTTCTTGTCCTTCCAGCCTGTCTAGCTACTCTGCATGCAGCCCGTTTTCTGCTGTCTCCTGTACACTTTCAAGCGTGCCCTGGACATATGCCTAAGAATGCAATTGGTTTAATCTCCGGACATTGACCTGCTGATGGGTCCACTAAAGGCCCACATGTACCAATGTCCCTGTTGCTTCTAAATGCATATTATGAGCCTTCAAGGGATGCTTCAGCTCCTGGTGATCTGGATCCTGGATCCTGGATTCTGCGGCCTCAGCACTGGCTGATCCTCCCTTGGTGGACGTTAGGGGGTTGGGCTGGAACATGTTTGATCTATGCAGCTGATGTGTTGGCTGCCTCTGGGAACATCGTCTGCAGTTGCTGGAACAGCAAAGTTTCGTCTACTACTTTGAACACATAAACAATCTGGCAGTTTCGAGTTGTGAGAACTTTTAATTCATCTATGTTTTTAACATCCTAAATTGTTTTTAAATTGTACTGCTTTTAACTTGCTTTTTAAATTCACTTTGTACATCACCATTTTACTTATGACTTATTTTATTTTCAAAATAGCACAATACCTTTTATGCCTTTACCTCTATAGTTAGCATTGTTTTTAGGAAGCTTTTTTAGTCATCTCAAGTCCAAGGAGTGGGTGTTTTGTGGTTACATTATAGGCCCGGGTAGAAATACCACCATTTTATATGCTCTTGTTGTTAAGTTGCCTTCTTTACAAGATGACATTTGATACATATTTGTTTGCTTCCCTGTGCAGGATAATATTCTCTGAAACCAGCTTTGCTCACATTTCTACATTGTATGCACATTATCAAATACCTTCAACTTTCTGTACAAGAGCTAAGACTACTATGCAAAATGTTGTTATTTGTTTTGACCATTCGGCGACAGAGATATCACAATAGATAGCAGCCTGGCTGGGGCTTTGGCATGGCAATATGAATGATGTTTAATATATAAACAACATCACACCTTTGTTTAGACAGAGGAGTATTTTGCTGGACTGAGAGGTCGAACCATTCCATAATTTCAGCCCAACTGATTCCCTGTTTACCTCATGCGAGGGATGCTGCTCAGCTCTCCACCAGGACGGGCAGCCTGATGACACTTAGCCTCAGGTAACGGGCATTTAGATCACCCTTCAGGGATTTGGCAGATTCACCCACCCTAGACACACTAGGTTAGGTAGCGCTAGATAGGAGTACAATATATTACAGTACTTACATATACAAGCATATCTTCTCTGTAATACCAAAATGGTTGAACTGTTTATCTTCTTCACCATTCTCATTAAGCTAATAATATTATTCTGTTTCTTTCTATTGATCATTGCAGCACACATTTTTACTCAAGAATCACAATGCTTCAATAAATATTGAAACTGCATGTTGTGTATTTCTTATGTATGTCTTTGGCTATGCATGAGTAACCAAACGAAAAGGTTCTAGATCTGTTACCACAATTTCCTTGGGGAGTCAGGGTTGCCATGTTCTGAGGTTGCACAATCCATTTGTTACTGATGGTGCACTGTGAGTTAGCAGGACTAAGGCCAACATATCCGGATGGAATGCTTGGAGTCAGTCTCGCTCAGTTCTGATGTTTTTGTCATCCAACAATTGCACAGTTTTTACTGAGAAAGTATGAACCGTACCACACTTTAATAAGTGGTACCTTTCAATTGGGAGAAGATAGGGACATTGAGTTTGGTGTCTAGGGAATTGTAATTCAAATCCCTCTGCAATGGTCAGTTTTAAAGTTGCATTCTGAAAATGGCACTTTTAAGATTTGGCATTTTCGTGTCCTAATCATTTAGTGCCTGTAGCCTCTATCCTAGGTCACATGACTAGGTGTAGCAAGCAACTGGGTCCCTGTATCCGGCCCGCACTCCTTTGCGGTCTTTCTTAACTTGTGACTTTGTCCCGGTCTGACACGACCAGATAACCACAGTTGGCACTTTGTGCTTCTAAGCACTGTTTTCACTAAATTCTTTAACATGTCATATCTCTAGTTCTACTGATTAGATTTTTGCCATTTTGGTCTCAAATAATTTATGTTGTGTTTTCATTTTATTACTGTTTGAAGTGCTGCACTTTAAACGGCCACCAATGGTGTTATGTTTGGATCTAATGATGTTGTATTATTTTCTTGGTTGGCATTCTCTGGTAATGTATTTTCTTGGGTGATTAATGTAATCAGGGTTGAGCTATCCCTACAGTAAGGTCACAAGTTGATTGTTCTCTCTGTATGTTGTTATCTTCGGTGTCATCCTTTTCTGCAATTATCTTTGTCACTTTGATTTTTTGTGCACAAAATGTGTATAGCTCATTCCTGGTCTGTGTAATATCCATGTGTGATGTGGTGCAGAAGTTAAGACCTTTTCTTAGTAGTGTTATTTCAGAATCATTCATTGGTCTCTTAGATGAATTAATCACATTCATTTCTTGAGTCACTTGTTCAATTATTTGTATTCCCGCCTCTTGTCTCTTCAAGTGTGAACAACAGGTCTTTCTGGGTACTTTTCCCCTCTTGCCTCACCTTTTTTCCTCCTTTTACACTGTGACGACGCCTTCTTCCTCTTTCTTTTGGTATGCCACAGGCCTTATCCCATTTTTGTTGTTGGAGTGCAAAGCGCATGTCGTCTCAACAACAGTCTCCCCACCTACTCAAATGAAAACCTGTACCTGATGATAGTGCTTGAAAGTGGTTGCAGTGGCGTAGCTAGACCACTTTGACTCCAGTGGACAATTGACGCTGACGCCTGGGCCGCAACGAGGAGGAGGAGGAGCCTCAGCCGCCGAAAATCCGTCCAAAACTCGGCAGAAACGGCCCGATATTTGCACGAAAGCGGCCCGTTATTTGCCCGAAAACAGCCCTCGGAGACTCGCTCGTTGTCCCGCTGAGGACTGAGGGCCACCACCGCTGCCGCTGTTGTTGTTCCCGGTGGAGGCAGTTCGATCCCTGAGGGTGCCGGTGGCCGGAGTTCGGACTGTGAAGTGCGGTAGGTGCGAGAGGCGGCGCGGCGTGGAGAGGAAAACACTCCAGTCTCCCAAAAGTGAAGTAACGAGGAGTGCAGTCTGACGGCGGAGCCGCGTAGATCTGCAGAGGGACGGCGAAGGTGGACTGCAGGTTGGCCTGAAGCAGAGCGGTTAGGTGGAGTGGTAGAGGGGGGTTGAGAGGTTCGGGGCATAGGAGATATCGTAAAGCCTCCTGCCCCATCCCCCTCCCTTGTGGTTTAGCCTTGGTTTTTGCCCTGTTTTTGCCTTATTGTTTTTTTGTTTTTCATTAAACACTCTAAGCATTGTAAGCATTTCAAGGCCACTAAGATCACAAATACCCTGGCCATCAAGCTGCTAAGATGCCAAGTACCAAGTGCCAAGTACTTAAGCAATTAAGCAATTAAGGATTTAGTATTGTGTCTATTTCCACTACAATTCTGCCACAACCTCGCTAAGATTTCATCAGACTTTGGTATTTCCAAAACTACAAATTTCAATCTGTCCTTGGTGAAAAGATCTACTGGAGATACGCAGGAGTTAGAGGGTGCTTGTAGTGTATAACGGTAGTGACTTCTGACCATTGAAGACCCTTGAAGACGAGCGCGCTGACTACTGGAGATAAGCGTGGTTCCCCTTCTTGCGCCTTCCTGCGCCTCTCCGAGCCCCAGAGCCCTGTGTTGACAGCCAGTAATTCAATCTTCTGCCCAAGCGCGTGAGTTTGTGAGACTGCGTGCTGTGCGTTGGAGAGCGGAAACTCGACGCTCGACGCTCGATGCTCGGTGTAGCATAAGCGGCGCATCGGCGCATCGGCGCACTAGCGTATTGGAGCTATACCTCTCTGGCTGTGCTGGCAGGCCTGGCAAAGGGACTTGTAATATAAGAACTAAGATATGACCGCAAAACAATTACGCTCTGGCAGATTGGTGTACACAAGAGCTTGCAAAAAACTAGAGCTAATCCTCTAAGGAACAACTCACTGCAAATAAACTTCTTGAAGAGCTTCAATACCATCCCTTCCTTCTTCCCTAAAAAGGAAACAAGTTTCAAATCAGTTGGGATGCCGGAGTCTTCCCAAAAAGAACATGAAGATCATGTAGAGGCTAAAGTAATTCCCGGAAATCCATTGCCAGTAGTACCCTCCATACTACCGTCTAAAATTGGGGGATCATGGCCTACAGATCGTCAATACTCTGAAGCTAAGGTGGCTGATACTTTGCTGGAAAACTTAACCATTCACTCCCTTGTAAATGGAGTCTTTGATCCCAAAGGAGTTTCTCAACTAGTCCCAAAAGCGGGAGAACACTTAATGGAAGATTTCACGCTACCTGACATTAATTTAGATCAGTCTCATAAGATGTCTCACGTTCATAATCTAGAATCGTCCAGGATTCTTATTCCTGCCACTTCATTTTCCTCCAAGGATCATCTTGTTAAACTGCAACTGTTTAGTAGTACACCCAGCGGAACAAGCTTATTAGATTCACGGGGTTCAATAACTCCTGAACTATCCCCGAACTTTCTTCCTTTAACTAATAATCCAGAGTCAAAAATGCTGATGTCGGAATCGTTACTTTGCCTGGAAAGAGTGCTGGCTTCCATCCTAGCCCTAATGGAGAAATCAGTAAGTAATTCTGACTCTATTTTGGACTCTGTTTTGGCCCTGACAAAGTTTATAGCCTCTGAACAAAAACTATCGCCAGACAAAGCTTTCGTACTTCCTCTCAGTACGTCTAATCCAGGGAAGGGATCTTCCACTCCCCTTCTTTTGAAGGAAGGTTCCGACAAGCTATATTCTACTCAAACAGACTCTTTTCCACTTGTTAAAGGGCGAGACTTTGGCATCCAGGCTGGAAAGCCTTTCCATAGTAGAAATAATAAAACTAAAATGAAAGAAAACGAAGATATATTTGATAAGTTACATTCCTCTACTCTACAGCAGCTTTTCGATTCTGAGCCTTTAGTTACAGTGGTTGTACCTCCGTCCTGCCCGCAAACTAAGACGGAAAATACAAATTCAAGTACAATTCGAAAGGTTTTCCTCATCTTCCTAAAAACTGGTGTAAATTCCTCAAAACAGCCTATAGAGGAAGGTCTTAAAGATGGATGCTCTCCTATTAAGGAAAATTATATCAAGAACAAAAGTAACAACGCCGGTAAGAAAAAGAAGAAGGAAAAAAGGGAAAAACGTCGAAGGATAAATAAAAAAGGACAAAACGGTTACGTTTCGACCCTAACCTTATCCATAATATATCACCAAAGTTGGATTCAAATGTTTTGAAGAAAGAAGATGGACAAACAGAGTACATTCTATCGGGTCCTTGTTCCTCTTCTCTGAACTCAAGTGTACCAATTAAATCTACCAAAGATGCAGTGACATTAGATATAAGTGTTCCTCCTATTGTTCAGAGTATTTTGAACCCTAATGCTTCTCTATTTGCTTCTTCTCTAGGTAATAATGTCATTTATAATTCCAATGATAATATTTCTGAGGTTTCTAACCTAGGTAATAACTCCCATCCTGCCCCTTATAGCCTGGATTTTTCGTGTATTTTTGACCAAGAATTATATATGAATAGGACCTTTTTGTTGGGTTGCTTTGCTGAAATTCTGGGCCTACAGATGATCGAAAGTAATGACATCGCTCTGGTTGAGGTACAAAAATGTAACAATCTTAGGGGTGCAAGAGTAACATTTACATCCAAAGCTATCTCACACCTGATAATGGCACACAGCGATAAACTACGCCGTTGTGGCATTGATGTTTTAATACCTGAAGTGGAGTTACCATTAAAAAAAGTGGCCCTAAATAATCTGCCTAACATCGATCTAGAAACCTCCGTAAGAGGCATTCCTTTCTCGGAGAAAGAGAGTATTTTGCAGGTTTTCCTCGGAAAAGAAGGTAGGAGGGTTTCGCTCTATTCAGAGAAAAACACTCAACACGTGCTTCCTGTAGAGGATGAAGATAAGAAATGGAGTTGGGTTGCAGGCGTTCTTAATTCGAATAGACCCTTAGGCCTAAAATGTGGGAACTCTTCCTAGCAAGGATATTAATGTGATATCTTGGAATGCAGCCGGCTTAAGCACTAATAAAAACAAACTCTTATTTTTGAAAGCGCAGAATGCCGATATAATTTGTCTACAAGAGACTTGGATCACAAAGAACTGGTCCACCGAAGATTATATTGTGCTGAGCCGGCCTGCACTCCCTGTGAATAGAGGTCACGCTAAAGGAGGTATTGCTATTTTGTTAAGCACAAGCCTTAGATGGTCATATAAAGAAATTTTTCATGCCTCTAACCTAATTCAGGCAATTAAGTTAGATCACAAGGATGGCCAGGTTATCTTGGACACCTTGTTGATCATAAATGCATAATGCACCTCCCGACGCATCTCATTCTTATCTATTAAAAGATCTATTCCATTTTATTTCATCTACCCTGGAAAGTGAAGACTGCAGGTCCCTATTATTAGTTGGAGATTTGAACTCTAAAGTCTCATCTCATAGTATAAGGGTATTTTCTAACATCAAAAAAACCGAAGTTCTAAATATTCCCATTGCTCAATTTCCGAATAACAGCAGGACAGACAAAAGAGGAGTCTCATTACTCGAAGGTTTGAGAAGTTTGGATCTCATAATTGCTAATGGGAGGCTAGGAAAAGATATTCCAGCAAATCACACTCATAGGGCGCCAACTGGGAGATCTATTATAGATTATTTAATTGTTTCTGCAGATTGTTTCTGTAAACTTACAAATATGGAAGTCCTGGGAAATGTTTTCAGTGACCATATACTGATCTGTTTTAAATTTGATTTTACTTGCGCTAAGGTAGGCCCCTGGAACTTCAAAGGAGACACAATAGGGTTCAATGTAACAAATGGTAGAATTCACTGGAATACTCAAGCGACCGCTAAATTAAAAGCGTACTTATCGACTCTAATAAGAGATCAGCAGCACTTTATAACGGAGTGTGATTCTACCCAACCAGATTTACTCGAAGCCTTTTCCCATAATATAGGTCTCCTGGCTAAATCCTGTAAATTAACACAAGCTCCTGTTAAACGGAGTGTGAGAAGTTGGCCTGGCATATGCTGTCCACTAATTATAGTGGGCACCTTGCACCAGTCCAAACAACCCCTTATTGGAGATAGGTTAAAGACAACCTTATTGAAAGCTATCCTAGTGGTAGCTATGGAGAGCAGCCTTCAGGCTAAGTCTTGAAGGAATGTAAAGCAGCTTGTTTTACCAGTCTATAATCTCTTGAGTGATCAAATGAAAGAGCACCACACCAGGTATATATTCAAAATATATGTATTTATTGCTAAACACACCCCTCTAGTCTCTTTATGAGGCTAGAGTTCGAAGTACATAAGTTATAAGTTATTTAAACACAGTAATAGCACAAATACACGTTTGGGCCCTAGGGGCGTACCAAACCATATACCAATAAAGTGGTATAAGAACCACGACTGAACTAGACACTAGGCCTAGAGCCTCTAGAAGTGCTTGGACCACAAGGAACCACCCAAGGTAGTGACACAGGGGACCCACGGGGGACGCGTGCAGTGTAAATACACAACCGCGATACGCCGTTAACTTCTATGGAGAAAGTCGCGATCAGGAAATTAAAGAAAAGGGACACTTAAAGGAGGACTTGGAGCAAACCCTTTGAGAACTAGGTCGTTCGTAGAGTCTCTACCCACGGGAGCACCGGAGTACTCGTGTTACCTCACCCAGGGAAGCCGGGTGCATAGGTGCCTTTCGGGGTCGGGTTTCGTCGTCGATTTGAATGGCGATCTGCTGCAAAGTGCTGCTGGCGACCAAGTGGAAAGTGTCCGGGTGGATCCAAGAGTGGATCGGAGATCTGAAGAACCTGAAAGCAGAGGGGACAGAGTCTGGGTCACTAGCCAGTGACCAGGAAGGCGATGGACAGATGCCCACCGATGTCGAGTGCTTCAGGTGCGTTGACGGTCATCTTGACTCTTCAGCCACGAGGTCCAGGAGGCGTTGTCGGCAACCAGGAGCAGGATTCGGGCTGGTACACGATGTTTGTCGAGTGCTGAGGTGTCGGCGACCGGATTGGACCCAACAAGCCTTGGCAACGGCAAGTCTCGGTGAAGATGAAGATCGTCGATGGTGCAGACCAGCAAGGTCTGGGGAACTCACCCAGCGAGGGTTAGTGAGGGCAGGCCTGGAGCCACCAGGATGCCCAAGAAGAAAAAGATTGGCCTTCGTGAAGGGCTACTAGCCAACGGGCTAGCGACCGCAAAAGAGCCTCGAGACGTTGCACGTGGATCTGGCTCACAAGACACTCGTGGAGTGGAGGCCAGTGATCTTTGGAGCAATTGGTGCTGGAGGCTAGGGCGACTCGGAGCCCAAAGCACGACTTCGTGGGAGACCTAGAAGAGGATGCACTTGCAAATGTGCTTGGTGTCCAGGGGTCATGGTCTCACGTTACCCACGATAGCTACGGGCCTCAGCTTTGCTGGGTACTCAGGGTAGCCTCGGGGAAGTCTGAGAATCTACCTCTGGTGATGCGAAGACTTCGGCGTCCGACGGGAGCTTCAGAAATGCAGACCGGACAGATGCGTCTTTGGTGCCTGCCAAGCAGGGGAGTCACTCCTTGACCCCAAGGGAGATGCTTCTGTCCTCTAATCTTGAGTAGAGCGTCGAAGGTCCAGGATTCTGTTTCAGAGTTTCGTCCAGGGATAATCTAAAGTCCTAAGGACTGGGTTCCTATACTTATACCAAGTTTAGGGGTTGGACTACTCTGTGGCCCCACCTATGGATGGGTCAGGGCAGAGGGGTGGCTACACCCCTTTCCCTTTGTCCAGTTCGCGCCAAAGCAGGGGCTGCAAGCCCCTGATCCGGTTTGAACTGGGGTATGCACAGGGACACCAAATGTGCCCCCAGTGCAGGACTTCAAAGCACCCGAAAGTGCTCCCGCCCAGCCCCAATACACATTATCCTGTCTGGGGAGGTGGTCACACCTCCCTGGGACAGGAAACCTATTGTCCAGGCCTCCCCTGCCGGAGTTTCGTCCAGCAGCAGGAGGCCAGACTCGTGTCTGTGGCAGCAGCATCCATTTTGTGATGCCAGGGCTTTAGAAAGAAGTTACCGGGCTAGCCAGAGTTAACATGTCTTTCCCTCTAGAAGGGTGGAATGCTACCCCCGCCGCCAGAATTGGCGGGGGGGTAGTATTCCAAGATGTTTGACACCAAACACGACATGTTTAGGTGCAGCCATTCCAAAGTTAGCATTTAACGCGAGGTTATAATGCGCTTAAGAGTATATGGTCAGGCTGCACTACAAACAGCATCAGAGAAGGGTCTCCGAACGCTGCAGAGGGGCCCTGCTCATGCAGGGGCACCCTCTCACATAGGAACCATGCACTCTGCCTTCAGGATTGATAAGGCCTGCCTTAGGAGTGACTTATAGGTTTATATGTGTGTATGTATTTAGTGATATAGGTAACCTATATCACAGTAAGGGGTGCATGCACCACCTTACCCAGGCTGCAGTAGCAGACCTGTGGTGTCAGTTTGGATGGCCTTCCAGGGGTGGCATAATACATGCTGCAGCCCCTGGTAGGCCTCTGAGGTACCTATGCCCTTGGTACATAGTATACCATATACTAGGGACTTATAAGGGCACTCCAGATTCCAATCAGTGATGTGCCTAAGGCACATGGAAACCATTTTAGAGAGGAAGCAGCTAGGCTGGGGTTCTGATTAGCAGGGCCCCAGCCAGACTAATGTCGAAAAACAGTGAAGCATCAGCAAAAAGTGGGGGTACCCATGTGAAGCAGATCCTACTCTCCTACACAACCCCCCCAAACGTAGGGACATTAAACTAACCTTGCCCAGTTAAGTCTTCATGTTCTAAGTGGAAGTACCTAGAGAGTCCATCTGCATTGGCATGGTTACTCCCAGGTCTATGTTCCACTGTAAAGTCCATCCCCTGTAGGGAAATGGACCACCTAAGCAGTTTGGGGTTTTCACCCTTCATTTGTTTTAGCCATAAGAGGGGCTTATGGTCTGTCTGAACCAGGAAGTGTGTACCAAACAAGTATGGCCTCAACTTCTTCAGAGCCCAGACCACAGCAAAGGCCTCCCTCTCTATGGCTGACCAACGTTTCTCTCTAGGGGTCAGCCTTCTGCTAATGAAAGCTACTGGCTGATCCTGACCTTCTTCATTCAATTGTGACAGTACAGCCCCTACCCCCAATTCAGATGCATCAGTTTGAACAATGAACTTCTTGGAGTAATCAGGACTCTGTAGAATGGGAGCAGTGCACATGGCCTGCTTCAGGTCATCAAATGCCTTTTGACAGCTAGCTGTCCACTGAACCTTTTTGGGCATTTTCTTAGAAGTTAAGTCATTCAGGGGTGTCACTATTGATCCATACCCCTTGACAAATCTCCTATAGTACCCAGTCAGGCCTAAGAAGGCTCTCACCTGAGTCTGGGTAGTTGGAGCAGTCCAGTCCATGATAGTCTGGATCTTGCTCTGCAAAGGTTGAATCTGGCCTCCACCCACAAGGTGGCCCAGGTACACAACCTGACTCTGCCCTATCTGGCACTTAGTGGCCTTGATAGTCAGGCCTGCCTTTTGCAGGGCCTGTAAAACATTCCTGAGGTGGACCAGGTGATCCTCCCAGGTGGAGCTAAAGACAGCAATATCATCTAGATATGCTGCACTATAGGCTTCCAGACCTGTGAGAACTGTATTCACCAACCTCTGGAAAGTGGCAGGTGCATTCTTCAGACCAAAGGGCATCACCACAAATTGATAATGCCCACTAGGGGTTGAGAATGCTGTTTTGGGCTTTGCAGTATCAGCTAGTCTGATCTGCCAGTAGCCAGCTGTCAAGTCAAATGTGCTGAGATATTTGGCTGAGGCCAAAGTATCTATGAGCTCATCTGCCCTTGGTATTGGATGGGCATCAGTCCTAGTGACTGCATTGAGACCCCTGTAGTCCACACAAAACCTCATCTCTCTTTTTCCACCACTGGTGTGAGGTTTTGGCACAAGGACCACTGGACTAGCCCAAGGGCTATCTGAGGGTTCAAGAACTCCCAACTCCAACATTTTCTGGACTTCAGTCCTGATACAGTCCCTGACATGGTCAGGTTGCCTATAAATCTTATTTTTAATAGGCAGACTGTCCCCAGTGTCCACTTCATGAGTGCACCAGGTGGTCAGACTGGGTGTCAGTGAAAACATATGTCTAAACTGATTGAGCACCTGTCTACAATCAGTTTGTTGCTGGGTAGTGAGGCTGCCTGCCAAGGCTACACCATCTACTGACCCATCGTCAGGGTTCTGTGAGAGCAGGTCAGGGAGTGGGTCACTCTCTTCCTCCTGCCCTTCATCAGTAGCCATGAGCAAGCCCATGTCTGCCCTGTCCACATATGGTTTTAACCTGTTGACATGGAGAACCCTGTGGGGACTCCTGGGTGTTCCTAGGTCTACTAAGTAGGTAACCTCACCCTTCTGCTCAACAATAGTGTGGGGTCCACTCCATTTGTCTTGGAGAGCTGCTGGGGCCACTGGCTCCAACACCCACACCTTCTGTCCTGGCTGGTAAACAGTCAGAACAGCCTTTTGGTCATGCCAGGCCTTTTGAAGTTCCTGGCTAGCCTCAAGGTTTTTGGTTGCCTTTTTCATATACTCAGCCATCCGGGAGCGGAGACCAAGTACATAGTCCACTATGTCTTGCTTTGGGGGCTTGAGAGGTAACTCCCATCCTTCCTTCACCAAGCACAGTGGACCCCTGACAGGGTGGCCAAACAGAAGTTCAAAAGGGCTGTAACCAACCCCCTTCTGAGGCACCTCCCTATATGCAAATAAAAGGCAGGGCAAGAGTATGTCCCATCTTCGCCTAAGCTTTTCTGGGAGCCCTTTAATCATGCCCTTCAAGGTTTTGTTGAATCTCTCAACTAAACCATTGCATTGTGGGTGATAGGGTGTGGTGAACTTATAAGTCACTCCACACTCCTTCCACATTGCTTTTAAGTACCCAGACATGAAGTTAGCACCCCTGTCTGATACTACCTCCTTAGGAAAGCCCACTCTTGAGAAAATTCCCAGGAGGGCCCTTGCCACCACAGGTGCTGTAGTGGTCCTGAGGGGAATAGCTTCTGGGTACCTGGTGGCATGATCCACTACCACCAGGATAAACCTGTGCCCAGATGCTGTTTGGGGATCCATGGGACCAACAATGTCAATCCCTACCCTTTCAAAGGGCACCCCCACCACAGGTAGTGGTATCAGGGGGCCTTTGTAGTGCCACCTGCCTTGCCACTGGCCTGGCAGGTTACACAGGAGCGACAAAACTCCTTGGTGTCTTCAGACATGTGGGGCCAGTGAAAGTGAGGGACAATTCTGTCCCAAGTCTTGTTCTGGCCCAGGTGACCTGCCAAGGGAATATCATGGGCTAGGGTCAATAGGAAGCCCCTGAACTTCAGAGGTATAACCAACCTCCTGGTAGCACCAGGCTTGGGGTCTCTACTCTCTGAGTACAGGAGTCCATCATCCCAATACACTGTATGGGGACCACTAGCTTTCCCAGCAGCCTCAGCAGCAGCTTGCTGTCTGAGGGGTTCAAGGGAGGGGCAGCTCTGCTGCTCCTGGCTCAGATCTGCCCTAGAAGGTCCCCCTGTCCCCAAGAACTCAACCTGGTCAGGTTCAAGTTCCTCTGGGACAGTTCCTTCTTCAGGACTGAGATCATCCCCCTCAAGGGACTGATCTTCCTCCTGAGCCAAGGGGGAAGGCACTGCCTTAACCCTACTACTCCTCCTCTTGGAAGGCACTTGGTCCATTCTTCCAGAATCCAAGGCCTGTTCAGTGCTAGACATTTTGGCTTGTGACCTGGTCACAGCAAACACATCTGCAGGGATCCCCAGCATTTCTGCATGGGTCCTGAGCTCCACTTCTGCCCAAGCAGAAGTCTCTAAGTCATTGCCAAGCAAGCATTCGACTGGTAGGTTTGCACTCACCACAACCTTCTTAAGGCCAGTTACCCCTCCCCAGGAGAAGTTAACAACTGCCAGAGTATGGTCTGTTCTGACATTGCTAGCATTGGTCACTTGGTACATCTCACCAAGTATAACTTGCCCAGGATTCACAAGGTCTTGTGTCACCATTGTGACACTTGCCCCTGTGTCCCTAAATGCCAAAGCCTCTCGTCCATTGATTAAAGGCTGTTGTCTGTACTTGCCCAGATTACTGGGACTCATAGAGGAGGGCACATCCATGCCTCCATCACAGACTAACACAGCCTGAGTCAGTTCTCTGACTAGGTCAGAGCCCAACTCAGTACCCAGGGTGAACCCTACTAAACCCTTGGCTGGAGCACTCCCACCAACTGTAACTGTACTAGGGGGAACAGGTGCCTTAGGGGCATTGGTGGGTGCTGGACTTGAGTCTTTGGACTTGGTGCAATCACTGGTCCAGTGGGTCTTTTGCTTACAGACCTTGCACCATGGTTTTCTTTGGCCTTTCCCTTTTGTAGACTGTGAATCCCCACCTGAAGAAGATTTTTGGGGGCCTGATGAAGACTTTTGATCTTTACCCTTCTCCCCACCCTTTTCAGAGTTCTTAGCATCTTGCTTCTTAGTGTCCCCACCTTGGTTCTGTACTTTCTGCTTCACCCTGGTTCTGACCCATTTGTCTGCCTTCTTTCCCAATTCTTGGGGAGAGGTCAGATCAGAGTCTACCAGGTATTGATGCAACAGCTGATTTTGACAGTTATTAAGAATCTGCTCCCTCATTATCAGATTGTACAATCCTGAGAAGTCACACACCTTACTGCCCATCAACCAGCCTTCCAGAGCCTTGGCAGAACAATCCACATAGTCTACCCAGTCTTGAGTCTGTGCTTTTTGGGTATCTCTGAACTTCAACCTGTACTGTTCAGTGGTTAGGCCAAACCCATCAATAAGAGCACTCTTCAAGACCTTGTAATTATCAGCATCCTCCTCTCTAACAGTGAGGAGCTTATCTCTACCTTTGTCTGCAAAGGAGAGCCACAAGATTGCTGCCCACTGCTCCTGAGGGACCTTCTGTACTTTACAGGCCCTCTCTAGAGCAGTTATCCACTTGTGGATGTCATCCCCATTCTGATAGGGAGGGACAATCTTGCTCAGGTTCCTATGGTCATAGGACCTTTCCCTATCTCTAGGGACATGGCTGCCACCATGGGACTCTAGTCCCAACTTTCTTTTCTCTCTAAAGAGATCTAGGGACTCCCTGTCTAAGGCTACTTGCTTCCTTCTGAGTTCAAGCTGAGCTTCCTCATATTGAATCAGCCTCTTTCTTCTCTCATGAGAGGATTCCCTCCTATGAGATGAGACAGAGCTCCCTATTGAGGTGCCAGAGTGGTTAGACTCCTGAGAAGGAGATCTAGACTTTCTGGGCACACTCATAATCCTTCCTGGGGGGACAAAGAGGGCATCATCCTGATCATCCTCTTCATCTTCCACAGGAGGGATTGGGTTATCCAGGTCAGGGTCATTGTCACCCTCCTGGCCAGTTTCAGAGGGGGGCTGGGGGTATTGGTACCCCTGGTCCCTTCCTCTTCTTCTGCCCCACCCTCAGCTCCTACCCCTTCAGTCCCCAAGGGCTTACTAAGGTCATAAGCCACCAACAACTCTTTAAGGTGTTGGGTGGTGGGACTTTGGCCTGTCCTTAATTTCCTCAAGTTACATAATGCTCTCAATTCCAAGAATGGGAGGGTATCATACTTGGAGGGAAGAAGCCCAGTGGCTTCTGGTAAGGATTCTCTAGATCCTACCTTTAAAGACATTACTAGTGTGGTGTGGTGTATGCACTACCTACTCTAGTGTGGCCTACTAAACTCTCTTGAGTTGTAGAAAGGGTGTGCTATCCCTTAACACACAACTCTAAGTTCAGTAGAACTTACTGTATTCTAAGCTTAAATTATATGTACCTTAGGTACCTTTAGTGGTTTTCAGTTGATCAATTCAATTGAGATTATCTGGTAAAACAATAGCAAGCTGGAATCCCACACGCTGCACACCAATGTGAGAAGTTGGCCTGGCATATGCTGTCCACTAATTATAGTGGGCACCTTGCACCAGTCCAAACAACCCCTTATTGGAGATAGGTTAAAGACAACCTTATTGAAAGCTATCCTAGTGGTAGCTATGGAGAGCAGCCTTCAGGCTAAGTCTTGAAGGAATGTAAAGCAGCTTGTTTTACCAGTCTATAATCTCTTGAGTGATCAAATGAAAGAGCACCACACCAGGTATATATTCAAAATATATGTATTTATTGCTAAACACACCCCTCTAGTCTCTTTATGAGGCTAGAGTTCGAAGTACATAAGTTATAAGTTATTTAAACACAGTAATAGCACAAATACACGTTTGGGCCCTAGGGGCGTACCAAACCATATACCAATAAAGTGGTATAAGAACCACGACTGAACTAGACACTAGGCCTAGAGCCTCTAGAAGTGCTTGGACCACAAGGAACCACCCAAGGTAGTGACACAGGGGACCCACGGGGGACGCGTGCAGTGTAAATACACAACCGCGATACGCCGTTGACTTCTATGGAGAAAGTCGCGATCAGGAAATTAAAGAAAAGGGACACTTAAAGGAGGACTTGGAGCAAACCCTTTGAGAACTAGGTACTTCTGAAGAGTCTCTACCCACGGGAGCACCGGAGTACTCGTGTTACCTCACCCAGGGAAGCCGGGTGCATAGGTGCCTTTCGGGGTCGGGTTTCGTCGTCGATTTGAATGGCGATCTGCTGCAAAGTGCTGCTGGCGACCAAGTGGAAAGTGTCCGGGTGGATCCAAGAGTGGATCGGAGATCTGAAGAACCTGAAAGCAGAGGGGACAGAGTCTGGGTCACTAGCCAGTGACCAGGAAGGCGATGGACAGATGCCCACCGATGTTGAGTGCTTCAGGTGCGTTGACGGTCATCTTGACTCTTCAGCCACGAGGTCCAGGAGGCGTTGTTGGCAACCAGGAGCAGGATTCGGGCTGGTACACGATGTCTGTCGAGTGCTGAGGTGTCGGCGACCGGATTGGACCCAACAAGCCTTGGCAACAGCAAGTCTCGGTGAAGATGAAGATCGTCGATGGTGCAGACCAGCAAGGTCTGGGGAACTCACCCAGCGAGGGTAAGTGAGGGCAGGCCTGGAGCAACCAGGATGCCCAAGAAGAAAAAGATTGGCCTTCGTGAAGGGCTACTAGCCAACGGGCTAGCGACCGCGAAGGAGCCTCAAGACGTCGCACGTGGATCTGGCTCACAGGACACTCGTGGAGTGGAGGCCAGTGATCTTCGGTGCAGTTGGTGCTGGAGGCTAGGGCTACTCGAAGCCCAAAGAATGACTTCGTGGGAGACCCAGAAGAGGATGCACTTGCAAATGTGCTCGGTGTCCAGGGGTCACGCTCTCACGTTACCCACGATAGCTACGGGCCTCAGCTTTGCTGGGGACTCAGGGTAGCCTCGGGGAAGTCTGAGAATCCACCTCTGGTGATGCGAAGACTTCGGCGTCCGACGGGAGCTTCAGAAATGCAGACCGGACAGATGCGTCTTTGGTGCCTGCCAAGCAGGGGAGTCACTCCTTGACCCCAAGGGAGATTCTTCTGTCCTCTAATCTTGAGTAGAGCGTCGAAGGTCCAGGATTCTGTTTCAGAGTTTCGTCCAGGGATAATCTAAAGTCCTAAGGACTGGGTTCCTATACTTATACCAAGTTTAGGGGTTGGACTACTCTGTGGCCCCACCTATGGGTGGGTCAGGGCAGAGGGGTGGCTACACCCCTTTCCCTTTGTCCAGTTCGCGCCAAAGCAGGGGCTGCAAGCCCCTGATCCGGTTTGAACTGGGGTATGCACAGGGACACCAAATGTGCCCCCAGTGCAGGACTTCAAAGCACCCGAAAGTGCTCCCGCCCAGCCCCAATACACATTATCCTGTCTGGGGAGGTGGTCACACCTCCCTGGGACAGGAAACCTATTGTCCAGGCCTCCCCTGCCGGAGTTTCGTCCAGCAGCAGGAGGCCAGACTCGTGTCTGTGGCAGCAGCATCCATTTTGTGATGCCAGGGCTTTAGAAAGAAGTTACCGGGCTAGCCAGAGTTAACATGTCTTTCCCTCTAGAAGGGTGGAATGCTACCCCCGCCGCCAGAATTGGCGGGGGGTAGTATTCCAAGATGTTTGACACCAAACACGACATGTTTAGGTGCAGCCATTCCAAAGTTAGCATTTAACGCGAGGTTATAATGCGCTTAAGAGTATATGGTCAGGCTGCACTACAAACAGCATCAGAGAAGGGTCTCCGAACGCTGCAGAGGGGCCCTGCTCATGCAGGGGCACCCTCTCACATAGGAACCATGCACTCTGCCTTCAGGATTGATAAGGCCTGCCTTAGGAGTGACTTATAGGTTTATATGTGTGTATGTATTTAGTGATATAGGTAACCTATATCACAGTAAGGGGTGCATGCACCACCTTACCCAGGCTGCAGTAGCAGACCTGTGGTGTCAGTTTGGATGGCCTTCCAGGGGTGGCATAATACATGCTGCAGCCCCTGGTAGGCCTCTGAGGTACCTATGCCCTTGGTACATAGTATACCATATACTAGGGACTTATAAGGGCACTCCAGATTCCAATCAGTGATGTGCCTAAGGCACATGGAAACCATTTTAGAGAGGAAGCAGCTAGGCTGGGGTTCTGATTAGCAGGGCCCCAGCCAGACTAATGTCGAAAAACAGTGAAGCATCAGCAAAAAGTGGGGGTACCCATGTGAAGCAGATCCTACTCTCCTACACAACCCCCCCAAACGTAGGGACATTAAACTAACCTTGCCCAGTTAAGTCTTCATGTTCTAAGTGGAAGTACCTAGAGAGTCCATCTGCATTGGCATGGTTACTCCCAGGTCTATGTTCCACTGTAAAGTCCATCCCCTGTAGGGAAATGGACCACCTAAGCAGTTTGGGGTTTTCACCCTTCATTTGTTTTAGCCATAAGAGGGGCTTATGGTCTGTCTGAACCAGGAAGTGTGTACCAAACAAGTATGGCCTCAACTTCTTCAGAGCCCAGACCACAGCAAAGGCCTCCTCTCTATGGCTGACCAACGTTTCTCTCTAGGGGTCAGCCTTCTGCTAATGAAAGCTACTGGCTGATCCTGACCTTCTTCATTCAATTGTGACAGTACAGCCCCTACCCCCAATTCAGATGCATCAGTTTGAACAATGAACTTCTTGGAGTAATCAGGACTCTGTAGAATGGGAGCAGTGCACATGGCCTGCTTCAGGTCATCAAATGCCTTTTGACAGCTAGCTGTCCACTGAACCTTTTTGGGCATTTTCTTAGAAGTTAAGTCATTCAGGGGTGTCACTATTGATCCATACCCCTTGACAAATCTCCTATAGTACCCAGTCAGGCCTAAGAAGGCTCTCACCTGAGTCTGGGTAGTTGGAGCAGTCCAGTCCATGATAGTCTGGATCTTGCTCTGCAAAGGTTGAACCTGGCCTCCACCCACAAGGTGGCCCAGGTACACAACCTGACTCTGCCCTATCTGGCACTTAGTGGCCTTGATAGTCAGGCCTGCCTTTTGCAGGGCCTGTAAAACATTCCTGAGGTGGACCAGGTGATCCTCCCAGGTGGAGCTAAAGACAGCAATATCATCTAGATATGCTGCACTATAGGCTTCCAGACCTGTGAGAACTGTATTCACCAACCTCTGGAAAGTGGCAGGTGCATTCTTCAGACCAAAGGGCATCACCACAAATTGATAATGCCCACTAGGGGTTGAGAATGCTGTTTTGGGCTTTGCAGTATCAGCTAGTCTGATCTGCCAGTAGCCAGCTGTCAAGTCAAATGTGCTGAGATATTTGGCTGAGGCCAAAGTATCTATGAGCTCATCTGCCCTTGGTATTGGATGGGCATCAGTCCTAGTGACTGCATTGAGACCCCTGTAGTCCACACAAAACCTCATCTCTCTTTTTCCACCACTGGTGTGAGGTTTTGGCACAAGGACCACTGGACTAGCCCAAGGGCTATCTGAGGGTTCAATAACTCCCAACTCCAACATTTTCTGGACTTCAGTCCTGATACAGTCCCTGACATGGTCAGGTTGCCTATAAATCTTATTTTTAATAGGCAGACTGTCCCCAGTGTCCACTTCATGAGTGCACCAGGTGGTCTGACTGGGTGTCAGTGAAAACATATGTCTAAACTGATTGAGCACCTGTCTACAATCAGTTTGTTGCTGGGTAGTGAGGCTGCCTGCCAAGGCTACACCATCTACTGACCCATCGTCAGGGTTCTGTGAGAGCAGGTCAGGGAGTGGGTCACTCTCTTCCTCCTGCCCTTCATCAGTAGCCATGAGCAAGCCCATGTCTGCCCTGTCCACATATGGTTTTAACCTGTTGACATGGAGAACCCTGTGGGGACTCCTGGGTGTTCCTAGGTCTACTAAGTAGGTAACCTCACCCTTCTGCTCAACAATAGTGTGGGGTCCACTCCATTTGTCTTGGAGAGCTGCTGGGGCCACTGGCTCCAACACCCACACCTTCTGTCCTGGCTGGTAAACAGTCAGAACAGCCTTTTGGTCATGCCAGGCCTTTTGAAGTTCCTGGCTAGCCTCAAGGTTTTTGGTTGCCTTTTTCATATACTCAGCCATCCGGGAGCGGAGACCAAGTACATAGTCCACTATGTCTTGCTTTGGGGGCTTGAGAGGTAACTCCCATCCTTCCTTCACCAAGCACAGTGGACCCCTCACAGGGTGGCCAAACAGAAGTTCAAAAGGGCTGTAACCAACCCCCTTCTGAGGCACCTCCCTATATGCAAATAAAAGGCAGGGCAAGAGTATGTCCCATCTTCGCCTAAGCTTTTCTGGGAGCCCTTTAATCATGCCCTTCAAGGTTTTGTTGAATCTCTCAACTAAACCATTGCATTGTGGGTGATAGGGTGTGGTGAACTTATAAGTCACTCCACACTCCTTCCACATTGCTTTTAAGTACCCAGACATGAAGTTAGCACCCCTGTCTGATACTACCTCCTTAGGAAAGCCCACTCTTGAGAAAATTCCCAGGAGGGCCCTTGCCACCACAGGTGCTGTAGTGGTCCTGAGGGGAATAGCTTCTGGGTACCTGGTGGCATGATCCACTACCACCAGGATAAACCTGTGCCCAGATGCTGTTTGGGGATCCATGGGACCAACAATGTCAATCCCTACCCTTTCAAAGGGCACCCCCACCACAGGTAGTGGTATCAGGGGGGCCTTTGTAGTGCCACCTGCCTTGCCACTGGCCTGGCAGGTTACACAGGAGCGACAAAACTCCTTGGTGTCTTCAGACATGTGGGGCCAGTGAAAGTGAGGGACAATTCTGTCCCAAGTCTTGTTCTGGCCCAGGTGACCTGCCAAGGGAATATCATGGGCTAGGGTCAATAGGAAGCCCCTGAACTTCAGAGGTATAACCAACCTCCTGGTAGCACCAGGCTTGGGGTCTCTACTCTCTGAGTACAGGAGTCCATCATCCCAATACACTGTATGGGGACCACTAGCTTTCCCAGCAGCCTCAGCAGCAGCTTGCTGTCTGAGGGGTTCAAGGGAGGGGCAGCTCTGCTGCTCCTGGCTCAGATCTGCCCTAGAAGGTCCCCCTGTCCCCAAGAACTCAACCTGGTCAGGTTCAAGTTCCTCTGGGACAGTTCCTTCTTCAGGACTGAGATCATCCCCCTCAAGGGACTGATCTTCCTCCTGAGCCAAGGGGGAAGGCACTGCCTTAACCCTACTACTCCTCCTCTTGGAAGGCACTTGGTCCATTCTTCCAGAATCCAAGGCCTGTTCAGTGCTAGACATTTTGGCTTGTGACCTGGTCACAGCAAACACATCTGCAGGGATCCCCAGCATTTCTGCATGGGTCCTGAGCTCCACTTCTGCCCAAGCAGAAGTCTCTAAGTCATTGCCAAGCAAGCATTCGACTGGTAGGTTTGCACTCACCACAACCTTCTTAAGGCCAGTTACCCCTCCCCAGGAGAAGTTAACAACTGCCAGAGTATGGTCTGTTCTGACATTGCTAGCATTGGTCACTTGGTACATCTCACCAAGTATAACTTGCCCAGGATTCACAAGGTCTTGTGTCACCATTGTGACACTTGCCCCTGTGTCCCTAAATGCCAAAGCCTCTCGTCCATTGATTAAAGGCTGTTGTCTGTACTTGCCCAGATTACTGGGACTCATAGAGGAGGGCACATCCATGCCTCCATCACAGACTAACACAGCCTGAGTCAGTTCTCTGACTAGGTCAGAGCCCAACTCAGTACCCAGGGTGAACCCTACTAAACCCTTGGCTGGAGCACTCCCACCAACTGTAACTGTACTAGGGGGAACAGGTGCCTTAGGGGCATTGGTGGGTGCTGGACTTGAGTCTTTGGACTTGGTGCAATCACTGGTCCAGTGGGTCTTTTGCTTACAGACCTTGCACCATGGTTTTCTTTGGCCTTTCCCTTTTGTAGACTGTGAATCCCCACCTGAAGAAGATTTTTGGGGGCCTGATGAAGACTTTTGATCTTTACCCTTCTCCCCACCCTTTTCAGAGTTCTTAGCATCTTGCTTCTTAGTGTCCCCACCTTGGTTCTGTACTTTCTGCTTCACCCTGGTTCTGACCCATTTGTCTGCCTTCTTTCCCAATTCTTGGGGAGAGGTCAGATCAGAGTCTACCAGGTATTGATGCAACAGCTGATTTTGACAGTTATTAAGAATCTGCTCCCTCATTATCAGATTGTACAATCCTGAGAAGTCACACACCTTACTGCCCATCAACCAGCCTTCCAGAGCCTTGGCAGAACAATCCACATAGTCTACCCAGTCTTGAGTCTGTGCTTTTTGGGTATCTCTGAACTTCAACCTGTACTGTTCAGTGGTTAGGCCAAACCCATCAATAAGAGCACTCTTCAAGACCTTGTAATTATCAGCATCCTCCTCTCTAACAGTGAGGAGCTTATCTCTACCTTTGTCTGCAAAGGAGAGCCACAAGATTGCTGCCCACTGCTCCTGAGGGACCTTCTGTACTTTACAGGCCCTCTCTAGAGCAGTTATCCACTTGTGGATGTCATCCCCATTCTGATAGGGAGGGACAATCTTGCTCAGGTTCCTATGGTCATAGGACCTTTCCCTATCTCTAGGGACATGGCTGCCACCATGGGACTCTAGTCCCAACTTTCTTTTCTCTCTAAAGAGATCTAGGGACTCCCTGTCTAAGGCTACTTGCTTCCTTCTGAGTTCAAGCTGAGCTTCCTCATATTGAATCAGCCTCTTTCTTCTCTCATGAGAGGATTCCCTCCTATGAGATGAGACAGAGCTCCCTATTGAGGTGCCAGAGTGGTTAGACTCCTGAGAAGGAGATCTAGACTTTCTGGGCACACTCATAATCCTTCCTGGGGGGACAAAGAGGGCATCATCCTGATCATCCTCTTCATCTTCCACAGGAGGGATTGGGTTATCCAGGTCAGGGTCATTGTCACCCTCCTGGCCAGTTTCAGAGGGGGGCTGGGGGTATTGGTACCCCTGGTCCCTTCCTCTTCTTCTGCCCCACCCTCAGCTCCTACCCCTTCAGTCCCCAAGGGCTTACTAAGGTCATAAGCCACCAACAACTCTTTAAGGTGTTGGGTGGTGGGACTTTGGCCTGTCCTTAATTTCCTCAAGTTACATAATGCTCTCAATTCCAAGAATGGGAGGGTATCATACTTGGAGGGAAGAAGCCCAGTGGCTTCTGGTAAGGATTCTCTAGATCCTACCTTTAAAGACATTACTAGTGTGGTGTGGTGTATGCACTACCTACTCTAGTGTGGCCTACTAAACTCTCTTGAGTTGTAGAAAGGGTGTGCTATCCCTTAACACACAACTCTAAGTTCAGTAGAACTTACTGTATTCTAAGCTTAAATTATATGTACCTTAGGTACCTTTAGTGGTTTTCAGTTGATCAATTCAATTGAGATTATCTGGTAAAACAATAGCAAGCTGGAATCCCACACGCTGCACACCAATGTGAGAAGTTGGCCTGGCATATGCTGTCCACTAATTATAGTGGGCACCTTGCACCAGTCCAAACAACCCCTTATTGGAGATAGGTTAAAGACAACCTTATTGAAAGCTATCCTAGTGGTAGCTATGGAGAGCAGCCTTCAGGCTAAGTCTTGAAGGAATGTAAAGCAGCTTGTTTTACCAGTCTATAATCTCTTGAGTGATCAAATGAAAGAGCACCACACCAGGTATATATTCAAAATATATGTATTTATTGCTAAACACACCCCTCTAGTCTCTTTATGAGGCTAGAGTTCGAAGTACATAAGTTATAAGTTATTTAAACACAGTAATAGCACAAATACACGTTTGGGCCCTAGGGGCGTACCAAACCATATACCAATAAAGTGGTATAAGAACCACGACTGAACTAGACACTAGGCCTAGAGCCTCTAGAAGTGCTTGGACCACAAGGAACCACCCAAGGTAGTGACACAGGGGACCCACGGGGGACGCGTGCAGTGTAAATACACAACCGCGATACGCCGTTAACTTCTATGGAGAAAGTCGCGATCAGGAAATTAAAGAAAAGGGACACTTAAAGGAGGACTTGGAGCAAACCCTTTGAGAACTAGGTCACTTCTGAAGAGTCTCTACCCACGGGAGCACCGGAGTACTCGTGTTACCTCACCCAGGGAAGCCGGGTGCATAGGTGCCTTTCGGGGTCGGGTTTCGTCGTCGATTTGAATGGCGATCTGCTGCAAAGTGCTGCTGGCGACCAAGTGGAAAGTGTCCGGGTGGATCCAAGAGTGGATCGGAGATCTGAAGAACCTGAAAGCAGAGGGGACAGAGTCTGGGTCACTAGCCAGTGACCAGGAAGGCGATGGACAGATGCCCACCGATGTCGAGTGCTTCAGGTGCGTTGACGGTCGTCTTGACTCTTCAGCCACGAGGTCCAGGAGGCGTTGTCGGCAACCAGGAGCAGGATTCGGGCTGGTACACAATGTTTGTCGAGTGCTGAGGTGTCGGCGACCAGATTGGACCCAACAAGCCTTGGCAACGGCAAGTCTTGGTGAAGATGAAGATCGTCGATGGTGCAGACCAGCAAGGTCTGGGGAACTCACCCAGTGAGGGTTAGTGAGGGCAGGCCTGGAGCAACCAGGATGCCCAAGAAGAAAAAGATTGGCCTTCGTGAAGGGCTACTAGCCAACGGGCTAGCGACCGCAAAGGAGCCTCAAGACATCGCACGTGGATCTGGCTCACAGGACACTCGTGGAGTGGAGGCCAGTGATCTTCGGTGCAGTTGGTGCTGGAGGCTAGAGCTACTCGGAGCCCAAAGCATGACTTTGTGGGAGACTCAGAAGAGGATGCACTTGCAAATGTGCTCGGTGTCCAGGGGTCACGGTCTCACGTTACCCACGATAGCTACGGGCCTCAGCTTTGCTGGGGACTCAGGGTAGCCTCGGGGAAGTCTGAGAATCCACCTCTGGTGATGCGAAGACTTCGGCGTCTGACGGGAGCTTCAGAAATGCAGACCAGACAGATGCATCTTTGGTGCCTGCCAAGCAGGGGAGTCACTCCTTGACCCCAAGGGAGATGCTTCTGTCCTCTAATCTTGAGTAGAGCGTCGAAGGTCCAGGATTCTGTTTCAGAGTTTCGTCCAGGGATAATCTAAAGTCCTAAGGACTGGGTTCCTATACTTATACCAAGTTTAGGGGTTGGACTACTCTGTGGCCCCACCTATGGGTGGGTCAGGGCAGAGGGGTGGCTACACCCCTTTCCCTTGGTCCAGTTCGCGCCAAAGCAGGGGCTGCAAGCCCCTGATCCGGTTTGAACTGGGGTATGCACAGGGACACCAAATGTGCCCCCAGTGCAGGACTTCAAAGCACCCGAAAGTGCTCCCGCCCAGCCCCAATACACATTATCCTGTCTGGGGAGGTGGTCACACCTCCCTGGGACAGGAAACCTATTGTCCAGGCCTCCCCTGCCGGAGTTTCGTCCAGCAGCAGGAGGCCAGACTCGTGTCTGTGGCAGCAGCATCCATTTTGTGATGCCAGGGCTTTAGAAAGAAGTTACCGGGCTAGCCAGAGTTAACATGTCTTTCCCTCTAGAAGGGTGGAATGCTACCCCCACCGCCAGAATTGGCGGGGGGTAGTATTCCAAGATGTTTGACACCAAACACGACATGTTTAGGTGCAGCCATTCCAAAGTTAGCATTTAACGCGAGGTTATAATGCGCTTAAGAGTATATGGTCAGGCTGCACTACAAACAGCATCAGAGAAGGGTCTCCGAACGCTGCAGAGGGGCCCTGCTCATGCAGGGGCACCCTCTCACATAGGAACCATGCACTCTGCCTTCAGGATTGATAAGGCCTGCCTTAGGAGTGACTTATAGGTTTATATGTGTGTATGTATTTAGTGATATAGGTAACCTATATCACAGTAAGGGGTGCATGCACCACCTTACCCAGGCTGCAGTAGCAGACCTGTGGTGTCAGTTTGGATGGCCTTCCAGGGGTGGCATAATACATGCTGCAGCCCCTGGTAGGCCTCTGAGGTACCTATGCCCTTGGTACATAGTATACCATATACTAGGGACTTATAAGGGCACTCCAGATTCCAATCAGTGATGTGCCTAAGGCACATGGAAACCATTTTAGAGAGGAAGCAGCTAGGCTGGGGTTCTGATTAGCAGGGCCCCAGCCAGACTAATGTCGAAAAACAGTGAAGCATCAGCAAAAAGTGGGGGTACCCATGTGAAGCAGATCCTACTCTCCTACACGGAGATCATATTTTAACCCATTGTTTACTATAAATAGGGAAATAAATTAGTGAGGGCCCAGTTCCTGAATTTTTCGTGCAAGCGAAGTTCTTTAATATACCTATTAAAGAGGAAAAGACAGAGGAAAAAAAGCTCCCTAAGACAAATAAAGGAAGATGGAGCATGGATACAGCTAAAAGAGGCAGCCTTAAAAAATGATTCCAAAAGGTATTGGGAAATAATTGCCGACTGCTGTGGCACTAGAGTGAAATCTCTCCCTATACCCATAAAAGAAGAGGAATGGAAACTTCACTTGCTAGAACTGTATTCTGCGAATCTTAATTCCTTTAGATTAACCACTGCGGCACCCGATCAGTCTAAAACCTTAGTATCCAATTATGTACATTCAATCAATGAAGTGGCCGGAGCTATTAAGAAAATTAGATCCTCAGGAGCAATGGGTCCTGATGAAATTCCCATGACGGTAATTAAAAAGGAGCCACTTTTGTGGGCTACTTATTTAGCTCCATTGTTTAATCTCTGCTACTCCCAGGGGAAGACACCACCATCTTGGTCTGGAAGCATTTTAATCCCTCTATACAAAAAGGGCCCCAGAACGCACCCAGGTAATTATCGGCAAATAGCCCTATTGGACGCCACGGGGAAAATATTTGCACGTAGTATCCTCGTTCATCTTACGGAATGGGTGACGGAGAAGAAAGTCCTCCCCATAGAACAAGCAGGTTTTAGAAAAAATCATTCCACTCTAGATAATATCTCTATGCTGAAACTAATTGAGGAAAAATACACAATCTTTCGTAACTCAAATATATACATGGCTTTCATAGACTTTTCAACAGCCTTCGATAAGGTAGATCGACCCCTATTATGGAGAAAATTGCAAAAAATGGGACTGCCCTCACCCCTGCTATCCTTAATTATTGCACTACATTCGCAAACATGGTGCCAGATACTAATGGGTGGAAATCAAGGTTTATCAAATGTAATCCCTACAGAAAATGGTTTGAAACAAGGCTGCTTGTTAGCACCGTTGCTAATTTCTTTATATATAGCAGATTTACCCGATTGCTTTGTTCAAGCTGATGGAGATGCCCCAAAGATAAGTGGCCGGCCTTTTTCATGTCTTTTATATGCAGATGATATAGTAGTAATGGACCTAACCCCTATTGGATTGAATAGAAAGCTGATATTACTACAAAAATATACAGTTGGCCAGTTTTTGAAAATAAATGTCTCTAAAAGTAAAATCTTAATTATGAAAAGTAACAAAAGTAGAAAATCATGTAACTTTAAGTGGCAAATTGGTCCTGAAATGCTGGAGGTGGTAGACTCATACCTTTATTTAGGGAAACTTTTAACAGGTAGTACGAAGAATAAACCTCATATTGAACATTGCATTTGTAAAGCTACATCTCAAGCCAATGGTTTGCGTATTTTTTACAGCACTATGGGCAGAAGACATTTTTTACATCTACTGATGGTTTTTAATGCAAAAATTCCTCCAACCCTGCTCTATGCGATTGAATCAATCCCTGTTAAGAATTGGAGTTTTTTAGATAGGATTGAAGGTCAGATACTACGTAAAATATGTAATTTTAACACGTTAGTTCCAAAGGCAGCAATTAGACTGGAATTTGGCTTGATAAGCTCCTATATCCAAGGTTTATCCAGGGTTTTACGTTGGGGATATCAGCAAAAAAATAGCGAGCCAGATTCATTAAGAGGTCTCATGTGTTATGAAATCTTCAATGTTAAGGCAGGTAATTACTCTTTTTATCGTGATTTCTCATTGGCACTAAAGATCTTTGGTGTACATGAAGAATCAGTGTTCACACTTCCACCATTAGGATTCAAATCTCTCTTAAAGACCTTAAGTGGCAAAATCAGCTTTGATAGAGATACTAAATTTTGCAATTCTAAAGAGAGATTAAAACTAATAGCCAAGACAAACTCACCGAGAATTGCACAAAAATACTTATTTTGGAATTTGGAACACGGAACTTGACGTTTGCTCACTTTATGTCGTATGAATCTTTTACCTCTAAACGATTTAACAGCAAACTGGTCCCAGAATTTGAAAAATGGAAAAACTTGTAATTTGTGTAAGCTGAGCATTCAGACCTTGGACCATGTCTTGTTTGTCTGTCCAGCACTGGCTTCGAGCCGTCATCGTTGGCTTCGACCGATGTTTTTACAAAATTGTGTAAAAAATGTAGCATCAGCCAGAGACTATCTCTTTTGTCCAAAAAATGAAGCAGTGTGTGTAAAACTTTTTAATTATTTTAAGGAGTTTATGTTTATATTTTAAATTTTTTACATATTCTTTTAATTGGATGGTTAACTTCCCTGTTTGTCATCTTCTTACGAAGTATTAGTATTTCGTCTTTAGTCAAATTGTATTTTGCACATTGATTGGCTGCTATTTACTGCTATGTTGCACAATAGGGATATGTTGCGTTCGTTTCCCACTATGTACTTGTTGTTAACTACAAAACCGAATTGAAGTGGGATTTTGGATCTATTTTGCACATGAACTGGCTGCTACTAAATTGCTTTTTTGCACAGGTTAGGATTTGTTTCGTTATTCCATTTTCATGTTGCTAATTCCAAATTGAACTTTTTAGCCGAAATTGATCTCTGGCCTTCTTTTTGCATATGAACTGGCTGCTACTTACTGCCCTTTGCACATTTTAGGATATGCTCTGTTATTCCTTTTTTCTTGCTGCTAATTTTAAATTGATCTTTTAGCTGAAGCTGAATTTTGAACTTTGTTTTGTACATGAACTGGCAGCTACTAAACGTCCTTTGTACATCCTAGGATATGCTCTGCTACTTTAATCCTTATGCTGCTAATTCTAAATGCTATTTTCTGTCAAAATGGCTCTGTGCTGCTGCTCAAATCATTGAAAAATCTTCTCCAAGCACTGAGGTTTTGTATATTATTTTTTAACTTAAATATACCTGCTATTGACCAATACGGTTCTACAGTAGAGGTCTAGGGCTCTGTTTCTGTCGTGTGCTAAATGGTTTTATTGTTGAACTTCTTAAGTATTTTGCGTACTGAGACAACTGACAATATTGACTGATGTTATTTAAAGGAATTTTAGCCTTGCTAACGCAGGTCTCTGAGAATTTTATTATGGCCCGTGGATTGAGTTCTGTTATGTTTTTATTACTTGTAATAATATGCATGTACTTTTATGTGGACCTCTTAGGAGTTCCAAATCTTTAATAAAATATTGAATTGAATTGAATGTTGTCTCAAAAAAAATCTTTTACTCCTCCGTATTGGATTTGATGACCCTTCACCGTCACTGGAATCTATATCTAACTGGATTGATTCATTTCTGGATGATTCCATTGATGCCTGATCTAGCAAATCCTTTTTCCGCAATATGTTGACCCTTTTGGCAAAGGTGAAGATTCTGCCCTGCTCATAATCCTCCTTGTTCCATAGAAATGTTGTTTGCGTTCTTTGTTTCACATCCTCTTCATGTTTTTTAATTCTACTATTAATGGCCTCTTTTAATTGTTTGTGTTCTTCGGCTAGTTCTAAAGTTTCCCATTCCTGTTCCAAACTTCGTAGTTGCTGTTGGATGACATGTAATTCTATCTCTGTATGTTTGATTAGAATAGCCACTAATCCCAGGGATGCGTTTAAGGTATATCCCCCATTCTTGGAGGAGTTCCCCACTGGTGCCATGGTGGCTCGGTATTAAAGAGATTGGCAAGCCCTGTGGTACTCTTTGCACCTCTATTTATTTTTCCAGGGTTCACACTTCTCACCATTTATTCATTTCTTATTGTGACAATTTTTCCCACTTCCTCAATTTGGTTTTTATGTCCACCAATTTCCCCTTCTGTGTTTCACTAATTTTAAGCTCTTTTTGTGTGAGAGCATTTGATTGAACCCAGAGAGTCAGGCTCCCATCGCTCTCCTCAGAACATACAGAGATCAGCTGCGGAGTCCTCTAGGGATCCTCTCTGAGCCCCACCCTCTTCAACATCAACATGGCTCCACTTGCAGCCATTGTCTGAAACCACAGACTCAACATCGTCTCCTATGTCGACGACACCCAGCTGATTCGCACCCTCACAGACGAACCTACATCCACTAAAAGCAACTTACTCAAACTCAACTCCAAAAAACCGAAGTCCTCATCCTGGGCTCGACTCTCTCCGCATGGGATGACTCCTGGTGACCAGCAGCACTTGGAACCCCCCCACACTCACCGACTATGCACGCAACCTCAGCATCCTTCTCAACTCCTCGCTGTCAATGAACCACCAAATCAACTCTGTATCATCCTCCTGCTTCCACATGCTCTGCCGGCTTTAGAAGATCTTCAAGTGGATCCCCACAGAGTCCAGGAGAATGGTCACCCTGGTGCTTGTCTGCAGCAAGCTCGATTACGGGAACACACTCTACTCCGGCAACACGCAAAAACACCAAAAGAAATTGCAGCGCATTCAGAACGCCTCTGCAGACTTGTCCTGGACATCCCCTACCGCAGCCACATCTCCAGTCACCTGCGAACCCTCCACTGGCTCTCAATCAACAAAAGAATCTCCTTCAAGCTCCTCATGCATGCCTACAAAGCACTCCACATCACCGGACCCTAATACCTCAACCACCGCCTCTCCTTCTACACACCGAACAGACATCTCCACTCCGCCCAAATGGCCCTGGCCACTATACTACAGATCCGCAAGACCTCGGCTGGAGGAAGATCCTTCTCCTACCTCGCTGCGAAGACCTGGAACTCCCTTCCTCTGCATCTCAGGCAATCACCATCACTGCCTCAATTCAGGAAGGACCTTCCAGACCTGGCTCTTCAAATGAACTGCAGAACCCCCTCCCCCACCCAGCGCCTTGAGACCCTTACTGGTGATTAGCCACGCTCTACAGGAACCCTGATAGATTGATTGATTGATCAAACAAAATTGCCTTTGCTGCACTGCATTTTGTTTCTCTTGAATCCATTCTTTGTCTATTTGTGATTCATCAATTATTTGCATTTATATCCACTCGTTCCAATTATGTTTTCACACAGTTCTTTTGCACAGAGCAATCCTGCCTCTAGCATGTTTAGGACCCTAACCACCAAGTGACATTTAAACATAAATCTTGCCTTTTTGGGTGTCAGCTCGGTTCCTCAGACGTTTGATTGGGGAAGGGCTGGGGATTGGTTCTTTCTCTGTTGTTTCTTGTCCTGGGTGGTGACAGCCTCCTCTGTGTTGTACAAAGCCTGTGATGTGGTCCACAGTGTGCTGGATGGTACGGTGCTCTTATAGGGGGTGCAGCTCAGATGGCGGTCAGTAGAGGAAATACCACCATCTAATGTATTGATATGCTTTGATAATATTCAAATATTTTAAAAATTTGCTTCATTTGTACTTACCTAATTCTGATATATTCTGAAATATCAGTAGAGTTAATTTACAGACATTTAAATTTTGTTGTGTGCTAGAAAAAAGGCTTTCCTTTCACAGCTAGATTGTCACATAAATTCTCTCAGTTTGAAGTCAGGAAAGAAAAATAAACACCAAGATCCCTTGGAAGACAGAGCCTGACATTTGACCTCTGTTTTTGAATGAAAACAAATGTGACAATATAGAAACAAGATTTAAAGGAATCTCGGAAGAATACAGTAAATATATTGTGCTCCACAGGAGGGGCAAACTCAAGCTAGATAGCCGAAATCAAAATAAGCCAGCAAATAGAATGCAAGCAACTGTGAGTTACAAACCTCAAAGCCAATGTGTGGAATGCTTTCCCATGGAAGTTTTCAGAATGCCCAAAAGAAGTCATTAGCAAATCAAACAGCTGTGCTGTCTGGTAGATTTGGACCTAAAAATGTTTATATTATAAAGTGAGAAATAGCACCTAAAAGCATTAAGCATCAACCACGGTTATGTTGTCACACTAGACCAGGTAAAAGTCAAATGTAAAGGAAGGCTGCGATGGAGTGTGTGTAATGTACAGGGACCAGGTTTGTCCCGGTGAAATGTTTTACCTTCTGACTTGGACTCTGGGATGGAAGTCAAAAATCCTCAGTGGGAAATGGCAGCAGGCTGTGGCAGAAGAGGGCTCCAAGTCATTGGATAGCTGCTGGGTAAGGTCTTGATGAAGCTGTTGACATTTGGCGTGAAAGTTCAGAGCCAGAGAAATTGGAATTTTCTGACCAGATAAGGTGCCTCGCCCGCTGAACACTTTTTATGCCTTTGCCTGGAGAAAGTTTCTTCCTTTGGACTTAGGCACTTTTTTGGAGCTCAGATTCTTCCTGGATGATGGCTCCAGGCTGTGGCCAAAGTGGATTACACAAGGTTGGACACCCTCTCTGTGAAGTCACATCGGATTGCATTTGGTGCTGCAGAAAAGAATGGAGCAGAAGAAACCTGAATCTTTAGCCAACTGGCGATGCACCTTCGTCACATTGGCTTTTCAGGTTAGCCCTGGTCCTCATCGATTCTCAGAGCAAAATATTGGCAAAAAGCTACGCACCAGGCTTCCGAAACCTTTAGGAGGAGTACACTTTGGTGCCAGCAAATGCTCCAAGACCTTGGAGAAGGCACTTGAGAATCAATACACAGTCCAGCAGAGGCCAGTAGCAGGGACCATAACAGGTACAGCTTGAATTGGTCAGCTGGGCAGTTACAGGAAAGGCATCAGGAAGCTTTTTTTGTCCCTGTAGCTCACACAAGGCATCAGCCAAATGACCCTTCGAGTCACTTGTGGGGTCCTGGGTTCAAAGTAAGCAGGTCTAGTCTTCCTTTAAGTTCTTCAGACAGCAGGGCAGTCCTTCTGATTCTTCACAGGTCCAGGAGTGTTATTTGGAGGGTACTGTGAATGCCACATTTATGCCAAGTGCCACCCTATGAGTGCAAGAAACTCCTGGGTCTTCACAACCAATTGGATAAAAGTTCCCATGGGTGACCCTACCCACAATTGCAGCACTTCCTGTGTGTTCTACTATAGGCCATCCCACAGTACCTGGTGGACTCAGATCTGACCTCTCCCCAAGAATTGGGAAAGAAGGCAGACAAGTGGGTCAGAACCAGGGTGAGGCAGAAAACCCAGAACCAAGGGGGTGACACAAAGAAGCAGGATTCTAAGGCCTCTGAGAAAGGTGGGGATACGTCAAAAGACCATAAGTCTTCACAAGGGCCCCAAAAATCTGCATCTGGTGGAGAGTCACAATCCAACAAGGGAAAAGGCCAAAAGAAGCCCTGGTGCAAATTCTGTAAACAGAAAGGGCACTGGACTTCTGATTGTAACAAGTCCAAAGACCAAACCACCACCACTCCTGCCCCTAAGGCAACTGTTCCCCCTAGTTCAGCTACTGGTGGAGGTGGTACTCAGAATAAGGGTGTAGTAGGGTTGACCCTGGGTTCTGAAGTGGACTCTGGCCTAGTCAGAGTACCCACTCCGGCAATGCTGATTTGTTATGGAGACATGGACATGTCCTTCCTGGTAAGCCCCAGTAATCTGGGCAAATACAAACAGCAGCCTGTAATAAATGGCAAACAGGCTTTGGCATTTAGGGACACAGGTGCTAGTGTCACCATGGTGGCAGAGGATCTTGTGGACCCTGGACAGATCATCCTGGGCGAAATGTACCAGGTGACCAATGCAAGCAATGTCAGGACCAACCATAGTCTGGCAGTTGTGAATTTCTCCTGGGGAGGGGTAACTGGCCTCAAGAAGGTTGTAGTCAGTGCAGACCTCCCTGTAGAATGTCTATTGGGCAATGATCTAGAAACTTCAGCCTGGTCTGAAGTAGAGTTATGGACTCATGCTAAGGTGTTAGGCATCCCTGCAGAGGTATTTGCTGTGACCAGGTCACAGGCCAAATGCATGACACTGAACCAGCTCTGAATCCTGAAACTATGGACCAGATGCTTGACAAGAGGAGGAGCAGTAGGGTTAAGGCAGTGCCTTCCCCTCTGTCTCAGATCATTGATTCCCCTCTTAAGGGAGGAGGAGCAGACCCTGAAGAAGGAACTGCCCCAGAGGAACTTGAGCCTGATCAGGTTGAGTTCTTGGGGGCAGGGGGCCCTTCTAGGGAGGATCTGAGTAAGGAGCAACAGTGCTGCCCCTCTCTTGAACCCCTCAGACAGCAGGCTGCTGCTGAGGCTGCTGGGAGTGCTAGTGGGTCCCATAAAGTTTATTGGGATGAGGGACTCCTATATTCTGAGGGTAGAGACCCAGCCCCTGGAGCCACCAGGAGGTTGGTAATACCTCAGAAGTTTAGGGGTTCCTCTTGACCCTAGCACATGACATCCCTTTAGCAGGTCACTTGGGCCAAAACAAGACCTGGGACAGGCTTGTTCCACATTTTCATTGGCCACATATGTCAGAGGACACAAAGGAGTTTTGTCGCTCCTGTGTCACATGCCAAGCCAGTGGCAAGGCAGGTGGCACCACAAAGGCCCCCCTGATACCACTGCCTGTGGTGGGGGTCCCCTTTGAAAGGGTAGGGATTGACATTGTTGGTCCCCTTGACCCTCAAACTGCATCTGGGCACAGATTTATCCTGGTGGTAGTGGATCATGCCACCAGGTACCCAGAGGCAATTCCCCTGAGGACCACCACAGCCCCTGTGGTTGCAAGAGCCCTCATTGGAGTTTTCTCCAGAGTGGGTTTCCCAAAGGAGGTCATCTCTGACAGAGATACAAACTTCATGTCAGGATATTTGAAAGAAATGTGGAAGGAGTGTGGTGTAACTTATAAATTCACCACCCCTATCACCCACAATGCAATGGGTTGGTTGAACGTTTCAACAAAACCCTGAAGGGAATGATTAAAGGACTCCCAGAGAAGCTTAGGCGGAAATGGGACCTTCTTCTTCCCTGCCTGTTGTTTGCATACAGAGAGGTTCCACAGAAGGGGGTTGGTTACAGCCCATTTGAGCTTCTGTTTGGGCATCCTGTAAGAGGTCCATTATGTTTGGTAAAAGAGGGCTGGGAGTTACCTCTCAAGCCCCCCAAACAAGATGTGATGGACTATGTACTTGGTCTCCGCTCCAGGATGGCCGAATACATGAAAAAGGCAACCAAAACCTGGAGGCCAGCCAAGAATTACAAAAAGCTTGGCATGACCAAAAGGCTGTGCTGACTGTGTCCCAGCCAGGACAGAAAGTGTGGGTGTTGGAGCCTGTGGCCCCAGCAGCCCTCCAAGACAAGTGGAGTGGCCCCCATACCATTGTTGAGCAAAAGGGAGAAGTCACCTATCTGGTGAATCTTGGAAATCCCAGGAGCCCCCTGAGGGTACTCCATGTCAACAGATTAAAGCCATATGTTGTCAGGGCTGACATGGGCTTGCTCATGGCAACTGATGAGGACCAGGAGGAGGAGAGTGACCCTCTCCCTGACCTGCTCTCACAGAACCCTGATGATGGGTCAGTAGATGGTGTTGCTTTGGCAAGCAGCCTCACTGACCATCAGCAAACTGAGTGCAGACAGGTTCTGCAACAGTACAGACATATGTTTAGCCTGACCCCTAGTCAGACTACCTGGTGCACCCATGAGGTGGACACTGGAGACAGTCTGCATGTCAAGAGTAAAATCTACAGGCAACCTGACCATGTCAGGGACTGTATCAGGACTGAAGTCCAGAAAATGTTGGAGTTAGGTGTGATTGAGCCTTCAGATAGCCCTTGGGCTAGCCCAGTAGTCCTAGTGCCCAAGCCTCATACCCAGGGTGGTAAGAAAGAAATGAGGTTTTGTGTAGACTACAGAGGCCTCAATGCAGTCACCAGGACTGATGCCTATCCCATACCAAGGGCAGATGAGCTGATTGATACTTTGGCCTCAGCCAAGTATCTAAGTACATTTGACCTAACAGCTGGCTACTGGCAGATCAGGTTAGCTGATGATGCAAAAGCCAAAACAGCATTTTCGACCCCTGGTGGGCACTACCACTTTGTGGTGATGCCCTTTGGATTGAAAAATGCACCTGCCACTTTTCAGAGGTTGGTGAATAAAGTTCTGGCAGGGATGGAAACTTATTGCTCAGCTTATCTAGATGATATTGCTGTCTTTAGTTCCTCCTGGCAGGATCACCTGGTCCACCTCAGAAATGTTTTGGAGACTCTGCAGAAAGCAGGCCTCACTATCAAGGCCACTAAGTGCCAGATAGGGCAGAGTCAGGTTGTGTACCTGGGCCACCTTGTGGGTGGAGGCCAGGTTCAGCCTTTACAGAGTAAAATCCAAACCATAATGGAATAGGTTGCTCCTACCACCCAGACACAGGTGAGAGCCTTCTTAGGCCTGACTGGGTACTATAGGAGGTTTGTCAAGGGATATGGATCTATAGTGACCCCCTTGAATGATCTGACCTCAAAGAAAATGCCAAAAAGGTTCAGTGGACAGCTAGCTGTCAGAAGGCATTTGAAGACCTAAAGCAGGCCATGTGCACTGCCCCCATCTTACAGAGTCCAGACTACACCAAAAAGTTCATTGTCCAAACAGATGCTTCTGAGCTGGGTGTGGGAGCTGTACTGTCTCAACTGAATGATGAAGGTCAAGACCAGCCAGTAGCTTTTATTAGCAGAAGGCTGACCCCTAGAGAGAAACGTTGGTCAGCTATAGAGAGGGAGGCCTTTGCTGTGGTGTGGGCCCTGAAGAAGCTGAGGCCATACTTGTTTGGCACTCACTTCATAGTTCAGACTGACCACAAGCCCCTCCTATGGCTTAAACAGATGAAAGGTGAAAACCCAAAACTTTTGAGGTGGTCCATTTCCCTACAGGGGATGGACTATACAGTGGAACATAGGCCTGGGACCCAACATGCCAATGCAGATGGACTCTCAAGGTATTTCCACTTAGAGCATGAAGACTCAACTGGTCAAGGTTAGCTTAGTGTCCCTGCGTTTGGGGGGGTTGTGTAGGAGAGTAGGATCTGCCTCTTATGTTGCCCCCACTTTTTTCTGATGTTTACACTGGTTTCTGGCTATAGTCAGGCTGGGACCCTGCCAATCAGGGCCCCAGCCTCTCTGTTCTCTCTAAACGACTTGGAGTGCACTCTAGGTGCACTAGTGATTGGATACTGTGGTACCTTATGAGTCCCTAGTATATGGTACCTTAGGTGCCAAGGGCATAGGTACTTCACAGGCCTACCAGGGGCTGAAGCATGTATTATGCCACCCCTGGGAAGCAGACTAAATCTGACACCACAGGCCTGCTACTGCAGCCTGGGTAAGGTGGTGCATGCACCCCTTACTGTGATATAGGCTACCTATATCACTACCTAGATACACACATATAAACCTATAAGTCACTCCTATGGCAGGCCTTATCAATCCTGAAGGCAGAGTGCTTGGTTCCTATGTGAGGGGGTGCCCCTGCATGAGCAGTGCCCCTCTGCAGCATTCGGAGACCCTTCTCTGATGCTGTTTGTAGTGCAGCCTGACCATATACTCTTAAGCGCATTATAACCTCGCGTTAAATGCTAACTTTGGGATGGCTGCACGGAAACATGTCGTGTTAGGTGTCAAACATCTTGGAATACTACCCCCCCGCCAGTTCTGGCGGCGGGGGTAGCATTCCACCCTTCTAGAGGGATAGACATGTACCTACTGTGGAAACGCGGTAGAATCCTGAAGAGCCCTGGCATCACAAAATGGATGCCACCAGTCACAGACACTGGGCTGCCCTCCTGCTGATGACCGAAACTCGCAGTGGAGGAAGCCCAACAATAGGTATCCTGTCACAGGAGGGTGTGACCACCTTCCAGACAGGGTTTAGTGTATTGGGGCTGGGTGGGTGCACTCCTAGAGTGCTTTGAAGTCCTGCACTGGGGGAGCAGAAGGCTCCTCTGTGCATATGCCAGTTCAAACCAGCTCAGGGGCTACCTGCCCCTGCTCTGGCGCGAAACTGGACAAAGGGAAGTGGGTGTAGCCACCCACTCCCCTGACCCTCCCATAGGTGGGGTCATAGAGCTAGTCCCTCCCTTTCTTTTAGTATAAGAGGGGGAACCTGTGCATTGCAAACTAGATAACCCTGGACGATGCTCTGAAGAAGAATCCTGGACCTTCGACGTTCCACTACCTCTGGAAGACTGAAGAATCTCCCTTGGAGTCAAGGAGTGACTCCCCTGCTTGGCAGGCACCAAAAACTACACCAATGGTCACAAACTACACCACTCCCTCTGGAGCCCGAGGTCCCTGCAGCCCAAGTCAAGGATTTCCTGACTTCTCAAAGACCATCGTGAGTCCCCAGCGAAGCTGAGGCCAGTGGACCCCACGAGTGACGAGGAACCGCAGTCCCTGGGTATCGTGCACTATTGTCAAGTGTAACCCCTTCACGACATTCTACGAACTTGTACTTTGCACCACATGTGGTCCCAGCCTCAAGCAAGAATCCCTCCGAAGATCAGAGGCCTACCCCATCCCGAGTGACCGTGGGCCCCTGTTGAAGGAATCCCCCGAGGCGTCTTCACGATCCCTTGCCAGCCGGCTTGTGGGTCCTCAGAAGACTTTTCTAAAGAACCAAAGGGCTCCCCTGGTTGCTCCAGGCCTGCCCTGACTTACCCTTGCTGGGTGAGTTCCCCAGACCTTGCTGGTCTGCACCATTGACTTTTTACGCTTTCCACAAGACTTGCTGCTACCAAGGCTTGTTGGCTCCAATCGGGTTGCTGACACCGCAGTCCGCTGCAAACTTCGTGGTACACACCGAATCCAGCTCCTGGTCATCATCGACGCCTCTTGGACCTCATGGCCGAAGAGTCAAGACACCCGGGAACGACCTGAATCTGTCGATGACGGTGGGCATTCATCTTCCTTGCCCCGGGTAACTGCCCAGTGACTTTGAACACTGTCCCCTCTGCTTTCAGGTCTTCCTTCTTCCGAATCCAGGCTTGGATTCCACCGGACACTTCTTCGGACTTCACAAGCAGCAAGTCTTCATTGGCTCCCATTGAAAACGACGCCGCGACCCGACACCAAAGGACACCTATGCACCCGGCTTCCCTTGGTGAGGTAACTCCAGCACTACGGTGCTCCTGTAGGTGTTGGCCCTAGAACTACTTACCCTGTAAGTGACTTGCTTGTAGCTACTCCCGAAGTGCCCTTAACCTCTTAATTTCTAACTGCGACTTGCCCCATTGAAGTCTACGGCGATCCGCGCCTGTGTTCACGCACTGCACGCGTCTCCCGTGGGTCCTTTACTTACCTGCCTTGGGTGGTTTCGTGAGGCCCCAACACTTCTGAAGGCCCTGGGCCTTGTCTCTTTGCAAGTCGTTGTTCTTAAGTCTCTTTCTTAGTATATGGTCTGGTACGCCCCTAGGGCCCCAGCCATATTGTACTTAATTTATTGTGAAACGTTGATTTGTGCATATGTTCCTGACTTCTAATCTCATAAAGAGATTAGTAGAGAGTTGTTTAGTAATAAATACATATATATTTGATATATATACCTGTGTGGTGTCTTTTCATTTGGTGATTCAAGAGATTGTGTGGTAAAACAAGCTGCTTTACATTCCTCCAAGACTTAGCCTGAAGGCTGCTCTCCACAGCTACCACTAGGATAGCTTTCTATAAAGGTTGTCTTAAACCTACCTACCATAAGAGTCGAATTGTACTGGTGCAAGGTGTCCACTTTAATTAGTGAACAGCATATACCAGGCCAACTTCTCACACAGACCCTTTCTTCTTCTGGTCAGAGCTCCCTGTGTGCACCCAGGGGTGTGGCTATGATAATGGGCAAATCCTTCCTTGGGGTCACTCTAAACCAGCTCTAGGGCAGCCTTTTCCCCCTCCTCTGGGGGTTTGGAGCCAAGCCAACTAGAAAGACAAAGGAAGGCAGGCCTACGTGTGGGCTACATCTGCCAGTGACAGTAGCCATCCTTTGAAGACAGGAAGGGCCAAGGCACAACTCCCCAGGGCATCCAGCTAAAGGAAGAAAAATACCTCTCCACACCCAAGCCTTTTGTCCACTGTCTAGGAGCAATCCATATCTCACCACAGAGGAGTCATCCACCAGTCAGGTTTCACTGGACTCTGGAAGTTAGGCGCATTTGGCTTAGGCAGGAAAAAGACAGCTTTCTAAAAGTGTTGTTTTCAAAATAGTAATATAAACTCGAACTTTACCATTAAGTTGGATTTTAAATTACTATTAAAATAGGTGCTTGAATCATTTTTCTACTTGCTCTAAAACATAAACTAAGCATTATGAGGTGTTATAATGTAACCCCGTGTTTCCCTGATGCAGAGCCAACCTTGCTACAGTAACAAGCAACTTTGGAGGTTTTTCAATGTCAGGACATGTAAAACTTTAAACATACACTTCCTATGTTTTAAATACCATGCACCCTTCCCTATGGGCATTTAGGGCCTACCTTAGAAGTGACATTAAGGGGCCGATTCCGATTCAGGCCGGAAATCTCTCCGACCGAGCCGGACCCGGAGAGATTACCGACCGAATCGGACCCTAGCAGCCCGACCGAACGAGTACGATGCGCACGTATGCTATCGGACTCGATTCGGTCGGACTCCCATTGAAGTCAATGGGAGCCTGTCGTACAACTCGTACGCGGGCTCCCATTGACTCAATGGGTGCAAGGCGAACAAGGGCGCCCCCTACAGCGCGTACGCGGCAAAGCGACTCGCGCCGTACACGCACAGGTAGGGGGGACCCATGGGTCCCCCCTGTGAGCGACTCGCACGGCTACGCGTACAGGAGGGTCCGACACGGACCCCCAAAGTGCGGCTCCGACTGCTTCTTCGAGCCGGACGGCGCCAGTCGGTCGGACTGCTCGCGGCGCGCATCGTACTTGCCCGGCCGGGGAACGTCTCCATTGCGCGGTGGGAGGCGCATCCGTGCGAGTCGGTCGGTGCGGTTGGGACGGGCGTACGAGTCGGTCGGAGAATTCGCACGCGCTCGCATCGTACTCGTTCGCCCGGACGCACGTACGAATAGGTCGGGAAAAAGGGCTCCGAATCGGATTCGGTTCAGCCGAATCCGATTCGGTGCCCTACCGGCCGAGATCGGAATCGACCCCTAAGTATTAAAATGGAAGGTTTAGGCCAGGCAAAAGGATTATTATTATGCCTGGTGAAATAGCAGTTTAAAACTTACAGCGCAGGTTGCCGTGGCAGACCTACAGACATGTTTTACAGTGCTACTTTAGCAGGTGGGACTATATAATTTTTCATTTATAATCTTCTAAAGTAGGTATATTTGACAAATAATTCACAGATATAGCAAAATACATGCATACAGCCATAGACAGCACATAGTTCAAACTCCTTGTAGGCTACATACTGTATTTATTTATTTATATGTGAATTGTGGGTTTGGGTCCAACACCCATTTGGCTTGAAAACTTTAGCTTATGGCCGTACTATCTAGTGGAAAGATAACTGGGTGAAGTATGTGTTGCATGCTAGATTTTATTACACAATGATGCAGTGAATTGTTAATTAGGGAAAAGTAGTAACCTTGTTAGAGTGAAGAGAGTGTGTAAAGGTTCAAAATGATGTGGAATGATAAGAGAAAGAGAATGATGAGAGAACGAGATGGGATCACCAACACCCCTTCATAACAAATTTCAACAAATGAACTGAGAGATGCGGTTTGATGGGATTAAGAATCACTATGTACAGTAATTAGTAGTCCAGCTTCTCTTTCTTAGGATATTCTTTGCTGGGACTTCAGATGAATGAGAAGGTGAGATGCTTTTTGAGCCTCTATGTGGTGTCTGTCATTCGCTCAAACCATGGGGATATGGATTGTGTGTGTGTGTGCGTGTATGCGAGCGTGCGCACGCACGCACGTGTGCGTTTGCGTGCATGTGTGTGTGTGTGTGGGGGAGTCTTAAAATAACTACAAAGTCCTCTTTTCATGGGAGGCTTGCAAGTACTAGCAACTGTCGGTCAGAGGCTTCAACTTCCCTTCAGTCTTGTGTGCAGCATTGAAATGGTGCACAGACAAAATATCGATTTTTAAATATCGACCTACATTAATATCGAGTTTTAAATATCATAGGGACAGAATATCGACATCAAGAATATCGGTGACCAGAATATCGACCTGAAGGTAAGAAATTAAGTTTTTGTTAATATCGAAGTTATTAATATCGATAGTAAAAACATTGATGTTAATAATATCGATGTTTATGTTAGTGTTATGTATTTTAGTATGTATTTTATATGTATGTGTTCCACATGTTTTGTTATGTTTTGTAATATTTTTTTAAATATATGTATTAATTGTTTAGAAGTTAGTAATTTTTTTTAAAGTAAATTTTGCATTTTAGTACCGTAGCGGGTTGTGGGTTTATAGGGGCATAGGGTGGGAAGAAATTTAATTATAGTAAATTAATTCATTATTTTTTGAAATTATTATTTATTTTTAATTACATTTTGCATTTTAGTTCTGTAGCGGGTTGTGGGTTTATAGGGGAATAGTGTGGGAAGTAACTTAATTGTAATTAAGTAATTATTAATTTTTATTTGTTATTGATATTTAATTTATTGTTAATTAATTATTAATTGGTAATTAATTTTTATTAATTGATTAATTGATAATTATATTAATTGTATACATTTTTTATTGGAGCGGGTTGTGGGTTTATAGGGGAATAGGGTGGGAAGTAAATTAATTATGATAAAGTAATTAATAATTTTTATTTTTGGTATTGATAATTAATTTATTGTTTACTAATTATTAATTGGTAACTAATTGTTATTAATTAATTAATTGATAAATATATGAATTGTGTTAATTTAGTTTAGGAGCGGGTTGTGTGTTTATAGGGGAATAGGGTGGGAAGTAATTTTATATAATTAAAAGGCCCATTACGATACCCGGCGTAAAAAAATCCGCCAGGCATGAAAGCGGCAAAAATCCGCCCGCACACACCGTCTGAACACCGACCACGCCATTACGATTACACAAACCGAAAACCGCCATCGGCGGAAAAACCACACAAGATACCGCCCGCCCTTGTCCGAGTCGGAGTCAAACCGCCCGCCACGGACGGAAACACGCACGACAACACAAAACCGCCCGCCCTCACGGCCGACACACCGCACGTGAAATTATGATCGCACCGCCATGAGCGCGGGTAAACCACAAATATACCGCCCGCCAGCGCAAACAACGCCGATGAGAATTGACACGGCAGAAGCCATGGCGCCCACGTCCCTGCACAGAAACCATCCGCTGACAAAAACAATCGCACACAACATGGCCAACAAGTCCACACAGCAAGGCACGCACAAATACACAAGCACAGTACACATCCCGAAAACACCCCCTGGACAAACAAAAAATACAAAGGCCAGAACACCAGACACAACACACCTGAAAACAACAGACCATGAGGACACACCCACATAGGTAAGTACAAAAGCAGCACTCCCACAGACCACAACCCCTTGCAACATTGCAAACTAGAGAGGAGAGGAGAGGACACAGTGACACAGCAAGGACAGCAGCACACCACAGAAACGCACACATCACAACCACCACCACCACCACCACCACCACCAAACACCGGCACCACAAACCCCCTGCACATTACACAACACACACCGCACCAGCACCACAAACACCATGGCACCACAAAGAATGCCCAAGTTCACGCCCATTGAGCTGACGGTCATGGTCGACGAGATTATCAAGGAGCACCCACAAATCTATGGGAACCTGGTCCAGCACACACCACTAGCCACCAGAAACAGAATGTGGAACCGGATCGTAGACCAGGTCAATGCAGTCGGGACCCTGCCCAGGAACAGAGTTGAAATCAACAAACGGTGGAATGACGTCAAGAGCCTGGTCAAGAAGAAGGAGAGCAAGAACAGAGAGCTGGCTGCCGTCACTGGCGGAGGGAATCCCGCGCTCTTCAAGACCTTCAAAGCGTGGGAGGAGAAGGTGCGCGTCATTATACATCCGGAGATCCTCGCCGGATTAGCAGGGGGAGTGGAGGCTGGTAAGTACAAACTAATGTATACCAGCACACCGCTATGTACTCACATGCACTACCACCATGCCACAGCTCCCAGGGACAAACACCCCCATGTCCAGCACACAATACACAACACATCACACACACATGCAACAGACACCACCACACACAGCCCAAACCTAACAACTGTAAGATACGTGGGGGCATGTGTACACTCAGCCAGCCACGTAACCACCAACAGGTCCCCAAGTATGCCAGAAGCGCCACAACGAGCACCCACCACACCCATGTGTCCGCCATAGCTGCACTAACCGACAAGTAACAGGTAAGTGGCAGGAACACAAAGTGCAGTGGGTGGGAGGGTGGACAGCTCAAGTACAACACACACCAGGCCCCTAGTCCCGCAGCACAGCAAGGAGGAGCATCCCCCACACCCCACACCCACGTGTCAGCCACCGCAGTGCACACCGACAGCCAAAAGGTAGACATCACGGTCCACAACAATCGGTGTCAGTGGGTGTCCAGCCATCACCACGACCCACAACACCGCCCCCACCCCCACAGACCTGCAACATGGAGCACCCCCGCTTAGAACCATGTGGCATCCAGTACAGTGCACGCACGAACAACCTGCAGGTGGGAAACTGGACAGGGCTGGATTACTGGAGGCATGAGGACCGTAACACGACCAACACATGGGACATGTTACGTAGCAGACGAACACGCAGCACCGCCCACTGTCACGAACAAGTGAACAATGTGCACACGGACATGAACCACAGACTCACACCCCACATGACCCATCACAGACACAGCAACACCCAAGGAGCCACGTCTGCATGCACAAGCCACACTGAATATAGTACCACACGGCAGCCACTGTGCAACCCATCACACACAACCGAAACACCATTGAAGTCCTGTCCATGTAGCCCCTACTGCCTGTCAACCACACACCCCACAACTACGCCTATGTAAGACAAACAACACTAGACGCAACAGAGCGGAACAACATAAATGCACACGAACACCACTGAACCCATCAAACACACAGACACACCATGCACATACAACATACCATCCATCCCATCCGTCAGCCCCAGTCTCATGAAAGGCATGTCATCCGCACAGCTGCCACACATACAGCAGTCACGCTAAGATACATGCCCATGACCAACCATGTGCCAGAAGTCAATGAAGCGCACGCCACACTGTGAGCAACAACACACAACATGGGCCACACCCCCCGAGCACTGCAGTGATGCACATGGCACAGGGCAGCACTCACACCAAGGAGATGGGACAACTGCAATACGTCGGGTGGCACACAACCATCACACACTCATAACGATGCGTCCAATGCCATGTCCAGTAATCACAACAGACAGCAAATATGCAGGGTATGTCAGGCATGCACACACCTCAGACCATGCACTGTCATGCTGCCACAACACATGTCACGTTCGGCACCCATGGCTCACAGCATGTAGCCCAAAAGCATATTCCATCCCAAATGCGTTTCTGGGGCATGACCCCCATGTTGCCATATGCGTTCCTAAGCGTTCCATTTGCACCCCAAAAGCATATTCCATCCCAAATGCGTTCCTGGGGCATGACCCCCATGTTGCCAAATGCGTTCCTAAGCTTTCCATATGCACCCCAAAAGCAAAGTACAAACCAGACCCAGGATGGGCCTGGAGCCCGCATACACCAGAGTCACAATAAGTAGGAGCACAGCAACACACCCATCGGCATAGCCAATCCGTCCCATGCCACATGTGCACAGCACACAGTCCCATTGCCAAGCACACACAACAACAGATTGTACAGCTACACACCCGCCTCCGGGACACACGTGCACGAGAGTGCACGAACGGAGAATGTCAGACAACCAATACAGACTTCGCCAGGTGCAACACAATAACAAATCTCATTCTCTCCACAGGTGACGAACTGCTGGATGCTGGGGATGGAGACAGCAGCCAGCACAGCCAGCCTACAAGCCCCCAACGAGGACACACGGATGTGGAGGATCTGTCCTCCTCTTCGGACACGGACCACCAAGCAGGCCCATCTAGTGTGGCAGGGCCCAGCCGCTCCCCAGGACCCCTCCTACCCACCAACCCATCATCCAGGGCTGCTGAACATTCCCAGCCCCCTGCTGCCACTGTCGTTGCGGCCACACCCACGGTCATTGCGGCCACACCCACGGGCATTGCGGCCACACCCACGGGCATTGCGGCCACACCCACGGTCATTGCGGCCACACCCACGGTCATTGCGGCCACTACCACTGCCGCAACCGCCACCACGTCTTCGCTGGCCCCAGCCCCAGCGCAGGTGGTGGCCCGGACGACTGGATCCACCCTGGGAGCCAGGGCGAGGACCGTGGTGAGCAATGTGGCTAGTGGGCAGGGCCGGTGGCAGCAGGACTGGTAGGAGGAGCAGGGTCAGGGAAACGCCAGCCTCCCCTGGGAGCCATGCCCTGCCTCAAATGGCCAGAGTCCTTGGGGCCTATGAAGAGGCCCAAGGACAATGGGCCAGGTCAGCTACAGACACGCGTGAGGTGCTGGGGGTGCTGAGGTCCATGGACGCCCGTATGGGCCAACTAGTGGACCTCATGGGCCAGCTGGTGGTGGCGGTGAGGTCACAGCCAGGGACAGCAGCTCCCCTCCGCCACCACCTGCCGGGGCGCAGGGTCGAGCAGCAGTGTCCAGTTCCCCTGTGTCCACAGCCAGTGAGCACACCTCAACCAACAGCATGTCGCAAGCAGGCACCCCCCCTCGCAAACGTGGAAGGGGCCGTCCGAAGTGGAAACAGATCTCCCGGGAGGACTTCGCACGCTCCAGACGCAAGTGAGGCAGCCAGCCAGCCTTCCTTGACCACCCACTGCATTGACTTGGACTACGATCCCACTCCACACAGCCATCTGGATGGCATGTGTGTGTTGGACTATGGACATAGAACCAGTGGGTACACCCTAAGCATCACGCAGCCATGACCGACAGCTCATTGTCACTGCACGCACCACTTTTGTCATCACCTTACACACAATCACATGTCACAGTTTGAAATAAATGCACCTCTTCCACAAACTGCTGTCTGTGCCCTGTGTTTTAATTGTACGGAATACAACGGCCACCTTGAGCGGAACGGCACCTGATGCGTGGCATGGCAATGGAACCGGAGGACCTGTAGGGACCTAGGGGTGGGAGACAGAACAGGAGCACATTCAATGAGTGTGTCACACACCCATCACACAGTACATGTCAACAACTACAAGCAATGTACACACATCGCACAGAGCAATAGGGCACAATGCCACAGCCACCATCAGTGGCATACTAACCTGGGCATGGAGCGTTGACACACAGCACGCAGTGAACAAAAGGCCACCCTGACACAGCACACACACACCTGCACAAATACAGACACATCAGCCGTCGTACATGGACACTCACCGTCAAGTGAAGTAGCGGGCGATGAGCTGCTGGCGCACATTCCCAGCTTCCTCCTCTCCGCTGTCCTCCTCACTCGAGCTGTCCTGGTCTGCGGGCTGGGGCCCTGGTTGATCTCCGTCATCCACAATGAGGGGGATCTGCTTCCGAATGGCCAGATTGTGCAGCATGCAGCACGCCACCACTATCTGGCACACCTTCTGTGGGGAGTACGCCAGCGCACCCTCGGTGCGGTCCAGGCACCTGAACCTGGACTTGAGGAGGCCAAAGGTACGCTCGACCACACGTCTGGTCCTCCCATGTGCCTCATTGTAGCGATCGTCTGCTGGGGTGCGAGGATTCCTCAATGGACTGAGCAGCCATGCCCCATTCGGGTACGCAGAGTCACCTGGGTGTGAGGGACACAGAGAACCGTTGCTATTCCAACTGGACAGGGGACAGCATCGCACAACCAGCACGCTACACCACTCCACATACTCACCGACAATACAGCCACGATCCTGTTGCAGATTGGACATCAGTCGTGGCAAGATGCTGTTGCGCATTACGTGTGCGTCATGGGCCGAGCCTGGGAACTTTGCACACACGTGGGTTATCACCATGTCCGCAAGGCACACCACTTGCACATTCAGGGAGTGCGTGTGCTTCCTGTTGCGGTACAGGTGCTCAGTGGCCTGTGGTGGAACAAGGCCAACATGTGTGCAATCAATGGCACCAACGACGTGTGGGATCCTGCCAAGGGCATAGAATGCACCCTTCACTGCCGCCAATTCACGAGCCCTGGGGAATCTGATGTACCTGTTTCGGTACAGCATCATGGCTGCCAGTACATCCCTCAGCACCTTGCTGAACATGGGCTGGGACATCCCTCCTCCACTGCCCACTGTGTGCTGGAATGACCCAGTGGCGAAGAAATGCATGGCGGCCATCACCTTAGCCGTGGGGGTGAATGCTGTCGGATACACCCTGCGGGGACGGAGATGGGGTTCCAACATGGCACACAGTCGATGCAGGGTTGGCCTGTCCAGCCGAAACTTCCTTATGACCTCAGTATCCTCCATGTCCGCCAGCAATTGGTATGGGCGGTCAATGTTCGGTCTCCGCCTAGGGAAGATGGCAGTGGACACATGTCAAAGCAACACAACACATAGCAATTTCGCATTCACATCACTGACATGACTGAGCAAGCACATGAGTCACAGCCCAGCTGTCAAGCAGGGACGGCACGGCCACAATACACTTACACAGGTCTCCCACCAATGGCAATGGCTAGTGATGCAAACCACTGCCATGGTCATGCACATGGGGATCTAGGCCCCAATGACTTGCGGGGCGTGCTGATGGGGACTGACTGCATATTCGTCAAGCGGCAACGCCACAGCAACATGAATGTCTGCTGAGCATAGCACTGCTTCCGAGGCTGGATGAGTATGGCACACGACGACGACGATGTGGGCACAGGCTGAGCGGCCAAAACAAGTGGAACCTGTGGCACGAGGGGATATGAGACAGTAGTAGGTGTCAGCACTGCACCCTATGTACAGCACTGTACGGATCACACCTCCCGAAACATTGACAGGTGTCCACATTGACAGCCCCATGCCAAGACGGCTGTGTGCTTGCAGTCACACGTCACAGGTGAGAGGTTACATTGCACGTGCCAGGTGGCAGACGTACATAGTGGGAGCTATCATGTGTGTGCATGCGTCTCCTGTTCAGGATCCACCAGATGGGCGCTGACTCTGTACTGACCATTGGACACAGCATGTTCCGTGGAAGGCTTGTGTGTGTGGGATGGTGGCACTGGATGTGCCTCCATTGGGTGGGGGGCCATGCACAGGGCGGGTACGTCGATGATTGCGCATTGTTGGTCACGGTGGGTGCACCCACTAAGATGTGTTGCCCTGTGTACAATTCCTATGTCCGCATGATGATGGACTGTAGATGTGGGCAGACTACACATTGGTCGATGTGCTGTCTATGTGCATGTGCCTTCACACCAGGCACAGCTGCCCCTGCACATGTGACCCCTGCTGGACTCGCTGCTGGGTCTGTGGAGCTGATGCACCTTCTGTGCGTGGGGCGGACAGCTCACCTCACTTCCCTCATTACGCATGTCATGACTTTGCCGCAGGTGACATGGATCATGGAGGGCCCACATGTACGCGTGGGTAGGCTACACATGTTTGTTCACTGGTCGCCACCCCCAGTCAGTGTTTCGAATGGGAAGGTTGTTGTGCTGGTGGTATATTCGATGTGGCGGATGGGCGGGCCTAGGTGCGGGCTTACATTCTGGACATGGGGGGTAGTTGGATTGGCGACTAGTTGCAGTACACACGGGACACGTCTCTTCCTTTCCACATCTGGGTCATCCCTTGTACTCACTGACAGTGATACAGTCATCTTCGCCCCAGCCCTCATGTCCTCCCCTCGCTCCCCCAATATGCATGTGCACCTGCGAGGCTAGCGCTTGCACAGGCAGCCCCAAGCTCGCACCAGAGAGGGCAAGGAGTGTATGTGTGGGTCCAGTTGCACGAGTGGGCTGTCTCAGGGTATGATGTGTGGCGGGACGCCGTCCACCTGCGTGGTGCCCCAAATGGAGACCCGGCCTGCATGGACTATGCATCACAGTCTTCGCCTTCCGGATCCGCCACCTGCGACACCCAGTGGCTGTGGCTGCCCTTGCGGCCAGGCCACGTCCGTCTGTGACTGATGGCCCACACATTCACTCTTTGGCCTCTCTGGGGAGGGCTCGGGGTGGTGGCGCACGCGCTTGCACTTAGTCGCAATGGCATGTGGCGTGGTTGGTATAATGGGCAATGGATGGGATGGTGCGAGCCACCTCCCGTGACGTCAGTGCTGCTCGTGCTGAGGTGCGTCCCCCTACACTTCCATTTGACTTGTGCCATGCTACACGTTGAGGTTCTATTGCCTGCGTGATATGACCAGGAGGAGCGCGAGGAGACCTCTCACACACCATGCTCCACTGCCATCCCGTGCCCTGTATCGCCTGTGCGGATTGACTATGTTGGGGTTACAACTGGTCGACTGGGGCTGTGTGTGCCTTGTCAAGGGGCATGGCGGGCGCACAACAGGATCCAGCTAGTCCACGGAGGGTGGGCTGACATGTGCGCCTGGTTCCGCATTGTTCGTGTGCCTGGCTGCTGTGCACACACGTGTTCACTTCCCCCCCGACAGGTGTCCTCTCACAATGCCCAGGGAAGCGGTGGTGTACTGTTCATAACCCCTCCCAACACGGCGTGCTCCAACTTGGCATGTGCGCATCTACCCGTCGCACCCACCCACCTGAGCACTGCGTCCATACGACTTCACACGAAACATGTGTGTCTTCCACAGTTGTGCTACTCATTTGCGTTGACATCCAATACCAGTGGACTACATGGTCATGTCACGACTGCCGTGTACTTCACATACTCTCATCCTCTCTCATTCGTACTTGTGAAATGAGTCAGCGGAGACAGTTTTGGTTTCAAACATTATATTGAGTCTTCTGTCCTCTGTGATGCAGTATAGTGGACACTACTGGCAGCGGAATACATGTTGAGGATATACTGAGCATGATTACAAATGGGATAGGGTGTGGGGTTACATGTGATTGGCTGTTGCATGTGGGATGTGGGCTTCAGAGTTACATCTGCTTGGCCAAGGCTGTGCTAATGTACATTTACGTATAGCTGCGGAGCTGCGGACTTTGACACAGACGGTATACAAGTAGCCTACCAGACCGCTTGGCATCATGGGCACAGTCCATCTCAGTTCCATGTGACAGGTTTGCTGCGGTTGTTCCTCATGCACGCGTGCATGTGAGATGACATCAGGGCATGTGCTTGCGTGCATGCAGCGGCGTGCCACTTGTTGTTGCAATGTGGTGGTTACTGGACATGTCACAGTCACTGGGGTCGTGTTGTTGTTGTTTGCACTTGTCGTCCGTGCAAAGGTCCTGGTATGGGATTCCCGGGGCGGGGGTGGGAGGGGTGCAGCACCCACAGACTCCAGGCGACCTATTCATGTCCACTGAGCGGTATGTGTGTCCATGGGCGCTGGATCCATGTCGTGTCCTGGTTGTTCGTGCAGTTCCGTCCATGTGGGTGCGATACACAGACCCCATGCCACTGCCTCCCACGATGCATGCGGTGTTCCTGGATGTGATGGGGAACAGTGTGCATGTCCCGGTCATATCCGATGTCATGGCGATGTCGTTGATGGTGTGGTAATTGTTGCCGGTCGTTTGGTATGGCTGTTGTGGTGGTGACTGGCCAGTCCGTGCGGAAGCTAAGCATGGGTGCGGGGTTGGACATCATAGGTCAATCGGGGAACCTGCGTTGGGGTCCGACGAATTTACAGGTTGTCAGGTATGCGATGCCGTCCAGCAGGGCTTCCATGTCATTGGTGGTGTTTATGTTTGCCAGCCAATGTAGCGGATGGTGGCTGTCAAGGTGTTGTTCGTACGTTGTCCCTTGGAGGACCATGATGGGGCATGCTGGGTGACATTCGATGTAGCTGTGCTCGATGATCCGTCGTGTGGAGGCACAGTGGTCCCATTTCAGTGCGGGTGCGATGTTGGCCACATACGCCATGCCCCCATAGGCAGAGCAGGCCCTGTCGTGTGCGTCCAGAGGGAGGAGTAGTGCTAGCAGGTCCGCCTTTAGACATGCCGGGTTGGAGAGACACATCTCCACGGGATGCTGGTAGGGACACCTCCGACAGTAGAAGACGGGTATGACGCAGCTGAACAATGTGATGCGGTAAGTCAGTCGGTAACTTACGTTCAGCAGGGACAGGAGTTCGCATCCCAATATATGTATCAGGTTGGTTTTGTACAGCTTGACCTGTCCGGCGTAGTTGGGTAGGTGTGTTGCGGTTGCCATTTTGCAGCGGTGCGTTGTGGTGGCGTGCTCCGGCTGTGTGTGCAGTCTGCAATGTGCACGCTCCGAGGTTGCTGTGAGCTCTGTGTAGTCGTAGGGAGACAGGACTTGTGTTCTGTTGGCTTGTGCGGAGGACACGGGCCCTCATCCCACATGCTTCTCAGACAGTTCAAGGTCAGTGATGTGTGACTCCTTCCAATTAACTTGCATGGGGCCGACATGGGGGAGTGTTTTCTTTATTCTTTCCCGTCCGTTGTGTTCTTCTGTGATATGCGCTATCTGCCCTGTGGTCGGTCTCCTCTGCATGCCTGTGTTGGTCTTTTATTGGACAATGGCTGTATTCACCGGCTTCTTTCGTAGGGCTGTGGTTTCGGAGTTGGAATGGAAGGTCATTCAGTGCTGTCTGCTCTCCCTTGTGTGGGCGGCAGGCTGCCTTTCCGCTCTGCGTTGGGCCTTGTGTGTGAGTGTTATTCTTGGGCCACCTGTTGTCGGTCCCCGGGCTCTTTGGTGTTCCGTTTTGTATGTCTTGTTCATATGTGCAGGGTGGTATGGGTGTTTCAGTGTGGTACTGGCGTTCCTCTTCCCGAAGGGGCCCTGCTTCTCCTAGTTGGTGTTGCCGCCGCTGTGTGCTTTGCCATGTTTGTTGCACTGGGGTGTGTCCTGCTGTTGCGTGACTTCACTGACATGTGTGCGTTGGTTGTGTGACGTTGGGTGTTTTCCGTGAATTGGGCGTTGGGGACATGTCTGTGGCAGGCCTGTCACGTGTCATGTGCGTTCGGGGTGGGGCTGGTGTGTGTGCTGCTTGGTTGTGTCCCTGTGTCTGTGTGCGACGCATGCATGGCGCTGCGGTTGGCCTCTGCGTTGTGCGCATGTGTGGCAGCGTCATCGCCGCTTTGGGGCCGTGACGGGGTGGTTGGTTCCTAGTCCCAGGTGGTGTGTACACATGTGTTACGAGATGTTACAATTTGGCCTGTGTGTCATATGTGGATGCTATGGTAGATGTGTCGTGTACACGCGGGGTGGGGGTTGTCCGCTTTTCCGCCCTTGCACTGTGTGCGCTGTTTGCGTGCACTTGTTGTATGTGTGCCTACCTGCGTCTTCGCGGTACGTTGCGTCCTTGGTGGTGCATCAGATAGAGCATAGGGAGGGCCTGCAGTGCTGGATTCATGCTCGGGGGTGCCGCTTCTTCGGTGTCCGTGCTCGGCGTTCGTGTTACCGCTTCGGTTTGACGTACGGTGTCTCTTAGCCGTGGGTTCAGTTTGTGTGCGGCATCGTAATTTGTACGCCGGGCGGTACGTGTTTCGTCGGACGGTGTGTGTCAATTGTGCTGCGCCGCTACGTGTACGGGCGCACTTTGATGGCGGACGGTGTCGCTGGCTTGCCGGCGGTGTTTGGCTGACTTTTCGCATCGTAATCGGGCGGGCGTGTGGACTGCTGCGTGCAGGCGGTAACTGGTGGTTTTTGCATCCGCCAGCACGGCGGTAGTGCTTCCGCCCGACATCCTAATGGGCCCCTAAGTAATTATTTATTAATATTTATTGGCATTGCTAATTAATTTATTGTTAATTAATTATTAATTGGTAATTAATTTTTAATAATTATTATTTATTGGTATTGATAATTATTTTATTCTTAATTGATTATTAATTGTTAATTAATTTTTATTAATTGATTCATTGATAATTATATTAATTGTCTTGAATTTTATGTGGCGTGGGTTTTGTGTTTATGGGGGAATAGGGTGGGAAGAAATTTAATGTTATTAAAGTAATAATTAATTTTCATTTATTGGTATTTATAATTAATTTATTGTTACTTTATTAATAAATCATTATTTAATTAAAATAATTATTTAATTGATAAGTATGTTATTTTTAACCCCTACGCTATCCAACACTTTCCCTACTGTTGCACTCTCTGGAGTGGGAATAGTAATTTTTACCCCTACGCTATCCAACACTTTCCCTACTGTTGCACTCTCTGGAGTTGGAAGAGAAAATGTTACCCCTACGCTAGCCAACACTTTCCCTACTGTTGCACTTACTGGAGTGGGAATAGTAATGTTAACCCTTTCACTATCCAACACTTTCCCTACTGTTGCACTCTTTGGAGTGCGAATAGTAATTTTTACCCCTACGCTATCCAACACTTTTCCTACTGTTGCACTCACTGGAGTGGGAATAGTAATTTTTACCCTTACGCTATCCAACACTTTCCCTACTGTTGCACTCACTGGAGTGGGAATAGTAATTTTAATCCTTTCGCTATTCAACACTTTCCCTACTGTTGCACTTTCTGGAGTGGGAATAGTAATTTTTAGCCCTTCGCTATCCAACACTGTCCCTACTGTTGCACTCTCTGGAGTGGGAATAGCAATTTTCACCCCTACGCTATCCAACACTTTCCCTACTGTTGCACTCTCTGGAGTTGGAATACTAATTTTTACCCCTACGCTATCCAATACTTTCCCTACTGTTGCACTCTTTGGAGTGGGAATAGTAATTTTTACCCCTACGCTATCCAACACTTTCCCTACTGTTGCACTCTTTGGAGTGGGAATAGTATTTTTTTTCCCTCCGCTATCTAATATTTTTCTGTATTGTTTTACTTAATGTTGTGTATAATTTATTTTACAAAAATTCAAAATATTGTAATTTTTTTAATTTGTTAAATATATTTTTTAAATTTATAATAATATTATTTTTGTATGTGTATGTCTGTATTTATAATTTATAAAATATTTTTAACAATTTATAAGTTATTAAAATAATTATTTATGAATATTATTAAGTAAGTATATATATTATATTTGATATGTATATGTTTCATTTATTTTAACATTATATGTATCAGTTTTTATTTTTAAACATTTTTAAATAATTTTAACTATGTTTCTTTTAATTATATGTATTATTTACTTTATTTTAGCTCATTTTTTTAACATTTAAAAAAACGATATTTTTTACAACGATATTTTTGACATCGATATTTTTTTTCTCGATATTTTTGTACTTACCACGATGTAGATAGGATGTCGATATTCTTGACTTCGATATTTTTGTCACGATATTTTTGTACCTCGATATTTTTGAGGTCGATATTTTGTCAGTGATTCCATTGAAATAGATCTTGGCCCTTAAGCTAAGCCCCCTTCTTCTCCACTGTTCCGCACAAAGGTTTTATCTGCAGTGATAGAAGCAATAGCACCAGCAGCACTTCCAGCAGTGGTATTAATAGTAAACAATCCATTTGAAGAATGTCATGTTAAATTAGCCTTGATAACGTGTTAATGTCTGTGAAAGATTTGGGTCAGAGGGACAATGGAATAGCTCTGGGCTTATAATGGCTAGTATAAGCCCCAAGCTCCAAAATTCTAACGTTTGTCTTCATATTTCTCTCTTTTATTTAAGAACATTCTACCCTCAGTGGGTTGAATGTTCTAATAGCCTTAAGGCCCTTCTGCCTTGGGCTATACCGGTTGTTAAAGGCCCTCTCCCTCGTTATAGTCCCTCGCCTGCGGCTCTGGCCTATAACTCGGGTTCAGTGTCTTTAACGACTGGTATAGCCTTCGGCAGCGGGCGAGAAGGCTATATTAAACTACTCTCAAGACAAGGTTTTACTTTAAAAAAGAAAACATACTTTATTTCACACAAATTTAAATACTACACACACATTACCAAATGTTCACAGACTGGCAAGAGGAAATGTTAATGGTGGCACCCTATAAAGATCTTCACAACCTAGTGGGGATGCACAGTAAAGAAAGGTCACCCAGGTCAAGTACCTAAATTTACCCTTATTGCTTTGTGCTAGAGACTTCTCTAATTACTTGCACCAACATAACATAACATATAGAAACATATTATGCCCCATGTACCTAACACAAAATGAGAAGTGCATTAACAAAAAGCCAGGCCTAAGGGCTTTATCAAAGTTCACCATATAAATCAAAAGTAGAATAAAGGGTGTAGACGTCACTTGGAGCGTTGGTTTGCCGACTCTTCACACACACACACTGCCCCAACGCTTCCAGCCCTCTGCAGCAGAAGGGAAGCCGGCCTGACTAGTCCTTTCTCGGGTGGGAAATGGTCTGCCTTATTGGAGGGCCCAGTACTCGTCCCACTTGCCAGGTTTAAACTGATCCAATACTACATCATACACCGAGCTTACCTCACTGCGACAAAATTAACAGATATTTCCAACGTACTGACCTGCCCTCGTTGCAACACCATCAACGCAGTTCTCTTACATATGCTATGGAGTTGCCCACATTTGCATAGCTACTGGCATGGAGTGACCAACCATAAGAATGTACTGACCGTCGGGGCCTGCATACATGGGAGGTGTGTCAATTTGGCTTATACCATAGGCACAAGAAAACCAAAGCCACCACCCGCCTCTTGGAGTTAAGTTTCATAACGGCCAAACGGTGGAGACACGCGAATCACCCAGAATAGAAGCCTGGAATGCCTCCTCACTTGTGTGGGCCCAGGAGGAAAGCGTGGCATTAATAGGGAACACTCCCTAGCACTCCGCAAATACCCAACAGCTACCCATGGGGCACAATCCTATCCCCACTTACCACAAACTCACCGGCGAGCACACCTGATTGAAGATGGCTGATTTGACTTACACACACACCGAGAAAGCTTTTATAGACGTCACAAGGGGCGAACATCTTTCTTTTTTCAACACTATGGGGCCGATTCCGATTCAGGCCGGAAATCACTCTGACCGAGCCGGACCCGGAGAGATTTCCGACCGAATCGGACTCTAGCAGCCCGACCGAACGAGTACGATGCGTACGCATGCAATCGGGCTCGATTCGGTCGGACTCCCATTGAAGTCAATGGGAGCCGGTCGTACAACGTGTACGCGGGCTCCCACTGACTCAATGGGTGCGAGGCGAACAAGGGCGCCCCTACAGCGGGTACGCGTCGATGCGAATCGTGCCGTACATGCACAGGTAGGGGGGACACATGGGTCCCCCCTGTGTGCGACTCGCACGGCTACGCGTACAGGGGGGTCCGACACGGACCCCCAAAGTCCGGCTCCGACTGCCCTTTGGAGCCGGACGGGCGCGAGTCGGTCGGACTGCTCGAGGCGCGCATCGTACTTGCCCGCCGGGGAACGTCTCCATTGCGCGGTGCGAGTCGTGTCCGTGCGAGTCGGTCGGAGCGGGTCGGACCCGCGTACGAGTCGGTCGGCGATTTCGCGTGCGCTCGCATCGTACTCGCTCGCCCGGACGCACGTACGAATCGGTCGGAAAAGGGGCTCCGAATCGGATCCGGTTAAGCCAAATCCGATTCGGTGCCCTACCGGCCGAGATTGGAATCGGCCCCTTAGCCTATTTACTATAATCACGAACTCCTACACTGGTGAAATACTCTGTTTCATGAGGGGGCTGGGGGGGGGGAGGTAAAAGGCGGTGGAACGCTTTGTTGAACTGTATCGCAGTTATTCTCTTGTTGAAAATTAAGGTTTCTCTTTCTCTGCTCTTTTCTACGTTTGGCTCCTTCGCCCTCCTTCCCTTCATGTTTTTTGACAAAATTGTGACTGTTCATTACCAATCACTCTTAATTTTACCATAAATGGCCCTATTTAAAGTACTGTGTTAGTGCCCCACCTATCACACAGCCGATCTTGGCAGATGTCATGACGTTTTGATCTCACTGTATACTCCCTGCGCTGGATAATCTTGCTGTACTATTATTAAGTTACATGATGTAAAACCTCAATAAAGAGATTCAAACAAAAATAAATCAATAGTAGAATAAAAGCCCTCAATGCCAGTGAAACATTTTTGAGGTTACTAGAAATACGCACTGAATGAACTTTCATTTTGTACCACGAATATGCATTGATTTTGTTCTTCATTTACGAATGCTGCAACATTAAAAACAGTAAACATTTCATGATAGAATTTTATATCTACATTTTACACAGCTACCTAGCAAGCTCAGAGAACCTAATGAAAAATAAAATGCACCCAAGAGTCTCTCTGCAAACACTCCAACTCAAGGAATGCTTGAAATGCCAACAAACATCTCTTTTACCCAATTCCTTTAGCTAAAGGTCTTAAGGTGGTAAATGCAGTAAATGGTCGTGGAGCTTCCAAAGGCTTACAGGGGGCCCACTCTTACTGTATTTTTTTGGGCCTTCACAGGGACTTATAGGGCAATCCCTTTTCACGCCCACAGCGCAGCCTTTGATGGGACCACGGACCGCATCTTTTCTGCCTGCTTTTATCCAAGTATGTTAACTGGGAAATTATATTTATCCAAGTATGTGCCATTGCCCCATGTAGGACACCCATGCATGGTGATGTGTGGACCGTACATGAGTCCAAAGATGCTGCTGTCAGACCGTCTGCCTGACCATCTGGAATTTCTTCTCTTGCAGATGGGGAGCTGGGTTTAGCTTTCCTCACTCTTCCTATCCAGTCTCTTCTTCTCCATATGCAGCTCCAGGAAGTGCTGGTAGTGAGGTGGGAGACAGGTGCTCACACCAGATCCTAGGGAAGCCCACCATGTCACAAGCCGCTTTATTCAGTTCCTGGGGCTCTCTGGGCCTAGTGTTTGCCAGGGAGTGAGCCTGCTGATAATGAATTTAGATGTTGAGCGCTATCCACACTGTACTGGCTGGTTCCACTGAGCACTTGCCCTCCTTGGATAGATAACACGGTCCTACCTGGAATTGGATGCTGGGAGGCAGTGCCCCTTCACTACACCCCTAACTGACATTGCAAAACGGGTTTCTTCTCTCCAAGAGCTCAGCAGGAAGCCTCTTACAGGACTGTGTGGTTGATTCGCCAGTGGAATACCCGCCTTCTCACCTGTTGTGACTCACGTCAAAAGGCCCTTTTGAGACAAGTGTTGTTAATGATATCAGTGCATGGTTCTTTGTTGTAGTATATTGCAAATTTAATGGGTGTTATTAATTGCAGCCACATCCAGTTGAAACCAACAAACGTGTAGGATATAGATAAAAACTGAAAAATTGACTATTATGTAAATATCCAGATATGTGATGCTGATCTTATAATATGCCCTGTGTGTGCACAATTTCATGTATCAACACATGATATAATGAAGCTCCCCAACAAGCCAACTAAATACCAGACGATGAGGCGCCATCATTTAAAGACTTGCTTACTGGTTTGTGCAACATGTATGACATGTAAACCTCACCAAAACAGTTCATTTAACAAAAAAAGAAAGTGACTAACAAGACAAACTTGATAGGTAACAACTGGTGTACTTCATGTATGTTGTTTGATACACATAGCAGGGTGATCATGAGTGGAGAGGAAAACAATGCTGGTACATATCGATTTTGCACAACCCATGTAAATCTAGTCAATTGCACAAATCAACCACTTTCGCCACACAGCCTATATCAACACACTTCGTAATCCTTAAAAATCCATAAAGTCCCAACTTTCAATGCACTACACAAGCGACTCATGACACTCTTACCTGTAATCCTACTATTACCATAGCAACAAAAACCCTAAGAGGCACACCTGATGATTCTATCCCATTTCCTACTATGACAAACTAGATGATTGTCATGAACATACTCCTACCTTCAACACCTCCACACTCGGAATATCATGATTCTAGCTTCATGAATGCACTCTATGTGTTTTTTTGTTGCAGTGATCTTGGCAGTCTCACCAGAAGTCTGGATTTGTCTGAGGAGCTCCTTGAGGCATAAAGAGATAACTGTTGATATCCAGCCCTAGGGGAGGAGGATGGCATTGTTGAAGCGCTGCTGCCATCTAGGCCAGGTGCAGCAACATTTGTGATGACGTCTTGTCCTGCCCTTTGAAAAAAAGTGAATATGTTTGTGTACAAGTTCCTGAATGCAGTTTGAGGTCTGCAATCAGTGCTTAATTTGAGCCGGTGGTTCATTATTACAGTTGAGTTCTGACCTGATAAGGCATGCTGCCAGAGAGTCAGTAACTGAGTTGAAAGGCAGGTCACAGAGCGTGTAGTTTTAACAACAAAAAAATGGGAACTGACTTTTCTTTCTCCTTATATTTATTTTTCTAAAAAGAGATCAGCAAAAAGGAGATATGTATGGTAAAATGCTTATTTTTGCCGTGCCGTGCTGTCGGTCAACGCAGGAAAGATAGAATTTCTGCATGTTTCTACACAATCTGAGCCACAGTATGTTTAATCTGACTTACATTAAACTGATTCAAATACCTTTTTTTTTTAAATTGCTAATGCTTTGTTGTGTCTTTTGTTTCACGGTACCGGTACCGGTTCTGATTTTATTTTTCGGCCTCGTTCCTTTATCTGTGTATGGAACTTCGACCTCGTTCCCTTAAATGTGCATGGAACTCCTCAGTGGCTTGCAATATCATTATAATACACACCAGGGGGTACTTTATCCCATATATAATCAAACGGTTGCAGTAAACAGTCGAGATGAAGAGCATGCCTCTAAATAGGTGTTGAAGAACCTCTTGGCGCATTAAACCTTATTTTCTGATTCTGGCTGCATGGACCACGAGAAAGGGAAGAAACATTTTAGTTGGCATTCTTGTGCATCTGTTACAGTGTATTCATCTGCAGATGAAATGACAGAAATAAAGAAAATGAAAGAAACAGCAATCCTGCATTCTGTTGGAATCCGTGTAACTTTCAGAAATCCTATAAAGCGGCTGCGATATATTTTGAAATATGAATACGGTTGTATGGGCAGCTTGTCAACGCTACTCTATTTGGGTACAAGTAATTTAAAGCCATTTCACACACTTTTCACCAACCAGGCCCTGCGCCTTTCTGCTGGAGTTTGTGATTTGCTCAAATGGAATTGAAAGTAATAGCACACAAAGAAATAAAGTCATTACTGCAGCTTTCTGCTCAGGAGGTTTGGCAGCCTTTATAGGCTGGTTCAAACGTCAACAATTACGGGCAGCTAAATTAATTATTGAGCTAAACCTTGGACATTTTATGAAATCTGGCGTTCATCACTAAAAGAATGGGGAAATTCTTCAATATTTAAACAGATTTAAACTTTTGCAAAGTGAAGCTAGGGAAGAGGCATTTTATTGTTACCATTGTAGTACCGCCCTTCTGCGGACAACATTTATATTTAACAGGCAAGTTGCTGAGACAAACTGAGCATCCTTAAATAGCGCATGAATGGACTGACTCATCTGATCACGAGTTAAATACTGCCTGTGGTATTTATCACGTGCCAAATACCCACTATTTATCGCATGGGCCTAGTATAACACCCAATTGCAAGTATGAGAGGTCCCTGAAAACCAGTGGAAAATACCACCTTAAAATACCTTCAGACAAAAGCAGGTGGCAAAAATTACAGTAAGTGTATGGAAAGGAAAAAACAGCTGTAGAATAACACAAAATACCAAGACGAACAAGATAATGCAACAACGTTATTTAGCTTTTACTGCATGCCCAGTCACTTTGCTATGCCATCCTTTTAATGGACGTTCAGACTCTATATGGGCAGCTTTATTTTAACCCCCTCACGATCCCTCCTTAGACTCAGGCTCTTTGGCCTTGCTGCATGAACCCCGGGATGACTCTACATCATGCCTTATGTCAACTCACCATGTTTGGTGGGAGGGGGTTGCCTTGATGGGTAGTGTTATGCCCCTCTAGCGCACTGTCCAACCTAATCTGTGATGCTCCCTCCTCGTTAACACTAAAGCGACATGTATGTATGATTTGCTTGATTTCAATAAACAGAATTTAAACAAAAACACAGTGCATACAATGTTTGGGCTAAAAAAAGTAAAATCACACACACTCACACCTGCTCACAGGGCCAGATCTACGCAAACAGCCTGGACAGGAAAAGCTCTCAGAGGCTGATTGCAGCAGCTCACACTTCCATTAGCAGTACACCGCCAAGGATTCAGCAATGCTAGGCTACAGTCATGCTATGCCAGGACAATGTTTTTCTGCAATAAAACATGCAGCACGAGGTTGGAAACCAGGCCCCCAATCAATGACCTCACAATATGCAGCAACTCTGGAGAACCAGGAATGGCATAGCAAGGCTGGAACCCATAAACAAGTCAGCTTGCAATTTAGGGGCTATACAGGCTCGATAAGGGCACCATACAAAACATATTGTCATCATTCTGGGTACCCTGGAGCCCAATATAGGGATGCACTGCCCCCTCCTTTCTGGAAAATGCTAAGATTGCTAGAATTCTATGCAACAGGTACCACACAGTGGAAAGTAGGATTGGTGCAAGACATTCCCCAGTCAACATTCAGGAAAATACTCTCCTAGCTATTCCCCTATTCAGACGAGGTGCCCTCCTCTCTGTCAGGTTCCAAACTGGTATTCCCTGCTTCTGGGTTTGGAGCCAGAGATAGCATTCCCTGGGAATGAATGGAAGCAGTCCCTGCAAGGTCCATTTGACATCACCAAGACAAAAAAAAAAAGTGTCAAGGCTGTCCTGTTCTCAGTGTCAGTTGTTGACAACAGCCCTCACTTCCTGGGCAAAGAGACAAAGCCTTTGTCCTCTGAGGGCAAGGTCATTAACTTACAACCAGTAATATGTAATGTGCCTCTGGGGTAGGACTGAGAGGCAAATTAGTTCTAAAGCGCTTTTCTCTCAGGGAGTCTAAAGTACACTCGCTAAAACGTTGTACACTTCTACGACTGAATTCGATTTTTGAGGCCAAATGAAAAATAGCCTTTTATAATTTCCCTACCAGAGAAGATGGGAAATATGGATTCTAGGTCAATCTAAGCATTTATCCTGACAAATGAAGCACTACCTACATAGTGAGAACAGCGTTTGCACCATTATTAACAGTGAGAAAACAATGTTCCAAAAAACTAGTATGCCGACTTTTTATATCTAAAGCACCCAGCCCCATTGGCTTACAGGTTACACTTTAACCCCTTGGCCGCGGCGCAAATTTTGCCGTGGCGCGGGGGGGTGGGGGGTGAGCGCGGCGCTGCCATGCTCGTGACGGAACCACGCCGTCATGAGTCACGGGCGGCGGGTGCTCATGATGGCGTGGTTCCGTCACGGCCCCGCCCGCTCATTAATTCGCCCGCACAGGCGGGGAATTAATGCCGCGTGGGCGGAGCGGCAGCCGCATGACGGAACCACGCCGTCATGAGCACACGGCGCCCGTGGCTCATGACGGGGTGGTTCCGTCATTAGCAGGCAAGGGGTTAAGGTTGACATCTTCTATATAAAATATGTTTTTCAACATGGCAAAGGTATGTTGTAGGTTTCCTTGTCATGTTTCACTGCAGTGCTTTTAGAATATAGTCTATCTAGAGGACAATGGTTCTCCTGGCAGCCATATATTTTGTCATATACGTGAGTGGTGTAAATACACACTGCAGCCCGCATAGGACATTTAACTTCCATGCACTGATACAATTTCTGCACCAAATTACAATGGCCTTACTGGAGAGCTAAATAAACGAGCATGGTGAAATTCTATTCATAATACCATTGAAAACTCACAGCATGTGCACTGTGATACTAGATTGAGGTGTCACAGTAGTGCACTTTCTGTTTGCATTGTCCCTCTGAGTTCCTATTGCAGAGTATGAAATGATATCCTTCTGACATTTATTAACAGTCTTGGTTTCATTTGCAGTGTTCTTTGTGACTGTAGGGCTACTTGCTAAACTTGTGCATCACAAATTGCAAGTGGTGTCCATCTGAGTGAGCATTCAGATGCTTCATTAATGTCTTTTTGTGTAATGTAATCATCCTCAACTCTATACGAGTGCTCAGGTTTCCAGAGTTCTTGCCCACATTTAAATCAGTTAATTCTAGTTTCCACCAAGGATTGTGATGTCCCTTACATTAGTTTCTCTACTGGCGACAATGTATGTATCAGGCTCTCAATGTTCCAGCCTTAGACCATGTGCTGTTCTCCCTGCCACACTTTATGTGGCTGTGTCATTAGTACTAACCATCTTTGGCCACTGATCCAAATCTTTTCTGTATTTCAGGGCCCTCAAGAATAACCTGAGGGTGTGTTTCTTGTCTCCTTACCTCTTAGTCATTAAAGTAATAACTCTCCCTTGCCTCTAGTTTATTATGTGTCTATCTGTAAAGGCCATCAGCCCCCACATTCTATTAGTGCCTTCCAGTGCTCTCCAGTCCGCCCATCCTATTTTTACGGCATTAAGGGCCTATTCGTCTACATGTTCTTGTTCTCCTCTTTATTTTTTGTGCGCCCGGGTGTCTCTGTTTTTTGCATCAACGCATTAAACTCCCTTAGCCGAAAGACGTGCACCTTTGTCTCTCTTTTGGAGGCTTGTCTTTCATTGCCCGTCAATTCACTTCAGGAAGGTGTCTTCCATTTCCAACAGATAACAGACTGCTTGAAGTTTCCTCCAGACAAAGTTTATGCCACTTTTATTCAACGGGCTGCTCGAAGTCCGGACTGCCCTGGACAGCCCTGGACTGGGAAAGGGCTTGGAGCTCTATAGAACCATATCGCCATCTTCGTGGTCCTCACCCTGCCCCTGCATCATGAAGTTGAAGATTTTTTCAAAATAAATAAACTATGTCTGAAAGCTAAATAAATGGTTGGAATATTAGTCCATTGAAGATTACTGTCTATAGGCAGTGTTATCATGTGGGCTGGCATTGTGAAGTCTCAGTAATTCCTGAAATATGTTGAGTATTCTTACTTTTTAATAGACTTTGGAATTCTTACACTACCCATTGGGACTTTGGGTGGCAGGCAAGAGATGAGAATGGTTCACAATGCCTTCTGATCTTCCTGCCCTTTGTTTTAGTAAATACTCTGACACCCAAGCCAAAAGCCCACGTTTCAAATGTGAACTGTGATCCCCAAACACACTGAAATGGGAACAGCTGTTTGGCATGTTTAAAGTTGGTAGGGCACCTATTATAGCAGAGATCCAGTCTTTGATCACTGAAAAGTATCATGATTGTGTTTTTCTCTTTCGAGTATCCCCCTTCTATGTGCTAACCACTCAAAAGTGAATACATGTGATTAATATAGAATGCCCACATAGTTCATGTTACTTCTCTTTGTAACATAATAATCACATTTGCTTAAATGTATTCTCAGTACTTAATCTAAATGCTGACTGGTCTATTCTACAACAACTGTTATCGATTTTAATAATGTTTTTAGAAAGTTGATAACTACTTGTCTCAAAAGGAACACAGTTTAACAGAATGAAAATAAGTTAAAGGGCATCAGGCCACTCTTTGCTAATTGTTTAGTTTGAGAATTTCAACAGAGTAAAAATAAAATTATAAAAGCTAAGCACAGGGAGTGACGGGCTAGAGTGCCAGGTGACAACAAGACAGATCATGCCAAATTGTAACACCCATCCTAATTAAAGACTACTGGGGAAGGAACCATTAAGCCTTCATTTGCTGAGCTTATCGGGATAGCTTGTCTCGCAAGACAGGAATAGAAGGCTGTGTTATTATACTGACCACAAGCCTTATTGTTCAGACAGGTATGCAGGTGTGAACCGTCTTTAAAGCACACATTTAACTATCTGTTTTCTCCTGTGCTAGAATTAGCAGTGCTTAAAAGTAGCAAAATGACTAATTATCCCTGTAATGTCTCATTTGGATTGATTGTTACCTGAAACACATCTGACTCAAATATTGCTCAGTGTGTTGCTGGGTGGGTTCAGTCTAACTGGTTTTCTACCTCTGGTTGGCACGCTCATTCAGTCGTTAGTGCCAGGTGGTCAAAAAAACAAACTGTGCGTTTTAAAGTAATCTAGAAAACGTATCAAAGGGTATTATCAGGCACAGTTCGGATGGCTGCTAGAGACTCAATCTAGTCATTTCAGGGTGGCGCTGAAGGTTTCTGGGAAGTAGTAGGAAGTGAGAAGATACCCATGGATGTTCTTAAACAGAGGTTGGTATTTTGAAATGATGGCCTTGGCCAAGAGTCTCTTTATTGTAGGGATCCATGTGACCAAGGCAACCACTGGACACACTGGCACCCATCGGAGAAGTTGCTCCTGTTTTCAGGCTGGTTAATATCTAAATTTGGACTGTAGTAGCGCAGAGATTATAAAACATAGAGGGTGATTTCGGTCTTTCCAACCAAACTCAAACAATGTTAAATAACTTAGGAATCCTCAATGCAGGGGTAGATCCTGGTTTTCATATGCAGCTTGATAGACGTGATATGGGGTCCTTGGGGATTGTAGTATCATCAAAGACACATACCTGCCCACCATTTGGTCACAAGCCACTTCATTGAATAGTTAAGGTAACAAGGTAATGATCCAATATAGGCTATCCATCTGATACAGTACAGTGTATGACACAGTGGCTGGCACAATTTTGGCAATATCTTAATATAGATGTTGATAAGGCACTTCAGTTTTCATCCAGGTCATCTGGGATGAATATCCTCATGGTTTCTTGCACAGCTGCCTGTTTGATTGGCATGAGTAGGCTGGGTTGTTGCTGTTCTTCCTTTCACTCAGAGCAACTCCTTTCCACACTAGCCAGACCAGATCCTTCTTTTATATACAGAGGGAAAAGCCGTGATTTACAGATTGTAATAGGCTTTTTCTCAACCTCAAGGAAAACAAGAATAGCATGTCATAATCCTGGTACATTATTTTCTGAGCTTGAACAGTAGAGGGTACCGACTCTTCAGTGCCATGCAAAGTGAGTGTACTGGCAGGAATCTATCTTTATCAAAAGGTGTACCACTTTCAAATCCCAGACCACGCAGGACAGGAAATATGAATAAGGTACTCTTCTTGGGCTTAAGTAGTGAGATCCAGCTTATGTTGGACATAACATAGCCCAGATGTTCTCAGGCTTTAAGCTGCTTTATTTAACAGGGTATTGTTATGCAGTTCTCGAAGTGCACTATCTATTCTGCAGCCTAGATTCAAGAGGCAAGTAAAACGTGGGAAACTAAGGAGCCTCTAATGGAGCCTTCATGCTAAAAGGTGTGCTATCAAGGAGGACACAATTCACAGAGAATAGTCTGAATGGGAACCACAAATAGCCACAGCTGCACAGAATATACACCCAATGGAAAGCAAATGAGTCTACATATAGAAGACTGAACCAATGGTCAAATAATGATTAGGCAGCTTCCTCTGGTAGAATTACTCATAAAGAGGCCTGTGCCACTATGCACCATGTGGAAATAAACCCCTATCACCTATTGGCCTCTCAGTAGCATGGTGAGGATTCAGTAACCACCCTCTGCTAGGGGTGACAATACACTTTGATGTACCTTAACTACAGCGGCGGAGCAGCATAAACTATGCAGATTATTTCCAGTAGGTTCCAAGATGTTGAAACGAATGGGGAGTGGGCGCATGGGGTCAGTCAGAAGCCTCGAAAGGGGCAGGATGGCACAGATATCGCCACAGTATGGAGACTTTCTTTCATACAACTTTCCCAGTATGTAACAGGGCAATACAATCGGTGGTAGGGAGAAGAACCTGATGTTAAACAACAGATGTTTGGGATAAACAGACATTTATCCCACATGGAAGTAGAAGGTGCTGCCTGTGTAGATAATCTTCTGGAAAGGAAAACATATTATTGTCTATGTTTAACTTAAACCATTGAGGAAACTTTTAAATAGATTATTGAAGTTAGGGGAATGAAAAGAACATCTGTATCACAACTGGGGCACAGCCAACACCCTATTGTATGAGGATTTTGGGAGGATTGTTGTAATTTTACAACAAATGTTTAGACAAATTCATATCCTGACAGCTTTAATGTCATAACTTTAAGGTACATTCAACGTCTTGGTCCAACTGAGACCACCATTCATTATTCTTGTTGAGGTTTTGCTTTTTGATGTTGATTATTGGGATTATTGCGCTAGAAACATCCAGTTTAAAATGGATGCATACCATTGTTCTGAAGATTTTTATGACTGTATGAATTTTATTGTCAAAAATAGGATAAATAAATGAAGGTAAATTCAAAAGGAAGGTGTGTCAACTTCAGGAAAGGTGGGAGATGTTGGTCTGATGAGAGTACACAAAACATGTATGGGACATTTTTAAACTCCAATGTTAATGACATGCAACTCACCTAGATTTGGTTGAATTATTAGTGCTAATCAAACAAGTCAGTAAGTGCATTACCACGCCAATAATTCTAAGGTTAAGACAAATGTGGTTCTAAGTGGTATATGATATTGCAGAACATGGTTGTTGTGCATGTTCTCCAGGCATGGGTTTCTCATGAAGTAACATTATATTATGCATTTATAATACAGTAATGCTACTTTAAGCTAAATTGCAAAATATTGTCAGATGTGGAGAAATATGCTTATTAGACAATTAAATGTACCTTTTTAACTCTTCTAATAATCTCTAAATTATGGCACAGTACCGCTCCATAGCAAAGCATTTTTCAGCACGTAAGGTTCACCATAAATATAACATTACAACATGAGTGTGCTGCATATGTAAAGGGGGAGGGGAAGTGAAGCATTTTCACTTTCATAAATAACTTTTGTGCACACTAAGGGGTCGATTCCGATTCGGGCCGGAAATTTCTCCGACCGAGCCGGACCCGGAGAGATTTCCGACCGAATCGGACCCGTGCAGTCCGACCGAACGAGTACGATGCGTCCGTATGTTATCGGACTCGAGTCGGTCGGACTCCCATTGATGTCAATGGGAGCCGGTCGTACAACGCGTACGCGGGCTCCCATTGACTCAATGGGTGCGAGTCGGACAAGGGCGCCCCTACAGCGGGTGCGCGGCGAAGCGATTCGCGCCGTACACGCACAGGTAGGGGGACCCATGGGTCCCCCTGTGTGCGACTCGCGCGGCTACGCGTACAGGGGGTCCGACACGGACCCCCAAAGTACGGCTCCGACAGCTCTTACGAGCCGGAGTGCGCGGCTCGGTCGGACTGCTCGCGGCGCGCATCGTACTTACCCGGCCGGGAAACGTCTCCATTGCGCGGTGCGAGTCGAGTCCGAGCGAGTCGGTCGGAGCGGTTCGAGCCGGGAGCGAGTCGGTCGGAGCGGTCGGGACGCCCGGACGAGTCGGTCGGCGATTTCGCATCGTACTCGCTCGGCCGGACCCGCGTACGGTTCGGTCGGGAAACAGGGCTCCGAATCGGATCCGGTAAAGCCGAATCCGATTCGGAGCCCTACCGGCCGAGATCGGAATCGGCCCCTAAATCGCTAGCCTCTTTTGAGTAGCATTAAGTTGAGAAAGTTCACATCTCTAAGCACTGTCACAATGTTGTGAATACAAGAACAACCACCATCACCTTTTACTAGTATAATTGAATCATGATCCATGTACAGCCCCAGTGACCGTAATTGACCTTGTGGGCAATCCATTTGGACTGTACTGGTTCTGGCAACTTAGTTTAGTGAAGAATGTGCTTTCTCAATTGTCTTTCAGAAACATCTCCTGATCAAGACCGGCTTCTTAAATACAGTTATTTGTTGATGTCAGACTCAAGTCACAGTAACCTGTAGATCTGAATGTTGCAGGAACAAAGTGCAACCCAAGCTCCTTCCCTGTCAGAAAAGCCAAACATGTCCAAGACTGTGCTCTTCACTGATGGTGAAGATGAGAAAAGGGGGATAGAGATATGAAAGAAGTCACAGAAGATATGTCTTTGGATTGAAGTCACACAGCTCGTCTCTTCAAATGGAGACTCTCTCAGATTTCCTTCAATCAATCAATCAATCAGGGTATTATAAGCGCGCTACTCACCCGTGAGGGTCTCAAGGCGTTGAGGGGAGGGGGCGGGGGGGGGAATAAGCAGATCTGTTAGTCGAAGAGCCAGGTCTTGAAAGTCTTCCTGAAGGTGTTCAGGGAGGGGGCGCATCTGATGTCTGCCGGGAACTCGTTCCAGGTCTTGGCCGCAATGTGGGAGAAGGATCTTCCGCCTACTCTGGCTGTGTGGATTCACGGGGCTTTAGCCAGCGAGAGGTTGGAAGATCTGAGGTTCCTTTTGGGTACGTGGAAGTTGATTCTGTTGTTGAGGTATTCGGGTCCGGTGTTGTGCAGGCATTTGTAGGCGTGGGTGAGGATTTTGAAGGTGACTCTTTTCTCCACAGGGAGCCAGTGGAGCCTTCGTAGATGTTGGCTGATGTGTTCGTGCCGGGGGATGCCGAGGACGAGTCTGGCGGCGGTGTTCTGTATCGTCTGGAGTTTGCGGAGTAGGGACTAGTTTATGCCAGCATAGAGCGTGTTTCCATAGTCCAGTGTGCTGGTGATGAGTGCGTGGGTGACTGTCTTCCTTGACTCAGGGGGGATCCACTTGAAAGTCTTGCGGAGGCTGTTGAAGCAGCTGGAGGTGACGACGTTGACCTGTCGGTTAATGGTGAGGGATGAGTCGAGTACGATGCCGAGGTTTTTGGTGTGGTCCATGGGGGTCGGTGGGCTTCCGAGGGCGGGTGGCCACCAGGTGTTGTCCCATGCTGAGGGGGTGGTTCCAAGGACAAGGACTTCTGTTTTCTCGGCGTTGAGTTTTAGGCAGCTGTTGGTCATCCAGAGTGCGACGTCCTGCATCCCTTTCTGGAAGTTGAGTCTGGCAGTGGTGGGGTCTTTGGTGAGGGAGAGGATGAGTTGGATGTCATCAGCGTATGATACGATGTTGAGGCTGTGTTGTCGGACTATGGCGGCGAGGGGGGCCAAATAGACATTGAAGAGGGTCAGGCTCAGTGATAACCCCTGTGGGACTCCGCAGGTGATTTCCGTGGGATCGGAGAGGAAGGGTGGCAGTCTGATTCTTTGGCTTCTTCCGGTGAGGAATGATCGGATCCAGTCTAGGGCTGTTCCTTGTATGCCGGCGTCATGTAGTCTGGCGACGAGTGTGCGGTGGGAGACAGTGTCGAAGGCTGCTGATAGGTCAAGTAGGATGAGGACTGCGGAGTGGCCTTGGTAAAGGAGGGTGCGGATGTCGTCTGTGGCGGTGAGTAGGGCTGTCTTGGTGCTGTGGTTGCTTTGGAATCCGGATTGGGATGGGTCGAGGACGACGTTGTCTTCGATGAATCGTGTCAGTTCCCTGTTGACTATTTTCTCTGCAACTTTGGCCGCGAAGGGGAGGAGCAAGATGGGCCGGTTGTTCTTGAGGTCGGTGGGGTCAGCTGTGGGCGTCTTGAGCAGGGGCCTGACTTCTGTGCGTTTCCAGTCATCTGGGAAGGTGCCTGTTTCGAAGGTGGTGTTGATGGTGCGTTGTAGTTCGGGTGCGATGGCGTTGGCGGCTCTGTGGTAAATGTGTGGAGGGCAGGGGTCTGTGGGGGCCCCTGAGTGGATACCTTTCATGGTTGAGGTGGTGTCTTTGGCCGTGATTGGCATCCAGGTGGAGATGGTGGGCTGGCTGGTGTGTCTGGGGGGCGGGCCAGCTGTGGCGTCTGGTGGATGGTCGAAGAAGTTGTTGTAGAGGTTTTTGATCTTGAGGTGGAAGTAGGTTCCAAGCTTGTTGCAGAGGTCTTGGGACGGGTGATGTCTGCGGCTTCGCTGCGGAGGTTGGTGAATTCCTGAATGACAGTGAAGAGTTCCTTGGAGTTGGAGGAGTTGGTGAGGATTTTGTTGTGGATGAAGGTCCTTTTGATGGTTCTGATTTGGTTGTGGTAGTCCATCATGGCACCTTTGTAGGTGGTGTAGTTTTCGGGTGTCTTGGTGTTTCTCCAGTTCTTCTCCAGGCATCTGCTGGTGCGTCTGGCTTCTTAGAGATCAGTGGTGAACCAGGCGGCTTTCCTGGGGCGCTGTTTGTCGGTGCTGCGTAGCAGGGCGAGCTCGTCTGCGCAGTTGGATATCCAAGTGTGGAGTTCTCTGGCTGCGACGTTGGCGTCGGATGCCAAGGTGTGGTTGTCACGGGTGAGGGTGGAGTTGAGTTGCTTGTCGGTAACCTTTCTCCAGTTCCTTCGTGGTGGGTGTGGGGCTGGTTTGGGTCCCTTGGGTTAGTCGACAGTGAAGTGTACGCAGTGGTGGTCTGTCCATGGGGGTTGCGTTGTGTGGCTGAAGTGGACGCTGTTTCCTGCTGCGAAGATGGGGTCGAGGATGTGACCTGCCCTGTTGGTCGGTGTGGTGACGAGTTGTTTAAGTCCGATGTTGGCGAGGTTGTCACAAAGGGCGCTGGAGTTGGGGTCGCTGAGGTTGTCGAGGTGGAAGTTCAGGTCTCCGATGAGTATGTAGTTCATTGAGGCTATGGCGTGGGGTGCGATGAGGTCGGTGATGGTGGCGGCGAAGGGGGCCCGGGGGCCGGGTGGTCTGTAGACGAGAGTTCCACGGAGCGTGGAGTTGGGGCTGGTCTGGATCTGGAAGTGCAGGTGTTCGGCGGAGGGGAGAGTTTCGCTGGAGGTGGTGAGGCGGAGGGTGCTCTTGTGGGCGATGACCCTCCCGGGTGGTTGGGGCGGTCCTTCCTCTGGATCTTGTATCCTTCTGGGATGGCGGTGTTGATGTCGGGGCCGGAAGAGGCGTTGGTCCAGGTCTCTGTGAAGAAGGCGATGTTTGGCGAGATAGAGTCAAGTAGGTTCCAAATCTCCACGGCGTGTTTGTGCATGGAGCGCACGTTGAGGAGGATGCATCTTAGGGCGTCGCCGGTGTTCGCTTCGGCGGTGTTGGAGGCCGTGTTGGTGGTGAAGGTCTGGCGGCCGTGGAGGCAGGAGAACTGGCCGTGGCTCGTGTTTGGCATGGCCTGTTGGCAGTCTCTGAGTCTTCCGGGGTTGAGTGCGTGGAGGGCGGCTGTGTTGTAGCGGTGGGTAGTTCGAGATGCAGTGTCCCTGGCGCTTGTCACGGTCGGGTCGCGGACGGGCGCAGACGGGCTGGCCTTAGGCGCACCTTCGCTGCGCGCGTCTGCTGCGCGACCGCGCAGCGACCGCCATAAAATAGGGGAGGGGGGCGGGATGAGGTGCTGGGAGGCGGGAGCAGGGGCTGTCCAGGGGGGAGGGGCCGCAGGGGCAGCAGCGGCGGGAAACTGGCCGAAAATGCGGTCAAAAGTTAAAATTAATTAAATTAAATGGAACTCGGTGAAAGCAGAGTCGCCAAGCGGGGCAGGGAAATACCGTATCCCAGGCAGGCGAGGTGCTGGCTAAGGCTGGTACAGTGCAGGGGCAGGAGACTGGCAGCAGGCGCGAACCCTCAAGGGAGGAGGTCTCGCTACTGCGGCGACGGCACTGCGGAGCTGCTGGGGAGAGTGTTGGCACCAGACCGGAGGTCAGGGTCCTACTCGCGCTCCCCCGCAGCGGCTGCCATAAAATAGGGGAGGGGGACGGGGCGAGGTGCTGGGAGGCGGGAGCGAGAGCTGGAGCTGTCCAGGGGGGAGGGGCCGCAGGGGCAGCAGCGGTGGGAAACCGGCCGAAAATGCAGTCAAAAGTTAAAATTAAATTAAATTAATTAAATTAAATGGAACTCGGTGAAAGCAGAGTCACCAAGCGGGGCAGGGAAATACTGTATCCCAGGCAGGCGAGGTGCTGGCTAAGGCTGGATCAGCGCAGGAGCAAGAGACTGGCAGCAGGCGCGAACCCTCAAGGGAGGAGGTCTCGCTACTGCGGCGACGGCACTGCAGAGCTGCTGGGGAGAGAGTTGGCACCAGATCGGAGGTCTTCAGTCTCTCATTAGTGATGGCTTCTTATACTAAAGAGAACACAAGACTACTGTTATTTCCTCCTCTTAAATGAACCTAAAATACACACAGGTTTTCAAATTAAATGGATTTTGTATAAATCATAACATTACAAATTTACTCTACTAACTAATGTACTTTGATAAACATTCAAAACATCAACGGCACAGTACCTTTATCTTGTTAGAGACAAAGGACCCTTCACGTGTCTGGTCTTATTCTGATGTCCTATAGCAGTTGTTACTGCTCCACAACTGGAGACACTGATCAGAAAAAAAGGCTCACACAGGATCTGCATATAACACTGTGGTGGCCTAAGAGACAGTTGTTACAGCACAACCTAGTGGGCATGACCCCAGTACACATGTGCAAATGATGTTTAAGGAACACAACATGAGTTCCACAATCCAAACAAGTAATATCTAACTCTTTATAGCTATCACCAACCTCATGCTCCTGAAGGCATTGCTGGGAAAGGTCGAATAATTACAAGGATATACGGAAAGTCTTTGAGATAATGTTGCAGAGGGAATTTTAGGATATGCTGCAATACAGAAAATGTTTGAGAAAAGGTTTTCAATATCTGTCTTGGAGATAATGTTGACAGGAGAGCCAGGAACATAGGAGAAGGGTTGATCCCAAGCAGAGGAACACAGATGAAGAGCAGAATCCAAGCAGAACTCTTCCTCTCATCAACAGGGAGGAAAGGTGTATGGAACTTTGGGCGAGCACCTGTGACAAGTCATGACAATTGAAAAATGGTCTAATTTAATCCTTGATGGCATTTTTGACCACCTCTTTGGAAGTTGGACCAGAGTATTGCACTCTGCGGAATTCTTTACTGAAAAAATGGTGCTCCTAGAGCTGATTTATTGCACATTGATCACTTTTATACCTCCACTTTTTCATATGTTCTCACTTGATGGGTAGATTATTTTATGAATTTGTATAAATGATTAATACTATTCATTGACAAAATATAGATGGTCTTAATATTACTTCATTTTGATGTCTTCATTCAGTTGGATTTTTGTAGATCATTTTGTTCATTTACTTTACATCATGCAGGTTTATTCTCCCTTCTGCAGAATCGTGGCTTCCAGGATGTAATTCACAGTATGGTATATTAGCTTACAATATACCTTGAACAACTAACGTGAAAAACTGATGGGAATCTATGGAAAACAGAACCGCTTGAGGTTTGCACAAAAATGCCTCTGGGTTTGTTTTTTAATTTTTTTACTGGATCTTTTAAAAACGAAATCTGTGCTTTTTCCCCAAGACTCCGCGAAGTGTCAAACAAACTCCACCAAGCTGAACGAAGTTCCGAGCGCGGCGGAGTGGGTTACCTCGTGCCGTTTGCACTGATTTTTAGTGCTGGGTGTTTGCCCCGTGCTGTAAAATCAGCACAAATGTTATCTCACACAGTGCAAGAGGGCACTGCTTCTTTCTGCAGCTCGAGTAGAATTCTACTCGAGCGGCAGCTTCCTCAACTCGAGCAGAAGTTTTCTTAACTCAAGCAGTAGCGACCATCCGCGAATGCCCACTTTGAGAAATCTCGCTGGGAAGTGGTCTAGCGTTGGATTTTCCTCGCTCGCGCTCGAGCACGGAGTGTGAAAAACTCCACAAACACCACGAATGGAGCAGAGTTTACCGCCCAGGCTTAATTATTAACCTATCACCCCCATGACCTACAATGCTGATCATTTTCCTATGATTTTGGTAATAAATAATAGCATCTTTTGAAATCTCTTTGGATTTGTATGGATATGCTTCTTCAGACCACTGTGGGTTCTGCTTTTATAAAAGATTAAAGACTTGAGGCATGATGGCTGACAGAAGGTCAGTTCCACAATGAGCTCCTGTGGATGGGACGCACATCAGTGAAACCACATTTTCCTCAGTTAAATAAATTGAGTGAATACATCCTTATTTATCTAATGGACTACGGTGGACACACAAGGGACCCCTCAGAAGCCTGCACCCGAAGGTCTCCAGAGGACATACTGCAGTTTCTCAGCAGCGTGCACCATAAGCTGCCTTTGTATATGGGAAAAGAAGATTGAGCTCTCCTGCATTTGTCTTGCAATGGGGTCTGAGTCTCTGACTACCAAACAGAAGTTTGAATACCCAGTGCCTGCTCTGTCAATGTATATCTGATGCATCTACACCTTAAGCTGTGGTATATGGGTGGGATTTGAGTCTGTGGCCACCACAATGAGGTGCCCATCTCAGTGACTTCTCCATCAAACCAAGGGCCTAATTTCGATCTTGGCAGTGGGGAATACACCGTCACAAATGTGATGGAGATCCCGTCCGCCGCATTACAATCCCATTATATCCTATGGAGATTCAAATATGGCAAACGGGATATCCATCACGTTTGTGATGAAGTATTCCATTCCCCGAGATCTAAATAAGGCCCAAAATCTTGAACACTATGAACGCGCATCTTTCATCCGGCTTTCCCAACCACAAGGGCCTGCCCCACAAATCCATTCACAGGGTTGTGGTGGCACTGCAAAAAAAGCCAATTAAGGTGGCTATCTGACTGTAGTAGGAGGGGCTCAGTGACACTTGCTTGCCTTGCTTTTCTTTCCTTAAGGATTGACAGTGTTCACATTTAGTTGAGCAAGGTCACTTCTCGAACTGCAACTAGGGAGACCCGTACTAAGGGGTTGATTACGATGGCGGGCGGAAAAGCATTCCAATCGCCGTGCTAGCGGGAAATTTCCGCCCGCAGGTACCGCGGCAAAACCGCCGGCCAGATTAGGATGCACCGCCAGATACTCCCTACCGCGGCAGTCGGATTCCAGGATTCAGCGCCGGAAAAGCTGAAAATCCGTCCGCGGTGGTCGGATTTGCTGCGGAAAGGCCAAAGACCGCCGTTTCCCCAGCGGTCTGGAACACATGGAGCTATCCGCAGTATTGCCACCGCCATCCTCGAATAGCCGGATTCTCCGCAGCGTTGTGGTGGGCTGTTTGAGGCTTCGTGATTTGACCGGCGGTCGTGACCGCATTCCACACGGCGGTACCTCTCTTTGGCTCCGTCCGCTACCGGTGCGGACAGGGATTTTCGGCGGAACCCGGAACACCGCAGTGGATGGGAAATGGGCTATCTATGCCCATCATAATACGGCGGACGCAAAGACCGCCGATGGAGTGCGGAAAAAGGCATTTTCCGCCACCGCTAGCACGGCGGATGTGCCTCCACCCGCCATCGTAATCAGCCCCTAAGTTCAGTGCAGGGGCACACTACGGCCTCCGTAAGACCACATAAGTTAGAGGAATAGTTCTGACAAGCTGTAAATGATCTATTGCAGACTGCCATTTGATCCCGTTACGTTCTGCAAATAAACTAGACACCCATAGACACCCAGTGAAATCTACCATGCATGCGATGTAAATGACCGCAATGTAATACCCCGCTGTATAGACTGCACATCTAAGCAGGAGAGAGTCTCTCTCTAGCTCTCTCCCTCTCTCTCTTTCCTCTTTTTCTTTGCACAAGGGATCCTTTCAACAGCCTAGGGATTAGTACGGGGACAAGCATAACCCTATGGAGAGAAGGAGTGATTTGATATCAGATCCTCAGCTTGTAGGCACTGTGCTCGGGATAGTGCTGTATCTTTAGTAGAGTTGCTATATTGCAAAAGAATGGAAAAAGTATTTGAAAGATTAAAATTAATTCTTAAAACTTTGTAAAATGAAAGCTTGTCCAAATAATTTATTACAGCTAGGACATGTATTGCTTAGCTATATTGGCAAACAGCAATTACACTAAATAAAATTAGTTCATGTGTTATGAAGAAGGTTTGCACCATTTCAATTATTACACTGTATGAATATTACAAATGGTACATAGCCATTACAAATTTACGGATCACTGACAGAATATCGGAAACAAAAATATTGTGTGGGCAGAATATTGTGTCAAAAATATCGAGGACCAAAATATCAAGAAGGTAAGTGCAAATAGGTAAGTATAGATTTACTATTCTTAACTCCACATATATATATATCTTGAAGGTACATAAATGTGGAGTTATTTATAGTAAAACTTTGCTTATCTATAGAAACTTACCTTCACTTCATCCGGTGAGAGTGTAAGAGAAAAAAATCCGAGACAACCAGTCAGAGTCCACTGGGGGGGACCAAGCACCGAACATAGTGGTAACGAGGAGCAAAGGGAAGGACCAAGGACCAACAACAAGCAGGGCACAATTATTTCGGAGGATTAAATTGAAAAGTTTTTTTGAAAACCAAAAAACCGGCTGGGATCAGGAACTCACCAACACAGGTCTAAGGAAAAAATCCACCTTTATACCCCCAACACAATCTATTCCATGCCATATTATGACTTTTGAACAAGCTGTCCTGAAAGAAGTGGATGCTACTGATTGCCAAAATAATAAGGTCTTTTAGAACTTAAGAAGGGGAGAAAAGGCAGCTTTGGAGAATATGAAAAAGAACACGTAGCTAATTATAAAGCCAGCGGATAAAGGCAGAGCTATAGTTGTTATGGATAAACATATGTACCACACCGAATACATCCGACTTTTCTCCGATAACAACAGCTACAAAATCATCCAGACTGACCCGACACCAAGACTTACCAACAAGATTAAAACCCTAGTGGGGGAGGGCCTACTGAATGATTGGATCACAAAACACGAAGCAGAGTTTCTCGTGGGCGACACACCACACACACCAAGATTTTATACTCTTCCCAAGATACACAAAAACAAGGATCCACCACTGGGTAGACCAATAGTATCGGGGATTGGCTCAGTGCTAGATCCACTTTCACAGTTCTATGACTGGTTCCTTAAACCGATCGTGAAGACATCATCATCATATCTTAAAGACACTAAAGATGTTCTTTGCTTACTTAGAGACATGGAAATCAACCCCACAGATGATTGGATGATCACGATGGACATTGAGGCTCTCTACACGAGCATTCCACAAAGACGTACCCTTACAGTGGTTGAAAACATCCTACAGGAGAGAGACTGGCAATTCATGACCCCAAGACACTTCATCGTAGAATGTGCAGCACTGGCGCTTACTGAAAACGTCTTTGAATATGAAGGCACAATATACCACCAAATAGGGAGCACATCTATGGGGAGCACTTTTGCCCCCAGTATGACCTGCCTCTATGTAAATCAATTTGAGGTTGACTACATCTACAACCCAGACAATCCCTACAGGGAGCAGATGAGACTGTGGCGCAGATACATCGATGATGTCTTGATTGTGTGGCTTGCCAACAAAGAACAAGCAATAGAATTTGCAGAGTGGGTGAACTCAAAGGACGAACATTTGAAGTTCACATATACAATCAACAAGTACGAAGCAGTCTTCTTAGACCTAGTCATAACATTGGACCATGATGGAATAAAAACAAGAGTCCACAACAAGACAACGGACAAAAACAGTCTTCTCATGTTTGAGAGTTTCCACCCGAAGGCACTTCGACAAAACCTCCCCGTAGGCCAGTTCCTCCACATCAGGAGAAACTGCTCTTCCCTGGAAGCTTATGATACACAAGCACAAACCTTGGAGGGCAAATTAGTCACACGCCACTACCCTAAGACACTGGTGCCAAGAGCAAGAAAGAGAGCTAGGAATAATAATCGGGATGCTCTACTTGAGAATCAGGAGAAACCAGATAACAACAGAATGGTGCATGTCACGACATATATCTCCATTTCCAATAGGGTCCAAAATATAGTGCGTAAAAATTGGCACATTTTGAATGGGGCAGAGAAACAATGGCCTCAACCCTTGTTCGCTTTTAAAAGGAACACGAATATCTGCAATGAACTGGTACACGCAAAAACATCACCCCCCCAAGTCCAAACCCAGACAACACTATGGGAACACCAGCGGCAGGTGGGCCACTATCCCTGCGGGAACTGCGTAGCTTGCCAATACACACGTCCCACAAAAGAGGTGGACATAAAAACAGGGAAACCATGGATCTTGAAGGATTTCACTAACTGTAACAGTGAAAATGTCATATATATCTTCACCTGCCTGTGTGACCTATTCTACGTAGGAATGACCACCAGGAAAATAAAAATGAGAATCAATGAGCTGCGTAGTACAATTAGGTGCAAAAGAAACACCACCAAATTGGCACGCCACTATTTAGAGAAAGGTCATCAGGATGGGGATTTGAAATGGGTGGTCCTTGAGAAAATTAATTCAATTTGCCCAAACATACAAAAGAGACTTCACACCCGTGAACAGCGCTGGGTGTACCGCCTCAGAACATGGGAATCTGGTCTTAACGACGACATCCCATGGCTACAGATTGGACAATAAAGCCACCATGAGGCAGAATATTAATGATGAGTACCCTTGGAACGAAATGCCAGTAATAGATATGTATTTACAAATAGGTCTCCCCTTTTAAATTTTAAATTACAGCTCCATTAAAGACCTGGGGCTTTCTTCACACATCGTTGTTCCTCTCCCTAACAGCCCTTCACTTCCCACCAATAGGTCGTCATCATATGTGCTAAGAAACCCAAATAAATAAGCTAGTTACAACAAGGTTTCTAGGCCTCCCTCCACCTTATCGTATATAACAATCAGTTAATTGGCACGATTAATATGTTTGTGCAACCCTTCTCCATTTTCCAGTGTGTGCAGATTACATCTTTTTTTATTTAATGAATCGCTAGCAGCCAAAGCTTTCAGCAGCTAAGGCCTCAGTCATCAAGCACCGCCATTAGAACATGCGGCCACGTGACTGCACAGATGCGTGTCTGAGACCACGCCCCGGCTTGATCTCGCAACTCGAGCAAGCCGGCGGACACAAGAGTCAGATACTCAGCAGCCCGACATCGCTCCGCTGTGACGCGGTCCCCAGGCATACACCATTGGGACACTGGAAACGACTCCCCTCAAACACTGGCACCTGGCAGTCGCATCACACGCTAACACTAGGCTTCCGTTTCATTGGGCAATCGGTCCGACGTCATTAATACAATGCACCCTCCAGGCAGTGTATTCGGACATACCACATTAGGGCACACATCACGCCACTAATTCCGACAGGTGCTGCTAATGAGCCAATTAAGGTTTTTACAAATACCTATAAAATGAGCAGGTCTTCGCCCACTCCACCACTATCGGGGGAGAGGAGTGGGCGCTTCTAAGAGAACGGCAAGGGACGCACATTGAGGCAGTAAGGGTGTGGATGGATGGATGAATGAGTAACCAGGAGCTTCGCAATTTGGAGCCCCTGGCCTGAGACTCCGTACATTTTGTATAATTGATTATTTACCTTCCATTATTTTATCTTTAGAGTGTGACTACAGGGGTTCCTCTGACCTTCTTCCCATGGGGCAATTGGACCCTTTCTTGGGGTAAGATTGTGAGCTGGTCTCACAAAACCTATGGATTTCAATTATTTATGTGACATGTGTTCCACATCCAGATGCATAATTATGATATATGCATGTTGTGTTTTTTGTTTTTTTCTGATTCTCAAAATATGTCTGGGCATCCCTTCTTGATACAATCTTATATTTGTTTTACAGGTTTCAAGGAACCCCAACTTTTGATAGAGGATGACACAGGTCACCCTACATAGTGGTAGTATCTAAACCAGAAGTGGTTAGATAGGAGCCCTAGTTCCTTCATCCTGATGAATGCCACGGACTCTTTGGGTCAATATGGCAGAAACATGTTGACAACACTGGTGGTGATGGGGTACTAGTTCCCCATATCCCCACATTGATTTTTAATATCAAGTAAACACCTAATAAATAAATGTATTTTGGTGTTTACATTGGTTTTTAAGCTATCACTTTATCACAGGCCCCCACTTAGATTTTAGAAGTGCCTCCCTGTCTCCAAACGCAGTTTCAAGAGAGCGAAGACTGCCAATGATGAAACATGACACCTGGTGGTGTGTGAGGACAGTCCTTCACATTTTTTGAGATGCCCAGCACCTCACTAATTAGTGCCTAGTGCTTGTCAGTTTTTGTGAAATCAGAAATGTATTCAGGGTAGCTTCATTTTGTGTGTGCATATTAGGTTTGGAGGCCAGCTCACCCTGAACACCCTGTAGCCTCTAGTTCCCGCCCCTAGAAAGCTCTAGGGTTTTGTGTGTAGATCTTAATATTACTTCATTTTGATGTCTTCATTCAGCTGGATTTTGTTTATATCAAACATGTTCAGAACTTTACTCACACAATTTTAATAAATCAGATGCATCGCTATCATTTACAAATTAGGTGACTGATGATACGTCAAAAATAATTTAATAAAGAGAACAGAGTGAAATTTACATATTAGAATGCTGTGTTATATGTACATATAGAAGAACACTGGTGGTTAATAACTGGGTGCTTTGTACTCGTAAGTGTACTGTTTTACACTTTAGGTCCCATATTACAAATAGCATGCACTTTTGCATGACCCAAACAAGGAAACTGTGCCCTATTATGATGAATGCACTACCCTCAAAGCAGCTGCAAACTTGCACTGCTCTGGGGGCCGTACATTCAGTGAAATAGGAAGCTGCTGCTTCAAACCCGCTCTGCGTTTCACATTGCAGATGGCAACCCACCTTCACTTTGAAGATGGGAGAGGTCAACCCTGTAGGCTGGTGCAGTGAGTGACTGAACACGCTTGTGGGGGGGATATCTGGGGGTGTCCATCTGACCTCCATTTTCCCCTCCAAGGGGCTGCCTTCAGCAGGCACGCTGACAGTACGCCACTGTAAGAAATTGGGGCATTGGTTGAGGGGGTGGAAACTTCTCTCAGACAACAACCACAATCCTTGTCAAGGCAAACCACAAAGGTCACTAAATTAAACTGTGCTTAACCCTCTGGTAGCTTGCCAGAAAGCAGCCAGGCTTAAATTAGAGGCATTGTGTAAATGTGCCGCACACAAACAGTAATAAAATGAAAGAACAACACAAGAAAAATCCCACACCAATTTAGAAAAATATAGTACATTTAAATCAATAAAAAGATACCAGAACAACAAATAACCAATCAGTAGAACCTAAGACATGCAATTATTTTTTTTTTTATAGAATATAGTATCTAAAAGCACAAAGCGCCACTCTTGGTCATCTGGTCACGCTAGACTGGGGGAAAGTCATAGGTTTAGGCTGACCACAATGGAGCGCGTTAGTCCTGCTGACATAGTTACCTTCTCAAAGTCTATTTGCAGTGCAGAAGGCTTCAAGGAGCAGGTAGAATGTTGCAGATGGTTGCTACGGTAGGGCAAAGAGCAGGCCAGGTGTCGCAGACTGTCAGCGCTGTAGCATGAAGAGTCGGTCAAGTGTCATAGACAGTCATTGCTGTAGCTTTGCATTGGCTTGGGGAGACACTTCTTGGGGATCAGGGACTACCTCCAGCAGAGGCCAGCAAGGATCAAGCCGGTCCAGTTGCAGCAGGTCAGCTGAGCAGTTGCAGGCAGGCCTCCAAAGCTTATTGTGTCCATTGAACCCTGATTATTGTTGTATTTTACCATCCAACAACAGCCGGTCACTTTCCATACTTGCATTGTGCCCATTGCACATTTGCTACGCCTTGCTTCCTGACAGGTCCATGAGGCATTTATCGAGTGAACCAGGCTCTGTCACAAGTTACTGATATTTTGAGTAATGCATTCATTTCACTCTGGCTGCAATAAATATCCCAAATTCTGTTTGTATCACATGCGTCACAGTCCAGAACCTTTTCTAGTATATTGATGTCATGTTCTCTAGGACTCTCGTGGTTCTGAGCAGACTCTGGAGAAGAAACGTGATATGCGGGGTGGTGTTAGGATGTGGTTAATGTAGAGTATGATGTAATGCACATTTTGTGATTGTATGCTGAGGAATAAAGTAATGGATGATAGCAGCTCCTGTGTGGCATAATTCATCTGCATGCTCCTGGGCTGGGGAGGATGCTACAACTGGCGAAAAGTAGGGGATACTCGCCAAAGAAGACAAGACTGCTCTCCTTGAGAGTTTGTGATGATATGGCAAACTGCTTGTGTGTGCCACTTGTGTCCGGAATCGATGCAGAGCAGTCTGCAACCAGCAGTGCTCCAGCCCAAACACAGTCGCAGAAGAAATCGAAGGCCCTACAGAGCAGCATATTCAAAACGCCAGCCAAAACCGCTTACGAGGTGGTTTACAGAGACGCTGACCCTGTGCACCAAATACAGAATGATTATTTAGACAAAGTGAAAGATAGCAACAATGTCAGCAAGGTACGAGAAACAGAGAACTTACTCACCGTTGTGGGCGATTGAAACATTCTGCGACCCAGGCTCAAGCACAAGGCCAGTGCTTGCAGAAGTTGTCAGTGCCGGTCTGCATGGCGAAAGCTGTCTGAACAGCATGTGCTCTCAATAGGGGCAGACAGGAGCGCAAAATACATTGCAACCGTGTTCCTGAAGCGTCAACCACATTTCGACACTTCTAAGAAACAGAACATTGGTGCCAGGTAGGCTACGTGCTCGAAAACTTTGATGACTTCATAGATGCACTAGAGGAAGAAGATGAAAAGAAGATCATAAAATATTTTAACAACCTTTCAGGTGATGGAGTGAAAGAAGAGCTAAAGAAAATCTCACAGACTAATGTAAAATTGTACCAAAAGGTAAAGGAAGTGTTGAAACCAAAAATCAATCCAATACTGAATGTTGACTATGAAAGATGTAGCTTCAGACAAGCGTGACAACAAGTTGGTGAAACAATGGCTGAGTTTGTTGAAATACTTGATGCGCTCATTAAACATTCCTAGTTCTGTGACTTCACCGACGAAGAAGCCATTGATGGCTGCCTTTCAGATTCGTTTAGAAGGCGTATGCTGAGAGAGACGCACAGTCTAGAGAAAAGGGAGATGGCTGCAAGAGCAGAAGAATGAGCAGACGACAAGCTGCGGACATGGAAGCAGGAACAGCACATAATGAATCTGCATTGCATAAACGAGATACACGTAAGTTGATGTCTTCAAGGAAAACAAAGCTATTCATCTGATGCGGATTTTTGTGTCCCCATGAATGTAAATGTCCAGCCATAGGACAAGTCTGCAAAGGTTGTGGGAAAGAGAACATTACATAACCATGTGCAGAGCTAAGGAAAAATCAAGTGCGTCACTACGCAAGAAAAGATGGATGGAAGAATGTTCCAGAAGCATTCTCGCCATGCCCCTAAAACCAAAAAGTAACATCAGCTACGACAAGTAGAAATCACGCAAGATCAATCTTCGTCAAGCTCATCCTACAAAGGTTTTTCAACGTCACTATCGAGTATCAGCAGAGAAGATGGGTATGCGCTGATGACATCTTCCAAAGAACGGCATGCACATGTGGGATTAGGTGCCTGTAAAGAAGATCACAGTTCAAAGAAAGCTCACCAAATAAAGCGACAAACCTCATTTGGACACTGTCCCAAAATCACATTGAAGGTGAACAATCACCCAATAACTTTCATCATAGACAGTGGAGTGTCAATTAACATCATGCCAGTGGAAAAGCTTAACAGCTTATCCCCTGTGCCTCACTTCACTCCGTCAGGCATGAAGGCATATACTTGGGTCACTTGTGAGCCACTAAAAAGCTAGGTCATTCACGGCGACAATGAGACACAAAAAGACATCGGTGAGAGCCAAAATCACGTCCTACAAGGGATTTCGTTGAGTGCCTGTTTGCTCAGTTTGCCACAGCTGCTGACATGGGGTTGATGTCACTCAACTACAAACTCTGTGCTCACCCTGAAATCATGAGCAGATTCCCGTCATTGCTCCATGGCCTGGGAAAACTGAAAAAAATGAAGGTACAGCTTCATATCAATGAAGACATATGCCTTGTTGCTCAGCTGCACCATAGAATTGCTTTTCATCTACAAGAAGCTGTAGGGAAAAAGTTGAAAGCACTTTTAAAACATGACATCATTGAACACTTCACAGGCCCCACGCCATGGGTTTTGCCAATAGTAGTAGTACCAAAAAAGGAAAGTAGCGAAGAGGTTCGCCTTTGCGTTGATATGCACCAGGCAAACAACGCCATTGAGAGGGAGAGACACTGTTGTCCACACATAATAAACATGATCATGCAATTGAATGGAGCCAAAGGTTTTCCCGTCTTGACCTGAATAAAGGATACCATCAACTCGAATTGGAGGAGAACTGCAGGTACATTACCACTTTTTCGACTCATGTTGGTTTGTTCCGATATGAGAGATTGAGTTTTGGAGTATCTTTGGCTGCTGAGATATTTCAGGATGTTATTCGCCGAGTAATCCAACCAGTTACACATGCTTTCAAGTACAGTGATGACATACTGGTTTTTGGGAGGAAACAGAAAGAACACGACAAAGCATTTACCCAAGTATGCCAGTTACTTGCTGATGCAGGTCTCACTCTGAATGCCACAAAGTGTGAGTTTCACAAAACCAAACAAGCTTTTTCGGCACATATTCTCTGATGGGAGAATTACTCCAAATGCAGACAAGGTACAAGCACTGTCCTCCACTTGCCCCCCAGGATGTTACCATGCTGCGATCCTTTCTAGGCATGGCCAGTTTTTGCTCAAGATTAGGCCTGGGTGGAAAACTACGCTACGCTTGCGTAGTTTGCGTAGTTTGTGCAACTACGCGCTACGCGAATTGCACGTAGCACAGTGCAAAAACGCATAGCGTAGCGGGCATTTTTTGCTTGCTCGCGGTCCTCAACGTCAAGTTGGCGACCGCGAGCGAGCAAAATGACATCCCGGCGAGACTTTTTCCTCGTTCGCGATCAGCAACATCAAGTTGCCGATCGCGAGCGTGGAAAATAAACCTCCCGGCGAGATTCTCAACGCGGGGAGGTCAGGTTTCTCATTGCGAGTGGTCCTGTATGCTTGTGACCGCTTGCGATGAGAAACTACCAGTCCGCGTTGAGAAAACTGCCGCTCGAGTACAAATCTACTCGAGCGGCAGAAAACGACCGCTTGCACTGTGCAAGATGCCGTTTGCAATGATTGCACAGTGCGGACAAGCATCCGGCACTGTGCAATCATTGCGAACAGCATTTCCTACTGCACTACGCAGTTCGCGTAGTGCTACAGGTAGCTCGCGTAGTGCGAAGTGCACTTCGCGTAGCTACGCGTAGCGCTACTACGCGAACTACGCCCAGGGTTACTCAAGATACATTCAAAAATGTGCCACAGTGAGTGCCCCATTGAGAGATTTGACAAAACGAAATGTATCGTTTCAGTGGTCTCTGGATGCGACCAATATTTTAAAGACATTAAAAATGCGATTGAGAATGCTGTTGAAATGGCTTACTTTGACCACACGCTACATACCAAAATAACGGTTGATGCAAACCCTGTAGGATTAACAGCTATCCTTGCTCAACACAATGGCCATCCAAATGCTCAGAGACACATTGTGACCTATGCCAGTTGAAGCCTGTCTGAAATAGAACGTGCCTACTCTCAGATGGAGAAGGAGAGTCTGGCTGTGGGGTGGGCCTGCAAACAATTTCATGTATTCCTCTACGAAAAACGACTCACCACCATCATGGATCACCAGGCGTTGCTTACAATTTTTGAAAACCTGAAGGCTAAGATGCTTCCTCAAAACGAGAGGTGGGGGCTAAGACTGCAATAGTACGACTATGAAATTGTGCACAAACTGGGAAAGGATCAGAGCCCGGCAGATTACTTTTCACGAGTGCCGCTATCTTGTCACAGTTTGACCTCAATGACAGCTGAAGCCTATCTCAACCTTATTGTGAGATCAAGCACACCATCAGCTCTGTCTGTGGAACAAATCTTTGCTCCCACCAATGCAGATAAGGACATGACTATAATGAAAGAACTCATCTCGATGCCCTCCTGAAGGAGAAGTATCCGACCCCTTTCTGATGTTTCAAAAGTTCAAAAATGTACCGGATGAGTTAGCAGTCACTCAAAAAGCGCAATACTGTGAGGCTCTTGAATTGTCATACCTGGAAGCCTAAGTCAGCGGATCATTGAGTTGGCTCATGAAGGACACAGTGGTATTGTAGCCACTAAAAGAGCCTTAAGCAATCGAGTATGGTTCCCTCGGCTAGATGAGCAAATCAAGAAGGAACAGAAGGCATGCCACATTTGCAATTGTTTGTCCCCCAAAGTGAAGCAGCACCCAGTGACAGTGTCCGACCTTCCTGCCCATGCTTGGGAGAGGGTTCCAGTTGACTATTTTGGTCCTTTAGGAAATGGACACCATCTCATGGAAGTCAAAGACGAATATTCATGTTTTCCTTTGGTGGTAGACCTATCTTCGAGAACCCATGACAAAGTCTTAGAACAGCTTAATGACATCTTTGCAATGTGGGGCATCCCCGAAATCCCCAAATTTGATAACGCCCAACCCTTAAACAGCAAAGAGTTCAAAGAATTTCTTGTCCGACCGAATGTGAAATAACAAAAGAGTGCACCCTTCTGGCCCCAGACCACAAGGATCCTTGTGGTTTGGGCGGAATCTGGAGAGGAAACACAACATGTGTAGGGAGGTGTTAGGGTGAGGTTAACATGAAGTATGATGTCATGCACAGTGTGTGAGTGTATGCTGAGGCATAAAGTAATGCTTGATAGCAGCTCCTGTTTGGTGTAATTCATCTGCATGCTCCTGGGCTGGGGAAGACGCTACACCTTTGTGGTGTGGTGCACTGCAACAAAACACAAATAAACACTGACTACCAGTTCTACAGCAAGGTTTATGTGCTAATAAGTATCTGCTTCGCACTGAGCTCTCTGTGCTACTGCTGTGTCTTCACTGCTACTCACAGATTCCAATATCTTTTCTAGAAATTTCCCTCAGGCAACAGCAGCAGAAGCAAGAGTGACCTTCAGAGATTACACAGTATACTGTACCTCTTTAGGCAATGCCCTCCGGATTCTCTGATTTCGTCACAGGGAAATCTTAAGGATTTTGGTGGCCCTGTGGCCAAATGTAGTTTGGGGGCCCATGTTCAGAAAACAGCTTTGAATTTATGATCCAATTTCAGCTCTTTCATGGCCTCTTTGGCCAGGTCACTGACAGTGCAAAGGCACTCTGGTTCAAATTCTAAATGTGTTTAAGTCTACTTTTCAGGGATAATGATAATTGTTTTAAATTTTGTAACACAACAGAAACTCACTAATATTATTGCAAATAATCTCTGTAGTCCCCATCCATATCCCATATGTGAGGTCCTGTTTTGATCCAAAAGAAACTTTTTTTCATAGATGTTGCATGAAACATAAACACATTTCTTTGTAAAATGTCTGTCATAGACTCCCACACATCATCCACATTAAAAACAAATGAAAGGAAAATGGCAATTATCAACCTGTTTAAGAATTGTGCAAGGTCATCAGGGTAAGATTCTCTGCAGAACAGAGCTGGGTCTATCAGGGGGCCGTCTGAAAGACTGGGGCCCTGGGCCCACTTTGCTCATGCCTTAAAACGGCTCTGTTTCACCGGTATCACTGGGATATAGCTTTCCAAAGGCCAGGCAAAGCCTGGTGGTATGACATGATTGTGTTTTTATATTACAAATATTATTATTACCCAACGCATGGTCTGAACTTAAGAAGTGCGAAAGGTTGAGCCAGCCAAGGCAGGAATTGAACTGACTTTGCCTGGGCCCTACCCATCTATCAGGGTACTCCATTTATGTTGATAAAATGATTTATTTCCGCAAATGTTCAAACTTTGTCTGTATGTCATCATCTGATGATTGCTCGTTTCCCTTTGGTTTTGACCTCAGCCGTCGGCCCTCCTCATAGCCCGGGTCTCTGGGCATAAATCACTATAAATCACGATTGTGCTACCGACATTTACCCACAACCAACCCGTCCTCCACGTCCATGACTTGTCTGGTCATTGGAATGGGAATGGCTCCTACTGTGCTGCGTGCACTCTCATTATATATATTCTCTAAAGATAGGATAAATGACACCTGACAGGCCAGTAGCTGTACCAAAACATCTCAGATTTAGATCCAACAGGGCCCAAAGGGGGGCACCATTCCTACTGCCAAAAAACTAGTGGTTACACTTAAGCACCATAGTCCATAGTGGCCTGGCACACTCTAACAATGTTTGGTGCCCTTACAGTAACATGATGAATGTTAACTGTTCCTGGTTAGGGGCAAGGCTGCCTCTGTTAGTTTAAATCGATGACGTTTTGAAACTTTTGTTTTCCCCCCCAGTTAAAATATCTAGTAATATTGTGTAAGTTATCGGAAAAATAATTTCTATCAAGTCCTCTTCCCCTGTAAGTTAAGCTCACTGAAACACCTACGAGATGACGTTCACACCCCATCTGCCAATGTCATCCGGATGTCGTCATTTTGAGGTGGATAAAAACAGGGACTGATGGAAGCAGGAATGGACAAGAACAGGTTCCGGATGCGGGTGAGTGCTGCATTAACTGAGTTAAAAACACTGCACTATGCTATGTAATGTAACCGAGGTGAGGCTCTTCGTCATTGCTACTCGTGGTGTCTGAGGGCTCTGGTGTCTTACAATAGGCTTTGAGACAGCTTCCTATGTCCATGCATGCTTTTCGCAGTTAGTGTATGTTGGCTAGAGAGTGATGCTGAATAAAGAAAGGCGAGCAGGGCTGGGTGGGCATCCACCGTTCCTCGCCAGCCACATCTGTCTCCTCTACCTGTACCCTGTTACACAGCAGGGTGAAGCTGCAGATACTTGTATTGGATCACATACACACAGAATGTAGAGGGGAGAGGCAGAAGCGACTTAAAGAATAGGGAGAGGAATGACAGGGGAGGCAGTGGGAAGAGGAGGAAGCACCTATAGGGCTGCAGAAAGGAGGTGTGGTGAAGAAAACGCAGAGTCTCTTGAATGGGTTCATTAATTTATTTACGAAGCCAAAAGAAACTGTGATCCTTCTCTCGCCAGTCACAGTTCAACTGGCAAGAGTAGAATCATCACAAATAAATACATTATACAGAACCCTTGTAGGTGAGGGCTCTACCCTCGTTGAGGCAAACATGCCAACATGCCCCCCACATTACTACACATCCCCTTCCTTTCTACCATTAAAACCAAAACAAATGGAAAAGGAACCTTACCACTAAAAATGGCAGGAGCACATGAAATGACTGTGATTGAGTAAGCAGTCCCGCCTTGCAGTAAACAGAAAAAAAACTTCACGATGATACTAAAACCCCATGCTGGATTCCAAAGCTTGGACATAGTCCTCCAGGTAACATGGCAGTCTGTGAATTCTGGCATGTCGTACCTCCCATGTACTGACAGGAACACCATCCATACCACATGATGGGGTTGCAGTTTCGACTCCACTTCCCCCACCAACATCACCCTCGGCACCCAAACCTAGGGGGATATTCACAAGGACTTATCTCCGATTTATCTCCACCTTAACTCATCAAAAGTGGAGATAGATTTAACACCCCATTTACAAGCGGTTGCAAACTGCAGACATCGCCAGTATTCCAGAGATAACTGGCCCAAAATTTATCTCCACGGTGGACACCACCAACTAACCCTAATGAGATGCAGAGTAGGCATTCCCGTGCAAAAACACACGAAAAAACCACAACACCACTTTCGCAACGAACTGCCAGATCCGCGATGCGAACCAAACACAGGCGATAAGCCGCGGTAGCACCAGGGATTTAACACCTGCCTTTTGACCTTGCCAGGTAGGTCGCTCCCCCACCACACAGCTCCGCCTGTGTTGTCTGCCCGCTGCTTCTGCAGGTAAGATCGCCCTCCGCTTGTGGCCCCGGTGCCCGCTTTGTCTGCTTGTCTCCCCTTTTCCTTTCTGTGCCCCTCGCCGCCCCACTGTCGTTGTGCCCGTGATTTTGTCTGCTCTCCCCTTGTTTTCCTTTCTGTGCCCCTCGCTGCCCCACTGTCGTTGTGCCCGTGATTTTGTCTGCTCTCCCCTTGTTTTCCTTTCTGTGCCCCTCGCTGCCCCACTGTCGTTGTGCCCGTGATTTTGTCTGCTCTCCCCTTGTTTTCCTTTCTGTGCCCCTCGCTGCCCCATTGACGCTGTGCCCGTGATTTTGTCTGCTCTCCCCTTGTTTTCCTTTCTGTGCCCCTCGCTGCCCCACTGTCGTTGTGCCCGTGATTTTGTCTGCTCTCCCCTTGTTTTCCTTTCTGTGCCCCTCGCTGCCCCACTGTCGTTGTGCCCGTGATTTTGTCTGCTCTCCCCTTGTTTTCCTTTCTGTGCCCCTCGCTGCCCCACTGTCGTTGTGCCCGTGATTTTGTCTGCTCTCCCCTTGTTTTCCTTTCTGTGCCCCTCGCTGCCCCATTGACGCTGTGCCCGTGATTTTGTCTGCTCTCCCCTTGTTTTCCTTTCTGTGCCCCCGCTGCCTCTCGCCATTCCCGCCGCTGCGTCCCTGCGGCCCCGCCCCTGACTGCCCATTCGCTGCTCCTCCCTCCCACCTCCCCATAAATGGCGGCCGCTGCGCGGTGAGGAGAGCGACCCTTGACCTTGCCAGGTGGGTCGCTCCCCACCACACAGCTCCGCCTGTGTTGTCTGCCCGCTGCTTCTGCAGGTAAGATCGCCCTCCGCTTGTGGCCCCGGTGCCCGCTTTGTCTGCTTGTCTCCCTTTTCCTTTCTGTGCCCCTCGCCGCCCCACTGTCGTTGTGCCCGTGATTTTGTCTGCTCTCCCCTTGTTTTCCTTTCTGTGCCCCTCGCTGCCCCACTGTCGTTGTGCCCGTGATTTTGTCTGCTCTCCCCTTGTTTTCCTTTCTGTGCCCCTCGCTGCCCCACTGTCGTTGTGCCCGTGATTTTGTCTGCTCTCCCTTGTTTTCCTTTCTGTGCCCCTCGCTGCCCCATTGACGCTGTGCCCGTGATTTTGTCTGCTCTCCCCTTGTTTTCCTTTCTGTGCCCCTCGCTGCCCCACTGTCGTTGTGCCCGTGATTTTGTCTGCTCTCCCCTTGTTTTCCTTTCTGTGCCCCTCGCTGCCCCACTGTCGTTGTGCCCGTGATTTTGTCTGCTCTCCCCTTGTTTTCCTTTCTGTGCCCCTCGCTGCCCCACTGTCGTTGTGCCCGTGATTTTGTCTGCTCTCCCCTTGTTTTCCTTTCTGTGCCCCTCGCTGCCCCATTGACGCTGTGCCCGTGATTTTGTCTGCTCTCCCCTTGTTTTCCTTTCTGTGCCCCCGCTGCCTCTCGCCATTCCCGCCGCTGCGTCCCTGCGGCCCCGCCCCCTGACTGCCCATTCGCTGCTCCTCCCTCCCACCTCCCCATAAATGGCGGCCGCTGCGCGTGAGGAGAGCGACCCTTGACCTTGCCAGGTAGGTCGCTCCCCCACCACACAGCTCCGCCTGTGTTGTCTGCCCGCTGCTTCTGCAGGTAAGATCGCCCTCTGCTTGTGGCCCCGGTGCCCGCTTTGTCTGCTTGTCTCCCCTTTTCCTTTCTGTGCCCCTCGCCGCCCCATTGTCGTTGTGCCCGTGATTTTGTCTGCTCTCCCCTTGTTTTCCTTTCTGTGCCCCTCGCTGCCCCATTGACGCTGTGCCCGTGATTTTGTCTGCTCTCCCCTTGTTTTCCTTTCTGTGCCCCTCGCCGCCCCATTGTCGTTGTGCCCGTGATTTTGTCTGCTCTCCCCTTGTTTTCCTTTCTGTGCCCCTCGCCGCCCCATTGTCGTTGTGCCCGTGATTTTGTCTGCTCTCCCCTTGTTTTCCTTTCTGTGCCCCTCGCTGCCCCACTGTCGTTGTGCCCGTGATTTTGTCTGCTCTCCCTTGTTTTCCTTTCTGTGCCCCTCGCCGCCCCATTGTCGTTGTGCCCGTGATTTTGTCAGCTCTCCCCTTGTTTTCCTTTCTGTGCCCCTCGCTGCCCCACTGTCGTTGTGCCCGTGATTTTGTCTGCTCTCCCCTTGTTTTCCTTTCTGTGCCCCTCGCTGCCCCATTGACGCTGTGCCCGTGATTTTGTCTGCTCTCCCCTTGTTTTCCTTTCTGTGCCCCTCGCTGCCCCACTGTCGTTGTGCCCGTGATTTTGTCTGCTCTCCCCTTGTTTTCCTTTCTGTGCCCCTCGCTGCCCCACTGTCGTTGTGCCCGTGATTTTGTCTGCTCTCCCCTTGTTTTCCTTTCTGTGCCCCTCGCTGCCCCATTGACGCTGTGCCCGTGATTTTGTCTGCTCTCCCCTTGTTTTCCTTTCTGTGCCCCTCGCTGCCCCACTGTCGTTGTGCCCGTGATTTTGTCTGCTCTCCCCTTGTTTTCCTTTCTGTGCCCCTCGCTGCCCCACTGTCGTTGTGCCCGTGATTTTGTCTGCTCTCCCCTTGTTTTCCTTTCTGTGCCCCTCGCTGCCCCATTGACGCTGTGCCCGTGATTTTGTCTGCTCTCCCCTTGTTTTCCTTTCTGTGCCCCCGCTGCCTCTCGCCATTCCCGCCGCTGCGTCCCTGCGGCCCCGCCCCCTGACTGCCCATTCGCTGCTCCTCCCTCCCACCTCCCCATAAATGGCGGCCGCTGCGCGGTGAGGAGAGCGACCCTTGACCTTGCCAGGTAGGTCGCTCCCCCACCACACAGCTCCGCCTGTGTTGTCTGCCCGCTGCTTCTGCAGGTAAGATCGCCCTCCGCTTGTGGCCCCGGTGCCCGCTTTGTCTGCTTGTCTCCCCTTTTCCTTTCTGTGCCCCTCGCCGCCCCATTGTCGTTGTGCCCGTGATTTTGTCTGCTCTCCCCTTGTTTTCCTTTCTGTGCCCCTCGCTGCCCCATTGACGCTGTGCCCGTGATTTTGTCTGCTCTCCCCTTGTTTTCCTTTCTGTGCCCCTCGCCGCCCCATTGTCGTTGTGCCCGTGATTTTGTCTGCTCTCCCCTTGTTTTCCTTTCTGTGCCCCTCGCCGCCCCATTGTCGTTGTGCCCGTGATTTTGTCTGCTCTCCCCTTGTTTTCCTTTCTGTGCCCCTCGCTGCCCCACTGTCGTTGTGCCCGTGATTTTGTCTGCTCTCCCCTTGTTTTCCTTTCTGTGCCCCTCGCCGCCCCATTGTCGTTGTGCCCGTGATTTTGTCTGCTCTCCCCTTGTTTTCCTTTCTGTGCCCCTCGCTGCCCCACTGTCGTTGTGCCCGTGATTTTGTCTGCTCTCCCCTTGTTTTCCTTTCTGTGCCCCTCGCTGCCCCATTGACGCTGTGCCCGTGATTTTGTCTGCTCTCCCCTTGTTTTCCTTTCTGTGCCCCTCGCTGCCCCACTGTTGTTGTGCCCGTGATTTTGTCTGCTCTCCCCTTGTTTTCCTTTCTGTGCCCCTCGCTGCCCCACTGTCGTTGTGCCCGTGATTTTGTCTGCTCTCCCCTTGTTTTCCTTTCTGTGCCCCTCGCTGCCCCATTGACGCTGTGCCCGTGATTTTGTCTGCTCTCCCCTTGTTTTCCTTTCTGTGCCCCCGCTGCCTCTCGCCATTCCCGCCGCTGCGTCCCTGCAGCCCCGCCCCTGACTGCCCATTCGCTGCTCCTCCCTCCCACCTCCCCATAAATGGCGGCCGCTGCGCGTGAGGAGAGCGACCCTTGACCTTGCCAGGTAGGTCGCTCCCCCACCACACAGCTCCGCCTGTGTTGTCTGCCCGCTGCTTCTGCAGGTAAGATCGCCCTCCGCTTGTGGCCCCGGTGCCCGCTTTGTCTGCTTGTCTCCCCTTTTCCTTTCTGTGCCCCTCGCCGCCCCATTGTCGTTGTGCCCGTGATTTTGTCTGCTCTCCCCTTGTTTTCCTTTCTGTGCCCCTCGCTGCCCCATTGACGCTGTGCCCGTGATTTTGTCTGCTCTCCCCTTGTTTTCCTTTCTGTGCCCCTCGCCGCCCCATTGTCGTTGTGCCCGTGATTTTGTCTGCTCTCCCCTTGTTTTCCTTTCTGTGCCCCTCGCCGCCCCATTGTCGTTGTGCCCGTGATTTTGTCTGCTCTCCCCTTGTTTTCCTTTCTGTGCCCCTCGCTGCCCCACTGTCGTTGTGCCCGTGATTTTGTCTGCTCTCCCCTTGTTTTCCTTTCTGTGCCCCTCGCCGCCCCATTGTCGTTGTGCCCGTGATTTTGTCTGCTCTCCCCTTGTTTTCCTTTCTGTGCCCCTCGCTGCCCCACTGTCGTTGTGCCCGTGATTTTGTCTGCTCTCCCCTTGTTTTCCTTTCTGTGCCCCTCGCTGCCCCATTGACGCTGTGCCCGTGATTTTGTCTGCTCTCCCCTTGTTTTCCTTTCTGTGCCCCTCGCTGCCCCACTGTCGTTGTGCCCGTGATTTTGTCTGCTCTCCCCTTGTTTTCCTTTCTGTGCCCCTCGCTGCCCCACTGTCGTTGTGCCCGTGATTTTGTCTGCTCTCCCCTTGTTTTCCTTTCTGTGCCCCTCGCTGCCCCATTGACGCTGTGCCCGTGATTTTGTCTGCTCTCCCCTTGTTTTCCTTTCTGTGCCCCTCGCTGCCCCACTGTCGTTGTGCCCGTGATTTTGTCTGCTCTCTCCTTGTTTTCCTTTCTGTGCCCCCGCTGCCTCTCGCCATTCCCGCCGCTGCGTCCCCTGCGGCCCCGCCCCCCTGACTGCCCATTCGCTGCTCCTCCCTCCCACCTCCCCATAAATGGCGGCCGCTGCGCGGCCGCGCCGCTGGCGCGCCGAAGGCGCGCCTAAGGCAAGCCCGTCTGCGCCCGTCCGCGACTGGACCGCGCCCAGCGCCAGAACCCCTGGATCCCACCAACGCGACACTACTCGACGGACCTACGACGCCGCCACACTCACCGCACTCAATGCCGGCCGGAACCCTGCCTGCTACCGAGCCTCACCGAGACGCACCCACGGACCCTTCACCTGCCAAACCTGCCGATTCACCTGCCCCCGGACGTGCACCACCTCCGCCAAGTCGAGCAAAAGCAGCAACCACCTGAAATGCATCCTGCTGAACACCCGCTCCGTCCACAGGCACGCCGTGGAACTCTGGGACCTGCTCGACGCAACAGCACCGGACATCGCCTTCCTCACCGAAACCTGGATGAACGCCTCCTCAGCGCCCGACATCGCCATAGCCATCCCGGACGGATACAAGATCACCCGGAGGGACCGCGTCAACCAGACGGGAGGAGGCATCGCCATCGTACACAAGAACACCATCCGCATCTCGACTAACTCCGGCGAGACCTTCTCCGCCGCCGAACACCTACACTTCCAGATACACACTGACCCCAAGACCACCCTCCGAGGCACCCTCATCTACAGACCCCCGGGACCACGCACACTATTCAGCGAAGACATCGCAGACTTCATCAGCCCGCACGCCATGCCCTCCGCCGACTACATCCTCCTAGGGGACCTCAACTTCCACCTGGAGAACAGCAACGACAGAAACACCACCGCCCTGCTGGACAACCTCGCCAATCTCTGACTCAAGCAACTGGTGAACACGCCCACCCACTACGCCAGCCACACGCTTGACCCCGTCTTCTCGTCCAGCAAGCACATCTCCTTCAGCCACGCCACCGGACTCCACTGGACCGACCACAGCTGCGTCCACTTCAGCTTCAGAAAGACTGCGACCCACCACCACCCGCAACAGGCTCCCCGCCGGAGCTGGAGCAAGATCACCGCCGAGCAGCTCACCGCCTCCCTCAGCCAGAACACACCCACCAACACAACGGACCCAAACGAAGCAGCCAGCAACCTCGCCAAGTGGCTGACCGCCTGCGCCGACGACCTCGCACCACAAAAAAACCCTCCCAGCAGACCCGGAAGCAAGAAAACCCCTTGGTTCACCAACGAACTCAAGGAATCCAAGAAGAACTGCCGCACTCTCGAGAAAACCTGGCGACTCGACCAGACCACAGACAACAGGACCGCCCTCAAGCACGCCACCCGCAAACACCACCAGCTGATCCGTGCCACCAAGAAGTCGGCACTCAAAGAACGACTGGACAACAACGCCCATGACAGCAAGGAACTTTTCAGCATCGTCAAAGAGTTCTCCAACCCCAGCGCCGGAAACAACGACATCACCCCCTCGCAAGACCTCTGCAACTCACTCTCCGCGTTCTTCCACCGCAAGATCACCGACATACACAACAGCTTCGACGCACAAACAACGCACCCTACCGCCGAACCAACGCCCGCCACCACCACCCTCTGCAACTGGACCCCGATCAGCACCGAAGACACCACCCGCACGATGAACTCCATCCACTCCGGATCACCAACCGACCCCTGCCCACACCACGTCTTCAACAAAGCCGACGCCACCATCGCACCCCATCTCCGGGACATCATCAACTCCTCCTTCCACACCGCCACCTTCCCGGAGAGCTGGAAGCACGCCGAGCTTACCGCCCTCCTGAAGAAACCAACGGCGGACCCCACCGACCTCAAGAACTACCGTCCCATCTCGCTCCTTCCGTTTCCGGCCAAAGTCATCGAGAAGACCGTCAACAGACAGCTTGCCGCCTTCCTCGAGACGAATGGATCCCTCGACCCCTCGCAGTCCGGGTTTCGGGCCAACCACAGCACCGAGACCGCCCTTATCGCAGCCACCGACGACATCAGAACCCTAACCGACAACGGGGAAACAGCTGCCCTCATCCTCTTGGACCTCTCCGCGGCGTTCGACACCGTCTGCCACCGCACCCTAGTGAAGCGCCTCAGCAACATCGGAATCCGAGAGAAAGCACTGGAATGGATCATCTCGTTCCTCGCCGGAAGAACCCAGAGAGTCCGCCTCCCCCGTTCAGATCCGAAGCCACCGAAGTCATCTGCGGCGTTCCACAAGGATCCTCACTCAGCCCAACCCTCTTCAACGTCTACATGAGCCCCCTCGCAGCCATCGCACGCCGACACAACCTCAACATCATCTCCTACGCCGACGACACCCAGCTGATCCTCTCCCTCACCAACGACCCCACCACCGCCAGAGCCAACCTACACGACGGGATGAGAGACGTCGCCGACTGGATGAGGAACAGCCGCCTTAAACTGAACTCAGACAAGACGGAAGTCCTCATCCTGGGCTCATCACCCTCCGCCTGGGACGACTCCTGGTGGCCCCCGGCCCTGGGCACCGCGCCCAAGCCAACGGACCACGCACGCAACCTGGGCTTCATCCTGGACTCCTCCCTGTCGATGACCAGACAAGTCAACGCCGTCTCATCTTCATGCTTCAACACCCTGCGCATGCTCCGCAAGATCTTCAGATGGATCCCCACTGAAACCAGGAAGACCGTCACCCAGACACTCGTCACCAGCCGACTGGACTATGGGAAAACCCTCTACGCCGGAACCACAGCCAAACTTCAAAAGAGACTCCAGCGCATCCAGAACGCCTCCGCACGACTCATCCTGGACATCCCCCGACACAGCCACATCACCGGACACCTGAAAGACCTGCACTGGCTCCCCGTCAGCAAGAGAATCACGTTCAGACTCCTCACCCACGCACACAAGGCCCTCCACAACCTGGGCCCAAAGTACCTCAACGACCGCATGACCTTCTACACGCCCACACGCCAGCTACGATCAACCAGCCACGCCCTCGCCACCGTACCACGCATCCGCAGAACCACCGCCGGAGGAAGATCCTTCTCCTACCTGGCAGCCAAGACCTGGAACTCCCTCCCCACTCACCTTCGGCGAACCCAGGACCATCTCTCCTTCAGGAAGCAGCTCAAGACCTGGCTGTTCGAGCAGTAACTTACCCCCTCCCCCAGCGCCTTGAGACCCTCCCGGGTGAGTAGCGCGCTCTATAAATGCCGTGATTGATTGATTGATTGATTGCTGGTGCTAAGCAGGACGACTACCCGCAGCATGAAAGGGAGCCCAGCCAAGAGCCATACCTGAAGACCCACAGATGCCATGAAGACAATGATCATGCAGCTTCGATACCCATGAGGGCCACAACACCCACCTCCACCACCCCCATCCCCCCCTCCACCCCTCACCTCCCCGGACATACACATACCGTGCACGACACAAGAGCCACAAAAAGCGCATGATGGCGCACATTGCCAAAAAAAACCACACATGTGTGGCCAGAAGAACGAGAAACAGTCACACAGCACTGAAGTAACAACCAAAAACTTTATTGAAATACAACACAAAACACCAATGCGGAAGACTCCTGTCGGGTCCGTCGGGGACAATCTCGACGTCACAGCCTGGAAAATAAAGCACAAAATCAGAAAGTGTGTCATGCGCACATCAAAGGAGCGAGACACAGAGAAACAGAGAAGGAAAGAAAGGCAGAGAGAGAAAGAGAGGGAAGGAAAGGAAGGGAGAGAGAGAGAGAAGGAAAGGAAGGGCGAGAGAGAGAGAGAGGGAAGGAAGGGAGAGAGAGAGTGAGAGACAGAGAGGGAAGGAAGGGAGAGAGAGAGTGAGAGAGAGAGGGAAGGAAAGGGGAGAGAGTGAGAGAGAGAGAAGGAAAGAAAGGGAGAGAGAGAGAGACACCGCCGCCCCTGCGCACCCAGGCCCCACTGTTCACCTGCTGCAACCGGTGTGTCTCCAACCACGTGCCGGGATACACTGCAAGCCACCAGGTCTTCAATCTGTAATCGAGGCCAGAGTCAATCATGGCAGAGTCCATTATACAGCACATGGCAACAACGCATGTCCGTCCCTGTGCAGGCATGCAGCCGCACCCCACCCCCTTCCGCCGGCCAGCGCTGGCTGTCCGCACTTGCGCACCCTGGGCCCACTGCTCACCTACCGCCAACGGTGTGTCCACCAGTGGGCACACCACGTGCCCGTGCAAGCTCCAGGCCCCGGTCCCGCCACCATGGCATGGTCCACATCATGCGGACCCGCCCCGCGGCCCAGCAGGTCCCACACATGACGCTGAGACCTGAGTCATCAATGGCGGAGACCACATCAGTGCACACGTCATCATCGCAGGCTGCACACCTGCTCAGCTATTCCGGTGCCACTAACCCTGTGCAACGCCAGTCAGCGCCACGTGGTGGTAGGCCCGTGACAGGCACAAGGCTTCGGGTGCCACTAACCCTGTGCACAACAAGTCATGGGCCCTTTATGATTGAGAACCATGGAGCGTCCGTCATCCAGTCACCACCGGCAGAGGGGAATGTGACGTTGTCGGCCCCTTATATTGGCGGGGTCACATGGCCTGTGACACCTGTGCCGGATGGGTGTGGTGTGTGTGCAAACCTGCCCTCAGGGAGTGGCCGTGACATGCTGACAACTAGACCAGTGACCTGCACACCACCAGCGAGTACGCCTGCGACAGGTAGCTATGTGGGCCCCCCCTCGGAGCGTAAGCGGAGTGGCCTGGCCTGGCGTATGCCGGACCAGCGCAGGGCTTGCAACAATGACTCAGGGACTCTGGGCGTGGTTTAGTCCAAGTCCGGACAAGGAAGTGACTAATGCGTGTGTCCCTGTTTTGGTGTCCACGGCACACGGAACACAATAGGCAATGTAGCACACTGTGACTGGCATCCCACTAGATGAGCATCATTGACGTAAGGGAAATCACTGTCCCTACATTCATCCACACATTCATACATGAATGATGAAAGACATGACACAGCAGTGCGTTACTGGATGTTTATTGCACATCCAGTGGAGTTTTGCAGCTGGAGCGGTACAGGGCCATGCCAAGCACACTACACAATATGGGCCCGTGGAGGGCCAGCCAGAGTCCATCCGGGGATGACAAGTACTGTGGAAGAGGAAGGGTACAGTCCGCAGTCTGGTCGCCGTGTCATTGGCCATCAAACAGGATATGGCAGTCCATGTCGCGGTCCAAGGTGAGTGCAGCGGAGTGTATCGGGGGTCAGTGGACGGTCATGGGGCCATGTGCAACACCAAGCAGCAACAGGCCAGATGGCGGACATGAATGCTAGTGCCTCCTTCTGAACTCAAGCCCATCCACGTCCTCGTATGTGTGCTCTGCCCCAACTGTGGGTATTGCAGTACCGGCTGTGGCACTGTGTGCCACTGACAGATCAGGGGCCGGAGGAGGATTGTCGGCCGCACTGTGTGGCAGTGACACATCAGGTGCCGGAGTGGAGATGCCTGCCGCACTGGGAGGCACTGACACACCAGGGGGCGGAGATGTGGATGGTGTGGGGGCAGCAGCATTCATATGCGCCACGCCTTGTGGCAGCAATGCCATGATGAGGATCTGCAGGGCCTGGTAGATCCCAGCTACATTTTGCTGATGTGCAGCGGTGGCTGCCATCATTTCTGCCTCCATCCGCACCATGTCCTCCATGAGCCTCCGCATGTGTGCCAGCTCATGGCTGGGATCGCTGGAGCCACTCTGAGAGGACAGGTGTTCTTGTCTCTAAGTCATGACTCCAGCGATGTCAGCCAGGGCTTGTTGGAGACCATGGAGCGGGCTGTGGGTGTCCGTTAGGGACTCGAGCTGGTCCCTGATGGGACCTAGACACCCATGGATGGCATCCAGTTTGGTAGCCATGAGGTCGAACCCCTCCGCACCTGCTCAGCCATCTCCCTCTGGCCCTCCAGCACACGGCGTTGGAAGGCCATGTGTTGTTCCTGGGGGTCTTGGGGGACTGCCGGGGCTGTGGGTGCCTCCTGCTGGGTGGTTTGGGGAGTGGGTGGGGTCTCCTCAATGCAGCTGGGCTGCCCTGATCATGGAGGTGATTTGCGGATGATGTCAATGTCTTGGAGGGCTTGGGTGTCGATGCTGGGGGGGTCCTCCTCGTCATCAGTGAAGAGTGGCTGGGACTGCTCTGCAGGAGGTGTTGATGGTGCCCCTGCAATGTGAAGGGGAGATGGTGTATTACAATGTGTCCGGATGTATGTAGCCGCATGGTACAGGTTCACATTCAGACAGCATGGCAGTGTACATTGTGACAGTCTGTGGATCAGGGCCATGATCCAGAGTCATTGTGGGTGTGCACTGTGCTCTGCTTGATTGTGCATGTGTGCCATTGTGGCCATCTCCCCCTGTCCCCCCAGTACCTGGTGGTCACTCACCCTGTTGCGGTTGTGTTGTGTCCTGTCGAGCTGTGTCCGGTCCCCCGACTCCGGCCACAGTCTCCACACTGATGACTGTCGACACCAGCTCCTCCATGTCATCCAGCTCCAGCTGTGGCGATGGGCTCCCACCTCCAGTCTGCATTGCTGCCTTCTGGTTGGCTGCGAGTTTCTCCTTGGTCTTGCGCTTGATGTCAATCCATCGCCTCTTGACCTCGTCCATTGACCTCTTGTGCTCTCCGACGGCATTCACCTTGTCCACGATGTCCTGCCATATTCCATTATTGGTGCCCAATGACACGTTGGAGGTGACGAACAGTTGTTGATGGTGTTCCATCACCTCCGTGACCCTCCTGCGGACTGAACTTGGTCTTCCTCTTCTTCTTGTCCTTTCCCTTCCCTGTCCCCGAGGTCCCAGGCTGGTCGTCCGGGGTGCTTGTGGGGTTGCGCTCGTCCTCTGCGCCTGCTCCGGCTGCCTCCATGGTGCTTGGGTGTTGGTCATTTTGTGTTTGTGTGTTTTTTCTACTTTTATAGTGATTTTTCCCGCCTGCCATGTGTGTATTGCAGGCCTGGCACTGCTTATCGCTGATTTACTCATCGCGCTTTGGCCCATCGCATGTTTTTTCGCGTTGAGGTTTGTGTTGTGAATTCCACGTTGACACAGGGTTATTTTCCCGCGATAGGCTGCGATGTGTAAAGTTGCGTTAACATTTTTTGGAGATGTTTAGCACACGTTCTTGTGAATATACCCCCTAGTCTTCTCACATCACTCATGGATGACCTACTCCCTCTCACATCACCTCCACCTTTCTCAACGGCACATCTCACACCACGAGTGGAATTCCCAGTTAACTCTTCATCATCAGCCAACATAAAACTGCTGATACCCCCATACCTTGTTCGCCTTTGGCAAAGACACTGTCACCCTTACGGTACAGTGCTATTTTCCAAAGATTATATTTATTACTATTCTCCAACACAACATAATCCTCATGTACCTCCTTGACCTTAAAGGGGCCCCAGAACTTGGAAACACCATGTTTGACCTTCACCGAATTACCAGCTCTGACTGGAATCCTAATGATTTTCTCCCTGCCTTCCATACTAGATTTGTTGCCCTTTTCCATCAACCATGCAGGTGTCAACTTGGTACCAGCCTTTCTACCCCTTGTCCTCTCAAATGGGGAGATATCGGTAACCATTGTGCAATGAGACCAAATCATGTCATCCACCACCATGTCCACATAACTGCCAAACTGGGTTGCCATCAAAATGGCACCCTTGACTAACTGGTTGGCCCTCTCTACCATTTTATTGGCTTGAGGGTTGTAAAGAGTCGTGCAATGGTGTTTCACTCCACAATTTTCCAAAAGTGTTCCCATTTCATATGACATAAGTTGTGTCCCATTCTCTGTGATCAAGAGATGGGGGTACCCCTCCGCTAAAAAAACTTTGCGTAATGTTCTGATGGTGGTTTTTGTAGTTACTTTTGAAACAAACTTTGCAATCAGCCACTTAAGTGCACATCCACCAACACTAGAGCATTTTTACCTTTCCCCTCTGTGCACACATTAGTCCTATAAAATCCAAACAAATGGTGCTCAATGGTTTCCCTGGATCACTTATATGACCCTGTACATCCCAAACTTCTATTTTGAGTCTCTTCCCACTCTAACTACAGATCTCACACTGTTCTATCCACTGTGTGACTTGCTCATTCAGCCATGGCCACCAAAAGTTCTCACGCATCCTTTTTTTAGTCAAGGTTTGCCCCAGATGTCCCTCATGTGCTAAACCAATAATCCTCTCTTTCAAACCTTGAGGCGGAACAACATTTCCCATTTCGGGCAATGACATGCTCACTGTACAATGACAGTGCATCCAACACCTTGACAAACAGCCTCAAAGGAGGAGCAATGGTGCTCTCCCTCCTCCCACTGCTTACCACCAATGTCTTCACACCCTCTAGAACATAATCTTCTTCCATACTCTTATACCACTCAGCAGCAGTAAAGGCCCCACACGCACAACATCAGTCACATAAGCCACAGGTCCCTCTTCTTTAGCCAAAATATCCTGCCCATCAACCTCCGACCATTCTAAAGACAACCGAGAGAGACAGTCAGCTTCGAAATTCTTCCACCCCGGAATATATTCAAGATTATACTTATACTCTTGCAATCCCGAGGCGAGCCTAGCAAACCTGGCGGAACCCTTACCTCTGCCACCTGGGAACAACACCTTCACCAAAGGTTTGTGATCCGTATGGATACAAAACTCCAAACCCTAAAGGAAAGTCCTGAAATGTTCAACACTCCATGCAGGAGCCAAAGCTTCATGCTTGATGACGGTGTAATTACGTTCACAATCAGTCAACAAGCGCGAAGTAAAGGCCACAGTTCTTTTGCTTTCCCTATGCAATTGTGACAGGACAGCCCCTATTCCACAAGGACTGGCATCTACAGTCAAGATTGATTTCTTCCTGGTATCAAAGGGAACTAAGATGCCCGCCTCACACACATCCTTCCTCACCACATCAAATGCTTCTTGTTGTTCCACTTCCCATTTGAACATGCACCCCTTCCATAACAATTTTCTCAACTTGCTGGTTTTAACTGCATAGTTGCGAACAAACTTAGAATAATATTCAATCAGCCCCATAAAGGAGTTCAACCCTTCCTTGTCCTGTGGAACTGGAGCTTCCCGTATTGCCTTGGGTAGATCACCTTTGGGTTTAACTCCCTCCCCGAAAATAGTATGGTCTAAGTACTCAAATTCTTTGACCAAAAACCTGCACTAGTCCTTCCTAAGGGTAAGCCCTGACTCACACAACCATCTTAACACAGCCCTCAGCGCAACATTATGTTCCTGCCTTGATTCCCTAAATACCAAGATGTCGTCCTGGAAAAAAGTTATTTTGTCCAGACCCTTTAAAACTTCTGTCATCATATGTAGGAACACACTCGTGTCAGAGGAGAGTTCGAAGGGCATCCTCCTGAACTGGAACTTGCCCTCTATGGTGACAAATGCCGTTAACTTTTTGGACTCCTCATGCAACCTTATCTGGCAGTATGCGCTCTTGAGGTCAAGCTTCAAGAAATTCCTCCCTCCTTTAAGCAGTAAGAGTAGCACATTAATATTGGGCAGGGGAATGAGTCAGTGACCACACATTGATTGAGACTCCAGAGGTCTACGCAAAACCTGAGTTTTCTGTCACTCTTTTTTGTGATAACAACAGGGGAAACCCAATTTGTGGCTTCAACCAGTTCATTGACCCCATCCCTGATCATATCTCCCAACATTTCCTTCATCTCCCCTCTCACAACCATGGATACTTTCCACAACGTATGCTTTACAGGTATGGTTCCTTTCTTCAACTCAATCTTGTGCATGTACCCCTTCATTTGTCGCAACTCCTCCTTGAACACGTCTTTCAACTCACACAGGATCTCTTCCACCTCATCATCATCCACAGCCATGACTTGTTTGGTAGCATATGTATCTATCATGATATGGACGTCATATTGATGCCACCAACCCAAAATTGGTAGACCATCTTCAGCAACATACACCTTCCCCTGAACACATCTCGCCTCAAATTTAGTCATGGCTATAAAAAAAAACAAGACCTCTAATTTTTCACCCTGAAAACCCCTCAAATTGATATCGCCATGTGACAGTGACCTTTGGGGCCACTCCCTTTCCCACATACCTTTTGGTACTTTGGTGAATAACGAGCTCAAATCCACCATTAGATCCACAGCTTTGCCAGAGACAATGAAAGAAGCTTTTGACCTGGATCTTCTCCCATCTTCGCTTGTTCCAGGGCACACTAACAATACCCGATCACTGTGCTCTTCTTTCCAAGCTGTCTCCTCCGCAATGGCCACACGAGACTTAGCACTGTCTTTGCACATGCAGGCGTAGAGCCCTTTATGACCACAGTTTTCTACAGTCTTTGCTAACCGCAAAGCACATCTTAGAGTCACTTGAGTGAAGGGTGCTACCACACCTCGTGCAAAATTTAGATTTGGGGCCTCTCAGTGCCTTACTGCCCTGTTTGTTGCCAGAATTGACTGTTCCTAAGTGGTCTCGAGAATCACTCTTTTTCTCAGCAACGTCCACTGTCACACCAGAGCCGTACATTTTTTCTAACTCCCTCACACACTGTTTGGAATCTTCCACTATCTTTGCAATGGCTATTGCATCCGCTAATGAGGGATTCTCAGCAGCCCAAAGCCACTCTTGCGTCTTCCTTATTTTGCACTGGACTATGAGCTGGTCCCTAATGAGTTCTTCCGTCATTGCTCCAAACTTGCATTTAGTGGACAGCTCATGTAGCCCCAAAACAAAATCTTCTGAAGATTCTTCTGTTTTTGCGGCCGGGTGGAGAACTTGTATCTTGACATCACAATGTTCTCTTTTGCAAACCTATGCCCTAAGGGCATTTTTTCCTCCTTGTACACATCCTGCACCACTTGTTCATCATTGTCACGCACTTCAGAAAGATATTTGAATACTTGATGGCCTTCTTTGCCTGTTGTCCCCAACAACAAAGTTTCTTTCTTTGCGCTGAGAAAGCAGGGGCATCAAGTGCAATTAAATAGTTCCTGAACAAACCTATCCATTCCTCCCAATGAATAGACGGTTGACGATGGTGCTGGAGAAACGGAGGGGTTATTACTATGGATGAAGAAGCCAACTTGGAGGAAGATTTGTGAACCTGTGGTCCCCACCAAAACAAACAAAATTTTACAAAGCAAAAGCAAGAAACTTTAGATGATGTCCAGTCAGTGGGTTTGAAAAAGAGACAAAAACAAAATATTTTCCTTTCCTTTAACATCACCAAGAAAGTCACTGCCAAGGTAACTTCCTCTAACCTTAGCCGGGTATAGACTGTGCCACGTGATGTGCAGACGAACACTGCACTCAACAGAAAGGAGACAAGTGCAGAAAGTGAATGCTGTGCTTAGCACACTGATAACAAAGGCCATTGTGCAGGCTGAGAACTTTGCTGAGGCTTGAACATGCAGAGCATCCAACACAAAGGACCATTGACGTGCATCACATTGGGCAGTCTGCGCAGCGTATCACAAAGATCAGTCCAGCGGAGAACGGCTCATGGGCCCCTTAGGATGCAGGCAGAGAGGCACGTGTGCAGTAGGCTTGGTGGCATACAGCAACGGTGAGTGCGCAGAGGGCAACAGTCGTGCTGCTGGCCTACAATAACTTAAAGTTTAGTTTTACTCACAGTTCACAAAACCTTCCAGTGAGTAGCTTGCCTCCTGCCACCAGCACCTAAACCGCCTCCTCGCAAAATTCACATGCTACCCAGACGGCATGTCCCACTCCATTTTGGGCTGATCTTTGCAGGTCCTGATCATGTCTTAAGGCTTCACCACAGCCGTGACTGGCGCCCATCGTCACCAAAAATTGTTGTGAAGAAAACGCATCTCTTGAACGGGATCATAAATTTATTTACAAAGCCAAAAGAAACCATGATCCTCCTCTTGCCAGTCGCAGCTCAACTGGCGAGAGTGGACTCACCACACATTAAATGCATTCTACAGAACCCTCGTAGGTGAGGGTTCTACCCGCATTGAGGCAAACATGCCCACCCACATTACTACAGGAGGTGTCACCGGCCCTGTCACAAAGAGGCAGAGTGGAAGGCATCTGCATCTTCAGCATGGGGAGAGGAGGTATCACTTTCATGGGGGTGACAGAGGGGAGGTGGAGGTGAAGCAAAGCCTCTGTCACAGGGAAGGGTGATTGGATCCACATTTTTAGCTGGGGGAGAGGAAGTGTCACCATCACTGTTGTATGTAGTGTTGACACTTTTTTTTGCTGGCCTCCATAGAAAGACATTGGCCAGGCCAGCAAAAACCGGCTGAGGTGGCAACCCTAGTTATAGAGAGGCAGAGGAGATGGGGATGGGACACAGCCAATGTCACAGTGGAGTTAGGGGGATAGGCAGCTGTAGATGGAGAGGAAGATCAAGAGCCCCCAAACAGTTACCATATGAATGGTTGGAAGAAACTTCAGTTATCCTACTGGAGAGAAGAGATAGGGGACCTAAAGTGCTATTTACAACACAGGTGTGGACATAAAGTACCAATGTATGCCATATCTTACTGTAGATGGGGAACACACAGTTATTAAACAGAGGGTGCAAGTGATCCTAGCCTGGCTGATGAGGGCTGTTAGCCCGAAACCGGTCCCAGGATGCTTGTTTCCGGTCCAGGAGAAGACATGACTTGGCAGTTCAGGCTGGACTGTTCCCATGAGGCAAAGGGTCAAGACTGATTTGCATATAGCTGTGTCTGGACTGGGGTGGCGGAGTGAGCTAAAGAACGATGATGGACTCAACCCAGATCTGTGACTGGGGGTGAGTGTCTGAAAAGTTTCAGCACTCCGTCCATCATCTCCTTGTGTTTGCTTTGTTCACCCTAAGTTGGCAGGGTATGCCCAGACGTGTGCCCCTTGCTCACTTTGCCACTGGATTCAAGCGAGCCTGGTTGTTGAGGGCTGTTAGCCCGAAACCGGTCCCAGGATGCTTGTTTTCGATCCAGGAAAGACATGGCTTGGCAGTTCGGGCTGGACTGTTCCCATGAGGCACAGGGTCAAGACTGATTTGCATATAGCTGTGTCTGAACTGGAGTGGCGGAGTGAGCTAGAGAACAATGAGGGATTCAACCCAGATCTGTGACTGGGGGTGAGTGTCTGAAACGTTTCAGCGCTCCGTCCATCATCTCCTTGTGTTTGCAAGTGATCCCCCATCCTTACCTAAAGTGAGTAACGGTAAAGACAATCAACCTGGAGGCTGTTTGCTGCCCTGAGTGTGAATTGGCTGATCCAAACACAAGAATGATAAAAGCATCCCACTACGTTCCCAACAAATGGGGAAATAGTTTGAGGGATATAATTATCACCAGACAGAGCCAGAATATCAAAGCAGGTCTGGCACTTCAATATCATCCAATGGTACAAACATTCACTACAGAATTCTCAAATGTCAGCTCCTTCATTAATCAAATCCACAGAGTGTAGACTCATGGAGACCTCCTTAAACAGAGGAGGCATGGTATGAATACAAGATATCAGTGAAGCAGGCCTTTGATGCAACATTTGAAGTGAAGGACTTCATTGATGAATTCTCTGGTCTCCTCAAATACCTTGTCCATCCAATATGCCCTAACCACCCTCTTGGGTGACTTCAGCCTCTCAGACAACACACGTCTGAATAAACAAGAGACACTCTCTTAGGCATTGACACTCAGAGCATATCACACAACTAGCACTCTCCAAAGGCCACATCCTCAACCTTATCTTTTCAACATCACCAACAATCCAATGTAAACCACCCATATCATGTACTAGACCAACCACTTTGCTATCCCTATCACCCTACTCAGCACTGTACCAATAAACCAAGATCAACACAAGAGAGAAGTCCAAACATTTAGAGCATTCAAAGACATCTCCAAAGACAACCCTCTACTTGACCTCATCTCTCACCCTATCAAGTCCACATCAAACACCAACACCAAGTACTGTACCAACACCACCAATGAAGCCACCAACAGAAGCAAAACACTTTTCAAGCCATTCAAGCACTGCATCAACTCCCCGCAGACCCACATATTCTTCACTCCACAGAAACGTGCAATTCCATCAACTTCAGTGAAAAAATACAGAGGATCTGAAAGCACACTGATATCAGCAACACCAAGCCTGCTTTATCTCCTGCGTTTAACCCTTTCTGTACAATCCTTTAATGGTCAGCCTCCAAGGCCCTATCTCGCGCAGATCTCGCCAATATATTCAACTCCCTCAAAGCCACTCATTAAGATAATGTCTGTAGGAAGGTGGAATCTGACTATATGGTTGCCCCCACTTTTTTTATGGTGTTTTGCTGGTTTATGACTTAGTTGGACTGGGATCCTGCTATTCAGGACCCCAGTCTATCTGATTTCTCTGTAAAATGGTTTCCATGTGCCTTAGGCACATCTCTGATTGGAATCTGGAGTGCCCTTATAAGTCCCTAGTATATGGTATACTATGTACCAAGGGCATAGGTACCTCAGAGGCCTACCAGGGGCTGCAGCATGTATTGTGCCACCCCTGGAAGGCCATCCAAACTGACACCACAGGTCTGCTACTGCAGCCTGGGTAAGGTGGTGCATGCACCCCTTACTGTGATATAGGTTACCTATATCACGAAATACATACACACATATAAACCTATAAGACACTCCTAAGGCAGGCCTTATCAATCCTAAAGGCAGAGTGCATGGTTCCTATGTGAGAGGGTGCCCCTGCATGAGCAGGGCCCCTCTGCAGCGTTCGGAGACCATCTCTGATGCTGTTTGTAGTGCAGCCTGACCATATACTCTTAAGCGCATTATATCCTCGCGGTAAAATGCTAACTTTGGAATGGCTGCACCTAAACATGTCGTGTTTGGTGTCAAACATCTTGGAATACTACCCCCCGCCAATCCTGGCGGTGGGGGTAGCATTCCACCCTTCTAGAGGGAAAGACATGTTAACTCTGACGAGTCCGGTAACTTCTTTCCAGAGCCCTGGCATCACAAAATGGATGCTGCTGCCACAGACACGAGTCTGGCCTCCTGCTGCTGGACGAAACTCCGGCAGGGGAGGCCTGGACAATAGGTTTCCTGTCCCAGGGAGGTGTGACCACCTCCCCAGACAGGATAATGTGTATTGGGGCTGGGCGGGAGCACTTTCGGGTGCTTTGAAGTCCTGCACTGGGGGCACATTTGGTGTCCCTGTGCATACCCCAGTTCAAACCGGATCAGGGGCTTGCAGCCCCTGCTTTGGCGCGAACTGGACAAAGGGAAAGGGGTGTAGCCACCCTCTGCCCTGACCCACCCATAGGTGGGGCCACAGAGTAGTCCAACCCCTATCTTTAGAATAAAGGTAGGAACCCAGTCCTTAGGACTTTAGATTATACCTGGACGAAACTCTGAAACTGAATCCTGGACCTTCGACGCTCTACGACAAGATTAGAGGACTGAAGAATCTCCCTTGGGGTCAAGGAGTGACTCCCCTGCTTGGCAGGCACCAAAGAAGCATCTGTCCGGTTCGCATTTCTGAAGCTCCCGTCGGACGCCGAAGTCATCGCATCACCAGAGGTGGATTCTCAGACTTTCCCGAGGCTACCCTGAGTCCCCAGCAAAGCTGAGGCCCGTGGCTATCGTGGGTGACTTGAGACCATGACCCCTGGACACCAAGCACATTTGCAAGTGCATCATCTTCTGGGTCTCCCAAGAAGTCGTGCTTTGGGCTCCGAGTAGCCCCAGCCTCCAGCACCACCTGCACCGAAGATCACTAGCCCCCACTCCACGAGTGTCCTGTAAGCCAGCTCCACGTGCGGCGTCACGAGGCTCCTTCGCGGTCGCTAGCCCGTTGGCTAGTAGCCCTTAACGAAGGCCAATCCTTTTCTTACTTGGCATCCTGGTTGCTCCAGGCCTGCCCTCACTTACCCTCGCTGGGTGAGTTCCACAGACCTTGCTGGTCTGCACCATCGACGATCTACATCTTCACCGAGACTTGCCGTTGCCAAGGCTTGTTGGGTCCAATCCGGTCGCCGACACCTCAGCACCCGACAGACATCGTGTACCAGCCCGAATCCTGCTCCTGGTCGCCAACAACGCCTCCTGGACCTCATGGCTGAAGAGTCAAGACGACCGTCAATGCACCTGAAGCACTCGACATCGGTGGGCATCTGTCCATCGCCTTCCTGGTCACTGGCTAGTGACCCAGACTCTGTCCCCTCTGCTTTCAGGTTCACCAGAACTCCGATCCACTCTTGGATCCACCCGGACACTTTTCTCTTGGCCGCCAGCAGCACTTTGCAGCAGATCGCCATTCGAATCGACGACGAAACCCGACCCCGAAAGGCACCTATGCACCCGGCTTCCCTGGGTGAGGTAACACGAGTACTCCGGTGCTCCCGTGGGTAGAGACTCTTCAAAGTCCTAGATCTCAAAGGGTTTTGTCCTAGTCCTCTTTTAAGTGTCCCTTTCCTCTATTTTCCCGATCCCGACTTTCTCCATAGAAGTTAACGGCGTATCGCGGTTGTGTATTTACACTGCACGCGTCTCCCGTGGGTCCCCTGTGTCACTACCTTGGGTGGTTCCTTGTGGTCCAAGCACTTCTAGAGGCTCTAGGCCTAGTGTTTAGTTCAGTCGTGGTTCGTATACCACTTTATTGGTATATGGTTTGGTACGCCCCTAGGGCCCAAACGTGTATTTGTGCTATTACTGTGAATTAATAACTTATAACTTATGTACTTCGAACTCTAGCCTCATAAAGAGACTAGAGGGGTGTGTTTAGCAATAAATACATATATTTTGAATATATACCTGGTGTGGTGCTCTTTCATTTGGTCACTCAAGAGATTATAGACTGGTAAAACAAGCTGCTTTACATTCCTTCAAGACTTAGCCTGAAGGCTGCTCTCCATAGCTACCACTAGGATAGCTTTCAATAAGGTTGTCTTTAACCTATCTCCAATAAGGGGTTGTTTGGACTGGTGCAAGGTGCCCACTATAATTAGTGGACAGCATATGCCAGGCCAACTTCTCACATTGGTGTGCAGCGTGTGGGATTCCAGCTTGCTATTGTTTTACCAGATAATCTCAATTGAATTGATCAACTGAAAACCACTAAAGGTACCTAAGGTACATATAATTTAAGCTTAGAATACAGTAAGTTCTACTGAACTTAGAGTTGTGTGTTAAGGGATAGCACAACCCTTTCTACAACTCAAGAGAGTTTAGTAGGCCACCACACTAGAGTAGGTAGTGAATACACCACACCACACTAGTAATGTCTTTAAGGGCAGGATCCAAAGAATCCTTGCAGGAAGCCATTGAGCTTCCACCCTCCAAGTATGATACACTCCCATTTTTGGAATTGAGAGCTTTATGTAACTTGAGAAAAATAAGGACAGGCCAAAGCCCCACCACCCAACACCTCAAGGAGTTGTTGGTGGCTTATGACCTTAGTAAGCCTGTAGGGACTGAAGGGGTAGGAGCTGAGGGTGGGGCAGAAGAAGAGGACGAGGCCAGGGGTACCAATACCCCCAGCCCCCTCTGAAACTGGCCAGGAGGGTGACAATGACCCTGACCTGGATAACCCAATCCCTCCTGTGGACGATGATGAGGATGATCAAGATGACACCCTCTTTGTCCCCCCAGGAAGGATTAAGAGTGTGCCCAGAAAGTCTAGATCTCCTTCTCAGGAGTCTAACCACTCTGCACCTCCATAGGGAGCTCTATCTCCTCTCACAGGAGGGAATCCTCTCATGAGAGGAGAGCCAGACTGGTCCAGTATGAGGAAACTCAGCTGGAAATCAGAAAAAGCAATTGGCTTTAGATAGGGAATCCCTAGATCTCCTTAGAGAGAGAAGAAAGTTGGGACTAGAGTCCCATGGTGGCAGCAATATCCCTAGAGATAGGGAAAGGTCTTATGACCATAGAAACCTAAACAAGATTGTCCCTCCCTACCAGAGTGGGGATGACATCCACAAATGGATAACTGCACTGGAGAGGGCCTGTAAAGTTCAGAAGGTCCCCCAGAGGCAGTGGGCAGCAATCTTGTGGCTCTCCTTTGCAGACAAAGGTAGAGACAAGCTCCTCACTGTAAGAGAAGAGGATGCTGACAATTACACAGTCTTGAAGAGTGCTCTGATAGATGGGTTTGGCCTAACCACTGAACAGTATAGGTTGAAGTTCAGAGACACCCAAAAGCTCAGACTCAAGACTGGGTTGATTTTGTAGATTGTGCTACAAAGGCTCTGGAAGGTTGGATCCATGGCAACAAAGTGCATGACTTTTTAGGATTGTACAATTTGATTATGAGGGAGCAGATCCTTAATAATTGTCAAAACCAGCTTTTGCACCAGTATCTGGTGGACTCTGATCTGACCTCTCCCCAAGAATTGGGAAAGAAGGCAGACAAATGGGTCAGAACCAGAGTAAAAGCTAGAAATCAGGGTGGCGACCAGAAGAAAGATTCTACTAAGTCCCAAGAGAAAGGTGGGGATAAATCTAAGGATAAGTCCCCTACAGGGCCCCAAAATTCCTCTTCTGGGGGGGTCCCAAACTCCTTCCTCTCCTGAAAAGAAACCCTATTGCCATGTCTGTAAAAAGCCTGGGCACTGGAAAACTGATCCCAGTTGCCCCAGGATTGGCAATAAAGAAAATGTTCCTCCCACAACTACTACCACCCCTCCTGGTACTACCAGTAGTAATCCTCCAGTTGGGGGTAGTGCACCCAAAAAGTTAGGTGCTTTTGCAAGAGGAACAGAGGTGGGCCCTAGTTTAGACAGGGACCCCTCAACAGACTCCTCTGACTCTGATGGTGGTATAGGATTTGCCACCTTTACCATGGGTCCCATAGCATTGGGCAGGTACAGATTGGAGCCAATAATTAATGGTCAGAAAGCTGTGGCATTTAGGGACACAGGGGCTAGTGTCACCATGGTGGCAGGGAAACTAGTCCCCCTCACCAGCTTTTACCTGAGTTTAAATACCAGGTGACCAACATTGATGGTGTCAGAACAGATCACCCCATGGCCATAGTCAATCTCAGCTGGGAGGGGGTCACAGGCCCAAAGAGAGTGGCAGTGTCCCCAACCCTACCTGTAGATTGCCTGATGGGCAATGATCTGGAAATTTCAGCCTGGGCTGAAGTTGAACACCAAACCCATCTTAGGATGCTGGGCGTCCCTGTAAAGGTTAGTGGGGCTGTAATGGCCACAGCCCCAGCCCAAGAATTTGGAGAGATGGAGCCTGAAAGAATGGCCCACTCTCCCCAAAAGAGAGCACAAGGGTTGAAGAAAAGTCTTCTTCCCTCCAGACAGTAGGTAAGGGTCAGCCTCCTCAGGGAACTGACCCTACCCCTAGTGAAGGAACTGCCCCAGAGGTGGTCAGGCCTGGCCTGGCCACACCCCTGATGGCAGAGGACCCTTCCAAGGTGGTACCCAGTCTGGAGCAGGTAACCTGCCCCTCTCTACCCTGCCTCAGTCAGCCCAGGGCTGCAGAGGCCAGGGAGGTCAGTGGACCCCCAGGGCCCCCTGTCCAGAGGAAGCCCCCATCAGCAGATTAGGGGCACCCAGTCTAGTAGCCCTAGCCAGGTGAAAATTCCTCTACACACTGAGGGATCCCCCATACCTTTATGTAGGGACCTCCCCAGAAGGACTCTGGTAGGCAAGGGCAAACCTGGGACCAGAAGGTTCCAAACCTGCCATGTCCCTCCAGTAGTCCATCCAAAGGGACCCAACCCCCAGCTGTAGGCAGCCAAAGGTTGACCCTTAGAGCAAAGTGCAACTCAGTCATGGAAAGACAGGCATACATGGTGACCAGTGATCTGAGGAAGCTGAGGCCAACATTCCTAGGGCCTCACTTCTCTACTCAGACACCTCACCAGCCTTGTACTTTACCTAAGCACACCACAGGTAGTGATTCCCCATGGTGGAGACCCTCTCATACCCTTAGGGTGAGGGATTGCTTAGTGGACCATAAGACAGGGGGCAACCATGCTAGTGCAGGTGCTTCCTTATATGACCACTTAGTCAATGAAGGCTCAACTGGCCAAGGTTAGCCTTATCTCCTTTCGTTTGGGGGGGTTATGTAGGAAGGTGGAATCTGACTATATGGTTGCCCCCACTTTTTTTATGGTGTTTTGCTGGTTTATGACTTAGTTGGACTGGGATCCTGCTATTCAGGACCCCAGTCTATCTGCTTTCTCTGTAAAATGGTTTCCATGTGCCTTAGGCACATCTCTGATTGGAATCTGGAGTGCCCTTATAAGTCCCTAGTATATGGTATACTATGTACCAAGGGCATAGGTACCTCAGAGGCCTACCAGGGGCTGCAGCATGTATTGTGCCACCCCTGGAAGGCCATCCAAACTGACACCACAGGTCTGCTACTGCAGCCTGGGTAAGGTGGTGCATGCACCCCTTACTGTGATATAGGTTACCTATATCACAAAATACATACACACATATAAACCTATAAGACACTCCTAAGGCAGGCCTTATCAATCCTAAAGGCAGAGTGCATGGTTCCTATGTGAGAGGGTGCCCCTGCATGAGCAGGGCCCCTCTGCAGCGTTCGGAGACCATCTCTGATGCTGTTTGTAGTGCAGCCTGACCATATACTCTTAAGCGCATTATATCCTTGCGGTAAAATGCTAACTGTGGAATGGCTGCACCTAAACATGTCGTGTTTGGTGTCAAACATCTTGGAATACTACCCCCACCAATCCTGGCGGCGGGGGTAGCATTCCACCCTTCTAGAGGGAAAGACATGTTAACTCTGACGAGTCCGGTAACTTCTTTCCAGAGCCCTGGCATCACAAAATGGATGCTGCTGCCACAGACACGAGTCTGGCCTCCTGCTGCTGGACGAAACTCCGGCAGGGGAGGCCTGGACAATAGGTTTCCTGTCCCAGGGAGGTGTGACCACCTCCCCAGACAGGATAATGTGTATTGGGGCTGGGCGGGAGCACTTTCAGGTGCTTTGAAGTCCTGCACTGGGGGCACATTTGGTGTCCCTGTGCATACCCCAGTTCAAACCGGATCAGGGCTTGCAGCCCCTGCTTTGGCGCGAACTGGACAAAGGGAAAGGGGTGTAGCCACCCCTCTGCCCTGACCCACCCATAGGTGGGGCCACAGAGTAGTCCAACCCCTATCTTTAGAATAAAGGTAGGAACCCAGTCCTTAGGACTTTAGATTATACCTGGACGAAACTCTGAAACTGAATCCTGGACCTTCGACGCTCTACGACAAGATTAGAGGACTGAAGAATCTCCCTTGGGGTCAAGGAGTGACTCCCCTGCTTGGCAGGCACCAAAGAAGCATCTGTCCGGTTCGCATTTCTGAAGCTCCCGTCGGACGCCGAAGTCATCGCATCACCAGAGGTGGATTCTCAGACTTCCCCGAGGCTACCCTGAGTGCCCAGCAAAGCTGAGGCCCGTGGCTATCGTAGGTGACTTGAGACCGTGACCCCTGGATACCAAGCACATTTGCAAGTGCATCATCTTCTGGGTCTTCCAAGAAGTCGTGCTTTGGGCTCCAAGTAGCCCCAGCCTCCAGCACCACCTGCACCGAAGATCACTGGCCCCCACTCCACGAGTGTCCTGTAAGCCAGCTCCACGTGCGGCGTCACGAGGCTCCTTCGCGGTCGCTAGCCCGTTGGCTAGTAGCCCTTAACGAAGGCCAATCCTTTTCTTACTTGGCATCCTGGTTGCTCCAGGCCTGTCCTCACTTACCTTTGCTGGGTGAGTTCCACAGACCTTGCTGGTCTGCACCATCGACGATCTACATCTTCACCGAGACTTACCGTTGCCAAGGCTTGTTGGGTCCAATCTGGTCGCCGACACCTCAGCACTCGACAGACATTGTGTACCAGCCCGATTCCTGCTCCTAGTCACTGACAACGCCTCCTGGACCTCGTGGCTGAAGAGTCAAGACGACTGTCAACGCACCTGAAGCACTCGACATCGGTGGGCATCTGTCCACCGCCTTCCTGGTCACTGGCTAGTGACCCAGACTCTGTCCCCTCTGCTTTCAGGTTCACCAGAACTCCGATCCACTCTTGGATCCACCCGGACACTTTTCTCTTGGCCGCCAGCAGCACTTTGCAGCAGATCGCCATTCGAATCGACGACGAAACCCGACCCGAAAGGCACCTATGCACCCGGCTTCCCTGGGTGAGGTAACACGAGTACTCCGGTGCTCCCGTGGGTAGAGACTCTTCAAAGTCCTAGATCTCAAAGGGTTTTGTCCTAGTCCTCTTTTAAGTGTCCCTTTCCTCTATTTTCCCGATCCCGACTTTCTCCATAGAAGTTAACGGCGTATCGCGGTTGTGTATTTACACTGCACGCGTCTCCCGTGGGTCCCCTGTGTCACTACCTTGGGTGGTTCCTTGTGGTCCAAGCACTTCTAGAGGCTCTAGGCCTAGTGTCTAGTTCAGTCGTGGTTCGCATACCACTTTATTGGTATATGGTTTGGTACGCCCCTAGGGCCCAAACGTGTATTTGTGCTATTACTGTGAATTAATAACTTATAACTTATGTACTTCGAACTCTAGCCTCATAAAGAGACTAGAGGGGTGTGTTTAGCAATAAATACATATATTTTGAATATATACCTGGTGTGGTGCTCTTTCATTTGGTCACTCAAGAGATTATAGACTGGTAAAACAAGCTGCTTTACATTCCTTCAAGACTTAGCCTGAAGGCTGCTCTCCATAGCTACCACTAGGATAGCTTTCAATAAGGTTGTCTTTAACCTATCTCCAATAAGGGGTTGTTTGGACTGGTGCAAGGTGCCCACTATAATTAGTGGACAGCATATGCCAGGCCAACTTCTCACAATGTCTTCCTTTCCTACTTCATCAACGTTCTCTCGGGGAACATACTCTCACCCCTTCTCATCACTGAATGAGGGATTGCCTCCCTCACTCAAAGCATCTTCTCCTAAGCTATGAAGATAAGTCAGATCCTTCCACTCCTAAGGAAACCTACACTAGACTCCGATGACTTCATCAATTACTGGCACAGCATCATTGAAAAGCAGTCTATATTAAATTCTAAGATCATATCAATGCTAACATTTTTTGCATGACTACTAGTCTGGCTTTAGATCACACTGCAGCTCAATAAAAGCTACCTTACACATAGTAGACAATGCCCTCTTGACTGTAGATGAAGATGACCCCTGCCTTCTAATATTGCCTGACCTCTCAGCTTTCGACACAGTTAACCATCCCACTTTCATTTACACCCTGAAGTTTTGAATGGGATTCACCTGCAATGTATTTTTCTGGTTCTCCTACTTTTGCAACTGACACCAATTTCTTCACAAGGGTACCTCCAGGTCCTAAAAGATCCCTCCCACCTGCAGATTTTCCCAGGGTTCCATAGTGTCTTCTGTCTTCTTTAACCTCTACATGGAGCTAGTTGTTGCTCTACTCATAGATTAAAGTATCAAGATTCACCAATGTGCTAATGAAGCACAACTCTACATCAAGTCTCCAGTGCTTCTGAAATTAAATGCCTCAACCAGTGACTGTACATCATCCAAATATTCATGTCCATTGCCTACCTGAAACTCAGCCCATCCAACACAAAACTCATTTGACATGAATAACAAAGAAGAAACAGTACAAACCTGGCTCTTGACCCCATCGAAACCCATCTTTCACCAAATGCCTACTCACTTGGATTCACTCTGCACACCAACCTCAACATTAAGGAACGCATTTCCATAAAAAACAAAAAACAAAGATGTCCTGATGCTAATTGTCGCTTCAAAAACAAATTTTCTTCTAGAAAGTAGCTTCAGAACTGCTGCTTGAGCTCTCGTACTATTACATTTGAATAATGGTAACGCTCTGCTCTATGGGCTCCCAGACTCCGTACAGGCATCCCCCTTAAGGCAGTGCTTCATATGGATAGACATTTCCAATGGAAACGTACCAGTTCTGTTCCATTAAAAATATCTGTCTATTTAAAGCACAGCCTGAAGGGCATCCTACATACTGCAGCACGTCTCATCCAGAACATGATAAAATATGATCACGTCACCCCCATTCTGATGGAACACTATTGGCTCCCACTGATGTCCCGCACCATCTTCAAAACCAGCTCCATCATTTACAGAGCAATCACTACCAGCACACCGCTTATCTTGCAGGCAAGCTCACCACCTCTGGTGGTTTGCGGAATACCCGCATCCAGGACACCATCAGACTGCAGACTAAGGAGTGTAGAACAGAGAAAATAAGGCAGCAAGCCTTTCCCATCTATTCACCCAGGATCTGGTACAAATCCTATATTCATCTGGAACACCCCAATGCTACTCCAACTTAGAAAAGAGCTGAAGAATCACCTGTTAAAAGAACGCAATGCCACAATGCATTAACAGTCTACAATGCAGGTGCCTCTCCTATCACACGTTGATTTTATGCGTGTCACATACAGTGCTCAGCTGCTTTTTTAGTAGGGTTGCCCTATAGAAATACCATAATACAGGCATACACAAAGGCTTAAGCAGTCTTGCTCAAGCCTTTTTTTAGTATTTGCTTGACCCACAACCAGCTGTCTCACTCCTGCATTAATGATAATAACTCAGATGAAACTTGTAAATGTGGTTCACTGATCCCAGTCCACAGCAATTGGGCAATGATACTGCAGCATCCATGCAACCCCTGTCCCTTTCACGCTAATTTACAGACCAATGTATATTTATCCAGTCTCACAAATACAAAGAGATAGAGATGGGCCTCATAGTCAGCAAAGCCATGATGGCCAGCATGTTGGTGCGAATTCTGCACAACCACAACACTGACATTTTCCTACCATTTTGCTGCTGAGCAGCATGAATTTGCAAACTAATGAAACCGCTTGATCTTATACCTCTGTTAACAGTTGTACCTTCCATAATCTGAGCAGCAACTTTATGTTCCTTTTCTCTTCTACACTTTTTCCATCATCCATCTGCATAGGAAGTGAAATCACTGGATTTCTCATCGTCCATCTGCACAGGAAGTGACATCACTTGATTTTCCATTATTTATCTGCACAGGAAGTGACATCACTGGATTGCCCATCATCCAACTGCATGGGAAGTGACATCACTGGTTTCCAATCAAAAATGTCTTTAAAAGAAGAAGTCAAGCAAGAGGACTAATTTCCACCATCCATTGGCACAGGCAATGAGATCATTGGATATCCCATCATCCATCTGCACAGGAAGGGGCATCAGTTAATTTCCCATCATCTACCTGCACAGGTGGTGACATTACTGAATTTCCCATCATCCAGCTGTATAGGCAGTGACATCCGTGGATTGCCCATCATCTATCTGCACAGGAAGCAACATCACTGGTATCCCGCCAAAACTCCCTTTAAAAAAAGAGAAGCCAAGTAAGAGGATCCATTCCCATCCTCCATCTGCACAGGAAGGGACATCACTCGATTTCCCTGTTTAATAGCGGTTGCATTGTGGATGCACTGCTGGCACTCTGAAGGCATGCCAAAGGCAAGTTTCATCTGCGCCGTCCACCCCTAGACCTTGCCCAGCACCAGGGAAAATCGTCTTCCCCCTCACGCCGCTACAACGCTGCAACCCTCTGTGCCCTCAACCCAGCCACTGCTCTCCATGCTGCTGCCTCGCCACACCACACAACACTGAGGGAGCGTTCTCCTGCACCTTTTTGGCAAGTTTTCATGCTCTTATCCACACCCAACATTCACTTCACCCACACAGACAGCACCCAACACCTCACTCTCTAACACTCACAAAGTCCTGCAACTAACCACACAAAACTCGGCACTCACATGCATCCTCATCAACACCTACTCACTCACCAAACGCACTACAGAGAACAGGAACCTGCTGCATGACAACACCCTGGACCTACTTTTCCTTACAGAAACCTAGTTCAACCTCATATCGGCACCCGACTTCACAACCCTAGAGGCGGAATCACCATCATCCACAAGAACACCATCAACTACACCACCTACACATCATCTTCTCACATGGAAAACCTGTCATTCAAGCTCCAAATCACAGCCAACTTCATCCTAAGCGGCACCCTCATCTACAAACTATCAGGACCATGCACTAACTTAACCAATACCATCACCATCATGAACTTGGTCCTTTGTCACACCAATCACCCTTGATGCTAACAATTGCATCCTACTCTTAGGCTAGAAATTCTACTTGAAAGAACATGCCAAACCCAACTCGAAAGCACTCAACATGACCATGCAAGACAATGCCTTCACAAACTCATGCTTCCTTACCCTGAAGATGCTGGGAAAGATTTTCAAATGGTGCCCAACTAGCACCTGATAAATCATCAGGCACGCCTTCGTCACAAGCAAGCTGGACTATGGGTAGACCCTCTATTCCAGGATCTACAAAAAACTCCCCTAGAAAAGCTACAAACCATTCAGACTCTGCAGCTAGAATTACTGTCAACCTCCCACACCACACTTTCATCACACCATGCCTGAAAATGCTCCACCGACTCTCCATACACAAACAAGCACAATTCAAGGTCCCCACACATACTTTCAAGACACTACATAACACTGGCCCAGCATACCTAAACAATCGCATCTGCTTTCACAAACCTTCTAGACACCTCAGCTCATCCAGACTCCTCCCAGATACCATGGTAGAGCCTTCTACTACATTACTCCTAAAACATGGAATGACCTGCATCTACACATAAGAACCTCCTCCTCACTTCTTGAATTCTGCAAGAAGCTGAGGGCCTGGATTTTTTTGTAATCCCACTAGGACCAAGGTTTGACTAGACTCCACACCTGCTCAGCATCAGGATACCTTCCCGGCTGATGGTGCGCTCTACAAATATGCATAGCATAACATAACATATAATATAACATAACATACCGCATTCCTGTCTGTAAAGCATAGGGACAATTTTCCACAAGAAATACATGTGCTCAAATCCATCCCATCATTATACTTTCTGTCACCACAAACATTTCATAGGCTTTCAGATGATATCAGTATTTCTAAATCCCCCTCCTCCCATACCTCTATGTCACACATTGCACTTAGTGACACGCTTGTCTATCAAGGACTGATTTTCCAGAAAGAATTACAGCTCATCAGCAGAAAGAAGAGCAGTGAGAGCTGTATCTGGAGACCTGCCAGGCATGCACAGAGGAAATCGGCCCAGCGGGAGAGAGACAAGAGCTGCATGGATGGATCCTCCTTGTGTGCACAGAGAAGACAAGCCTGGCGGAGTCAAGGAGGGCAGTGAGAGATGCATGAAGGGACCCACCAGGCATGTGAGGTGTAAGTGGCCCAAAAGGAGTAAAGAGATCAGTGAGTGGTTCATGTAGGGACCCGAGACAAGAGGCACTGCTTCTTGGATATTCACATCTGCGATATACAGTGGGCTGATACAAATGCTAATGGAGGGCTTTTAGAGCCAATGGCTAGAGTCAGCTAAAGACAGGCCACATCCTCCCATTCCTAAAGAATCCTACACCAGACCCTTATGACCTCGCCAATTACTGGGACATCAGTCCCCTACCATTCATCAGCAACATCATTAAAAAAACAGTCTATAGTCAACTCTAAGATAATATCAATTCTGTCTTTTGCAAGATTACCAATCTGGCTTTAGCTCACACTGCAGCACAAAGGTTGATACCTAACACATCGTAGACGAAGCCCTCTTGGCTACAGATGAAGATGACCCCTGCCTCCTGATATTGAATGACGTCTAAGCTGCTTTCGACCCTGTCAACACCCCCACCTTCATAGGCACCATAATGTCTCAGATGGGATGATCTGGGAAAGAGGCGCTGAAAGGAATGGTATAAAAGCTGCTTTCTGTACATGGGAATACTGTATGTCGTATTTTGTGTGTTGTGTGTGTTCTGGGGGTTGCGTGAGGACAATAGGTCTTGCCAGACAGCCCACACTGTAAATTAGACTAAATCATGATAATCAAAGATCAACTGTAGGTAATTTGTGCAGAATGTAACTCTTAGTAGATCATTTGATGGCTTTAGGGTGGCATGAAGAAAAGCTAGCCAAACACTTTCAAGAAGTACAAGGAGAAGAGGCTTTCACACATGGATCTAGGAACTGGTAAGGCTTCAGTTTGTAGGGGAAGTTATTTTTTTATTTTTTTATTGAGTTAAGTAGATTCATTTTATACCAACAATCTTGATACATCTGGCCACAGCCGCTATCAAACAAGTAGAAATAATGTAGCAGATTCATTTCCTAAATGTTTTAAAACAAAAACCAAAAGCAAGAGGAAAGGAAGTTACAGTCTAGTTCATTGAGGAAAAGGAACCATTTTAGCAGTCGTGCTCTTCAATGAAAAAGGTGGCCAGATATTCCTAAGGTGGTGGCGGCCTTTGACCCCTTTAGTCTTAAGTATGGCTGCTACAATTCAAAAATTTGACTAAACCTAGACTACCATTCTAAAGCAGTAGTGGGTATAGGCCCCAGGCCCAGCTCTCCCCATGCTGCTGCCTCGCTCTTGTCTTCTCCTTGCTTTTTTCCCTATTTTTTATGCGCCTGCTCTTTTCTTTTCTTTCATTTCACTGCTTTTGCCTTGCTTTTCCCCCTGTTTTTTTAATGCCTTCTCCTTGCTTTTCCCCCATTTTCACTGCTTTCTAATTTGCCTTTTCCCCATTTTCTGTGTCTTCTCCTTGCTTTTCACTTCTTTTCACTGCTTTCTCCTTGTCCCCACCCCTCCGTTTGTTGAGTGTCTTCTCCTTGCTTTCCCTTCATTTTCATTGCTTTCACCTTGTTTTTTCCCTCATTGTGCTCCTGCCTGCTGCCTTTTCCCCCCCGCCTCCACTTAGCCCCGCCCACCGCTTCCAGTGCCCCTCCCTCCATCAAGGACCTACTTAATGGAGGCCGCAGCGTGACCTAATTGAGAAGGCCCAGCATGCTGCTGCATCACTCTTGCTCCTGTCATCTCCTTGCTTTTCACCCTGTTTTTTTAGTGTCTTCTCCCTGCTTTCCCCTCGTTTTCATTGCTTTCTTTTTCGCTTTTCCCTCCAGTTTTTAAGTGCCTTCTCCCTGCTTTCCCCTCGTTTTCAGCTTTCTCCTTGTTTTTCCCCAATTTCGAGTGCCTTCTCCTTGCTTTCCTCTCGTTTAAAAAAAAAAAATTAGCAGTTGCTAACTCCAGCGCCTTGAGATCCTCACGGGTAATTTGCTGCGCTTTATAAAATACTTGATTGATGTAGGGTAGATCCAGGATCTAATGCACAACCGAGCAGTAGTAAGCGATGTTGCAACCACGGCCGAGTCTCTGGTGTTAGTGACACATTTTATACGCCATCATAACATCTTTCTTGGGGGAAGTCATTTCTAAAGGGTGGCTCTGTGTTTGAATGTGTGTGTGTGCACTGGTATGCATGCTGGCTTATTGCATCTGTGTGTGTGCGTTTGCTCAAAAGTCTTGCTTCACTGACTAGTGTAGTTTGTTAAAAAGATCCCGTTAAAGATGCACATACTGAGAATACCACTACACATCTAACATGTTTGTGTTTTGTGTCTGTGTTATATATACGCTGCCTTTGTATATTGTAGCGAAATAGAAAACAAGGCGCAAGTTGCAACAATATGCCTTCAGGAAATTGGCTTATAGGTATACCTTTATTTTACTTTGAATCTGATATGTCTTATGTTGCATACTCCAATAGCGACTGACAAAGGACGAGTCTCGCCGAGCAAAGCCTGGAGCGTGTGCCACTTAGTAATCTACTACTGAGATTTGGGGTGGGGAGAGGGGGCATGGCAGTACACATGACCCCTTTTGGGCGAAATTAGATTTGGCATTTAATTCCAAGGCTTCAACCACCAGTCAGTCAAATATTCATCTCGCAGGTGCCCACTGGAACTGCTGACGTCTGCCTCCAACTCCTGGCGCTTTCATCTTTCACTGGCAATAAAAACGTCACCTTGCTGAGGTGAAACACAATCTGGAATTAAATTTACTGCATATAAAATATGGTACCTTCTTTATTGGTTCAAATGCGTGCCAATCATAATTTATCTGCAGGCCAGATGCCTTCATGAAGTGAGTGAGTTCTGGAAGCGAAGGGCACTTCTGTAGGTCTCTGAATAGTACCAAACCAGGAAGAATTCGTCGTATTCCCCTGTGTTTTCGAAATCAATATAGGGTACTACGCAGCAGCACATGGTACGTAAAAAGGATTCGCTTATGTTGTGTATTTATTATTGTCGTTTTTGGAGATCAGCTTTCATAATACTGTGCCTGTCTGGCAAATAACAAATAACTATTGAGTTTGGGTGGAAGATGTTGGTTTGTGGAGAAGAGCAGGGCGGGGGTAATTTTTAGTCCTAACCTTTTTTAATCTTACGCAACATGTCTTTCCTTCTGGCTCTAAAGCTCTTTTTGCAGGATTTATTCCAAAAAATGTCGATCAGCTTTAAGTAATACAGTTCTTGTGTGAAGCACCTCTCTAATCTCTTCAAAGACAGACGTGGAAGACGAGGCTTAGAGCATGGGGGCCAGCGGAAGCTCTGCTTGTATCAGTGATTAGCTTTGATTGACACCGAGGATTGCTGCTTTCCCAGGCATACTTTAACACCCATACATGTCTTTTTTTAAAAGGGAAGGGAGCGCTGTATCCTGCTGTTCCAGGTTTCAGAAAGTTGCAGTACAAAAGCACTAGCAGAGGATGCCGTAGAGAATACAAAATGGCTGCCACTCTGTTTTCAGGTCTGTTTCTCTCTTCCATGGATCGAATTACTCCTGCCCCGGCTTTCCAGATCAACTGATGAGTCACATTTCTTTTCATGTTCTTCATGCTGCACTCGCTCCTTTATAAATTGGTATGAGACAGACATTTTATTTTGATAGTAATTAGGGCACTGATGGTCAGTCCTCTCTATTTTGACTGTCATGTTTTCAATCTGCTGGCTCTGTAGCCTGACAGACTTGAGGACACTAGAGTAAGTATCTCAGGCCCTGCGGCCAGTTCCTGTGGATCAGAAAGATCTCCTACTGTCTGGCAGAGATCTCGAAATATGGTGGGTTGGAATCTGCCAGGGTGGCAGATGTTATGTTCTATTCCCTATAGCAGATGGTGTGACCCACAGAACTCTAAATGAGACCCTTTATTGTTAGATCAGAGGATCAAATCACAACAATTTCCCTCTTGCTGAATACCAAAGCACTCAATACATTTTCAGTAAAAATAAAGTTCCCATAAATTTCGATCCAGTGTTCAAGGAGTATGTAATTCCATCCTAACTTATTTCCATGACTTTAACAGCTGTTATTGCCCTCAGCAATGGGCTATAATTCTTAATTAAATTAATACAGCCTTACACATTAGACGACTGTTAACATAAAGACGTCTTTAAGAGGCTATTATTAGGGCATAGAATTACTAGTGATGGAGCAAGATTTCGATAAAAGAAACCTGCTCGAATGAATACCCCCATAATACGTACTAACAGTAAGTAGTGATAGAAAATTAATGTGCACCTTACATGAACACGAGGGAAAACTGCTTTGCGCATGCACTAACGTGAAAATAATATATGAAAGAACTAAAATTGTATTTACATCATGCTTTGAAAGAAATGAGAAATAATACATGACTAGGCCGCGTGTGCATTTCGTAGTTTGCATGTTGCAGCTTGCTTTGAATTAATAATGTCGTTTTGCATAAGGCTATGCTAGGAAAAAACATTAATAAGGGATAGTACGAAGGTGGGTGGTAAACAGCAAAAATTACACTATCACATAATTAATGAATGTTCGTTTTTTTATTCGTTGTAGTGGGCTGGATGGACTCCATGTTTTCTTATATTGACCAAAGTGAAGGCGGGTTGGAAATTAAAGTAAATGCTGTTCAGACAAAAGCACGCTGAAGCACTGAGCACAGCAGAAGAGATGAAAGAGTTGAAGGCCAATGTGATGATCGTCTGCCAAGCAACGTGACAGACCGTGGGATAGAAGGACATTTCCTGAAGACATTGCTTGAAATGTATAAAATTGTAACTTAGACTGGATCGTGTGAATGTACAATATACGAGCTAATGAGAAATGGGCATAAAACAAAGAATAAGCTTAAGAGCGAGTGAAGTCATCATGGTGTGACATACCACCCCCAAAGTCCACCAATCAACTGCTTAGTTTCGTGGGATGTTTCAATTGATGTGGGACGGACATGTAGGGTTGAAAGTATAATTGGGGTGCCTTTAGGGGTGTGGTTTAGCTAGTTAGGTGGAGAGGCTGAGAGAGGGGGATGCGTCGCAGTCTGTCGGTCAGAAGAGAGGCCTAGCTGATTCCTGTCCTGATCCTGTCCCCGAATCTTTGTCCCCTGACTCTATTCGGGGGATCCCCACCACCACTTAGGCCTGAGGGGTGGTTTTCACTACAAATCCGATGGGTTTGTATTAGTCTAACTCGTTTTTCTTCATAATTTACTCGCGAATGTATTTTTGTCTCTGAAACTTTTCTCTCATTATCTATCCACTCCTTCATGTAATATTGTCATTGCTTATTGATGAGTTCTGTTCATTTGATTTGCTGATGTTCTCTCCCTTTGTGAGTTCATTGTTTGCATTTGTGACCGTATGCATTTGAGCATTTTATTTTATGATTTGAGATAAACTTTATTAACTTCAACGAGAGTCTTTGGTTATTGAGTTTATAAATGATTAGTTAGATAAAACAGCATCATTACCATCAACTATTCAACTAATTGGTTCATCGACCAAGTAGAGGAAGAGTTGATTGATGAATCAGATAGGTATTTGGGAAGAATTGCCATACATGAACAGATATGAGAAAAAGAATTGAACTTGTATAAAAATTGACAACCAGTGCATCAGGGATTTGGGTGAGTGTGTATGGGCCATTGTTCTGCTATATTGTTGAGTATTGATCCCTGATTAGGCATTGGCCGCGCGCTGGAACAGTTTCCTGGTAGCAGAGGACGGTTTGATTATTGATTAGTTTGGTAATGATTATTGATCATTGATTTTATGTTTTAACTCGAAAAAGTTAGTGTTCTGTTCTATGTTGTCTAGAAGTACAGGTACGGAGTTACCTGAGGAATCCCGGGAATGGAATTTAGCCTGAAGTAGGCAGAAGAAGAGTGTGGTAAAGAAGTCACACTTCAGAAGTACTTTGTCTGTTGTAATAATACCTAAAAGCTACGGAGGGCTGTAAGTGTTATATATAGGGAAATTTTGTATGTAGGTAGAGTGTCTGAAATAGTGAAGGGTCCACTTCCGAAACTCTAGCCTTATCCCCAGGGGAGTACCAAGACCTCTTTTCACACCAAAAAGTCCGCTTGCAAAACTTTGGCCTTATCCCTAGAGGAGTAATAGGTCCACCCGGAGCTTGTTTGAAGAGTAAAATAGCGCTGGACGTTATTAGGACTCGGAGTGAAGAAAACCTCTGGGAAAAAGCGAAAACTATCTCTTTATTTAGTGGAACAGACAAGGTAGCATTGTTTTATGTTGTTACTAATCGAATTTTTGATTAAGAGTGCTTAGAGAAATATTGCCGTATTATTTTGTAAAGGGAGTGTCAGTAGAAGGAGTAATACTGACGTCAGAAAAGCCGCACTGGTATTGGACAAGCAGCGGGCGTGTACTGAGCTGTGATTGGTTGGTTGGTGTGAGCCACACTAGTAGTGGTTAAGACTGTGCTTACGTAGTAGTGTTCTGAATGGTTGGTTGGTGTATGTTGCGCTGGTATAGGACAAGAGCGGACAAATAGAATGAGTAGAAATACGGAAAGGGTTCCTTGTTTTTTTCTTGAAATACGTTAGTGTAATAAGTCAGAAAAATGAAGTTGTTTGAGAAAATAAAGAAATTCTTCAAGAAGGATAAACCGATTGTGACTAGGGAAGGAATTCTTATTCCCCCTCCAGGGACGCCTGCTTCCTATATGATGTTAGAGCAAGGATATCATACGTGTACATGGTTGGAGAATTGGGCAGAGTATACAAAGGATGATGGTGTTTTAGCTTTTCCACAGCATGGTTCGTTTAATATGAGGATTTTGCAGAATTTCAGAAATAGAATGAATTCATTAGAACCAAATCCCAGACCTACACAGTTCGAAGCATTAGAGGAATGGGAAATAGAAGCCATGGTAAGAGAGAAATATTGAGGAGGTAGGAGATATAGAAATTTAATGTCGAGGTACCCTTTTGACAGAAGAGAGGACACAATGAAACGGAGGAGAGCTGTGGTAACCGAGGGTTTGTATCCAGTTTTAGTTACTGATGAACAGACAGGAGGTAAATGTAAAGAGAAAAAGAAAAATATAGAAATCTCAAGTACAAAAGAAGGTGTAAATGATTCTGATGATTAGTTATTAGAGGATATTATGACCAAAAGACCCCCGTCATATCAGGAAAATTCAGTTGTAGTGACTCCGAATGCACCTTTTATGGGAAATCCATTGATTCCACAGATTGCGGACATGGCTAGGATAATGAGAGAGAAAGAGTTTGAGATGCTAAACAAGGCAAATACAGAGCAGATTCAGAAAATAAATCAGTTAAGTTTGAATGCAGAAGCGTTGACGGTACCGGTTACAATAGGTCATGCAGTTCCTTTGTTTGGAGAAACCCCAAATACACCTAAAGTACATACATTAGCAGTTCCAATGGGTAATGTCAGGAGCGGAATGGAGACGATAGTCAATGAGAATAGACAGGATGACACAAATGTTAAATTGCTAGATCTTCCAGTTTGTGAAATGATAACAGAAACCCCTAGAAGAGGTATACAAATAAATCCAAGGAGAATACGGACAAATGTCACTCCAATGACAGGGAGTTCAGCAGATCCTTCATCAGAAGAATTGAATGATTGGATAAAGGAAAGAGAAAAGAAAGAAAAACAACAACAGAGTATAAATGTGAGCCAATTGAAAGTAGATTTGGAAGAGATGATTATTGGTACGATCAGTCCAGACAGATTAGGGACTTACCGAGATGATGAATTACTGTTTTTGTGTAAAATCATTACTTGGAGAGCAAGGAATCTGCATGAGAAAATATCCGAAGCTGCTAGTGAGTATAGAATAGACATAGAAAAGTCAAAGGTGTTGCAGAAATCGTACAGGTTGGCATTTACTGAAAAGGATCTGGAGAGTTTGAATGCGTCTGGAAAGAGGTTACAGATAAAAGAGTTGATGAACATTTTGAAGAAATGGGGAGATGAGATCGATGGAGAAATAGATGGGTAAGAAAGAAGGAAGAAACCGCTAGTAAAGGAGTGTCTATGTTCCCTTTAAAGGAAAAAGAACAGGTTGAAAGGGCGTGTCCGATGAGACAAGTACCAGGTGGTGGATACGTTCATGTTCCGTGGTCAAGACAGGATATATTGTCATTTACGAATGATTTCCCCAGACTAAGAGAGAAACCCGTAGAATGGTACAAACAGGTGGAAAGGTTTGTGAAGGTCTGGAAGGTTTTGTTAAAGGATTTAGATGGGTTGTTTGAGATTGTTCCGGCAGACTTGTGGACAGAATGTAAGATCACTGTTGATTGGCCAAAGGAAGAATATCCTAGAGACCCTAAAACAGGAGCACCATCCGAGGAGGTAATGAAAAAGTATAATCAAGTAATCACTTACTTGAAACGGAAAATTTCCCCAAAAGAAACAGATTGGGTGAAAATAGACCGAACGACTCAAGAACCAAAGGAGTCAGTACATGCCTATTAAAAAAGGTTGTTACAAGTATTTAAACAATATAGTGGATTTGAGAATATTGGAGACAAGGATATCGGACATTTTGTGTATCGTTTTGTATTTGGATTGAAACCAGAGATTAGTAATATGATTCAGCAACATTTGATTTGTTGGCAAAGCAAGACAACAGATGAAATTTTGAGATATGCAAAGTATTGTAGCGATGACATCGAGTCAAGACACAAGAATTTAAAGGAGAAAATGATGTGGCACAAGTGAACGTAGTAGAGCAACAAGAGGTAAATAGCAACTCCCAGACAGGTTATCAAATGAATGGTCAGAATCAAAATGGTCAGGTATCAAATGGAGGTAAAGGTAGAGGTAAGATGAGTAAAGAGGAAGCTAAGAAGACGTTTCCTTGTCATGGGTGCAGAAAGATTAGACATTGGAAGAATGAGTGTAGATCTGCTCAAAAGAATAATGGGGTGAATCAAAATTTAAATCCACAGATGCAGAATGAGGTGGTTGTGAACCAGCAGCAGCGCAGCAGCAGGTAGTTACCCCACAGTTACAGGTGCCACAAGCTCCTATGCCAAATAATGTGAATGCTCAGGTGCAGAAGTACGGTGTGAACACTCGATTTCACGGAGGTGACCAGATCGGTAAGAATCAAAGTGTGCAGATGAATCCGCAATATTGGTTGCAGTGCAATGAGAATGATTCAGACTCATCTCAATGACGGTGCCTGAGGGGGGAGGAAGAGTGCGTACTTGGCGCATCTTTAGCGGTAGATCAGTCAGGTCCATTTGTCGAAGGAAAGGTGGAAGGAAATGATATTACCTTCTTAGTGGACACTGGTGCTACCCGTTCTACTGTGAGAGCAGCAGAAATTCCAAACCTACCCCTCTCGGGAGAAACTATCCAAGTTGTAGGAGTTTCAAATAAGCACATTAAAACCCCAGTCACAAATCCAATAGAAGTTCATATTGGAAACTTCAGAGACATGCATCGGTTTGTGGTATGTGACTCAAGTCCAGTAAATCTCTTAGGTAGAGATTTGCTATGTAAAATGAATTGTACCATCTATTGTACACCATATGGTATTGCATTTCAGACTCCTGATGAGGATGTCGAATTCAAAATGATGTTAGCGGAGCAAGGGACAGAAGTGGATGAGTTGTTTTCACTTCTCACAGAAGAGAGTTTGCCTGAAGAATTAAGAAGCACAGTGAAGTCGGATGTATGGGATTTTACAGGAAAAGAAATCTGTCTAATGACAAACGTAGACCCAATTCAGGTTACGGTGAAAGAGGGTGCTGTGTATCCAAACACTCCTCAGTACAAAATGAGTCCAGAAGTAATTGATGGTGTCACTCCTGTGATTGATCAAATGATTGAACAGGGAATTTTGAGAGAAATAATGAGTAGTCCTGGTAATTCACCCATTATAGGAATCAAAAAGCCAAGTGGGAAATATAGAGTAGTACAGGATTTAAGAAAGATTAATAAAATTGTAGTACCTTGCTGTCCCATAGTACCAAATCCAGCAGTCATCCTTTACCAAATTCCATGCGATTCAGAATGGTACACAGTGAGTGATCTGTGTCAAGCGTTTTTCTCGATTCCCTTGCACCCGGAGAGCCAATATCTTTTTGCGTTCTGGTTCGGAGACCGTGTTTTGGCATGGTGCCGAGTGCCTCAAGGGTATACCGAGAGTCCCTCAATCTTTAACCAGATTCTGAAAAGATGTCTCGAATCTTTGATTATGCCAGGAAATTCAGTTTTGGTTCAGTACATTGATGACCTACTTGTGGCATCAAAGACTCGTGAGGCATGTGTGACAGAACCATTGCCTTACTGAACCATTTGGGGGAGGGAGGACACAAAGTGTCACCAGCAAAATTACAATTTTGTAAATAGGAAGTCCAGTATTTAGGACACAAAATCGAAAAGGGAGTCAGAAAGGTGACACCAGAAAGAATTAGCATAATCAGACAAATGAACCCACCTACCACTCAGAAAGAACTACGAATGTTTTTGGGAATGGTTGGATACTGTAGACAATGGATTTGTGGTTTCTCATTGATTGCAAAACCTTTACAGAGGTTGACACGAAAGGACGTGAAAGATCCTATTGTATTGGATGATGAAAGTATGGAAGCTTTTACGAAATTGAGAAACAGTCTTTGTCGAGCACCTGCATTGGGAATGCCAGATTACACCAAGGAGTTTGAATTGTATTGTTGCAGAAGAGATGGATGTGCACTTTCAGTCCTTACTCAGAAACACGGAATGGCACGAAGTCCAGTAGCATATTTTTCTGCTACTCTGGATTCAGTGGCTGCAGCGTTACCAGGCTGTTTGAAAGCCGTAGCCGCCACTTGTGTGAGCCTGGAACTAAGTGAAGCAATTGTGATGGGTTATCCAGTTAAAGTGTATGTACCACATTCTGTTGAGATCCTTTTAACGCGAACTCGGACTCAATATTTAACCTCTAGTCAGCTGACTAAATACGAGAGAGTGATTCTGGGTGCAGAAAATGTGACTGTGATAAGGTGCACCAAAGTAAATCCGGCAACTCTATTGCCAAATTCTTGGTGTGAGGAAGTGAGAGAAGAAGCAGATCATGAATGTTTGGATGTGACAGAATTGTTCACCAAACCCAGGTTTGATATAGAGGATGTTCCTCTAGAAGAACCAGACTGTGAAATATTTGTGGATGGGTCATGTTTGATAAATGAGAAAGGTGAATTATGTACTGCCTATGCTGTTTGCACAGTAGCAGGAGTTCTAGAAGCATCCAGTTTAAATGGAGTAAATTCTGCACAAATTGCTGAATTGATTGCTCTAATTAGAGCTTGTAAAATTTCCAAAAGTTTGAGGGTGACCATATTCACAGATAGCCAATATGGATTTCTGATTGTCCATGATTTTGGACTGCAATGTATGCAAAGGGGATTTCTGACTTCTTCAGGTTCTTCAATACTTAAAAGCAAAACTATAAAAGAATTATTGGATGCTTTACAATTGCACAAAAGAATTGCAGTGATCAAATGTGCCACACATAAATCAGGGTATGATTATGTGACGAAGGGCAACAGATACGCTGATCAAATAGCGCGTTTCTGTGCATGAAATGTAATGGCTTTGAACAGATCAATTGAAAGGGGAAATACCGAATGCCATCTTTTGTTTACAAACATATATGAAACTTGGGATGAAGTAAGGCAGATGCAGGAAGAGGCAAGTGATGAGGAAAAAGAAATCTGGAAAAATACTGGTTGTAGAAAGCGAGCAGAAGATGAAGTGTGGGTCTATTTGGATGAAAGACCAGTCCTGCCAGATTCCTTACTTTCCCATATGGCCAGGGTATATCATGGAATTGCACATGTTAGAAGAGATGCAATGAGCAGACTCCTCAAGCAGTCATGGTATAACCCGAGGTTCAGGGTCATTGCAGAGAGCCTTTGCCAGAGATGCGTCATTTGTCAGAAACAAAATACAGGCAGAAAAACAGTTGTTAGTTGAGGACAAATTGGAAGAGCAGGAGGACCACTTACACTTCTTCAACTTGATTTTATTGAGCTCCCCCCTTGTAATGGGCTGAGATATGTGCTAGTTATCATCTGTTTGTTCTCTCGTTGGGTGGAAGCCTTTCAGACAAGAAGGAATGACAGCCTAACTGTCGCCAAACTACTTCTGAGAGAACTGATTCCTAGATTTGGATTTCCAGTCACCTTAGAAACAGATAGAGGAACTCATTCATTTTAATAATGAAATAATTCGGATGATTTGTGCAGCATTGCAAATTGAACAGAAGCTGCATTGTGCCTATCGACCAGAAGCATCTGGAGTGGTAGAGCAATTAAATGGCACAATAAAATCCAGGTTAGGGAAGGTGTGTGCATCCACAACACTGAAATGGCCTGACGCTTTACCCCTTGTACTGATGAGTCTTAGGGGCATTCCTGACAAAAAGACGGGTTTGAGTCCACATGAGATCCTAATGGGAAGAGCAATGAGACAAGCATACATACCAGCGAACAAACTGATGAATATATCTGATGATCTAGTGCTTGACTATTGCAGAGGATTGGCTGATCTGGTGCGTTCTGTGTCACCCCAGGTTGGGGAAGACACCACAACAACACAGCCGAAACAAGCTCATGATCTGAGTCCTGGTGAATGGGTTCTAATCAAGAAACATGTGAGGAAATCGTGTTTAGAACACAGGTGGAGCGGCCCTTACCAAGTTATCCTGGTGACGACAACTGTGGTGAAGTGTGGTGGTCTGCCAAATTGGATTCATGCTAGCCACACCAGATGAGTCCCAAGTCCACTTGAAGGACAAGTGCAACAACTGGTAAACAAAAGTCAAAGACCAGAGGTTGAAGTGTGTGAAGCTGAAGAATCTAGAATAAAAGATTCTGAAGAACAAACTGATGATGAACAGCCGAGCACAAGTCAAGTAAAGTGGGCACCAGTTACTGGGTCTCGGGAAATTGCTGTTGAACCAGAAGAAGGTGAGAGGCCTGCTGCTGAACCAGGAGAAAGTAAGTTCATTGCCAATCCAGAAGAAAGTGAGTTCGCTGTTGAACAAGGAGTCAGTGAAATTACTGTTGAAACAGAAGAAACAGAAGTTGCTGAAAAACAAAAAAAAAGACAGATAGAAGGAAGGCCAAATAAAAGAACCTGTGAACCAGATGCGGATGGTGAAGAAGTAGTTCAACACAAGAAAGCAAGAAAAGGTGATAATTGGCCAGGTGGAGTGAAAAGACACTCTTGTGAGGAGAAAGTTAAAGAAAAGACCAGAGCAAAGTGATGAGGTTTCAAGTAATGAGGTTTCAAGTCAGACAGACCATCTCCTTCCACCTTTCCTTCGACAAATGGACCTGACTGATCTACCGCTAAAGATGCGCCAAGTACGCACTCTTCCTCCCCCCTCAGGCACCGTCATTGAGATGAGTCTGAATCATTCTCATTGCACTGCAACCAATATTGCGGAATCATCTGCACACTTTGATTCTTACCGATCTGGTCACCTCCGTGAAATCCAGTGTTCACACCGTACCTCTGCACCTGAGCATTCACATTATTTGGCATAGGAGCTTGTGGCATCTGTAACTCTGGGCTAACTACCTGCTGCTGCTGGTTCACAACCACCACATACTGCATCTGTGGATTTAAATTTTGATTCACCCCATTATTCTTTTGAGCAGATCTACACTCATTCTTCCAATGTCCAATCTTTCCGCAAGCATGACAAGGAAATTTCTTCTTAGCCTCCTCTTTACTCATATTACCTCTACCTTTACCTCCATTTGATACCTGACCATTTTGATTCTGACCATTCATTTGATAACCTGTCTGGGAGTTGCTATTTACCTCTTGTTGCTCTGCTACCTTTACTTGTGCCCACATCATTTTCTCCTTTAATTTCTTGTGTCTTAACTCAATGTCATCGTTACAATACTTTGCATATCTCAAAATTGCATCTATTGTCTTGCTTTGCCAACAAATCAAATGTTGCTGGATCATATTACTAATCTCTGGTTTCAATCCAAATACAAAACGATACACAAAATGTCCCATATCCTTGTCTCCAATATTCTGAAATTCACTATACTGTTTAAATACTTGTAACAACCTTTCATAATAGGCATGTACTGACTCCTTTGGTTCTTGAGCCGTTCGGTCTATTTTCACCCAATCTGTTTCTTTTGGGGAAATTTTCCCTTTCAAGTAAGTGATTACTTGATTATACTTTTTCATTACCTCCTCGGATGGTGCTCCTGTTTTAGGGTCTCTAGGATATTCTTCCTTTGGCCAATCAACAGTGATCTTACATTCTGTCCACAAGTCTGCCGGAAAAACAATCTCAAACAACCCATCTAAATCATTTAACAAAACCTTTGAGACCTTCACAAACCTTTCTACCTGTTTGTACCATTCTATGGGTTTCTCTCTTAGTCTGGGGAAATCATTCGTAAATGAGAATGTATCCTGTCTTGACCACGGAACATGAACGTATCCACCACCTGGTACTTCTCTCATCGGACACGCCCCATCAACCTGTTCTGTTTCCTTTAAAGGGAACATAGACACTCCTTTACTGGCGGTTTCTTCCTTCTTTCTTACCCATCAATTTCTCCATCGATCTACATCTACCCATTTCTTCAAAATCTTCATCAACTCTTTTATCTGTAACCTCTTTCCAGATGCATTCAAACTCTCCAGATCCTTTTCAGTAAATGCCAACCTGTACAATTTCTGCAACACCTTTGACTTTTCTATATCTATTCTATACTCACTAGCAGCTTCAGATATTTTCTCATGCAGATTCCTTGCTCTCCAAGTAATGCTTTTACACAAAAACAGTAATTCATCATCTCGGTAAGTCCCTAATCTGTCTGGACTGATCGTACCAATAATCATCTCTTCCAAATCTACTTTCAATTGGCTCACATTTATACTCTGTTGTTGTTTTTCTTTCTTTTCTCTTTCCTTTATCCAATCATTCAATTCTTCTGATGAAGGATCTGCTGAACTCCCTGTCATTGGAGTGACATTTGTCCCTATTCTCCTTGGATTTATTTGTATACCTCTTCTAGGGGTTTCTGTTATCATTTCACAAACTGGAAGATCTAGCAATGTAAGATTTGTGTCAGCCTGTCTATTCTCATTGACTATAGTCTCTATTCCACTCCTGACATTACCCATTGGAATGCTAATGTATGTACTTTAGGTGTATTTGGGGTTTCTCCAAACAAAGGAACTACAGGACCTATTGTAACCGGTACCGTCAACGCTTCTGCATTCAAACTTAACTGATTTATTTTCTGAATCTGCTCTGTATTTACCTTGTTTAGCATCTCAAACTCTTTCTCTCTCATTATCCTGGCCATGTCCGCAATCTGTGGAATCAATGGATTTCCCTTAAAAGTTGCATTCGGAGTCCCTTCAACTGAATTTTCTTGATATGGCGGGGGTCTTTTGGTCATAATATCCTCTAATAACTCATCATCAGAATCATTTACACCTTCTTTTGTACTTGAGGTTTCTATATTTTTCTTTTTCTCTTTACATTTGCCTCCTGTCTGTTCATCAGTAACTAAAACTGGATACAAACCCTCGGTTACCACAGCTCTCCTCCATCGTTTCATTGTGTCCTCTCTTCTCTCAAAAGGGTACCTCGACATTAAATTTCTATAACTCCTACCTCCTCGATATTTCTCTCTTACCATGGCTTCTATTTCCCATTCCTCTAATGCTTCATACTCTGTAGGTCTGGGATTCGGTTCTAATGAATTCATTCTATTTCTCAAATTCTGCAAAATCCTCATATTAAACGAACCATGCTGTGGAAAAGCTAAAACACCATCATCCTTTGTATACTCTGCCCAATTCTCCATCCATGTACACGTATGATATCCTTGCTCTAACATCATATAGGAAGCAGGCATCCCTGGAGGGGAATAAGAATTCCTTCCTCGATCACAATTGGTTTATCCTTCTTGAAGAATTTCTTTATTTTCTCAAACAACTTCATTTTTCTGACTTATTACACTAACGTATTTCAATAAAACAAATAAGGAAACTTTTCCGTATTTCTACTTATTCTATTCGTCCGCTCTTGTCCTATACCAGCGCGACATACACCAACCAACCAAGAACACTACTACGTAAGCACAGTCTTAACCACTACTAGCGCGGCTCACACCAACCAACCAATCACAGCTCAGTACACACCCGCTGCTTGTCCAACACCAGCGTGGCTTTTCTGATGTCAGTATTACTCCTTCTACTGACCCTCCCTTTACAAAATAATACGGCAATATTTTCCAAGCACTCTTAATCAAAAATTCTATTAGTAACAACATAAAACAATGCTACCTTGTCTGTTCCACTAAATAAAGAGATAGTTTTCGCTTTTTCCCAGAGGTTTTCTTTACTAGGAGTCCTAATAACGTCCAGCGCTATTTTACTCTTCAAACAAGCTCCGGGTGGACCTATTACTCCTCTAGGGATAAGGCCAAAGTTTCGCAAGAGGACTTTTTGGTGTGAAAAGAGGTCTTGGTACTCCCCTGGGGATAAGGCTAGAGTTTCGGAAGTGGACCCTTCACTATTTCAGACACTCTACTCACATACGAAATTTCCCTATATATAACACCTACAGCCCTCCGTAGCTTTTAGGTATTATTACAACTGACAAAGTACTTCTGCAGTGTGGCTTCTTTACCACACTCTTCTTCTGACTACTTCAGGCTAAATTCCATTCCAGGGATTCCTCAGGTAACTCCGTACCTGTACTTCTAGACAACATAAAACAGGACACTAACTTTTTCGAGTTAAAACATAAAATCAATTATCAATAATCATTACCAAACTAATCAATAATCAAACCGTCCTCTACTACCAGGAAACTGATCCTGTGTTTCCGGGAATTTATTATGTGTGTGGTAAGAAAGTCTATTATAGATTGCCTGCGCATTGGTATGGTAGTTGTTATTTTGCAATTGTTTTCCCCAAGGTCTACCATATGGACCAAAACAGCAATGGACTAAAGAAATAAATCATGAACTAACAAGAGAGCAAGTTTTTCAGAAATCGTAGGTGATATTTTTGGTGCACTGATACCCTCAGTTGGAGTCATCTTGAATTCGCTCAAAATTCGAAAATTGCCCACAGTAGTTGATCGATTACAACAGATACTGCTGGTGGATTCTTAATGATTGACACAGAAATGGTTGCAATCAGATCTATGGTTTTGCAAAATCGACTTGCCCTTGATATTTTATTGGCAAAGGAGGGTGGAGTCTGTGGCATTTTGAAAATCCAACACTGCTGTACTTATATCCCTGATAAAAGTAAAGGAATTGAGGGATATATAAGAAATATTACGAAATTACATGAAGACTTGACCCAACTGGAGGTTGACGGTGTTTGGGAGAGACCTGGTAAGAGTTTCTCCTCTGTAGGTAAATGGTTTTCCACCTTTGGAAGTAGTTTATTAGGAAAAATAATAATGCCAGTTATTTCGGTAGCCATAATAGTCTTAGGGATAATAACAACATATAAAAGTTACAAGTGTAAGAAAGGAAAAAAGGAAATGTCAGAATGGGAGAGTAAACAAGAGCAAGAAAGAGAAAAAGAGAGGAAATTGAGCTAGAAGAATACTATAAGATGATGAAAGATATAGAAAGTGCCATAAAAAGAGAGAAGATTACAGAGTTTTAGATAAAATGAAGATGGCACTCGGTATGGTAGGTATTTTATGATGGCTCCAGAAAGCCATCAAAGGGGGGATTGATGGAGCAGGAATTCGATAAAAGAAACCTGCTCGAATTAATACCCCCAAAATACGTACTAACAGTAAGTAGTGATAGAAAATTAACGCGCACCTTACATGAACACAAGGGAAAACTGCTTTGCGCATGCATGCACTAACGTGAAAATACTATATGAAAGAACTAAAATTGTATTTACATCATGCTTTGAAAGAAACGAGAAATAATTCATGACTAGGCCGCATGTGCATTTCGTAGTTTGCATGTTGCAGCTTGCTTTGAATTAATAATGTCGTTTTGCATAAGGCTATGCTAGGAAAAAACATTAATAAGGGATAGTACGAAGGTGGGTGGTAAACAACGAAAATTACATTATCACATAATTAATGAATGTTTTTTATTCGCTGTAGTGGGCTGGATGGACTCCATGTTTTCTTATATTGACCAAAGTGAAGGCGGGTTGGAAATTAAAGTACATGCTGTTCAGACAAAAGCAAGCTGAGGCACTGAGCACAGCAGAAGCGATGAAAGAGTTGAAGGCCAATGTGATGATTGTCTGCCAAGCAACATGACAGACCGTGGTATAGAAGGACATTTCCTGAAGACATTGCTTGAAATGTATAAAATTGTAACTTAGACTTGATCATGTGAATGTACAATATATGAGCTAATGAGAAACGGGCATAAAACAAAGAATAAGCTTAAGAGCGAGTGAAGTGATCATGGTGTGACATACCACCCCCAAAGTCCACCAATCAACTGCTTAGTTTCGTGGGATGTTTCAATTGATGTGGAACGGACATGTAGGGTTGAAAGTATAATTGGGGTGCCTTTAGGGGTGTGGTTTAGCACGTTAGGTGGAGAGGCTGAGAGAGGGGGATGCTTCGCAGTCCGTCGGTCAGAAGAGAGGCCTAGCTGATTCCTGTCCTGTCCTGATCCTGTCCCTGAATCTTTGTCCCCTGACTCTATTCGGGGGATCCCCACTACCACTTAGGCCTGAGCGGTGGTTTTCACTACAAATCCGATGGCTTTGTATTAGTCTAACTCGTTTTTCTTCATAATTTACTTGCGAATGTATTTTTGTCTCTGAAACTTTTGTCTCTTTATCTATCCACTCCTTCATGCAATATTGTCATTGCTTATTGATGAGTTCTGTTCATTTGATTTGCTGATGGTCTCTCCCTTTGTGAGTTCATTGTTTACATTTGTGACCGTATGCATTTGAGTATTTTTATTTTATGATTTGAGATAAACTTTATTAACTTCAACAAGAGTCTGTGGATATTGAGTTTATAAATGATTAGTTAGATAAAAGAGCATCATTACCATCAACTATTCAACTAATTGGTTCATCGACCAAGTAGAGGAAGAGTTGATTGATGAATCAGATAGGTATTTGGGAAGAAATGCCATATATGAACAGATATGAGAAAGAGAATTGAACTTGTATAAAATTGACAACCAGCACATCAGGGATTTGGGTGAGTGTGTATGGGCCATTGTTCTGCTATATTATTGAGTATTGATCCCTGATTAGGCATTGGCCATGCGCTGGATCACTAGATGGTGACTGAATAGGGCAACCAAGCTGCACTGCTTATGCCATACTGACTTGAGAGTCTACTGTTGGTAGGTAAACAGGGGGCCGCTTCCATGAGATGTCCCTTTGCTGCTGCTCTAATCTCCCCCAGCTTCTGTACCTGGCATCTAGAATGCACTGGACTTGCAAAATTCTAAACTTATTGAGGAAGAGTGTCTTATAGCGACTTTGCTAGCCTCAAAAGCTGTGAGGTCTTCTCACTGTGCCGCAGTTGTTCGAAGAAGATAGGATGTGGAAAAATTGTTCGGCCAACCGGAGGAAATATTGATTCTGGTGGCACAAGTGAGGACAGAGGGACCTGCAAAAAGACTTCAATCATAGGCGTTTTTTGCAACGGATGACTGCGGGGTAGAAGTAATGAATTTGCCCTAGTAAACAAACATGGAAGCACTCATGAAACAATCACAAAGCAGCTCAGGACCCCTCACAACCCTTGCACTGATCGATGCCAGTAGTGAAACTGGGCATACAACAGGTTTTGTGCCTCAAACTCAAACAGAGGAGCTGCTGGTAAAAAAAAAAATCTGACAAATGTCAGACATTTTAACTGGATTTTTCAAACACGGACATTCTGGATATGAATAGTGCAGCCAAAAGTACTGATGCAGAGCTGCTCTCAACTCTCCCAACCTCACATGGTCAGAAATCTAATTTTATAAATCGTGACTTTGAAACAATGCCAATCAGTTCTGATACACTCCAAGTGTCTGATGGGCATAGTTGTGCTGAAGCAGTCTCTGCCTCAACTCGGGGAAGAAACAACTCTCACAACAGCACCCTCTATTCAGGGAGTTCTAACCAACAATTAGATGAGGGAGATAATTGTGATCTAAAGTAAACTAGTTGGAAGTCTCCAAAAGTCACAGTCACAGAAAAATGCATAGACTTGAATAATCTTAGAAATATTCTGCCCCTTTAAATATCCCAGTAGTTTGGGATCATTATACACAGGCTAAAAGAAGCAACCCGTGTAGTGGGTCAAAAGAGTAAAGATCACGAGGCACTAGAACAATTGTTTCCACGATCAGGCATGTCATCCAACATTTCGGGAACCAGTGATGTGGCTGAAACAGTCAGTGATATGGAGACGTCAGAAAGCTCTGATAATCTTGGTCAGACGGTGCATAAGAAGAAAAAGTGAAACAGCAAACATTTCAAGTTAGCCAACTCCAGAGATGTTGCATCACTGAGATGGGACTAATTGACAACCCAGCTTACACAGGGCCAAGAGACAATGTCTAATGGACAAAGAGACTTTGTAGCAGATGAACATTCACAAACACTAAAAATGATCTATGAATCAATCGCCACACACAAGGAAGAAAAACATCACGCAAATCAGAGAGCCGTAGCAGCAACAAGAAAGCTGCAGAGTGCAGTGCATAAGATGGCAAAAGACTGCATGAGAACTGCCTGAAAGAGTTGGGAGAGGGTACTCTTGAACTAGAAGCCTGCACCATTCGTACCAGTGAGCAAGTAACAGGGCATAAAGCCTGAATGTTTGACCTACGAAGAAAGCTTGAAGGTTTTGAGAATAGACTATGATGTAATAACCTCCAAATCCTTGGCATTCCAGAGGACATAGAAGGCAATTACACACAAGCTTTCATTGTACGGGCATAAAAACAGGCATTTCATAAATTAAGTAATTGGGAGCAAGAACATCACATACAGTGGGCACATTGCTTCCCTTTAAAACAAGACAATACAACACAGGGCAAACACAAAGACCAAGATTGTTTTTGGTCTACTTTGGCAACAGTCTTTCACAGCAGCAGATCCTTGAGAAAGTCCATTCAGAGAACCGAATCAAAGTTGATGACTGCATGTTGTTTACTAGTCTAGATTACTGTCATGTTACTGTTGAAAGAAGATGGCATCTTCGTCAAAAGATTAATCCTTTTCAAGCCAAAAATTGTCAGGCATTTATGCTAGCACCTGCATGATTGAAAGTTGTTAAAAGATTCTAAAATCTATATTTTCACCTAAGAAATCGAATCTTATTGTTTTGAGGGAGAAAGAGGGGACACTATTGCAAACAAATTGTGTTTTCAGACCTCTGTGTTGATGAACTTATCAAGAAAGGACTGGATTGAACAGGTGGGGAGAAGCATCAATCTTTGGTTTATCAACCTGCAAGTATGCAGGACAGTTTCTCACTCAGGGTTGGATGCTCCCATGGTATCTCTTGGAAACCCTTGGAAGCATGGGTGTTGAGGGAGAAGGGCAGGTTGAGGCTTTTAATGGGCCAAGGTGAGGGGTGTTTTTGTCAGGAAAGGTGAAGAGTTCTAGACTGGGGTGAGCAGAGAAAAAAATGTGAAGTGAAATGCTAATTCTCTACTTAGGAAATTATGTGCCATTGAATGTGGAATCAGCACAATTTTGCTGGCGAACTGGGTAAAATCCAAATACAATTGATCAACATTAGAGGCCTCAGTGAGAGAAAAAAAGGGAGGAACTTTTTCAAGAATTAAAATTGTGCTACACCTATTTAAACTGTTTACAAGAGACACACTCGGCTATTAAAAATCAAAATTGGCACGTTCCAGTTGGGGTATAAGTATTAATTAAGTGAGTTTTGTTTATTTGTATGAGGAAACAAAGTAATCGGATGGCTAGATGGGTGGAGGTAGAATTTCTCTTCACAACTATCCGGTATACCCTTTGTGGGATACATGGTCCCAACGATTATGTCTGTCTTAAACTAGAATTAGCACAGTGGCAACCTCCATTGATTGTAAGTGGTGATTTAAATTTTAAAGTCTAAAAATGAAATACAATCCAAGAGTATATATGTGCAAAAATCAAAAGTAAGTTTGGCAATTTACGCATTAATGCAGACACATGATCTGCATGTATCTGGACTACCTTGCACGCCACTGATCCAGGATATACATTCCACTCGTATTCACACAAGAAATTTAAAAGAATACATTACTCTTAAAATCTTCTAATTTACTTCAAAATGTGCTAATATATTTTCGCACATCTTGTACCAAGGTGTGGTAAAACTGTGCATTTGTCAGACAACATAAATGTTGGGATGGTGCGGGTCTGATTCCCCGCACCCCCTAAGGAGATGTTGACCTACAGTCCTGCTAAGATCACAGTGCACCATCCGAACCCCTAACCTTACAGTGTAGCAAATGTGTGTGCAAACTCAGAACATGACAACTCTGACTCCCCAAGGAAATCTTGGTAACAGATCTAGAACCCTTTTGTTTGGACTGTGACAACTCTGATTACCTAAGGAAATCTTGGTAACAGATCTAGAACCCTTTCGTTTGGACTGTTGTGCATACCCAAAGAAGTACACAAGAAATACTCAGCACAGCTTTACAGTATTTATTGTAGTGCTGTGAATCTTACATAAAATACGTGTGCTGATAATGAGTAGAATGAAACAGATTAGCGTTATTAGCATTACAAGAACAGTGAAAAGAATAAAAATGTCCTTCATTGTGCTAAGACAGTGTATATAAGCAGGCATATAAGTACTGGGTATATATGTACTACTAACAAGCACTCCCTAACCTAGTCTTGCCTAGTGTGGGTCATCTGCCAAATCCCTGCCGGGAGACTAACTCCCCATTACCGGTGGGTAGGTGTCATCAGGCTGTCCGTCATGGTGTGGAGATGGACATCTGTCATGTTGGTATGCAGGAATCAGAAGAGCAGGAACACCGACATGTGGTAACCCCGCAGTGTCAGCTGAGTGCTTCTCTGTCCAAACAAGGAAGTGGCTGTGTATTTATAACAATACAACGCATGTGGCCATGTCACAACCCCTGTTTGTGCCGCAGTTGTTAATTCTCATTGGATAGTGGTGTCGCCAACCGAACAAATAACAAATAGGACATATAGACAGTGAACTTTTTCCCTTGTGCTGAATATTCACGGGATCGTGATAGAGTGCCTATGAAGTTGAAATGTAAGTAATTCAGATTCAGAGAATGTTATCCTGCATCGACACACATGCAAATGTATGTCGAAAGTCATTGTGTGCAAATAAGAAGGCAACTTAAGAAATGCAAGCATGTAAATTGCAGTGTTTCTGCTATGCCTATCCTGACCACGCGACATCCACTCCTTGGACGGAAGTCAAGAAAGCTATCCCTAGGCAAATGCTAAAATATAAGGGTTAGTCAATGCAAAAGAATCCTACTAAAATCTAAAAAAGCATCATGCTTCTTTAAAACAAAGAGTATACTGAAAGCCGTTAAAATCATTAAAATGATAAAAGCAAAGGTAAAACACTTTAAAAGGCAATTTTGCATTTAAAAAATAGAGCCAAATAAAAAATTGTACCACGACTCGAAACTGCCAGATTGTTTATGTGTTCCAAGAGGTAGACAAAACATTGCTGTTCCCAGCAACTGCAGATGTTGATCCCAGAGGCACCCATTGAATCAGATCCATGGAGCAAACACATTTCCATCCATCTACTTCAGTAGCTGCCGAAGGAGGAGTAGCCAGTGGGAGATCCGAGAGGCTGTGCCAAGATCCAGACCACAAGGAGCAGAAGCATCCCAGGAAGGCTTGTACAATACATTTAGAAGCAACGGCAAGCACAGGAGACAACAGTACAAGCTGGCCGTTAATGGGCTCAACTGTATGTCAGTGTCCAAACACTGAACCAATTGCATTCCTAGGCATAAATACAGTGCACACTCAAAAGTGTACAGAAGACAGTGGAATATGGGCTGCACGCAGTGTAGCCAAATAGGCCGAAAGGAAAAGAACCAATATTAGTTTAAAACACTGTATCATGCATTCACGACACAGGAGCAAATGCAGAAGTGGTATTTCCTTTCGGCCTCTTAATGGGACATCCATTGCAGAGCAGAAAATGTTAAAGCAATGTCCCGACAATTAGGAACAGGACCAGCAGAGGACCTCCAAAAAGCTTCTCAGCATGGAGAGTATACATTATGAAATAACTCGAAAGACTGTCTGGAAGGTACTAACAAAGCCAAAGCCTATTTTCTTTTTAAAAAAGTGTGCTACTCCCACAGTACTAGGCATGGAAATAATGTGGTGCACCATCTCCAAAATGTAATGGGAAGTTAGTACAAATTAGCGACTGTATCTCAAAGGAAGTCCTTGCAACTTGAAGATCAAACGTCTCCTTTGCAGATGTTAAGGCCACATCCTTCTGAAACAGCAAGGCTTTCAGTCTGCTCAGAGCATCAAAGTGCACGTTTGAAAGCTTTATCAAAGGCCAAAGCATCGCCTCCCTAACTGTGCGGGCAGGTGGGAACAGTACTTGTGTACAACAAGTCACAACTGCAGAAATCGTCATCAGATAGGCGATTCCTGGTTTCATGCTGGAGCAGCTTTGATCAGTAAACATCAAATAACTCCCATTCGAGAGCAATCTGAGCTCAGCAGCTGGATACCCCTTCAACTAGCAGGACAATTGCCATTGACGTAGTGCATGCGCCATGAAGTGAAACTTCTCTGCACACCGAGGAATGTCCTAAAGTTTTCTTGCAGTCTGAGCTGCTAAGAAAGACCTCAGTTTCACCATTCCTACACCGATATCTAAAAGAGAAGTTCCATATCTTGTGCACATATCTTTCTCCTAGCGCTTCATATCTGCCTAGTACTGCAAGCCGTAATGAAAATGGAATGTCAATACCAGCAGAGAAATAAACCTGCAGATTAACCAATTCACAGAAGGTATTTCTGCAACAGCAAATGGTAATTTTTCTAGCTTCTCTATGTGTAACATGGTGTATGTCATGTCTATCCTTGCCATGATGGTGTTTTGTCAGATTGTGAGGTAAAAATAAGCTTGTGGCATTAAGGTATCGCCATGGTACGCAACCGGAATGGAGTATCTGCAAAGTCCAACTTAGTAACATAATTGATCTAAGCTGTGACTTCCCATGTTGTAAAGAGGACACATCATTCTGTATGATGTATATTGCAGATGACACGATGTTACCCAGAGAGTATATCCTAGGGGACAATGTAGTCATACCAATATCTAATACCACAAGAGCCCTTTCTTAATTTGCTCTGTCAAACTCGCGAAGTCCCTCAGCAGCCTCCTGCTGGGAAACTTTCCACACTTTGTTGTATATTGCGTACAAGAAGCGCTTTTGACATGGTTTTCGAGGACCTAAGAGAAAGTTCTGTAGCCCCATGTCATCAGAAAGAAGGGACAAGTGCTGTTTCACATGGGACAATGTTGAGATGTTTAGCCAATCAATGCACAGCTTTCTAACATTGTAAGCTGCTACCACCCCTGAGTGTTGTGTCTGAACGTAGTGTGGGTCAGGCCTGCTGATCTTAAACCCTTTGTTGTTACCCAGGAAATGTGAATGGCATTTGTTAGTATTTAATGGCTACACTAACCATCCCACCTGATTGGTCCCTGAAGAATTGGTTGAACCGTTGTGGAGCATGGTGTCTAATATCACTTCCATGTGGTTTGTGAACTGTTGCCAGTTTGCTAGACGTGCAAATGTGGGAATTTTAGGTGTATCTAAATCTTTTCTCTTAGCCAAGCCAAGACAGGACGTCTGCTGCACTGTTTAGTTCAGGAAAATCATTTGATATGGTATCTGGCATGCTCTGAATAGTGCCTTGTTACCTTAAACCTGCCAGTCTTTAGTTCCCCAAATTGATTTCAACTCAACCATGTCCCTCCAAAATGTAAACACTTCTGTGGACAATTGGAAAAGAATAGATTCAGAATATATCAATTTTGTGTTAGTGAGCATGTTTTTCTTTGCTGGTGATGGTGCAAGCTTGTAGTAATAAGACACTGGATCAGTTGTATTGTGACCAGATAAATATGCAAACTTCTGTGCTGGTGGTGTAGGGCAGTGTTCCCATTGCATGCAATTAAATAGTGCACGTGGAGTACTTGCTTAATGCAAGAAGTGATCACCATAAGCTAAAAACAGAACATTTCATCAGAGTTAGAAGTTCCTTCATACATTTCTTCGGAATTAAAGACAGTGAAATACTCAAGATCTTTCAGCATTTTATGCACTGTATCAATGTCCCAATTACCGGAGATGGTACTAGGGGTGATAAAATCATGTAAAAAGAAGCGACATAGATATGGAATTTGCAAAAGTTCGGTAGGACTGAATATGCCATACAAAACTCTATCCCAAACAATTCCATGAGGAACCAGAAGAGCAGAAATGAACGGCATATAGTTTGGTATGCTTTGAACATTCTGTTTGCAGAACTACCATAGCTATGCAATAAAGAAACAAAGGGAATCGGTCAGTGGAACATCATTATGATGGTGGTTCTATCCAAATTATTATACCTATTTCACATATTGCTCCTTGATTTCTATACCATATGGTTAAAAAAAATGATTTGTTGTGCACTAGTTTCATATGGAACAATAGACGTGCCAGAAGCGTTATAAAATATCTTAGACTGCCTCTTGTAGGAGGTGGAATGGCATTTCCTAATTTAAGGAACTACTCTTATTTATTTGTGATATATCCTACAAGCTTTTAAATTATGGGCCATACCTCCGCTATTCAGAGATTAAATAACCAATTTTCAATATATGAATTAAGTTTTGGTAACATAGCTAATCGTTTTGTAATTTCACAGAACCGAACTACTACAAAAAGGTCCGGTTAAAAGTAGTTCAATATGGAAGATATAGAGTAAGCAATTTAATAATACCCCACATAAACAGTATATCCAACTTTGGAGTTACCGCCAATTTCTTGAGATGGCTATATGCAAATTTGGAATAACACTGGGATTGAATGGCTCAGAGAAATTTGTGATGAAACTGCAATATGTTCATTCTCCAACCTACAAGAGATATATGGGCTCCCAAAAGAATAATTTTTCAAATACATCCAAAGCAGAAATGTTATACAAAAAATAGACCACAACCACTTGTGTAAACTCTTAGCTAATATGGCTAAACCCAGAAACCAAATATATAGAATCCATTACAAAATATTTTCTGAAGTTGCTATATATGATTTAGAAACACACCCTGCAAACTGAAGTAACGTACATTGCACACATGTATCTACAATCATTTATGTGAGGCCATACAATTGGGAACTATCCTACTGCTATCAGCAAATATCAAAGTACGTCACTGGAAGACATTCTTTGTTTATATTATACTCTGGTTAAACTTTTTAAGTGGTGTCACCGAGCCAATGATTGCTGTCCAAGGTTAACAATGTTGGGTGTTGACATAATATTTGTGTTTGCCGATTTCCCCCAAGTGAAATCATTTTGTTGCAAATTCTTTGAGTTTATGGGAATAATCAATCATACAGATTGTTGGTTCTCCCAAGTTAATAATGCTTGTAATTGATTACATTGGTAATGACATACCCACATTTCATAATATGACATTTGTTGCTATAGGTATCACATGAATCTGTATTGCACCAAGTTAGCTAGATCCACATCCACTTACATTTTACCAATGGAGAGCTTGTTATCTAGCTATCTTTCATTTAGAATATGTCATATACAAGTATAAGGAGAAGACGGCTCAGAAGTGAGGCAAAAAGGTATGGGAACCTCAAGCTCTGTAGATTTATTAAACAGTAATATTGTATTTTATATACTATAGCTGGTATGTACTACTCCATCTATGAATTTCTTTAGCTAAGTGTAAAGCATGTATGAAATTTTGATATTATACTTTGCAATAAAAAATAAAACAGCAGTGGGGCAAGTAATAGGTACAGTACACAATCAAATATTGTATCTCTCAACAGAACAGATTTGGACAAAGAGTTAGAATAAATCAATTAACAACTTTACATTTCCAAAAAGGAAAACAAGCATAAAAATAAGATAGTGGGACAATGTGAATGACACAACACTAGAATAAAAACAATAGACATGAGTTCAAGTTTTACTGATAGTTCTATTGAAGATATGCAGATAACTCGATACATACAGCAGCACAGTAGATTTAGAAGCAATATATGAAAACAAGCAGGACCACCCTCTGCATCAAACCAGTAACTTACTTTTTAGGAAAGGGAGCAAATTTAGGAGATTAAAAGAAAGAGAACACAAGGGTATAGGGGACCAAACAGAACAAACAGAAGAACCAGGATATAGGAAACATATCAAATCACAAGCATATGAAATTAGAACAGCAAGCTCTAGAGAGATGAATCACTTGTGTGCCTACCATCAGTGTTTCATATTTCCATACTCCATTTGAGCCCTTTAATTTCATCAGAAAGGTAAAGTCTTAAGGTATACTGTGAACAGATAAGAGCCACCCCAGTGCAAGGGAAAACTGATTTTAAGACACTTAAAACAAACAGGATTTTTTTCCCACAGATACACAATCCAATTTTGTAAATATTAGAGACTGCATATGAGAATATCATGAACAAACCTATGTTCTGACATCCATATCATTACCTAATTGTTATCTACAAAAAATAGTGCCCCAATGAGTGTAACCTTTCTATTATCAGGTATAACGGGGTTATAGTTCTGTAAACAATTATGGGAAAGTGCACCTTTTTTACATGGTCACCCCCACTTTTTGCCTGGTATTTGATACAATTTTGACTGAATTGTGCTGGTGATGACACTAAATATTTCAAATTATATTACACGAGAAATTTACCAGTTATAGACATAGAAACTTGGACATGCACATTGGATGTGTTAAATGAAGTGACACAGCAGTTGAGTGAAGTGAAGTAACAACATTGTAAAAGCATGTATGAAAGTTAGATAAATAGGAATTAATTGCTAACTGATCATACTGCTTATTAATAGGTATCATAACAAGATTATATTTGAAAATTATGTTTTAATATTCATTTGCTGATGAAAACTAATGATTCTAATGGAGTGGCTTAAAATTTCTATTGTCTTACATTGAAATGCATCATGAATAGATTGTGGTGAAATTATGCGATAAAATTAGTCAGGAAGCTGAAATTTACAAATGTGATAGTAGAGACCATAGTAATCATAGAAAACAAGAAACAGTTTTAGTAAAATTATTTTTAAGAATAATTTACATGTATGGATGCTGAAAATTGTGACAGTAGTCCATATGTAACGTTAATCAATTTAGTGTAATAATACATTGGTGAAGCATTACAATTTTTCTCTTATTATGAAATGATGATTTAATGCATTGTATTTGATTCTAATTGAGTTACATTCATTTAAAGCTGAAATATGCATTTTAAAGCCTATTCAACGTGTTCTTTCCTAAGCTGCATTTTTCCACTTAGCCAAGTACAATGGTCCCCTGAAATCTCTGCAAATGTTGCCTTACTTGTTCTGTACATGTATCAACTTGTGTTTAAAGGACATTCTTTTAGAGTTCACTGTGAAATAGTCTGGTGGGAAAGTGAACCATAAACCAATGTCATGGACTGATACAATGTCAAGTTCTTACCACTGGCAATTCTGTGCGGCCCAGAGAGCCAGATTTTTCTCATGATCAGAATGGGAAAATATGCAGAATAACTAAATTATATTTGGTGTTTTCATACGTAAACTAATCATGCTATGGACTGACTAGTGGAATGCTACCACATCACTAAAGCGTCATAAAGACTATAAAGGAAGAAATCGCAAAAGAGGGGCAACACCATACTTTTTATTTTCTTTGTGAGGCAATGTCTTTAATACATGACATACCCAAAGAGCATACACTTGCGATTCTTGTAAAAAGGAGGACAGTAACAACTCCAATGAACCCAATTGATTCGAATGCTCCAGACGCTTTAACTGTTCCCATTACTATTGGACCTGTTGCACCTCTGTACAAATCAGGGTTACAGGTAAATACTGCACACAATTTGTCTGTACCTACTGGAATAAATACAGCACAAGGTAATTCATTGGAATTGACAACAAGATTACTACTTCAAATGCCTATGGCTCAGACTCGAAGCAATAATGCTACAGATGCTAGAAATGCAGTTTGCATTCGAAATCAGATTCTATTTGACCCATCAAGCAGAATGTTTCAGAGGTGTCCATCTTTTTATTGTCCCAAACCGATTGGACCTCCTGAAATGACTTACCATGCTTAAGACATGACCATGCAAATGGGAAATGCAGTTCTTGATACATGTGCATTAAATATGCAACCTAGATCAAGTGCAAATTTGAGCAATGGAGGATTTCATTTAAATACTCTAACAAAGCAATCAGGATCTGCTCTTCAAGAAATTGAAGAATGGCTTGAAAGATGTAGTACTCTGATTTATAATACGAATGTTGAAAATGTTTTAGTTTCAGCTCCAGTCCCAAATTTAAATGCAGTTCCACTACAAACGTCAGTTTATTTTTCAGCTCTAGCTTCAATTGCAGTTCCAAGTTCAAGTTCGATTCAAAATCTAGTTCAGGAAAAAGAAATCCAATTGATGTGTGTAGGCTAAAAGTGAAGTTAGAATAAATGATTTTGGGAACAATTAGTCCTTCATGACTAGATGCTTGCAGGGAGGAAGAACTATTGCTTCTCTGTAAAGGCATTACTCGACAAGCAAGATTGACACATGCCAAAATGACTGAATTGGCTGAAAAATATGATATAGATATTAAAAATCAAAAGTTTCACAAAGGTCATACAGATATGACTTTAGTGGCAAAGATATTGTGAATTTGAGGGCGCCTGCAGTGAAATTGTAGGTTAAAGAACTGATGACATTGCTCAAGAAGTGGAGTGAGATAGAGAAATGGGTAGGTAGATGGGAAAAAAAGGAGGAGATAAAAAGAGTTAGGATGCAGTAATCACCTGATGTCCTGGATGGAAGTGTAGGAGAAATTCAGATGCCACCAATGAGAGAAGTACCTGGTGGAGGTTATGTCCATGTGCCATGGACAAGACCTCATATTATGTCATTTACAAATGATTTTCCAAAATTGAGAGAAAATCCAGTGGAATGGTACAGACAGATTGTAAGATTTGTGAAGATTTCAAAGGTTTTGTGGATTGATTTGAATACTTTGCTTAAGATTGTGGTTTCAGGAGATTTGTGGGCCAAATGTAAAGTTACTGTGGATTGGGCTGAGACAGAAACAGAAAGGGATCCTAGAACAAGAGCACCATCTCCAGTGCTATTGAAGAAATACTGGCAGGTAATAAATCACCTGAAGAATAAGATTTCCCCTAAAGGGATTGATTGGGTACAGATTGACAGTGCAACCCAGGAACTAAAGGAAACAGTACATGCCTTTTGTGAGAGATTGGTACAGGCTTTCAAACGATATAGTGGATTGGATAATATTGCTGATAAAGATATGGGACATTTTGTTTACAGATTTGTGTTTGGTTTGAGACCTGAGATTTCTTCTATGATTCAACAGCAATTTTTATGTTGGCAAAGAAAACCAGTAGTTGAGATTTTGTGTTATGGGAAATATTGTGGGGGTGAGATTGAGATCAGGCACAAGAAGCTTAAGAAGAAGTGGATTGTTGCCCAGATAAGAGCGATGCAGAAAGGTCAGAATCAGAAGAGTTCTGAGAACACAATTCCAGCACAGGGACAATATAATCAAGTTCCTACGCTGCAGGGTGTAAATGGTTTTTAACAACAGAATCTCCAGTCACAAGGTGGAGGTCGTAATAATCCGGTAGGTTCAAGAACTGGTGCTGATGTGTCGCTTTTGAAGAAAATGAATCAATGTCATGCTTGCTGAAATTTTGGGCATTGGAAACGCGACTGTAAGTCAATTATGAATAATGCAGGGAAGCAGATGCAGAATATAGAATATGCACACTCTCAAGGAAACAACATGGTGTAGACGCGGCAGGCACAAGGTCAGAGAATACAAAATAATAATATATCCCAGTCAATGAAAATGCCCCAAGCTCTGATGCCTCAAGAGAATGTTCAGTTGCGAAGGTACAATGAAAATCAGAATCAGCAGTTGAATAGAAATTCTTTCCAGAACCAGAATGTACTGCAACAGTATTTGATTCAGTTAGATGATTTTGACCAGGACCCGTTAGCCTGACGGTGCCTGAGAGTGGAGGAAGACTGCATACTTGGTGCAGCCTTAGAGGTAGACCAGAGTGGTAACTATGTGGATGGAGAAGTAGATGGGAATCATGTCTCATTTCTTGTTGACATTGGTGCTACCCGTTCTACTGTGAGAACAGCAGAGGTTCCCAACTTACCCTTCTCTGAGAAAGTATCCATGTTGTAGGAGTTACGAGCAAAAGTTGTCCACCCCAATTTCAGAACCTGGCACAGTTAACATAGAGTCCTTTGAGAATCAACATCGTTTTGTGGTGTGTGATACAAGTGCAGTGAATATGCTTGGATGTGACTTACTGTGTAAGTCAAATTGTTTCATTTACTGCACAAGAGGTATCCAGTTTCACACAAATGATGAGTACGTTGTTTTTAAACTTGCTTGACAGAAATCTAATGTGGGAATGTATCCTCTCCTGAAGTGAGAGACACTGTGTTACCTAAAGTCTCAGACTAATCAAAGGTGTTGAACCAGTCCGAATCACCATTAAACCAAATGCAGAATTTCTGAGAATCCCACAATACAATTTGACTCCAGATACTATTGCCAGAATCACTCCTGTGATCGACTCAATGATTGAGCAAGGGATCTTAAAGGAGATAATGGAAAGTCCAAGAAACTCTACCATTATGAGCTTACAAAAGCCAAATGGCAAGTATCATATTGTGCAGGATTTTCGCAGGGTAAACTCAATTGTTGTTCCATGTTGTCCTGTGGTATCAAATCCAGCTCTGATATTGTTTCAAATTCAATGCAAAGCTGAATGTTTTTCTGTTATTGATTTATGTCAGGCCTTTTTCTTAGTTCCATTACATGCGGATAGACAATACATTTCTGCTTTCCATTTCGACCGCCATGTTTTGGCATGGTGCCTAGTCCCGCAAGGGTATATGGAAGCCCCTCAATTTTCAACCAGATACTTAAAAAGAATCTTGAGTATCTCAAAATGCCAAATCACTCAGTGTTAGCGCAGTACATTGATGACCTACTGGTGGCATCAAATATAAGAGAAACTTACAGAATTGATACTATATCACTTCTGAATCCCTTGGCAGAGAATGGACATAACGCATCCCGACTAAGTTACAGTTTTGCAAAACAGAAGTCCTGTACTTAGGACATCACATTGAGAAGGGAACGAGGAAAGTGTCGTAGGAAAGAATCTCAGCGATTCTTAACATGAATTCTCCAACAACCCAAAAGGAAGTCCGCATGTTCTTAGGAATGGTGGGATACTGTAGGCAGTGAATTCCAAATTTGTCTTAACAGCCAAACCTCTTCAGAGGTTGACACACAAAGACATGTCTGAACCGGTACCTTAGGATGGCAGTTATTTGACAGCCTTCACTGTGCTGCGAGAAAGCCTTTGCAGGGCAACAGCATTGGGAATGCCTGGTTTTGTTTTGCAGTGAAGGAGAAGGCTGCACTATTTCAGTGCTCACACAAATGCATGGAGGAAATCGCAGACCAATCACCTACTTTTCTTGACCCATTGCGGCTGCTCTACCTAGATGCCTGAAAGCGGTTGCATGTGTGAGCCTTGAGCAGTGTGAAAGTATTGTTATGAGACACCCATTGATTGTTTGTGGACCTCATTCAGTGGAGATATTGTTTACACATGCCCATACACAGTATCTGACAAACAGTCATCTGACTAAGTATGAGCAAATTCTACTTGGTGCAGAAAATGTGACACTTAAGAGATGGATGATTTTGAACCTGGTTACTGTGAAGCCGTTTCCTGGAACGGAGAACGTGACTGATGAAGTTGAACATGATTGTTTGGATGTGACTGAATTTTGTACAAAGTCATGTCCTGATATTTTAGACGAACTGTTGCCTGAATCTGATCCTATGTTGTTTGTTGATGAATCCTGCTTGAGAGACAATGAAGGTAACCTGAAAGCTGCCTATGCTGTGTGTTCAATTAGAGGTATTGTGAAAGCATCATGGTTGCAAGGAGTGTACTCTACGCAAGTTGCCAAGCTTGTTGCTTTAATGAGAGCTTGCAGCATTTCAGAGCAACTCAGAGTTACAATTTACATTGATAGTCAGTACAGCTTTGGAGTCATGCATGACTTCGGACAGTTGTGGTCACAGTGTGGGTTCATGACATCCGCTGGTTCGCAAAAATGAAACGGAGAGTATGTGAAAAATGTTTTGCGGTCCCTCCAATTGCCTGCCCAAGTTGCAGTTGTGAAATGTGTTGCCCAAGGGCAGTGCACTAACTATGTAACAGTTGGATTTCAATGCCCTGACGATATAGCGAAGTATTGTGCACTAAATGTGCATACATTTCATGAGGAAATACTGAAAGAAACATCAGACATCACAGATTGCAATTTATTGTTGTCAGCAGTAGATACCTGGGATGAGGTGAGGAAGTTATGGGAGGAAGTAACAGAAGCGGAACAGCAAGTTTGAGTGCGAGCAGGCTGTAACAAAAGAGAGGATGATGTTTGGGTTTACACTGATAAGAAAATCTGTATTACCTGATAGGTTATTGTCACACAGAGCAAGACATTATCATGGTTCCTGCACATGTAGGGAGAGATGCAATGATGCGCCTCTTCCAACAGGTTTGGTTCAATCCCAGATTCAGAGTGACAGCAGAGACACTGTGCCACAGTTGTGTGGTGTGTCAACAACAGAACCCTGGAATTAAAACTCAGGTTGTCATAAGCCACACTGGTAAATATGAGTGCAAATGGACTTCCTTGAGATGACCCTTTGCAATGGTCTGAGGTACATTGCGTCATTGTATGCATTTTCTCGAAATGGGTTGAAGCTTATCCAACACTCATGAATGACAGCTTGACTGTGGCAAAATTGTTGTTAAGAGAGATGATTTCACATCAGATCATGGAACTTATTTTAACAATGAGGTCCTGAAAATGTTAAGTGCGGCACTACAGGTTGAGCAGAAGCTCCATTGCAGTTACCATCCAGAGGTGTCTGGATTGGTGGAGTAGGTGAAAGGCACATTGGAGTCCAGATTGGCGAAGATGTGCACTTCAACATCTTTGAAGTGGCCTGATGCATTGCCTCTTGTGTTGATGAGTTTGAGAAGTACACCGGATAGGAGGACAGGATTGTCGGCACACAAAGTTATTATGGGCCAAGTGATGAGACTGCCAGCTGTTCCTGCTTATGCTCTTGTAAATATAATAGATAACCTTATATTGGACTACTGTAACGGTCTAGCTGATGTGGTGCATTCTGTGTCTCACCAGGTTAGTGAAGCTGTGTTTACACTTCAACAGGAACAGTGCCATGATCTCAGTCCCGGTGACTAGGTAATGGTGAAGAAACACGTGCTCAAAATGTGTTTGGAACAGTGACCTTTCCAGGTGATCATAGTCACCAACACTATTGTGTAGCGCGGAGTTCTACCGAATTAGGTACATCTTAGTCACACTCGCAGAGTCCTATGACCCCTTGATGATACAACAGCATCTGTTCCTGATGCACTGGTGGTTACAGTGAAAGAGAGAGATCAGGTTAGTCAAGCTGTTGGGGACCAGCAGGTTGCTGGGAAAGCACTTGTTTGGCCTGGGGGGTCTGAGAGACTTAACTGAAGGTACTGAATGGTCTAAGCAAACAGAGTTGACTGCGAGAGGCACAGATCCTAACAAATGGACCAGTGCAGCAAGAAACCGAGTGGTACCCAGAGACTGTTGGCCTGGAAGAAGGGAGATTCTGAGAATTTTTCTGACAACAGGATAAGTACCACCGACTGTTCTTGAAAGCTCTAAGAAGTTTGATCATAGTGATACAGATGATGAGTAAACCACTGTGAGGAGATCAACAAGAGCAGGGGTACCCAACCAAAAGTACTCTTCTCCTGAATGGACTTATCTGGCAGCAAATGAATGGGAACGTTAGTTCATCAACCATTGTTTTAACAATACGAGTCCACCTGAATCTCCTTGAAACAAACTTTGTTGTAAATATGAATTTCAACGTTGGTGTACCAATTGAAGAACTGATGCAGTTTTTCTTGAATATACTTATCAACGAAACAGATATGAGAATGTTTCTGTATTGAACGATACTGTGGAACTGTGCCTTGATATTTTTGTGCAAAACTTTGCCAAATAGTTCAACCACTGCAGCTATTTTTGATTTCTTTTAGTTTAACAATCTGAGTTTTTGAGAAGCCATGGAGTCCAAAACTGAAATCTCTCCTAAATACAAACATATATATATACTGTAATCTGTTCTATTATTTCTCTGATATTACTTGCTTTGCTTAGCGTTTTAAATACCACACTATGGGCCAGATGTACGACCCACCAATTTGCGACTCGCAAATTGGGATGTATAACAGTGTCTCAGATGCTGTTAGCGATTCCTAATGGGGTCCCAAATTGCATGCCTCATGAATATTAATCAGGCTGTCGCAATTTACGACCCCATTAGGAATGGCTAGCACTCCCAGGGATGGTGGCCTGCTGGGGTCAGCGGACCACCATGTGTGGGACTGCTTTTAAATAAAGCATCCTTTTTTTTAAAATGCAGCCCGTTTTTCTTAAAGGAAAACGGGATGCATTTAAAAAAGAAAAATGAAACTTTTCAGTTTCATTTTTTTAAGGGCAGGCAGTGGTCCCTGGGACCACTGCCTGCTCTTAAAAATATTTTCTCACATACTCACAAAGGGGAATGGGTCCCCTGGGGACCCCTTCCCGTTTGGGAGTGGTTTACCACCTACTTGAAGTAGGTGGTAAACTGCGAGTGTTTTGCGGCCGCAAATGTGGTCGCAAAACAGTTGTAAATGGCATGGTGACTCGCTATTAGAAAGGGACGCCCCTTCTTAATAGAGTGAGTCGCAAATGCTATTTTGCGAGTAAGTGACTCGCAAAATAGCATTTGTACATGCCATTACCCTTTTTTGCGGTCGCAAACGGGAGGATCTCCCGTTTGCAGCCGCAAAAAAGGGTCGTACATCTGGCCCTATGTTCTTACAAAAGATTATAAACTTGCAATTTCTTCTGAACCTGCAAAGATTAATGACACTGACTCTATTACTTTGAATGCTAAAGTTTACATCATGATGTAACAACAAGTGGTTTGTCAGCAAATGTATATACTAGATTCCTAAGTGAATACATTAATACCATGAATGTTGGTAATTGCTATGTATGTATGCAAATACCTTCATAAATTGCTCAAGGCGTAGCCTATTATATGGAATTTCATACAGTGTATTAACAGCTTATTCTATGGCACTGATCAGTTAGAGCATTATTATTTCAATCAAAGATTGGATATTTTCTGAATTTATTGTGTCAAAACGCTTAAATCCATATTCTGAAGCTTCAAACACTGAAACTATGGGCTATGCATTTGGACTGACTCAATCTTTCAATATGGCTTATGCACTTAGAAGTAACCTATCATGTAAATTAGTCTGAGGTGAAAAGATTCTTTTTTAAATTTGGTGGAAATTAGACAAGATAATATAACAGTAAGAAGAAGAAAATAAAATATTAGAAGGAATGTCTTCATTAGCTTTAGACTGGCAACACAAAGGTAAACTTTGTATATATAGAAAAAGATCAATTATTATCACACATTTTGTAGGTTCTAGTGACTGTGAACATACTTTTGAAATGAATGGGAACTGGGGAAGATACTTAGAGGGTGTTGATCCCTTCTTTCCTGGAATGTATTATATTTGTGGAAAGAATGCTTTTTACAAATCACCAAAAGGCTGGTATAGAAGTTGTAATATGGGAATAGATTTTCCAAAAATGTATCATGTTAAAAATGTCAATAGAGACAACAAAGATAAGAATGGGAGAATGAAGAGAAGTGTGAGTGCAAGTGAAATAGTAGGTGATATTTTTTTAGTTGTAATACCTTTTGTAGGAGTAGCATTAAACTCACATAAAATTAGACAACTTTCTACTATAGTTGAATAATTAGCCACCAGTACAGCTGGGGGATTTTCTGTTATAGATGAAGAAATGATTTCAATGGAATCGATGGTGATTCAAAATCGACATGCCCTTTATATCCTTCTAGGAAAGAGGGCGGAGTCTGTCGGTTGTTAAAGGTCCAACATTGTTGCACCTTCATACCAGACAAGAGCAGAGATATATAGAGTTACATCAAAAACATTACTGATGTAAATAAACACTTAAAAGATGTGAAAGTACAAAGTGCCTGGGAACCGATAGCTAAGGGATTATCAACTGTTAGTCACTGGTTCGGTAACTTAGGAAATTGATTAGTGATTTCCATCTTGAGACCCTTAGTGGCGATCTCTTTGTGCATATTGCTGATGATATTATCTATCAAATTCTGCAGGTACAGAAAGGACAAATGAGGAGTGAAAAGAATGAGAACTGATCTTGAAATATAGGATGACAATGTAAATATTATGACGATATGAAAATTCTAGAAGAGAGCAGACGAAAGAGGTTAAAGACAGCAAACCTGTAAACTGTGATGAGATCTGTTGAATAGAGATTGTAATGGCTTGATTCACCATCAGAGGGGGGCTTGATGATGCTAAATATTTCAAAACAGATTATACCACATTTACTGATTTTAGATATAGAAACTAGGACGTACACATTGCATGTGTTAAATGAAGTGACACAGCATTTGATACAAGTGAAGTAGCAGCACCGTAAAAATATGTTTGAAAGTGTTCGAAAAGAGAAATTCATTGCTAACTGATTATAATGCTTACTAATAGGTATCCATAACAAGATCTCTTTTGAAAATGATGTTTTATTATTCATTTGCTGATGAAAACTAATGATTCTAATGGACTGGCTTAGCATTCTATTACCTTACATTGAAATGCATCATGAATAGATTGTGATGCAATTATACAATGAAATGAGTTAGGAAGCTGAAATTTACAAATGTGATAGTAGAGACCATAGTGATCATAGAAAACAAGAAACAGTTTTAGTAAAATTATTTTTAAGAATAATTTACATGTATGGATGCTGAAAATTGTGGCAGTAGTCCATAGTTAACGTTAATCAATTTAGTGTAATATTACACTGGTGAAGCATTACAATTTTTCTCTTAATATGAAATGATTATTTAGTGCATTGTATTTGGTTCTAATTGAGTTTAATTCATTTAAGGCTAACATATGCATTTTAAGGCCTTTTAACCATGTTGTTTTCTAAGCTGCATTGTTCCCCTAAGCCAAGTACAATGGTCCCTTGGCATTTCTGCAAATGTTGCCTTCTTTGTTCTTTACATTTATCATCTATGTTAACGAGACCTATAGGGTTTGTAGCTAATGAAATAGCCCTAACAGAGTGCAGATTATCATTGGGACATGGTAGTGGCCAAGGAGAATTAACACATGACACATGTGCATCCACAGTTGATGTTTGTAGCCTAGGGGTAGAAGTTGCTGGAGAGGGCAATGAGGGGGCACCTCCCATCCAAACCCCAACTGGTATAAGTGAACCTGCGCCCAAGAGAGACAATCCTTGAATTTGCCCATCACTCCTAAGCATCAACAGCTCTAATTCCTCCCCTGAACCAATTGTTAAGTGAAAAAAGACTAGTAGTTGCGCCCCTCTCATGAAAGTTCAAACAACTCAGGTAAGCATTTAAATGATGCTAGGCCCCAGCACCACCTGGAAATATTAATGTTGATGGGATATGTAATGCTTTTGCTAAGATCCTGGAAAAGCATCTGCACCTGATAATGGAGCAGTTGATAATAATTGAAAGAAATTTAGATACTCTGTTAAAACCTCAATCTTACTCCAGTAATCAGCCTGAACCCGTCGAGGGCCTTGTCACTACGGCCTGACTCTGTGGCAACCAGGTGAATGCGTTAGTTCAACCTCCTCAGGACCTGTTAACGCTCCAGACCATGAGCATTCCAATGCATTTTATGCGGAATGATCCTGTGAAGAGTGCTGTGACTCCTTTATGTCGGAAACTATGGTGCAGGGGGAGCAAACACTGACTTGGTTAACAATCCTCCCCGGACTGCAGCAGTAGTGCAGCACAAAAGGATCTCGCCTCATCCTGGCTATAGAGCTATGGATATTAAACCCAGCACAGAGATTTTAAACTTATCACCAGACGCCTGCCCTTATGTCTTGATAATGGCAGGAGTACCACCTTTGAAAAGCAACCAAACGGAGTGATGGGAACAGACCTGAAACAAGGTTGTGTATTGGCTCAGGGCACACAGCAATTTTAAAAGAGCAAATAGATCAATATCTTAAAGGTACGAAGGGTAAGCTGGATTGGCCCTGCAACAAAAGACATATCTAGAGATTGCATAGATGTCAACATCAGGCGCCCAAGCAGCATGGGAACCCTGTCAGGCATGAATACTATGACAGCATCAACAGGATCTAACATTGCCAGACTACTGCTGGGATATTTCTACAAGTCACCCAACAGGGCTGCACATCCATTCTCATATGCCCATCAGTTCCAGCTACAGTGGGGCCTAAAATGTAACGGTAGGCATGTGGTGCTGTCAGACTGCAACCTTATCGATTGACATAACGGGCCAGACCTACCTTGGAGCTATCCCAAATGACTGGGCAAGGGACTATAAATGAACATCGAGTTAATGGCGAAATGTCCCTGTGTTGAGCACATATTGTCCATTATGAGCCTGCAGCCCCGGTTGACTCTAATAGCCCAATTGGCACTTCTAGGCCTTTATCCCTGGAAAATGTGTAGTCAACAGATCCCAAACAAGTCAAATATGTCCCATTGAGAACAATATGTTGGAACCCTGCAGGACTCCATGCTAAGATAGCGCTCCCAGACTGGCAATTTTTCATAAGGCCTCTTGATATCCTGCTTATGCAGGAAATCTGGGACATTAATCCACATTAATCCCAAAATATTTTAAGTTTTTCTATGTTTCACCACACAGGCTGTTCCTGCTCACCCTGGCAGAGCATCAGGAGGCTTAACAATATGGATCAACCTGTCGCTTGGTGGCCACACTCAGGCTTTAATTACTGCAGGCAACAATTTTCAAACGGGGTCTTAACTTTGTATCTTATTAAGTTTTATAATAATGATTTTCTTAATGATTCTAGCCAAAGATTTCTGCCTCTTTTCATTATATCTCCACTACACTAGAAGAAAAATTAAATGAGGGCCAACAAATGTACATATGCCTGGCAAGAGATTTTAATGCTAAGCTGCTCAATGTCAACTCACGTAATGACGCAGATGTTATTTTGGGACCAGATTCCAGGGGCAAAGAGTTGGAGGCTTTCCTCACCTCCTCAGATTTGCATAATGCATTACAAGTTGTTGGCACCAATGTTTTAGGGGTGCCTATCTCCAGGTGAAATTTGTCAGTAATTGATTATGTTTTTGTTTCTCGCAATTTTACAAAGCATCTGTTACATGGTGTTATCATTAATACAAACTTTGGCGATTACAATCAAATTGAAATAGCCTTGGGCGCCCCATCTAGGGAAAATTTCCATACTATAACGGGTCTCATTAACCTATCACCATCTACAGATAATCTCAGGCTCCATTGGAAATTGTCAAACCCTCCCCAATTTCTGGGAAAAGAAATCTCAGAAAATACTGAACTTGTTATGGATTGTCTAGTGGAGGCTGATGGATCAAGCATGATAGTTAGCTCTTTTGTGGCTCTTTGTAATAAGATTAGACACTCCCTGTGTAAACCTCCTAGACCAGCGTATCAGGCCACTCGCTGGTTTGACCACCAGTGTTCTCTTTTGAATTGCCTATTGCTTAGAGCATTAAATACAAGGCCCAGATAACAGGCTGCTGTGGCCACCCTGTAGAGGCAATATAAAACAATAACATCCAGGTGGCGGAAATAGGTCATCACCCAGCATCGGGATATATTAACACCTGGTCAAAGGACATCAAATCCTTTTGGAAAGCTGTCTCTAACATGCAATCTTTCGGCCAGGTAACCACCTCGATCACCTGACACATAAATAGCCAGGTGTGGATGGAGCCCTTTTCCTGCATTTACTCAACTACTGAGCCAAACTATACATTGCCAGCATGTAAGGATCTTTCTCCATTTACACAGGTTTCCATACAAGAAGTCACTGCTGCTATAGAGCAGAGTGTGGGGGTAAATCCCTGTGGCCCGCTGGTGTCCTCATAGATTTAATTAAATCCAATATGGACATCTGGGCCAATCTGATGACTAATGTCTTCAATAACTTAAGTCACCACCAATGCAAAATCTTGGATGAGCTCAGTCATTGTCCCACATTTTAAAAAGGGGATCATTCTAAACCCCATTGTTATCGCCCCATCTCGCTGATTGATATCTCATCTAGAATCTTAGGGTGAGTTCTTTACAATAGGATAAAGGATTAGGTCAAAGACAAAAACATTCTAAGTGTTTATAAATACGGTTTCTGCACTGGCATTGTTCCGGTGGAGAAATGCCAAAATTTGAATTTAGTTATTGGGAAATACACAGTGGCATAGCAAACTTCTCTTTATCTTGCTTTTATGGACTTATCCATGGTTTTTGACTGTGTCAGGTGGTAGACAATATGGCAACCTGTCACAACTTGCCTGCTCCGAGCGAGGAGGAGGAGGAAAAGGAGGATGTGTTCCCCCCTTATGCTTCTCCTCTCCTCTATTTGCAGACACCAACGGACCTGGCTGGAGATACGTTTGCCGGTCCCTTTAATCAGCGTCACGAGACCCAATCAAAACTTTGAAGGACCAGGAAGAGGAATATACCTCCGCCCTCCCTGTATGGAGAGGAGCTTCCATGAATACGGACGGGATTCCATACGCAGACGAGAAGGAAAACCAGAGCGGCCAGCCCCCTGCGGAGCCCAAAATCCATGACCGGAGAGCCGAAGACCCCGACGGTGTAGCAAAGGAACCTCCAGCGTTGGACCTGTTTCCTAGAAGAAGCCGCCAGAAAATAGAGAAGGGAGCCAGACCCCATCCGGCAACACGAGACGCCTAGCCACGTTCCCAGGGGGACGTGGCTCAGCGAGGTACGTGGTCACCTCAGGGGGGGTGGAAGTGGGGCGCTTTACCCGCCGGGAGCTCGGCAAAAGAGAAGGGAGGGGGTTGAAGCGGCTTGCTTACTAAGAGGTTCTCTGTAGTTCGGAGAGCCTCGAAACAGCACAACACTGGTGACGGAACCAGGTGCTATATTCCCCTCACACCTAGCCCCCTTATGTACTGACCCAAAGGACATTTGTCCTAAAACAGTTTTTTTTGTTTTCTTTGTTCCGAGGGACGTTCCTAGTTTAATTTCGTTTGGCTTGAAGAAGGAAGACCCTTAATCCGCCTACGGCCTAGACAAAGAAAAGACTGGGACAGAGACTCGATTGTGTTTGTTTACAGAACAATAAAGCATTTGTGCAGATCAATACCACCCTCTGCTCTACTTCCAGTCTGACACAACCCCTTTGAGATATGGGGCTGGATGAGGCACTTGTGCCTCCACACGAACACAAAAGCCAGGGTCAGGTTTGGCCAAAATGATGAGTTATCAGATGAAATTGGTATTAGGCACGGAGTCTGCCTTTAATGCGTGCTTGCACCATTGCTATTTATATTATACATTAACAAACTTAGCTCTCAGTTGATCCTGAGCACTTCAGACCTCTCTTACATCAACGGCGTGTTACTTCCAGGTCTGTTTTATGCGGACGATGTCTTACTAATCACTCCTAATGCCCTGCGCCTGTTAGTCTGTTCCTTTGTGAACTTCATGGCCAAACTCAACCGAACAATACATTTTGCTAAATCCTTTATAATGACATGTGGCCGTAAGCGCACTTGACTGTCAAATATTACAGTTTGTCGTAACTCCTTATCAAGCACTAGCATTTTTGCTTATTTGGGTGTCACCTTCAGCTTCTCTGGATCTTGGGCCCTACACATCTACCAATGCAGGGCAAAGCTATCCAGAGTGGTTGGATCACTCTATAGTCTCCCACGCCCCCCGGGTGTCAGGGCACTGGCCTCTATGTTGCAGATATATGCCTCCTAATGCACCCCAATACCATTTTACAGGGCGGTAATCTGGGATACTGCCGACTGCCGAGCCCTGCAAAGGGAAGAAAATCGATTTTGTAGGAAAAGCATGGCTGTTTACTTATCCACATCACATTACATCTGTCATACTGAGTTGGGCCTAACTTACCTGAGTGTCCACATTCGTATTAGACCCTCTTACAGTGGCTATCTATTTGGCCCATAGAACCATCATTAGGAGGGGAGATAATTACTGTTTGCCTGTCCTGCGATAAGGGCCTATCCATTCCATGGTTGACCCATGTTAAAAATTAATTCAAAGGGCTAGGTCTAACTTACATTTTTTTTGACCCAGCATCCCATGCAAGCAGACAGGGTAAGAGCTGAGACCTCAAAACCAACAGTTGCAAGTTATCTGCACTTAAATCCTGAGATCTCTTCCACTGGAAGTTTGTGGGATACCAATGGAATTTGGGTACACTCACTGCTGTTCCGTTTTAGAGTAGATACTATTAAATATTTACTCTGCTTTTCTTGGGTATCAGCATAATCTTGATTTAAGAGCCTGCCCACGCAATTGTGTTTTTAACCAGAGAACGCTAATTTTTTTTTCTTTTTTCTGTGATTTCTATAAAAAATATTTCAAAAAGTGGTCAATCGCTTTCATAAGGTTTTGGAAACTTCGGCACTGCACTCAGGCCTATCATTATTTACAATATTGTCTGACGAAGAGACTTGTACTTATGTGGGTTAATTTCTTCGTGCTGCTGTACGTTCTCGGGGTACACTGAATTCTGCTTAAAACAGTTTGTATATAGTTTCTTAACCATTGTTAAAGAAATGGATTGATGATGGTATGCATTGTATAAGTGTCTGAAAGTATAATATAATGCGAAAGGACTCTTCTCTGGAATGCCGGTGTTTTATAATTATGCTGCTATTACTCTTTTTATTGTATATACATAATTGTTTTTAATTGTTCTACATCATTTTTTATTTCAATCAATCACTTTTATATTGTGTGTGTGATTTCATTTACCATGAATGACTGTAGGAAGCTGGCTCTGTATATGATATTGCCACTTGGTGGTAATACAGTGCACAGAGTACAGGGGTCCCACAAGAGTGTACAGAGCTCAATATAAAACCCAAAGTGCTCTATTAGTGGTAGGGTGGGCGAGCAGCACTAGGCCTAAATCAGAGGAATGTAAGACATTTATTGCACAACCGTGATCAATAATGGACACATGACTCAAGAAGGATATCCAGACCAATTTTAGAAAATTATACTTAGTGCTTTATTTTGAGACCAAGATCTTCGTAATAAGGTAAGTACGTTTATAATTAAAAATACTTTTCACTTTGAAAAATCGACACAGAAACTTTTCAACACAGTCCAATGTTATCCTATGAGGAAAACAATGCTGCGGTTCAACAGGTAAGTACTGCACTTACAATCGGGCTGATGTTTTCCAATGAAGACAGGGGGTGCCTAGAGCCATGCTGCTTGCAGATAAGTAGATTGGTTGCTGGGGCCAGGCTTTGGGGGTTAGTTAAGCACAGAGGGGGGCACAAAGCCGTACCAAATCTACACCACCAGCGACACAGGGGCAGGTGGGTGTAGGGTGCAATTTCGACGTCGGGCGCCCTATAGTTTTCAATGGGGATTCTTCTTTCAGCAAAGAGGCTACAGGCGTGGCACCGGAGATTGCAAGAGGAAGACCAATGACGGCAGAGGTAAAGAGATGTAGGAGGTCATAGGGGCACTGTTGGTTCAGCTCATCAAAGCCCACAGGGTTTGGATACATGGCTGCCTTTTGACGTCAGAGTCTTCTTACCGGAGCCTGTCGGGGGGAGCCTCTGGATTCACACTGCAGGCACCATCGTGGAGGTCAGGAGCAGTCAGCCAACACTGGACACAAGGTCAGGATCACTGGGGAGACTTCACTGCACATGTGAGGAGACATAGATCCGCCTGGATCCAGGGTCCTTGGAGCTTGTTTCTTCTTGGACAGGCCCACTGTCCACTGGAGATCGGAGTCTTTTCCGAAGGCAGCTGTCCTCCCAGGGTTTTCAGAGGTCACTGGCTGCAAGGCTGGTCACGGGTTCGCAGAAGCTGGAGACAGGCCGATAGGCTGGGGCCAAGGCAGTCTTCGTTTTAAGTCTTCTCTGCAGGGTCATCTTCTTTCCTCTTAGGTCATCGCAGATCTAGTTTCCAGGTCTGGGGGAGCCACCTAAATACTAGATTTAGGGGTGTTTTAGGGGAGTAGCAGGTATGGCCAATGGGCACCTTACCTGGGGTGACTACATGGGAGGGGGCATAGACCTAGCCCTGATTGGAGGGGTCTCCCCATCTTCAAGATGGCGGGACTGAAAGATGTGCTTTACCTCACCTCCCCCACCTTAGGGGTGGAATTGACAGAGGTGGGCACATCTCCTATTCTTCTGAGTTTTCCTGCTGGTTCTTCTGCCCAAAGTGCGATTGTAAACCAGGGACTGCCATCTGCTGCTAGCAGCAGAGGCTGGGAATCGCATTAAAATGGTGGCTGGCCTTTGAAGCTCCCCACTTCGAGCTCTGGCCCATCCTGGGGGAGGAGGTGTGACACCTCTGCCCAGGATGTGCATTGTGTCTGGTCCCAGAGAGCAGGGGCTCTCTACCCAAGGGTCCAGAAACATGTCTGTGTATGGCAGGCTGCCTAAAGCCAGTCAGTGCCCATACCAGGGTCAGTAGGTTTTCAGGGGACACCACTGAGTTGTCCTCTGAGTTCATATTTTAATAAATCTCACACTGGCATCAGTGTGGATTTATTACAAGGAGATGTTTGGTACCAAACACTCCTGGGTCCAGTGAAGCCATCACAGTGCTGTGGAACTCGAGTTGTCAGGTTCCCAGCCCATGTACTCTCTATGGCTTCCCTGGCACTTACAATACTAGGGAATTGACCCTAATATTGTAGGGGCATATCTGCTATGCCCACACCTGGGATATAGTGCACCCTGCCTTTGGCTGGTAAGGCCTGCTAGAGGGGTGACTTACCTATATCTGAGGCAGTACTAGCTGGCATAGCACACAGGCAGTGTGCCATGTCGACTTGGTCTTTTTTCTACTTCACAGGGGCATGTCAGCTGCAGGGGTAGTGGCATGGTCCTAAAAAGGGGGTCCAGGCCCTAGGTACCTAGTGTGCCACTTACTAGGGACAGGGGGGAAGAAGTACCAATTGTGGACATGTTTGTAGGGGAAAAACACTGGTACTGGGAACCTGGACAGCAGGGATGCAGTACTCTACAGGTAAAATTGCATCAAAAGCCAGACAGAAAGTGGGGGGGAGGGGGGTTACTGCAACAGAACCCCATTTTCTCACAATGACTATGTTACGTTTACGGATGTTTTTAGCATCTGAATAAAGATTTTTCTGATTCTGATTCTGGTATCATCTTACATTTAAAGGGCATTCTTTTCGAGTTCATTGTGAAATAGTCTGTTGGGAAAGTGAACCATAACTCAATTTCATGGACTGATACAATGTAAACTTCTTACCATTAACAAACCTCTGAGGCCCAGAATGCCAGTTCTTTCTCATGATCAGCATGGGAAATATGTAGGAACATCTAAATTGTATTTCGTGTTTTCATATGTAAACTAATCATGCGATGGGCTGACTAGTGGAGTGATATAACATCACTAAAGCATCTATGCGAGAGGACTGAATGCTTTTCCTATGATCATCCTTGATATATATAAAGTACGAACTTATCAGGGTCAAACCCAAGTCTCTCCAGAGCCATTTTTTTACATCTTCATATGGGTTTTTAACTATGGGATTTGTGTCCTGGTAGGTTGCACTTCACCTACTAGGATAAGGGTTATTTAATTTCCTTACCTCTATGCCAGCCATCCAGCTGACTAAGCTATTCTCTCAAAATATGAGAAGAAGGCATTGGGGTCTTCTCCAGAAGTGAACCTCTGAAGAACCACAGATGCTGGTGCTGAAGGACTGCCTCTCCAATGTGCTAACTTTGCAGTTATTTAGGTCAGGGTGGTAACCTGGGTGTTTGATGCCTGTAGCAACTGCTCCCCTTAGGTCTGTATCATCTGATGAAGAGTATTGCAGTCTAATTGAGCACTCCTAATATACCTCTCCAAAGCCCATTTGACCTTCTTCTGTCAACCACCATTGTTGTAGTACTGCCTCCATCTCTAATGGATCACTGACCCTAGGAGGATCCCACTTCACACACACCATGTATCGTGGGTATGACCAAATACAACAGAGGGGATACCTTTGTACCTATAGTTATTAGGGATCTTTTGGTTTCCATTTCCTTTAGCCATTACTGTTAAGCTTCACAGTTTGCGAATAACAGTTTTAATACATCTTTCTTTGCTGACTGTTCTAATTCATTTTTTCCCTTCAAGATCATCAGAGGAGTATGCTGGCCTGCAAGGATGGAACCAAAATTCCCCTGAGAGAACAAACCCAGTTCCAGGTAAGTACTTTGTTACAATAATTGCCTCATGGTATCTCTTGCTGACATTCTCAGGACTTTCCCCTCCAAAAAACCTTACTGTCAAAGCTGTTCTCAGTGAGATTCTGTATCCCAGGTCACAGAGAACTTATGGGGTTTGTATGATGTTAGCCAAAGTGTTACTTATTCTTTACAAAACTTACCCTTTCCTGTTAAACATCATAATGTAAAGATACACACAAAGAACAATTTAACATTGCGGATGATAGGTCGCAGTTCATATCCATTCATCAACTTTATTTCGACAATAAAAAGATCCTAAAAGTACACAGCACATTATTCAACGTACAATGTATAAAAAAGGTAGTCTTAAATAAGATTAATACCATAAAAATATGTTTAAGATCACAAGGACTAGAAGATTGGTGCGTCATAAAGTGCATTTAGTGTGCCTAATCCAAAGTGCATGCCAATATCTAGACACGCCAAAGACCACTGCTCTACGAATGTCGGTCATCAAGGTTCTTAGCAACTCAAGGTAGTGTCCCAGACCGACTAGTTTACACAGTGGAATTATCCATTTTTTCCTTAATGATTTGTAATATGGACAAAAGAATAACAAATGCACAATAGTTTCTGAACTAGCATTACACGCGGGGCAAAGTTCATCATTAGAAACATCATTACACCACTTTATACAAAACTGCTTTATAGGGAAGGTCTTATAACGAAACCTAAAAAATAATTTACGTGCCAATGGGGGAACGATTTCATCTATTGAGAATTCAGAAGTCAGACGACCCTCAGTTTTTGCCAGTACTTCTCTTGTTATAGCCTCCCAAAACTTTTCTTTCAGCCTTGCTTTTGGTATGGTGGCCAGACTTTCCGGATTAAACCAGAATCCCTCCATCCCAAGCCTCCCCAGTAACTCTCTTAATGATCTAAATCAGGCGATCGAGGATATCGATGGTGACCTTAGGAGCTCAAGTAAAGGCTCCCGGTAAGAGAAAAGCTCATCCACAGACCACAACCTGTGCCAGAACATTAGAAGTTTATAACTTAGTTTATGTACTAGCAGTCTATGAGTGAGGTCCAAATATAGGGGCACAAGCGGGGTACTGGAAGGTAAGTCCACCAAAGATCTAAGGAAATGATTCTCAATTGTAGACAAGCAGTTGGTAGTGCCAGTGCCCCACAACTCGGCTCCATAAAGTACCCCTACTAATACCTTAGTATTATAGATTTCCAGGGCTGGCGCAAGCTGTCTAGACAGTGTTTTCCTGTGAATTTTGGAAATATTAGCAGTCTGGTGTATTAGTTGCATTCTAACTTTCTCAATATGTGCAGCCCAGTTAATTGTAGGTGTCAGACGGATGCCGAGGTAATCGAAGGCATCAACTCGCTCCAGCTTGCTATTTCCAATTGACATCGATCTTTTAGTGGGGTTGGCCGCTCCTTTATGTAAAAACCATATATTTAGTTTTAGACTCATTTAGGACCAACCCTCTGTCATCACAAAACTTAATAAAATCATCGAAAAGCTGCTGTAGTCCCTGCGGTGATTTAGAAATTAAAAGCATGTCGTCGGTAAAAAGAAGAGCAGTAACTCTTTTTGGACCAATTTTTGGGGCATCACACCCATCTCTATCGAGAAATCGGCAGCACCGTTAATAAAAAGAGTAAATAGAGTGGGAGCAAGAACGCATTGCTGCCTTACTCCGCACTGAACTGGGAAGGGATCTGTGACTTTATTGTGCTCCCCCCACCTCACCTGTGCTGTGTTTGATGAATGTAATCTGATTAAAACATCTAGCAGATTCATCGGCATACCCTGTTCTTTTAAGACTGTCCAAAGCCTTGCACGCGGAACTAGATCAAAAGCAGACTGTAAGTCAACAAAGGCCACATAAAGCTTTCCTCCCTTGGCTACCACTTCCTGCCAGTATATGCAAAGAAGACGGAAAGCTTGATCCAAAGTACTTATCTTTGCTCGAAAGCCCACTTGAAAGTCACTTAAAATACGAGACTCGTGGATCTAGTCCTGTATTCATCCTAAGATTTGCTTACAGAAAATCTTCTGTAAGGAATCAATAAGGCTTATTGGCCTATAGCTGGCTGGCTTTGCTCTGTCCCCCTTTTTAAAAATAGGGACAACTTCTGCAATTTTCCAGGAGGAGGGAATGGGAGTGCCTGCTAAAATTGAGTTAGTCAAAAGATTTATATAGGATCCCCAGAGCACTATATCCTCTTTATATAAATCATTGGGGATTCTATCTGGTCCGGGGGCGTGGGCTGGAATGCAAGAGCGGATTGCTGCTTGAGTTTCTTCTATAGAAAGAAGAGATCTCCACCCTTGTCAACAGACATCACCCCTCATCCCTGGGAAGCTCCCTCAGCTTTTGTGTCCCTAGATTCGTAGAAAAAGCCGAAGTGTGCTACCCACTCCTCGGACTGAACTGTAAATTCTAGGGCTCTCCCACTCCCCTTGAGCCAGTATGCCACCTTGCTCCAAAAACTCTTGGAGTCTTTACTTAACAATGCATTCCATAGAGAGGACCACAAGGAGCTCTCCCACTCCTTCTTTGCAGACTCGATTGCCCACCTATACTTAGCTCTACAGGCCACAACCTCCGGACGGGATTTCTGCCTTATGGCCCGTATAAGCGCCCCCTTTGAAATCCTACAGTCTTGATTATACCAAGTGCCCTGGCGAGATGACCTCTGGGGTAAACAGTTCCCTTCTTTTTTCTTTGGTTTACACAGTTGGGTCAACAGTTCCCTTATCTCAGAGTATAGTGCCTCGTGGCTAGGGCCCAGTGTCTCCACAATGTCGTTAATATTGCGATTTGCTAGCTCTTCCAATAAAAGACGAACTTGGCTCTTGGCTGCGTCTAATGCCCCCGGGTGTCCCTCCACCCAATCCCATCTAATTGCTCTCTGGTTGTTTGTGATAGACAGAACGCCTAGTTCCGGACTACCCCTTATATCTGGCTTGGGTGCGCCCTGCTTAGTGAGTGTAAGTACTAATGCGTTGTGGTCACTATCAACCCTTTTAGCCACTGTCATGTCTTGGACTAAGTGCCAAAGGTTGAGGGAAACCAAGCAATAATCTATTCTACTTTCGTAGCCCGGTCTATTGAAAGTAGGGTCCCCATTGGGATCAGAGGTAGTCCTCCCATTTGTGGCTCTCAAATCATGCTGCATAGTAAGAGCCAACAACTGGGCACCTCTCTTGGACCACCTAACTGTGGGGAGATCTAACTGTGGTATTTGCCACTCTCTATCCCAATCATCAGTCAGGTCTGAGGGGATCGGGGCAAGCGGTTCAAACGTACAGTTAAAATCACCCGCAACTGATGAAGGGATGTTATCTGGATAGTGAGACAAAGCGAGATCAAGGGTACACAATGTGTTAGTTTCTTCCTGACCCCACAGCACTCTATTATATACGTTAAATATCCTTATCTTCTAACCACTATGAAAGGTGAGCTCCAGCGCTAAAATATCTTGGGAATCAACATTTAAGGGTTTAACTTTAACCCCTAGTTCGTTTTTTACCCATACCGCTAGCCCTCCCGAGGGTCTGCCCAGCTCTTTTCTCATGGCATTAATGGCGTAAGCAGAGAAGCCACTTCTATGCGGACAGTGCAGACTCCAAGTTTCCTGGTATAGAATTACATCAAAGGAATCTACAAATAGGCACCATTTCGGATCAACCAATAGCTTTGACACCCCAGCCACATTCCACACCAGAACCCTAAAGGGGTAGTGGGGAGAATCATCCCCTTCCACACCCCCGAGAATTGGGGCGATCACACCCCTTCTTTCATCCACCAAGACAATCTCACAAGTTACCTCTGGATCAATGACCAGATCAAGTGGTTCAGTTCACGATTTACCTCTGCATCAGTGACCAGATCAAGCGGTGCAAGGGTATTTGTTAATAAGGAGCTACGGGGTAGAGTCACTGCAAGGGTATTTGTTAATAAGGAGCTACGGGGTAGAGGCTCTTTCCTATTTGCTGGTTTTATCTGCTCCTCTGAGAGTGGTCAACTCTGCCCTCTCCAATCGCCCCTATAACATTTAGACATTCCTAAAGGGAATGACCCACAAGATGTCAATGGTGGCCTAATGAGGGTTCCAGAACAGGATGGTAGCAGAGGCCTAGTGGGGGTACCAGCTGGGGATCTGTATTTAATGGAGATGCGGGTAGGTGCTTGGGAAATTACACGTGAATCAATTGACAACAATCCAGAGATTATACCATCATCATAGAAGCTAACCTCAATCATGTCCCAAGTTGATTTCTGTATGGGGATTCTTTTTACTGATTGTATGTCATCTCTAATGATTGAGTAACAATGTTGAGTAGACCTAAACCAGTAGATGACTTTGTTCTTAAGCGAGTCCTGATCTTCGCGCCTTCCCAAGGGGAGTTTTGGGACTTCTGTGAGGTAGATCACCGCTCAATTTGCCCATGCCCGGGATCTCATATAAACACCATCCCTTACTATCTCCTTATCTAGTGCCCTTTCATAGTCTGGCTTGGATAAGTTCCCCTCATCTATAAATTCCTCTCCTCTGTCTATCCCACTGCCTTGGACAAGGCTTGGTGTGATCCTAGGATTCAAACCAGGGGTATCTTTAGGGCTACCGTACTCAGTAGTGGGTGTCAACAGATGAGTACACCTAGTTTGCGTGGAATCTTGGATTGGATTTACATTGGCCAGTCTGCTTGCTTCAGCCCCCCTAGTGGTCAAACTGATGGGTAGTATCGTAGTTTCTAACAGGGCCGGGTTCTCAACATTTACCCTCTCTAACAGGCTAGCAACCTTCACTCTTAGAATAATTACTTCATTTTTCAGTGACTCACTTTGATCTTTTAATAGCTGGATTACACCAGCAGGGATTGTACATAGCTCTTCGGGGTCACTACCAACCGCCCCACCCCAGTTTCTTTAGTTTCCTCAGTTGTAAGTACATCAAATCTGTTATGACACTCAATGTGTGCAGACGGTGTTATGCTAGAAGCTCTTTTCAGGACATTACAAGGTGGAATAATAGCTACGCTGGACTCCGCTTCGTGGGGCCCAATGACTGGGGCCTTAACTGGGGTCTTGCTGCATTTTTTAATATGCTTTTTAAACATTAGAGGTATATGCTTGGCCGATTTTTTGGCTGGGGGTGGTTCGGGCGAAGTGCCAATCATAGAACCAGGGGCATTCGGCGGACTAGTAGGACTAGTAAGACAGCCAAACGGAGCGGTGTGGCATGGTGAACCAGAGCAGGCTATGTCGTGACAATCGGTTAGAATGGACTCAATCCTTTCCATTGTCTTATGGCAGACCACGCTAGAGGGCCTCTTGTTGTGCAATACCGGGCCCTGGGCTTTTCTTTTACCCATCACTTATAGTTTGTGTTGTAGCTTCCAATGTCACCAGGGGCACCAGAGACGCTAGGTCAGAGTACAAATGGAGCACCCCCCACTGCAAGGGTTCCAAAGAGATACTGTCGGGTAACTGTTATAGATTTGTAAAAGACACAAAAAAGGATATAAAAGACATGCGTCCACTGTTACAATCAATATAGGGGAAATGCCAGAAGAAGTTTGTGGTAGTCACTTACAGTATTAGCAACAGTGCCTGAACGGCCAAGGGGGGTAGCCCCACCCCGCCTCTTCCTGTCGTTGACAGGCGCAGATGGGCCCGCCCTTGGCCCGCGTGCGTCCTGTGCTGCGGGAGCTCTTAGCAGCCTTTATGCGCCTCCAGGCGCGAGTCCGGTGCGTCGGCGGCCCCTGCCGTGAAGGCTGATGGGGGTTGGAGTCCCAGGGATGCGGCGGAAAAGTGCAGAGTGCAGTAGAGGGCTACCGCACTGAGGGAGCCCTTAGTAGCCTTTATGCGCCTCCAGGCGCGAGTCCGACGCATTGGCGGCCCCTGCCGCGAAGACTGACGGGGGTTGGGGTCCCCGGGATGCGGCGGAAAAGTGCAGAGTGCAGTAGAGGGCTCCCGCAGTTCATATCTATTTGATGTCTAGCTACTAACATACCTGTTTTATGAGTTTAGAACTAAAGGGAGTTCTAGTACCTTTATGAGAGATGTGGCTACCTGCTTGATTCTGGTCTGCTATAAAGGTACCACCTAAGGGTAATGGGATACATATCCCACAATGACAAGGAGAAATTTATACCCCCATTTTGAAGTTATAAAAGAACCCACAAGATCCAAACTGATTCTTTGGAAGGATATTCCTAATAGCTGCATTTGTTGCAAAGGGGCTTAAGGTGGTCTAAAGGGGTTCCAAGTTTCAAAAGGAATAAGCAACAGCTTGTTTAATATCCTACAAACCCCACAAATCGTCTGCAGCCTAGGATCACAGGGAACAACTTTGGCAGTAAGGTTTTGTGAAGGGGAACATACGGACAGGGTCAGCAATGAATACCACAAGGCTATTCATGGAATGCAGTACTCACCTGGAACTGTATTTCCTCTTCAAGGGCCTTGCAGTTCCATCCTGGTAGCCAGCAGTAGTCCTCTGGGGACCTGGAAGGGAGGAACCATCAAAGAAATTCGTATTAAGACTGTAGTTTGTATACTATGAAGCTATACAGTACTGGCTAAAAGAAAAAGGAAAATATAAAAATCCCAAATAACTCTAAGCACAAAGTTATCCCCTCTGTTGTATTCAGGCATACCCACACAAGCACATTAAGTATTTTTCACTGAAATATAGTACTATAAAATCATTATTTAAAATAATGAAAAATGTTATCTGTAAGTGACTGAAATGGTGATGAGTTCCAAAGCTGTGCCATCATATGCAAATACATACATGCATTATTGGAACTGACAAACATAGTACATTCAACCAGTAGAAGAGAACTACCATTGTGGCTTCGTTACATCTATGATATGTTTGCTTCAAAAGCAAAAATGAAGAAGCTCTAATATAATTGTACGTAATGCCTATTGGCATCAATGTTGTGAACGCTTTGTCTCAGTAGTCTGGGTGCCCGAGACCCATTGTACCTTACGTGGGCCCACAGTTCCCAGGCCACTGAAAATGCTGCAAAATGCCCGCTACTGAAAACTATGAGTCTCACTCACCTGAGGCTGGCTTCTCTCGTGCTTCTGGTCTCCAGGTTGCAGCTTCTTACCCCTTTGGCTCCTTAATGGCAATCATTTGTCTTTGAGTCTGCAGCTGCATTTTAAAGCTACTCCTCAGCTAATCAAGTTCAGGTTTTCGTTAACTTTCCCTATCCCTTTCTATAACAGCTTCCTTTTTTTCCTTCCTGCTTATCTTTTCCCAATCCATTGTGGTTCCTGTCATGTGATGTTTGATGTCATTTCCTTTTCCTGTTCTTTTGTTATAAAAGGACTTTAGACTGAATGGAGGGTGCATCGCAACATAGATGTGTTCCTTCAATTGTTTCCTTGCTCCCTCAACATGCTGATCCTGACTTTTCACTCCAGAAGAAATCCTGATAGAAATTGATCACTCTTTTTCTTCAGCCCTCTGAAGTCTTCACCCAACAAGGATATTTTTTATGCCTTTGGCTTTTTCCTCATGAGAAGGTGGCATCATCTCCTGAACACTTGGAAACCACATATTCTATTGTGTGGTGACTTTATGGCTTCCAAAAACTGTTACCCTTACGTTGAAATGTGGAAAACCGGTACCTAGACTGTGGGTAAGCATCAAACCCTGAACAACCAGTCATTAGATGAAATTTACACTAAATGTACACAAGTTGTAAATTAACTTTTTAGGGGTTCACGTGACAGTAGAAAATGGACTAATATCATCTATAGTACATACACAATCAATACATGTGCGTTCATTTCTAGACCAGCAGGTTTTGACATTTGAACTGTACCATACAGTCAGATTCTAAGCTTATCAAAAGATATTTCAGCACCCTAAGTGTTTGCAGAGGAGGATAAGAATTTCATGGAAGATTTCTAGAAGTGAAAATATTCTAACTGAAGCACAAAATAGAGCAAAACATTCAAAAGAAAAATAATTTTAAAGGAAGAATAAAAAATGGGAATAGATGTAATAACCTACATCTCACTATCCATCCTTAAACGTTGTTACATATGTGCTGAGAGTTTACTAGAGAATGCAAGTGTTCAGGAGAAGGGGAAATCCCTCTTATGCAGTCAGGCATCATGTTGCTGGAGACTGAACTCAACATGTGGTTAACCATTCTGCTTCCAAGTATGCACTGGTGTTTCCACTATCACCCAGAGGGGTGTTCCATGCGCTAAGCTTCATATGAGAAAAGCAGTGGCAAGAGTCCCAAGTTCTACACTGGGCATAGGATGTCAAATGTGGGCTTCTTCTTTAAGTGACAAACCAACAACATGTGTTTCAGGAAAGGGGTGTGGATAACCTTTATAAACTGCCCGTTCCAAGAGGGCCTGTCCAGAGAATTCTACCTGAAATTGCCAAATTCAAGATGAAGTAGAGTCTTTTCCTGTGATTTTAGCTCTGGTTTGAACTATATATAAGCAGGTATTTATAAGTGATGGATGCTTTGTAAAGCTTTTATTCCTTATTTTGCATCACATTTGTTACCCAATTGTTACTACCTTTGTGAATTTTGCTTCTTCCATTAGTATTTTCCAGTGGATCTGCTTCTGGATTACATTGCTTGGCTCTTTCCTCTTTCCTGATGTCTGGGGAGGGGGTGGGGGAGAGTTGGTGCCTGAATAATTCTTTATATTCAATCAAGAGCTAATCTTTAGAGTCAATCAAGAATTACATTATTGTCAAGGATGCTTCTCCCCTTTTTATTTTTTTCTTCCTAACAGAGACCCTCTTAATCCGAGACATGTGACACTTAACATGTGTATTAATAATTGCAGGGAGGCAGAATTGCTACTGGGAGGAGCCACCCTTTCATCAGGCAATCAAGAAGGAAACTCAGCACACCTCCTCAGGATCCAGTCCTTGACAGTGTAAATTATTCCTTAGGTTTGATTATGCTATGGATCCTTCGCACGATCTTGCATAAAAAATACATCTATTATACCTTGTGAATTTGGCATTAAAGCAGACCTTGCTATTATGGTCTGCAGATATCCAGTAGTCCCATCAAGTGCCCTAATTTTTCGAGGTTATCAAGTCACGTTAGGAGCATTTCTGGATTCTCTTAAGGTGCATTGTGACTTTTACTCTACACAGTTTAGTTAAGGGTGAGTAAAGATGGGTTACTTGATTTGATGTCTCCTTACAAGATCTGCATTGGCCTGGTCAACTCCATTAATAACAAATTCAGATGGTTGTTTGGAGACATATGATTCTTTCCTACTAGCATTTAAGAAGATGTTTGAAGGTCTTGACTTGGAGTATTCTGCTGAGAAGGCATTGTGCAATATTTACCAAGGTGGATTAGAAATATTGACTTCTGCTGCTCATTTTCCTCAACTGGCAGTTGTAAATACCTCAGTTGAAAGAACTCAAATGACTGTATTTATGATGTGGTTTGAATAAAACAAAGTAAGAATCAGTTGATACTTTTGCAACATTCCACATCATTTTATAGAATTGATTTATTTACTGCTGTAGATTGAAAGCAGATTACAAGAGAGAAGGAAAGAAAGAAGCTCAGAGGGAGCTATTCTATTTTTTCCAGAGGCTTTTGTCTGGTCATTCAGAGGCTTCAGTGGACTTGTCTCCTCAAAAATAGGGGTGTGTGAAATTTGAATAAATTGCCTTTGCATAATTACGTGAAAATCTGCCAAATTCAGCAGAATGCAAACCTTGCATATGGCACCATATTTTAGTGTGAAATGCATCCTTACCTCCCTTTTGCACTACAAAATAGCACAAAAACACAACTGCTGCGAAAATCAACTACTCATGTTCTGGTTGTTCACATTAGTCCCATGCTCCAGCATAACATTATGCCAAGTGGCATAAATGGAGTGATTTCAGGAATTTTGAGTAATAACGTAATGCAAAATTTGCAAAATTACACAAGATTATGCCAGCGTAACAGAAATTATACCCCGATCTTCTCAAAAAGAGTGAACGCAGTTAAAGGTACCTAAACAGAAAATAAATAGGAAATGCTGGAGAAATGGTGGACTAAATGGTGGACTAAATACACAAGCTTCTAGAGGTCTTTTCCTTCCCATTTGACCAGAGGCAACTGCACCTGGACTCAACCCTGCTGTTTGGCCTCTGCTTGAGACCTTATGCATCTCTAAGTACCTCCCATGAGGTCTTGGGTGGTTTTAAAAGTGTATTCTGGTGTTGCATTACGACATAAAGGTCTAAAGTAAGAAGGTCAAATCTTTGACAAGGACAGCTTGGTTGGTGTATTTGACCCACCCTCCATCATGGTCAGTGTAAAAATTGCTCCTAGATCCTGGTCTACCATGATCATTGACTATCACTAGCACTTTATGCTTCTTGGAGATATTCTTACTTAAAACTTTAAAACATTAATCTCTCAGGTTGCCCTTGTTGGTTTTCGGTCATCTTGGTGTAATTTTGTTTATTAAACTTTGCTCTATTTGTCCAATTGGGCTTAGGATTTTTATTGTGCTGCATTTCAACTTTGTTACTGTTTTGTTACCACATAAATATTGTCTAACACAATATTGTGATGATGCTGAACATAAACTTCTGTGTTGTGTTAAGTGGACTCAAAAGAATGTAGGAAGAACCTAAACATCACCTGAGACAGACAAGAAAATAAGAGTACGCTGGCCTCCTTACATTGGATCTTCTATCATTAATACCAATAATCATTTTCTCCTTTTACTGATTGCTATGAGCACAGATGAAGAAAAAGTTGCTAATATATCTGCATTGTTCAAAAGTAGCACCAATGGAATGTTCAAAGATAACGACTGGGAGTTTTAAAAATAATATTCCTAAGTGAGTTAAGAAAACTCCTGAATGGGGCATGGTTAGCAAGATGGTCATAGAAATGTCATCTGTAGTCGCCTCAATTGGCAATAAACATCTGTGTTATCACACTACCCCTAACAAGTTATTCAATGACCAGATGCACATGTGGTTGAAAAGACAGCGGTCTGGGGGAGGCCACTAAGGTCCTCGGGTAGCCAGGGCTACTATTATTTAAAGTATAGCCTACGTCTAGGTTTTAGTAGTGAAAAGGGAGTCCCAGCAGGACGGGAAAAACAATGTATGAAGGAACACAAGGTTGTACGAATGACATCACATTTATTAACATCATAAACGGAGTATCATCCACTTTTTAGGAGCTAGTCCTGGTGCTCACACAAAAGGTGAAAGTGCGTTAAGTGATACGTGCTGGTGACTTAAAATTTACATAGCATTGACAACACTGTACAAAACTCCGAAAGTATTAAGTTTATGTTAAAGGAGTTTCGGTTGTGAAAGTCGACAGCGTTTCGATCTCCTTAGTTAGAGACCATCATCAGGATGAAAAAACGTGTGAGCTGGTAGTATCTAGATGAGAAGAAAAACCATTGGTCCCGGAGACACGAACATGTGTAATTTAAACATGAATCTACCAAAAGCACGAGAACATTAATTGAAAGGACGGTTTGATATACTAATAAATAGAAAGATAGGGAACTATACAGTAGGATGCAAGCACAGGATGTATATGTACAGGTAGATAATTGCTTGTCATTTAAGAGAAGGAAAGGGGTAACAGGCAAAGCACGTGAACATTAAATGAAGGAACGGCTGGGTATGCTAATAATTAGAGAGAGGGAACATAACAGTAGGATGCAAGCACAGGGTTTAAATGTACAGGTAAATTAACGGTAGAGCGGCATGCGTAACTTGACATTTAAGAGAAGGAAAGTGGTACAATAGAGTAGATACCAGGCACAAAACGCACGAAATGCCAGCATGCCTTAGCGTGTACAATAGAGTAGATAAGAGGCACATAACGCACGTAATGCCAGCATGTCTTAGCATGTGGTGGCTAGTTACCACACGACGACAGGAAATGAAGACTCTATAGCCAGTGGACCGTGAGGAGCAGAAGTTCTATTAGTTGGGAAAAAATGCCACTATGGCGAGTGAAAGGACGCCTACGGTGTGGGGGAGCCTGAGAATACCTGGCAGCATGATGCTATATACGGGGATCGTCGCTGGGTCATTGAATGTGTAGTTCCGGAGAATCTACAAGGGAGAAAACGGTCAGTGTGGACTAGGCAACTAAGGGATACGTGGGTGAGAGGGCTCGCAAGGGCTTACATGGTACAGGTAGGCGAGCGGTCCACACATCCAGCGGTGTTCGTGCTGTAGGCTGGATTCCATTGAGTCAATCAGGGGGACCAGAATGCCCTTGGGGGCCAACTGTGGAAAGAGGGAAGGAGTGGGTAGGTCAGAGCGGTGGCCGAATTTGTGGCCGCGAGGTGGAGCGAGAGCCTGCAGGGGGGTAGGGAACCACTTACTTGTGGGAAAAATTAGCAGGGAGTGGATCCCGGTTACCTCCGGTACAGGCAGCAACCAGCTAATGGTGCTGGAGTCGACCGCCGCGGGTGAGTTAGCGGGCTGGTGAATGCGCCGACAATTCAATTAGATAAGGGGGAAGGAGTGCGTGCGTGACGGCGCGCCGCAGGTCGCGGCAGTGGCGTCTAGGGATGGCGGCCATATTGGATGAGGCACATCTAGTGGGGAATGCCAGGGAGTGGAGAAGGCTCAAGATGAGTCAGTAAGAGCAGCAGCAATTTGGGAGAATAGAAGTAACAGAGTAAAACAGGAATAAGAGAAGGAACACAGCGGAAATAAGAAAATTTTTAAAAAACGGCTAACGTGGTTAACTGTATACAGGCATTATGTACAGTCTAATGGGAACATTTGACATTACAATATCAGGTTCCATTCCTCGAGGGTATTGAGTCCATATTCAATTGAACGGCATTTAAACATCCAATTACACTCCAGCCTGTTCAGGGTTGCTTGAGGATCGCCGCCTCTTGGGCTTGGGTGTATCATGTCAATGACTGGCCAGCGCAGATCTTGTTCAGAATGTCCTTTTTCAATAAAGTGCTCCACCAGTGGCGCAGTGATATTCTGGCAGCAAATTCTGTTTTTATGTTGCTTATGCGTGCTTTTATTTTCTGCATAGTCTGTCCAATATAGAGGAGGTTACACGGACATCGAATACAATAGATTACGTTGACTGAATTACAGTTAGAAAAGAAATCCAGTTTGTGAATAGCGGTGCCGTAATCAAATTCTTTAGTGTTTTTTGTGAGTGGACATGCAACACATTTCCCGCATTTATAGTGCCCTGTAACTGGGGGGAGACCAAAACATCAGCGCACAGTATTGGCATTATTGCGTGATGGTTTATGTGCCCTAACCAGGTGGTCTTTAATGTTGCGTCCCCTTTTGAAGGAGAATAGGGGGGCCTTATTTGTGATGTTGATTGAGGTAAGGAGGGGCCAGTGTCTTTGAATCAATTTGGTTATTTTGTTACTGGCAGGACCGAGTGTGGTGACGCGGGGAATGCGGGGAATGCGTGTCATCGTTTTTTTAGGCTTTGGTTCCAGTAGGGTCTCCCTATGTGTGTACCAAGCTCTTTTCATAGATCTCCTAACCAGGCGTCGGAGGTAGCCTCTACTCATGAGTTTCTCACACAGGGTATCTGCTTCCCTAAGGTAATCCTCTTTGAATTTGCAATTTCTGCGTATCCTTAAGAATTGACCGTACGGCAGACCGTCACGTAGTGCTCTGGGGTGGTTACTTTTGTAGTGGAGTAGGGTGTTGCGCTCTGTAGGTTTTCTGTATAAAGTGGTGTACAGACCTCCCTCTGCTGGTGTGACGGTGACGTCTAGGTAGATAATCTGTGTAGTGCTAGAGCCGTATGTGAACTTGAGTTGAGGTTGGCAGTTATTGAGCCATGTACAGAAGGAGTCAAGTTCAGTGGAGGAACCTTGCCAAATCATAAACACGTCATCGATATATCGATGCCAGCTCCTGATATTATTGCGATAGGGGTTAACTTGGTTGAGGACATATGTTTTCTCCATATCGTCTACAAAGAGTATGGCGAAATTAGGGGCAAAAACTGCCCCCATAGACGTACCCTTGCATTGCTTGTAGTACTTGTCATGAAACATGAAATAATTTTGTGTCAAGGCTATCTCCAGGAGTGAGATGATGAATTCACTGGGAACCTTGTGTGGTCTTGGTCTGTTATCCAGATGGCCTTTGATAACCTAGGTGCCTTTGTCCTGCGGGATGTTAGTATAGAAAGATTCTATATCTAATGTGACAAGGAGCTCAGATGTGGGGTCAAATTGTTCTTGCTCAATCAGTCTGATGAAGTGTGTGGTGTCCTTTACGTAGGCTATGGTGTCTTGTACCATATCATGAATGAAAAAATCGATGTACCTGCCTAAAGGTTCGAGGATGGAGCCACAGCCTGACAGGATAGTTCTACCCGGAGGGTTGTTTTGGTTCTTGTGAACCTCTGGTAGTGTGTATATCACTGGTGTTCTCGGATTTTTGTTATTGAGAAAGAGAAACTCATTATGGCTGATGTAGCCTATTTCTTCAGCCTCTTTGGTGGTGGTCTGAATGAGAGGTTGGATTTCGGGTAGGGGGTTATGGTCAAGTGGCTCATAGTGGATGGCGTTGTTCAGTTGACGCATGATCTTGTTGTCATATTGGTTTTATCCTGAATGACAATGCCCCCACCCTTGTCACAGGGCTTGATGATGATGTCATCCATCTTTTTCAGATTGAGGAGACTCTTCTTCTCTTCGAGGCTGATGTTGTAGGGTATGAAATCATGTTGATTTCTTAGTTTGTCAAGGTCTTTCAGGACTAGATTTTCAAAAGTAATAACTTCAGGAGGCAAGCAGCCTGACGGGGGATTAAAGGTCGATTTTGGGCGTAGTCCTGTAGTTTCATATTTGGGGGTGACTCTTTGTTTGGAAAGAATGATTTTAATCTTATTTTTCTGAAATATTGGTAGATCTCGATCTGTATGTTAAACCAGTCCGGTTTTTCTGTGATTACATAGGAGAGTCCTTTACTCAAAAGGGCTATCTCAGAGGAGGCTAGTTGATGGCTAGATAGATTGAAAATGGGAATGGGTTCCATAGAGGGAGAAGAAGAGGTATCTTCCATCCCTGTTGTGTTCAATATTGGTAGCCCCATTGGTAAAACTTCCGCCGTGTCTGGCGCTCTCCTGGCGGGAAGTTGTAGCGTTGTTCCCCCTCCCCCTCTCTGTTTGGAAGGGTTGGCCTCTCCCTAAAAAATTGGGATTGTTAGGTGCTGAGCTAGGGCCTGCACCTGGGTCCGAGGAGTCAGAGTCTGCGGACGAGTCAGAGAAAGAGACAGGCTGTCTTTTAATTTAATTTAAATTTAATTTAATTTAATTTAATTTAAATTTAAATTTAAATTTAATTTAATTTAATTTTAATTTTGAAAGTTTTAGATAGCGCGAACATGACCACCGAGGGTATCAGAGCGCTTTACAAATTATGCATCATAAGAGTATAATACAGATTAAGCATCAGAGGGTATAAACATACAAAGCAAAATAGACAGGCGACAAAATCAGCGTCTAAAATAGTCCATTAATCTCGTGAGGGAAGTAACCACACCCACAGGCAGAGTCAGAGTCTAGCATTGTCCGATCTAATCGTGATCCCTGCGGCAGAGCCAGGGACAGCGAGTATGGACCCGAATCCGATGCAGGTGGCATGCTAAGGCAGAAATTTCTTCATCAGGAGCCCTTTGACCTCTTTTTTGAAGACGACAGTAGAAGGGTTCACCCTGACTGCAGGGGGAAGGGAGTTCCAGATCCTCGGAGCCAACCCTGAGAAGGCTCGGTTATAGGTCTTTTTTTTCTTAAATTTTTGAGGCTTAAGCAAAAGGGTGCTGGCGCTTCTGGAAGCTCTAGACCCACAAGAGAGTTCCAATTTCTGCGCTAGGTACAGCGGGGTCTTGAAGTGGGTGGCTTTGTGAGCCATGCATGCAATTTTTAACTGAATCCGAGCTTCATAGGGAAGCCAATTCACTTCACGCAAGTCAGGAGAGATGTGGTGGTATTTTTTAGTACCAGTTAAAAGCCTAGCAGCGGAATTGAGGGTAGCCCTAAGAGGAGCCATCCTCACTCTAGGCAGGCCACAGAGTGTTGCACTGCCATAGTCCAGCTTTGAGATCACTAATGCTTGAACTGCAGTCTTGAGGTCATGAGCCGGGAGGAAGGGTTTGAGTTTCCTAAGTAAGCTGAGTTGAAAGTTCGCTCCTTTGGTGAGGGAACTGATGTGCTTCTGCATGTTCAGGCTTTTGTCTAGAATGATACCCAGAGATGATGCAGAGTCCACGAGGTGTGGACTGCAGTTAAGAGCAGTTAGCTGATTCAGCCATTGTTCCATGATGAGGGATTGGTTGTGGGGTGAGATCAGTAGGAATTCCGTTTTAAGAGCATTAAGCTTCAGGTGATTGCGTGTCAGCCAGCTTTGTGTTTCCAGCAGGACTGAGTTGAGGGACTGGATGTCTTCAGGGGAGGTGATCTTCAGGTATAGTTGGGTATCATCCGCATACATATGATAGCGAATGTTGGATGATTTAAAAATTTCCGTCAGAGGCTCCATAAACAGGTTAAAGAGCGTGGGGGACAAAGCTGAACCTTGTGGAACACCCAGGGTGACTGGTGCAGGGTGGGACAAGGATTGGTCCACCTTGAAACATTGGGATCTGTTCTGAAGGAACGAAGAGAACCAGCTTAAAACCGGCCCCGATAGCCCCATCCTGTGTTCTAGGAGGTGAATTAAGTGATCATGTTTGACAGTGTCAAAAGCTGACGAAAGGTCAAGAAGGATCAGTATGCACGACTCATTGTGATCCAGCATTCTGAGCGCATCGTCCACGATGTGCGTGAGCGCCAACTCTGTGCTATGACCTGGGCGGAAGCCAGATTGGCATTGGTCCAGGAGTTGGAAATGGTCAATGTGATGACAAAGTTGGGCGAGCATACATTTCTCCAGAAGTTTAGCTAAGGTGGGGATGTTATTGATTGGCCGAAAGTTAAGAAGGTCCGTGGGACCCGCATTTGGTTTCTTTAGGATCGGGGTAACCTGACCTGATTTAAGGCAATCTGGGATAGCACCTTGCAAAAGCGAGGCATTGACGATCATCGTCCAGAGAGTTAGTAAGGCGGATCTCACTTCAGGGAAAAGGTTCGATGGCAGAGGATCGTTGTAGTGATTGGAAGGTTTCAAGGTCCACAACACCTGTCTGTTCTTAAATCTGCCCCATGTACCTGCCTGTTGTCTGGGTGTGAATTGGGGGTTTGTAAAATAGTCGCCTCGGAGGTATGGATAGGTTTTCTCTTTGTTGTAGTTCTTTATGTCTTTTGTGACCTTTGTAGCTTTTTTGTGGTGTTCGAATTTATGGAAATCAGAAATAGTTCTTTCTAGTCTCTCAAGGATGGTTTTTGCATCAGACAGGCTGTCAAGTTCCAAAATGGCTTTCTCTAATGCTAGTATTTCCTCGAGCTCTTTCTTGCTGTGTTCTAGTGCAGTGTCTATGCCAAGAACCATCCAATGTCTGGACACGTTATTCCAATATGGGCAAAGCCGTTCTTGAATTTGGGGTCTTGCAGAAAGATGTCTGAAGTGTTGCGAACTTGTAGATCCACTGGTATTATTTCTGCTTTTAAGTATTCTGTGAGCATGCGGGCATGCAGCTCAGTTCGGATATGTTTCTTTTTGAGATGTTCTAGGGCCGTTATTTTCTCTGTAGCTACATCAGTGGGTGCTGATGTTGGTGCTGATGTTTGAAACAAGGAAGGGCCACTAATAATTCTGGCAATGTAGTCCTCTGTATATGTGGGGACAATTGGTATGGACATATTCGTAGTAAGAGGCCTGGTGGGTTGCATACAGATAAGGTTAACACATATAAGGTAATACAAAATAATAAAACAGAGATACATACATCAAGACCACTGACTCATTGTCAGTGAAATTGCTCTCCCACCCTCGCAGCTCCACCATTAAGTGAGGCCTGCCCCTGCACTCTTGAGTGTTGGTGATCGAGGCCCTCCTCCACCCGCAGGTTTCCCTGCGCCTCATCCCTGGTGGTCCAGTGGACCTCTGTCTCCTTCCTCTAACTCTGCCACTCGTTTTTCTACCCTTTTTTATCTTTCACCTTTCTGCACTTTTCTGCATCTCTGCTCTTTTGTGCCTTATTTCTGCTCATTTCCCTTCCTCTCGCTCTGCCCTTTCACTTGTTTTCACTCGTTTTTCTACCCTCTTTTATCTTTCACCTTTCTGCACTTTTCTGCATCTCTGCTCTTTTGTGCCTTATTTCTGCTCATTTTCCCTTCCTCTCGCTCTGACCTTTCACTAGTTTTCACTTGTTTTTCTACCCTGTTTTATCTTTCACCTTTCTGCATCTCTGCTCTTTTGTGCCTTATTTCTGCCTATTTTCCCTTTTTTCTTTATCCCTTATTTCCTACCTTTACCTTTCCCCGCCGCTGCTGCCCCCGCGGCCCCTCCCCCCCAGCGCGACCGGCCAATCCAGCTCCCCTCCCCGCTCCCACCTCCCAGCTGTCCAGCCCTCCCCGACCCCTACTTAATGGCGGCCACTGCCGTGGGCGCGCCGCTGGCGCGCCGAAGGCGCATCAAAGGCAAGCCCGTCTGCGCCCGTCCGCGACCCGACCGCGACCAGCGCCAGGAACCCTGGACCTCCGCCCCGCCAACGCTACGACCCAGCAGCACTCCACGCACTCAACCCAGGCCGCAACAACAACTGCAAGCTAGCATCACCAGCCGACTCCCACGGACCCTTCAGCTGTCACCGCTGCCGGCACACCTGCAGCACCGCCAAGAACACGGATCCAGCACAACACGCCCACAAGAACACAACCGAACCGAAGACCCTGCAATGCATCCTCCTCAACGTCCGATCCCTCCACAAACACGCCACAGAAATCTGGGACCTCCTCGACAGCACCACCCTGGACGTAGCGTTCTTCACCGAAACCTGGACCAACACCACCTCGGGACCAGACATCGCCATCGCCATCCCCCAAGGATACAAGATCTCCAGGAAGGACCGCCCCACCCGCCCAGGAGGAGGAATCGCCATCGTCCACAAATCCAGCCTCCGCCTGAGCACACTCCCTGACGAGCACACAGAACTGATGGAACACCTTCACTTTAAGATACTGGCCAGCCCCACCGCCACCCTCCGAGGAACCCTCATCTACCGACCCCCTGGACCCCGCGGACCCTTCGCCAACTCCATCACGGACATTATCTCCCCGCAGGCCATCGCATCCACCAACTACACCCTGCTGGGAGACCTCAACTTCCACCTCGACAACCAACTGGACCCCAACACCACATCCCTCCTGGACAACCTCCACAACATTGGACTGCGCCAGATCGTGACCGAGCCCACGCACTCAGCAGGACACACCCTCGACCCCCTCTTCACTACAAGAAACTCCATCACCTTCAGCCACACCACCAAACTCCCATGGACCAACCATCGTTGCGTCCACTTCACCTTCAGAACACCCACCATCCACAGACACCAGCACCTGCTTCCACGAAGAAACTGGACCAAAATCACCGACGACCAGCTCACCTCCTCACTCAACAACTCCACCCCAACCATCGCGGAAAACGACGACCCCAACACCGCAGCCCGAACCCTGCATAGATGGATCACGGACAGCACCAACACCATAGCCCCCTCAAGAAAAACAACAATACCCGCGCCAAGAAAGCCAGATGGTTTACCACCGAACTTCGAGAGTCCAGAAGCACATGCCGCCACCTCGAAAAGGCCTGGAGGAACACCAAATCCACAGAAGCCCACGACAACTTCAGAGCCGCCACCAACGCCCACCATCAACTCATCAGAGAAACGAGGAAAAAAGCGATTGAAGACAGAATCTCCACCCACGCGCACAACAGCAAGGAACTCTTCAGCATCATCAAGGAGTTCGCCCAACCCACTAGCGAGTCTACCAACATCCCTCCCTCACAAGACCTCTGCGACAAACTCAGCACCTTTTTCCACCACAAAATCAAGAGCATCTACGACAACTTCGACGAAGACAACCAACACACTGAACCCTCACCAACCACCCCCGACACCCGGAAACCAGCGATTGACGACTGGACAGCCCTCACCACGGAAGACACACTGAAGACAATGAAGTCAATCCACTCAGGGGCCCCCACGGACCCCTGCCCCCACCACATCTTCAACAGAGCCGACGACACCATCGCACCCATGCTCCGCCACACCATCAACCGCTCCCTGGCGACCGCCTCGTTCCCCGACGACTGGAAACACGCCGAGGTCAACCCCCTCCTAAAGAAACCCTCAGCGAACCCCACGGACCTCAAAAACTACAGACCCATCTCCCTGCTCCCGTTCCCAGCGAAAGTCATCGAGAAAGCCATCAACAGCCAACTCGCCACATTCATTGAAGAACACAACATCCTCGACTCCTCCCAATCCGGCTTCAGAAAAAACCACAGTACGGAAACCGCCCTCCTCGCCGCAACAGACAACATCCGCACCCTACTGGACAAAGGAGAAACAGTAGCCCTCATCCTCCTCGACCTATCAGCGGCGTTCGACACAGTCTCCCACCGCACCCTAATACGCAGACTCTACGACGCAGGAATCCAGGACAAGGCTCTCGACTGGATCTGCTCCTTCCTCTCCGGCAGGACGCAGCGGGTCAGACTCCCCCCTTTCCTCTCGGACCCCACACCTACCACCTGCGGAGTCCCCCAGGGCTCCTCCCTCAGCCCGACGCTCTTCAACGTCTACATGGCTCCACTCGCCCCCATCGTCAGAACCTACGGACTCAACATCGTGTCATACGCAGACGACACCCAGCTCATCCTCTCCCTATCCAACGAGCCCAACACCGCCAGACTCAACTTTCGAGAAGGCATGGAAGCCGTCGCCAAATGGATGAAAAACAGCTGCCTACAACTAAACACCAACAAAACAGAAGTACTCATCATGGGCCCAAACCCCGATGCCTGGAGCGACACCTGGTGGCCCGCCGCCCTCGGAAACCCGCCAACCCCCACGGACCACGCACGCAACCTGGGAATCATCCTGGACTCCGAGCTCAAAATGGACCGCCAGATCAACACTGTCTCGTCTTCCTGCTTCCACACCCTCTGCCTCCTTCGTAAGACCTTCAAATGGATCCCCCTCGAACACCGAAAGACCGTCACTCACGCCCTGGTCACCAGCAGACTCAACTACGGCAACGCACTCTACGCCGGAATAAACAAAAACCTCACCCGCAAGCTACAGAACATCCAGAACGCCGCCGCAAGACTGGTCCTCAACCTGCCAAAACACTGCCACATCTCCCAGCACCTGTGCACACTCCACTGGCTCCCTGTCGAGGCGAGAATCACCTTCAAGATGCTCACCCACGCATACAAGGGCCTCCACGGCACCGGACCAGCATACCTGAACAGCCGACTCAAATTCCACGCACCCCAAAGGACCCTACGATCAGCCCAGCTCTCCTACGCCATGGTCCCCCGCACCAGAAAGACCAGATCGGGAGGCCGCTCCTTCTCCTTCCTCGCGGCCAAAGCATGGAACGCCCTTCCGCTCCACCTCAGACAGACAACATCGCTCCCCATCTTCGCAAGAAACCTCAAAACCTGGCTTTTCGACAGACCCCCTCCTTGATGGATGGAACCTGCACCCCCCCCCCAGCGCCTTGAGACCCTTACGGGTGAGTAGTCGCGCTTTAACAAACCCCTGATTGATTGATTGAAGTAAATAAATAAATAAACCACTCGAAAAAGTGGTGACCCTTGCAGTGGAGCCACTGCACGTAGAGTATATGTAGAGAACAAGGGTACCCCAGTAGTGAGACCAGGGGTAATATATGTAGTTGAAAAGACAGCGGTCTGGGGGAGGCCACTAAGGTCCTCGGGTAGCCGGGGCTACTATTATTTAAAGTATAGCCGACGTCTAGGTTTTAGTAGTGAAAAGGGAGACCCAGCAGGACTGGAAAAACAATGTATGAAGGGATACAAGGTTGTACGAATGACATCACATTTATTAACATCATAAACGGAGTATCATCCACTTTTTAGGAGCTAGTCCTGGTGCTCACACAAAAGGTGAAAGTGCGTGAAGTGATAGGTGCTGGTGACTTAAAATTAACATCGCATTGACAACACTGGACAAAACTCCGATAGTATTAAGTTTATGTTAAAGGAGTTTCGGTTGTGAAAGTCGACGGCGTTTCGATCTCCTTAGTTAGAGACCATCATGAGGACGAAAAAACATGTGAGCTGGTAGGATCTAGATGAGAAGAAAAACCATTGGTCCCGGAGAAACGAACATGTGTAATTTAAACATGAATCTACCAAAAGCACGAGAACATTAATTGAAAGGACGGTTTGATATACTAATAAATAGAAAGATAAGGAACATTACAGTAGGATGCAAGCACAGGATGTATATGTACAGGCAGATAATTGCTTGTCATTTAAGAGAAGGAAAGGGGTAACAGGCAAAGCACGTGGACATTAAATGAAGGAACGGCTGGGTATGCTAATAATTAGAGAGAGGGAACATAACAGCAGGATTCAAACACAGGGTTTAAATGTACAGGTAAATTAACGGTAGAGCGACATGCGTAGCTTGTCATTTAAGAGAAGGAAAGTGGTACAATAGAGTAGATACCAGGCACAAAACGCACGTAATGCCAGCATGCCTTAGCGTGTACAATAGAGTAGATAAGAGGCACATAACGCACGTAATGCCAGCATGCCTTAGCGTGTGGTGGCTAGTTACCGCACGACAACAGAAAATGAAGACTCTATAGCCAGTGGACCGTGAGGAGCAGAAGTTCTATTAGTTGGGAGAAAATGCCACTAGTGCGAGTGAAAGGACGACTACGGTGTAGGGGCGCCTGAGAATACCTGGCAGCGTGATGCTATATGCGGGGATCGTCGCCGGGTCGTTGAATGTGTAGTTCCGGAGAATCCACAAGGGAGAAAATGGTCAGTGTGGCCTAGGCAACTAAGGGATACGTGGGTGAGAGGGCTCGCAAGGGCTTACATGGTACAGGTAGGCGAGTGGTCCACACATCCAGCGGTGTTCGTGCTGTAGGCTGGATTCCATTGAGTCAATCAGGGGGACCAAAATGCCCGTGGGGGCCAACTGTGGAAAGAGGGAAGGAGTGGGTAGGTCAGAGCGATGGCCGAATTTGTGGCCGCGAGGTGGAGCGAGAGCCTGGAGGGGGGTAGGGAACCACTTACTTGTGGGAAAAATTAGCAGGGAGTGGATCCCGGTTACCTCCGGTACAGGCAGCAACCAGCTAATGGTGCTGGAGTCGACCAGCGCGGGTGAGTCAGCGGGCTGGTGAATGCGCCAACAATTCAATTAGATAAGGGGGAAGGCGTGCATGCGTGACCGCGCGCCGCAGGTCGTGGCAGTGGTGTCTAGGGATTGCGGAAATATTGGATGAGGCACATCTAGTGGGGAATGCCAGGGAGTGGAGAAGGCTCAAGATGAGTCAGTAAGAGCAGCAGCAATTTGGGAGAATAGAAGTCACAAAGTAAAACGGGAATAAGAGAAGGAACACAGCGGAAATAAGAAAATTTTTAAAAAACAGCTAACATGTGGTTAAATGTATACAGGCATTATGTACAGTCTAATGGGAACATTTGACATTACAATATCAGGTTCCATTCCTCGAGGGTATTGAGTCCATATTCAATTGAACGGCATTTAAACATCCAATTACACTCCAGCCTGTTCAGGGTTGCTTGAGGATCGCCGCCTCTTGGGCTTGGGTGTAACATGTCAATGACTTGCCAGCGCAGATCTTGTTCAGAATGTCCTTTTTCAATAAAGTGCTCCACCAGTGGCGCAGTGATATTCTGGCAGCGAATTCTGCTTTTATGTTGGCTTATGCTTGCTTTTATTTTCTGCGTAGTCTGTCCAATATAGAGGAGGTTACATGGACATCGAATACAATAGATTACGTTGACTGAATTACAGTTAGAAAAGAAATCCAGTTTGTGAATAGCGGTGCCGTAATCAAATTCTTTAGTGGTTTTTGTGAGTGGACATGCAACACAGTTCCCGCATTTATAGTGCCCTGTAACTGGGGGGAGACCAAAACATGAGCGTACAGTATTGGCATTGCGTGATGGTTTATGTGCCCTAACCAGGTGGTCTTTAATGTTGCGTCCCTTCTTGAAGGAGAATAGGGGGGCCTCATTTGTGATGTTGATTGAGGTAGGGAGGGGCCAGTGTCTTTTAATCAATTTGGTTATTTTGTTACTGGCAGGACCGAATGTGGTGACGCAGGGAATGCGTGTCATCGTTTTTTTGGGCTTTGGTTCCAGTAGGGTCTCCCTATGTGTGTACCAAGCCCTTTTCATAGATCTCCTAACCAGGCGTCGGGGGTAGCCTCTACTCATGAGTTTCTCACACAGGGTATCTGCTTCCCTAAGGTAATCCTCTTTGAATTTGCAATTTCTGCAGACCGTCACGTAGTGCTCTGGGGTGGTTACTTTTGTAGTGGAGTAGGGTGTTGCGCTCTGTAGGTTTTCTGTATAAAGTGGTGTACAGACCTCCCTCTGGTGGTGTGACGGTGACGTCTAGGTAGCTAATCTGTGTAGTGCTAGAGCCGTATGTGAACTTGAGGTCAGGTTGGCAGTTATTGAGCCATGTACAGAAGGAGTCAAGTTCAGTGGAGGAACCTTGCCAAATCATAAACACGTCATCGATATATCGATGCCAGCTCCTGATCTTATTGCGATAGAGGTTAACTTGGTTGAGGACATATGTTTTCTCCATATCGTCTACAAAGAGTATGGCGAAATTAGGGGGAAAACTGCCCCCATAGACGTACCCTTGCATTGCTTGTAGTACTTGTCATGAAACATGAAATAATTTTATATCAAGGCTATCTCCAGGAGTGAGATGATGAATTCACTAGGAACCTTGTGTGGTCTTGGTCTGTTATCCAGATGGCCTTTGATAACGAAGGTGCCTTTGTCCTGCGGGATGTTAGTATAGAGGGATTCTATATCTAATGTGACAAGGAGCTCAGATGTGGGGTCAAATTGTTCTTGCTCAATCAGTCTAATGAAGTGTGTGGTGTCCTTTACGAAGGCTATGATGTCTTGTACCATATCATGAATGAAAAAATCGATGTACCTGCCTAAAGGTTCGAGGATGGAGCCACAGCCTGACAGGATAGGTCTACCCGGAGGGTTGTTTTGGTTCTTGTGACCCTTTGGTAGTGTGTATATCACTGTTGTTCTCGGATTTTTGTTATTGAGAAAGAGAAACTCATTATGGCTGATGTAGCTTATTTCTTCAGCCTCTTTGGTGGTGGTCTGAATGAGAGCTTGGATTTCGGGTAGGGGGTTATGGTCAAGTGGCTCATAGTGGATGGCGTTGTTCAGTTGATGCATGATCTCGTTGTCATAATTGGTTTTATCCTGAATGACAATGCCCCCACCCTTGTCACAGGGCTTGATGATGATGTCATCCATCTTTTTCAGATTGAGGAGACTCTTCTTCTCTTCGAGGCTGATGTTGTAGGGGATGAAATCATGTTGATTTCTTAGTTTGTCAAGGTCTTTCAGGACTAGATTTTCAAAAGTAATAACCTCAGGAGGCAAGCAGCCTGAGGGGGGATTAAAGGTCGATTTTGGGAGTAGTCCTGCAGTGTCATATTTGGGGGGGTGAATCTTTGTTCAGAAAGAATGATTTTAATCTTATTTTTCTGAAAAATTGGTAGATCTCGATCTGTATGTCAAACCAGTCCGGTTTTTCTGTGATTACATAGGAGAGTCCTTTACTCAAAAGGGCTATCTCAGAGGAGGCTAGTTGATGGCTAGATAGATTGAAAATGGGAATGGGCTCCATAGAGGGAGAAGAAGAGGTATCTTCCATCCCTGTTGTGTTCAATATTGGTAGCCCCATTGGTAAAACTTCTGCCGTGTCTGGCGCTCTCCTGGCGGGAAGTTGTAGAGTTGTTTCCCCCTCCCCCTCTCTGTTTGGAAGGGTTGGCCTCTCCCTAAAAAATTGGGATCGTTAGGTGCTGAGCTAGGGCCTGCACCTGGGTCCGGGGAGTCAGAGTCTGCGGACGATTCAGAGAAAGAGACAGGCTGTCTGTTCTTAAATCTGCCCCATGTACCTGCCTGTTGTCTGGGTGCGAATTGGGGGTTTGTAAAATAGTCGTCTCGGAGGTATGGATAGGTTTTCTCTTTGATGTAGTTCTTTATGTCTTTTGTCAAGTTCCAAAATGGCTTTCTCTAATGCTAGTATTTCCTCGAGCTCTTTCTTGCTGTGTTCTAGTGCAGTGTCTATGCCAAGAACCATCCAATGTCTGGAACACGTTGTTCCAATATGGGCAAAGCCGATCTTGAATTTGGAGTCTTGCAGAAAGATGGCTGGAGTGTTGCGAACTTGTAGACCCACTGGTATTATTTCTGCTTTTAAGTATTCTGTGAGCATGCGGGCATGCAGCTCAGTTCGAATATGTTTCTTTTTGAGATGTTCTAGGGCCGTTATTTTCTCTGTAGCTACATCAGTGGGTGCTGATGTTGGTGCTGATGTTTGAAACAAGGAAGGGCCACTAATAATTCTGGCAATGTAGTCCTCTGTATATGTGGGGACAATTGGTATGGACATATTCGTAGTAAGAGGCCTGGTGGGTTGCATACAGATAAGGTTAACACATATAAGGTAATACAAACTAATAAAACAGAGATACATACATCAAGTAAATAAATAAATAAACCACTCGAAAAAGTGGTGACCCTTGCAGTGCAGCCACTGCACGTAGAGTATATGTAGAGAACAAGGGTACCCCAGTAGTGAGACCAGGGGTAATATATGTAGTTGAAAAGACAGCGGTCTGGGGGAGGCCACTAAGGTCCTCGGGTAGCCGGGGCTGTGAAATACCTGTTCTTTGAATATGTCTTCAAGACATTGGGAGAAGACATTATCTCAGCGGAGGAACTTTAGGTGGTGTGTACTCATCTGCCTAAGATGCACTGATTCGATGCAAATGGCAAAGGCTTGCATTGTGTTTGAGCGGGGTGAATCTGATTGAAGGCTGCCCCCTGCCTACATATCACAAAAGCCCTGAAAAACTGCTGGTGACTGAATTTACCTAGAAGAGTCTTCTTGCATCTATGACATCTGGCTGAATGAGATGGTCATTCTGTAAGCAAAAACTGACACCGGCTTAGCCCCCAAACATAAAATAAACACCATTTATGTTGAGATTACTTTTATCAGAGCGGACCTAGTAAGGTAGCACAGAAAATGAAGGTGACAAAGGCTTCAGGCCATAGAAGTAATGGGGATTACTATCATCAAATTGCAGAAAACGATCTGCAGTCTGGAAGCAAGGGTGGAAAGTGCTGAGGAACAGCCTTCGTTTCCTTGATTTCTGAAGCAAGTAGAGGCCTCCTCAGCAGAATTAATTCCAGCACAATGGATACTAGAACTTGTAAAACCTAGAGGCTGATCCAAATGTTCTCAAATGAGATGGTTCATAGAACCCTGATGCCTCAGCCCGGGCTGAATGCACCACCAGAAGCTATCAAAACCGCTTTTAAAATTTTCGACACATATATGTGAGCTTGCAAAGATTTTGCAATAATGACCATGCACAATTCAAATGAAGGACAATCCCAAAGTTTTCTAATGACACCAGCTTATGTGATGCCAGCACCTCTTGTCATGTAATCAAGAAACACCTCAAAGAATAGGGGCTGAAATATATGTTGTTCTTTCAGGCCAAATTAAAGGTGCTCATGGATGGTCAAACACATTTTTTCATATCCCCTGAGATCGCCACTAGACTCGACCAAGGGTCTGAGAGTCCCTACCACACTCAAAGGAGAAACCCAAGCTCTTGGACTTAGTATTCAGATGTGAACCCCCTGGATGTCCACCTATTGAGGAGAGAGGCTGATTCTGAGGCACAGTTGGCTGAGTGGTGGTTGATGATGATGGAACACTGCTTTGTATGCAGAAAAGTTTGAGCATTAGGGGATTGATATTCCACAAAGAGACAGCTACTAGAGCGAAGAGTGAACACCTTCCTCCACTGTCATGATGAACATAGCCGGACACAGCAATAGTGGTGAAGTCATAGGGCACATCAGAAGCTTGTGTCCTGCATATGCCATGCATTTTTGTTTGTTGTATTTTCCTATGCTTTATGTAAGTTAAAGAGAGTTTGAACTGTGAATGGAGACTGATGTGCATAGCAAGCATGTTAGCAGCCAACACTGAAGTTCTAAGGTTGGAGGGAGGTGTTTTTTATGTTTTGTTGGAATGAGTTGAATAAGCATAAGAAATGGCATAGAGTGCTTGCATACGTAAAATATCCAAGTGTACTTGTAGCCTTTCTAACAGAGACACACTTGAATGCAGTGGATATTCCAAAATGGTGAGACTTGGAGTGGAGACGTATATTTTTCTTCCTATTGCTCCTATCTAAGAAACAACACCCTTCAAAAACACAAGTACTTCAGTTCCCAAGTGACTTCTGTGTCAAATATAAGATTCACTAGACAGTCAGGATTTATACCTTCTTAAAATATACCCCTAGTCAATGTTAATGAGCAAGCTAGTAGATGTCATAACTGCTTGGCTGACCACTCCAATGATACAGGTGGGAAACTTCAACTGTTTAATGCCTGATAAAATGGAGAGTTCACCACCTAATATGGGTACCGTTCCTTAATTGACACCTCAAATGAGGGACATTACAGAAATGTTGGATGTTGTGGACAGTTTGTTACATTCCTTCTGCTCTTCCCCACAAGGCTCATATAGTAGGATTGACTATATAGGTCTGACCAGTGACATAGCAGACTGCTGCTCGGATTTTTGTTGGATCATTCCCCCTACTGCTTGTTATATACTTTGAGGAAATCAAACAAGTGATGGGTAGTATGCTTGAATTAATCTCAGGTACTTCTAATTACTCGTGCCACAATCCAGTCTATAATTTTTTTACCAACATATTACCACTGGTTAGAAACATGCCACATGTATGTTAGCCTTGGCCATGCTACAATAAGAAAAGTCCCACGCAGACTTTCAGGTCAGGTTCTCTTTGAATCAGAATTGAAGCAACCTCAGCAGACCTATTTCCTATCAAGTTGCACTGTCCTGAAAAGGCCCAAATAGAACAAAACTGGTGTTGGGTTGCTTGTGTTGCTGTTTCGATAGGACTTGGCCTGGTAGTTTGGACTGTACTGTTCCTATTGGACCAAGGCTGATCTGCAGACGGCTGTTCTTTGTAAGAGGTGTCATGGTGGGCATACAGCCCTAAGTAATTATCAGTAGCTGAGATTCATTCAAGCCTTCCACCCATCACTTTTTTGTTTTGCTCCATGCAATGCCCCAAGTGCAACCAGTATGTACAGACATGGATCCTGTCCTCACTGTGGCACTTGAACCAAGCTGCACCTAGCTGGCGGGGCTGAAATTGGCTGAAACCAGCCTAGTATTACTTGTTCTTTGGTTCAGAGGGGACCCAGCCTGGTAGTTTGGGCAATGCTTTTCCTATTAGAGCAGGGCCACAACTGATTTGCAAATGTCTGGTTCCTGCCTGAAGTGGTATGGTGGCCTAAAAATGATGGAATGTAATTTGGCTCCAAATAATTACCAATGCCTGAGATTAATTTAAGTAGTCCACCCATTGAGTTTTTGTTTTCTCCTGTTCTAAACATGCAGCACATTGGGCCAAGGGGAGAGTGAGGGCAGAGTCTCTATAGGATGAGACATTCTGTGAAAGCATATACCTGATTCTTGCTGTCTATTGTCAGAATAACTGGTAGACTGCCAGCACTAGGGCAACAGAATGGGATACAATGTAGGTAGTAATGAGGAGAGCGTGTATGGGGAAGATATACAGAGTATGTAGGGAACACCAGGGATATATTGATACAACAGAAAAAGAGGCAGATGCTCTGCATGGGAGGTGGTATGAAAACTGGAACTCAGTGGCAAACAGTGTACAATGACCAATATTAAATCTTGACCAGGTCCTCAAATACATTATAGCATCAAACATCACATAAATAAGAGGCCAGGTCTAGAAGAATGTTGGCCTGACTTCTCAACAGAGACACCATCAGATAACCCATACTAAGAATATTATACCATAACAGACAATTACAATGTAAGCAAAGGAAAATAAATATGGTCTTCTACATTAATCTAAAAAAATGTTTGCTAAGATGCACACTTTATCCAGGCTTGTTTGGCTGACTTGATTCTGCTGCTTTTGGACCACGGAACCTCGATATCATGCACTTGTAGCACTCGGGAAAATATGAAATGTGGAAAAATACCTGGCCTACATAAGCTCCCAATCAAATTTTACCAAACATATGCTGGAGTGCTACTTGATAAACTGTTAGAGGTTTGTATTGAGTCCTTTGTCAGAGGTTGACTTCCTGACGATTTGAGGCAGACCATAATCACTGTGGTCCTTAAACCTAGGAAAGACCCACAAGACTGCAGGATGTATAGGCTATTATTAAATATCCTAGTTCATACCAAGATACTGAGTGGAGCCATAACTAAACAGGTAGAGGGCATAATATTATACTTGTCCAGTGAGACCAGACTTATTCCAAGAAATGACGCTATACACAACTGATTTTGGTTAGCACACATACCACATTTTCTATACATGCCTGAATATGAATACCCCATAGCTTCTTAGAATATCTAGAAAGCACTCTATACAGTGAGAATGCATTTCATCTTTCAGGTGTTCAAGAGGTATAACTGTGGTCCGACGATACTAAAATGAGTGCATTTTCTTTATTAGAAACGATTTGCTCAGGTTAAATGTGGCAAATGCATTTCCTATAGCTTGGCCTTGTAGTGTGGCACATGTTAAGAATGCCTAGTGTCACCAGTCCTTTCCTTTTCACTATGGTAGTGAAGCCTTCAGCTCATTTATACCGGAAGGAGCTGGGATGGTGGAGGATCAAAGTGGGGCTACTCTATTACAATAACCTGATGACAAGATGATATATCTGAGGGACCATGTAACGTCTGTCCCATGAATGCTTTGGATCCTAGATGAGTTTGACAGTCAGTACTCACCAATTAGTCTAAGTACAAGTTATTTTCCAAGAGAGCATTGACACGTTGGGAGAGAGTGGTCCATTCTAGCTTAGGACTGCAATGGTGGGCCTCCTATCTCAAATACTTGAATATCACAATGATCTATGATGAAGAAAGATATGTTCAATTGAACATGAGGAGGATCATGTCTAAAACACAAAAATTGGAGGAGTTCTGGTCAAGACTGTCCCTTTCTAGGATGGGCAGAGTGACCCTGATCGAGATGATGGTGCTGCCTTGGGGTTTTTACATCTTCGAAGGGATGTTTGCTGTATTACCTAGGAACAACTTCTAGGATTTGCAGAAAATATTAACACCCCTGATATGGGCAACATAATGATTTAAAATTAAACTAAAAATATTGAAGCTGCCAAAAGAAAGTACATTTGGGAGTACTGGACATTGAGGCATATTATATCGCATCTTAGCTTCAACACCTACCACGTTTGTTGGCTGAGATGTATTGTAGGGAATGAGTGTTCCTTAATAGATTCCTTGGTGACAGGGATCATCAATGCCTATTTCATTCCCTATAGGAGCCAGGCAGTCAGACCTCTTCTTCGGACTCCTTTTTTGTCAACCATATAAGACTGCCTATCTAGATTGGTGGCAAAAAAAGAAAGATGCAGAATGCTGAGAGTGTGTCATTATGGGGACTCTGTGAGTTCAGGAAACTATTTCCTGTGGCTAAATCACTGGGCTGGATAAATGAAAGATAAGCAATGATGGGTGGCATGCGAGGGAGATGTCTTGTGCATATTTGAAGAGGCTAGGATTTAGTTTGGGATAAAGACAAGACTGTTTCTCCCATACGCTATGATGTTTAGTGATGTGTGCTCCATATGGGAGGGATTTCAGTGCAGACCGTCAGAGTCTTTAACCGTTGGGGCACTATTGACCTTGATTTGGGGGGATGCACCTTCTGTCTACACTACTAAGGACAATATGCATAGATTGCCAGTTTAGGACTTACCAATCATGGCAAAGTAGGACAAAGACTGTGGCAACCCACTAACAGACAGCAAATGGAATACAACCTTGGCATATACCCAAAAGATGTCCAGCAATCTCTGATTTTTTCTCATTCATCTAAAGTATATCCATAAAACATGTCTCATCCCTATCATGCAACAAAAAAACATACCCAACAGTGTCTGCCTAATGCCGGACTTGTGAAATATATGAAGAAGACTTCTTAAACATGACTTGATCATGAGGAATGGTCAGCAAGTTTTGGGATCAAGTGGTCTTGTCGTACAAAGGGCTATGGTATCTATGGTTAGAATGTATTCTGGGCCTACACCTGAGCCCGAGGAGTAAATATATGCATTTTTGCCTGACTGCACTGGGACTGATCTTGGCAAGGCAGGGAATTGTGATATATTCGGTACATAAATCTTGATTCACTGTAAAAACATGTGAAAGACTGGATGACTGTAGAAGAACCACATATGAAAGTGGTGCAAACTGACCCCAAGGGTGAAACGAAGTGGTGAAATGTTGACAGCTGCATAAATATCTAATCTATAACTAAATAGTAATGCTCAGCTGAAAGCCTGGTTCTGCTTGTTAGATAAAATTATGTACACAATAGCCATGCTTGAATCTTGAATGTGTCGATGATGATTTTCTCTTAAGAGACATGTATAAACAACAGTTAATTGCAATGACTATTGCTAAATCTGTTGCTCTGTGGATGGGTTTTGTTTCTGAGTTTGTTATAAAATAAAAAAAATCTTTTAAAAAAAGAAGACTCCTGAAGCGATTTGAACTGTTGACGGCTCAACATTAACTTCAGTTTTGAAATAGAGGGCCTTTTTTTCTTTGCAAGTCACATTCGGGGATCATGCTGAAGTGTTACCATTTGACAATATTGCCTCCCCAATTAATCTGCAATTTTAGGAACGCGTTAAATAAAGAGGCATAAATCATGTGTCAATTGGTCTACTAAAACATTATTTTTGTCATCACAGCTTTCTTATGATCATTGTTATGCTTCTGGAAGTTTTGGTCTCTGAATGAGGATATAAAGGACACCAAATCCAATTTAATAGTAGCTAATATTTTTTCAGTACCACTGCAGTACCATTCTTTTTCTGCAGACCTTTCTGAGTCTCAAGTCTGCTCATTTTGTGCTCATTAGGAACATGATTGCACAATGCCAAGCAAACCTGGAACTATCCCTGTTCCTTTTGAAATTATTTAATCATTAGCAGAGAAAGCAAAGGTGACATTGAATGTTTTTCTGGTGGAGAATTTGCAAAACTGTTTAATGTACATCTTCCTCAATGTTAGGGCACCTTTATTTTTTTGTTGCAAAGGACCAAGATCTTCAGTCTTGCATTGTTTATAGAAAGTTACATGAGATTACACTCAAAAATCACTATCCTTTACCTCTTAAAAAGTGCATCCTGGAGTCAGTCCATAGAGCACATGTTTTTATTAAACTTACCACCTGTTCCTTATAAAATAATGAGATGAGTAAAAACATCTAAATGCACTCCATTTGGGCATTGTGAACATCTTTCAATGCTGTTTGGGTTGTTCCTGACATTTGTCAGAATCTTATGAATGTAATAGTTTCTGATGTCTTGAATCAGTTTGTATTGCTCTATTTGCATTATATTCTTGTGTTTTCAAAGGCATGTATCTTGGTGTTATCAAGACTTCAGCAAGATCATATATCTTGCAAACCTGAAAAATGTGAGTTTGAAAAGGACGAAGTTGATTATCTTGCTTTTAGATTAAATAATTTAGCCTACTCCTGCTAATATTAATGGGACACAGATTTTCCTTGCATTTGGTATTTTTATCATTGATAAATTAACAACTTTGCAGAGATAATCAGTGACATATGAAAAGGGACTTGTGCTGGAATTAATAGAGCTAAAAAAGCTTTAAATATATTTAAATAGACAGTTACTCAAGCACCAATCGTGTGCCATCCTGATACTTCATATACATTTCTTGTAGAAATAGATGTCTTTGAAAAGCATTTGGGGGAGTTTTGTTATGAGAGCTATAAGACGATGGTCAAGAACATATACAATATATTTATATAAGGGTTTGTTAGAGTCTGAAAGAATACTTATTTTGTGAAAGAGAACTTATATCCATGAAATGGCTTTTACTTAGAGAGAACCAATTGAAATTCTAATTAGTCATTGGAATTTGCAGTATTTCTGAAATCTTCAGTGCAGGAGTGGTCATCAAGCTAGATCATTTTTCTTTGCAGAGTAAGATTTCACTGACTCAAAAGTTTTGGTAGATACTCTTTCTCATCATTATTGTGAGTCATCACTTATTTATGATCAGCCTATAATTTCCTCCCAAGTTGTGACTGGAATAGGTAAATATTTGTTAGATAAAGTTACAATAGCTCAAGAACAGATGGACCCAAAGGAATTTGGAAGTCCTCATCTAAAAACTCATTTATATTCACAAAATGAACTGGATTTCAGCCAACAAATTATCTTTGTGCCAACTAACACTACAGTTGGTTGTAATGAGCATGTGTCATGGCTATGCTGTTTATGGACATAGAGGAGTTATGTCTACAATGGATTTAGTTTTATGATCTTTCTGGTAGTGAACTATTCATAGTGATATGAAAGAATTTGTTCCTGGCTATTGCATTTGTGACCTACATATGTCCATTAGATTCTAAGCCTTTCAGATATTTACAGCTGGTACTGATGGTTTCTCTGTGTTAGGATATGATTTCTAAAGATATCATAATAGATCATTAGCTCTCAGAAGAATAATATGTAATAATAGTTACAGTGGATCATTTTATGGCAAATGTTCTCTTCTGTCTAAGTTACCAGCAGCTGAGGAAATGGCCCAGTGTCTTTTGACTGATACTTTTTGTCTCTATGGATTACTTTCCACCATAATGTCTGATAGAGGTACTCAAAATCGTTCATATTGTTTGGAGAGCTCGCTGTAAGGCAGTGGGAGTAGAACAAGATCTTTCTTCTGATTATCGTCCCCTCTCAATTATTCAAACTTAGTTAAATCAAAATCAATCTGTGGAGCATTATCTGTGATACCACTCTAGTGCAACTCAAGATAATTGAGTTTGCTATTTAATCAATTGTGAAATCGTCTTATAATAATGTAACTCAAAGTGCAACCAAGGTTTCAACTTTTTTTCTATGCTAGAATTTCATCCACTAGTTCACTTCTTCTCCTCATATTGATCCTCTGGCGCCAGTGGCTATACGTTATAGAAATCAATTACTAAAGTTAGGCAACATGTTTCTGAAAATATGCACTGTTCTAAGGTCAGGATGAAGGAATATTCTGCTAAATCGAGATCAAATTCTTCTGCTTTTGATTCTGAAGGAATATTTTAGCTTGTTTCTCTTTCTCTTCCTCTCGCACACTGTAATTTAAATTTCAGTTATGGTACAAGGCCAGGCAGAAAATGAGATTCAAGAAATCTGTGTTCTTGGAAATTTCAAGGTTGTCTTCAGTTTCTTATCCATTGGAAAAAATATCCTCCTAGTTAGTGTTCATGGGAAAATGCTTCTTCCTTTCGTGCTCCCTTGCTAGTCTGCCATTTCCTTCAATGGCACCCTGGTAGACCCAGAGCTTTAGGAGGGGAGCATGCTGTTCACCTGGTCTAAGGGACCTCAAGTGTTTAGAAGAAGACAGTTGCTCTCCTGCAGCCAGACAACATGTTGCAGGGCAATGTATGGTTAAGCATCCTTGTAATATAGCCTGTGCTGACCATTTTGCATCCTGATCGCCTGAGAGGAGTGTTCAGCAGGCCAAACTGGATCGCCTTGGATGAAAATGGTGGTGAAGAGACTTTGGAGTTCAGTACTGGGTAAAGGACTGCAACCTTGGACTTCCTCTTCATACACCATGAGTTCCAGAAAAATGGGTATGGATCATCATTAGAAAGTGCCCTTTACAAGATGGTGGGCTGTCCAGAGAATTCTGTCAGAGGTTTCCAATTCAAGGTGAATAATGTGTTTTTTGTGATGTCAGTTCCTGTTTGAATAATGTATAAGGAGGCATTAGAAATGATGCTTTGCAATGCATTTGTTCCTTTACTTTTGTTGCATTGTTTGCCTACTTGATTTTATTTTGGTATTTGATTTTTGTTTCTTGAGTCAGAACGTGTACTGGATCTATTTCTGGATGTTCTTGCTTGGCTCCTACCTCCTCCCTGATGTCAGGGGGAGAGTAGTGTCTTGCTATTAACTGCTATTCTAATTGTTATCTTCATTCTACAATGATAATATTGTTAAAGAGGTTTTTTCCTTTTTTCCTTTGTCTTCTTTATAGGGGTGGGCGGAACTCCTGGAGTTTTACTCCGCGGATTTCTGCAGAGTTTCCTAAAAACTCCATGAGATTCCGCAAAGTTCCACAAGCGGCAGAATTCCGGTCCTAGTCTCAATTTTATCTGAAATATAATGCTCAACAGAAATCAGGCACCCTGTGAAATTGCATAGTAATCCCCTCTCGAATGCAACCTCAACTAAAACAAACTCTGAGTATGTCTGATTCAATTAACAGCTTAATATGGGCCTTCTAAGAGAGGCAGCCTACCGTTTATTTTAGGAGTAACTGAAATAAATGGTGGTAAGTGAGAAACATATTTGAAATAAATGAATATTAGGAAAAAAGTTACATATATATAAAAATAATAATTATAGAAAGTCATGTCCCAATTCACACAATAATATAAAAGTGATCACTTTTACATTATTGTGTAAATTGGGACATGATTGCCAATAATTACACTGTGTGGGTGCTGCTCAGTTTGTCTATCCCTATCTGTGCATGCTGTGAATCCGTGGCTGCTGCTGCACAGGAGGAGGGGGATCTGTGGCTGGTCAACCTCTCTTAGGCTCTGCCATCCTCCAGCAGCTGCAGGAGGACACAGCAGAGGAGTCTGCCCAGCCCTGCTGCAGTCTCTTCCCTCCCTCCCCACCACAGCTTCCCATGGCAGCTCGAAGCTCTGCCGATCACCTCTGGGTTCAGGGTTCAGCCTGCACTACAGGAAACTGATGAGGAGTTTCACTGAAGCAGTGCCCTCTGCTGGGATTAGTGACCTCTGGCAATATTGGAGCAATCACAGGGCAGCTGCACAAAATTGCTATGACATCACGCACAGTGCTCCTGCAAGTGGCTTTGGTTAAGTGAAAACACCCTCTGCGCAATTACAGAAAGATACAAACAATGCAGGTAAAGCCAATGTTTTTGTTTAAGCAGATGAACAAATAAGCATGATCTAAGGTTCAGTATTTCAGGGGCTCTGTCACAGTATAAAAATTGGCACTGAACAATGTGTTAAGTTGTAATTCTGTCATTGCGGACGGCTTCCTCCGCATAAATCACTTTTAATTATCTTGCGTTATTAAATTAAGAATATCTATTTGCCCAGTAATTTATTAATCACGCCCAATTTGGTGCATTCAGTCTGGTGGTAGAGATTGCTTCTCACTGTTCTCATCTGGGACACAACCCATGCTGTGCTGCTGCTGGGCATGAATCAATGACCCAGCCTTTGTCTGCTTTCTGCTGCAGGAGGCGAGCATTACGGCAATCTGATGACCCGCTTTATCAGGACAAAATGAGTTCCTGCATTGCAGTTTTTTGAAGCAGCAATAAAACACCTCTTTCCTCGCGGCCTGCATGAAAAAGCAGATATAAGTTAGTTGTACCCAGCCTCACTCTGTTGATCTCCTGATACAACTGAGAAATTGGGGGTGCTTTTTTGTGATGGGATTTCAAAAGTCCTTTTAAAAAGAACAAAATGGCAGAGAACTAAAGGTGGTTCAGAAGTGGGGAATTTGGCCTGTGAATGAGGCTGCCTTTTTGTGACCGCTTGTACTTGCGGAGCACACAGGATATTAATTACTAGGGGTGGGCACTGGTAAACTCCACCATGAGGCAGTTGGGGCATTTTTGCCAAACTTTGCACTCCAAGCGGAGCGCAGAGTGGGCAAATCTCCATGAACTCTGCCAGCAGAGCAGAGTTTACCGCCCACCCTTACTTTTTCCCCCAAGCTGATAATCTGTAAAGGGAACATTCGACACCCTTCAAGGGCAGAGTTGCATCCTGGCTACTGGTAGGAATTGCCCTTTCCTCAAATCTTGTTAGTGATCAGTTCTTGACCAGCTTCCAGAAAATTGGTTTGAAATTAGGTTCATCAAATATCTGGCATTAGCAGGCACTTTCTCAATTATTTATTGTCTATAGGATTAGTGTGAGGAAGATATTCTTATCTATACCCACGGCCAGCTATTCAATAACACAATACGGCCAAATCCTCTGTGCCCACTGGTTTTAAAACAGTTATAGAAAAAGAAAAGAAAAGAAAGAAAAATGGTGAGTCAATTCACTCAGAACATAACATACCCCTCTGTTTAAGTGTATGTGTGCTAGAAAATGTGTAGAGAAAAGAGAAAGTATCTCACGTGCGCACCACCAGAGGAGCTACTGGTAGGTTCTCACCAGCTTGCCCATGTTTTTGTCATCATTGATAACTTTCTCAAATGAAAACAAGTGTAATGTGTCCAGTGAAGGAAAAAAGTGTGAAAGAAAGACTCAAGACCCCGTGAAATCTGAGACTCGAGAAGTCTCTATTAAAATTGGGCTAGACTCACACGCAACCTTGTCACTTTTATTCCGAACTGTGAGTCTGCACAAGGTTAAAAACACAGCATGTGGTAGACCACTTCAAGGACGGCCAACATGTTTCATTGCTAGTTATATATTAGCGGCAATTTCGTCAGGGCAACCGAGGTCAACAATCACCTCCCTGGACATCTGACAACAAAAAGAGTGACTGACAGACACATAAAGAAAAAAAGATTTTGGTTAGAGAAAACACCCCCAACTTCAGGCTCCCTTCAGTACAGGTATGGATTAAAAAACAGACGAGAGGCTAAATATTAGCGACTAGTCCAGTGTTAAAATTTGTGGTATTTACCTAGCGGGAGCCATGGGCCCACATACCAGCTCCCACTGAGTTGTAGGGATGTGTATCATATATAATTTCTGTCCCTTCATATAGCACTGTCGTTGCTTACAATTTTATCTGTGGAAATAGACATACATCATTTGGTGTGTTTAAATTGTACCATCGAGATTAGCACAACATCAATGCCATGCATTCACCAACACGCTCTCCCTCAGACTGCCTAATAAGTATGCCACAGTGTCCAGTCTGCTAAGGACACATGGCGCGGACATACTCAAGTTTAAAACCACACTCGACATCGTCGCTATGCGACTTTAGGTCTTTTGATTTCCAGCCATGCCCCAATATTTAACCTGCTGAAAACTCAAGGCGGGTGCACACTCTAGTTAAAAACAACACTCGGCATCCTCGCTGTGCGGCATTAAATACTCTAGTTTTAGCCATGCCCCAGCCACTGCCGAGCCGCAGCCGCTTGGATCTCGTCTATTTAAACACAACGCGCAATAAGTTGTATAATCTATGCCCCATGCACGCGTGTGTGTTAATATCCACGCTGGTTGACATCTCTGTTGTGTTAAAACTTACAGGAAGTTTGAGTCCTGTTATTGTGCCGGTTTCAGTTATCTGCCGGGATATGCATCTCCACATTAGGATTATTCTGGGGCTGTATATTGAACTTGTATTTAACTTTTCACCATTCTAAGATGGCGCCCGTGCTTGCTGTAATGCCGAGGAGCACGCAATGGGGGTCATGTGATGAGGGTACAGCAAGACGCGCTTGGAGAGAGAGCGCGTTGTGTTTAAATAGACGAGATCCGCCCGTGAATGGCATGCCGGGTTGAACTACCGCTTGGAGTCCCTGGGGAGCGGTAAGAGTGTGTCGGTTGAGAATGATGGAGGCTATGGGGTCGATTCCGATTCGGGCCGGAAATTTCTCCGACCGAGCCGGACCCGGAGAGATTTCCGACCGAATCGGACCCGTGCAGTCCGACCGAACGAGTCCGATGCGTCCGTATGTTATCGGACACGAGTCGGTCGGACTCCCATTGAACTCAATGGGAGCCGGTCGTACAACGCGTACGCGGGCTCCCATTGCCTCAATGGGTGCGAGGCGGACAAGGGCGCCTCCTACAGCGAGTACGCTGCGAAGCGCTCTCGCGGCGTACACGCACAGGTAGGGGGACCCATGGGTCCCCTCTGTGTGCGCCTCGCACGGGTACGCGTGACAGGGGGTCCGACATGGACCCCCAAAGTACGGCTCCGACAGCGAAGTTCGGAGTCGGACGGCGCGAGTCGGTCGGAGCGGTCGAGGTGCGCATCGTACTTACCCGGCCGGAAAACGTCTCCATTGCGCCGGTGCGAATCGGGTCCGACCGAGTCGGTCGGAGCAGTACGATCCGGGTGCGAGTCGGTCGGAGCGGTCGGGTCGCCCGGACGAGTCGGTCGGCGACTCAGCATCGTACTCGCTCGGCCGGACCCGCGTACGGTTCGGTCGGGAAACAGGCTTTCGCATGGCTTTTTTCCCGACCGAATGGTATTGGGTGCGCCTCCGACCGAGATCGGAATCGGCCCCTATGTATGCTTGGTATATAGTTTTCTGGAAAGTGTTTTGTTCCTTGATAAAATTGTTTTACTTTTTTATTAAAATAATTGGATTTAATTATTTTCAATATCTTTATTGGATTTTAATTTAATGTGTTTTTGTATTTTTTTTAAAGGAATTATTTTTTATTTAATTGTCCTTATTAATTTGAAAGTTATAGTAAATATTTGCTGTTTTTTCTTTTTTTGAAGCACTCTCAATTTACTTTTTCATGTTGTGTAGTTTTCTTTTGTTATGATTAAAAAGGATTTCTGTAATGTGTTGTTGATGATTAAAAGCATTTCTGTAATGTGTTCTTTTTAATGTTATCTTTATTATTAGGGCAGCACTTTCCCCCATGTCTTTAAGTTTGATTTGATCATAGTAAATTTACCTTTCCCCACCCCCCAAAGTCCACCACTTTCCTCAATGTGATTACATTTGGAGTTGGAATAGCAAATCTGATAGACTCAAATTCCAACATTTTCCCATTGTGGTCAAATTTGGAGTTAGAAGGATAAATAGTACAATACTTTCTCTAATGTGGATAGGTTTCGAATTTGGATGCTAAATCTGAACCCCACCCTCAAAGTCCAACACATTCCCCAACATGGGGGCTCATTACGATGACTGGCGGATGCACCTCCGCGATGCTGGCAGTGGGAGAAAACGCTGTTTTCCGCCCGTGAGACGCGGTGCACCCGTCCGCCATATTACAATGGTCAAACTCAGCCCATTGCCCATCCGCCGTGGTGCTATGTGCACTGCCATCCAGACGTGCCCGCCACCGCGGCGGAGACAACCAATCCAGAGCCACCGGTGTGCGGAATGACGTCCCTCCCTCCGTACAAATTATGATGCGCGAAACAGTCAGGCCCACCACCGCGGAGAAACCGGCCATCCTGAGCATACGGAAGCACCACAGCGGAGCGCACAATTGATACCCGGAGCCAACCGCCATGGACCCGGCACTACACGTCTTGCCGGCGCTGTACATGATACACCTCCAGCAAGCCATGGACCGTGGCGGACGCCGCCGCAGGTACGCGATCACACAACTCTGCACACAAACACAACCTAACCAGCCCATTAGAGATCAGTCCCTGTGCCTGGTCTGATCACTATTTAATTAGCGGCTGGTTTCCATCTACCGGACAAGTGGTTCATCCCCACCCGGAGTGGAAAATGGTGAGGGGATGGGGGAAAATTAATGCTGTTGACCTGATTTCCACTTTAGACAACTCAGTTCCCCTATGTTTAACACAAGGAAATCTGGAACTTGACCAAAAAGCGCTCGCTCTTTCTACGAGGCTGAAGAATGCCATTAATATAATAGCCCCCATGCGCAGGGAAAGAGTAAGGGACAAAGGCAAAGGGGCTCCTTGGTTCAACGAGGTCCTTAGAAACAAGAAACAGGCCCTACGCCAATGCGAGAGAGCCTGGCGTAGAGCTTATGACCCAGGTGCTAGGCTTGAATACAAAGCTATGCTTGCAGTCTATAAGGATGCGATTTTAGCAAGGAAAGCAGAAATTTTACGAAGCAAGGATCTCGAACGCTGATAATTCACAAAAAGAAATCTTTCAGATCTTAAAAGAGTTGAGACAAACCCAGGAACAGAGACCCTCCTACTGCCCTGAAGACTGTAATGAATTTCAGTCCTTCTTTTGAGAAAAGTGAAGGACCTATTGACAGAGATCCACTCCACCCCTATCGTCCATTGCCCCTTAGCACCAGTACCTTTGCCCCCGCATATAATGTTCCACTCACTGCCTTCCCCAAGCTTACTTTGGATGCCTTGTCTCCTCTAATGAGTCGGATTAAGTCAGGGTCTCCTGCGGACCCTTGTCCACCGAGGATCTTCAAGTTGGCATCACCAGGGATCGAAAGTGAAGTCCTAATGCTGTTAAATCAATCTCTTGAATATGGCTACGTCCCTATTGATTTCAAGGAAGCTCGAGTTATTCCTCTTTTGAAAAAATCAGGAGCAGACGCAAAGAACTTAAAACATTTTAGGCCAATTTCCCAACTCCCATTTCTGGCGAAAGTGCTGGAACAGCACGTGCTGAAGTCCATATCACACCATGTTGAAGTCAACCATCTCCTACAAACTAACCAGGCTGGCTTCAGGGCCCATCACAGCACGGAAATGGTTATGTTGGCCGTGCTGGATGAAATTAGGCTCAGGGCCGATAAGAAAAAACCATGTGCCCTAGTGCTGCTTGACCTATCCGCGGCATTTGACACAGTCAATCACGACCAACTTTTGTCACGGATTTCGGAGTTAGGCATCCAGGACATGGCCCTTAAATGGCTTACGTCCTTCCTCTCTGACCGTTCACAGAGAGTACAACTGGCTGACTATGTGTCTGACTCCGGCAATCTCTTGTGTGGGGTGCCACAGGGTTCAGAGTTGTCTCCTCTTTTATTCAACGCCTACCTCCAACCTCTGATAGCCGCACTGAATCTCATGGAGTGCCAGATCTACAACTATGCGGATGACACTCAAATTATCATCCAGATAGAAAACGTCCCGGCTGCCCACTTTCGAATGCAAAACATTCTGAAATATACAGTTAACTGGATGACGGCCAATTCCCTCAAAATTAACCCTGATAAGACTGAGGTACTGGCCATCACCACAGACTCCAGTCCTTGGAGTGACCTTTCTGGCCACAAGAGTTGGGCGCAAATCCTGAGCCAGCCTCGGCCGTAAAAAGCCTCGGCATTAAAATTGATGCCAAGCTGTCCATGACGCAACAGGTATCTGCCGTAGCAGGTACATGTGTTGGCTTGCTTAGACAGTTACGAAAGCTGGCCCCCTTCTCACCTTTGCAACTCTTAGAACGGCAGTTTCAGCCTTGATAGTGTCGCGTTTGGATTACGGGAACTCCCTGTATATTGGCCTCCCAGGAAAGTTGCTTGCTAGATTACAGGTCATTATGAATGACGCAGCCAGATTGATTTTCAAACTGCCTAGGAGGGCTCATGCCACCCCCCTCATACGCCAGCTTCACTGGCTTCCGATCAGGCAAAGAATTAGATTTAAGGGGCTTTGCATTGCGCACAAAGCCATTTATGGCCAAGCCCCAACCTACATTAAGGATCGCCTGGCTACCTATACCCCTGGTAGGCCACTACGATCCTCCGAGGCCGGCCTGCTGGCCTGCCCTCGTTTTAGTATGACCTCAAAAGGTGGCAGAGCCTTTTCAACTTTAATTCCTGTACTATGGAATCAGCTACCGGAGAATCTGCGGAAGGAACAAGCCCTTCTTCCCTTTAGAAAGAAGTTAAAAACGCTCCTCTTTGTGGAAGCTTGGGGCACAACCTAATCATTTACATCTCCTTCACGTGCTAGGGCAGGGCTCTCTCTCATAGCGCTTAGAGACCGGTCGGTGATAACGCGCTTTATAAATGACAATAACATTAACATTAACTCCATGGCTGATGGAAGGTTCCTGTCCCCACCAGACACCCTGGTGGGGACAGGAACACAACCACAGGTGTAACCACACATGTCCCACCTGCCACAAGGCCACCCCTCCACACCCAGGCCACCATGTCCGCGACCCGGAAATAATGCCCAGTACACAAGACCGCAGCGGAGAATCAGCGAGAAAAAATGCACACAATGTAGTAGGCTGGGCCAGCGCTAGGCAGGGGCAGTGCCCAAAGTACAGAGGGCAACACCTCAACACTCCACACACTAGGCCCACCCACACCATGAAGGGACATGGCACGTGATCTCCCTGTGCCCCCACATGCCCAAAAAGCCGCCAGCTGAACACACACAGTGCACCACACAACAAACAACTAGGGAGACAGCCTCATCAGGTGTGGCTGCCGAGTAACACACAGCGCACAAGCACTGGGCCAGGGGAACACACACACCACAACGACACCACACTCATGGCAAGTAAACTGAGTACAAGCACAATTTAAACACACACAGACAATGAACAAACACACCAATGGACACACAGCCTGCCAAGTCACACAGACATACCCCACACTGACACACAGCAACAAACACAGACCACATGCCAACAGCAATGGAGGACAACAAATAGGCAACTCAAAGTGAGTTGCACACTAATGGAATGGCAAGGAGCTGCACACCACAAATGTGTACATCACATGCAAGGGAAGGAACACATCACATCCACCCCAGCACAAACAAGCATTTGCAATGCAATAGGTCTCGCATTTGCGAGAGTTTAAGCTATTGGCATTGTAAATGACAATGCCTTTTATTTATCTGTTTTGATAATTAACGCATAAACAAAAGGCATTGTCATTTACAATGCCAATAGCTCAAACTCTTGTAAATGCGAGACCTATTTCACTTCAAAGAAGCAGCCGCCATTGTCCTGGGCTGCTTGTAAAGTGAAAGCGCACATGGCGCGCTGAATGTTGCAGGAAAGCATTTTGTGCCTGCAGTAGGAAAAAGTCAACAAAAAAAATAGTGCTTTAAGACATACTGTGTAACAACCGAAGTAAAAGGGCCAGTCGCCATGGGAGTTTACAAATGAAAACAAGGTGGTACTTAGGAGGGACTAACAAGCCTATTAACGAATCAGAAGCCAGCATTTACAAAGGACAAATGGAAGACCGTAATAATTGCAGGCTGGATAAAATATCCTCCCTGAGCGGTTAAGGCTAGAGGTACTTTACTCTAGCCTTAACTGGCTTCTCCATGGCAGTCCTCTAGTGCCACTGGACATACTCATACTATCAGAAAACCACTCACTATCCACCTAAACCTGATCACTCAATACAAGCCAATGAAAAATATGGGCGGAAAGGGGGCGGAGCTTCAAGTCCAAACTCGAAAACAGCATGCCTCGCAGAGCAGGGCATGCGGTGCCCAGGCTCAACCTATAATGAGATCACCAGCTTATAATGATACGTGCCAACAAACTTGAGACTCCACAGCAACATCAGGCCAAGTAAAAAATAATAATCCCTGGTGTCATCATGGACTAAAGACTATCCTCCTTAAAATAATTAGGTTGTCTCCTTTGCTCATCTAGGATGCCATCAGAAACTATAGGCCATTTCCGCACTTATAACAATGCTATATATTATGCAAATGGCCTCTACCTATATTACCCCTGCTTCTTATATGAAGGATCCAAAAGACAGCAGTAAGGTTATAACTGAATCTTCACTTAAGGAAACACATAACACTGGTGATCTAAGTAGTTGACTGGCTGCAAGACAATTTACGTTTAAGGGAATTAGCATTGTACACAGAGCCATCCAAGGGAAAGATAAGCAAATGAAACGCCAGCGATTCTCCTAGAATACTACTCTACACTCAGGACTAGCACATCCTTTCATTATGCCTTCCTGTATGGGAAAATAAAGGTTACCAGTGGTGGAACCTTGTTCTTAGTGCAGGTGGCAGAATTTACAAACTCCTTACCTGTCAAGAGACCAAATATCCAAGATGCAAGAAATCAGGAAAGAAGCAAAAACCTAGTAATTTTCGAGATGACCGCCCGGAACATCTGACCTCACAACAGAGCAAAAATTGCGGTCAGAACAGATTACTGCGCCTCAGATTTCCCAAAAGTCACTGATACCCTACAATCAGATTATGCTCATGGCTGAATGTAATAAGTCCAGGCTGGCCAACTGTGTCACAGGAATTGCCTGAACTGTAGCCTACCAAGGAAGACCGTAATAATTACAGGCTGGATAAAATATTCTCCCTGAGCAGTTCAGGCTAGAGGTACTTTACTCTAGCCTTAACTGGCTTCTCTATGGCAGTCCTCTAGTGCCACTGGACATGCTCATACTATCAGAAAACCACTCACTATCCGCCTAAACCTGATCACTCAATACCAAATAGGACAGGCAGTTACTGTTGTGAAGATATCTGCTTCGTATAGCTAGTATAGAGGACTTCCTTATAGTCCATTCCTGCATGTCTCCATCTCCGTCACTCTAAAATGAAACCTGATGGCCTATAGTAACCCTCATATAGGGGAAGACTGTAACACAGGCCACCCGGATGGATCTCTTTCCTTCTCTGTCTTTCATCTTTACCCATCTTTCCTCCTTCGCAGAGCAACAAGACTTGGGGACCGGTGGCCCAGTTGCTATATACAGCTTAGGACGTAGATTCAGGAACAAAAGAGAAAAGGGTTTTCTGCAATCCCCACAAATTCAACAAGGTTATGCAGAGCAAAGTGGAACAATCCGCTAATTGTAATCCTGATCTGAGGGCCCCTGGCTCTCATATTTATTCCTTCATCAAACCATTAAACTCAACACCCTTAGGCAAGATAACAGTGCTTCTGTGGTCACTCCTGCGTGTCATCAAAACGCTTCCCATATCGGCGCGCATTTAGCTAGCCACGCACTCCCCACAGTGTTCGAAAGGCACCTGGACGCCACCCAAAGAGGTATGAAGCGCTATATAAATACCATTACTGTTCGGGATAGTCTGATCTACTGTGTATAAAATAAAATTAGATTGGTTTTTTAATCCGATTTCTGAATTGCATTTTTCTTTACAGCTGAATACGTTTCTTTTGCTGCCAATATTACATTTTTGGCACAGTGTTTTCTCTGGGAACTCAAACTGGCACTGTCCATGAGTTTCGACCTGATTCTTTTATTCTTTGTGTGACGGTGTGGTGTAGACCCATGTTCTGTTGTGGGTGCAGGTTTTGCGTATGAAACCGGGTTCATATACGTAACGGAACGACAGATATTTTTAAATACATTTATTACAGCTGGCAGTGCAGTGTGGGAGTCTCAGCTCGCATCTCCCTTTATATGAACTAATAAAGAACATCGGGGGCCATATTATACAAGGGGCACAAACGCCAGCTGCGCCCCCGGGGCACCTAGCGTAGCACGTCCCCAGTTACCCATCTGTCTATAGTCAAATGGTGTGATACTTGCAGCTAAACCATTCAGAACAAGCTGAACAACGGAGGCGACATCCGGTGCAGATGGCGGCGAAACCGGAAGTCAGGCAGCCTTCGTTGGGACGTGGGCGGGGCCTGCCAAAGAAACAGGAAGGAACCGCCGGAGAGGACGTCCAGAACCCTGCAGGCTCCACTCTTCGCCCGGTCCATGCATGGCACCAGAGCCAAGGTGGGGCTCCCGAGTGGTGAGGAGAGCCCCGCGGCATGCCGAGGAGACGGCCAGGGAACCAGCCGGTGAGTGAGGGCTTGGCTGGGTGCATTGCCGGCGCCCATTCTCTTAGCGGACCCACCAGACAGCGGGCCGCTCCATCATGGGGGCAATTTTGTCTGGAAGGCGCACGCTGAAGGACACGCCATGAGCGTGCACATCGGCTGTCTGAAAGAGACGCCATGAGCGTGCACATGGCCTGTCCGGGCGCCGTGAGATGTGCACGCGTATGGTGCGAGCAGGAGTTGTGAGAACGCCGCGAGCCGTACGCGTGCACATCTCCTGTCTTGCCATACGCGTGCACATGTCCTGTCCCCCTTCCAAACTAAAGTCGACAACAATAGATCTCGCTAGCGACAGCGCTTCGCGCTGCGTCGCTAGGCGAGACCTAAAAACCACACATGGCAGTCACAGTGAGTGAAGTCTAACCACAGTCACCTCACTGCAACAACTCAGGGAGACAGCAAGGCAACCCATGAATAGGCACAGGGATGAAAGGAAGGGTATGAAGTCCAACCCTGATCAGCCACACATCTGAATCCAAATACATCACAGGAGTATGTCAGCAGCACAACACACAGAGCCCATTGCAACACTCCATGACAGTCAAACACAAGTATGAACCTCCACACAACCCCCACACCCATCACACCAGCAGCACACAACACCACTGACAAACACACAGAAGCTTGCCAATAATATCCCGTCAAGACACTGACAATCAAACACACCCCCTGGGTGGTATCCACAAACATCACACACACACAGGTATGGCAGTACCACTGTACGCACAAAAACAACAGTCAAACACAGAACACAATCAAAACACACACACAGAACTACTACAACAGACAAGACCTGTGCAGATAAACAGTGCCAAACCAATGGGAGCACAGACACAACAGGAGTACATAACCACATCAGTCACGAAAAACGCACAGACAACATACCACAACACATATAAGAAGTGCATCCACTAAAAACAATAATGGAGACCAAAAGGCAGAAATGGGCCTACAATGACACAGAGACAGACATACCACAACACACATCCACACAAAATGGTGTCACAGTGTACCACATGTCTGCACATGCACAACCATGACCAGAGACACATCAAATGTGGGAGGAGAAAACACCAAGGATGCACATGAAACAAGCACTGCAACCACAATAGACCTCAGTCCATGTGACAGACAAACAAGTAAGGCACACCACAATGGCAACACACCTGAATCAAACACAACCACAACACACACACACTCACAGGAAAATAGAACACCACACACAGAGCAACAGTCAACTGCATGACACAACACAAACACTGCACAGCCACATCAGTCACAACACATGCACAGGCAAAGATATCAACATGCTACAAAATCCAAACATCAGGGGGTGCCCAACAGGCAAGGACAAGGCAACAGCAACTCACAGCACTGCATGCACACCAAGCCTGTGTGTGCACAACACACATACCAGTTACAAACAGAGATGAGTGACACACCTTGAACACACACAACAACAATCTAAATATCACACACACACCAACACACCCAGGAAACCAATCAGTCCCCAGCAAACACACATACTACCAAGCCAACACACACAGATGCAGAAGTCTGGGCCACAAAAGTTGAAACAACATGATCAGAGGTAACAATACATTGGCAATGTTGAAGTGGAGAATAGAGCATGTGTCACAGTAAACACTACCCACACAGTAACCCTTTATTTAGCAAGGAAATCAACAAGGCAGACAACAGGAGTAAATATCTTCTTTTTATTTACATTTCACACAGTCATGCAGCAAAAGTCAGACAAGAGCAAGGCCAGTGGCCACTTCAAAGTGCAGGTGAGGTACATGAGAAGCTGCACAGGCAAGGGGCAAACAGCAGTGAACAGCAAGGCCAGTGGCCAGGACACAGTGCAGGTGAGGTACATGAGAAGCTGCACAGGCAAGGGGCAAACAGCAGTGAACAACAAGGCCAGTGGCCAGTCCAAAGTGCAGGTGAGGAACATGAGAAGCTGCACAGGCAAGTCTAGGACATCAGTTGACAGCAAGGCCAGTGGCCAGTCCAAAGTGCAGGTGAGGTACATGAGAAGCTGCACAGGCAAGGGGCAAACAGCAGTGAACAGCAAGGCCAGTGGCCAGGACACAGTGCAGGTGAGGTACATGAGAAGCTGCACAGGCAAGGGGCAAACAGCAGTGAACAACAAGGCCAGTGGCCAGTCCAAAGAGCAGGTGAGGAACATGAGAAGCTGCACAGGCAAGGGGCAAACAGCAGTGAACAGCAAGGCCAGTGGCCAGTCCAAAGTGCAGGTGAGGAACATGAGAAGCTGCACAGGCAAGGGGCAGACAGCAGTGAACAGCAAGGCCAGTGGCCAGGACACAGTGCAGGTGAGGTACATGAGAAGCTACACAGGCAAGGGGCAAACAGCAGTGAACAGCAAGGCCAGTGGCCAGGACACAGTGCAGGTGAGATACATGAGAAGCTGCACAGGCAAGGGGCAAACAGCAGTGAACAGCAAGGCCAGTGGCCAGTCCAAAGTGCAGGTGATGTACATGAGAAGCTGCACAGGCAAGGGGCAAACAGCAGTGAACAACAAGGCAAGTGGCCAGTCCAAAGTGCAGGTGAGGAACATGAGAAGCTGCACAGGCAAGTCTAGGACATCAGTCGACAGCAAGGCCAGTGGCCAGTCCAAAGTGCAGGTGAGGTACATGAGAAGGTGCACAGGCAAGGGGCAAACAGCAGTGAACAGCAAGGCCAGTGGCCAGTCCAAAGTGCAGGTGAGGTACATGAGAAGCTGCACAGGCAAGGGGCAAACAGCAGTGAACAACAAGGCCAGTGGCCAGTCCAAAGTGCAGGTGAGGAACATGAGAAGCTGCACAGGCAAGGGGCAAACAGCAGTGAACAGCAAGGCCAGTGGCCAGTCCAAAGTGCAGGTGAGGAACATGAGAAGCTGCACAGGCAAGGGGCAAACAGCAGTGAACAGCAAGGCCAGTGGCCAGTCCAAAGTGCAGGTGAGAAACATGAGAAGCTGCACAGGCAAGGGGCAAACAGCAGTGAACAGCAAAGCCAGTGGCCAGGACACAGTGCAGTGAGGTACATGAGAAGCTGCACAGGCAAGGGGCAAACAGCAGTGAACAGCAAGGCCAGTGGCCAGGACACAGTGCAGGTGAGGTATATGAGAAGCTGCACAGGCAAGGGGACAGCAAGGCCAGTGGCCAGTCCAAAGTGCAGGTGAGGTACATGAGAAGCTGCACAGGCAAGGGGCAAACAGCAGTGAACAGCAAGGCCAGTGGCCAGTCCAAAGTGCAGGTGAGGTACATGAGAAGCTGCACAGGCAAGGGGCAAACAGCAGTGAACAACAAGGCCAGTGGCCAGTCCAAAGTGCAGGTGAGGAACATGAGAAGCTGCACAGGCAAGTCTAGGACATCAGTCGACAGCAAGGCCAGTGGCGGTCCAAAGTGCAGGTGAGGTACATGAGAAGCTGCACAGGCAAGGGGCAAACAGCAGTGAACAGCAAGGCCAGTGGCCAGGACACAGTGCAGGTGAGGTACATGAGAAGCTGCACAGGCAAGGGGCAAACAGCAGTGAACAGCAAGGCCAGTGGCCAGTCCAAAGTGCAGGTGAGGTACATGAGAAGCTGCACAGGCAAGGGGCAAACAGCAGTGAACAGCAAGGCCAGTGGCCAGTCCAAAGTGCAGGTGAGAAACATGAGAAGCTGCACAGGCAAGGGGCAAACAGCAGTGAACAGCAAGGCCAGTGGCCAGTCCAAAGTGCAGGTGAGGTACATGAGAAGCTGCACAGGCAAGGGGCAAACAGCAGTGAACAGAAAGGCCAGTGGCCAGTCTAAAGTGCAGGTGAGGTACATGACATCCAGCACTGGGAATGTGTGGTACAGTACCCTGCCATGGTCAGCAACACACTCAGGGCGTCAAAAATGGGCAGTCCATGGTACCACTGTGGGAGAGACATGTGTGTGAGGGTGACCAACACTCAGACTTGGCTGGCAGTATGACTGGGAGGTGGCTGTCTGTCGGGGCCAGTTGGGGTACTGGCTCGGGGAGAGACAGGCCCATCTGGGGTAGAGCCATCAGTGTTCTGGGAAGCTTGAGGGCTGCTAGGTCCAGGTGTGGTAGAGCCAGCAGTAGTTTGGGAAGCCGGAGGGCTGCTAGGACCAGGTGGGTTGGTGGCACGTGGAGGTGGACTCATGCTTGCACGAGACCCAGTGTGTGTGGGAGAAGTTGGAGGTGTGCCCTTCCACTTCTTGGGGATCTGATATGGCTTCCCTGTCTTGGGATTAAGGCCAAGTGGGCTGTATACAACAGGCACACTGGTCACAAAAGCTGGATCAGCTGCAGATGCTGGTCCCCTCTCTGGGGATGTGCTGGATCCTTTGGGACGCTTGGCCCCGGAATGCTTCTGCCCCTGCATCACCTGTTTACCAGGTGTCCCCCCTACAGTGGCCTCCTTCCTGTGCTTCACAGGGCTCGGGATGGGAGTAGATGTTGTGGGTGAACTTGCTTCGAGCCCTTCTTACGTGTACCCTTAGCAGGCACCTGTTTCTCACTGGGCACGGAAACTGTGTGCTTGTCTCTGCGAGACACTTTTGGGACCGGTGAGTCCTTGGCTGGGGATGCCTCTGAGGCATGTGAGCCTGAGGCCTGCTCCTTGCCTTCCTTGCCCTGGGTGTGGCCTGAAGTGCTTTTGCCTCTGCGCTCTGGTGTGGGTTTACCTTTCTGTGGGGATGGTGTCTGCGGCCTAGACTGCTTTGGCTGCTGTTGCCATGTGCTGTGTGTGCTGTATCTGTCCCTTGATGTCTGGGGTGTGTGGTCACTATCATCAGATGCGGACACTGGCAGGGTGGTGGGCCTATGGACTGGAGCTGGACCATGGGATTGGGCAAGTTGAATGGCTGCTGTTACTGCAGAGGCCAGAGACTGTACAGTCCGGTGTAGCCCACCCACGTCAGAATGCATGCCCTCTATGAAAGCCACCACCTGTGCCAATTTTTTGTCATGGTCCAGGAATGCATTGAGGAGAGCTGTCTGACCCACACACAGCTGGCGCAAAAGGTCCACAGACTCAGCACTGATGGCAGCAGGGGGGACAGGGGCTGGGGCAGCGGTGCCTGGGGTGAAGGACACTCTTCCCTTTTTTGTGGTGCGAACACGGGCAGCAACAGTGGGAGTAGCACTGAGGGTGGGCACTGAACGCTGTGTGGTGGACGTGGAGGCAGAGTCCCCGTTACCCTCGGCAGAAAACATAGAAGCGTCACCGCCGTCGTCAGATGACGTAGAGGCGTCTCTGGCTGTGAGTCCTCTAGAAGACTACGGTCCCCCTCCGATGCGCTGGTGACATCCGTGTCACTATGCTGGTGTGCAGCAGTTGTGCTTGATGCCTCACCACTGGTGTCCGTCCCCTGTCCTTCCATGCCCATGTGAGATGCTGCATGAGAGAGAGACAGAGGTCGGATCAGTACAGTTGCATCAAGTTTACAAATATATGCAAGGGAAGCATCACTAATGATGAAAAATCATCCATGTTGGACAACACCATGGGCAGTGACACTGTGCAACTTCAATCCAAACATCGAAATTACCGTGGCATCATGCAAACTTGGCATAATTCACCCATGTGATGGACACACTGCCAATTGGCCTGTTGGTGGCTTCAGCTAACCAGACACACATATCCCTCTGTGCACACCTAGGGCCCTGAGTGGGTAAAAGATCCTACTCACAACATGTTGCCACTGTCACATCTTGAGCCACAGAAGTGTCCTACACAGAGACAGACTCCAACATATCCGCACACAATGGCCATGAGCACATGCCATCCACCATGTCGTAACTTGGGGCACAACTACAGTTGCACATTGTTGTTAGATGTGTAGTCAGCACAAATCAGACGTCAGGCAATGCACACATTGATGATGGCACACTCATATCATGCACTCTGCTAGACCCTGACATGGGATGTCCGTGACGACACCAATGAAGATGATACCAGAAGGCCACAACTACAAATGTGAACTCAAGGGCCATTACACCAATTACATGGGAAGGTACATGTAGGGGGAATGCATGCCAACTGCACCCAACACCGCGGCCACTTACAGGCCATTGCATCACAGCAGCAACATCACAGCCCTGCACTGGCCCAGGCTTGGAGCACATGCAGCCAAACAACACCCCAAGTCACACTCACAGAATACTCACCACCAGCTTGCTGCTGATGCCCCTTCAGACGTGCATCAGGCTGCGTCACAGGTAAAATGCGTGCCATTAGTGGTGTCATGCTGCGCCGCGCCAACCTGCCGGACCGAGGGATCAGCCCCAGTGTCATCTTGGCCACGTTCCTGCTCAGCCGGCAGATGTCATCCCACCTCTTCTGACAGTGGGAGCGCCGTCGGTTGGAGACACCCAGTGCACGCACCTTGCATGCAATGGCCCTCCACACGGCTTGCGCTGGTTGACTTTGAGCTGCTGACCTGGGAGACAAGAGGGTGCAATAATCAGTGTAACCTACCACCATTTCACAGTGCAGGAGCATGACACTGACTCATACCAACTTCTGCCCTAACTTCAGCAGAGACAACAAACCTGCGACATTCGAACATCATCATGTGTGAAAAACACATTAATGCATGCAGGTATGAGGGTGGACAAAGTACATGCCTATCTCAAAGCCATGCAGGATGCCAGCAGAGAGCAAAATGTGTATGCTGACCACATCTACTGCAAGTTTCTGGGAATACCAAGACATGCAGGACATTACTACATATGTCACTGTGAATACTCACTGTGCCCAACACTGTGCAGCCCTCAAAGCACTTGCCCTTAAACTGCCACACTGTGTCATGGAGGTCACATTGAGGGACATGACCTCACAAACGCAAACCCTCATCACAAGGCCTGTCTTGTGCAATCTACATCTCTGTAATGGCTCATTGACGGAGAGTCAAGAGGAAAAGCACAGATTTGACACTGTGTACATCCAGTGTTGTGTCACTGTCTGATTGGGCAGTGAATGTGCAGGCCAGTTGGGGTCACACAGAGGTCCAACGTGGGGCATCTCATCTTTTACATGGAGGGACTATAGGGAAACACAAACAGTGCCAACACATGCGAGTATGTGCACATGCCGGTGGTGATGGAAGGGTCTGGGCACAAGAATGTTGGAATGTACAGTGTCATAGCTGATTGACCAACAAGAGTTTCACCCTGGGGGACTGAGGTCCTGAGCATAGTGCAGAACCAGAGATGAGGCGCATATTGAGTCAGAAACAATGCCCTCACTACCCTCTGGACAACTACACTAGCTAAGGCCACAGATGGGCCTGTGAAGGACATTAGGGACACACAAAGACATTCAGACAGTAAATCACTGTCCTGACTCCTGAATTCAAAAGGTGCAGCCACACTGTATGTCTGACAAGACATCACATTTCACTCACATCTGGATGTGCAGGCAGGCAAACGTGTGGAATAGGCTGAACACACCTTCCCCCTGGAAACAGCATGCTAGGCAGTGCATGACCCACCACCACACTCTCACGCACATACTGCAGCAGATCAACTTCGTGTGTGCCCCACCTACACTCTCACTCACACCCTGAGATACTTACCACGACATTAGGTGCACCATATAGCCTTGGATACTGGGTGAGCACCTCGTCCACCAGGACCTCAAGTTCCTCGGGGGTGAAGGGAGTGGCACGGATCTTCTCAGTCCTCGCCATCACTGTGAGCATGAGACAGCAGCAGCGGCAGTTGGTGGTGACGGCTCTCAGGCAGCAGTCCCTGGAGGCAGAAGCAGGTGAGGGGTCTCAGGCAGCAGTCCCTGGAGGCAGCAGCAGCTGAGGGGTCTCAGGCAGCAGTACCTGGAGGCAGCAGCAGGTGAGGGGTCTCAGGCAGCAGTCCCTGGAGGCAGCAGCAGGTGAGGGGTCTCAGGCAGCAGTCCCTGGAGGCAGCAGCAGGTGAGGGGTCTCAGGCAGCAGGCTCTGTGAGCTGTGGCAATGTGTGGCTCCCTCACACACATATATAGCCCCCAGGGCTCGTGTCTGTGGTTCTAAGCTGCTGCAATTGGTGTTCCAGGTCTGCCTCATTCAAATCCATCCAATGACCGCCTCCGTGGTGGCGTAGCATCAGGCAACCGCGATTGCACTTCCCATTGGCTGGCAAGGCATGGTTCATGGCGGTGACACACCGCTGGTGGCATGCGTTAGCTACCGCGATTCCGGGCACATGCATTGCTATGAGTGACCGGGATCTGGGTGTCGGAGCATGCCAACCGCCATTAGACATGTGTATTTGCCTATCAATCCCGCTATGGTGTCTTGGGCCATGGCGGTGACACACGGCTGGTGGCATGCGGAAGCTACCACGATTCCGGACACATGCATTGCTATGAGTGACCGGGATCTGGGTGTCAGAGCATGCCAACCACCATTAGACATGTGTATTTGCCTATCAATCCCGCTATGGTGTCTTGGGCCATGGCGGTGACACACCGCTGGTGGCATGCGGTAGCTACCGCGATTCCGGGCACATGCATTGCTATGAGTGACCGGGATCTGGGTGTCGGAGCATGCCAACCGCCATAAGACATGTGTAATTTCCTATCAATCCCGCTATGGTGTCTTGGGCCATGGCGGTGACACTCCGCTGGTGGCATGCGGTAGCTACGGCGAGGTTGCAGCATGACATTGTTGACTATGGGCGTGAGAGTGTTGACTGAGCACGTTTACGGCACCAATGGACACATTGTGCTGTGTCAATGTCATGGGTCATATCTGTACTTCGAACAGTGGTCACTTACAAAATATCAGGGCACTTGATGGAAATCAAATGGGCTATAGTAAGTTATGACAGCCTAAATTTCATACCTAACACCAAATTCCACACTGAAAGTACCAATGGGGCACATTACTCCTACACAATTTCATTTGTGAGCCCACATTGACACACATCTTCATATCTGACCCCAGAATTTGCCCCCAATTTCATATCTGACCCCAAATTCTACCCACAATTTCATATCTGACCCCAAATTTTACACACATGTCCATGTCTCACACAATATGTCACTATACAGTACATGATTGTACAAACATCTCAGCATTATTTTCATGACTCACCACATGTGTCACACTGTTGTCTGTTTGGTATCACCTGTTACTGCCTTCATGTAATGTAATTGTTCGCAGTAGCATATCCTACAGTATATGTACACATGGACATGTGTGTGCTCTACATACTCAAGGATGATGATTTCATCACCGGCACACTTGGCATTCTGTACATCCTTATCATTTTTCACTTGTTTCCCTGCCTTTGGGTGTGTTTTGTCTCCGTATCTGCCCTCTTCGGGCGGTTTTTGGATGCCTCCTACCACCGCGGACGGAATATTTTTGCGGTTGATCTTAATAGGTTTGGCGGGGTTTCTGCGGTACCTGCGGACGGTGATTTTCCACTACCATGGCGGTCGGTTGTTTTTCCGTCCGCCATCGTAATGACCTCCATGGTTAGGTTTGAGTGAAAATAGTAAATTTGACCCCCCAACCCAAAGTTCAACACTTTCCGCTATGTGTTTAGGTTTTGAGTTGTAATAGTAAATCTGAACCCCTGAAAGTTCAATACTTTTCCTAATGTGGTTAAATGTAAATTTGGAACAGTAAATCTAAACCTCTTCCCCCCAACACTTTCCCCAGTGTGGTTAATTTTGGAATGAGAATAGAAAATGTGCCCCTTCCCCCCCCAAAGACCCTTTCCCAAAAACCTTTCCCTAGCGTGGTAGCGTTTGGTGTTGGAATAGTAAATCTGACCCCCCACCATAGTCCAACACGTTCTCTAATGTGGTTATGTTTGGTGTTGGAGTAGTAAAGCTGACCCCACAAGCCTCAACAATTTCCCCAATGTGGTTAAATTTGGAGTTGAAATAGTAAATTTGAATTCTCGAAAGTCCACCACTTTTCCCAATGTGATTAAATTTGAAGTTGGAACAGTAAAGCTACCCCTCTGCCCTCCAAGTCTAACACTTTCTCCAATGTGGTTAATTTTGGCGTGAGAATAGGAGATTTGCCCCCTCCTACAGAACCCTTTCCCAAAACCCTTTCCCTAACATGGCTACATTTGGAATTGAAATAGTAAATCTGAACCTTCCCCCCTTTAGTCCAGCACGTTCCCTAATGTAGTTACATTTGGAGCTGGAGTAACAAATCCGACCCCAAAAGCCTCAACATCTTCCCTAATGTGGTTACATTTGGAATTGGAATAGTAAATGATCACCCCTCAAAGTCGAACACTTTCCCCAGTGTGGTTCAGGTTGGACTTGGGATAATAAATCTGAACCACCATAGTGTCCAACAGTTTCCCCAGTGTAGTGAATTTGGAGTGGAAATAGTAAATTTGACCCCTCGAAGTCCAACGCTTTCTTTCGCAATGTAGTTACAATCGGAGTTGGGATAGTAAATCTGAATCCCTCTAAGACCAAAACTGTCCCCGATATGGCTTGGTTTGGAGCTGGAATAATAAATCTGCCCACCCCAAAGTCTAACATCTTCACCCCAGTGTATTTAAGTTTAGAGTGGAAATGGTAAAACCTGACACCATCTCCCCTAAAGTCCAACACTTTCCCCATTGGAGTTACAATAGTAAAAATGACCCAAAATCCAAACCTTTCCCAAATATCAGGTTAGCTGCATATTCTATGCTCAGGTTGGATTTTTCTCCTTATGCTCTGGTTAAGGTGATGGTAGCACGCCTGAATTTCAGTGTGGGTGATTTTAAGTATGCCCAAAATTATTGCCTGTTCAAAAATTATGAGGATGTTTTGTGGGTTACAGCTGTTAGTATGTTTTTTCGAACATATTCCATTGTAAGTTGCACTTTCGTAGGTAAAAGTGCATACACTAATGGGATGCTTTTAATTTGATATTCACCATGTATTGTATGTATTTGACTGAATGGTGGAGGGCATAGTTTAATAGTGCCATCCACCATCCATGTGTTACATTGCATTATGGTTAGTAAATTGTTATTGGTAACATAAATGATTATTCTTTTATTATTATTGAAGTTGCCATATAGTAAAAAAGGAATTTTTATGTGTGATTAGTAAGTTTTGGGTAGGTAAATATCTTTACATTTTTTGGCCCTACTCATGGTGTCCCTGAGTGTTCTATACTTTTGACAAATAATATTTGCAGGATTGGGATGCCAGGGAATTAGCCTGTAGCGTGTTCAAGAAACTTATGTATAGTATTTTTAAGTATAGTTTTTGTTGACTCTTCTGAGGTCGTACTGGCCTCTTTTAGGTCCTGTGAAATATTTCTGACTTCCATTCCAATAATATTAAAGGGGTGTTATGTTCCCTAATGCTTTCTACTATTTCATTTTTAGTAGTACACTGTCATAACATGCAATGACTAATATTAGGTGCATTTCCAGTGTATATTCTCACTGGTCGTGCTCTCCTTACTATAGGTATATGATCTACAGTTTAAGAACAACTTCCCCTTTGGGATTTGATGTATTTTGCAATTTCCAACATTTTATCTGTCGGATTTATGCTATATAAAACATACATTGTTTGATGCCTAACTAAGGCCTCATGAGCTTATCACGGAAGGGTGGGGTGCTTGTAGTCACACAATCATCAAAGCCGCTCTCTCACCCATTCAATGCCTACCCATGGCTCCGAAGAACCTGGTGAGAGAGCAGCTTTGATGATTGTGTGACTACAAGCGCCCCTCCCCTCCTGTGATAAGCTCATGAGGCCTTAGTTAGGTATCGAACCTATTGCTTAGAGGAAGTATACCGATTAGGTATTCTATTTATGCATGTTTTAAATGCACATTCCACCTTAATATTTTTCAGGGAGACCAATTAGGTTAACAAGGAGTGGTTAAAGGGATCAATCACTTTGGTCCTGAAGAAAAGCCTATGGGAAGGCTTGAAACATGTAGACCAGGGAGGAAACCACTCATTATAGTGTACATGTCTCCTCTCCCCTTTTAACAATACCAGCCACAGGAATTAATAAAGTGTTAGGCTCCACGTAGCCATGTATTTTTTAACACACAATTTTTTCTGACCCTTCCACTCTCACAATAACACATAGTATCACTCCACTAAAGTGCTCCCACGTCTTCGTCAGTCGCAGCACGCCCCGTCCCGCAGCGGGGTGGGAAAAACCCGATGATGAAGCATGCCACCAAGGGACTTTTTGGTGGGTGAGGGTTATTTTAAGAAAAATAATCGTTTTGTTTGACAAATTTAAAGCAATCACTGGAAGGACAGTTTTTTCTATGAATGAAGGGTGGACTTTCTTTGTTTTTTCTCAATTTCTAAAGGAGGCTGAGTACACTACATACCTAACCTCTTTCTCCCTCCCTTGTTCTTTGTTATAGTTTCATTTATAGTCAAACCTACTTTTGTAGTATTTATTGGTGTGTTGCAGTCTTCTTTTTTAGGTTTGTAATCTCACATAATGACATTGTCCTGCTGTGCTTCTTTTTTAAGAAACATTTTATTGTAAATGTTTGTGGCCCTTTCATATTGTTTTTTAATTGGGAAAGGATTTCTTTTTTAATAATCAATTTTATTGTTTTGGAAAACAATCAGTGAATCAGCATTAGACACGGAAAATAATAAGTCATTAGCATTTACAGGTGCATAACATCACAGGAGTCCTGACCTCCAAAGGTATACACAGATATGGTAATTGAAGAAGGTGGTACGATCATTCCACGGTACCCAACCATTTTCCCCACACCCTATGGTACTTCTTGGGGCATCCTCGTGCCGCATACAGGGTTTTTTCTTGAGTCGCGCACAAGTCCACCCCCCTCCGCCACTTCCCGAGGCCAGGTGGGTCCGGACATTTCCACGCCGCCGCTATGTCACGTTTAGCTACAATCATGGCCGTGTTAAAAAATAGTTTTTCATTTCTGGACCCATCTAGCCCACCTGTGATCCCCAGTAGGGAGTGGCGTGGGTCACGAGGGACAACCCAACCCAGGACTTCCGTGAGTTCCTCCTTGATGTCACCCCAGAATCGCGCCAAGCGGGTGCAAGACCAGACCATGTGGAAAAAATCGGCTGGGGTATAGCCACACCTCGCACAGGATGCGTCTGGGCACAGGCCCGCCTGGCGAAGGCGTAAGGGGGTGAGGTATGCAGCGTGCAAGTAGTATAGCTGGATCAGTCTGAGTTTGGCGGACACGATGACCGTCTTGGGTGCCATGAGGGCGTCGTGCCAATCTTCCTCATCAAGGGGACCCACCCATTCTTGCCATTGGTCCCTTTACTTGTCCAGTGTAGTGGGGGTGTTGTTGACCAAGGTTCGGTAAATGCGGGAGATACCCCCTCTGCCCAGGTCACCCAGCATAGTCTGCGCCTCGGAAGGGCTGTACTCAGGGAGCCTAGTGCCGTCAGTGATGTGCGTGTGGAGGGCGTGTCGCAGCTGTAAGTATCTGTAAAATTGGGATGGGGGAGGGAGTAACGGGTCTGGAGGTCTTGAAATGAATGCTAGCCCAGACATCCCTGAGTTGTGATATTCCAATAAGGTCCCATGATTTAAACCCCTGCAGCCCACTAACCTCTTGGAGCCAAGTGCCCTGCCAAAGGAGTGTACATTGGGTCATCTTGCGTGTCCAGTGAGAGTGACGCAGTGAAGCCTGCCAAGCCAACAGCATGGAACGCGTCGCGTCCGGTAGCTGTGATGGAATGGGTCCCCCGTACATCAGTGATTGGATTTTGGGTAGACCTAATTCGCTCAGCTCGAGTCGGTAGGCAGGGTCGGACCAGCCCCCGTTGAACCAGTCGTGGATAATTTGGAGACGCACAGCCAAGAAATAGAGATAGAGGTGCGTCATCCCCATGCCCCATCAAAGGCGGGGATCTGACATAGGGACAGGGCCAAAGGTTCCCTCCCCCCCCCCCAGAGAAATTTTCTGGCAAGACTGTCCAGCTCTCGAAACCAGGCCCTAGGAAAGCAGAAGGGGGCATTCTGGAGGACGTAGAGAAATCTGGGGAGGATCATCATTTTGAACAAGGCGACCCTCCCCAGGGGATTCAGAGGCAGCGTCTTCCACTTCTGAAGATCCGCTTTAGCCTTCTTCACCAATGGGGTGACGTTGAGGGACCAGCCCAGTTCAGGGAGAAGGGTGACCCATATCCCCAAGTATTTGAACGACTGGCGTCGAAGCGGTATGGTGGACTGCCAATCATAACAGTCCCTGGATAGGTGCAGTGGGACCAGTACTGACTACCCCGGGTTCAGCCGGAGGCCGGATGTTTGCCCGAAGGACTGTAGGAGCTGGAGACAGTGCGGTCCCGACAAGGCGGGTTCGGCCAAGAAAAGCAGGACATCGTCCGCATATAAGGCGATCTTATCCGCCTCTGTGTTGGGCCATTTCCACCCACGAATGCGACCATCGGCTCGCACCAGGGAGGCCAGGGGCTCCATCGCCAAGGCGAAGAGCAGGGGCGAAAGGGGGCAACCCTGCCGTGTTCCTCTGCTAATGGGGAAGGCCTCAGATAACACACGTGCCCGCGGCTGGGCATAGAGGACGCGGACCAGCGCTCTAAAGTGGGGTCCAAACCCCTTCTCGGCCAACACGTCCGCTAGGTACGCCCAGTCCACCGAGTCGAAGGCCTTTTCGAAGTCTATGAGAAGGAGTGCTAGGTATGGAGTGAGTAGATGCCGATGAGCTAGGGCCAGCTGTAACCTCCTAAGACAGTGTCGGGTACCTCGCATGGGCATGAAGCCGCACTGGTCCGGGTGAACCAGCAGGGACAGATAGGGCTTCAATCGTTGGGCAAGAATGGTGGCATACAGCTTGATCTCCGTGTTGATGAGGGAGATGGGATGATAATCCGCGCAGCGACTGGAGGGTGGCTGAGATTTCGGTAGGACCACAATGGTGGCTATGTCCGTCTCGGGTGGGAAGGAACCCTTTTCCAGCGCTTCTTCGAATAGGTCAGCCAGACGGGGCACAAGAGTTTTGCGATACAGCGCGTAGTATTCTTGGGGAAGGCCGTCTGGGCCTGGGGTCTTGCCCGACGAGGTGAGGGCGATTGCCTCGTCGATTTCGTCTCGAGAAATGGGGCGGTCCAGGTCTTTCTGGGCAGCCGTATCCAATCGAGGGAGACACACATTTCCCTGTTCGAGGAGAGCGGAGAGGGACAGGCCCGGGCTCGCGCTGCATAAAGTCTTTGGTAGTAATGGGCAAAGGTGGGGGTCATCGCCAGCGGGGCGTTGTGTAGCGTTCCGTCCTCGTCCACCACTTCCGGGATAATGCGGTTCGCCCTGGGGTATGTGGCTAATCTATGCAGGATCGAGCCATTCTTGTCCCCCCAGCCATAGACTCTTGCTATGGATGACCTCCAAAGGAGTTTGGCAGCATCTAAGGACAACTGTTTGATCTCTTCCCGAAGGTGAGTGAGTTGTCGAGAACAGACAGTGTCGTCCGGCATGGGAGGGGACTGCTCAAGACGGAGCGCCTGCGCCTCCCATGAGGTGATTTTCCGCAATTGCGCCTGTCCCTGGCGTTTAAGCTGGCCCTTCACGACACCTCCAATGGTAGCCTTACCCGCCTCCCATAGGATGCCCGGAGAAGCTACCGACCCCTCATTAGTGAGAAAGTAGTGCTTGAGCTCCATCCCTACCACCTTTTTGAATTACTTATCTTGTAGGAACCATGCGTTCATTCTCCATGTTTGGCGGGCCGAGGGGGGGGAGCCCCCGTACTAAGAAGCACCGGGGAGTGGTCAGAAATCCCCCTGGGAAGGATGCGGACGTCCAGAATTGCAGAGCAGTCGGTCAAGGGAACAAAAAACGCATCTATACGCGCCTGTGTATGGTGCGCTGCAGAGGTGTGGGTGAATTGGGCAGTGTGGGGGTGCCAAGTACGCCAAGCATCGCAGAGGCCCAGAGATTCGGACCAGTTCCGTAGTTGCTTCGCCTGCGCCAGTCTAGTGGTAGAGGGAGGGCCTGTCTTGTCAAGGGTCGGGGAGGAAACCGCATTAAAGTCACCGCCAATGATGGTGGGGCCCAGGGGCAGGGCATGCAACAGGGCCGCAATGTGCTCAAGGGTGGTGGCGAGCATCGGGGGGGAATAGACAGACAAAAGATTAAGAGGCGAACCAGCCAGTGAACCACAGAGGTTTACTGACAAGCCCTGAGGGTCGTGGGTGACCCGTGTAAGCACGAATGGCAAAGTGCATTTCAGAAGGATAGCCACCCCACGGGAACCCCGGGAGAAGCCCGAATGCAACACTCTATCGTACCCATAGCATGCCAGGAAGGAGCAGCAGTTACCCATCAGGTGCGTTTCTTGGAGTAGGAGGGCGTCTATGCCAAGGCGTTGCACATAGCGCAGAACTGCCGTGCGCTTGAGTCGGTCCAGGAGACCATTGACATTCCACGATAAGACGTGGATCTGGTTCTTGTGACCCTACAGGGAGTCAGGAGTGCGCGCGGGAGCCTGCATCTGTGTGGGAGTGCGCAAGTAATGAGACCGTGTCTGACCCTGGATGAGTAGCCACGGGGTGGTCCGCGGGAGCTGAAACAACAAAAGAGCAAAAACAACAACATAGGGAAAAAACAATCCCAAATTCCCCCCCTCCCTCTCCCCCCTCCTCCCTACCCCCTCCCTATACTTCGAGAACAGAAGCATCTGTCGACCCCCCATTGTAACAATAACCAAACTAAAACGCTCGGGTTAGGTGCGTGGAGGACCCCTCCATACAGGCAGATACGTAGTGGTTCGGCAGAAAACAAGATAAGTGAGCATGAAAGTCTACCATTGTTCAAGATTCCCACCGGGGGAGATTCCCGCCCCCATAGCTAGTAGATATCCGGCCTCGCTCTGTATGGCCACAGAAGGTGGGAGTGCGGGAAAGGTCTGAATCTATTCTGGGCGAGCCTCCCTGGGCCGGTGATGAGGCTGCTCCAAGTAAAACATCCACGGACTGGTGCCTGACGCGGGGCGGAGAACCCGACTGGCTGGAGGAGTCTCGGAGTCTGTGGGCCGCCGCACTCAAAGATCTGGATGCCGCTACTTGGGATTGGCGCCCTGTACGAGACTGCGTGTGCCGCCGGCGCCCATGCCCCGGCGACAGCGGCCCCTTGGGTTGGGAACCCGTGGGTTCCGGAGACAGCTCAAGTCGCTGGCGGAGGGGACGTTCCTCCGTCAGCCATGTCCAGGCCGCCTGGGGGGAGTCGAAGAAGTGGGTTTTGCTCTGAAAGATAACGCGAAGGCGTGCAGGAAACTGAAGTTGATATTGTAGGCCCAGGGCGCGCAGTTTCTTTTTAACATCCATGTAGGAGCGTCGGAGTTCTTGCACCTCCCTAGTGTAGTCCGGGAATACCATAACGGTGTGGTTCTGGAATTTGAGGGGTCCGTTGGCACGTGCTGCCCTCAGGATGGCGTCTCGGTCCTTGAAGTTGAGGACTTTCAATATGATAGGGCGAGCTGGGGCTACAGGGGCCGGCCTAGGCGTGAGGGATCAGTGAGCCCTCTCAACCTCAAACCGTGTCGAGAGGGTGTCCTTGGGCACCCATGATGTGAACCAGGCCTTGACAAAGTTGGCTACCGGGTTCGTCTCGGCCCCTTCGGGAAGGCCCACCAGGCAGAGGTTGTTACGGCGTGCACAGTTTTCAGCATCCTCCGCGCGCCGGTGGAGTTCCTTGGTGTGAGAGCGGAGGTGTGCTACCTGTTCCTTCAGTTGTGAGACGTCGTCCTCCGCTGTGGATAAGCGATATTCAGCCTCTGTAAGTCGCGCAGTAGCGTTACGGAGGTCTTGTCGGAGGAGGGATACGTCCACTTTGATCTCCCCAATCTTCCCCTCGACGGATGCCTGCGAGGCGCTGATTGCCTGGAGAATGGTGTTTAAGTCCCTGTCCTGGGGGGGAGGGGCCCCCACCACCCGCCCAAGGGGATCCTGGTCAGAGGTGGTAAACTTGTCCATCTTAGTCTGCGTTGGGGCCGGTGTGGACTTAGAAGCCTTATCTCTCCCCATGTTTGAGATCAGATCCAGCCATTACAGGGAGACAGAGGACCAGGCGGGGGAAACCGGGAACCGTGGAGGTCCTATGCGAGAGCCAGGGACCCCGCCCGGAGCAAGAGGTCACCAGGTAGGGTCACAGGATCCGTGTGAGGGGCAGCCAGCAGGAGGGTCAAGCCCGCCGGTGATCCGGATTGTTCCGCAGTGCAGGGCGCAGGAGCCCGGGACAGTGTCAAGGATGGTGGTGGGAGCTATCACCCCAGAGAGCATCCGTGGCAGGCGTGAGCAGGGGCGGAGTGGGGCCCCCTGCAGGAAAGGGCAGAGGGACCAACAGACCAACAGTTCTTGGCAGGGGCCCTGGAAAAGGATGGGTCTGGCCCCAAGCTCACGGACCGCCAGATGAGAAGCCACAGGGTGGGACGCCCCAGCACCACTTGTGTATGTCGCAAGGGCAGCATGTAGGTCCACAGCGGTGGGGAGGCGGTGCCAGCGGGCAGGCCGGGCAGTCCAGAAGTTGCCCGTAGGGGGCAGTGTCCAAAGGGCACCCACTGCACCACCCCGCACCGCCACCCGGTCTGGTGGCCGAGGAGAGAGGGAGGACCCACAGATCAGGAACCGGGACCCAAGGACACGGTCCATCTCCAGCCCAGTGGGCACCGCAGGTCGTCCGATCCCCCTCGCAGTAACGGAGGTGGGAGAGGGCCACAGCAGTTCACCTCCCCGGGTGCCCAGTCAAACCACAGCCAAGTCTCCTCCGGTCCTGTCAGCCCTCAGGACAGCACCAGGCTCAGCAGACTCAGAAGGCTCACTAGGCGCAGCAGGCAAGGAGGCGCCCACAGGACAGCACCAGGTGCAGCAGGCAGGGAGGCGCCCACTGCACCAGGCCAGAAAGGGAGAGGGGGGCGCGTCACCCCACATGCTGCTGCCCAGTGAGACAGCCGGTCCCCACCCCACTCACCGATAGATGAAGCCGCCTCCTGAACGCGGCCAAACCCAGCCAGGGGCACAGCACAGCAGCACGACCTCCCGGGCGTCACTTGCCACCCCGGCGAGCGTTTCAGGTGCACCAGCTGACCCGCTCATCAAAAGCCGGAGGGTGAGGATCCTCGGCCGGGCGACCGCCACAGCCGGAGCACTGAGTCGCACCGTCGCGGGTGGCGGGGGGTCCGCGACACCCGCCGGGTCGAACCCGCCGGCAGAGCGCCAAGAACCCACCCAGGACCGGGGAACAGCCCAGGACGACTCCACTGCCGGAGATCAGGCAATTCCGGCCGGCACGGCCAAAGGAAGGGCGCCGCAGGATTGCCGGCTGAAGGCCGCCATGATGAAGTTACAGGCCTCCACGGATCGCGGGCTCAGGACGGCGCCGGAAGCCCGTATTCAGAATTCTGGGCACAGGAGATCAACGCCGCTGCTCCGGTGAATCACATCAGACAGGTATGGAGCACGGATGGCTGCCGTGAGCACCGGGATGTGAGGCGGATGACGGAGGGGTCTGGAGCACTCTTAGAGTGCGACCGCCATCTTGACGCCTCAGGTCACAGCCCTGGGATAGTATTTCTATTTGCTAACTGATTTTATGTATCATTTGATAGGTTGGTTGGAGATTAGTTACATTTTTTAGCATTCTGACAAACAATAATTAGTGTTTTCGTTATTTATGTAATGCATATACATTTTGACTCATTTTTATATGTGCATGTATATTTTTTGTAATATTATGTTTTATTTAGCTTTATGTTGATTTTCCGGTGTTTGATATTTTGGTTATCATTATTGTTGTTATGTTTTCTTAATTTTAATGTGTAGACAATATTTGTTATTTCTATATTTTTTGGCCATGATATTGTTGTATTTTAGATATTTTTCCACTATATCATTATCATCAATATTTATGCGTTTACTGTTTAAGTATAGCGGCTCAATATTTATATTTTCAATATTTATTTGGTGATATCTATGCATGTCGATAATGTTTTTGTCAAGATAGTGTCATACAACACTAAAATGTTGGTAGATGCGAAAGATAAGAGAGAGTGTAGCTGGATAACTGATGATTGGTCATACTCTCAGTCACAGTGGTACTGTACCAACGCTAACACCAGCAGTGCTGTGACTGGTGAGAATGTCTTACATGGCAAATTAGAGCATAACGGCATGTAAGCCTTCAAGTAGCTGTGCTATTATAGATAGGCTACAGAAAACAAATATGGCATACAAACCACACTTGGAGATGGGGAAGTATAATGCTATGTCCATACCATGAGGGTGTAATAACAGGATATGTTTTTTTTATTTCCCTGCAGAATGAACATTGCAGGTGATGGCCTGGGACAAAGAAAGTTATTTGGCCATGTTACCAAGGTGGGCTCTATGGCCAGTCCAAGTTATATCATTATGAAACTTCACGTTTGCTATATAAGTGTTGGGTAGATGCTGCACCAGTGGACCTGCAGTGTTTAGATTTACAGTTAATGAGCATGACATAGTCAGTGTGCGGTCACATCCATGTTTGTGTACAGGTGGAAACAGGTTATAAGATTGTTGTGAGCTGTATGAGAATCACTTAGCCACATGAGGCTGCTAAGCGGCATACTGTTAAGAAGTATCAACACTGTGGATGCAACATACCTGGATGAATATTTGTTTTTCGTGTTGATCCTTACCTGACCTTATGACTGATGTTTCCTGAACAGACCAGCCATTCAATCTGGTGGGCACAACAGTGATGGCACCTGCTACATGGTGGTGAGGCAGAGGCGTGATCCAGTTCTGCCACCAGTCATACATGCTGTGATGAGTGAGAGACCTCAGGAATGTCTGTTGAGTCCCACAAAGAGAAAAGTTGAGTGCAGTACAGACTCCTCCACGAAGACCTGTGGAAATTAGCCTCTAGGGTCACTGATGCTGAACGTCGCCTCTCAGAGATGACGCCATGTATTTCAAATCAAGACAAGTCCACATAGGATCTCCTCAAACATATGCAAAGACTGGAATATCACGCAGAGGATGCTGAAGGCAGGGTACAGCGAAACAACATACAGTTAGTGGGTCTCCCAGAGTGCGCCAGGGGATCCTGAAGGATATTTGAATTTCTGGAGGAATGGGTGAAGACCTTCACTCCAACCCAATCCCTCTCCTTACATTTCTCAATGGAAAGAGCACACCGGGTACCCTCCCACAGACTTCTGCCTGACACCCCTCTGTCCAGTGGTGGCAAAGATGCTCCACTACAAAGACAGAGATGCAATTCTACAGGCGGCTAGACACACAGCTCCTCTGGAATATGAAAACTGCAGCATATCGATATTCCCAGACTACACTGTTCTGACTCACTGGCAATGCTCCTCCTTTTTTGCAGTGAAGCGCCGCCTTCGAGACTTGAATGTTCAATGCGCTCTACTGTTTCCAGCTAAATTGAAGGCAATGCAAGACCAACAAGCCACTTCTTCACTGAGCAGAAACTCAGCCTGGGACTGGGTGGAAGCCCACTTTGAGGGCAGTCATGGCCCCCCACAGATAACATCAACCCATCCCAGCCTGGCAGGAGGAGAGGCCAGGGAAATAGACCTCAAAATAGGCCTGGGGGAGCCACCTAGAGTGCCCTCACCTCATGCACTCCGCCAGAATCAACATTCGGCAATTGATGCAGCATTTGCCCTCTGACAACAATCCTTGCGGATCCAGCATACTGACTCCAGTAATATCGCTAGCGAGGAGGATTTAGTTAGCATGAGGGGCTACTGGTAGACCCGGTTAATGCCACAAGCAGTGGACGATCTACTATCAAGGTTCCCCCTGACTGCTCAGGGACCTCTGACATCCCACCTCTATCATAACTTGGATTGCGTGTCTTAAGTCTCTTTTTCCGCTATTTCTCCAACTTTAGTGGTGCTCCGCCATCTCTCCTGTTTCATGTAGTGGCTCATATAGCAAATATTTGGGCGTGCGGACCTTGGTTGCAGGATCAGGTTTTTGTTATGGTTTTGTTGTTTGTTACCTGTTGTTTTTCCTCCCATTACATGAGAGACACACGATCCCCCTTCTTATGGGATGGAGCGGACAAATGGTAAGGGTACCCGACCACCTCTTTCCTTTCCAAACATATCTGACATTTCCCTATGGCCACTAAATACACCAAACGATTAATCACACTAAATGCCCGGAGGTTACATTCAGCACACCGCTGTTGCTCAGTATATGCTTACATTAAAAGGCAGCGGGCACACTTTCGTTTCCTACAGGAAACACATCTAACTATCGATGAACTCCAGTGCCTGAGAAGGCAATGGAGAGGTATGGTTCATGGTACAACATATTCTGCATATGCCCGGGGTGCACTGCTCTGGATACTTTGAGGTACACCTTTTCAAAACCAAAACATAGTCATTGATAAGGGGCAGATATGTTTTTGTGGAGGGCCGATTGAATGGTGAGCCCGTCCTCTTAGGTTGTATCTATGCAACAAATTCAGAGCAAATGACATTTTGGACGACTCTACCAAGAGTCCTAACTCAATGGGTAGGTATCTCATGGATACTAGGTGGAGATTATAGAAATGTAGTAGATGTTTCTCTTTACTGTTCCTACCCCCAATTTCTTAATGCCACAGTTCATCAACACTCCAGACAGTTCTCTGGATCGGCTCAACATTGGTCCCTTCTCGATGCGTAGAGAGCCCATAGCCCACACCTACGTGATAACTCACATTATTTGGACCCACACAATCTTTGCCTCCACTTAGGCCATTTTATGTGTTCTCAGGACTTAGTCCCACATCTTCTCCACTCAGACTACCTGGGCCGTGTGATATCAGACCATGATGCACATATAGTGGACATTGAGTGGGGCACTCCTCACCCACCAGTCCCTGTCTGGAGGTTATCCAAAGATACTCTAGATGACCCGGTATTTTGTAATATCCATTTAACCCACATAGCCCAGTATTTTCAGGAAAATCATGGCACAGCCACTAGCCGTGATGTCAAATGGGATTCCTATGAAGTAGTTACTAGGGGCTTCTGCATTCAAAACATATCTGGGGTTCACAGGGAATTAACCAGGGCCCTCTGAGATGCGGATGAGGCAGTGTCCGCATTGGATAACCGCCCCCTTCTTGATGACATGATGCACTGCACACTGAAGCCAAGAAACAATAAGTTGCCTTAGTAGAACGCCTCCGCTGTTATAATTCACAGAATACACAGCACGCATTCACACTGCGGGGACAAACCCGTTTGTATACTGGCAAGGTTGGCCTGACAGGAAACATTCAAATCCCAATCAGCTGTATTACAAGTATTTAGTTCATACTATGCCGAGCTATACAGAGTGTCTCCCAGCCCACCCCCTGGCACAATAAGACGTTTCCTAACACCTAACACCCCTCCCCCTGCCCACCATTAATGCTTTGCTATGAGAGGAGTTAGACAATCTCATTACTATGGCTGAGATAAAGAAAGCAATTTATGACCTAGCTCGTAATAAGACCCCAGAAGTAGATGGCTTTTCAACTGAATACTATGATCGGTTCTCAGTCAGCCTGCCTCCACGTTTAATCGAGGTGTACAATGAAGCCCTAACCACCAGCGTACTCCCAGCCTCCCTCCAGGAGTCTCTTGTAGTATCTTTGCTGAAGCCTGATAGGGAGTCCACCTGCCTCTCTTCCTCCCCAGTGGTCCTATTGGGAGCAGACTATACAATACTCGGCAAAATCCTAGGGAATAGATACTTGAGCTTACTTCCTGCCCTTATTCATCCTGACCAAAATGGATTTGTACCAGGACGCAACACATCTAATAATATTAGGTGACTCTTCCATGTAATGGATCAAGCCTCGCTGGGTTACCCACAGACAGCATGCCTCATTTTGGACCTCAAGAAGGCCTTTGATTCTTTTTCTTGGGAGTACCTCTTCGAGGTTCTTCAGGCAGCAGGCCTGGGGCAATGCCTGTTTACCTATACAAAGCTGTTTGTACACAAGCCCATCATTTAGGGTGCGCATTGGTCACTTGGTTTCACTCCCTTTTCAATAGGTCGTGGCACTCATCAGGGTCTCCCTCTCTCCCCTAACCTATTCACAATCGCCATGGAGCCTCTGGCTCATCGCCTTTGCTAGGAGGGCCAACAGTGGGAGATCCCTCTAGATGGAACCATACACGCTTTCTAGCTCTATGAGGATGACTTATTATTATATATCTGAGACACTTCAGCAGACATGTCCTTAATACTGACTACTTTCTGGGACTTTGAGGGAGTAGCTGACCTCCGAGTGAACTGGGGGAAATCCTGCATCTCTCCATTTCGCAGTAGCCTGGTGGACAGCTGCAGTCCGTTATCTAGTGGTTCATTTACACTACTCCCAAAAAGATCTGTTTGCGGGTAACCTGAAACATGCCTACATAACCCTTAGATCCCAATCCACTTCTGGCAATGGCTCCCCCTTGCACTCGCAGGCAGGATAGCACTTTCTAAAGCGATCATCCTCCCCGGCCTCATATATTATTTTGGAAATGTTCTGGTGTTTCACAAACGCAGCTTTTTCCGCAATTTGAATCAATTGTTGGGGGACCTTTTGTAGCATGACGGGAGGTGACGTGTGGCTCTTTAAAAACTTCAGCTGCCAATGGGTCAAGGTGGGCTTGGGGCACCACCTTTTGAAACTTACTGCCTAGTGGCACAGCTCCAATGGGTATCCCGATGGCTGACAGGAACAAACCTTTACAACACAAGCACAGGAGATGGTCCTCTCCCCTCCTATATAATACACCAGCTCTTACACCTCACTATCACGAAATGTCGTTCCTGGTCCCTACATGGGTGGGCCGCCTGTAAATGTCTAATTAGGGTTTTCTAGCTCACGAGTAAAATCACCCCATGATCTCCCATAATTCTCCTCCAGGACCTACCGGGGCCCTTAGGTCCACTTACGGATGAGCAGCTATCAGAATGGCATGCGCTCTCCTTGGAAACAGTGAGAGACCTTTTCCAAGATGCCAAGATCCTTACATTCAAGCAAATTCGTCAGGACCATAACATTCCCCTGGGACAGTTACCAACATATTGGCAATTGCTGGTGGCACTCCGATCATTATGGGGAGCACTAGATGAAGAACCGCCTACCCACACAGTGATACATACTCTATACCTCATGGAGGGAGGCTGACATCTTATCACATGGCTATACAAAGCTTTTAGTGAACACATGGACATCTCTCTAGTTCACCTTCATCGCCTCTTGGAGGAGGACTTTATAAGACTTATTCACGACACAGTGTTCCAGAGGCCTAGAGTCCCCTAAGACTGTTTCGTGGAATGCTCGTTTTAATATCATCCAATATATGATCCTTCATAGAGCCTATCTTACACTCTCTTGACTTAATCGTATGTTCCCTGCAGCCAACCTCACTACTCCTAGATGTCTCATCCAGGTTGCCTATGATTTGGTCCTGACCCAGCAAAGCGCGTTATTGGCAGACAATACATACTTCAATAACCACGGTCATAGAACTTACCACGTTAAATTCATGGGATGCTACCGCCTTAGGTATTTCCCACAGACAAAAAAGTCACAGAGTTCAGGTGCACTTCACCAACCTCGCCCTCCTGCTGGCCAAGCATTTACTAACCATGCACTGGAGAGCCAAACACCCCGGCTCTCTCCCAGTGGTGCAAGGCATTACTTAGATGGGGAGAGGCAAAAAGCTCTGCACTTCATTGGGAGGAGGCCCATCGCATACGCCGGCACCCTATAGTTGCTGCCTGGGGTTCTATGCTTATTCCGTACAAGGAACTGGCTGAAGAGGACATCGGGCCAAATTTAAAGGCCACAGGTCCCCGGCTACCCTCCCGCTCCATCATAATATGCTAAGCATTACGCCATTATCGCTCATGCTTCCCCTAGTTTCTTTTTCCAAGTTCTGCAACCCATCCCCATTTTCATTGGGTCCCCTCATCCTTCTAGGACACAGAGGGAGGCAATTTTTACACTGCACCACGTAGCCGAAGGACTCTGACATTTTACATAATTATGAGCTAGTGCAATTTACTTCTAGCTTATTGTTTGTGCAGGTACTGAACATTGATTTCTTTCATGTACTGAAATTGTATTGTATCTGTAAATTGCTACCTGTTTTTGTTCTTATCCTGCTACAATTGTTAGTTAATGTCTAAAAAAGAATGCCACCCATTTGTTGATGTCATCCTGCTACAACTGCTAATGTATAAAGTTGATAAAACCCAATAGAAATCGTTTAATTATCATAGATACTGTCTCTATCTTGAGAGCAGCTTAAGTGGAACGATGTGTGGCTTTACCAAAACCAGTTAGTTATGTGTTTGGGTGCCCGATAGCTCGATAGTTAGTACAATTGGGATCAAATGGAACTGTTTTACTATTCTTTACATTTGTCACATTGCGCCAGGTAAATCAGCATAAAGAAATATTAAGTTTTTGTGAGAGACCAATATTCAAATTGTAATATTATGAGAGCAAATCTAGACGTATGACACCATTGGCCTCCGTGTTCATAATATAAAAAATTTACAGTAGGGTTTGTGAATTTGGCAAATTCAGAGTTTTACACACAATCACAAATGTATGTTGCAATGTTGCACATGTTTTTATACATAGGTATAACATGCCTCAAGTATCACAATATTTCTAACGTTCAATACACATGCAACAGAAATGATCAGACGATTTTTACATAAATATGGCAAACAGAAAAACTTCACAGCCTCACGAAGTTGCAATATTTTTCCTCAGAAGCTTGTAAAGGTTGCAGAACAGATTCTTCACAAATTTGCATGGATTACTCATGAGGAAGGTTTGGTAATTTACATGACACAAGGGCTTAGTTAATGTTGTCTCACCACAAAAGGGAGTGAAAGAGCCATGATTTTGTTGGAGCTTGAGGTGGGATGGGTGCAGCATTTTTTGTGCCATGGGAAAATGTTGGCTTGAGAATTTGAATATTTTTATGTCAGCGAGTTAAGGAGATTTATGTAGTGTTGTACCACAAATGAGGTCAGGTTTACTGATAGAATATCGACCCCCAAAATATCCCCATAAACAAATATCGAGTTATAAATATAGATGTCAAAAATATCGACATCCAATATTTATAATGGTAAGTACAAAAATATCGATGTAAAAAATATAGTTGTACAAAATATCGATTTTAATATCTGTATGAAAAATAATATTAAATATATTAAATAATAAAATTAACTTTAAAAAAATAAGTTAGATTTAATATACATTTGAACAAATATAAGAAATAAATGTAATTAAAAAAATGTAAACATACGTATATAAAATGTATAATTGTATATATGAAAATTTACAAATAAATATATATATAAATGTCGGCGCTAAAATCAACAATGAATGAGGATGAATGTGCAGAGAAGAAACAAGAGGCACTAAAAATATTTACGGATTCAACCCCCATAAATCATTGAATGATGGAGGCAGCACCTCCACGCAAACAGCAGGCAATGAAGTGGGAAGAAGTTTGCAACAATTTGAAAAACTTAAGAAAAGGGAAATCTCACGTTGGTGGGAGATTGCTTCCCTGAAACAGTATATTCAAGTGGGAAGAGTACAAAGAGGTCTACGGATAATGATAACCCTGACCTATGAGAACCCGAACCCTGGACCCCTGAAGGAGTGGGCTAAAAACAATTCAGATAGCTCAACAAATATGATAAAAATTTTAATTAAATGCGCAGAAATCGAAAGGAGTGAAGTACTTGAAAAATTAAAAGAAATCACCGGAATACTGAATAGGGAAAGCGACCAAACAAGGATTATCAAATTCAAGAGTGACATGAAAAATCGATTGGAGAAGTATGAAAAGAGAATAAAGGATAGAAAAGCAACTAAATTCCTAAGAGACAGATTGGACTATGAAAACGGGCAAATTTAAACCTTTGCCAAGAGATTTGATACAACTAGAAGACAGAAAGTGCAATATGAAGGTGTAACCAGGCAGGATAACTCACAGAGTGAAATGAGTTTGGACACAGGGTCAGAGATCGAGCAAGATGAAATCACTGGAAAGAGACCAGGAGCCACGAAGCTCACGGTTGCAGACAAACTTCGTTTTTTACAGTTGGACCAGAGGACGGACTATTGTCCAACAAGAGGGAGAGGAAGACCAAGAGGAAGAGGAAACAGAGGAGGGGAGGCGAAGGATACAGAAGAAGCACTAGGAGAAAAACAAGTGAGATCAATGTGCTCCAATACGAAGAAATAAAGAACGGAGCAAGGTCTGGCAATACTATCATCAACTTAAGCTCGATGGAACTAACGGACGAAGACAAACACACCTTAGAATTGGGCTTATTTTATTGCCATGGAACTGAGTTCAATTACGCATCTAGTAGAATGGATTTATTTAGATTCACACGGAAATTAAAATTGACTAAATTACACACAATGAAGAAGAAAAACATTGAACAAAGTGCTGGAGAAATCACACTGCCCCCCTTATCACATGTGAACCTAACAGTTTCCGATTTACCAATTTTGGAAGACATGTGGTCCTTACAAAACGAAGACGAAAATTAAACCTGTACATCAAATGACTATCCTTCTGATTTGACGAATCTGACGCTGTTGGAAACTGACTACACTCCATTTCGTCCACGGTCTAGGTTTACACCACGGATGCCGCAGGTCAATCTGGACATCTTCTCTGATAATGTCACAAGAGATCTGAGGCAACTCTATCAGGAGGGGACAACCCAAAAAAATCAGAGTAAGAGTAAAGAACAACAACATTTTTTTCGTGCAATTACTAAAATTCAAAAGGATGCAGGAACAATAGTGAAACCCTCCGACAAAGGAGGTAATGTGGTTCTATGGGGAAAGGAACTATACAAAGATGAGGCATTAACACAACTCAACAACAAAGAGTGTTATAAACGGATTACTATGACGGAATATGAGGAGGTGAAAGAAAAATTCAGGGAGAGATTTAGTGAATGGAGAGAACAAGAATTATTGACATGGCATGAGCACCAATTTTTAAAACAAAAGCATCCGGTCATCCCGGTTTTTTATATGAGCCCAAAGGTCCATAAAAACCTAAATAAGCCACTGGGAAGACCAATAATATCAGCCCAACAAAGCCTTTTTGAAAATTTTTCAAAGTACATTGACTATTTCTTGAATCCATTAGTCAGGACCCTGCCATCGTATTTGAAGGATTCAACACATTTCCTCAGGAAAATTTATGATATCAAATGGAAACAAAATATGGTGCTTGTAACACTAGACATATCTACGCTCTATACGAGTATCAGACATGGAGATGAACTACGAGCTACAGAACATTTCCTAAGGATGAAACCAATGAGATTTGCATCCCATAACCAAATGATATTAGAAATGATGGAATGGTGCCTGAAAAGAAATATGTTTTTGTTTTGTAGTGAACTGTTCCAACAAGAACAAGGGCCGGCGATGGGCACCTGCTTCGGCCCCAGTTATGCTAATTTACATCTTGGCTGGTGGGAGGAGCAGGTGCTCAGGGGTCCGAGCATGGAACATTGGTCTGACAAGATTTTGATGTGGACAAGATTCATTGATGACGTCTTTGTGTTGTGGCAGGGCACAGAGACGGAGATAGATCAATTCATTTATGAGCTGAATTCCAATGATTTAAATTTGAATTTTGTTGGACACAAGAGCAAACAGTCAATAGAATTTCTTGACATCAAGGTTTGAGTGGAGGGAGGTAAATTGGAAAGTACGATTTTCAGAAAACCAACAGCTGGAAACACCATATTACACGCTGGCAGCTCACACCCAACGCCCCTCATAGAGAGTATCCCCTTTGGGAGTTTTACAGAGCGAAAAGGACATGTAGTTCCACACAAAAATATGTAAAAGTAGAGGAGGAAAGGAAGTGTCGTTTCTTAGAAAGGGGATATCCGATCTCAACTTTAGAAACAGCAGCGGTCAAAGGCAGGAACTTGAATAGAGAGAGGGTACTCTTCCAGCCATCTAAGACTATGCTGAAGAAGAGAAATAAAGACAAAAGAATTACACATAGATTTATAACAACATATAACAACAGTCATAAAAAAATCAGACAGATTTTAAAGAGGCACTGGCACTTTATAAGAGAAGATCCAGTAATTGGACATGAAATGAAAAAATACCCCAAAATAACATTTAGGAAATCCAAGTCGCTAAGAGATTATCTAGTCAGAAGTGACAATCTGGGGAAGGAATCTCCACAAATGTGGCTAAGACAAAAGGAAGGATTCCGAAAATGTTTTAAATGTAAGGCATGTCAGCATGGGGAAAATATAACATCTTTTCATACAGCTTTTAACAAAACTATCAAAATACGGGGTTTTTTAACATGCAAGACAAGCTTCGTGGTATATATTTTGAAGTGCCCTTGTTTGAAAATCTATGTGGGAAGCACCACACTCCCAATCCACAAGAGAATCTTACAGCATAGAAGGGCCATTCTAAATAAAGCTCGAAGCTACCCAGTAGTGAGGCACTTTGAGAAAGAACACCAAAGTGACCTGGCCTTAATGAAATACAGCTGTATAGCCCAAATACCCAAGAGAAGAGGAGGGGATAGAGAGAGAGAATTGAGAAAACTAGAAACATACTACATCGTCAAATCAGACAGCAAGAACCCAATGGTTTTTAATATGGATGAGGAGATGTTTACATGCCTTTATTAAAATCAAATTTTAATTCCTAATCTGAACTGTCATCAGTAGAGAGCGAAACATAAAAATACTTAGAAAAAGGCAATATGAAATTTATTCAAGAGTATTGGAGGAAAGAGAGGTAGCACTAGCACTTTACATTTATTTTTATACTGTAATATAGTGACTTGGCAGCTTTTAAACTATTTATCTACAAAATGATGAAATATACAAAATCCTGTAAAAATAAGAAAGGGAATTTGTGTTTAACTCGAGTTGTAAATAGTACAGGCAGTCCAGCACTTTACACAATAAAGAAAAAGCACTTTAAAAATTAAATAAAATAAGAAGCACAGAGCACTAGCACTTTAAAAGAATTATTGCACATTAGTCCACAGTATGAATTAAAATGTATAATCTTCTTGGCAGCTATAGGAAACAGGAGGTACACTCAGCGTATCTTTTGCACAATTAGGAAATTCCAAAAAGTGGAATCTTTTAGTATACAGAGGTATATGTGTAAAAGAATTGGGTATATGATATAGAAATACAGCCCTTTTCAAGATTTATATTAGGAACTTTCCAATTGTCAATGTACAAAGAATGGTAGCAAACATTGTATATACTAACATACAAAATGTTCCAAGATGGCCGCCATTGTTACCATGATATTGAAACTGTGGAAAAAAGCAATCTTGTCCTCTGTCAATATCTATATTCTCACATGGGAGAGGTGTGTATTTAAATGTAAAGTTGTGTTTGGCTTGTCATCGTGAACAAGACCGTGTGTAACGGTCGGAACGCAAGGATGATTTTATTCATTGATTAAAGCCAGATGAACAAACCCACGGAGTGCCGGTCTCGCTTCTTTGAATGAGAGAGGCGACCATTGATGATATATATATATATATATATATATATATACACATTCACCAATAACATAAAATCTAAAAAAAAACCATTATATTATAAATTAAAACATTAAACTATTTAAAAGTCTTTAAACTTAAATGTTCCACTTCAGTGAGTGCAACAGAAGGTAAAGTGTTGGATAGCGGAGGGGTACAAATTACTATTCCCACTCCAGTGAGTGCAACAGTAGGCAAAATGTTGGATAGTGGAGGGGTAAAACATACTATTCCCACTCCAGTAAGTGCAACAGTAGGGTAAGTGTTGGATAGTGGAGGGGTAAAAAATACTATTCCCACTCCAGTGAGTGCAACATTAGGGAAAGTGTTGGATAGCGGATGGGTAAAAATTACTATTCCCACTCCAGTGAGTTCAATATTAGGGAAAGTGTTGGATAGCAGAGGGGTAAAAATTACTATTCCCACTCCAGTGAGTGCAACAGTAGGGAAAGTGTTGGATAGCGGAGGGGTAAAAATTACTATTCCCACTCCAGTGAGTGCAACAGTAGGCAAAATGTTGGATAGTGGAGGGGTAAAACATACTATTCCCACTCCAGTAAGTGCAACAGTAGGGTAAGTGTTGGATAGTGGAGGGGTAAAAAATACTATTCCCACTCCAGTGAGTGCAACATTAGGGAAAGTGTTGGATAGCGGATGGGTAAAAATTACTATTCCCACTCCAGTGAGTTCAATATTAGGGAAAGTGTTGGATAGCGGAGGGGTAAAAATTACTATTCCCACTCCAGTGAGTGCAACAGTAGGGAAAGTGTTGGATAGCGGAGGGGTAAAAATTACTATTCCCACTCCAGTGAGTGCAACAGTAGGGAAAGTGTTGGATAGCGGAGGGGTAAAAATTACTATTCCCACTCCAGTGAGTGCAACAGTAGGGAAAGTGTTGGATAGCGGAGGAGTAAAAATGACTATTCCCACTCCAGTGAGTGCAACAGTAGGGAAAGTGTTGGATAGCGGAGGGTTAAAAGTACTACTTCCACTCCAGTGAGTGCAACAGTAGGGAAAGTGTTGGATAGCAGAGGGGTAGAAAATACATTCCCACTCCAGTTAGTGCAACACTAGGGAAAGTGTTGGATAGCGGAGGGTAAAAATGAATATTCCCACTCCAGTCAGTTCAAAATTAAAAACAAACAAAATGTCACCAACACAAAATATATATATTTTTTTAAATGAAAAATATATAAAAATATTTAAAAAATCTAAAAACTAGAAACATATTATAATGTTAAATAGATATGACAAATACCTGGAAATATTATATTAAATACATTTTAAAATAATTTACAAACAAATAACTATTGTTAATTAGAAATTATTTATAAACAAAAACATTAATTATGACATAAATTTAATCTTTTTATTCCCTACCCTATAACACGCACAATTCACAACACACATCAAATTTAAAAAAATGTACCTCCATAATTAACATAATTAACTATCAATTAAAGAAATATTATTAATTAAAAAACAAATTAAAGCAGATAAAAATTAATTTACTACCCAAACGCTACACCTATAAAACCAGAAACTCACACACAAAAAATAAACAATTACCCTAATTAATTATCAATTGATGAATTAATATTAATGAACAACTAATTATTAATTAAACATAACTTACTTTCCACCCTCTATCCCTATAAACCCCACAACCCACACCCAAAAATCATTACAAAATTTCCATAATTAATTTTAAAATAATAAATTAATATCAATTAACAACTACTTAATAATTAATTAAAAATAAATTACTCCCCAACCTTTACCACTATAAATCCCACAACTCACATCTAAAATTAATTACACAATTGCCATATTTAAATTTTAATTAATTACTTAGCATCAATTAACAAATAATTATTAATTAATTAAAAATAAATTACTTCCCACCCTTTACCCCTATAAACCCCACAACCCGCTCCTAAAAAAATGACAATTAACATAATTAATTACCAATAATTAATTAATAATAATTAACAACCAATTAATAACTACTTAATAATAAATTACTTCCTACAATTAGCACATTAAAATCTAAATTAAATAAATATTAATACATTTAAAAAATTATTAATTTATCATAATTAAATTACTTCCCACCCTTTACCCCTATAAACTCCACAACCAGCTCCTAAACAAATAACATGATTACCATAATTAATTTTCAATTAATTAATTATTATTAATTACCAACCAATTAATAATTAATTAATAATAAATTACTTCCCACAATTAACACTATAAAATCTAAATTAAATAAATATTACAAAATAAAAAATAATCATTAATTTATTATAATTAAATTACTTCCCACCCTATTCTCCTATAAACCCACAACCCACTACGGAACTAACAAAACACAAAATTTAATTAAAATAAAATTGATAACTACTAAAAATTTAACACATATATCAAAAAACAAAAACAATACTTATACAAAAAAAATAGATCACATACATTTAAAATGCATACTAAAATACATAACACTAATTAAAAAATCGATATTTTAAACAACTATATTTTTGCAAACAATATTAATGACTTCGATATTTTTAAAAACGATATTTCTTACCTTAAAGTCGATATTCTGGACCACGATATTCTGGCTGTCGATATTTCTGTGTCACAATATTGCCAACTTGATATTTGTGTAAGTCGACATTTCCAACTCGATATTCTGTCTGCATACCATGAGGTCAGAGGTTGTTGTAGGACATATCAGATTCATATTCTCTGTGATTCCAGTACTCACCTCGCACACAACTGATCCACTAGAACAGATGCAGAGACAAAGGGCCCGATTCTGATGCGGGTTGGAAAAGCTTCCCGACTGAGGGCCTGATTCTGATGCAGTTAGAAAGGCCTCCTAATGGCATTTGCTCCTTCCAAATCGGATCGGGAACGTGTCTTCCCGACCCAGGGCCCAATTATGATGCGGTTAGGAACATATGCTCCCATTGAAGTCAATGGGAGTCCAACCAAATCGTATCTGGAAGCATCCGGATGCATCGTACTCCGTCGGTCGGACTCTCCCGATCCGAGTGGGTCGGAAACCATTTCCAAACCGATTCGGTCGGGAAGCTTTCCAACCCGCATCAGAATCAGGCCCAGAGAGTCATAAACAACATGACATTTCATATTAGTTCTCTATCTACAATTAATTGTTAATCGGCTCAGATTGCAAAGTGGATCAGACCGATTCGAACTAGGACTCGTCTGGGACACACCTCACTGTGATGAACATACATAATATCCATGGTGATTCATGCACAGTTCTTTAATTGCATCTAGCATACTTCAATTTTTGCCCCCCATTAAGTTGCTTTTAGAAGAAACTGAGACCTGAATATGCTTAGATTTGTACCTCCCCCTAATACATTCACACACATATACTGCATGCAAAAAATGGCTAAAACAAATTAATATGGTTTAAAATTAGAGATTTGAGAATGTTTTCTGAAGTTAAAGAATGCTACATTATAAATAATTAAAAGTGCACTTACTAAAGCATCTGTGTAATACTCTAGGAAGACAAGTGTGACATATCTAGGAGATTGCTTTCTGTACAAATTTCATTAATGTATCATCTATTATTTTTTTCTGACAGTTTTACCAATAAATAGTCAGCAATATTCAGATGAGGCGACTGACTGGTTGCCTGGAGGTTAAAGAATGATTCATTTATCTCTGTCCAGGTGATGTGAATTATTGCTAACTTGCCTTTTATCATAGCCACGGGACTGGAAAATGACATCCCTGAAAGTTGCAGGATAAAAAAAAAATTGACAGCATAGTATATTCCAAATGCTGAATCTTGCGTTCAACTTGTTTTTCTCAGGTCCCTCTGCGATGGCTACTGCCCTCGCATATAAGATGCAGAAAGTGAACAATTTGGGCTCCAAGTGAGCGGCAGCCATTGCCTTCCAATGCTGCTGTATTTAGCACAATTTCAGAGGAGGTAAGACACATACTTCTCCAGTGAATATATGACTTTGCATTGACAAACAAGGGCAGACTGCAAAGGATATGCTTGACTCAAGAGAAAATATAGAAGATATTCAGACTTAAGCCCTGATCATGATCTGCACACTCCTCCTGTGGTACAAACTTAGCATATGTAATTACTATTATCCTTCAGTAATACCTCGCCAGTACCATGCACCTGCGAGTTCAGCCCATCAAAATGGGGAATAACTGTGCAAACACAGAATTACCATACGGTACTGGTGTTCCCTTTTGGTGTGAGCAAGGGTGTAGGGAGGAATAAGGAAGGTAAGGGAGAAGATTTGTTCTGGGAGGGGGACACTGAATGCTCCACCTTTGTCAGAGAAAAAAAGTCAGAGTGCAGCATAGTGGACAGTGCTTGTTTGCTGTTGCAGCGAAAGTCTTGTGAGGTTTACTGGGTGGAATTGACAGCTGATATAATCATGTCTGGTGTTCCTGCACATGGGACAACTGGGGGCATATTTACAAGCCCCTATCACCACGGGAACGTCACTTTTTGCGACATTCCTGTGGCGATAGGGGCTTTGCCTTATTTACAAGGCAGCGTGACGCCACCTTGTAAATAAGGCCCCCTTTCACGCTATGCTTAGCGTGAAAGGGGAGGGCAATGGGTGTGGGCGTTCCACCACAACATTCATTGATTCTGTCGCTGCCTTCTATTAACAAGGGAGGCGTAAATAGGAGGCAGCACCAGAATTAAGACCAGGGGCAACCTGCTGTTACCCTGGCGCAACGAGGAGAAATGTTTCATCCCTCCTCGTTTTTGCTGTTTTGATGGGTCCTGCATTGTGCAGCACACATGAAAACAGCAAAAGGCCAATGATTGTTTATGTGCAAGAAGGTCCCCCTTCCTGCACATAAACAATAATTTTTTTTAAATGCCGTTTTGCAACTTCTGTGTGTGCTGTATTAAGCAACACACAAAGAAGTTACAAAATGGTATTTAAAGATTGGCATTGAAGCACATTATGGCAAGTAGCACGCTATCTGAAGCCAAAAGTGAGCGCTCAGTCCATTTGTTATTGGAGTTAATTCTTGCATGCTAAAGGAAACCATTCCATGCATTAGTTTCTTTGCAGTACATTAGTGATTTGGGTGTGATAATTAGAGGGGGGTATGTGAGAAGTAAATTATTGAAAAAGAAAGCTTGAAGACGGACAGAATTGAAATTTAAGAGTAGTTTACATATAGAAAAGGCCTATAAGGTAAGCAGAGACACATTCAAAATAAAGGAGGGAAAAAGTAATTCAAGGTCATGCAGGATTTTAACCCCGTGTGTGCTCTTGACGGAACCGTTCTGTCATGGCACCCACCCATGGGGGAAGCGCTGGCGCTCCCCCCATGGGCAGCCCATCTACACCCCAAAGCAGGGATGGCAGCGGAAGAGTTTCCGCGGCCAACCCGACCCCCCCCTTGGCGATCCTGTGACGTCAGCACGCACAGCGCACGCTGACATCATCAGGAGCAGCCGGACGCGCTGGGAGCCATTTGCTTCCATGCGTCCAGAGGGAAACAGGTAAGTTTCCTTGCTCCGGGGGACGGTTCACGGTGCATCAAGGCATCAGGGAAGAGGAAAGAGTTTTTCCTCTCCCCTGATGTCTCTTTGCAGGGCATTCCTGCTGCACGATCGCGCATGGTGTCGCGATCGTGCAGCGAACACTTGCCCAGACGTGGGTCCCTTGCTCACTTTGCCACTGGATTCAAGCTAGCCTGGCTGATGACGGGTGAATAGCCAGAAACCGGTCCCAGGATGCTTGTTTCCGGTCCAGGGAAGACATGGCTTGGCAGTTCGGGCTGGACTGTTCCCATGAGGCACAGGGTTAGACTGATTTGCATATGGCCATGTCTGAACTGGGGTGGTGGAGTGAGCTAAAGAATGATGATGGATTAAACCCAGATCAGTTGACTGGGGGTGAGTGTTTGATTTGCTCAAGCGCTCCATCCATCATCCTCTTTGGTATCGCTTTGTTCGCCCTAAGTTGGCGGGTATGCCCAGACGTCGGTCCCTTGCTCACTTTGCCACTGGATTCAAGCTAGCCTGGCTGATGACGGATGAATAGCCAGAAACCGGTCCCAGGATGTTTGTTTCCGGTCCAGGGAAGACATGGCTTGGCAGTTCAGGCTGTACTGTTCCCATGAGGCACAGGGTCAGACTGATTTGCATATGGCCATGTCTGAACTGGGGTGGTGGAGTGAGCTAAAGAATGATGATGGATTAAACCCAGATCAGTTGACTGGGGGTGAGTGTTTGATTTGCTCAAGCGCTCCGTCCATCATCCCCTTTGGAATCGCTTTGTTCGCCTCTAAGTTGGCAGGGTATGCCCAGACGTGGGTTCCTTGCTCACTTTGCCACTGGATTCAAGCTAGCCTGGCTGATGACGGCTGAATAGCCAGAAACCGGTCCCAGGATGCTTGTTTCCGGTCCAGGGAAGACATGGCTTGGCAGTTCGGGCTGGACTGTTCCCATGAGGCACAGGGTCAGACTGATTTGCATATGGCCATGTCTGAACTGGGGTGGTGGAGTGAGCTAAAGAATGATGATGGACTAAACCCAGATCAGTTGACTGGGGGTGAGTGTTTGATTTGCTCAAGCGCTCCGTCCATCATCCCCTTTGGTATCGCTTTGTTCGCCCTAAGTTGGCAGGGTATGCCCAGATTTGGGTCCCTTGCTCACTTTGCCACTGGATTCAAGCTAGCCTGGTTGATGACGGCTGAATAGCCAGAAACCGGTCCCAGGCTGCTTGTTTCCGGTCCAGGGAAGACATGGCTTGGCAGTTCGGGCTGGACTGTTCCCATGAGGCACAGGGTCAGACTGATTTGCATATGGCCATGTCTGAACTGGGGTGGTGGAGTGAGCTAAAGAATGATGATGGATTAAACCCAGATCAGTTGACTGGGGGTGAGTGTTTGATTTGCTCAAGCGCTCCGTCCATCATCCCCTTTGGTATCACATCTACACCCCAAAGCAGGGATGGTAGTGGAAGAGTTTCCGCGGCCAACCCGACCCCCCCTCGGCGATCCTGTGACGTCAGCACGCACAGCGCACGCTGACATCATCAGGAGCAGCCGGACGCGCTGGGAGCCATTTGCTTCCATGCGTCCAGAGGGAAACAGGTAAGTTTCCTTGCTCCGGGGGACGGTTCACGGTGCATCAAGGCATCAGGGGAGAGGAAAGAGTTTTTCCTCTCCCCTGATGTCTCTTTGCAGGGCATTCCTGCTGCACGATCGCGCATGGTGTCGAGATCGTGCAGCGAACACTTGGGCAAGGGTCACTTCCACCTGGGGCATATACTAGGGTGCCGATTCCGATTCGGGCCGGAAATCCTTCCCACCGAGTCGGATTCGGAGAGATATCCGACCGAACAGGACTCTAGCAGTCCGACTGAACGAGTACGATGCGGACGCATGCTATCGGACTCGATTCGGTCAGACTCCCATTGAAGTCAATGGGAGCCGGTCGTACGACGCGTACACGGGCTCCCATTGACTCAATGGGTGCGTCGCGAACAAGGGCGCCCCCTACAGCGGGTACGCGTCGGTGCGACTCGCGCCATACATGCATGTGTAGGGGGGACCCATGGGTCCCCCCTGTGTGCGACTCGCGCGGCTACGCGTACAGGGGGGTCCGACACGGACCCCCGAAGTCCGGCTCTGACTGCTCTTTCGAGCCGGACGGCGCGAGTCGGTCGGACTGTTCGAGGCGCGCATCGTACTTGCCCGGTCGGGGAACGTCTCCATTGCGTGGTGCGAGTCGAGTCCGTACGAGTCGGTTGGAGCGGTTCGGAGCCGGGAACGTGTCGGTCGGGGATTTCGCATACGCTCGCATCGTACTTGCTCGCGCGGACGGGTGTTCGAATCGGTCGGAAACAGGGCGTCCGAATCGGATCCGGTAAAGCCGAATCTGATTCGGTGCCCTACCGGCCGAGATCGGAATCGGCCCCTAAGTTTGACTTTTCTACCCCCCCCCCGGGACAGATCGGCCTGGTTTTTTGGCCTCTCTGCCCAAAACCCCACTAGAGCAAGGGATTTATTTATATTAGGCATGTGGGTGATCCCTTAGGCAAGGATCACCCCCCATTTTTTTGAGGCACTTGTGGCTGTTGTCTGCCCCCCAGGGGGCAAATTGGCCCCTTTTTGTAGGCCAATCTGCCCACATGGGGGGCAGAAAACAGCCACAATCCCTGGATCCAGTGATTTCTTTTGTTTTTGTGAATGGAAGCGACCCTTTGGGCAAGGGTCGCTTAACACAGGGGTACATTTTGTCTATGTATTTTCTGCCCCCCTCCCCTGGGACAGATCGGCCCTTTTTTTGGCCTTTCTGTCCCCAGGGGGGCCTAAAACCCCACTAGAGCCAGGGATTTGTTTATATTGGGCATGGGGGCTATCCCTTAGGCAAGGATCGCCCCCCAATTTTTTTTGGGCCCTTGTGGCTGTTTTCTGTTGCCCCTGGGAGCAGATTGGCCCATTTTTTAGGCCAATTTGCCCCCACTGGAGGCAGAAAACAGCCACAATCACTGGATCCAGTGATTGTTTTATTGTTTTTGTGAATGGAAGCGACCCCTTGGGCAAGGGCCGCTTCCAAGGGGGGTACATTTTGTCTATGTATTTTCTGCCCCCCTGGGAACAGATCGGCCCAGTTTTTTGGCCTTTCTGTCCCCAGGGGGGGCAGAAAACCCCACTAGAGCCAGGGATTCGTTTATATTGGGCATGGGGGTGATGCCTTAGGCAAGGATCGCCCCCAATTTTTTGGGGCACTTGCGGCTGTTTTCAGCTCCCCTGGGGGCAGATCGGCCCAGTTTTTTAGGCCAATCTGCCAGGGGGGGGGGCAGAGAACAACCACAATCACTGGATCCAGTGATTTTTGTTTTTGTGAATGGAAGTGACCCCTTGGGCAAGGGTCGCTTCCTAGTTAGTTATTTATTTATTGCATGATTAATTAAAATCTTACAATTCAAAAAAATCACCAATACACAATCATTAAAACATGTCTACACAAGCACAGTCATAAAAATACATTAAATAGACAAATTCAATTCATCGTTATTATAAATCAATTATTACAAATATTAAAATAACAATTATTTACAGATATAAGTTCTTTACGTTTGTGCAATGTCTCATGTGCAAATGCTCTCAACTACCAGCGACTTCCATTCCTGTTAGGCTTGAGTCATTGACTTCCAACTTCTCTTTTACAAGGGTCAAAAATTTAGTAAAATTTGCAATCATTACTATATCCATAGGCTTAAAACACGCTAACATAGCTTGTCTGCATGATCGGATCCCTCTTTCATTAAAACAGATCTTTAAGAGCCTCTTTCTTTCAACCTTCAATGATGTACATATGCAAACCAAATGTATAATATTTTCTTCCCATTGGTTACATAATCTACAGGGGAGTGGCTTAGTTGGTCTCAGCCAAGGCTTTGTGTGCATTATCCCCGGCAGGTTTCCAAATCTTGCAGACATAAATAAGTTATTTGTTTGTATAGTCCACGGAATTTCTAGATATGGTTGCACTTTGATGGTCGTATATTCATTCACAATCATCCAGGCATGAGACCTTTTAATGAACAACTCTTTATCCTTTAAAAGTGATAATTGTTTTGTTAATCTATTTATTAATTTTTTAAAGATAATGGTGTTATTGACATCACCCAAATCTCGTGTGCAGACAATTCCTCCAGTGCTGTTTGAAGGTATGTATAAAATCGGGAAGTTTGATTCTGTTGCAATTCTTGCCAGAGTAGACAGCTCATCGGATTAAAATTATTGGTTTTAATTTGTTTCCATACCTTTACGTAGTGGCCCATCCTCACAACTTGCTGATTAAAAAACCGAATTCCAGTCGGATCTGGGCCGGTGATGCATTAACCGGAAGTCGGAACAGGCTTTTAAACGTTTTTGTTATAGCATTGTTCAAAAGTGCAAAGTCCGTACCGCAAAGAGCTTCGCTTCCATAAGTGAGACTGGGCATTAGCTTCGCTTTTATAACCTTTAATAATGGAGCATAAGTTGGACCACCCAAAGAGCTATGTAATGAACGAAAAGCCATAATCAAGCTGTTACTTCTTTTTTTCAACTCTGTTTTATGCTGTGAAAATGAACCCTTCTCGTCAAACCATAAGCCCAAATATTTGTAATGTTTTACTTGTTCAAGCTGCCGACTTTGTAAGTACCATTTATGGTTACGGTGGCTCAATGCCCTATTGCAGACTGGCATTACTTTTGTTTTTGTTTCATTTATGACCATCTTATTCTTAATTGAATACGTTGATATTTTATTTATAAGTCGTTGCAACCCTATCTTTGTCTGGCTGAGCAAAATAACATCGTCAGCGTACAATAAATTTGAGATTTGTTTGTTTGCCAGTTTCGGAGAATGAGCCAACTCGTTATCCAATTCTTCCGTGAGGTCAGATAAAAATAGATTAAATAAATACGGTGCTAATACGCATCCTTGCTTTAAACCCTGAGTTGTATCTATTCTTCTTGATAGTCGTGAACCATTACCTAACCGAATCCTTGTCCAAGCCTCGGTATATAATAATTGAATTGCTTTTAAAAGGCCAGCATTTATACCATAATTTTCCAATTTCCTCCATAAAATTTGCCTATCTACGCAGTCGAAAGCTGATTTAAAATCAATAAAACATACATATAACGGTTGTTTTTTCACTTTATATTTTTCTATTAACATTCCGAGTATTAATATATTCGTTGTCGTGCCTTGTCCTTGTAAAAAACCTGATTGGTTTGGAGGAATTAAATGCTTTTCCACTGCCCATTCTATTAGTTCTTTCAAAAGAACTGATGCAAAGACCTTAGCTTCGATATCTTGCAGTGTTATTAATCTATAATTAGCGGGTTGTGACCACTCCCCGCTCTTATAAATAGGTGAGATTATGGAACCCCTCCAAGAGGCCGGGATGGTTAACGTTTGCACCGCTTGATTAAATACTAATGTTAAGTACCTGGCCCAAAGTGGAGCATTCTCTTTAAAGAAGGCAGCTGGAATCCCGTTTGGACCAGGGGCGCCGTCAGATCTCTGTTTCATTATAAGTTTACCTATTTGACTTTCCGTAATAGATATGTCAGTGTTCTCATTATCCTCTGACTTTCTCAAGTTATTTATGCCGGGTCTCAAATCCATACTTATGTTGGAATTTAGATGCGAATGAAGAAAGTTCACCCAGTCTGACTCAGAAATAACAGAGGATATGGTTACTCTACTAGATCTATTTAAGCTGTTAATTAAAGACCAAAATTCCCTTGCATTATTCTTTTTACTGGTATATAATGACTTAGCCCAAAGTGCTTGTTTTGTTTGCATTTTTTCATTCCAAATTCGTTTTCTTACTTCTACATTTATTTTCTTTAGTTTATCTCTATAAGTTTGATTCACAGGGTGTTTCTTAGCCAATCTTAACATTTTATTACGCTCTTTTTTTAATAAATGACTTTCCAAAGACAGTTTAACCAGCGCCATTGATTTTTTATCATTCCACTTTTTATTACCAACTTTTTGTTTCTGGCTTAAAACTAATTTATTTGTAAAGAGGGACCATTTTTCGATAGCGCTAGAACCATCTCCATCAAAAGTAATTTCAACCAATTCTTTCGATGTTGCTATGATTGATTCTTTAGTGAATTCAGTCCAAAAAAGTTTCTTATAATTTACCGTATTTATATCTCCCAGAAGAGTCATATATTCTCCATGCCTTGGACAATTTAAATTTAACTCTATTATTTGTTGATTATGGTCACTTCCGTGTGCTTCACCGATCTGATAGGTTAAAATCTTTTGAAATAAGTCTAACGAGGCTATCGTGTAGTCTATTCGCGACTTGTTACCCAAAGCCTGATATGTCCAGGCTGGTGGACTGTCTTCCAGAAAACGTCCGTTTAGCACCCTTAGACCTAAGAATTCCAGATTTTTTAGAAAACTTTTCCCAATTTTCCCTTTCTTTTCACTCCTGGTATCCAATGTATAACAGGGACTTGGGATTTCCCATAAATAGTTCTGTTGTTGTATTTCTTCATCTCTCATATAAGACCATAACATATTCATATTAAAATCACCCGTAATGATGACCTCAGGTTGCATGTCCTTTTCCAGGAGCTGGAGTATCGTAGTTGACAAACTGCTAACCATTGCTTTTCTTGAACTGCAATCCGGATGTATATATACATTTATTAACAAAAGTGTTTTATTTATCCATTTATCTTTATATCGTAGTTTTACTATCAAACAGTCAAGTGAATTTTGTATTTCCTCCTCACTTTGCATTTTTAATTCTGTTGAAATAAAAGTAGCCAGGCCTCCACAAGATCTACCATATTTACTTGTTTTTGTTGCGGCCATATAGTATCCCTTAAAGCCTTCTAATATAAAAGGATCAGTTGCCCAAGTCTCTTGTAAACAGATTATTTGATAGTCTTTCGAACTTTGGGTTAGTTTTTCATATTGTAATTTTGATTGGATTCCTTTTATATTCCAGGAGCATAATCGTATTGCACCACTTAAGTTTATTATTTCCTTGTTGGAGTTATCATTTATAAGCCGTCAATCCTCCCTTGCTCCATGCAGTGCAGTCGTTAACCAACCTAGTTGTAACTCGTCCCCTAGTTCTCTTTTGTTCTCCGTACAGAATTTTGATGTTTGCCCCATGTTTGTTCCTATTGGATTTTTTAATATTGAGTATGCCTGGTTTTTCTCCAACCCCTTCCGATGTTTAGTTGTTTTATTTGGAGAAATTAATGGACTTGGATATGGGGGTTGGAGCGGTCTCATAACTTTTATTCCCCAAGCCAAAAAAAGGTCATATTCTTGTATAATAAGATCTACAGGGTTGGTTGAGGTCCAGGTTACCCGAGTTGATTCATGATTGCTGCTTTCACTTACTAAAAATTCAATTGATTCGATATCTGTACTTCTAATTCTTTCTAACGCCGGTATTGCTTTACACAATCTCAGAATATTACCCCGGTTCAAGATATCATTGTTACCCCTGGATTTATATTCGGGTTTAAAAATCAATTGAACTCCTCCCTCCTTTTCTACTTGTTTTATTATTTTGTTTTTTTCAGTGAATTACAGCAATTTGATAGCTCCTGCTCCTTTGGTTCAAGTATATGTTTCAATTGCATCTCAGTCCCTAAAGAATGTTTTAATGGTTGACTAACCTGAGATATTGTCTTCGACGTGTTAAGGATTTTTATTCTCTCTATTTCCCAATCTCGTGTTATTTTATTGTCCTTCTGATTTTTTATCTTGCCTATAATCTCTTCAGTTAATGTAGGTTGGTCAGATTTTGATTTTGTCTTTTCATTATGAGGAAGATCACTTCTCACTTTTGTATTTGTCTCCTTAGCTTTTATACTATCCGTTTGATGTTGTTTACTTTCTAAGTCGTCTTGTTTTTTTTGATCTACTGGGATTTTAATGGTTTTATTAATTATATCTGAAAAGTTTTTATTAAACAAAGGATAGAGGGGTTTTGTTACATCTATAACTTTGTCTACTTGTTTCAAAATTGTCCCTTTTTGGTTCTCTATTCTGTTCCCTACCTTTATTAACTTAATCTCAGGAGAAGGTACGATTATTGTAGCTTTTATAACTTTATTCCTTGCTTTCCGTTGTTTTTTTCTCTGTCTTTTTGATAATTGGTATTCATGTGGTGTTTCTGATTGTATTGTTTGTGAGGTGAATGAAATTCTCCCAGTTTGAGCTTCATTTTTTTCTTCCGTCAAATCCTTACTACTTTCCTCATTTATAATTTTGTTAATCTTTATTTTTTCCGATACGCTCCCATTTTTGTTTCCAGTGGTAAATAAATTTCCTCTTAGGTCTTCGATTATTGTATTTAATACTTCCGGAATTGTGGCCAATTTGTTAATCAGTGGAGCACAACTACAGTCTATGTGTGAGGATGTTGGTTGTGACTGAGCTCTTATTACCAGATTATTTAGCATGGCTATTTTATGATCAATACCCGCTACTGAGGATGCCATGGTGCTAAGAAGGTCTACCTGCACCTCCATTTTGTTGGACTGATAAGTCAGAGCTTCTAGTATTAATTGAGAGGTTCTAAAGAACAGATCCCATATTGATCCCGAGTCCCAATTGGCCGGACAGTGTGCATCCTGAATTTGGTTATTTACAGAAAAGTCTTGTTTTTTGGTTCTCCATCTTTATTTCCTAAATCAATAAATTCTAACTTATTATTACGTTCATCTTTTTGATAAGGTGTACTCCATCGCTGCAGATTATCCGATTTCATAGTGTAATCATCCATATTATTTTGAGATCTATTACTCTGTTTGAAATTCTCCTGACCCAAATTTTGCTCTACATCCTTTACAATTGGCATAATGTCAGTTTGAAGGAGATTCGATAAACTCATGTTGTCTTTTATTGCTATTCGGCTATCTTCCCCTTTTTAAAATTGTCTTGTTGACACTGGTTTGGCTGCACCAGATTCATTGGGTCGCCTGTTGTAGTAGCTTTTATTACATTTACCTGTACTTCAATTGGTAATGGTGCCCTTGATTTTGAAAGGTGTTGGAAATCTCTGCACTGTATTCTTGTATCACTTTGTTCATCATCTTGCAAATGACCTGTTGGAGGAATTGTTAACATCTCTAGATCAGTTATTTGCCCCCATTGGTTGTCAGGCTCTTCATTTGTTTTTGTCGTTACGTCCCTTTCATACTGGTCAATCTCCCGTATATCGTACTTTTGGGATATTGCACTGGAATCATTCACTGGCTTAATTGGGGTTTGTAATCCTCTTGAATCAGTTTGTAATGTTAACATTGAACCCGTTGGGTCCTTCATAAAATCAAACTTTGACAGGAGCTTTGTTTTCCCAAAAACATGTATCATAGCTGTTTTTGACGACTGGCTTTCCCCTGCTTGTTTTATTTTCATTTTATTTAAAATTGCTGTAGATTGAAGTTTTTTTTTTCCTTCTAATAGGGGGAAATGGTGGTCGCTCCTTTCCCAACCTCATACTTCCCACTTAGTTATACAGATGATTATACAAGTGTAAGATCTACTTTGTACGCGCCGCGCAGCAACAGCACAGCCTCACTCCTTATACAGACCCCAACCGGGTGTTATTTCCACCAGTAGAGCACGGGCAACCCTTACGGCAGCTGGTCACAGTTTACTAATCACAGTGACAACCGCCTCCGACCGGTGCCGTGCGGTGCCGTGCAGGATTGCCTTAACCCGGTGTTGGATTCAATTCAGCCCACGGCTGCTCATCCGTGTCGCCGGGGTCTGATAGTCCCCCTCGGCGACTTAGTGGGCCGACCACACCTGGCCCCAGAGAGTCAGAGAGCCTACAGGAGCCGTGTGAGCCCAAAAGAAAGAAATAATGCAGCAGACGCGGCGGGCTGGTAAACAGAGGGTCAGCAAGACAACTGTACCACGTCCTCCTCGGGCCGTAGAATCCTTGAAGGATGAGAGGGGGTTGGGGGAGGGGGGAGGGGGCAGAGAGCAGGGCACACTGGCAGACTGCAAGCTGTGCCTAACCTAGTTAGGCAGCTCTCCGCAGTCTTGCTGGGCACTACACTCAGCAGCCGCCACTAGTGACGGCCGCGCTCTCTGCCCTCTGCTCACCTCTGTTTGTGGCCCTCCTCAATATCCAATCTCCAATGTCCAATATCCACGGAACCCAGGAGTCGCTCAGGAGTCGCTAGGACCTCACTCGTGCCTGTTGTTTTGTGCCTGTTGTTTTGTGCCACTGCCGCCACCAGCCGCCTCCAACCACAACGAAGAAACGAAAGCGGGGAGCCAATCCACCCCGAAGCCACAACTAGGCAGCTTTTTTCCCGATGGTCTCTCGGCGATTTCTCGGCGATTTCACGAGAGCGGTGGCAGCGTCTTTTCCGCGGCGTTCTCAACCGTTCGCAGCAGCAGCACGATCCTCGGCAACTCAAAAAAACAAAACACGGACTGGAATCTGTCTGTGTATGTCTGTCTGCTTCCTAGGGGCATATGTTATGTGTATGTTTTTTTGCCCCCCCCCTGGATAGATTGGCCCATCTTTTTGGCCTTTTTGGCCCCAGGGGGGGCAGAAAATCTCACTAGAGCCAGGGATTTGTTTTTGTAGTGCATGGAGGCGATCCCTTAGGGACGGATTGCCCCTAATATTTTTTTATACTTGTGACCAGTTTCTCCCCCCCCAACCCCCACCATTTGAAGACCCATCTGTCACGGGGGGTAGAAATCCCACTTTATGTTTCGGCATGGCCCCTTGGGTAAGAGTTGCCCCAATGGGATGGGGCATCAGTTATTATTTACTTTTGGCTGTTTTTCTGTCCCCCTTGGTGGCAGATTGGCCATTTGAGTAGTGACATAGCGTGTTATAATGTTAATTGTTTTATTTCTTGCGAATTGCGATTGTAATGTTTTACTTCTCCTTTTTATTCAAGTTCAAGGCTTTTGACTGATGTTCCAAGTTGCGGTTTCGTCACTGGTGGTTCTGCAGTTTGTGTAGTTGCATGTGTTTGGTAAGAAAATGTTTTTTGTACTATTTACACTAAAGTAGTTTCATTTCCCTGCATGAATGTGCTTTTGTAAATGGTGTAATAGCAGAATGTTTAGCTTCTGTTTTATTGAGTGTGAAAAACTTTTTGCATTTGTGCTCGATGTGTATTTTGTTGTCTTGTGAGTAATTGGTTTTGCTTTATCTTTCTAGTGGGATATCGTTGGTTTTTGCTGTCTCTGCAGAGTAGGTATGGTGAGTGTAGCTGTCTCTTGCAAGTGAATCGTATAGTTTTTATAGATCTTTGTGATAAAGCCACACTTTGTTTACTTACTTATTTTGCACAGCGTTGGTTGTTGTAGACTTGTTTGTGAAGTCTCCTTTCTTAGTAAGGATTATGGCTAGCCGCAGGATTACTGCTCAGCAGGTTGTTGGTATGCTTTTTGAGTCTTCCTCTGACCATGGTTCAGAGACTGACTCTGCATGTGAGTCAGAGGAGGGAGTGGAAGGTTCAGGCAGTGAGTTTTCTGTCCACAAGGAATCATCAGATGATGAAGCTACTCTCAGTGCGGATAAAGCTACTCTCAGTGCGGATGAAGTGCCTGTTTTAGAGGAGGACGTTGATGTGCCGATAGTGCAGCAAGAGGCACCTGGGCTGCAGCCTGGGGCTGCAAGGCTTCCCGTTGGAAGTGATGACCTCTGGGTTGCACCAGGCATGCTGCAGCCGGCATTTCCAGACTTTACAGGTGTTCCAGGCTGTAGAGTGGATACTGAAAACTTTTTGCAGATACATTTTTTTCAGTTGTTTATGGACGATGTATTTTTGGCAGAGATTGTTGAGCAGACTAATTTGTATGCTGAACAATATTTGAGAGACAACAGTGCCAGCCTTAGGCCCTACTCTTTAGCCACCCTGTGGACTCCCACAAATCTGGATGAGTTGAAGAAGTTCTTGGGTTTAACATTTTTTGATGGGCTTGCTAAGGAAGCCATCGATGTTTTCATATTGGTCTACTAGTCCCTTGATGGCAACGGCTATATTTCCGGCAATCATGAGTTGTGATCGGTATTTGCTTCTGCTTCGGATGCTGCATTTTGTCGATAATGGTTTAGCGTTGCCATGAGATCACCCTGATTGTGACCGTCTATTTAAGATTCGGCCTGTCATTGATCACTTTGTAGATCAATTTTCTGAGATCTATGCTCCAGGGAAAGAAATACCTGTGGATGAGTCTTTGGCCTTGTTCAAGGGCTGCTTTGTTTTTAGGCAGTAAATTACTAGCAAGAGGGCATGCTATGGATTTAAGATGTATATGCTGTGTGAGAGTAGGACTGGATATGTCTCTAAATTCAGGGTGTACACCGGTAGGATTGACACCCCTGGTTGTCCATCCACTTTTGGAGTGAGTGAGAAAATTGTGTGGTAACTTGGTAGAGGACTTTTTAACAAAGGTCAAAGGTGTAGATAACTTCTACACGGGTGTGCAGTTGTTCAGGGAATTTGCCAAAGTGGACACTGTTGCTTGTGGCACAATCCGCTCTAACCGTAAAGGTTTCTCAAAAGAACTTGTTTGTTAAAAGCTTGTGCGGGGACAGTGCAGTGCGGAACGTCTAACTGTGAAGTTTGCAGACAGGGGAGATGTCTACATGCTGACTACCATCCATGATGAAAGAACTTCACCTGTGACTGTTTGGGGTCAGGTTGCTGAAGTGCGCAAACCTGTGTGCATTTTAGACAATAATAGGCACATGGGTGGTGTTGATAGAGTAGATCAGAGGTTGGAACCTTACACTGCTCTTCGTAAGGCTTACATTTGGTATAAGAAGATGGCTATCCATCTTTTCCACTTGGCAACCTTTAATGCTTTTGTTGTATTTAAGCATTGTTGTTCTGAATCAACAATGACTTTTGTTCAGTTTCAGGAGTCTGTGATAGGCAGCCTTGTTGTAGTGGAACAGGCAAGTGTTCCTAGAGTTGGAGTGGTGGAGGATGTGGCTAGATTTAAAGATCGCCACTTTCCTGATCACATTCCTCCCACGCACTCAAAAGACTTTCCTTTTAGGAGATGTAGAGTCTGTTGGCGAAGAGGTATGCGGAAGGAGACTCGTATGTACTGCCCCGAGTGTCCTTCTAACCCTGCGCTGTGTGTGATTTTGTATGTGTCACACGAATGAAAGGTGTATGATTGGCCTGTAAAGAGGTTGGTGCCTTGTCGTGGTTTTAAAGCTCACGAGCTGTAAGTCAATGGTTCCGTTTCTTGTCCTTTCAATTATTAACAGTGCATTTCATTTTTGTGAAATCTCTTGTTAATCAAATTGTATACACTTAACCACTCACCCTCGTGCCAAATCCAACCAGTATGTGTGTGTGGTTGAGGAATAGATGTTTGTGCAGTAATATTAGTCTTTTCTGTCTTTCTCAAGCAGGGTGTACCTTGTCCCTTTTTGTGAATGTTGTAATGTGTTGGTTCCGTGCCTGGTGGTGCGAATGGTCTTCTGTGTACAAAAGGTGTGTGAATGGCCTGTAAAGCGGTTGGGGCCTTGACACGGCTTCACAGCTCATGAGCTGAGAGTCACTGGTTCAGTTTTTTGTCCTTTCAATTATTGACAGTGCATTTCATTTTTGTGAAATCTTTTAAAATTTTATACACTGAACCATCACTCACCCTCATGCCAAATCCAACCAGTATGTGTGTGTGCTTGAGGAATAGATAGTTGTGCAGTAATATTTGTCTTTTCTGTCGATCTCTGCCTAGGTGTACATTGAATCTAAGATAAACCTAGCAACTCTAGATATGCTTGTAAACTAAACACCCAAGGGAGTACATGGTGATGTCTCTCTCGTGGATCCCAACAAGTTATCTTACCCACAATGTCCTGCAAACCTCAAAATGTGACTATCACATATCCCTTGTATTACTGTGCCATAATTTTCACTTCAGAAGGAAACAATACATTTCCTACAATCCAGCATTTCCCCAAGTGTCCCGATAAAAATGGTACCTCACTTGTGTGGGTGGGCCAAGTAACTGCGGCAGAGAAGGGCCCAAAACGTATTGTGGAGACATCAACATTTCCTATTTTGAAACAACCTGGTTTTGCACGGGGGGTCACCTGAGCTTTTGGTCCCGGGCTCGGCGGCCATCTTGGGAAACCTACCAAACCCACAGATTTCTGAAAACTAGACACCCTGGGGAGTCCAGTGAGGTATGGCTTGCGTGGCTCCCCCAACGTTTCCCTACCCAGGATCCCTGTCGCGGGTACTAGGGCCACCCACACAAGTCACATACCATTTTTATCGGGAGACCTGGAGGAACACCGGGTGGTAGGAAATTTGTGTCAGCCCGGTGATCCTACAACTTTCCCATACAAAAATTTGAAAAAATATGATTTTTTTTCAGCAAAACTTGAGGTTTACAGGGGATTCTGGGTAGGGAAACGTTGGGGGAGCCACGCAAGCCATACCTCACTGGACTCCCCAGGGTGTCTAGTTACAGAAATGTGTGGGTTTGGTAGGTTTCCCTAGATGGGCGCAGAGCCCGGGGCCCACAACCCAGGTGGCCCCCCCTTCAAAGCCAAGTCATTTTATGATAGGTAATTTTGAGGTCTCCACAATACGTTTAGGGCCCTTGCCTGTTGCGGGTACTTGACCCACCCACACGAGTGAGGTATCATTTTTCTCAGAAGACTTTGGGGAATGCGGGTGGGTGGAATTTTGTGGATCCACGCAGATTTGAGTACTTTCCACCACAGAAATGTGTTTTTTTTTACAAAGTTTGAGGTTTGCAAGGGTTCTGGGTAACAGAACCTGGTGAGAGCCAGACAAGTCGCCCCATCCTGGATTCCCCTGGGTGTCTAGTTTTGAAACATTTATAGGTTTGTTAGGTTTCTCTAGGTGCCGGCAGAGCTAGGGTTCAAAATCTACAGCTCGCCACTTTGCAAAATAAGGGTCAGTTTTCACTGTAAAAATGTGGTGTGTCCACGATGCATTTTGGGCCGTTTCCTGTCGCGAGCACTAGACCTACCCAGACAAGTGAGGTACCATTTTTATCGGAAGACTTTGGGAAATGCGGGGTGGGTAGAATTTTGTGGATCCACACAGTTTCCAGAACTTTCCACCACAGAAATGTGAGGAAACGTTTTTTTTTTTTTTTTTTACAAAGTTTGAGGTTTGCAAGGGGTTCTGGGTAACAGAACCTGGTGAGAGCCAGACAAGTCACCCCATCCTGGATTCCCCTGGGTGTCTAGTTTTTAAAAGTGTATAGGTTTGCTAGGTTTCTCGAAGGTGCCGACAGAGCTAGGGTTCAAAGTCTACAGCTAGGCACTTCGCAAAAAAAGGGTCGGTTTTCACTGTAAAAATGTGGTGTGTCCATGTTGTGTTTTGGGCCGTTTCCTGTCACGGGCACTAGGCCTACCCACACAAGTGAGGAACCATTTTTCTCAGAAGACTTTGGGGAATGCGGGGTGGGTGGAATTTTGTGGATCCACACAGATTCCAGAACTTTCCACCACAGAAATGTGAGGAAAATATGTTTTTTTTACAAAGTTTGATGATTGCAAGGGATTCTGGGTAACAGAACCTGGTGAGAGACAGACATGTCACCCCATTCTGGATTCCCCTGGGTGTCTAGTTTTCAGAAATGTATAGGTTTGCTAGGTTTCCCTAGGTGCCGGCAGAGCTAGGGTTCAAAATCTACAGCTAGGCACTTTGCAAAAAAAGGGTCAGTTTTCACTGTATAAATGTGGTGTGTCCATGTTGTGTTTTTGGCCATTTCCTGTCGCGGGCACTACACCTAACCACACAAGTGAGGTACCATATGTATCGGGAGACTTCGGGGAACACCGAATTGTAGAGCAACTGTTATTACCTATTGACCTTCGATGCATTTCTACCTTCCAAATGTAAGACAATGTGTAAAAAAGAAGTCACTTTGAAAAATGTCCTATAATTCACATGCTAGTATGGGTACCCACAATTTCGGAGATGTGCAAATAGCTACTGTTTCTAAACTCTATATTTTGTTCCCATTTCAGAAATACATAGGTGTCTTTCCTACCGATTTTTCACTATTTATATTTTCCCGAATTAATTGCTAAATACCCGGTACACAATAAAAAACCATTGCAAGACCCTGCTCAGTTATTGGCTCTGGGTTCCTCGGGTTCTTGGTGAACCTACAAGTCCTATATATCCCCACAACCAGAAGCGTCCAGCGGATGTACCGGTATATTGCTTTAAAAATCTGTCATACTTAGAAGAAGTTACAGGTGAAAACGTTGGCACAAATGGCTGTTTTTCTCAACTCATTTTCAATTTTTCCTATTTTCAACTGTTAGTTTCTATAAGAAAACCTTGAAGGATCTACACAAATGACCCCTTGCTGAATTTAAAATTGTGTCTACTTTTCTGAAATGTATATCTTTCCATTCCAGGATTCATCATTGATTTTATACCCATTTTTACCATTAACTGGAAGGAGGTTGAAAGCACAAAAATTTGCAAAAATAGGCAATGTCCCAGTAAAATGCCAAAACTGTGTAAAAAATGTTGGTTTTCTGACAAGAGTCTGTCAGTCCCTGAAAGCTGGAAAGATGGTGATTTCAGCACCACAAACCCTTTGTTGATACCATTTGCAGGGAAAAAAACAGACGCTTTCATCTGGAGCCATTTTTTCACATTCCCCCCAAACAAAATGTAGCTGTATTTTGGCTAATTTCTGGGTCCTCTCCAGGGGAATCAACAAACCCTGGGTACCTTTAAAATCCCCATGATATTGGAAGAAAAGGACGCAAATTTGGCGTGGATACCTTATGTGGTCACAAATTTACAGCGGCCTAAGCACAACCTACCCCAAATAGCCAAAAAAAGGCTTAGCACAGTGTGGAAAAGGGTTAGCAGCGAAAGGGTTAAGGAATATTTGCAGGTGTGGATGTAAGCATGTGTCAAGAAACTGTTTTTCAATTCTGCTCTAAAGGAAAGTGGCAGATACGCACATCAGTGCAAAAAGCAAGCCTGATGCTTGCTGAGACCCCATTACCAGCAACCGTGAAGAAGTGCGACATTGAATATCGCAGTACCAATAATTACAATTTAACACTAACATCACCTCACTGTATGGAATGCAAGCAATACATTCAAACCTACTACAGCAGTATATTTAATAGCATAAAGTATAGTTACAGTTTATGGAAATCATTTTACACCATACATAAACTACACACATAATATAAACTTGTTATGCATACTACAATCAACCTAAATTACAACAAGGCAGCTGATGAACATTGCAGCAATCAGAATTCTTTGCTTGTTAATGCAACCCATTCAATACTCATTTTTTTTTTTTATAGAGTTTTATATAGCGCGAACTAGACCCGAAGATATCGGGTATCAGAGCGCTTTACATAGCACCAGTTTCGTTACACAAGGACACATTCATTTTTGTTAGGCATGGGAAGATTAAGTGATTTGCCCAGAATCACAGGATGTTGAGCGTCGTTGCCAAGACTCGAATCCGGTTCCCCAGCATCGACGTCGACCGCTCTAGCCATAAGGCTACATCCTCTCCCACCAGAAGGTGTTGTCCCCTGCGTTCACCAGAATAACACCCCCACAGAGCACACACCATGTCCAGCAGAATGGATGTGTCTGAAGTCACCTTGACCCTCCAACACACACCATGCCTCATAGTGGTATGTTGTAATAATTTCTAGGTGTTCATGTTACTTTATCTCCTTGCTGAAGATTGGCTCACAGTCACAATGACTTCAATTTTTCTTAAGAAATACAGATTTCACATACATCATCTGTAGTGTCGACTTCACAAAGCAGGTAGACCCTCAGTGTTACTATTAATGTGCGGCCGTTCGAAAATTGGTTTGCAAACCTCATGCACAATTCCAACTGCCTTTATGTGATTTTTCCACCTAATCATCAGATTGCCCACTTGTTTTGCAGTTTGTTATAATACTCACTGTTAGGAGCACTGTTATTAAAAGTGCATTAACTTGTGAAAAATGCCATCTGCACTTCTAAGTTAATCACAACAGAGGGTTGGTGAGCAGTCACACAAACAAATAAAAAGTGGTTGCACCTGTACAAATGGAGGTGTCAGCAATATATAAGAACATTTTGCAGGGCCTTGGTAAGCAAGCTCACAGCATCTTGGACCATCTACTGACAATAGCCAGAGCATGGCTTGAAATTTGTAAACAGAGGAGTATGTCTTTAAAATCTATAAATAACTGTTACATCACAGGCACAGGCCCTGGCAAAGCCAGGAATAATGACTCTGGTTTCATCCCGCTTCTGACAGTCCTAGGGGGCACAAAACACTTTTAGAATAGAGCATATTATTCCCATTGGCTTCTCACAACAGTGTACAAGGTCTGATCCTTTATTTGAGGTCTAATAGAGGAACAGAAAATACATATATATGTGTGTGTGTGTGTGTGTGTGTGTATTCACTGAAAAATCAAAGGTTACAGGGACGTTATAGTTAGGAAATAGAATTTTTTTTAAAGCATTGGAAATTCACTAACAAACCAAAGGTTAAAAGGCCGTTATAGTTAGGTTTAGATTTTATGCACAACAAATTATAGATTTTCAGCAGTTATAGTTATAGTTATCTGAGGCAACTATAACTCATGCTTGAAGGTAACTTAAACTTGTGCCCCTGCCATGCACAGTTTTCTCATCAATAATTTTTCAGCAAATGTTGCACTGATATTATCAATGATGTCCTAGAATATATCATGAGTGGTGTAATATATGGAGTAATTAGCAGTGCATGGTGAAAGCCCAATTTATAGTTACCTTAGGGCCTCCCTCCCTTATCTGTGCATTGCCAGGCCCTGGGGGTGGCGGTCCCTGGGGCTGAAATCAGTTAGATATCGCGCTAGTGGCTGAAAGTTACGGTGCTGGGTGTAGAAGACCGGAAGGGTAGTGCAGCTATGATGCTAATGTCTGACAGTTATACGTATCCAGGGATTAAGTTCAGGGCCGGACTGGCTACCGGGCATTTTGGTGTGCTGCCGAGCTGGGGGCTGATTTCACTGCAGTGGGGGCTGATTTTGTTGATGGGGACCTGCGTGAGCTTCGAAATAAACAAAGCAAAACAAATGTTTTTAAGCACACGCAGGTCCCCATCAACGAAATCACCCCCCAGCTTGGCAGCACACCAAAACGCCCGGTAGCCAGTCCGGCCCTGCTTAAGTTGTGTATTCGGACTAGTGCCCATGTGGTGATGAATCGCGTCTTCGATTCCAGCTGGCACACAACATAATTAAGGAACAGTACCTAAGTAGATAAAGTGCTGAGGACTGTGGGAGAGTTAAACTTTTCGCGCCATGTGGCTGGTAAAGAGATATCCAAGTCCAATTTAAATACTATAAGGTGAAAATACAAACAAGGTTCTAAAACGAAAGACAAACTAACGAAAGTTGTTGGTTGATTAAAAGGTTTCTTATCTTAAATTCAGTGTTCACCCGAGCCCGGGGAAGAAAAGGGTAGGGAATCCGTGAAGTGACCATGCAGCATGGTGGGTCCCTTCCTTTCCTCCTGTGAAAAGAGAATAAGATGGAAAACATAGTAAGTACAATGTCATTGTACCCATCTCATACAGATACACTCAAAAATTATGTATAATACAATTAAAACCAATATATCATTGAAACGTACATTGTAACAGTATCGTGGAAGGATAACAAGTCAGTTCTCATGGAGATGTGTGGCTAACTCCTCGTCCAAGTTGTGGCCTCCAGGGAACCTAGTTTCTAGCTCTAATATCCACTTGGATTCTTTTTTTCTGAGAGCTAGTTCCCAATTGCCGCCTCTGTTGCCTAAGTTTATTTGCTCAATGGCAAAAAATCTTAGAAGAGAGCTGTTGGATTGGTGGCATTCCTGGAAATGTCTGGCGATCGGATAGTGTAAATCGGTGTTGTTTATGGCCCTTAGGTGTTCCATGATTCTTTTTTTTACCATATGGGTAGTACTCCCTACATATCTAAGTTTGCAGGGACATTCCAAAACGTAAATGACAAAGTTACTACTGCAGGTTAGGAACTGAGTAATGTTCCACTTTCTTGTGTGTCCTGGAATACTAAATTATTTTACCAGATGGCTGAACTTGCACGCTCTGCAGTGTCCACTAGGAAAGAAACCTTTCAGGTTATGCAAATTACTTTTCTTTAATTCAGAAATATCCCCTTTGACGAGGATGTCTCTCAAGCTTCTCCCTTTTCTATATGTGATCTGTGGTCTGTCACTTATATTCGGACCTATGATGGTGTCTGTTTTGAGAATATTCCAGTTATCTGCAAGAATTTTCTGTATTTTCTTGTACTGGTTGTTATAAGTGGTGATCACACTGGTGTTGGTCTCATTCGAGCCCTTTCTGTCAGTCTGTTCTAGCGACTTTTCCCTGCTGACCTCACTTATCTTGTGCATTGCCTTCTTAAGAACCCACTCAAGATAGCCCCGTGCCCTGAATCTGCTGAGCATGATTTCCTGCTCTTGCATGTATGTTTCCTCAGTGCTACAGTTCCTTCTTGCCCTCAGTAGTTCCCCGTAGGGGATGCTCCATTTGAGGGCATCTGGGTGACCACTGAGGGCATGGAGGAGGCTGTTGCCAGCCGTTTCTTTACGGTAGAGACTGGTGACAAGTCTACCTTCCCTGACTTCGCGTAACGTTTGAGCTAATAAAGAGCAATCTGCCTTGCACCTGATCCTTTGAGAGTGCGTTCTACTTTTGTGAACCTGTTGGATATATATATATATATATATCAGGTTCTCCGCTCTTTTCATTTCCATCTGCTGGAAAAAGAGGGACACGGACCTCAACTTGCTAGTGCAAAACTATTTATTGCAGACAGTCCGCCATTATGCGTTTCGGCCTGAACAGGCCTTGATCACATGACCCCACTACATTGTGAGAAAAAGATATTTTAAATGACAGGTGCTATACCAATACTATAAACACTGACAACAGACTGCCCATACATTTAAACACTATGGGCCTGATTCTGATGCGGGTTGGAAAGCTTCCCGACCGGAGCCGGTTTGGAAATGGTTTCCGACCCACTCGGATCGGGAGAGTCCGACCGACGGAGTACGATGCATCTGGATGCTTCCAGATACGATTTGGTTGGACTCCCACTGACTTCAATGGGAGCATATGTTCCTAACCGCATCATAATTGGGCCCTGGGTCGGGAAGACACGTTCCCGATCCAATTTGGAAGGAGCAAATGCCATTAGGAGGCCTTCCTAACCGCATCAGAATCAGGCCCTCAGTCGGGAAGCTTTTCCAACCCGCATCAGAATCGGGCCCATAGTATCCTGATTGAATCATATTTGTTACTACTTGGTTTAAAATCACGGTAAAATACCTCCATGTTATAAAACCTGTGTTATTAAATTGCCTATAGACATTATAATAAAAGCATAGGGCAACATAAATCACACTTCATGTATTTGAAATACAGTACAAGCATAACTGCATTTTGTTTTGCAACCTCATCACGATGCTCCCTATAATAGATTTTATTGCTTAAACTTGTCTATTTATCATATTATCAATGGCCAATAGTAGCCAACGATAGTTATTGAATCAAGTGCTATCTTGTCATCTCAAAAAGCAGTCTGAACAAGTGCAAAGTGCATAAAGTGCTAAAGAATAAAGTGCTATATGTAAGTGATTGTCTCCTCTTTGTGTATTTTCAATTGTTTTTAAAGTGCAAAAGTGCAATTGAAATAGCATGGGGTAGGTAGCAACAATGCAATATAATTGATGGACTAAATGTCCTAAATAACTGTCATTATCCCTCAAATTGTTACTTGTGGATCGCTATATCAGTATTAATGATAAGACCAAGACTTTTACAACAAGAAAAAAATAAAAAAATATATAATATTTCAAGTGTTTGAAGTTCTTATTGTATGTCAATGTATAATTTCAGTAAATTGGCTATATCTTAACTAGTGGTGGCATGATGTTTGCCTAGATCCTCTTACTTGATGTTTTGGTTATAATCAATATAATATATGATGGAGGGTAATCTGGACCGAGTTGGTAGATCCATACTGCTTGTACAACCCACATCTCCCTATTGCTACTACAGACAGGTAAAAAGGTCCTCACTAACATTGAGGCCTCCAGGCATCTTTGTATCTAGTTCCAAGATGTACCGGGTCTCCAATTTCCTTAGTACAGATTCCCTGTTGTCTCCCCTACTAAGATTCGGAACTGAATCCAGTACATAGTAACTGAAATGTTCCAAATTGTTGGCATGCCTGTCTTTGAATTGACGGGTAACAGGGTAGGTGAGGTCAGAATTGGTGATTGCCCAAATGTGTTGGAGTATCCGCTTGTGCGCCAGTAGCTTGGTACTGCCAACATAGCACAGTCAGCAGGAACACTCCGACACATACACTACGTGATCCGTCTTGCATGTAAGGAACTTTTTAATTTTGGTGGGTTTGTCAGTAAATGGGGTTAGATATGATGTTTTGTTCACCTCAAATTTGCAGGCTCGACAAGTGATACATTTGAAGAAGTCTTTTCTAGGTGATAACCAGGTACCTCCCTCCATTAGTTCTGGACTGCTTTTGAGAAGAGCATTGCACATGGAGGTAGCTTTTCTATATGTAATAGACGGTGATTTGGGCAGAAGGTAACCTATAATTGGGTCATCCAATACAAACAGCCAGTTTCGCCTGATGATGTTCCGAAATTGTCTTTCCTGTTTGTTATACATAATAATTAATCTAGTTTCCACATCTTTTTTATGCATGGGTTTGGAGGTTGTATCACAGCTGTTCTTACCAAATAAGAGCTCAGATCTTATGAGCAGTTGTGATTTAGTAATTGCTGAGTCGATTGTTTTATCAGAATAACCTTATATATATATATATATATATATATATATATATATATATATATATATATATATATATAATCTACTGGTGGTCGCCAGTAGATAGTTATAGTTAGGACCTATTTTCCATAGGAAATCCGCAACATTCTATTTGAAATAACTTTGGCGCCGGTTGACTGAATCTTTGCGAAATTTTCCAAACTTGTTGGGGCGCTCCGGTCCGCTCCTATCTTGAAAGTCTCGGGTGATTCGTCAAGCGGGGCCGAGAAAAGGGGGTCCCAAAACGCGTTTTCCCATGCAATTTTCCATAGGAACCTTTAGTCGCAGCTACAGCCCGAACTGCTGAACGGAATTACACCAAATTTGGCACATAGGTAGTCCTTGGTTCAGTGTCATGCCTTTTGCTTAAATGGTGTAAATCCGTTCAGTAGTTCCTGAGAAAATCAAAAGTAAAGTCACATATATATCTATGGCCGAGTAGGGTCCGCGTACCCTCCCGATCTGCATGCTAATTGGCTGTCAAGTGGCTGTCAACACTCCAAATCAGGAAGTGTTGGCAGCCATTTTATGCCTCGGTAGAACCGAGGCACAGAAACAAAGTGCGCAAAACGCACAAAGGGGGCAGGGTAGAAACACCTGACCCCTAGGTCTGCTCAGGGGTCCCACAGGGACCCCTCGGTAGAAAAAAGCATTTTTTTAAAAAGAAATCGGCGGGATGCGCTTAGGGTGCGCGGATCCCGCTGAGAAAAAAAAAAGAAACAAGTGTTGCCCATTGCAACAACTGTAACTACTGTACTTAAAAGTCTATTGCCTATTTGCAAAGTATTTAAACTAAAGTAATTCATTCTGAGAAAGTATATTTTGTAATGTAATGTATAATGTAATTACAATGTAATTTAAAAAATAAAATATCTAAAAATAAATAGTTTAAAAAAATGTAGTAAATCAGTATCAAAAAAATAAATATAACAATTAATACATTTAAAAATTGTCATTTACAAAACCTTTGAAATTCACTGAAAAAAACCATAGGTTTCAGACATGTTATAGTTAGGAATTAGCATTTAAAAAACCTTTGAAATTCACTGAAAAACCATAGGTTTCAGGCACGTTATAGTTAGAAATTAGCATTTAAAAAACCTTACAAATTCACTGAAAAAACCATAGGTTTTAGGGACAGTTATAGTTAGTTGGACATTGCACTCGTACAAAACCCGTGAAATTCCCCGTTATAGTTAGTTCAGCTAACTATAACTCGCGCCCTATAATGCACTGCTGATGACGTCACATATTACATCACTCATGACATGGTCAGTGACATCACTGATGACATCACTGATGACATCATCCACGTGATAATCTGATGCACCTCCTCACACCCTAATATAACCTTTGATACACCCACTCTAAATTACAGACTGCCATTCGCAAAACCATAGACACTCCAACACCAATAACTACATACCCACTCACTGATTCTTAGGTCTACACACACATCCACTCACTCACCCGTACAGTCACTCATACTTATGGTCACTCAGTACAGGACTATCATATGCACTCATACTCCTATATAGACACTCAAACACCGCCACTCATCCATAGAGGTACTCACACACCTAGTCAGTCATGCAAATAATTAAACACACTGCCATTTACTCACCTATACAGTTATACACACACCAGCTCACTTACTCATACAAATACTAGCACATTCTTACGCTCTTACACAATCAGTGATACAAGCACACACTCATCCATACAGTCACTCTCACAATCACACACTCTTGCTTATAGCTATTTATATACTCCAACATCATGCACACCTATGCACAGAGTCGCACACACCCCACCCACACAAACACTCAGGCACCCACACAGATACTCAGACAACCAATCAATAACTCATATAGACACTCATGTAGCTATTCACAAACCCATGCAGCCACTTACACAGCAACAGACAGACGGATACAGACATTCACCCAGTTTAGTCACTAATCCATGCATTCAGTAAGATACATTTAATCACTCACTTATAGAGTTAGTCACGCACCTACTAAATCATCCATACAGACACTTATACACCCACTCATTCTTCAATACGCCTTTCCCTATATATATTAAAAATATTTAAACTTTACAGAAACACACAGTCACTGGATGATGTCATCAGTGATGTCATTTGAGATGTCATCAGTGATGTCACTGACCATGTCATGAGTGATGTAATATGTGACGTCATCACAGTGCAGTGCATTGCAGGCGCGAGTTATAGTTAGCTGAACTAACTATAACGGGGAATTTCACGGGTTTTGTACGAGTGCAATGTCCAACTAACTATAACTGTCCCTAAAACCTATGGTTTTTTCAGTGAATATATATATATATATATATATATATAATCAATCCACTTCAATAATCGCGCTCTCAGAGTTCCGTGTCAGGATGATTTATTTAAGGTTCAAGGTAACGCGTTTCGGAAGCAAACTTCCTTGATCACACAAGGAACCAAGTGAAAACATTGTGATTACATAGTCTCGGTACTGGTCATAGAGAGAGGACAACAAAAAGTTGTACAGTTGCATTGAAAAAGTGGCGGCCATCTTAGAGTGCCTCCCTCCCTTATCTGTGCATTGCCAGGCCCTGGGGGTGGCGGTCCCTGGGGCTGAAATCAGTTAGATATCGCGCTAGTGGCTGAAAGTTACGGTGCTGGGTGTAGAAGACCGGAAGGGTAGTGCAGCTATGATGCTAATGTCTGACAGTTATACGTATCCAGGGATTAAGTTCAGGGCCGGACTGGCTACCGGGCATTTTGGTGTGCTGCCGAGGCTGGGGGCTGATTTCACTGCAGTGGGGGCTGATTTTGTTGATGGGGACCTGCGTGAGCTTCGAAATAAACAAAGCAAAACAAATGTTTTTAAGCACACGCAGGTCCCCATCAACGAAATCACCCCCCAGCTTGGCAGCACACCAAAACGCCCGGTAGCCAGTCTGGCCCTGCTTAAGTTGTGTATTCGGACTAGTGCCCATGTGGTGATGAATCGCGTCTTCGATTCCAGCTGGCACACAACATAATTAAGGAACAGTACCTAAGTAGATAAAGTGCTGAGGACTGTGGGAGAGTTAAACTTTTTCGCGCCATGTGGCTGGTAAAGAGATATCCAAGTCCAATTTAAATACTATAAGGTGAAAATACAAACAAGGTTCTAAAACGAAAGACAAACTAACGAAAGTTGTTGGTTGATTAAAAGGTTTCTTATCTTAAATTCAGTGTTCACCCGAGCCCGGGGAAGAAAAGGGTAGGGAATCCGTGAAGTGACCATGCAGCATGGTGGGTCCCTTCCTTTCCTCCTGTGAAAAGAGAATAAGATGGAAAACATAGTAAGTACAATGTCATTGTACCCATCTCATACAGATACACTCAAAAAGTATGTATAATACAATTAAAACCAATATATAATTGAAACGTACATTGTAACAGTATCGTGGAAGGATAACAAGTCAGTTCTCATGGAGATGTGTGGCTAACTCCTCGTCCAAGTTGTGGCCTCCAGGGAACCTAGTTTCTAGCTCTAATATCCACTTGGATTCTTTTTTCTGAGAGCTAGTTCCCAATTGCCGCCTCTGTTGCCTAAGTTTATTTGCTCAATGGCAAAAATCTTAGAAGAGAGCTGTTGGATTGGTGGCATTCCTGGAAATGTCTGGCGATCGGATAGTGTAAATCGGTGTTGTTTATGGCCCTTAGGTGTTCCATGATTCTTTTTTACCATATGGGTAGTACTCCCTACATATCTAAGTTTGCAGGGACATTCCAAAACGTAAATGACAAAGTTACTACTGCAGGTTAGGAACTGAGTAATGTTCCACTTTCTTGTGTGTCCTGGAATACTAAATTATTTTACCAGATGGCTGAACTTGCACGCTCTGCAGTGTCCACTAGGAAAGAAACCTTTCAGGTTATGCAAATTACTTTTCTTTAATTCAGAAATATCCCCTTTGACGAGGATGTCTCTCAAGCTTCTCCCTTTTCTATATGTGATCTGTGGTCTGTCACTTATATTCGGACCTATGATGGTGTCTGTTTTGAGAATATTCCAGTTATCTGCAAGAATTTTCTGTATTTTCTTGTACTGGTTGTTATAAGTGGTGATCACACTGGTGTTGGTCTCATTCGAGCCCTTTCTGTCAGTCTGTTCTAGCGACTTTTCCCTGCTGACCTCACTTATCTTGGGCATTGCCTTCTTAAGAACCCACTCAAGATAGCCCCGTGCCCTGAATCTGCTGAGCATGATTTCCTGCTCTTGCATGTATGTTTCCTCAGTGCTACAGTTCCTTCTTGCCCTCAGTAGTTCCCGTGAGAATGCTCCATTTGAGGGCAGCTGGGTGACCACTGAGGGCATGGAGGAGGCTGTTGCCAGCCGTTTCTTTACGGTAGAGACTGGTGACAAGTCTACCTTCCCTGACTTCGCGTAATGTTTGAGCTAATAAAGAGCAATCTGCCTTGCACCTGATCCTTTGAGAGTGCGTTCTACTTTTATGAACCTGTTGGATATATATATATATATATATCAGGTTCTCCGCTCTTTTCGTTTCCATCTGCTGGAAAAAGAGGGACACGGACCTCAACTTGCTAGTGCAAAACTATTTATTGCAGACAGTCCGCCATTATGCGTTTCGGCCTGAACAGGCCTTGATCACATGACCCCACTACATTGTGAGAAAAAGATATTTTAAATGACAGGTGCTATACCAATACTATAAACACTGACAACAGACTGCCCATACATTTAAACACTATGGGCCTGATTCTGATGCGGGTTGGAAAGCTTCCCGACCGGAGCCGGTTTGGAAATGGTTTCCGACCCACTCGGATCGGGAGAGTCCGACCGACGGAGTACGATGCATCTGGATGCTTCCAGATACGATTTGGTTGGACTCCCACTGACTTCAATGGGAGCATATGTTCCTAACCGCATCATAATTGGGCCCTGGGTCGGGAAGACATGTTCCCGATCCAATTTGGAAGGAGCAAATGCCATTAGGAGGCCTTCCTAACCGCATCAGAATCAGGCCCTCAGTCGGGAAGCTTTTCCAACCCGCATCAGAATCGGGCCCATAGTATCCTGATTGAATCATATTTGTTACTACTTGGTTTAAAATCACGGTAAAATACCTCCATGTTATAAAACCTGTGTTATTAAATTGCTTATAGTCATGATAATAAAAGCATAGGGCAACATAAATCACACTTCATGTATTTGAAATACAGTACAAGCATAACTGCATTTTGTTTTGCAACCTCATCACGATGCTCCCTATAATAGATTTTATTGCTTAAACTTGTCTATTTATCATATTATCAATGGCCAATAGTAGCCAACGATAGTTATTGAATCAAGTGCTATCTTGTCATCTCAAAAAGCAGTCTGAACAAGTGCAAAGTGCATAAAGTGCTAAAGAATAAAGTGCTATATGTAAGTGATTGTCTCCTCTTTGTGTATTTTCAATTGTTTTTAAAGTGCAAAAGTGCAATTGAAATAGCATGGGGTAGGTAGCAACAATGCAATATAATTGATGGACTAAATGTCCTAAATAACTGTCATTATCCCTCAAATTGTTACTTGTGGATCGCTATATCGGTATTAATGATAAGACCAAGACTTTTACAACAAGAAAAAAATAAAAAATATATAATATTTCAAGTGTTTGAAGTTCTTATTGTATGTCAATGTATAATTTCAGTAAATTGGCTATATCTTAACTAGTGGTGGCATGATGTTTGCCTAGATCCTCTTACTTGATGTTTTGGTTATAATCAATATAATACATGATGGAGGGTAATCTGGACCGAGTTGGTAGATCCATACTGCTTGTACAACCCACATCTCCCTATTGCTACTACAGACAGGTAAAAAGGTCCTCACTAGCATTGAGGCCTCCAGGCATCTTTGTATCTAGTTCCAAGATGTACCGGGTCTCCAATTTCCTTAGTACAGATTCCCTGTTGTCTCCCCTACTAAGATTCGGAACTGAATCCAGTACATAGTAACTGAAATGTTCCAAATTGTTGGCATGCCTGTCTTTGAATTGACGGGTAACAGGGTAGGTGAGGTCAGAATTGGTGATTGCCCAAATGTGTTGGAGTATCCGCTTGTGCGCCAGTAGCTTGGTACTGCCAACATAGCACAGTCAGCAGGAACACTTTGACACATACACTACGTGATCCGTCTTGCATGTAAGGAACTTTTTAATTTTGGTGGGTTTGTCAGTAAATGGGGTTAGATATGATGTTTTGTTCACCTCAAATTTGCAGGCTCGACAAGTGATACATTTGAAGAAGTCTTTTCTAGGTGATAACCAGGTACCTCCCTCCATTAGTTCTGGACTGCTTTTGAGAAGAGCATTGCACATGGAGGTAGCTTTTCTATATGTAATAGATGGTGATTTGGGCAGAAGGTAACCTATAATTGGGTCATCCAATACAAACAGCCAGTTTCGCCTGATGATGTTCCGAAATTGTCTTTCCTGTTTGTTATACATAATAATTAATCTAGTTTCCACATCTTTTTATGCATGGGTTTGGAGGTTTGTATCACAGCTGTTCTTACCAAATAAGAGCTCAGATCTTATGAGCAGTTGTGATTTAGTAATTGCTGAGTCGATTGTTTTATCAGAATAACCTTTATATATATATATATATATATATATATATATAATCTAATGGTGGTCGCCAGTAGATAGTTATAGTTAGGACCTATTTTCCATAGGAAATCTGCAACATTCTATTTGAAATAACTTTGGCGCCGGTTGGCGAATCTTCGCGAAATTTTCAAACTTGTTGGGCGCTCCGGTCCGCTCCTATCTTGAAAGTCTCGGGGTGATTCGTCAAGCGGGGGCCGAGAAAAAAGGGGGGTCTCAAAACACGTTTTCCCCATGCAATTTTCCATAGGAACCTTTAGTCGCAGCTACAGCCCGAACTGCTGAACGGAATTACACCAAATTTGGCAAATAGGTAGCCCTTGGTTCAGTGTCGTGCCTTTTGCTTAAATGGTGTAAATCCGTTAAGTAGTTCCTGAGAAAATCAAAAGTAAAGTCACATATATATCTATGGCCGAGTAGGGTCCGCGTACCCTCCCGATCTGCATGCTAATTGGCTGTCAAGTGGCTGTCAACACTCCAAATCAGGAAGTGTTGGCAGCCATTTTATGCCTCGGTAGAACCGAGGCACAGAAACAAGTGCGCAAAACGCACAAAGGGGGCAGGGTAGAAACACCCTGACCCCTAGGTCTGCTCAGAGGTCCCACAGGGACCCCTGGGTAGAAAAAGCATTTTTAAAAAAAAAAGTTGGCGGGATGCGCTTAGGGTGCGCGGATCCCGCCGAGAAAAAAAAAAGAAACAAGTGCGCAAAACGCACAAAGGGGGCAGGGTAGAAATACCTCACGGTTCCCATCCTGCCATAGCAAACTGCTTTGGTTTTGGAAGAGAGCAGGAAACCTGCTCTCTCTTCCAAAACAAAGCAGATTGCTTTCCACATGGGGAGCTCCCATGTGGAAAAGCAATGCCGGCTCCCGAGGACGCTGGGAGCCGGCGGGATCGTGGGGGATTGGGGACCCCCCACGGTCCCCAATGGAGAGGGCCTGCCCGGGGGATGGGGTCCCTGGGGCTACAGTGGCCTAGGAGAGGGCCACGTGGCCCCCTCCCAAAATGTAATTTAAAAAAATAAAAAAATAATAAAACAAAGGTTGGCCCCGGGGGGATGGGGTCCCCGGGGCCATAAGTGGCCTGAGGAGGGGGGCAACACAGCCACCCTCCATAAGTTATTTACAAAAACAAAGGCCATGCCCCGGGGATGGGGTCCCCGGGGCCGATTAAGGCCTCGGGAGGGAGCCACGCGGCCCCTTCCAAATAAAAAAAAAATAAATAGGGGGCAGGCCCTGGGGATGGGGTCCCCAGGGCCAATAATTTAGAAAAAGAAGGGGGCCACACAGCCCCTTCTTAAAAAAAAGAAACCGGCATCGCGCGGGAGGCCACGCCCCTCCTTGCAGCACTCTGCAATGCGCCCCTGGCGCGTTTGCAGATGGGAAACAATTCCCCTTGAATACTGGGAGTCCCTGGGGGCCAACTAGCCCACCAGAAACCTCCAGTATGCGCCAGGGGCTGCGTTGCAGAGAGGTGTACAGTGGCCACGCCCCTTTTACACCTCTCTGCAGCTCAGCTCTGTGGCGCTTTTGGAGGTACATGGTGGGCTAGTTGGACTCCAGGGACCCTCAGGATTCAAGGGACTTAATCCCCAACTTAAAACACGCCACGGGCGCGTTTGCACAGTGGTGAAGGGAGGGGCGGGGCTTCAGGTGACATGTGTGCAAACAGGCCCCATGGCGTGTTTTAAGTTCAGGAATTAATTCCTCTTCAATCCTGAGGGTCCCTGAGGGCCAACTAGCCCACCAGGTACCTCCAGTAGCGCCACGGAGCTGCGTTGCAGAGTGTTGTAAAGGGGCGTGGCCTCTGAACACCTCTCTGCAACGCAGCTCTCTGGCGCATACTGGAGGTATCTGGTGGGCTAGTTGGCCCTAGGGCCCTCGGGATTGAGGAGGAATTAATTATCCAACTTAAACGCGCCACAGGGCGTGTTTGCCGACATGTCACCTCAGGCCCCACCCCCTTCCTTCACCATTGTGCAAATATTCCTCTAAAATCAGCCGAACTACGAATTCCGATTTACTCACCTGTTATCAGGAGAGACCTCAGTGCTGCATCTTTGAGCCCAGTACTGATCCTGAAAAGTAATTTTAACCGTACTTACCAGTAACTTGAATTTCCTTCCATAGGATATCATTGCCTGCTTTTTGCTGAAAAAGTTTCTGTCGATTTTGAAACATACAAATATTCCTCTAAAATCAGCAGAACTACGAATTCCAATTTACTCACCTGTTATCAGGCGAGACCTCAGTGCTGCATCTTTGAGCCCAGTACTGATCCTGAAAAGTAATTCTAACCGTACTTACCAGTAACTTGAATTTCCTTCCATAGGCTAACATTGACTGGTTTCACTTGAAATTCTTCTAAGTGTGGAGTTTTGTAACTTTATAATCTTCCTCTAAAATCAGCTGAACTACGAATTCCAATTTACTCACCTGTTATCAGGAGAGAACCCAGTGCTGCATCTTTTAGCCCAGCACTGACCCTGAAAAGTAATTCTAACCGTACTTACCAGTAACTTGTATTTCCTTCCATAGGAATCCATTGTCTGGTTTTCAGCAGAAAAGTTTCAAAGTGTCAATTTTCACAAACTACATATATTCCTTAAAAATCGCCTGTATGACTTAAACGCATTCTTTCAACTGTTTACAGGAGATGCACCAGTGCTGGATCCAGGATCCACCACTGAGTAAGAAAAAGTAACGATAACACTACTTACCTGCTAAGTGAATTTCCTCCCATAGGATAACATTGGTGATTCTATGTGAAAAAGTTTCAAGTGTCAACTTTTAAAATACAATAATATTCCATAAAAATCACGACTGTAACCAAAACGCTTTTACTCAACTGTTTACAGGAGATGTCCCAGGACTGAATCTAGGATCCAGTCCTGTGGTTAGAAAAAGTAATCCATAAAGTAACTAATTGCATTTAACTAGAAATTCACATTGAGCTCAATGTTGCATTGTGTTTGAAATTGTGTTGCCCATTGCAACAACTGTAACTACTGTACTTAAAAGTCTATTGCCTATTTGCAAAGTATTTAAACTAAAGTAATTCATTCTGAGAAAGTATATTTTGTAATGTAATGTATAATGTAATTACAATGTAATTTAAAAAATAAAATATCTAAAAATAAATAGTTTAAAAAAATGTAGTAAATCAGTATCAAAAAATAAATATAACAATTAATACATTTAAAAATTGTCATTTACAAAACCTTTGAAATTCACTGAAAAAAACCATAGGTTTCAGACATGTTATAGTTAGGAATTAGCATTTAAAAACCTTTGAAATTCACTGAAAAAACCATAGGTTTCAGGCACGTTATAGTTAGAAATTAGCATTTAAAAACCTTACAAATTCACTGAAAAAACCATAGGTTTTAGGGACAGTTATAGTTAGTTGGACATTGCACTCGTACAAAACCCGTGAAATTCCCCGTTATAGTTAGTTCAGCTAACTATAACTCGCGCCCTCGCAATGCACTGCTGATGACGTCACATATTACATCACTCATGACATGGTCAGTGACATCACTGATGACATCACTGATGACATCATCCACGTGATAATCTGATGCACCTCCTCACACCCTAATATAACCTTTGATACACCCACTCTAAATTACAGACTGCCATTCGCAAAACCATAGACACTCCAACACCAATAACTACATACCCACTCACTGATTCTTAGGTCTACACACACATCCACTCACTCACCCGTACAGTCACTCATACTTATGGTCACTCAGTACAGGACTATCATATGCACTCATACTCCTATATAGACACTCAAACACCGCCACTCATCCATAGAGGTACTCACACACCTAGTCAGTCATGCAAATAATTAAACACACTGCCATTTACTCACCTATACAGTTATACACACACCAGCTCACTTACTCATACAAATACTAGCACATTCTTACGCTCTTACACAATCAGTGATACAAGCACACACTCATCCATACAGTCACTCTCACAATCACACACTCTCGCTTATAGCTATTTATATACTCCAACATCATGCACACCTATGCACAGAGTCGCACACACCCCACCCACACAAACACTCAGGCACCCATACAGATACTCAGACAACCAATCAATAACTCATATAGACACTCATGTAGCTATTCACAAACCCATGCAGCCACTTACACAGCAACAGACAGACGGATACAGACATTCACCCAGTTTAGTCACTAATCCATGCATTCAGTAAGATACATTTAATCACTCACTTATAGAGTTAGTCACGCACCTACTAAATCATCCATACAGACACTTATACACCCACTCATTCTTCAATACGCCTTTCCCTATATATATTAAAAATATTTAAACTTTACAGAAACACACAGTCACTGGATGATGTCATCAGTGATGTCATTTGAGATGTCATCAGTGATGTCATCAGTGATGTCACTGACCATGTCATGAGTGATGTAATATGTGACGTCATCAGCAGTGCATTGCAGGGGCGCGAGTTATAGTTAGCTGAACTAACTATAACGGGGGAATTTCACGGGTTTTGTACGAGTGCAATGTCCAACTAACTATAACTGTCCCTAAAACCTATGGTTTTTTCAGTGAATATATATATATATATATATATATAATCAATCCACTTCAATAATGCGCGCTCTCAGAGTTCCGTGTCAGGATGATTTATTTAAGGTTCAAGGTAACGCGTTTCGGAAGCAAACTTCCTTGATCACACAAGGAACCAAGTGGAACCAAGTGAAAACATTGTGATTACATAGTCTCGGTACTGGTCATAGAGAGAGGACAACAAAAAGTTGTACAGTTGCATTGAAAAAATGGCGGCCATCTTAGAGTGCCCAAAATAAAAACATAATGTTATTATACATTTTACACAGTTGTATCTCGGATTCCAGTGATATTGTATTATTAACTTCATGATACAAGGGCATAAATAAACATGGTAAAAAAAGTTAATCACGACAATACTCGCCCAGTGGCGGTAACCGCTCAGAAAAGCGCTCTGTGTGCCATGCAAAGAAGTGTATTTCTCAATGGAGACAGTGGCGGCCATATTAGATTTTCAAAGGTAAAAACATAATGTTATGTGTGAACATTTCCACAGTTTACCGAGTTTCAAGGACAAAATAGGACCCGGTAAAGCAAATTTCAAATTGAGGCTGAGAGTCAGATATTATTATGACAGTGCAGTTCAAGCATTCATGTTACTGCATTTAGTGTCGCTTAAAAGTGAGGTGAATTTGTCAGGAAATAGCTACCTATAGTGGTTAAGTTAGGTGTCTGTGTACCCCCATCAGCCAGGAACGTGTCAGAATACTAGTAGATACGGAGTAATCACGACAATACTTTCGCCCAGTGGCGGTACCTACTCTTAGAAGAGGAGGGCTCTACGTGCCATACATGGAAATGTTTACTCAATACTAGCGCCGAGTGGCTCTGTCTCATTGCTCCCCAGTACTGTCCAGAGACAAATAACAAGAACAGTGACTATATGTAAAATAACTAAAGTTGAAAAAAAAAAAAAGAGTCTTATCTATAAGTTGGTGGTGCACTCTTCTTAGAGGTGAAGAAAAGGGTAGGTGGCCCGTGAAGTGCCCGCAAGTGTTCGGTGGGCCCCTTCCTTTCCTCCTGTGAAAAGAAATAAGAAAGAAAATGTTAGATTAAAAGTAAGACTGTAACCAACTCTACTTGTAATGCAGCTATATGAAGAATTCACTGTAAGCATAAACATTAAAGCAGTTACATATATCCATCAAACATCATGGAAATGCAAAAACCTTAAAAAAGAAGAAGAGAGAAATTACAGACATGTCTGCACAAAGGTAATCCGTTATTCTTCAATAAGATGTGTGGCTAATTCCTCATCCAAATTACGTCCATTAGGGTATTGTGTCTCGAGTTCTAGGATCCATTTGGATTCCTTTTTCCTGAGTCTGAGCTCCCTGTTCCCCCCTCTTGGACTTCCTAGTACCTGTTCAATAACAAAGTAACTGAGAAGCGAGCTATTGGAGAGATGATACTCCGCAAAATGTCTTGCAACTGGGTAATGAGGGTCCTTGTTGTTTATGGCCCTAAGATGTTCAAGGACCCTTTTCTTGGTCATATGAGTTGTACTCCCTACATAGCGTTTACGGCATGGACATGTCAGATGTAAATGGCATATGTCGTGCTACATGTGAGGAATTGGGAGGTAACGTTTTTCTTTTTAGAGTGTGGTATGCTAAATTCTTTAACCATATGGCTTGCCTTACACGCCTTGCAATGTCCGCAAGGGTAAAAACCTTTAAGGTTGTGCATAGCCGTGTTGTGTCGATCTGTGATGTCACCATGCATCAAAATGTCCCTGAAGCTGCGACTTTTACGATATGTGATTCTTGGTCTATCACTGATAGTAGGGCCCACTATGTGATCGCTTTTGAGGATATTCCAATTCTCGTTGAGAATTTCTTTTTTTTTACTTTGCGTGAACTGTTGTTGTACGTTAGGATAACACGTGTCTCGTGAGAGTCAATGCTCCTTTCCTTTTCTCTCAATGTGCTCTGTCTGTCAGTGTTTTTCAGTTTGGAAACAGCTCTATTCAGTACCCACTCTGGGTAACCACGTTCTCTGAAATGTTTGATCATGGTTTGCTCTTCTGCCTGATAGTTTTCTTCTGTGCTACAGTTTCTTCTCGCTCTCAGTAACTCCCCGTACGGAATGCTCCATTTGAGCGTATCCGGGTGGTGGCTGAGAGCGTGAAGAATACTGTTGCCAGCTGTTTCTTTGCGAAACAGTCTGGTTTCAAGGGTGTTGTTGACTGCTTTGACTTTGACGTCCAGGAATTCTATTTCCTCTCTGTTTATGTTCTGTGTGAGTACTGTATTGTATGCATTGGTGTTCAGTTTTAGGATGAACTCAATGGCTTCTTCTTCACTACCCTCCCATATCAACAAAAGGTCGTCGATGTATGCAGCCAAGTTTTGACTTTTTCGAAGTACTGAGATAGACAGATGTCATTCCTGATCTCTTCCTCCCATAGGCCCAGGAAAAGGCCCGCAAAACTGGGGGCAAAACATGTGCCCATGGCAGTCCCCAGTGTCTGTTTGAACAGTTCCCCATTGAACAAAAAGATATTGTTTTGTAAACATAGAAACATCATGTCGATCAGCATTCTAGTGTGTTCTAAATACATAATATTTCTATCATTTAAGAAGTGAGTACATGCACGGATGCCTTGGTCATGATCAATGATGGTGTAGAGACTCGAGACATCCATGGTGATGAATATATAGTTAGTTTTCCATTGTATACCATCAATTTTGCGTAAAAATCTTTTGTGTCCTTGACATAGGAAGGCAGTGTGGTGACATAGTTCTGCAAAAAATGATCCACATACTTTGAGATGTTTTCAAAGACACTCCCCAAGGATGAGACTATGGGTCTCCCAGGGGGCACTAGAGGGTTTTTGTGCACCTTGGGGAGAAAATAGATAATGGGTAGTTTAGGGTAGTCTTTTTTCATAAATAAATACTCTTCCCATGTAATAATGCCCTCTTGCTGCCATATAGACAGTTTATTCCAGGTTATTACAATACTGTCATTGTATGTCTTGGTATCGGTTTTTTGATAAAATCTGCTGTTTTCCAGCTGTCTAAGTGCTTCTGCAATGTACATGGTTTTGCTGAGTAGTACAATGTTCCCTCCTTTGTCAGCAGGACGGATGACGATGTCTCTATCGTTAGCCAATGATGAGATAATGGATCTTTGTTTGTTTGTCAAGTTACCTGTCACAAAGGTTTGTTTGGATCTAGCATGTTTGCATTCCATTAGAGCCTTGGTGACGACCTCATGGAATGTATCTACATTGTCATGCGGGAGATTAGGGTAGAAAATGGAACGAGGTTTGAAAGGAGTTTTGGCAGCCCTGTCTGTAACTATGTCTTCGATTTCATTAATGTTATTGGAGCTATTTGTTGCAAGGTCATTGCTGCATTCTAATTCTTGCATAGTTGAAAGCATATTAATGTCTCCAACTGTAAGGTTCGTGGGATCGGTGCTTTGTCTTGCCGGTGGACCGTGTGTGGTATTGCCTTTAAGAGTGTGCCATTTCGTGAGTTTCAGTTTTCTTACAAACTTAAAAATGTCTATTCTTGTGTTAGAATAATCAAAGATTTCAGTAGGGCAAAATGATAAACTTAAGCATAATGTTTTATTTTCAAGGAAAGAAAGAGTACGGCTGGTAAGATGAATTATTGTTTGATTTAAACATGGTGTTGTCCATCATAGTTACTTCTTCTTTCTCATGCCCCCACGTCCGGTTCCCACTGGCTTTGTTCCGTTTCCTTTTCTGTATCCTGTGTTTTCGTCGGCTGCGTCGTTGCTTGCTCCGCCCCTGCCTCTTCCTCTTCCTCTTCCCCTTCCCCGTTGTCCTCTCCCTCTCGGTGTTGGTTGGGGGTTTGTGTTCACCGTTTGGATATATGTAACTGCTTTAATGTTTATGCTTACAGTGAATTCTTCATATAGCTGCATTACAAGTAGAGTTGGTTACAGTCTTACTTTTAATCTAACATTTTCTTTCTTATTTCTTTTCACAGGAGGAAAGGAAGGGGCCCACCGAACACTTGCGGGCACTTCACGGGCCACCTACCCTTTTCTTCATCTCTAAGAAGAGTGCACCACCGACTTATAGATAAGACTCTTTTTTTTTTCTTTCTTTCAACTTTAGTTATTTCACATATAGTCACTGTTATTGTTATTTGTCTCTGGACAGTACTGGGGAGCAATGAGACAGAGCCACTCGGCGCTAGTATTGAGTAAACATTTCCATGTATGGCACGTAGAGCCCTCCTCTTCTAAGAGTAGGTATCGCCACTGGGCGAAAGTATTGTCGTGATTACTCCATATCTACTAGTATTCTGTCACGTTCCTGGCTGATGGGGGTACACAGACACCTAACTTAACCACTATAGGTAGCTATTTCCTGACAAATTCGCCTCACTTTTAAGCGACACTAAATGCAGTAACATGACTGCTTGAACTGCACTGTCATAATAACATCTGACTCTCAGCCTCAATTTGAAATTGCCTTACCGGGTCCTATTTTGTCCTTGAAACTCGGTAAACTGTGGAAATGTGCACACATAACATTATGTTTTTACCTTTGAAAACTCTAAGATGGCCGCCACTGTCTCCATTGAGAAATACACTTCTTTGCATGGCACACAGAGCGCTTTTCTGAGCGGTTACCGCCACTGGGCGAGTATTGTCGTGATTAACTTGTTTTACCATGTTTATTTATGCCCTTGTATCATGAAGTTAATAATACAATATCACTGGAATCCGAGATACAACTGTGTAAAATGTATAATAACATTATGTTTTTATTTTGGGCACTCTAAGATGGCCGCCACTTTTTCAATGCAACTGTACAACTTTTTGTTGTCCTCTCTCTATGACCAGTACCGAGACGATGTAATCACAATGTTTTCACTTGGTTCCTTGTGTGATCAAGGAAGTTCGCTTCCGAAACGCGTTACCTTGAACCTTAAATAAATCATCCTGACACGGGACTCTGAGAGCGCGTATTATTGAAGTGGATTGATGATTAAAACGCCGGCTTGCTCTATCGGCTCCATCGCGCCACCGAACCACGGGCGGAGCTCCCAGGAGGAGCGCCTGGATCGTGTGTATATATATATATATATATCAAAGCTCCGAACCTGCCAGGTGCTCCTGCACTCGCTAGCGAGTGTCTCGTTCACGAGGGCTGACTCGTGAAATTTACAGATGCTCCAGAGACTGACACGAGCACTCGCGGGGTAAAATCCAAGTCAGGATTTATGGCACTTAAATGAACAAACAAACACATTTCAGGGGTACGCCTTCCTCAGTGTTCACCGCCAGTAGGTAGTTATAGTTAGGATGTAGTTTCCATAGGGAGAGTGTTTTTTTTCAAAATCACAGATTCATTTAAATTGATCAAACTGCTCTGTCATTGGAGAATGCAAAGCAGGCAAAGAGGAGGGGCTAGGCATCAAAGTTGAATACTTGCTTCTATGGCTGCCATATTAGCATGTCCGATGTTTATAAAAACTAAATGTCAGAATTGTGTTTTGCTGGATAATGTTCACAATATGTGTAAATAAACAGTCGTTTGCATAAGTAGACATATGCCAGAAAACAACATCATACTCATTCTTGTTTGTAGCATGCTAATATTGAATAATAAGTCCCTCCTCATAATTTTGTCCTGTATGGGCTGCCGATCACCCTCAAATGAGCTGTTCTTCCTTGTAACAAGCACGTGACTGCAGTACTGCACACCATTTATCAACTGATGTGTCTCCTATTGCGAATGTAGTTAAAGTATTGGAATTGCCCATCGCCTGCCAGAGATAACATCATTCAGTAATCCTTTGCACCATATACACAGGAATTCAGTCCAATGAACATACATTCTCTTGTTCCACTTGCTCCCTTTACTCCGCACTCATGGGCGGGTGCTGAATCCATGAGGGTGCTCTTGTGCGATATCTCACAGCTCCAAAATCAAAAGTTCAGCACTCACGGGGGTATGTTCACTAATATTTTATTGGTCTATAAGAATGCTCAGACGCGTTTCGGAAAACTGCCCTTGTCAATGTCGGCAATAGCGCCGTACTTGCTCTCATTTATACATCAGTTTCCATTACCTCTGCATACCAGACAGAGAAGACAGACTTCTAAACGATGTCAGACGGCTTGCGAAATTTGGGCGCCATTTCTAAACATTTAAAATTCATTTGGTGCATTCATTGTTCCACATTACACTTACAATGTTGCAGCTCTAAAATGTCACAGTTCATAATATCTACATCAGATCATGTATAGTAAATTTGATGTGGCTCGGGTAAGTGTTAGAAAATCAGTGTGATAATCTAGACAATTCATCTTGTCTTATCACTAAGAAATCTGTAATGTGCACTACATCTTTCACATTATACGTTAGTTATTCCGCCCTATATGGGCCCACGAATCTTTAGCTCCATAATTAGTTATTACGCCCTGTATAGGCTTATGTCACGTTCCCATAGCCTGAATTAATTCCTGTTCCTGTATAGCTGTCTACCTACACCTTGTGCAGATGTAATGTTCTTCTGTCGCTAAGTCATCCTCATCTAGCCTATATGAGCTTCCTAGTCTTGTTGTGTATGCTCTCATTGATTGGAAATTACAGGTGGATTCCTAGTTCTTCGCTGCTATTTAGCCCATTAGGTGCTTTTGTTTGCATGTCAATGATATATCTGGACTCAAGTCGTCGGAGCCTCAACTCCCGGTCCCCCCACGCACCTCTCGTGGGACATGATTCAGACATAAAAATTGCAATAAGCTTCTATTGCTATTATGATATATCTCAAAATGTCTAGCAACTGGGTACCAGCTATCTTGATTAGCTATAGCTCTCATGTGCTCTAATATCCACATCTTCGTGGGATGAATAGTACTTCCCACGTAACGGAGTTGCCAGGGGCATACCAAACAGTATACTGTATACGTGGTGTTGCAGTTCATGAACTCTCTGATCTTCTTAGGCTCTAGAAGACCAGGAAGTTCATAGCTAAGGACCTTGCTGCTATTAATGCAGGCTTTGCATTTTTGACAGGGATAAAGCCCTTTCACTGGTGGCAGTAGCATTTCCATATGTCCTCCAGATAAATGACTTCTCACTAGATTATCCCTAATGGATCTTGGCTTCCTAAACGTCATTAGCGGGAAACCAGGGATATCTTTGTCTATAGAAGGGTCTGACTTTAGGATTCCCCAGTGTTTCTGTAGAATCCTCCTCACCACATTGGCTTTATTCGAGAAGTTAGTGATCATCCTGAAAGAGTTGGTAATATCCTTCTCTCGTTTGCTGGTGTCTTCCTGCAACAGTTCCCTCCTACTCTTTATGTCTACTCTCTGTTTGGCACTCTGTAATGTACCCTTGCTGTACCCTCTCACTCTGAATCTCTCCATGCATTCTTGGGCTGACCGTTGGTAATCTGTTTCTCGTGTGGTGTTTCAGTGCCAAACAGATAGTAGACATGAAGAGTAGGAGGGAACTGCTGCAGGAATACATCAGCACCCACCCATGAGTGCGGAACAAAGGGAGCAAGTGGAGCAAGAAAACGTTGTGTGTTCCAGCACCGTCGCACTGCGGAGAGTGAAATACCGGAGATCGGGAAAAGGTGGAGTTGGAGAGCCCGGCCCACAGAGAGAGAGGGGGGAACCCCTTCCGGTAAGCAGTTTGATTCGAAGATAGCGACAGGAGTGAGGGGGGTACGGGAAACACGCTGTGAACTGGTTTCAGAACAAACACCGTCAATAACATGTTTAGCGAGGCGGTGCGCTGTGAGGCTGCAACGGACATTTTCAAGAATAGACCTACAACAGGAATAATTGCGGGGTCCTCACTAACAAGATGGCTGGATGACTTAAAAAGCAATTTCTCCAAACTGGAGAGACTCTATGAGAGAGAAATAAGAAAGTGGTGGGAGGCCACCTCATTGCAACATTACAGCGATGTGGAGAGAGTGCCCAGGGGACTGAGAATATGCACTGTCCCAGCCTTTGAGAACCCAGATCCAAAATTACTTGATGAATGGGCGGAACATTCAGCCAAATCCTCTCAAGAAATGCTTGGTATCCTTGTAAAATTTACATAGAGTGATCGCGAAAAGCTACTCAAAGACATTGGGGAACTAGAAAAGGAGATAGCGAGCGACACAGACAAAACAAAGCAAGAAGAATTGAAAGAAAGCATGACCAAGAGGTTAAAGATCTACGAGCAGAAAATAAAACAGCGCAAACAAGAGAAATTTGACCGAGATGCCAGAGATTACAAACAAGGGAGAGTACTAACTTTCGCGAGGAAGTACGATGCTCCCCGCCAAGAACTGAGAAACAGGAAAAATCGCCCTGTGCTGGAGCATCAAGAAACATCTGAATCAGAGGTTACAGATATAGAGCCATCGGGGGATGAAGGTCCAGAGCCTGAATCTTCAAAACCAGCACCAACTCCTTTTCACAAGGAATTCAGCCTGATAAGGCAGACCTGGCTCCGGGGAGGAAAAGGAAAAGCATCGGATCAGTGGAAACAACATCAACAGCGCATCAATCCATGGGACAAGGAGCAAGCGAGCAACAAAAACATCGACAGTAACTGAGAATCTGACAATTATCAATTTGACACCAAGAAAGCTGTCAAAAGTGAAAGAAGATGTACTAAAGTTGGGTTTGAGTTTCTGCCCCACCAGGAACTTTGAATACACCCAGACCAGGATCGATCTTTTCAAATTTTCAAGAAAACTCAAACTCCACAAATTTTTTAAGCACAAGGGAAGACCATTCCGAGAAAATCGCAATTGACATCAAGAAGTTAAATGGACATTTTGACAACTAATGATCTGGAAACTCTGGCTGTATTATAAGAACTGCATGCAGACTATTCCCCAGACACTAGGGAACAACGAGACAACATGGACAGGATTGAAGATCTGGGGATAACACAAGTGGGACCATCTAGTCCATTCAGACCTACTTCCAAATTTGTCCCGCAACTACCAATGGACGCTATAGATATATTTGTGGAATGTGTCAACCTTGACTTGATAGCCCTTCATACGAAAAGGAAAAAAGAAACCAACATGAACTTTTCCAACAAACAGAAAGATATATTAAGGAGCTTACAACAGGATCAGAACATTGTATGTAAACCTTCAGACAAAGGTGGAAACATTGTTCTACAGACAAGGGAAAACTATACTAGGGAGGCCCTACGACAACTAAGGGATGTAACGAGCTATATGCCAACCACACAGATGGAGTATAACATGAGTATTAACCAATACTATCTGTTAATCACAAAATGGCACCAAAAGGGATGCTTACAATGGAAGAGAAGTAATTCCTGATGAATCCACATTCAATATTACCTACTTTTTACCACCTACCAAAGGTGCACAAAATAGGAACCACCCACCAGGTTGTCCCATTGTTTCGTCAATTGGTGGTCTAACTGAGAATATGTCAACATATGTGGACCATTTTCTGTTTCCCTTTGTCTCACATTTAGCCTCCTACACTCGAGACACAAAGGACTTCCTGAACCAGCTGGAAGGAATAATCTGGGAACCTGAATTTCAGATGATCGTGATGGATGTCTCGAGTTTATACACAAGTATAGTTCATCCAGATGGACTTAAGGCCATAAAATATTTTTGGGACGGACGTCCTCTTAAGTTCTATGGACACAGTGAGATGTTGATGGAGTTTGTGGATTTTTGCTTGAACAACAATATCTTCATATTTCAAGAACAACTATATAAACAGATCCAGGGCACAGCCATGGGCACCTACTTCGCCCCCAGCTACGCGAATTTATTCATGGGCAGGTGGGAGAAGCGGGTGACCTGGTCGGATTCCTATGATATCTGGGTGGAGAACGTCATTTGTTGGCGAAGATATATAGATGATCTGTTTATTATTTGGAGGGGGACAGAGGAATCAGCTAAAGATTATATAGCAGCTCTAAATAACAACAAAATCAATCTCAGATTTACTTATGAGATTAGTCCCACCAGGGTGAATTTCTTAGACTTACAGGTCTTTGTCTGTGAAAATAAGCTCTGCATCTCATTATATAGAAAGCCAACAGCAGGGAACGCTGTCCTCCATGCTAGTAGTAGTCATCCTACGAAACTAGTGAAAAGTATACCATCTTGTGAGCTGCTACATATAAAAAGAAACACAACATGAGAAACAGATTACCAACGGTCAGCCCAGGAATGCATGGAGAGTTGCAGAGTGAGAGGGCACAGCAAGGGTACATTACAGAGTGCCCAACAGAGAGTAGACATGAAAAGTAGGTGGGAACTGCTGCAGGAAGACACCAGCAAACGAGAGAAGGATATTACCAGCTCTTTCAGGATGATCACTAACTTCTCGAATAAAGCCAATGTAGTGAGGAGGATTCTACAGAAACACTGGGGAATCCTAAATTCAGACCCCTCTATAGGCAAATATATCCCTCGTTTCCCGCTAATGATGTTTAGGAAGCCAAGATCCATTAGGGATACTCTAGTGAGAAGTCATTTATCTGGAGGACATTTGGAAATGCTACTGCCAACAGTGAAAGGGTGTTATCCCTGTCACAAAAATGCAAAGCCTGCGTTAATAGCAGAAAGGTCCTTACCTATGAACTTCCTGGTCTCTGAGAGCCTAAGAAGATCAGAAAGTTCATGAACTATAACACCATGTCTACAGTATACTGTTTGGTATGCCCCTGTCTACTCTGTTACGTGGGAAGTAGTATTCATCCCACGAAGATGCGGCTATTAGAACACATGAGAGGTATAGGTAATCGAGATAGCTCGTACCCAGTTGCTAGATATTTTGAGATATATCATAATAGCAATAGAAGCTTTTTGCAATTTTTCTATCTGGATCATGCCCCAGGAGAGGTGCATGTGGGGGACCGGGAGTTGAGACTTTGACAACTTGAGTCCAGATATATCATTGACATCCAAACAAAAGCACCTAATGGGCTAAATAGCAGCGAAGAACTAGAAATCCAACTGTAATTTCCAATCAATGAGAGCATACACAACAAGACTAGGAAGCTCATACAGGCTAGATGAGGATGACTTAGTGACAGAAGAAAATTACGTCCACACAAGGTGTAGGTAGACTGCTACACAGGAACAGGAATTAATTCAGGCTATGGGAACGTGACATAAGCCCATACAGGGCGTAATAACTAATTATGGAGCTAAAGATTCGTGGGACCATATAGAGCGGAATAACTAACGCATAATGTGAAAGATGTAGTGCACATTACCGATTTCTTAGTGATAAGACCAGATGAATTGTCTAGATTATCACACTGATTTTCTAACGCTTACCCGAGCCACATCAAATTTTACTATACATAATCTGATGTAGATATTATGAACTGTGATATTTCATAGCTGCAACATTGTAAGTGTAATGCGGAACAATGAATGCACCAAATGAATTTTAAATGTTTAGAAATGGCGCCCAAATTTCGCAAGCCGTCTGACATTGTTTAGAAGTCCGTCTTCTCTGTCTGGTATGCAGATATAATAGAAACTGATGTATAAATGAGAGCAAGTATGGCGCTATTGCCGACATTGACAAGGGCAGTTTTCCGAAACGCGTCTGAGCGTTCTTATAGACCAATAAAATATTAGTGAACATACCCCCGATAGTGCTGAAATTTTGATTTTGGAGCTGTGAGATATCGCACGAGAGCACCCTGATGGATTCAGCACCCGCCCATGAGTGCGGAGTAAAGGGAGCAAGTGGAACAAGAGAATATATATATATATATATATATATATATGTATATATATATATATATATATATATATTATCTACTGGCGGTCGCCAGTAGATAGTTATAGTTACAACCTATTATCCATAGGAAATCCGCGACATTCTATTTGAAATAACTCTCTTGCCGGTTGACGTATCTTCGCAAAATTTTCAAACTTTGTGGGGCGCTCCGGTCCGCTCCTACCCTGAAAGTCTCGGGGGATTTGTCAAGCGGGGGCCGAGAAAAAGGGGGGTCCCAAAACGCGTTTTCCCCATGCAATTTTCCATAGGAAACTTTAGACACGGCTACAGCCCGAACTGCTGAACGGAATTACACCAAATTTGGCAAAGAGGTAGTTCTTGGTTCAGAAAGAACCCTTTTGTTAAATGGTGTAAATCCGTTCAGTAGTTGCTGAGAAAATCAAAAGTAAAAAGATAGATATATCTATGGGCGAGTAGGGTCCGCGTACCCTCAGCGCACCCTGCGCGCACTGTCCCGATCACGAGCTGCATGTTAATTGGCTGTCAGCTGGCTGTCAACATTCCGATTCAGGAAATGTTGGCAGCCATTTTGTCCCTCGGTAGAACCAAGGGACAGAAACAAGTGCGCAAAGCGCACAAAGGGGGCAGGGTAGAAACACCCTGACCCCTAGGTTTGCTCAGGGGTCCCACAAGGACCCCTGGGCAAAACAAAATCGGCAGGATGCGCTCAGGGTGCGCGAATCCTGCCGAAAAAAAACGAAGCGCGGTCTCCCGCGCTCGATTGCATTTTGACCCCCGGGTGGCCCAAGTCCCGGGGGCATGGTGGGGTGGGTATATTGTTTGTATGGGGGCCTCAAAGGCCCCCAAGCCCCGGGGACCGCCACCCCCGGGGCTTTATAAAAATGGTGCGGGAGGGCTCTCCTGCCCTCCCGCAGCCCCGGGGACCGCCACCCCCGGGGCTTCTTTTTTAAATAAATAAGGTGTGGGGGCTCCAGCCCCCACACGCCCCGGGACCACCACCTCCCGGGGCACTTACAAAATAAATGTGGGGGTCCATTACGGACTCCCAGAGCCCCGGGGACCACCACCTCCCCGGGGCTGTGCAATTTAAGGGAGGGGGCCGCGCGGCCCCCTCCTGGAGCCCTTGATGGCCCTGGGGACCGCCACCCCCAGGGCCGGCTCCTGCAGTGTCCCGGGGTGCCTACCCCGGGACACTGTAGCTTGCTATGGCAGGACGGAGCCCGCGGCTCCCGTCCTGCCATAGCAAACTGCTTTGGATATTGGAAGAGAGAGCAGGGAAACCTGCTCTCTCTTCCAATATCCAAGCACATTGCTTTCCACATGGGGAGCTGCATCTTAGCAGCTCCCCATGTGGAAAAGCAATGCCGGCTCCCAAGGGACGCGGGGAGCCGGCGGGACTGTGGGGGATTCGGGACCCCCCACAGTCCCCAACGGAGAGGGCCAGCCCCGGGGATGGGGTCCCCGGGGCAAGTAGTGGCTCGGGAGGGGGCCACGCGGCCCCCTCACCAAAAAATAAAAACATTTTTTTTTTTAAACGGAAAGGCCGGCCCCGGGGATGGGGTCCCCGGGGCCTTAAATGGCCTGAGGAGGGGGCCACGCAGCCCCCTCCAAAGAAAAAAAAATCGAGGCCATGCCCCGGGGATGGGGTCCCCGGGCCAATACAGGCCCAGGGAAGGGGGCCACGCGGCCCTCTTCCCGTTTATTTTTTTAAATTTAATTAAAAAAGGGGTAAGGCCCTGGGGGATGGGGTCCCCAGGGCCCAAAAACAGGAAAAAGGAAGGGGGCCACACAGCCCCCTTCAGGGAAAAAAAAAAAAAAAAACGATCGGGCCCGCAGGCCCCGCCCCTTCCTTCACCACTCTGCAAACGCGCCCTGGCGCGTTTGCAGAGGGGGAACGACTCCCTTGAATACTGGGGTCCCTGAGGCCAACTAGCCCACCAGGAACCTCCAGTATGCGCCAGGGGCTGCGTTGCAGAGAGGTGTACAGAGGCCACGCCCTTTTACAACTCTCTGCAACGCAGCTCTGTGGCGCTTTTGGATATACCTGTTGGGCTAGTTGGCCCCCAGGGACCCTCAGGATTCAAGGAGTTAATCCCCCGACTTAAAACGCGCCACGGGGCGCGTTTGCACAGTGGTGAAGGGAGGGGCGGGGCTTCAGGTGACATCTGTGCAAGCGCCCGTGGCGCGTTTTAGTTGGGGATTAAATCCCTTCAATCCTGAGGGTCCCTGGGGGCCAACTAGCCCAACAGGTACATCCAGAAAGCGCCACAGAGCTGCGTTGCAGAGAGGTGTAAAAGGGGTGTGGCCTCTCTACACGTCTCTGCAACGCAGCCCCTGGCGCATATTGGAGGTTCCTGGTGGGCTAGTTGGCCCCTAGGGACCCTCAGGATTCAAGGGGACTTAATCCCCAACTTAAAACGCGCCACGGGGCGCGTTTGCACAGATGTCACCTCAGGCCCCGCCCTCCCTTCACCATTGTGCAAATATTCTTCTAAAATCATCCGAGATACGAATTCCGATTTACTCACCTGTTATAAGGAGAGACCTCAGTGCTGTATCTTTCAGTCCAGTACTGGTCCTGAAAAGTAATTTTAACCGTACTTACCAGTAACTTGAATTTCCTTCCATAGGATATCATTGCCTGCTTTTTGCTGAAAAAGTTTCTAAGTGTTGATTTTTGAAACCTACAAATATTCCTCTAAAATCAGCCGAAATACGAATTCCGATTTACTCACCTGTTATAAGGAGAGACCTCAGTGCTGTATCTTTCAGCCCAGTACTGGTCCTGAAAAGTAATTTTAACCGTACTTACCAGTAACTTGAATTTCCTTCCATAGGCTAACATTGACTGGTTTCACTTGGAAATTCTTCTAAGTGTGGAGTTTTGGAACTTTAAAATATTCCTCTAAAATCAGCCGAAATACGAATTCCGATTTACTCACCTGTTATCAGGAGAGACCTCAGTGCTGCATCTTTCAGCCCAGTACTAATCCTGAAAAGTAATTTTAACCGTACTTACCAGTAACTTGAATTTCCTTCCATAGGATATCATTGCCTGCTTTTTGCTGAAAAAGTTTCTAAGTGTTGATTTTTGAAACATACAAATATTCCTCTAAAATCAGCCGAAATCCGAATTCTGATTTACTCACCTGTTATCAGGAGAGAGCTCAGTGCTGCATCTTTCAGCCCAGTACTGGTCCTGAAAAGTAATTTTAACCGTACTTACCAGTAACTTGAATTTCCTTCCATAGGCTAACATTGACTGGTTTCACTTGAAAATTCTTCTAAGTGTGGAGTTTTGGAACTTTAAATTATTCTTCTAAAATCAGCCGAAATACGAATTCCGATTTACTCACCTGTTATCAGGAGAGAACCCAGTGCTGCATCTTTTAGACCAGCACTGACCCTGAAAAGTAATTTTAACCGTACTTACCAGTAACTTATCTTTTCTTCCATAGGAATCCATTGTCTGGTTTTCAGCAGAAAAGTTTCAAAGTGTCGATTTTCACAAACTACAAATATTCCTTAAAAATCGCCTGTATGACTTAAACGCATTTTTTCAACTGTTTACAGGAGATGCACCAGTGCTGGATCCAGGATCCAACACTGAGTAAGAAAAAGTAACGATAAGAGTTTTTACCTGCTAAGTGAATTTCCTTCCATAGGATAACATTGGTGATTCTATGAGGAAAAGTTTCTAAGTGTCAACTTTTAAAATACAATAATATTCCTTAAAAATCACGACTGTAACCAAAACGCTTTTACTCAACTGTTTACAGGAGATGTCCCAGGACTGAATCTAGGATCCAGTCCTGTGGTTAGAAAAGTAATCCATAAAGTAACCAATTGCATTTAACTAGAAATTCACATTGAGCTGAATGTTGCATTGTGTTTGAAAATGTGTTGCCCATTGCAACAACTGTAACTACTGTACTTAAAAGTCTATTGCCTATGTGCTAAGTATTTAAACTAAAGTAATTCATTCTGAGAAAGTATTTTTGTAATGTAATGTATAATGTAATTACAATGTAATTTAAAAAATAAAATATGTAAAAGAAATTGTTGCTAAAAATGTAGTTAATCAGTATGAAAAAAATTAATAAAAAAATTAATACATTTAAAAAATGTCATTTAAAAACCTTTGAAATTCACTGAAAAAACCGTAGGTTTCAGGCACGTTATAGTTACAAATTAGCATTTAAAAACCTTTGAAATTCACTGAAAAAACCATAGGTTTCAGACACGTTATAGTTAGAAATTAGCATTTAAAAACCTTTGAAATTCACTGAAAAACCATAGGTTTTAGGGACAGTTATAGTTACAAATTAGCATTTAAAAACCTTTGAAATTCACTGAAAAAACCATAGGTTTCAGATATGTTATAGTTACAAATTAGCATTTAAAAACCTTTGAAATTCACTGAAAAACCATAGGTTTTAGGGACAGTTATAGTTAGTTGGACATTTCACTGCGTACAAATCCCGTGAAATTCCCCCGTTATAGTTAGTTCAGCTAACTATAACTCGCGCCCCGCAATGCACTGCTGATGACGTCACATATTACATCACTCATGACATGGTCAGTGACATCACTGATGACATCACTGATGACATCTCAAATGACATCACTGATGACATCATCCACGTGATAATCTGATGCAGCTCCTCACACCCTAATATAACCTTTGATACACCCAATCTAAATTACAGACTGCCATTCGCAAAACTATAGACACTCCAACACCAATAACTACATACCCACTCACTGATTCTTAGGTCTACACACACACATCCACTCACTCACCCGTACAGTCACTCATACTTATGGTCACTCAGTACAGGACTATCATATGCACTCTTACTCCTATATAGACACTCAAACACCGCCACTCATCCATAGAGGTACTCACACACCTAGTCAGTCATGCAAATAATTAAACTCACTGCCATTTACTCACCTATACAGTTATACACACACCAGCTCACTTAATCATACAAATACTAGCACATTGTTACGCTCTTATACAATCACTGATACAAGCACATTCTCATCCATACAGCCACTATCACAATCACTCACTCTCGCTTATAGCTATTTATATACTCCAACACACATATATACTGGCTTTCACATATGTAGTTACTCACACATGTACCACTGGGACATACATTCACTCACTAACACACTCTTACACACACTTACCCACCCATACAGTCTATCACAGATGCACTCTTGAAACCATCCACCCAGTGAATCACCCACTCACACATCTATGCACAGAGTCGCACACACCCCACCCACACAAACACTCAGGCACCCATACAGATACTCAGACAACCAATCAATAACTCATATAGACACTCATGTAGCTATTCACAAACCCATGCAGCCACTTACACAGCAACAGACAGACGGATACAGACATTCACCCAGTTTAGTCACTAACCCATGCATTCAGTAAGATACGTTAAATCACTCACTTATAGAGTCAGTCACGCACCTACTAAATCATCCATACAGACACTTACACACCCACTCATTCTTCAATACGTCTTTTCCTATATATATTAAAAATATTTAAACTTTACAGAAACACACAGTCACTGGATGATGTCATCAGTGATGTCATTTGAGATGTCATCAGTGATGTCATCAGTGATGTCACTGACCATGTCATGAGTGATGTAATATGTGACGTCATCAGCAGTGCATTATGGGGGCGCGAGTTATAGTTAGCTGAACTAACTATAACGGGGAATTTCACGGGTTTTGTACGAGTGAAATGTCCAACTAACTATAACTGTCCCTAAAACCTCTGGTTTTTTCAGTGAATTTCAAAGGTTTTTTAAATGCTAATTTGTAACTATAACATATCTGAAACCTATGGTTTTTTCAGTGAATTTCAAAGGTTTTTTAAATGCTAATTTGTAACTATAACTGTCCCTAAAACCTATGGTTTTTTCAGTGAATATATATATATATATATATATATATATATTATATAAATTATATATATATTATATAAATTATATATATATATATATATATATTCACTGAAAAAACCATAGGTTTCAGGGACGTTATAGTTAGAAATTATCATTTAAGAAATCTTTGAAATTCACTGAAAAACCATAGGTTTCAGGGACGTTATAGTTAGAAATAAGCATTTAAAAACCTTAGAAATTCACTGAAAAACCACAGGTTTCAGGGTCCTTATAGTTAGTTGGACATTTCACTCGTACAAAACCAGAGAAATTCGGCTGTTTTAGTTAGTTGAGGTAACTATAACTCGTTCCCCCGCAATGCACTGCTGATGACGTCATATATTACATCACTCATGACATGGTCAGTAACATCACTGATGACATCTCAAATGACATCACTGATGACATCATCCACTTGATAATCTGATGCACCTCCTCACACCCAAATATAACCTTTGCTACACCCACTCTAAAACACAGACTATCATTTTCGAAACCAAAGACACACCAATACCAGTTACTACATACCCACTTACTGATTCCTAGGTCTACACACACATCTACTCATTCACCCATACAGTCACTCATACATGCAGTCACTCATCAATACAGCACTATCATATACACTCATACACCTAAACAGACACTCACACACCGCCACTCACCCATAGAGTTACTCACACACATAGTCAGTCATGCAAAGAATCAATCAAGCTCCCATTTACTCACCTACACAATTATACACACACCGCCACACTTATTAATACAGATACTAACACATACTTAATCTCTTATACAATCACTGACTCAAGCACACACTCATCCATACAGGTACTCTCACAATCACTCACTCTCACATATAGTCATTTATATACTCCAACATTCACATATACTGCATTTCACATATGTAGTTACTCACACATGTACCACTGAGACATCTAAACACTCACGAACACACCCATACACACACTCACCCACCCATACAGCCCTTCACAGATGCACTTTGAACCCATACACCCAGTGAATCACCCACTCACACATCTATGCACAAAGTCACACACCACCCACCCACACACACAGACACTCAGGCACCCATACAGATACTCAGACAACCAATCAATAACCCATATAGACACTCATGTAGCTACTCACCAACCAATGCAGCCGCTTACAGACCAACAGACAGACTGATACAGACATTCACACAGTTTAGTCACTAACCCATGCATTCAATAAGACACGTTTAATCACTCACTTATACAGTCAGTCATGCTTCTACTAAATCATCCATTCAGACAGTCATACACCCACTCATTCTTCAATTCACCTTGGCCTATATATATATATAAAACATATTTAAACTTTGCAGAAGCACACAGTCACTGGATGATGTCATCAATGATGTCATCAGTGATGTTATTTGAGATGTCATCAGTGATGTCATCAGTGATGTCACTGACCATGCCATGAGTGATGTAATATGTGACGTCATCAGCAGTGCATTACGGGGGCTCGAGTTATAGTTACCTCAACTAACTCTAACGGCCGAATTTCTCTGGTTTTGTACAAGTGAAATGTCCAACTAACTATAACGTCCCTGAAACCTGTGTTTTTTCAGTGAATTTCTAAGGTTTTTAAATGCTAATTTCTAACTATAACGTCCCTGAAACCTATGGTCTTTTCAGTGAAAATATATATACATATATATATATATATATATATATATATATATATACATATATCTATACATATATCAAGGCAGGTGTGCCGAAACGCATAACAGCATACAAGGAATAAAGCAGAGATGGATTTGCTACGTGACGCCTGTGTCGGTGTCTGATTCTTTAAGGAGATTCGGAGTTGGTGCTTATATATATATATATATATATATATATATTTCACTGAAAAAACCATACGTTTCAGGCACGATATAGTTTGAAATTAGCATTTAAAAAACCTTAGAAATTCACTGAAAAAACCATAGGTTTTAGGGAAAGTTATAGTTAGTTGCACATTTCACTCATACAAAACCATAGAAATTCCCCCGTTATAGTTAGTTCAGCTAACTATAACTCGCGCACCCGCAATGCACTGCTGATGACGTCACATATTACATCACTCATGACATGGTCAGTGACATCACTGATGACATCACTGATGACATCTCAAATGACATCACTGATGACATCACTGATGACATCATCCAGTGACTGTGTTTCTGTAAAGTTTAAATATGTTTAATATATATAGGGAAAGACGTATTGAAGAATGAGTGGGTGTGTAAGTGTTTGTATGGATGATTTAGTAGGTGCGTGACTGACTCTATAAGTGAGTGATTTAACGTATCTTACTGAATGCATGGGTTAGTGACTAAACTGTGTGAATGTCTGTATCCGTCTGTCTGTTGCTGTGTAAGTGGCTGCATGGGTTTGTGAATAGCTACATGAGTGTCTATATGGATTATTGATTTGTTGTCTGAGTATCTGTATGGGTGCCTGAGTGTTTGTGTGGGTGGGGTGTGTGTGACTCTGTGCATAGATGTGTGAGTGGGTGATTCACTGGGTGCATGTTTTCAAGAGTGCATCTGTGATGGACTGTATGGGTGGGTGAGTGTGTGTATGGCTGTGTTAGTGAGTAAATGTATATCTCAGTGGTACATGTGTGAGTAACTACATATGTGAAAGGCAGTATATATGTGTGTTGGAGTATATAAATGGCTATAAGTGAGAGTGTGTGATTGTGAGAGTGGCTGTATGGATGAGTGTGTGCTTGTATCAGTGATTGTATAAGAGCTTAAGAATGTGCTAGTATTTGTATGAGTAAGTGAGCTGGTGTGTGTATAACTGTATAGGTGAGTAAATGGGTGTGTACTTAATTTTTTGCATGACTGACTAGGTGTGTGAGTACCTCTATGGATGAGTGGCAGTGTGTGAGTGTCTATATAGGTGTATGAGTGCATATGATAGTCCTGTACTGAGTGACCATAAGTATGAGTGATTGTACGGGTGAGTGAGTAAATGTGTGTGTAGACCTAATAATCAGTGAGTGGGTATGTAGTTATTGGTGTTGGAGTGTCTATGGTTTTGAGAATGGCAGTCTGTAATTTAGAGTGGGTATATCAAAGGTTATATTAGGGTGTGAGAAGATGCATCAAATTATCACATGGATGATGTCATCAGTGATGTCATCAGTGATGTCATTTGAGATGTCATCAGTGATGTCATTTGAGATGTCATCAGTGATGTCATTTGAGATGTCATCAGTGATGTCATCAGTGATGTCACTGACCATGTCATGAGTGATGTAATATGTGACGTCATCAGCAGTGCATTGCGGGCGCGAGTTATAGTTAGCTGAACTAACTATAACAGGGGAATTTCTATGGTTTTGTATGAGTGAAATGTGCAACTAACTATAACTTTCCTAAAACCTATGGTTTTTTCAGTGAATTTCTAAGGTTTTTAAATGCTAATTTCTAACTATAACGTGCGTGAAACGTATGGTTTTTTCAGTGAATTTCAAAGGTTTTTCAAATGCTAATTTCTAACTATGCCTACAGATGTAGGACATGTGAAGAAAGAAGAAAAAACGCACAGAAAGAAGCAAAAGAAATGCAGAAAGAAGCAACAGAAGTCCACAAAGACGAAGAAAAGCGCAGGAAGAAGCAAGACATGTGCAGAAAGAACCAACAGAGGAGCAGAAAGAGGCCTTGTTGCAAAATCATCCTGTGCCCACATCTTTTTCAGACGGGTACTGGTGGTAACTGACTCTGACTAACCAGGCCTAGACCCAGAGCTATGCTAAAAGTTACTTAGAATACAGTGAAAACACCTACATACCCTAGGGAACACTATGCGTTGGGGTACCCCTGGGATTAGCATGACCTCCTCTGTAAGGCCCTAGTATATAATAGGGCAGGGGGATTAAAACTACCTCTTAAACCGCCCTACGGGGCGCGTTTGCACAGTGGTGAAGGGAGGGGGTGGCCTGAGGTGACATGTGTGCAAACACGCCCTGTGGCCATTTTAAGTTGGGAGATTAAGTCCCCTTGAATCCTGATGGTCCCTGGGGTCCAACTAGCCAACCAGGTACCTCCAGTAAGCGCCACAGAGCTGCGTTGCAGAGAGGTGTAAAAAGGGGCATGGCCTGGACCACCTCTCTGCAACGCAGCACAGTGGCGCTTACTGGAAGCACCTGGTGGGCCAGTTGGCTCCCAGGGGCCCTCAGGATTGAAAGGGAATGAATTCCCCAACTTTAAATGCGCCACAGGGCGTGTTTGCACACATGTCACTTCAGGCCCCGCCCCCTTCCTTCACCACTGTGCAAACGCACCCCGTGGCGCGTTTTAAGTTGTGGGATTAAGTCCCTTGAATCCTGAGGGCCCCTGGGGTCCAACTAGCCCACCAGGTACCTCCAGTAAGTGCCACAGAGCTGCATTGCAGAGAGGTGTAAAAGGGCGTGGCCTGGACCACCTCTCTGCAACGCAGCCCTGTGGCGCTTACTGGAGGTACCTGGTGGGCTAGTAGGCCCTCAGGGACCTCAGGATTGAAGAGGAATTAATTCCCCAACTTAAAACGCACCACAGGGCGTGTTTGCACACATGTCACCTCTGGCCCCGCCCCTCCTTCACCACTGTGCAAGCGCGTCCCGTGGCGCGTTTTAAGTTGGGGATTATGTCCCCTTCAATCCTTAGGGTCCCTGGGGTCCAACTAGCCCACCAGGTACCTCCAGTTAGTGCCACAGGGCTGCGTTGTAGAGAGGTGGTCTGAGGCCACACCCCTTTTTACACCTCTCTGCAACGCAGCCCTGTGGCGCTTACTGGCAGTACCTGGTGGGCCTGTTGGCCCCCAGGGACCCTCAGGATTGAAGGGGAATTAATTCCCCACCTTAAAACGCGCCACAGGGCCTGTTTGCACAAATGTCACACCAGGCCCCGCCCCCTCCCTTCACCACTGTGCAAACGCGCCCTGTGGTGCATTTTAAGTTGGGGGATTAAGTCCCCTTGAATCCTGAGGGTCCCAGGGGGCCAACTAGCCCACCAGGTCCCTCCAGTAAGCGCCACAGAGCTGCGTTGCAGAGAGGTGTAAAAAGAGGCGTGGCCTGGACCACCTCTCTGCAACGCAGCCCTGTGGCGCTTACTGGAGGCACCTGGTGGGCTAGTTGGCCCCCAGGGACCCCCAGTATTCAAGGGGAATTAATTTCCCAACTTAAAACGTGCCACAGGGCGCGTTTGCAGAGTGTTGCTGGGAGGGGCGGGCCTCGGCGATGCCGGTGTTTTTTGTGTGTTTTTTTAAAGAAGGGGGCTGTGTGGCCCCCCTTCCTTTCCTATTTTGTGGGCCCTGGGGACCCCATCCCCAGGGCCTGGCCCCTTAAAAAAAAAAAAAATGTAAATGGGAGGGGGCCGCGTGTGCCTCCCTCCCGTGGCCAATCCGGCCCCGGGACCCCATCCCCCGGGCATGGCAAAACATCTTGCTTTTTATAGGAAGGGGGCTGCATGGCCCCCCTCCTAAGGCCTCTATTGGCCCCGGGACCCCATCCCTCGGGCCCGCCTTTATTTATTATTTTTGTTGGGGGAGGGGGGCCGCATGGCCCCCCTCCCGGGCCACTTCTGGCCCCGGGCACCCCATCCCCCGGGGCCTGGCCTCTCCTTTTTAAAAATTTATAAAATACACAGGGGAGGGGGGCCGCGTGGCCCCCCTCCTGGGCCACTTCTAGCCCCGGGGACCCCATCCCCCGGGGCTGGCCATCTCCTTTGGGGACCGTGGGGGGAGCCCCAATGCCCCCAAGGTCCCTGCCGGCACCCCACCTCCTGCGGGAGCCGGCATTGCTTTTCCACATGGGGAGCTGCTAACATGCTTCTCCCCTTGTGGAAAAGCAATCTGCTTTGCTTCATTGAAGCGAGAGCAGGTTTCCCTGCTCTCGCTTCAATGAAGCAAAGCAGTTTGCAATGACAGGGCGGGAGCCGCGCGGCTCCCGCCCTGTCATTGCAAACAGCAGTGTCCCGGGTGTGGTCACCCCGGGACACTGCAGGAGCCGGCCCTGGGGGGTGGCGGTCCCCAAGGCCATCACAGGCTCCAGGAGGGGGGCCGCGCAGCCCCCCTCCCATCACATGCACAGCCCCGGGGAGGTGGTGGGGGCGTGTGGGGGGCTCGAGCCCTCCCACACAGGTATTTTTAAACAAATGAGAGCCCCGGGGGGTGGCGGTCCCCGGGGCAGTGGGGTGGCCGTGTGTCCTTCGCAAAATTATTAATCAAAGCCCCGGGGGGTGGCGGTCCCTGGGGCTTGGGGGGGGCTTGGAGGCCCCCCACACATAACAAAACAAAGCCCCGGGGGGTGGCGGTCCCCGGGGCTGCGGGGGGGCCGTGAGCCCCCGCAAATATTTATGGAAAGCCCCGGGAGGTTGCGGTCCCCGGGGCTTCGGGGGCCTCCCTGAGCCCCCGCTATTACATTTTCGCATGCCCCCGGGACTTGGCCCACCCAGGGGCTATATAATAACGAAGCGCGGAAGCCTGCGCTTCGTTTTTTTTTTATTTTTGCGGCCGGATTCGCGCACCCAGCGCGAATTCGGACGATTTTGTTTTTAAAAAAAATGCTTTTTTGGGCCTTGGGGGTCCTTGTGGCACCCCCTGAGCAGGCCTGGGGGGTCAGGGTGTTTCTACCCTGCCCCCTTTTCTTGTTTTGCGCCTTAGTTTTTCTGTTTTCTTGTGCCTCGCACAAGATGGCTGCCAACACTTCCTGGTTTGGAGTGTTGACATCCAATTAGCATGAAGCTCGTGATCGGGAGGGTGCGCGGATCCACCGCGGCCATAGATATCAAAACTTTTATTTTTGAATTTCTCAGGAACTACTGAACGGATTTACACCATTTAAAAAAGGGCGCTTTCTGAACCAAGCACTACCTTTTTGCCAAATTTGGTGTAATTCCGTTCAGCAGTTTTGGCTGTAACCGCGTCTAAAGTTTCCTATGGGAAATTGATTTTTTGACCTCTATTTTTTGATTTTCTCCGCAACTACTGAACGGATTTACACCATTTTTCAAAAAGGGCGCTTTCTGAACCAAGCACTACCTTTTTGCCAAATTTGGTGTAATTCCGTTCAGCAGTTCGGGCTGTAGCCGTGGCTAAAGTTTCCTATGGGAATTAAAATGGAGAAAACACGTTTTGGGACCCCCCTTTTTTCTCGGCCCCCGCTTGATGAATCACCCCGAAACTTTCAGGATAGGAGCTGACCAGAGCGCCCCACTGGTTTTGAAAATTTCGCGAAGATTCGTCATCCGGCGCCAAAGTTATTGGGAAAAGAAAAAATGCTTTTCCTATGGAAACAAGGTCCTAACTATAACTATCTACTGTCGGTCGCCAGTAGATAATATATATATTTTTTATATATATATTTATATATACGTACCAGCATGCCCCGTGTGGAGTATGGTGTTGAAGCAACATCTTTTGTGGGACTATTGAGAGTCATTGAACTCTTAAAGATGGCAGCATGGTGGCGGACTTAGTTACAGGCAAAGAACAGTCCGCCTTTAATGTTTATAATTCATCCTCCAATGAGAGGGAGGTGAGGGGACTTAAAAATGGACACTGTTTTTTAAATCTGTTTTGACTGGCATTGAGAAAGGCAGCTACGCTGAAACGCGTCTGCCAAAAATAAATTTACTTTGCTCAAACCTGTGAGTGCTCCTTGCTCCTGTTGGAGCATTGTTTGCTGTATAATGATGTGCTGCCATTGTCATGGATGGAGGCACCTGTTCTGAATAGTGTTCGGCAGTGAATCAATGGCATTTGGAAAACAGATTTTGGATTCCACCTGAACCGCCGTTTGTCTGCATCGTTGCCTATTCCGTCGACACAAGGTCGGCATTACCAAATGCTTGTCTGCGGTTACCAAACCAATACATGTGGAGTTTGACAACATACCTGGCAAACCGCGGCCGAACGTAGGGAGTGCAATGTGGATTGATAGTGCAGAAACCACTCACCTACAACAATGTGACTTATGATCTGTACCAGCATGAACCGTATGGAGTATGGTGTTGGAGCAACATCTTATGTGGGACTATTGAGAGTCATTAAACTCTTAAAGATGGCGGCATGGTGGCGGATTAAGTTACATGTGAAGAACAGTCCGCCTTTAATGTTTATAATTCATCCTCCAATGAGAGGGTGGTGAGAAGATTTAAAAAATGGACACTGTTTTTTAAATCTGCTTTGACTGGCATTTGAAAAAGGCAGCTACACTGAAACGCGTCTGCCAAAAATAAATTTACATTGCTCGAACCTGTGAGATATATATATATATATATATATGTATATATATATTCAACAGAAATTTCTCCAAGTGATGGGAGCCCCCTTCCCTGCAGGGCTGCTTCATACCGGGCCTCGAGCTGCCGGTAATTTAACACCAAAGAAAAGCGAAGCCCAACTCAAGGAACTTGCTGGCATTTATTATCCAATGAATCTGGCAGCACAGTCTTTCCTGATGCGTTTCAGCACGCAAATGGCCTTGATCACAGGTGAGCAACATCATGGCATGAGTATTTTTTTCTATTTAAATCATAGTGACCACGTGACCTACAGGTAAATCCTTCAATACCCACAATGCACCAACAATGTCTGTGCAGTTTAATACATGGAATAAGACCGACTGCATTGTTAAATTATAAATGTCACATTGCATTTTCAATACAATATGCCAGCATTGCTTCTTTCTGCCAAAATAATTCTTTAAAAATGCACAGTCAGTCCGAACTGGCAGGAAGAGACAATTCTCCTTCTCTCCCTTTCTCACATCTGTATGCCTTTAAACTCCTTAGTGGTATGCATGTTTCTGGAAGGCAAGCGGGACATGCTCCCCATTTAAATCCAACAGAAATTTCTCCAAGTGATAGGAGCCCCCGACCCTGCAGGGTAGCTTCTTACCGGGCCTGGAGCTGCCCGTAATTTAACACCAAAGAAAAGCGAAGCCCAACTCAAGAAACATGCTGGCATTTATTATCCAATGAATCCGGCAGCACAGTCTTTCCTGACACGTTTCGGCACTCAAATGTCCTTGATCACAGGTGAGCAACATCATGGCATGAGTATTTTTTTCCATTTAAATCATAGTGACCACGTGACCTATGGTAAATCCTTCAATACCCACAATGCACCAACAATGTCCATGCAGTTTAATACATGGAATGTGACTGTGTGCATTGTAAACTATAAAAGTCATGTTGCATTTTCAATATAATATGCCAGCATTGCTTGTTTCTCCCAAAATAGTTCTTTAAAAATGCACAGTCAGTCCGAACTAGCAGGAAGAGACAATTCTCCTCCTCTCCCTTTCTCACCTCCATATGCCTTTAAACTCCTTAGTGGTATGAATGGCTCTGGAAGGTGAGCGGGACATGTTCCCCATTTAAATCCAACAGAAATTTCTCTCTAAATGATGGGAGCCCCCGTCCCTGCAGTGCGGCTTCGTACAGGGCCTGGAGCTGCCCGTAATTTAACACCAAAGAAAAGCGAAGCCCAACTCAAGGAACATGCTGGCATTTATTATCCAATGAATCTGGCATCACAGTCTTTCCCGACGCGTTTCGGCACTCAAATGGCCTTGATCACAGGTGAACAACATCATGGCATGAGTATGTTTTCCATTTAAATCATAGTGACCACGTGGCCTACGGTAAATCCTTCAATACCCACAATGCACCAACAATGTCCATGTAGTTTAATACATGGAATGTGACCGAGTGCATTGTTAAATTATAAAGCTCATGTTGCATTTTCAATATAATATGCCAGCAATGCTTGTTTCTGCCAAAATAGTTCTTTAAAAATGCACAGTCAGTCCGAACTGGCAGGAAGAGACAATTCTCCTCCTCTCCCTTTCTCACCTCCATATGCCTTTAAACTCCTTAGTGGTATTCATGGCTCTGGAAGGCGAGCAGCACATGCTCCCCATTTAAATCCAACAGAAATTTCTCCAAATTGGTGTTAAATTACAGGCAGCTCCAGGCCCGGTACGAAGCCGCCCTGAAGGACCGTGGGCTCCTATCACTTGGAGAAATTTCTGCCACTTGGGCTTTTAGTTTAGAGGTGTTGGGTATTCGGGCACTAGTCCGAGAACATACACCTGTCCCGCCGCCACACATCTGTAGGTGGCTGTTCGATAAAATTAATGCTTTCTCGATTTCCGGTCTGGATAGTTTACTTACCGGTGATCCACAGCTCAAGATTGGTGAGGTTGTCTATAGCTGAGAGCAACCTATGACCATGACTGTACAGGCATACGCATTAGCTGCTGTAACTGTGGTTCCGATTGCATATACTAACTGGCGCTTAGATTACAGGCATTATGTATATTGCCCTATGCAGAAAAACTCTGACGAGAAACATTTACATCTACACCTCCCATTTGTGATTTCACTCCCATATGTTACCATGTGCATACCTCGCCACAACCTTTCAGACTATTTTGCAAAAGGCTAATAGTGATAATATTATAAAGTCATTTGTATTTCACAAATCTAATATTTGCACAAAACCCATTGAGCTATGAACTGATGGCAATGAAGTAATTGCTATGTAGACTGTATGTATTTAGACTTTCCAAAATGGATGCCTTGTTTACGTGCAATTACAGCCTTTTTGTTGTCGACCTTCTATTTTTGTAGTTGTGTATGTATTCAGCCATGTAACTTACTTCCAGTGTGTGAGCAAGACTGCAAGACAGTCGAAACGCGTTACTGGATATTACATCTATCACTGGATTTACCCCCTGAGTGATCGTCTTATTTGATTGTTTGTCTGATTTGCTTGATTGTGTGTCCCCCGAAGATATTCTAGGGTTCCTCATGGCAGCTAAATCGGGGTCGCCCTATGACCCATGTCCGATCGCGGTGGCCAAATTGGCCCGGGGTCCGATCGCTTTATCACTGTCATTGATCTTTAATGGCAGTTCCCTATACGCTGGAAGTTGGCATCCATACTGCCCCATTTTTAAAAAAACAGCTTGGACCCTAAGGATCCAAATAATTTTCGCCCTATTTCCCGTCTTCCGCTCCCAGCAAAATTGATAGAAAAAATAATGAATACACAACTAAGTACCTTCTTAGCTGAGACACAAGCCTTGGATCCCTCCCAATATGGCTTTAGAGAGGGACATAGTACCGAGTCCGCTCTCATTAAGGCCACAGAGGAGATCAGGGAAGCCGTGGACCGGGGTGGCAGGGCAGCTCTGATTTTATTGGATCTGTCCGCCGCCTTTGATACGGTCCATCATGACATTCTGATGGACCGTCTAAAGGTCTGTGGGATCCATGCGAAAGCTTGGGAACTTTTAAGATCTTTTCTATCCGATCGAGGTCAAATTGTTGCACTCGGAGAATACCAATCCAAACCTTTTGCACTGCCCTGTGGGGTCCAACAAGGGTCCTACGCTTTTTAATGTGTACGTTTCATCTTTGGCCCCCATTATCAGTGCATTGGGATTCGGTCTTACCTCGTATGCTGATGACACCCAAATTGTGGCGTCTCTGCTTCCTGGCCAGGAGGTGGGAATGGATAATCGCTTTCAAGACTGTATGGTATCAGTTGGGAAATGGATGGCGGAGAACTGCCTAAAACTTAACGCAGGCAAAACCGAAGTCATTCTGTTTGGCAATGATACTAACTTCTGGACAACGAACTGGTGGCCGGACTCGATGGGCACTCTCCCTATACCTTCAAAAAAGGTCAAAAACTTGAGAGTAATAATCGATGAGAGTCTTACCTTTGGTCAACAAGTCAGACCCGGCAACAAGAAAGCATCCTGGTTCACCGACGAACTCAAGATATCCAAGAAGAACTGCCGGGCCCTCGAGAAAGCATGGCGCAGAGACCCGACTGCAGACAACATGACCACCCTCAAGCACGCCACCCGAAAACACCACCAGCTGATCCACACCACCAAGAAAACCGCATTCAAGGAACGACTGGACAACAACGCCCACAACAGCAAGGAACTCTTCATCATCGTCAAAGAACTCCCGAACCCCAGCGCCGGAAACAACGACATCACTCCCTCGCAAGACCTCTGCAACTCGCTCGCCTCGTTCTTCCACAGCAAGATCGCAGACATACACTACAGTTTCAGCACACAGCCGACGTACCCTACGACCGTTCCAACGCCCCCCACCTCCACCCTCCGAGCCTGGACCCCTATCAACACCGAAGACACTATCCGCACGATGAACTCCATCCACTCCGGATCACCAACCGACCCCTGCCCTCACCACGTCTTCAACAAGGCCGACGCCGTCATCGCACCCCACCTCCGGGACATCATCAACACCTCCTTCGTCACCGCCACCTTCCCAGAGAGCTGGAAGCACGCCGAACTCAGCACCCTACTGAAGAAACCGTCAGCAGACCCCACCGACCTCAAAAACTACCGCCCCATCTCGCTCCTTCCTTTTCCTGCCAAAGTCATCGAGAAGACCGTCAACAGACAACTGGCCGCCTTCCTCGAGACGAATGGATCCCTCGACCACTCGCAGTCCGGCTTCCGGGCCAACCACAGCACCGAGACCGCCCTCATCGCAGCTACCGACGACATCCGAGCCCTGCTCGACAACGGGGAAACAGCGGCCCTCATCCTCCTGGACCTCTCCGCAGCGTTCGACACAGTCTGCCACCGCACTCCTAGTGCAACGCCTGAACAACGGCGGAATCCAAGAGAAGGCACTGGAGTGGATCATCTCCTTCCTTGCCGGAAGAACCCAGAGAGTCCGCCTCCCCCGTTCAGTTCCGAGGCCACCGAAGTCATCTGCGGCGTACCACAAGGATCATCACTCAGCCCCACCCTCTTCAACGTCTACATGAGCCCCCTCGCAGCCATCGCACGCCAACACAACCTCAACATCATCTCCTACGCCGACGACACCCAGCTGATCCTCTCCCTCACCAACGACCCCACAACCGCCAGAACCAACCTACATGAAGGGATGAAGGACGTAGCCGAGTGGATGAGGAACAGCCGCCTGAAACTGAACTCAGATAAAATGGAAGTCCTCATCCTAGGATCATCACCCTCCGCCTGGGACGACTCCTGGTGGCCCCCTGCCCTGGGCAACGCACCCAAACCAACGGACCACGCACGCAACCTGGGCTTCATCCTGGACTCCTCCCTCTCAATGACCTGACAAATCAACGCCGTCTCCTCGTCTTGCTTCAACATCCTACGCATGCTGCGCAAGATCTTCCGGTGGATCCCCACCGAAACCAGGAAGACGGTCACCCAGGCCCTCGTCACCAGCCGACTGGACTACGGCAACTCCCTCTACGCCGGAACCACAGCCAAACTTCAAAAAGACTCCAACGCATCCAGAACGCCTCAGCTCGACTCATCCTGGACATCCCCCGACACAGCCACATCGCCGGACACCTGAGAGACCTGCACTGGCTCCCCGTCAGCAAGAGAATCACGTTCCGACTCCTCACCCACGCACACAAAGCTCTCCACAACCAAGGCCCCAGATACCTCAACGACCGTCTGACCTTCTACACTCCCACCCGCCAGCTACGATCGACCAACCACGCCCTCGCCGCCGTCCCCCGCATCCGAAGAGCCACAACGGGAGGAAGATCCTTCTCCTACCTGGCTGCCAAGACGTGGAACTCCCTACCCATCCACCTCCGCCTTACCCAAGACCACCTCTCCTTCAGGAAGCAACTCAAGACCTGGCTGTTCGAACAGTAGCGGACCCCCTCCCCCAAGCGCCTTGAGACCCTCCGGGTGAGTAGCGCGCTATACAAATGCTTGATTGATTGATTGATTGATTGAAACTCAGTGGCATCAAAAACAGCTTATGTGATTAGGACAGTCAGGAAAATACTGCCGTTCTTGCCCCCGGGTAGCCGGCAAACAGTGGTCACGGCTCTTGTATTGTCAAGGCTGGACTACTGCAACAGTCTGTATCTAAATGTTCAACAAAGATTTCTAAACAGACTTCAACTGCTGCAGAATGCAGCTGCCAGACTTCTTACTGGCACGTCCAGGTTCTCTCCCATATCCAAGGAAATAAAAAAGCTGCACTGGCTCCCGGTAAGGAATCGGGTGCGTTTTAAATCCCTCTGTTTGGTTTTTAAAGCGCTTCAAGGTACAGGACCAGACTATTTAAAATGGCAGTTCCTTTGGTACATACCGAAAAGAACACTTCGCTCACTGGGTGACAAGTTGATCTTAGTGCCACACACTAAAAAAGCTCGGTGGGGTGGTAGAAGTTTTGCTCACTGTGCGGCAAAAGCCTGGAACTTTTCACCTGAGAAATGCCACGGATCTCTTAACTTTCAGGAAAGGCTTAAATACCTGGCTCTTTGCCCATTAAAACTCTTTCCTTCCGTTTCTTGCCTAATGGAGATGTAACTAGCGCTTTAAAAATATCATTAACATAACATAACATATATATATATATATATATATATATATATATATATATATATATATATATATCGACAACAAAAACCCAACACGGTCCCAGGTACGCGAACCAGAGTCTCCACGGCACAGAGGAATCCACAACCAGGTTCTTAAAGATATTTTATTTTATTTTTCTTAACCACACCATTTGTGCAAACGTGCAAAGGACGGTCAACGCGTTTCGGTGAATGCCTTCAACTGGACCATATATATAAAATTCACACTCCTCAGCAACCAAGGACTGACGACGCTGTGTTTTGACAAATATAAGGTTTTATTTGTCGGCTGATCGGACGCGTTTCGCCTGTACCAGCAGGCTTGCTCACCAACCAAGCTTTTGTCAAAATCAACCATTTTTAAATGCCGTGCATGTCACATGTCACGTGTAGAACTACACACACAATACCATAAAAAACAGACTCGTAGTTTTTTAAAGAATTACAGCAATGCTTGCAAGTGCATACTTAAATTTCAGCCTTTGCTGCAGTTAATAAAACCAATTCCTTGAATCGTCAAAGAAATAAATTCTACCGCATTTTAAGACATTATCAGCATTTTCACGTTATTGTTGTAAAAACATTTCTAATGATACATTGAGTGCCACATGGCATAACTTTGCTCATTGCATAGCCAAAATATATTAGGCATTAATTAACCCATTCAAGTTATGTACTTATCTGCAGTACATGTACCGTAATAATTATACATCAGACCATTATTACATCATTATTCACATATTACCCCGCAATTCATTGCTCAATACTAACTACATCCCAATCGGGGATTTCAGTAACTTTTTCCAATAACGTTTTTTTTATCAACAATTCTGCCCCAGTGGGCTTATCTTTTATTGGTTTCTACTCTATACAATAAGACGTATGCTCAATCCTGCCCAAGTGGGCTATTATGTCTTCATAAATGTTTACGATTCAGTTAATTAATTTCTGTATTGTGTCAACATTGTGCCTAAAACTAACAAAAAAGTGCAAGTGTAAACAAAACTTAAGATTATTAAAACCAGAGAATCTGAAGGAGCTTATTGACCATTTCAACCTGTATGACTAACTAGACTTCCAGAGAGTTCACAGATGTGTATATAGATCTTCTTCCATATTGAGCCCGGCCGGAGCCCTCGTATCTAGCTCTAATATGTAACAGGATTCTAGCCTTCTTAATTTCTTCTCTCTGTCTCCTCCTCGAACATGAGGCGGAATGGAGACTATGACAAAGTATGTTAAACCTTGCACATTTTTATTATGATGTTTTTCAAAATGGCGCGCCACTGGATAAGACTTATCGCCATTTTTGATTGCTCTAAGGTGTTGCAGCACTCTCCTGTGTACCAGAAGAATTGTTCTGCCCACATACTGAAGATTACAAGGACATCCTAGCACGTAGACAGCAAATTCGGTTTTGCAGTTATACTGTCCCTTTATTTTTCTTTCTATTTTAGATAACCCCGGCATATATGCTGATGTATTCTTACCATGCATGCACGCTTTACACTTCATACATTTTATGAAGCCTTCCTTGCGTTTCAGCCAAGTTGTATTAACCCTGGAATAATCAGGTTTTGGTGCCATATTACTTACTAACATCTGCTTAAATGATTTTGCCCTGCAGAATGTTATCAATGGTCTCCTTGACACTAATTTCCCCAAAATGGGGTCATTACGAATTAAGTGCCAATGTTTGGACAAAATATTTCTAACTTGCCCATGTTGCTTATTATAGGTTGTTATCATTTTGCACTCATTACTAGGGATCACATCACTGTTTATTTCTCTTCCCTTTTAGTTTTACCTTTTTGAACAAAACTTCCTCTCTTGTCTTTTTCTTGACTTTATGTATTGCAGTTTGCACACACCCTTCTCCATAACCTCTAGCTTTAAAATGGGAGTGTAGATTTCTAAGTTCATTATCTAACACCTCTGGTTCACTGCAATTCCGCATTGTTCGTAAACACTCCCCATAGGGTACACTCCTAATAAGATTATTAGGGTGGAAACGTGTTGCATGGAGCAACGTGTTCCCACTGTAGGTTTACGGTAAAGCCTTGTATGTAATTTTGCATCTTTCACATATACTGTTAGGTCAAGAAAATTTACTGATTTATCACTGATTGTACTCAGGAATTTTAGATTCAGATTATTCACCTGGAGTTTTTTAATAAACTGCTTAGCTGATGCTACTGTGCCCTTCCATACGACGAACAAGTCGTCTATGAAACGGCTCCAGTGTAAGATATTATTATGCCACTCTTCATGGTACTGCTTCCGGACCACCTGCTCCTCCCACCAGCCCATATGTAGATTCGCATAGCTGGGGGCGAAGCAGGTGCCCATCGCAGTGCTTTTTTCAAAAACGGTTTTAAAGTTACTGAAATCCCCGATTGGGATGTAGTTAATATTGAGCAATGAGTTGCGGGGTAATATGTGAATAATGATGTAATAATGGTCTGATGTATAATTATTACGGTACATGTACTGCAGATAAGTACATAACTTGAATGGGTTAATTAATGCCTAATATAATTTGGCTATGCAATGAGCAAAGTTATGCCACGTGGCACTCAATGTATCATTAGAAATGTTTTTACGACAATAACGTGAAAATGCTGATAATGTCTTAAAATGTGGTAGAATTTATTTCTTTGACGATTCAAGGAATTGGTTTTATTAACTGCAGCAAAGGCTGAAATTTAAGTATGCACTTGCAAGCATTGCTGTAATTCTTTAAAAAATTACGAGTCTGTTTTTTATGGTATTGTGTGTGTAGTTCTACACGTGACATGTCACATGCACGGCATTTAAAAATGGTTGATTTTGACAAAAGCTTGGTTGGTGAGCAAGCCTGCTGGTACAGGCGAAACGCGTCCGATCAGCCGACAAATAAAACCTTATATTTGTCAAAACACGGCGTCGTCAGTCCTTGGTTGCTGAGGAGTGTGAATTTTATAAATACGGACCGAGCTTGGGTGGTCTGCTGTGACGACGCGCCCTCTGGTTAGGAGTTTGGGGCGGCTGCTACACAAGCAATTCGAAGAAATTTGTTTGCCGTCGCCCCCCCTGAACATGGCAAGAAGTTAACAACAGTGGAATTGTGAGGAAGCCAGCCTGCGACAACAGCGGACTTGACGAGTCGGAGGACTTGCGGAGAACGCCGGTTAGTCCCAGGTGAGCGGCACTCGTTAAACGTGAAGGGAAGAGGGAAAGTCAGCGAAGATATTATTGATTCCGCATCAGTTGAAGTTAGCAGACGCTGACGGTTTTTGGCGTGTGGAGGAATATCCACAGGTGATTAGAAATGTCGGCTGCAGAGATGAAAGAGAGGGAGGAGGCAGCATTATCGATTTTTGATGACACTAAGATGGCTACGAAAAAAGGCACAGGAGGTGCCAGCAGCAGTGAAAAGGTATCAGATGTAATGGCTAGACTTAAACACCTTGAAAAGTTGAAACGCAGTGAACTGTCCAAATGGTGGGAAGCTAAGTCGCTGCAACGATATTTAGAAGTAAAAAGAATTCCTAGAGGCCTTAGAATCCTGGTAGCTCCCACGTATGAGGGCCCAAATCCAAATATGCTGTGCGAATGGGCGGGGAATAATCAAGAGTCCTCTCGCAGAATGCTCGCAATATTAATCAAATATGCGGATATAGACTGTGCCAAATTAATGGAAGAAATCAGCCAAATAACAGAGATGCTGGACAAGGAATTAGATCAAGAACCAATAGTGAAATTTATGAAGGATATGACTGAATGTCTGCGCAAGCTGGAATCATCCACAAAAGAACGTAAAGCGCAGAAATTTTTGCGCGATAAGGGCGAGTACGAGCGAGGACAAATCTACACGTTTGCCCAAAAATTCGAGAACGTGAGAAGGCAGAGAATGAATGCAGGCGCAAAAATAACAGTAGAGGCGCAATCAGGTTTGAGCAGCGTACAAAGCTCTGAAATCGAAACATCAGCTGATGAAGGCCCGAGTGGGATTGAAAGTAATAAAGTACCCTCAGTATTGGAGGAATTTGGTTTTTTACAAGAAGAGCGGAGGTTCAACCTCCGTCCCAGGGCCATGACAAGCTATGCAGGACCCCCAAGGGGAAGAGGCAAAGGAACCAGAGGCGCAAAGGCGCAAAGCAACGCGAACTCAGAAGGCAAAACCAAGAAGTAAATGATGAAGCAAGCATGGAGAATGAAGCATCAGTCATCAATTTAACAACGATCCCACTATCTGAAAATGAAAAAAAGATCTTACAATTGGGACTCTCCTATTGCCCAACATCGGAATTTAATTATGTCAAAACAAGAATAGATACTTTCAAATACACACGGATGCTTAAATTGAAAAAACACTTTTCGTTGAACCTTAGTAAATCCAGAGTAACATCAGCAAGAAATATGCCTGGAATGCAGAATGAATTGAGGAATCTGCAAGTAAGCGACATGGAACTTCTATTAGAGATGAGGCAATTAGAATCTGTAACTAACACCAATGAAGCTGAAGAGGCGGAGTCCAGATTAACTCAAGTTAATGAATTGGCGATAGAACAGGCAATTGATATTGGAGACAGTGAGACAACGAGCTTTAGACCGAGCTCAAGATTTGTTCCATTGTCCGCAAGAGACTCGGTAGATGTCTTTAATGATCTAGTAGTTAATGATTTAAAAAACCTTGAAAAATGCACCAATGCAACGTATAAAGAGTGGTCAAAGCAGCAGAAAGATTGTATGGCTCTTATTAACAATTTGTCATCCAATAGTGATTGTATAGTTCGAAATGCGGATAAGGGCGGAAATGTAGTCCTGTGGGACAGGCAGAGGTACCTAGATGAAGCATATAAGCAATTGAATAACCGGGGAAGTTATGTTAAAATATCTGCAGATACCATGACTGCCAGTCACCGCCTATACAATACACAACTACAGCATTGGTATGATCAATGTTTAATCACGCATGAAGAGCTGTTGTTTCTCAAGATTAATAATCCTGTTGTACCAGTGTTTTATCTAATACCAAAGGTACACAAAGATCTTGTTATTCCTCCAGGTTGGCCTATTATTCCGGCCATAGGTAGTGCCTTGGAAAATACCTCCAGGTTTATTGATTCTTTTCTTTGTCCTCTGGTTAAAATGTTGCCATCTTACATACAAGACACAGGAGACTTCCTAAAAGGTATTTATGATTTAACGTGGGAACAAGACATGCTACTAGTAACTATAGATGTTACCACGCTCTACACGACCATTAGACACGAAGATGGTCTGAATGCAGTAAGGCATATCTTAGGAAAGAGACCCATATCATTATGGACCCATACACAGATGTTAGTCTCCATGGTTGAAACCTGTCTAAAAAACAATTTCTTTCTCTTTAATGGAGAATTATTCCATCAAATCTGCGGCACTGCGATGGGCACCTGCTTCGCCCCCAGCTATGCGAATCTGCATATGGGCTGGTGGGAGGAGCGGGTGGTCCGGAAGCAGTACCATGAAGAGTGGCATAATAATATCTTACACTGGAGCCGTTTCATAGACGACTTGACAGTATATGTGAAAGATGCAAAATTACATACAAGGCTTTACCGTAAACCTACAGCGGGGAACACGTTGGTCCATGCAACAATTTTCCACCCTAATAATCTTATTAGGAGTATACCCTACGGGGAGTGTTTACGAACAATGCAGAATTGCAGTGAACCAGAGGTGTTAGATAATGAACTTAAAAATCTACACTCCCGTTTTAAAGCTAGAGGTTATGGAGAAGGGTGTGTGCAAACTGCGATACATAAAGTCAAGAAAAAGACAAGAGAGGAAGTTTTGTTCAAAAAAGGTCAAACTAAAAGGGGAAGAGAAATAAACAGTGATGTGATCCCTAGTAATGAGTGCAGAATGATAACAACCTATAATAAGCAACATGGACAAGTTAGAAATATTTTGTCCAAACATTGGCACTTAAATTGTAATGACCCCATTTTGGGGAAATTAGTGTCAAGGAGACCATTGATAACATTCCGCAGGGCAAAATCATTTAAGTAGATGTTAGTAAGTAATATGGCACCAAAACCTGATAATTCCAGGGTGAATACAACGTGGCTGAAACGCAAGGAAGGCTTCATAAAATGTATGAAGTGTAAAGCGTGCATGCATGGTAAGAATACATCAGCATATTTGCCGGGGTTATCTAAAATAGAAAGAAAAATAAAGGGACAGTATAACTGCAAAACCGAATTTGCTGTCTACGTGCTAGGATGTCCTTGTAATCTTCAGTACGTGGGCAGTACAATTCTTCCGGTACACAGGAGAGTGCTGCAACACCTTAGAGCGATCAAAAATGGCGATAAGTCTTATCCAGTGGAGCGCCATTTTGAAAAACATCATAATAAAAATGTGCAAGGTTTAGCATACTTTGTCATAGACTCCATTCCGCCTCATGTTCGAGGAGGAGACAGAGAGAAGAAATTAAGAAGGCTAGAATCCTGTTACATATTAGAGCTAGATACGAGGGCTCCGGCCGGGCTCAATATGGAAGAAGATCTATATACACATCTGTGAACTCTCTGGAAGTCTAGTTAGCCATACAGGTTGAAATAGTCAATAAGCTCCTTCAGATTCTCTGGTTTTAATAATCTTAAGTTTTGTTTACACTTGCACTTTTTTGTTAGTTTTAGGCACAATGTTGACACAATACAGAAATTAATTAACTGAACCGTAAGAATTTATGAAGACATAATAGCCCACTTGGGCAGGATTGAGCATACGTCTTATTGTATAGAGTAGAAACCAATAAGAGATAAGCCCACTGGGGCAGAATTGTTGATAAAAAACCGTTATTGGGATGTAGTTAATATTGTGCAATGAATTGCGGGGTAATATGTGAATAATGATGTAATAATGGTCTGATGTATAATTATTACGGTACATGTACTGCAGATAAGTACATAACTTGAATGGGTTAATTAATACCTAATATATTTTGGCTATGCAATGAGCAAAGTTATGCCATGTGGCACTAAATGTATCATTCAATCAATCAATCAGGTGTTTGTTAAGCGCGACTACTCACCCGTAAGGGTCTCAAGGCGCTGGGGGGTGTCGCAGGTTCCAGTCCATCAAGGAGGGGTTATGTCGAAGAGCCAGGTTTTTAGGTTTCTTGCGAAGATGGGGAGCGATGTTGTGTGTCTGAGGTGGAGAGGAAGGTCATTCCAGGCTCTGGCCGCGCAGAAGGAGAAGGAGCGGCCTCCCGATCTGGTCTTTCTGGTGCGGGAGACCATGGCGTAGGAGAGCTGGGCTGATCGTAGGGTCCTTTGGGGTGCATGGAATTTGAGTCGGCTGTTCAGGTATGCTGGTCCGGTGTTGTGGAGGGCCTTGTGAGCGTGGGTTAGCATCTTGAAGGTGACTCTAGCTTCGATGGGGAGCCAGTGGAGTGTGAGCAGGTGCTGGGAGATGTGGCGGTGTCTTGACAGGTTGAGGACCAGTCTTGCGGCGGCGTTTTGGATGTTCTGTAGCTTGCGGGTGAGGTATTTGTTTATTCCAGCATAGAGTGCATTGCCGTAGTCGAGCCTGCTGGTGACCAGGGCATGAGTGACGGTCTTTCTGTGTTCAAGGGGGATCCATTTGAAGGACTTACGTAGGAGGCGGAGGGTATGGAAGCAGGAGGACGAGACGGAGTTGATCTGGCGGTCCATTTTGAGCTCTGAGTCCAGGATGATTCCCAGGTTGCGTGTGTGGTCCGCGGGGGTGGGCGGGGGGCCACCAGGTGTCGTTCCAGGCGTCGGGGTTTGGGCCCATGATGAGTACTTCCGTTTTGTTGGTGTTTAGTTGTAGGCAGCTGTTTTTCATTCATTTGGCGACGGCTTTCATGCCTTCTTGAAAGTTGTGTCTGGCGGTGTTGGGTTCGTTGGATAGGGAGAGGATGAGTTGGGTGTCATCTGCGTATGACACAATGTTGAGTCCGTAGGTTCTGACGATGGGGGCGAGCAGAACCATGTAGACGTTGAATACCGTAGGGCTGAGGGAGGACCCCTGGGGGACTCGGCAGGTGGTAAGTGTAGGGTCCAAGAGGAAAGGGGGGAGTCTGACCCGCTGCGTTCTGCCGGAGAGGAAGGAGCGGATCCAGTCGAGGGCCTTGTCTTGGATCCCTGCGTTGTGGAGTCTGCGTATTAGGGTGCGGTGAGAGACTGTGTCGAACGCCGCTGAGAGGTCGAGGAGGATGAGGGCTGCTGTTTCTCCTTTGTCCAGTAAGGTGCGGATGTCGTCTGTTCCGGCGAGGAGGGCGGTTTCCGTACTGTGGTTTTTTCTGAAGCCGGATTGGGAGGAGTCGAGGATGTTGTGCTCTTCGATGAATGTGGCGAGTTGGCTGTTGATGGCTTTCTCAATGACTTTAGCTGGGAACGGGAGCAGGGAGATGGGTCTGTAGTTTTTGAGGTCGATGGGGTCCGCCGAGGGTTTCTTCAGGAGGGGGTTGATCTCAGCGTGTTTCCAGTCGTCGGGGAACGAGGCGGTTGCCAGGGAGCGGTTGATGGTGTGGCAGAGCATGGGTGCGATGGTGTCGGTGGCTCTGTTGAAAATGTGGTGGGGGCAGGGGTCCGAGGGGGCCCCAAAGTGGATTGACTTCATCGTCTTCAGTGTGTCTTCGGTGATGAGGGCTGTCCAGTTGTGATCGCTGGCTTCAGGATGTCGGGGGTGGTTGGTGAGGGTTCAGTGTGTTGGTTGTCTTCGTCGAAGTTGTCGTAGATGCTGTTGATTTTGTGGTGGAAAAAGGTGCTGAGTTTGTCGCAGAGATCTTGTGAGGGAGGGATGTTGGTGGACTCGCTGGTGGGTTGGGTGAACTCCTTGATGATGTTGAAGAGTTCTTTGCTGTTGTGTGCATGAGCGGAGATTCTGTCTTCAATCGCTTTTTTCCTCATTTTTCTGATGAGTTGGTGGTGGGTGTTGGTGGCAGCTCTGAAGTTATTGTGGGCTTCTGTGGATTTGGTGTTCTTCCAGGCCTTTTCGAGGTGGCGGCAAGTGCGTCTGGACTCTCGAAGTTCGGTGGTGAACCATCTAGCTTTCTTGGCGTGGGTGTTGTTGTTTTTCTTGAGGGGGGCTATGGTGTTGGCGCTGTCGGAGATCCATCTGTGCAGGGTTCGGGATGCGGTGTTGGGGTCGTCGTTTTCCGCGATGTTTGGGGTGGAGTTGCTGAGTGATGAGGTTAGCTGGTCGTCGGTGATTCTGGTCCAGTTTCTTCGTGGGAGCTGTGCTGGTGTCTGTGGATGGTGGGTGTTCTGAAGGTGAAGTGGACGCATCGATTGCCAGTCCATGGGAGTTCGGTGGTGTGGCTGAAGGTGATGGAGTTTCCTGTTGTGAAGAGGGGGTCGAGGGTGTGTCCTGCTGAGTGCGTGGGTTCGGTCACGATCTGGCGGAGTCCAATGTTGTGGAGGTTGTCCAGGAGGGATGTGGTGCTGGGGTCCAGTTGGTTGTCGAGGTGGAAGTTGAGGTCTCCCAGTAGGGTGTAGTTGGTGGACGCGATGGCATGCGGGGAGATGATGTCCGTGATGGAGTTGGCGAAAAGTCCAAAGGGTAGGGCTGGCCAGTATCTTGAAGTGAAGGTGTTCCATCAGGTCTGTGGGCTCGTCGGGGAGTGTGCTCAGGCGGAGGGTGGATTTGTGGACGATGGTGATTCCTCTTCCCGGGCAGGTGGGGCGGTTCTTCCTGGAGATCTTGTATCCTTGAGGAATGGCGATGGCGATGTCCAGTCCCGAGGTGGTGTTGGTCCAGGTTTCGGTAAAGAATGCTACGTCCTTGGTGGTGCTGTCGAGGAGGTCCCAGATTTCGGTGGCGTGTTTGTGGAGGGATCGGACATTGAGGAGGATGCATTGCAGGGTCTTCGGTTCGGTTGTGTTCTTGCGGGCGGGTTTCGCTGGGTCCGTGGTCTTGGCGGTGCTGCAGGTGTGCCGGCAGTGGTGACAGCTGAAGGGTCCGTGGGTGTCGGCTGGTGATGCTAGCTTGCAGTTGTTGTTGTGGCCTGGGTTGAGAGCGTGGAGTGCCGCTGGGTCATAGCGTTGGCGGTGCAGAGATCCAGAGTTCCTGGCACTGGTCGCAGTCGGGTCGCGGACGGGCACAGACAGGCTTGCCTTTGGCGCGCTGGCGTTAAGTAGCGGTAGGGGAGGGCTGGACAGCTGGGAGGCGGGAGTGGGGAGGGGAGCTGGATTGGGCCGGTCGCACTGGTCGTGCTGGGGGTGAAGGGCCATGGGGGCAGCAGCGGCGGGGAAAAACGGGCTGAAAAAGGCAAAAGGAAAAAGGCAAAAAGAGAGAGAAAAGTGCAAATAAGGCAGCAAAAGTGCAAGAAAGAGTGGAGGAAAGACACAGAGGACACAGAAGGAGAGTGAAAGGGGGAGATTGAGATGAGGGTAAAAAACGAGTGAAAAACGGAGGAAAGACACAGAAGGAGAGTGAAGGGGGGAGCTTGAAATGAGGGGAAAATGACAGAAAACAGAGGAAAGACCCAGAAGGAGAGTGAAGGGGGAGATAGAAGTGAGGGAAAAAAACGAGTGAAAAAGGAGAGAAAAAGCAGAGCGAGAGAATGGAGACAGGATCCACTGGACCACCAGGGATGAGGAGCAGGTGAAACCTGCGGGTGGAGGAGGGCCTCGAACACCAACACTCGAGAGTGCAGGGGCTCGGGGGAAGGCCTCACTTAATGGTGGAGCTGCGAGGGAGGGAGAGCAATTTCACTGACAATGAGTCTATAATTAGAAAAGTTTTTACGACAATAACGTGAAAATGCTGATAATGTCTTAAAATGCGATAGAATTTACTTCTTTGATGATTCAAGGAATTGGTTTTATTAACTGCAGCAAAGGCTGAAATTTAAGTATGCACTTGCAAGCATTGCTGTAATTCTTTAAAAAACTACGAGTCTGTTTTTTATGGTATTGTGTGTGTAGTTCTACACGTGACATGTCACATGCACGGCATTTAAAAATGGTTGATTTTGACAAAATCTTGGTAGGTGAGCAAGCCTGGTGGTACAGGCGAAACGCGTCCGATCAGCCGACAAATAAAACCTTATATTTGTCAAAATACGGCGTCGTCAGTCCTTGGTTGCTGAGGAGTGTGAATTTTATAAATACGGACCGAGCTTGGGTGGTCTGCTGTGACGACACGCCCTCTGGTTAGGAGTTTGCGGCGGCTGCTACACAAGCAATTCGAAGATATATATATATATATATATATATATATATATATATATATATATATATATATATATAACATATTTATAATATGCATATAGAACCATATTCCACTACCGCTGCCACTGGGTTGTTATAGTTAGGTCCATGTTGCCATAGGAAATAGATTTTTTAGTTTTGCACCGTTTGACAAATCTTCACAAAACTTTCCTGTAAAGTTTCAGGTTGATCTGTCAAGCGAGGGCCGAGGAATAACGGGGGGGGGGGGCAGAACACATTTTCCCTATGCAGTTTTCAATTGAAAATTGAACAGCACTTCAGAAAAAAGGTTTAAACGGAATTACCCAAAATTTGGCAGAAAGCTAGACCTATTCCCAGAAAGTGTGCTTTTTAGGTCGAGCCTAGCATCAGCACACAAGCGCTGCTCTGGTAAAGATCTGCTGTAGTTCAGTGCGTGAGGGAAGCCCCGCCCACCCCCGCCCATATTATTCATTGGCTTGCGTCTTTGTCCTTCATAAATGCTGCCTTAGGATTCGTTTATAGGCTTGTTAGTCCCTCCTTATTTCGGCCATGTCTTCATTTGTATCCTCCCATGGCTACTGGCCCCTTTACTTTGAGTGTTACACGGTACGTGTTATTTAGACTGTGAGCACAATTTTCTTTAACGAGGTTCTCCTAGTGCCTTATCTACTCCCCCCTCCCGTTGTCCATGCCTTCTCACCCCTTCCCCCCTCGCACTCCTGTTGTCCGTGCCTTGTCACCCCCTTCTCCTCCTCCCCCCGCCCGCACTCCCGTTGTCCATGCCATCTCCCCCATCCCCCCGCCCGCACTCCTGTTGTCCGTGCCTCCCCGCCCTCCCTCCTGTTGTCCGTGATGACTACCGTTTGCAATGCAATAGGTCTCGCGTACATGCGAGTCCTATTGCATTGCAAATGCTTGTTATTTTCAGCGCGCACTTTCACTATGGCAGCCGCTCGCGGGACGCTGCCCTTGTTTGAGAAAGAGCTCAGGAATATACAAGGTCAGTGTGTGTGATGATCGCATAAACATGTAGCTTGCTAGGTCCAGTCGGCCATAAGATAGGGTTGTGTTTACTACAAGGCCGTGGTGGGTGTTTAGATCGGTTTCCCCAAGTACAGTTACATGATTTGATGATGTACATGATTACATGATTTGATGTACTCTGTTTACCTCCCCTTCCATCTTCTACCTCCTCCCCAGATGAAGGAAGCTGGTGTGTGAAAGAGACAAGAAGCATCAGCAGCAGGTTATTGTGCCCTCAGATATGCCTGGTCAGATGAGGGACATCAGGAGCTAGTACTTGGGTGTCAGTGCTTGTTATTTTCACTTTGCACACCACTCGCGGAAGGCTGCTTTGTAATGGCGCCGGCTCCACCTTTTTACTTTCATGGCACACATCACTCTCAGGACGCTGTTTTGTAATGGCGCCTGCTCCTCCTTTTTACTTTCATGGCGTACACCACTCGCGGGACGCTGCTTTGTAATGGCGCCGCTCCTCCTTTTTACTTTCATGGCACACACCACTCTCAGGATGATGAGCACGGCCTGTTGGCCATTTTCTATCTCTGTTTGCTAGTTTCCACCCATCCTTAGGGTTTTGTATCGCTTTTCTTTAACTTCATTTTTCTAAAATCCTTGTTGACACTGGAAACCTTTTACTCTGCTTTTTGTACTTGGCGCTGTTGTGCAGGTCACGACCTCTTTGACTGGCAGGTGGTGTGTCCTGTCTTTTAGCGCCAGGTGACCCCGCTCGATGGGTTCGGGGTCACTGCAGCAGAGGGGCAAAATCCTTGGTGGGTGCCCAGGGACTCTGCTCTGCTCAAGCGAAGTGAATACTTCCCAGGCCTTGCGTGGTGGTGGGAGTGCACAGGGCCTCCCCAGTGCACAGCACGGCCAGTAGAGAAGTTATGTCTCCCACTAGTAGGACAAAGGTAACCAGCGTCTTACTGCACAGGTTAGTCATTTCTTCAGGGCACTTTCCAAATGCAGAACTAACTGTCTGGGTTTCTACCGTGTGTGATTGAAGCAGGTAAACATTGGCCTCCCGCAGCCCAAGAGGTTCCTTAAACACAGTGTCGTCATCTTCAAACTTCTCACGTGGAATACATAGGTTGTACTCGTCTAAGTACGCATTTACATCCACCAATGCCCGTACTTGTTAGTTTTTTTATTTTAATTTTATTACATTGTTCGGAATATGAATGGAAAACAATTTGTAGAAGTGCTCCTTTACAGTTGGGGAGAATACAGACAAATGATTAAGTGAAGGTAGAATGAGATAAAAGAAGACAAAAAGGAACATTTAAATATGTATGTTCAATTTTTGTCACTCTGTAGGTCTGAGGTTTATTTTAGGTAATTTCTAGAATATGTATGATACGTATGTATTTACTTCTTCTTAGCCATCTGACACATACATCTAAGGGGGCGATGACAAGAGGCCCAGTGCATGGATGCAGTAATACTCAGGGGGAGATTTACTAAGATTGTATGCCATTTTTGTGTCACAAAAGTGATGCAAATTGGCGCAAAATCTTTTTTTGCTGATTTACTTTCTAGTGCTAAACTTGTTTAGCGCTGGAAATAAAGGGAAAGTCATGCAAAGCAGCGCATAGCACTGCTTTGCATTACTTAGCGCCAAGGGGGCGCACCATGGGTAAAGCATGGGCGTTCCCATGCAACCACCCGAGGTTTCTCACGCTAAACCCAATTTACTAAACAAAGTAAACAGAGTTTAGCGTGAGAAAACTGGGCCCTTTAAAAGGTAGGCACAATGAAGGAGAAATGTATTAATTTCTCCTTCCTTTTCCGACTTTGCATGTGTGCTGCACTGTACAGCACACATACAAAGTGGGAAAAGGTTTCAAGTTAGTCTAATCATAGTATTTTGTACTGGAAGGATTCCCTTCCAGTACAAAACCTATGCTAGACTCACGGAGACACCCTGGCACCCTGGCGCAAAGATTTCTCTGAGGTGCACGGCTGCTGATTTCAGGCCCTGCGCAAGGGAGAGGGGAGGAGAGTGCCTTTATTTAGTAAATTGGGTGCTCTCCTCCTGTCTCCTTTTCACGCAGCGCAGCATTTGCGGCTGCTGCAGTGAGCTACATGAAAAAATTGTAAATCTTCCCTTCAGTGCGCTATTACCGTGCGGTATTTCTTCCCCTGCTCATGTCATCCTGAGTTTTGCAGCTGGGATGCGGAATAGCATGCAGGAATCAGCGCTTATGAGCCAAATCAGGCACATTATTTGCTAATTTTAACCAGAATATCACCTGGACATTTTGTTTGCTTTTTATTTTTAACTTTATTTGTCATTTTATAACATGCATAATAAGATTAACTGCAGAAATACATGTGAATGCAACAACACAGCATCATAATATTCCAGACAGCCGTCTGGCTTGTTTTTCTGTCACTGGAGTTGTTTTACTAAGACTACAAGCATAAAGTGCATTGTTTGTTTCTGGCTTTGCCAGTGCTTCATGTTACGGAACAGCAAGGTAAAATGCTTACAAACCAAAAACATAACTAATTGTCATTTACAACACCAATAGCTCTAACTTTCACAAATGCGAGACATATGAGACCTATTGCATTGCAAATTCTTGTTGTAATTTGGTGTAAATCTGTTCAGTATTGTTTGCGAAATTAAGGTTCACAATTTATAGATATCAGAGCATGGCCAAGCAAAATAATTGACAGGTAGCAACTTATTTTGCTAATATCTTTGCGCTGTTCGACAAATCTTTGCGAAAAATTCCACAAAAAATAGCTTATTCAACTTGCCTCCTTCCTGGAAATTTTTGGGGTGAATCATGAAGCCAAGAAAAAGGTTGGGGCCTTGAAATGTAATTTCTCCTTACAATTTCCTTTGGGAATTTTAGACAGCGCTACAGCCAAAACGGCTGAACAGAATTACACCAAAGTTGACAGAAAGCCGGATCTTTACCAAGAAAGCCTGCTTTTTGTGATTTGGTGTAAATATGTTCAATAGTTTTTGAGGTTCTAAAGTTCTAGATATCTACACAATTTGGTAAGCTAGAGTCTTGAGAGATTTACATTGGAATCCAACTTCTAATAATATTATGAAGCGATCTTATTGGCCGTGAGGGCTTTTTATCCCCATAGGCTATCTCGCTCTCACTGGAGCGAGAGGTTCCCATGAGACCTGCGAGAGCTCTAGGTCTGATTGCCTGGCCTCAGAGCAAACAGAAATGTTGCTGCCATCATTACAGTACTCGGGGACTAGGTCACCATCTCCTGAAAATTAAAAACAATTAATGTAAAAGGAGGTATGTGGGGATACCCTGGCCCCCTAGCCCGTGTGGGGGGAGATCCATGACCACCCAGGTCAAATTTGGAAATACATTTTTTTTTAGGGTGCTGAGATCGGATGGGAGTCTTTCTGGAGCCTACATGGCCCCTGTGCTCCTAAGCGTGTCTCATGAGAGAACAGGCAGAAACACTAGTTCCAGAAAGACTCTTGCAAGAGACTTGATGGATTGAGAAAAAGTAAACAAAATTCAAAGGACCATAAGCAGGGGTTTGGTCACCTGGTGGGCCTGGGCGCACGCATCCACAGGTGGTTGGACACAGGGTCTGGCCACAAGCCAGGCACTGCAACCAACCACTCGCCATGATTGTCCAAATGCTGTGTGCGGCGGGGGTCGGCATAGTTACATAAAATCTTACTTTATGTTAAAAAAAACATAGAAATTTACGGAAGAAAAGAAAGTTTAAAGTGACGCTATAGTTAGTTATGGTGATAATATGTTACTTTACATGAAATGAAAACCTTATAAATTCACTGAAAAAACTAAGGGTAAAGTGATGTTATAGTTAAGTGAAAATGTTAGTTAAAACAACATTTTAAACAAAAAGAACCCACAGAAATTCACCACTTGCCATTGACTGAAGAATTCATCAGTTATCGTTAACTGAAGAAACTATTACTCGTGCCTCTCTGTTGTATCTGGCACATTCAGTTTGGCTGAGGCGAAGCCCTAGCCAGGCAGACCCTACCACTCCCATCAGGGGTGTGTGATTACACTCACTGTATAACCTTTGCTCACCCTTGGGTAACTTGGTACTGAGCAGTCAGGCTTTACACAGAGGAAATGTGTGAAGCATTTGCACAGCACTTTCACACAATAAATACACTGAGCGTCACAAAAGAGACTTCACACGTGGTGTATGTAAATAAAGTTTGTATTCAACACACACATTAACTACCACAACGTAAACATAATGTATTTCTGGCCATAAATCACACTTGAAAATATCACTAGCAGTACTAGGTCCAACCATGTTAAAACAACATCAAACATCACTAACATGCACACTTGGGAAAGATTCGGCACCCTTATAAGGTGTAAAAAGTTTTCAGAACTAGTGCAATACACAGGATCGCACTTTATGGATATGTGAGTCCTCCGTTTATAGTAATTAATGAGGCATATGGAAATTCGCACATAGATATCCATTCTAAAGGTGATTGTACCTCTATTTACGTTTACTATAAGCGGAAACGTGTGAATATTAAGCCACAGGTGTGAGCGGATATCCTTTACTTCTTTTACTTGCCCTGATGAAGTTCCCAATATGGGAATGAAACGCGTTGGCTGGAGCATTAATGTCTGATATGTTTTTATGGATCAAAATAAATAAATTATATATTTTTGCATTTACAATTGACTTTTGTACTTTGTGAGATACGCACCCCCCTTTGGATTTGAAAGTTTTCAGAACAAGATCCACCCCGGCAAATATTATAATTCAATACCACACAGTTATAGGGTGCACCCCAGATCCCAACGATATCAGCAATGTGTAAACACAGATAATTATAATACTTTTAAACAGTACAGTGGGCCAAGGCTGCATGGGTAAAAACCAATGTTAAATGTAGTATTCTTTTGGCAGGGAAACAACCTGTGAAGCAACACTGCCATGCCGTGTAATTAATGATAGGCAGTCATTCCCACACCCTCACTCAGCACCTATACTCGATGCCACGGATATCAGGCAGGTCCGTATGGAGCGCACTCGCACACACAAGGCACCGTATTGTGGTGCCACTGATATCCGGCAGGTCAGTTGATAATGCACACGCAGACCCCGTGGCCCAAGACCTCCGCCACCATTCAGCTAACCCCAACCTGACTACCCTACACACATGGGTTGGAGATAAAGAAAACCTTCCCCCTTGATTCTAGGCCGATCACAGCCAGAGTCACACTTAGTCAGGGTCCCAGGGAGGAAGGTGGGGGTAGGTAGCAGGGCCAATTAGGTGGCAGTCGACCAATGGGGGTTTGGCCACTACTTGGGAAGTTCACCCATGGTAAGCAGAGCAGAAGCGGGTTGAGGGCGATAGTCGTTCAATCAAGGGAATTCCACCCTGTGCCTTCAGTGCAACGGCCCAGTTCTGAGAAGCACAGGAGGGTCACGCATCTTGACCCACTTCCGATTGCTCTCGAAAGTGTTCCTTAGCCCAGTCAATTACTCTCACCACCCAGGCCTGGTCTAGGCAATACTACCTGGCAACACAAAGTTGTCGGCCCGGGTGAGGAGAGGGAAGTTGGACGACCGCACTGATGGGACAAAAAAGAACAATCGAAGAATGGGAGATGAAGCAGGGGAGCCTCTCGGAGGAAGGAGGCACACGTCGATAAAAATAGCGCCAAGGCAATCCAGACACCACGGAACACGAATCCGCTCCTCCGCACCTCCTTGGAAATGAGGTACAACATCTGCTGAACATTGATACGAGTCACACCAGACAGTTCCGGTCACACACAATGAAGAGTTGCAAATTCCATACCGCCCTGGAAATGAGGCACAACATCTGGTGACACACAGGCGTAAGTTCAGCAATGCTGCACGAGGTAGAATGAGGCTCTACTACGGGTACTCCCTCACCTCAGAGGGTCACAACCCGTGAATCGGACACTGCACGAAATGAACTTCCATTTGGTGGTGTCACACGAGAGAGATGCAGCATGATCAACGAAGCGGGCCACACTGGTTTCCGCAACTGGTGAATTCGCTTACCACCAATAAGACACTTATGCGTGTCGAGATCCCACGATGCATGGGCCACACTCCTTAGAAGCGGGCAGTACTTATGGGGCTCTACATAAGGCAATCTGGTCTCCAGGCACAATACTTAGTTCCATGCTCACACCGCGCTATCAGTTGGGATCCAGCAGACGATGCAGGCACTTAAGAGGGCAACGCTCTCCAGGTGTCACACGTATATGGTGTGGGTCCCTCTCAGGAGGTCTTTGATGTCCCTGAGACCTCCACAAGAGAACAGGGGCAAGCCAACAAGCCATGGAGAGCAAACTTCAGAGTACCACACAGCAGCAGTTGGTCAGCCCAGACCAGCCACTATTCAGGAAGCATGCACTGTCACTTCCAATGGCACTAATCCTCCTTGTACACAACAGATTCCTCTGGCAGTGTTAACCACACAGTTCCAGGATCTCCGGTCCCATGTCCCCACAAGGTGTAGCTCTACCCTGCTGAAGTATGACACCAGTAGGTATACTGTAGTGTGCCTTTGAAGTTGGGGGTGGTTCAGAGGTTTTCCCTTTCAACCACAGCTGTCTCCCCTAAATTTCAGTCCTGTCTGCCATAGGGCCGTGGAATGCAGATCTTAATCTTTAGTGGGCCATGATCTGGATTCCCAGAGGCCAAGCGTCAAAACCTCTCCCTCCAATCTATCCAGCCGGTAAATAGACATAATATCGAGAAAAAAATATCGAATGGACAAAATATTGAGTCCAAAATATAGAATGGACATAATATCGAATGGACACAATATAGTCGTTAAAAATATCGAAATTAAGGTAAGTAATATCGATTGTTAAAATATCGAAGTACATAATATAGGCATTAAAAAATATTGAATTTTTAATAATATCGAATTTTTTCTAAGTGTATTGTATGTTAGTATATGTGTTAAAAGTGTATATTAGTTGTTGTAATGTATGTTTAATTTTTTAAAAGCAATGAATTTTATGTTATTTAATTTTTGCGTAATTTAATTCCATAGCGGGTAGTGGGTTTATAGGGGAATAGGGTGGGAAGTAATTTAATTGAAATTAAGTACATATTAATAAATATTAATTGGTATTGATAATTAATTTATTGTTAATTAATTATTAATTGGTAATTAAATTTTATTAATTGGTATTTTTTTTTTTTTATTGATTAATTGGTAATTATGTTAATTCTATTAATTAAATAGTTGTAGTGGGATGTGGGTTTATAGGGGAATAGGGTGGGAAGTAATTTAATTGAAATTAAGTACATATTAATTAATATTAATTGTTATTGATAATTAATTTATTGTTAATTAATTATTAATTGGTAAATACATTTTATTAATTGGTAATTCATTTTTTTAAATTGATTTATTGGTAATTATGTTATTTCTATTAATTAAATAGTTGTAGCGGGATGTGGGTTTATAGGGGAATGTGGGGGAAGTAATTTAATTGTAATTAGTTAATTATAGAAAATATTTTTTTGTATTGATACTTAATTTACTGGTAATTAAATATTAATTGGTATTTATTTAAATATTTATACAAATCTGGTAATGATTATTAATTGGTTGTTAATGATTTATTAATAGGTAATTAATTTTTAATAAATAATATGTATTGTATTTATAATAAATTAATTATTAAAGATTTTGTAATTGGTAATTAGTGTTATTAATAATATTTATTAGTATTGATAATTAATTATTTTTTAGTAAAAATATTAAAATATTACTTTCCCTACTGTTGCACTCACTGGAGTGGGAATAGCAATTTTAACCCTCCCGCTATCCTACCCTGTCCCTACTGTTGCACTCTCTGGAGTGGGAATAGTTATTTTAACCCTCCCGCTATCCAACTATTTCCCTACTGTTGCACTCTCTGGAGTGGGAATAGTAATTTTTACTCCTACGCTATCCAACGCTTTCCCTACTGTTGCACTAACTGGAGTGGGAATAGTAATTTTTACCCTCCCGCTATCCAACACTTTCGCTACTGTTGCACTCTCTGGAGTGGGAATAGTAATTTTTACCCCTACGCTATCCAACGCTTTCCCTACTGTTGCACTCTCTGGAGTGGGAATAGTAATTTTTACCCCTACGCTATCCAACGCTTTCCCTAATGTTGCACTCACTGGAGTGGGAATAGTAATTTTTACCCCTACCCTATCCAACGCTTTCCCTACTGTTACACTCTCTGGAGTGGGAATAGTAATTTTTACCCCTACGCTATCCAACGGTTTCCCTACTGTTGCACTCACTGGAGTGGGAATAGTACATTTTACCCCTATGCTATCCAACGCTTTCCCTACTGTTGCACTCACTGGAGTGGGAATAGTAATTTTTACCCTCCCGCTATCCAACGCTTTCCCTACTGTTACACTCTCTGGAGTGGGAATAGTAATTTTTACCCCTACGCTATCCAACGGTTTCCCTACTGTTGCACTCACTGGAGTGGGAATAGTAAATTTTACCCCTATGCTATCCAACGCTTTCCCTACTGTTGCACTCACTGGAGTGGGAATAGTAATTTTTACCCTCCCGCTATGTTATGTTATGTTATTATGACTTGTATAGCGCACATATACCCTTAGGTGTCTTGGCGCTTCCGATTCTCCATACTATGTTACAAACCACTGATCCTAAAAGAGCCATGTCTTTAGTTGCTTTCTGAACTCCAGGATGGAGGGAATTTTCCTAAGATATAGTGGGAGGGAGTTCCATTCCTTTATGGTATTGTGGCTAAAACTCCTCCCACCCCAGTTCGTTTTTTTGATTCTGACAGTAGGCATCAAATTCAAATTTGCCGATCCAACGCATTCCCTACTGTTGCACTCTCTGGAGTGGGAATAGTAATTTTTACCTCTACGCTATCCAACGCTTTCCCTACTGTCGCACTCTTTGGAGTGGGAATAGTAAATTTTACCCTCCCGCATTCCTACGCTAAAAGTAGTGATTATTATTTTATATTATTATGTTAATATATGTATGTATTAAAAAAAAAAAATGTATGTAGATTTTTTTTTTTTACTTAAAATAATTATTTATTAATTTTAAAGTAATTTAACTAATTTTAAGTATGTTTTCCTTTATTTTATTTATTTCATTAATTTTACTTTACTTTTAACAGATTTATAAAATTCGATATTTTGACTAACTATATTTTTAACGACGATATTTTGGATTCGATATTTTTGTACTTACCTGTTTGGAGATAGGGAGTCGATATTTTGACAGTCGATATTTTGTCCACGATATTTTGTCTGCTCGATATTTGTGCGATCGATATTTTGTCAGTGATCCATCCAGCCAGGCCCACAAATGGCAGAGGTCTGTCGCTCCAGTTGCGTGCCCAATGTTTGTAGCTGTCTCTGGGGAATGCACAGATGTGCTCCCCCAGCCTCCAATGCAGGCTGGAGTCAAACTAATATTCACACAAAGCGCTTTAGAGCAAAGAAATGCACACTTTCTAAAAGTGGCATTTCTAAGCTATTAATGACAAATCTCTCTTTACCATAGGAGAAGATGTCATTATGAATCCAATGATAGGAAACATTGTGAGGCTGCTCCGCTGTAAGCCACTATTGCAGCTTGAAGTAATTTTAACCATTCCCCCATGTTAACCTACGGGAAGAGCAAGCCTCATAGGTAGTGAAAACACACATGGGTATTATTCACTACTCGGGCAAGGAACACACCTCTGTACTTGTCCTGCCTTTCATCTACCACTTGCTTCACCCCTTACCACTTAACACAGGGGTGTCCTAGTGATGGCGAAAGGTCCCCTCAGGATTGGCCAGTTGTTTAGAAAGGCCAAGCTGAGCATAAGTGCAATTGCGCTCATACAGGCCTGCAATGGCAGGCTTGAAACATGTTAAAAAAGCTCATAGTTGCAAATGTGCACCCACAGGCCTGCAATGACAGGCTTGAGGCATGTTTAAAAACATCAGGTAAGCATCACTTCCTAACGTGTGTAGGAAAGGCGTGCACACTTTCACACTGCATTTACAGTGGGAATGTGCCCAGAGCCCTAAAGCCACTGAAAGGAAATCAGAAAAATTCCTGAGGAAAAAGCAAAACGTTTCGGGAAACACTACCAAAAGTGTATCAGGATTAACACTCACATATTACATAGCCCATGAAATGTTCTATGACATAATTGATAACATCTGTAATGACATCATTGATGACAACACTGTGCATTGCAGGGACGCACATTGTAGTTTTTTCAGTTTACTAAATATAGTATGTATATGTAATAAATGTATCGTATATAATAAATATGTATATATAATATATGTATTGACAGTTTGGGACTCCAAAACAACCTCACTTAAAGTAATCAAAAATTATGTTGTCCGTAACCATCTGGATTTGGACAGTGACTGCTAAATGTAGCTAGAAGTGAGAAGAATGGTAGTCACCAGGATCTGTTGGACTCGGATTCGTTCTCTTTAACCTCTTGAGTGCTCATGACGGCTCCCGGCCGTCATGAGTCACAGTAGACGTGTGCTAATGATGGCCGGGAGCCGTCCGAACGTTGCCGCTCTGCCCACGCGGTATTAATTCTCCGCCTGTGCGGGGAAATTAATCAGTGGGCGGAGTTTGGACGGCTCCCGGCCATCATGAGCACACGCCCACTGTGATTTATGACGGCCGGGAGCCGTCCTGAGTATCCGAGCGCCAAGCCCAACCCTGCCCCCTCTCGCACCGCGGGGGAATTTGCCCCGCAGCGAAGGGGTTAAAACAGGGTATCACGGAATACATAGGATGCATGTCCTGCAGACATTTCATGCAAGAGAAGAGGTATATGCTTTAGCGAGAAACAAGTACAGGTTTTGAGAACATTGTTTAAAGAATCATATGCAAATGGTTGTGGTAGAGAAGACTTTCTTTCTCATTAATACTGCTGCTACTTATGTTGGAAAGAGTGGGAATAACAGCCTTGAGAGAGAGAGACAAAGAAAATGACATTGATGATTAATGATTATTGATGTTGTCTTTTTAATAATCCAAAGGAAAAAGAGTCTTGCTTGTCAAGTTAATATATGCCTAAGTCAAATGAGAATTGTAATGTGCAGAATTTACAAAAGAAACGTTTACTGCGTAACAACAAAAATATTTGTTATGTTTATTTATTGTTCTAATACAGTTATTTGAAAAGTCATAGGAACCTCATCCTTGTACAGCTCTTCTTTTATTCCATGGTAAACAGAGACGTTTTAAGGCAGGGGCAAAGTGGGCTCTGGTCCAGGGCCCCAGGCTTTCTGGGGGCCCCTGATTGAGCCAGCTCTGTCCTGCAGAGTCTTGTGCTGAGGACCATGAATAATTCTTAAACAAATTGTTTTAAATACCGTTTTCCTTTAATTTATTTTTTAATGTGGGGGATGTGTGATATTCTTTTACAGACATTTTGCAGAGAAATGTTGTATTTATGTTGCATGCAGCATCCATAAAAAAAGTTTCTTTTAGATCAAAACAGAACCTCACATATGAGGAATGGGAAGGTATCACAGAGATTATTTTAAGTAATATTCATGAGCTGCTGCTGTGTTACAATATTGAAAACATGTCACTATCCCAGCATATTAGATGTAAACACATTTAGAATTCGGATGGGTGAGCCTGTGCACTGTCAGTGACCTGGCCAAAGAGGATATGAAAGAGCTGAAATTTGATCCTAAATTGAAAGCTGTCCTGAACAGGGGCCCCCAAAATAGGTTTGGACCAGGGCCTCTAAAATCCTTAAAATGTCCCTGTTGGTAAATATGTTCTGAACCATAGATACTGCTTTTGAACTACAAAATCACAGTGAAGTTGCAGTATTGGTTATGTTTTGGACAGACTTTGTGTGATTCCACATGGTGAAATATGCTGTGGAACAAAAGAATCACAGCTATCCAGAGGCGAACTAATCAGTGGCGGCTGCTGGGGCATTAAAGTGGTAAGGCAGGTCGAGGGGGCAGCACGGGGGCAGCACAGGGAAAAGAATTTAAAAAATGCTTACCTGCCATCTGCAGCGTCGGTGCTCTTCTGGCCTTTGCTCCTCAACTCCTGGCATGTCACAGGCTCACCTACGCCAATCCAGTTGCTGGTCTCATGCTGGTATTACCCAACATGAGAACGGCGCCGTGATTGGTGTGAGTGCCCTAGTTAGGCACTCACTAAGGACTACAACCCTGTGCTTGCTCTCCACCCGGTTGTACAGCACAGCTCGGGTGGAGAGATCGAAGTGCGCATGATGGTTTGGCCGGTCTTAGACGGCTGGTCAAACTGTCATGCGAACTTGAAGCAGTGCCATCATATCTACTCCTTCCTGCAGCTGTGTCATGTCAGAATGAACGGCCCGCCCCCAGCTCGGCTGCAGGAAGAGAGCAATGAAAAATAAAATGATAATAACCTTTGTTTTCATTTTTCACTGCTGAAAAGCAGTGGGGAGACGTTCCTCCGCCTTAATGGAGGAGCCGCCGCTGTTACTAACATAGTTTGTCAGAAGCGGAAAATTGTGCTAAACATGTGATTATTTTCTTCTGCACAAAAGCAACAAAATGCTGTAGTACCACTTCTATGCATGGAAAAACCATGTCTGTTAGCATCACAAAAATCACTGCTTCTTTAATAGTGGGAAAATATGCAAACCTTAGGGCGAGGTGTACTAAACGTTGGTCTAAAAAAACTATTGGCGATTTGTAACCAGTTTTTTTTTAGAGCAAATTTACAAACCAACCTATATGCTAATATTGATTTGTTAAATTCCCAATTAGAGTAGTCATAATCCTACCTACCTCTTGAATAATAATAAGGTAGGTCGCAAATTGTGACTCACTACAATTGGTGCCCAGCCAGGGTGCTGACCTGCTCGGGTCAGCAGAGCACCATGTCTGTGATTGCCTTTAAATATTAAAATACCCTTTTTTTAAAATAAAAATGCAGCCAATTATCCTTAAAGGAAAAATGGTAGCATTCAAAAAATAAAGTTGACTTTTTTTTAAAAGTTTGCTAGAGGGTTGTCAGTGGTCCCCTGTACTACTTCTTACTCCCCCAAAAAACTTCCTATTGCAACTTTACAAAGAGGAAGGAGTCCCAAAGGGACACCCTACCTCTTACAATTGGCTTACCTACCCAACTCGGGAGTTGGTAATTTTTCAGTATATTGCATCCAGACTTCAGTTGTTAAACGTTGATTCAGCACTGATCGACTTGGTATTTGGAACGGAGGCCTACAACATTCTCCTTCCAAATATGAATTCAATATCCATCACAATCTCATTTTAGCAGTTGGTTAAAGTTTACTGACTCCTAAATTGGGATTTGTACTTTGGAAAATCCATTTTGCAGTCGGAAATTCTGATTCAGAATGTTTGCGGCCGCAAAGATGGATGGTACATCGAGCCCTGTGCTTCTGCATGTTCATAACCTGATCTAAATTGTAAGTAATTTCATGATTACCTGCTGTAGTGGGGCACTTACCAGAATCAAACACGTGATGAGAGCCAAAAGGATATATTGTTTTGCTTGGCCCCAATCCCGCTTCTAACCTGTTCTCTCTTTAAAAAGAAATCGAAATTTTGGCAATTGCTTCCAATGTTTTGCAAATTAAGCACATATTCTTTTAAAGTCAATCATGTTTTCAAAGTTCTAAAACGCAAACAAATATTGTTAGCATCAAGTGCTACTGTTTCTACGTATATTTTCAGCAGATTTAGACATTTTTGGACGGTTTATTTGAACCACATTAAATATCGTGACCTTTTCAGTGACAAAGGTTGTTGTGTAAATCCTCCAACACCCACATTACCCTTCAAAATTCAATCAAAGAAGAAGTTATGTACAAAAAAAATAATAAAAAGGAGAGATGTGTTTCATTATATTGTACCAAGCCAGATTAAAAAGCAGAAGCTCGCAAAAGCCCCCAGCCAAATCGACTGTTCTATGCAGGCCTAAGGTTTTACTCGCACAGATTAAGCAGTCACGCCTCATTATTTTATTCATGAGAGAAGGCTATTTCTTACCACTGCGCTGTGCAAATTGCACCTCATGGGGTTAGTGTATAACCCCACGAGGTGTAATTTCAACACGGATGTTAATTTGTGAGATACCATTGCGAAACTTGCAAATGAAAGCTAATATCTATGCACGCACTGTTCCCCATACAGAACACTCTAGTTTGCTCCACACTTTCTTGTATCAGTTTGCCATAGATTTGTATCCACAGTAAGAGTAAAAAGTCAAAGGGCCACACTCTGGAGAACCGCCTTCCTTAAAAATGAAATCAAAATGTAAACAATAATGAATAGCTAGACATGGTTAAAGAGTGCAGAAAATATGGACCCTCGCATAATGAACATCACCTTTGCTTTTAAAACTTGAAAAATAGGTACACTAGCGAATACATACATACATCTTGGAAACCCTTGCTTTCTTTTAGCCTGATTCGACGCCATCTTTTGCATTCTGATTAGTGTGGTGGCAATGCTGAATTATATTTTAAATCATTAAGTTAATAAATTGGACTCTTCATTTTGCCACTGGTTAATAAAAGTGGCATAGTAGGATTACAACACAAATTCAACTCTAGCCCAGGAGGAGCAGACCTCGGCGGGAAGCCTATTTTCCTCCTGTTCTTCTCATTTCTGTACAGAGCTTTAGTGGAGCTCTGTGCTAAAATAAATAACTTAGTGGAGAGGAGCTCTGTGGTGCCCTCTCTCCGGGACGCTTCCTCGGAGAAGGGCAGAGTGCCCTATCGGCACCATACACTCTGTCATTCTCAAGGCACCTTGACAAGCAAGCACTGGAAAGCTAGAAAGTTTGGTTTTATTGTGCCAAACACAAGTAGCAGACGAAGGGGGCTATAATTGTAAAGTAATTCCTCATGCAGTTCTAAGCATGGTGTAAGGATACACTCAACAGCCAAAAGCAGTGGGTGCAAGGTGTTAGTCCACTGGGCTGAGTTAAGATGTGAATAACAAAGGGGCAGATTTACAAGGACTGGCGCATCTCTGCATAATAGCAGGGATGCACCAGTAAAGATGCGACACGCAAAAATACCCTTGCGCCACCACGGATGCGTCGCATTTACAATGCGGCGCACCGTGGCGCAAGGATAGACAGATGCGTGTCGCATCTTTTGTCGTAAGGGCAGCGCATTGCTGGAGCCGTGTCGCAAGCGTGACGCAACTCCAGCAATGCTCAGGGGCGGTCTATACTTATTGTGCAGCGTCACTCCTTACTTACGCCTGCTTCAAAGGTTTTGACACGGCAGCGTCGTAAAAGTGACTCCGTGAAATCTTGTAGATTTCACTGCGTCACTTTTACGAGGCTTTCTTGCGACGGAACGCCCACCCTGCGCAAGGCTTTACAACGTGACGCATCTCCCTAGATGCGTCACGTTGTAAATATGTCGCAACGTGGCGCATTGTTTATGACGCCGCTGCGTGACAGAAGTGACGCAACGGTGGCGCAAATGTGTCGCAAGGGGCTTGTAAATCTGCCCCATAGTCTCAAGTCAATGGTAGCAAGAGGCTGGTCGAAGATAGAAAAAAGGTTGAAATGGGGCAGACCAGAAGCCGACTCTGTGTATATTGTTAGCAACGGGTATGTATGACAGCTGTGCTGTTAAAACCAACGCCTGCACCTAAAAGTATTAACATTATGAGGTTTGATAAATTTCAATATGTTCCATAACTCCTGTTACCATATATGTCAGAATAATGAGCTTTGCGATTAAAACTTCACTTCTCGCTTAACTATCGGCAGGTTAAACCTGCTGATATTTATCGTGGAATTTTTTTTTGCAAATACTGGGGCATGCAGGTTGTGGTAGGTAATCACGAAAATACTCATTCTCCTGTATAAGGGAAAAGCTTGTAATGGGTGCAGGTGCGATAAATATCACAACAAACCCTGCGCCACTCATGATGAGGGGCTTACACAAGAAAATGCTGGTCTATTACAGAGGTATAAGAAGTTGTGAAAATCAGTGTTTCGTATCTTTGAATGTTTATTTCCATATTTTTCTGCTTCACTAAGTGCAAAGCTTTCTTAGTTGTTTTTTTTTTAAATGGGAGAAAAAAGGGACCTGTGCAACAATGAGACAACCCTCTCTCTTAGGGTTAAGACTTCCAGCAGTGTTAAATTAAGTGTTCATGACAAGCTAATAACAGGTTTTACTGTGTTTACATGCTACTACTCATGGCTAAGGGCAGTCCTACATGGCAGTAGTGAAAAGTCCTCATACTGGACAGCCAGTTGGGCCACTTCTCTTTGAAGTTCTGAAAAACTATTTGAAAGAAATGTTGATCTAAGGTCCAATGTAAGATTACAAAAAACTGTAACAATCTTTTAACGTAATGGAAGTCAGTAAGGCTAACAGAGAAGTGAACAGGAGCCAATACAAGCTTAAACGTTGGGGTTTCCATGTTGAATATTTGGATGCCAGTGTGCCTATTTATTCTGATTTTAGATGAGACATGTGGCATGATACAGTGGTAGCAAATGGTGCAGTAGGTTTCCATTTCACATGTATGTGCTGCCCTGGTGCCAGGGCTTTGAATGTGCCTGCTTGTGATGCCAGATGTATGGACTTTCAGTTATGTATGCATGTCATAGGGCAATGCTTGGATGATCCAGTAACTAACTGAGTGTACAGCTTTGTGATTAATCTATGAGGGGGGAAAAGCATGTACATCACTTGAGAGGCACTATGATGCTGGTGCTGAATAGTAAAATCTGGCAAGCAAGGTAACCATATAGTTGTGCTACATTCCATGGATGTTCTTTGTTCTCCACTTCTTACACTCTTTACCACACAGAGGGCCAGATGTGCAAATGTGTTTTGCGGTTGCAAATGAGGTACCGGCCCATTTGCGACCGCAAAAAAGGGTGGTGGTATGTACAAATGCTATTGTTCAAGTCGGTGACTCGCAAAATAGTGTTTGTGAGTCGCTATTAGGGGTGTGCCAAGGGCGTCCCTTCCTAATAGCGAGTCTGAATGGTATGTACCAAAACACTCACAATTTACCGCCTACATCAAGTAGGTGGTAAGCCATTCGCAAATAGGAAGGGGTCCCCAGGGGACCCTTTCCCCTCTGTGAATGGGTGCGAAAACATTTTTAAGAGAAGGCAGTGGTCCCAGGGACCACTGACTGCCCTTAAAAAATGAAAAGAAAAATTTTCATATTTTTTTAAAACGCATCCTGTTTTTCTTTGAGGAACACAGACATGGGGGTTTGCTGTCCCCAGCAGGCCACCATCCCTGTGTTTGCAGGCCATTCCTAATGGGTCGCAAATTGAGACCTGCCTCATGAATATTAATGAGGCAGGTCCCTTGCGACCCATTTGAGAATCGCAATCAATGTCTCAGACACTGTTGTACATTCCATTTGCCAGTCGCAAATTGCAAGTTGCAAAATGTCATAATTTGCAACTCGCAAAATGGAATGGTCATACATCTGGCTCACAGTTCTTACAATCCCACCACAACTTCTAGGACTGGCATACTCATGAAATGTAAGTAGATAGCTTCGATGCCCATGGTTCCTGTGACTTTGGTCATTCTCAAGATTTGGCTCTACTGTGATTGCCCTACACTTTAAATTCTTCTATCACTTTTATACCTCGTTAAGCTTGTGATTTGTAACTTCTGCAGTATCACTTTTTTCTGTGTCACGCTTCACTACAACCATTTTCATATTAATGGGTACTGGTTTTCCTAATATCATTCCTAAAACAGTTACATTGTATATTAAAATGTCTTACTTTTCTTTCACATATATATTTATGTTAACCTGGCATGGTCTTGTGTTCTATGGCACTTGAGAGCAGAGGCACAGGGATCTAAGGAATTACTCATACTGCTGGCTCTGCATGACATGCAGTGTGCAGGCCCAGTGACTGTTGTCTACAGTAGTGCTTCTGTAGTGCATGAGTGATGCCATTAGTGTGGTTTGTGGGACATTTCACTATGGACAACTTGCAATATGAGAAATCTGCAAGCATCATATGCCTTGTCCACTAAATGTAACCTTTTAGAGGATATCCTTTAACAATGTAGTACTGACTGAGATGGATTTGATATTCTCTACCTTTTGGCAGGTTGCACTAATCTGCATTAAGCGTCTTTTAACTTTCCTACATCTATGCTATATGAAACCAGATTGTGAAATTATGGGGGAGAGTAGTCTCAGTCTTTCTATGAGTTGTCGCTGAACTCCAACACAGCAACAGTAATCCTGAACTATAGAAGTAAACCCTGGTTTCTGTGAGGAATCCGAAGCTTACTATTGGAAGCTGTCAAAACAGCAGCGACTTTCATGGAATACGAACGAAAAGCGCGCACAACAGTACCAAAAACAACATTAATGTTAAGAAATGTACAGGCCAAAAATCCCAATACAATGTAGTAAATATTAGCGATAAATGCAAAACAAATAATGACAAAATGGATGTAGGGGTTATGAGCTATGAATTTTTAAATAAATAGCCAAAAGTCTCAGTTTTCCCAAACAGTCATTCAGCTATACAGCTATTTGGACAGAATTCTCTCTATTTCAACACTCAGATTCGCCATATCAGTCTTTGTCAGAGCACTCCTGATGGAAGAGATTACACCCCTGCCTGTCATCCCATCCATACAGCCAGGTACCTGGTTTACTCTAGTGTCTCTTTCTTTCAAAGGAACTATATATGGTTATTTCCTTTTCACATGTAGATACTTTCACAAAAGGCAGCATGCTACTTTGTGTGGACTGACCAGTCAGATGTGTTGTCTTGGCTTTGTCAAGTGCATACTAAATTATTTTTTTTATTCTTTTTATTTGCATTTAATACAACATAGTAGTCCCATTATGTTGGCTAAAATTGTAACAGCAAAAACAAACCACCTGCCAATACTGATAATCAATTCCAGACCAAAGTCAACACGGCGCAAGAGAAATAGATCAATGCACGCCGTCACTATTCAATAGTATTTATTTTTGGAGCATAATTTAATTTACTATTATACTTTTTTTACAAAACAATGCTTTATGTACAAAGATATACAGAAACGACACAACCATATTTACAAAAACAGACTTGAAAAACAGTTTTAGGAAAAAAATCACACAATGACCCTCCAACTATTTAGCATGTCTCACCACTCACACTCGTACTTGATCATTCATACACCATTCCGCATTCACCAGCAAGTAACATCCTACACACTATCATATGTCCACTCCTTGGTTCCCTGAATCTATTATCAAATTGATGGACCAAGGAACGTCGACCAAACAAAGGAAAAATTTACAACTCCACTTAGTTGTGCTTCACATCTAATCTCAATGATTTTATTCAAAACAATTGTTGTTTAAAAAATGCACAACACTAACAACCTTTTTAAAGGTACAATTGTTTGGTACATGGGAAAAGGTCTACGCATTTCGAAACCGCTATTCTCAGGGTTCTCTTCAGGACCAAGACACTGTAGGGCAAAGAAAAAGAAGAAAATGTTACTTTAAAAGTGACTACCTAACTCACAAGCGCTACTACCTTGTTCAACCGCCTCAAACGGAAACTACTTACCGATTCAAAGTTCACCAATGAGTGAAGTTCAAGAGTTCACTAATACGGAAAACACTACAGTAGAAAGACAAGAAATAAAACAGAGGAATCTGTCAGCACAACATTCAGTATGAGCCATCGCATTAGGCATGTGGCGTTTTTGAAAAACACTTACTGTGTTGTTGACATGAGTTTTCATGGTATAGATTGAGGTAAGACCTCTATTTGATTATTCGTCGTTATAAGTTGAGCCGTTTCATCGAGCGTACCCGAAGCTAAAACACAAGGCACATATGGCTATAAAGTACAGCTAACAAGGAATTATGGAAGTTTTGCGTATCAAACTGAAATTGAGCATACCTGCGGTTTGCTTCGAATGAATCAATGGTCTAGAAAAAGCGCCCGCTTGGCGAGTATTCTTTTCGTGAAAACAATTTCTGAAAAAGACGCAAAAGCCTAATTAGTTGTTTGGCTTTGTGGGGGCCTGGTAGATGTCAAGCTACACGTCTGCATCGCATTCTGCCTACCTACTCCAGGGCAGCTCTGGCATCACTCTCAGGAAGAATCTCAGCTACGCGCCTTAAACATCGACTGCACGTTCGTTTGCTTGGCCTCCATTAGCGCTTAAATTCAAAGTGCTCGCTTTGCATTTTGGGGGCCTTCGCTAAGACTTCTGGGAATTGTAGTCCATTCCTGAGATATAGGTAGCACTTAGAACGATTTTTAAATGTTGATTTCACAATTAAGGGACACAACATATCGCTTCCATTACGCTGCTACGGACTTCATCAAACGGCACACTATAATTTATATATTTCAGATAATTCGTTCAGTCCTGAAACTGCAGTGTCGAATTTCACAATAAGCATTGCTTCACGCTGAGATAGTTTCAGATCAATAATCCCTCCTCTAGGATCTCGTTCAACTTTTGAGATAATTGTCCAGTGTAAATCTCTTTCTGTGTGTGATTTTTTATTCCAATGGTTGACCAATGGGGCAGTCTCAACATTCTTTCTAATTCGAGATTTGTGTTGTGTTATTCTTTGACGAACCTCTTGATTTGTTTTTCCTATGTACAACATCGGACATGGACATAAAATCCCATAGATGACGTATTTGGTCTTACAATTCGTAAAAGCATCATGCTTCCAATGGATTCCATTGTGGGTAAACAGTGATCCTTCAATGGTTTGTTCGCAGCACAAGCATGTGCCGCATTTGTGGTGTCCTGTCACGGGTGGTAAACCCATCAGTTCTCTTACTGTAGGCTTTGGTTTTTTTTTTACAGCTGCCCTGACTACGTGATTAGATACACTTTTTTCTTTTTTGAAAGCGAATAATGGTACATTTGAAAGAGCTGGGTCAAGATTTTTGACCAGATGCCAATTCTGGTTGATGACTTTTTTTAGTTGATTAGAATTTGGGCAAAAAGTAGTGACGAACACTTGTCGTTGCATAGAAGATTTTTCCTTTTTATTCAGCAGTGTTTCCCTAGGGGTCCACCAAGCCCTCTTAATGGCTGATCTCACCAATTTCTTTGGGTAACCTCGGTCACGTAATTTTTCTGCAAGATTGTTAGCATGTAAAATGTATTCGTCTTTATAAAAACAATTGCGTCGAATCCTTAAAAACAGTCCATAAGGTAAGTTCTCTTTCAGACTTCTCGGGTGGTTGCTGGAAAACAATAAGGCCTTATTCCTGTCTGTAGGTTTTTTATATAATGTTGTAACTAGGCCACCTTCCGCTGGATAGACTTCCACATCTAGAAAAGGCATTTTATAAGAAGAATGATTGATGCTGAACTTGATATCTGGTGATCTTTGATTGAGCCAATCGTAGAACTGCATTAGTTGTTCCGCACTTCCTGCCCATACCAAAAAGATGTCATCGATAAAATGCATCCAAGTCGTTATAAATTGCTTGAAAGGATTGTTGTTATATACAAACTTATCTTCATACATTGACAAGTACAATACAGCTAGTTCTGGAGCAAAAGGACATCCCATCGCTACTCCTTTTATCTGATAAAAGAACTCACTTCCAAAAATAAAATAGTTTTTCTTAAGTGCAAATGCAGCCAGTTCAAGGATAAACTCCGTAGGAACCCTGACAGGTTTCGTTCTTTTTTCCCAAAAATATGACAGGACAGCCAGTGCTTCATCCTGTGGAATTTGAGTATATAATGAAGTGACATCAAGTGTCACCATTATATCTTTATTGTTTTCGAAGATGACATTCTCGAGTTTGTTGATAAAGTCAGTGGTGTCTTGAAGATATGATGGAACATCAACCATGAATGACTTCAAAAAATGGTCAACATACTTTGAAATTGGCTCAATCAGAGAATCGCAGCCAGAGACTATCGGCCTTCCTGGAGGACAAGTCTCGTTTTTATGGACTTTAGGTAAAACATAAAACACTGGAATTCTAGGGTGTTTATTTTGCGAAAAGTCATATTCTTTTCGACCTAGAAATCCTTGCTCAAAACCAGCTTTTAAAATAGAAAAAAGATTTCCTTGAAGTTCACCCGTGGGATCTTTAGGAATTCGTTTATAACAGACTGGATCATTGAGTTGTTTGAGCGCTTCTGATGTGTATTCTGGGGTCCCCCATATCACAATTGAGCCCCCTTTGTCCGCCTGTTTTATAATAACCGATGGATCATTTTTAAGTGAGACTATGGCGTCTTGTTGTGCCTTTGTGATGTTATGTTTCCCATATTTAGTCCTTTTTTCCATATTCGAAATTGCAGAGAGGATAGTTTTTTCAAAAATGACTACTTCCTTTGGTAACTTATTCGCAGGGGGGCAAAAATTGGATTTTCTCCGAAGCCCCGTCACTTCATTCGAGATAGCCAAATCGTTCCCAGAAAAAAACATTTTTAGACGGATTTTTCGACAGAATTCAATTGTTTCGGTTTTCTTTCTTATGAAGTCTGTATTTCTTGTAGGGACAAAAGAGAGACCTTTTTCAAGAATACTTTCTTCAGCCTTTGTAAGCACACGTCCAGATAAATTGAAGATTGGAGATGGAATTAATTTTTGTAATGTTGCCTCCGGGTGGTCATTTCCCAAGGCTGGTTGTTGAATCTGGTCCGTCCTCTTGGTTTTTGTTGGCCTCTCCCTAAAAAAGACGGTCCCGGTTGTTGTTGGGCATTCCATCTTCTATTTGTGTTAGAACGTCCTTCGCTGCTATCTGTTTCACCTCCTGACGAAGATGAAGTGTCAGAGAATGAGATGAACTGATTGTTAGATCTACCTTGATATTCTGGTAGATATCTGCGTGATTCCGCTCTTGTGTAAAAATCTGCCTGCAAATATGGGTAAACAGTGTCCAAGGCAAAATTCCTTTTATCCTTCTCAAACTTATTTCCTTTTTGGTTGATGGTATAGTCTTTGAACTCCAAGATTTCCTTTTCAACTTTCTCTAGTAAGGTTTTTGAGTCTGTTATAGATTGGTTGTTCTTAATTTCTGTTTCCAGTAAAGCTATTTCATCTAATTGTTGTTGCGAAATTCTGAGAGCTGTCTCTACAGTGAGGACCATAAGGTCCCTACTGCATTTAGTTTCTATACAACTATATCCCGTTTTATAAAGTGGATCATCCGTGAAGATTACTGGGATATTGCGTATTTGGAGTCCTCCAGGAATTGTACCTGCCTTCAGGTGTTCTAGCAGAAAATGACCGTGTAGGTCTGTCCTAATTGTTTTTTTCTTTAATCGTAGTAATTTGTCAGATTCATTTTGCGTTTTTGCTGTCACACTTAAAGAGGCTGAGGCAAACAACGGTTGAGCGCTCATGAGCTTTTTAATATGTTCCTCGCTATATGCAAAAGTGTCATTTTCAGTCATTGTCAGTAACAGAGAAAAAAAAAAAGTAAAGATCAAATAAAGAAATATCAAAACAAACAACCAGACTTGCTACAAACACATCCACCATATGACAAAAAAATCAATTCGGATCTGCAAGGATCCGCTGCCCAAAGTTTCGCGGGAAAAACCTCACGGGTATGCACCCGCCAATAATCAATAGAACAATAATGGGTATGGCTCTAATCAGTAAGGCTGAGCCCCTTTAACAGCAAAAACAAACCACCTGCCAATACTGATAATCAATTCCAGACCAAAGTCAACACGGCGCAACAAAAATAGATCAATGCACGCCGTCACTATTCAATAGTATTTATTTTTGGAGCATAATTTAATTTACTATTATACTTTTTTTACAAAACAATGCTTTATGTACAAAGATATACAGAAACGACACAACCATATTTACAAATCCCAGGTTCGCCATGGAGTGCCACAGGGTTCGGCAATTAGTCCCATCCTCTTCAATATATATCTGTGCCCGCTGATCGCCCTAATAAAATCATTTGGGATCGACCTGGTTAACTACGCTGACGACACTCAACTAGGTTTCTCCATAGAAGGGAAAGATGCAGTGACCATGGATATCTTCCAAGAATGCATGCGCCAAACATCTAGCTGGCTCAAGGAAAACTCTTTGCAATTCAATAAGGAAAAAACAGAAGTGGTGTACTGTAATATGGCCAAACTGACACATCAGATACCGATGGAGATTAAATTCTCCCCTGGAGACAAATCCCTGTCCTCAGTTAAAACGGTCTGAAACCTAGGTGTCCTAATCGATGACAACCTTCAGATGGCATCACAGGCCAATAAAACAACCAGGGTCTGCTTTGCCCTACTAAAGGCACTGCGGAAGATCCTCCCTTACTGCCAGAGGAAACTAGACCCTTGGTAGTAAGGAGTGCCATCCTGAGCAGACTGGACTACTGCAACTCCCTATATTTAGGAGCCCCACAATATATCTTGCAGGGATTGCAGAGAGTCCAGTCCATGGCAGCTAAGCTGGCATTAGGAAGGCAACGCAGGGCTTCTACTACGCTGGCTCTAAGAGAACTACACTGGCTACCAGTTAAGGACAGAGTGAGTTTTAAATCTCTATGCATAGTGTATAGAGCGGCACATGCCTCGGGTCCCCTTCCTATGCAGGATAGATTCACATGGTACAAACCGACTAGATCCCTTCGATCATCTGGCGCCAATCTGGTCACCACCACTAGATTAAAAAAATCCAGGATGGGAGGAAGGGCTTTTAGCAATACGGCCTCCCGTCTATGGAACGAACTCCCACAGAAGATCAGACAAGCTGACACCCTGCTTTGTTTCAGAAAGAATCTGAAAACAAGGCTCTTCCCCAGGAATGATAATATCACTCCTTAAGTTTGAGAAGCACTGTAGACTGATGAATTCCTGTGCTATGTGACAGCGCCTGGATACCCGTAGGGTGACAGTTTGCGCTATATAAATGCGCAATACAATACAATACAATTGTCTGCAGAAAAATTACGTGACCAAGGTTACCCAAAGAAATTGGTGAGATCAGCCATGAAGAGGGCTTGGTGGGCCCCTAGGGAAACACTGCTGAATAAAAAGGAAAAATCTTCTATGCAACGACAAGTGTTCGTCACTACTTTTTGCCCGAATTCTAATCAACTAAAAAAAGTAATCAACCAGAATTGGCATCTGGTCAAAAATCTTGACCCAGCTCTTTCAAATGTACCATTATTCGCTTTCAAAAAAGAAAAAAGTGTATCTAATCACGTAGTCAGGGCAGCTGTAAAAAAAAAAAAAAAAACAACAGTAAGAGAACTGATGGGTTTACCACCCGTGACAGGACACCACAAATGCGGTACATGCTTGTGCTGCGAACAAACCAGTGAAGGATCACTGTTTACCCACAATGGAATCCATTGGAAGCATGATGCTTTTACGAATTGTAAGACCAAATACGTCATCTATGGGATTTTATGTCCATGTCCGATGTTGTACATAGGAAAAACAAATCAAGAGGTTCGTCAAAGAATAACACAACACAAATCTCGAATTAGAAAGAATGTTGAGACTGCCCCATTGGTCAACCATTGGAATAAAAAATCACACACAGAAAGAGATTTACACTGGACAATTATCTCAAAAGTTGAACGAGATCCTAGAGGAGGGAATATTGATCTGAAACTATCTCAGCGTGAAGCAATGTTTATTGTGAAATTCGACACTGCAGTTTCAGGACTGAACGAATTATCTGAAATATATAAATTATAGTGTGCCGTTTGATGAAGTCCGTAGCAGCGTAATGGAAGCGATATGTTGTGTCCCTTAATTGTAAAATCAACATTTAAATATCGTTCTAAGTGCTACCTATATCTCAGGAATGGACTACAATTCCCAGAAGTCTTAGCGAAGGCCCCCAAAATGCAAAGCGAGCACTTTGAATGTAAGCGCTAATGGAGGCCAAGCAAACGAACGTGCAGTCGATGTTTAAGGCGCGTAGCTGAGATTCTTCCTGAGAGTGATGCCAGAGCTGCCCTGGAGTAGGTAGGCAGAATGCGATGCGGACGTGTAGCTTGACATCTACCAGGCCCCCACAAAGCCAAACAACTAATTAGGCTTTTGCGTCTTTTTCAGAAATTGTTTTCACGAAAAGAATACTCGCCAAGCGGGCGCTTTTTCTAGACCATTGATTCATTCGAAGCAAACCGCAGGTATGCTCAATTTCAGTTTGATACGCAAAACTTCCATAATTCCTTGGTAGCTGTACTTTATAGCCGTATGTGCCTTGTGTTTTAGCTTCGGGTACGCTCGATGAAACGGCTCAACTTATAACGACGAATAATCAAATAGAGGCCTTACCTCAATCTATACCATGAAAACTCATGTCAACAATACAGTAAGTGTTTTTCAAAAACGCCACATGCCTAATGCGATGGCTCATACTGAATGTTGTGCTGACAGATTCCTCTGTTTTATTTCTTGTCTTTCTACTGTAGTGTTTTCCGTATTAGTGAACTCTTGAACTTCACTCATTGGTTGACTTTGAATCGGTAAGTAGTTTCCGTTTGAGGCGGTTGAACAAGGTAGTAGCGCTTGTGAGTTAGGTAGTCACTTTTAAAGTAAAATTTTCTTCTTTTTCATTTTCTTTGCCCTACAGTGTCTTGGTCCTGAAGAGAACCCTGAGAATAGCGGGTTCGAAACGCGTACACCTTTTTCCATGTACCAAACAATTGTACCTTTAAAAAGGTTGTTAGTGTTGTGCATTTTTTAAACAACAATTGTTTTGAATAAAATCATTGAGATTAGATGTGAAGCACAACTAAGTGGAGTTGTAAATTTTTCCTTTGTTTGGTCGACGTTCCTTGGTCCATCAATTTGATAATAGATTCAGGGAACCAAGGAGTGGACATATGATAGTGTGTAGGATGTTACTTGCTGGTGAATGCGGAATGGTGTATGAATGATCAAGTACGAGTGTGAGTGGTGAGACTTGCTAAATAGTTGGAGGGTCATTGTGTGATTTTTTCCTAAAACTGTTTTTCAAGTCTTTTTTTGTAAATATGGTTGTGTCGTTTCTGTATATCTTTGTACATAAAGCATTGTTTTGTAAAAAAAGTATAATAGTAAATTAAATTATGCTCCAAAAATAAATACTATTGAATAGTGACGGCGTGCATTGATCTATTTTTCTTGCTCCGTGTTGACTTTGGTCTGGAATTGATTATCAGTATTGGCAGGTGGTTTGTTTTTGCTGTTAAAGGGGCTCAGCCTTACTGATTAGAGCCATACCCATTATTGTTCTATGGCTAAAATTGTAAGGCAGTGCGAGGGGCATGGCCTGCGTACGCGCAAGATGGTGGCTTCTCCTTAGTGCTCCGCCGAGCCCTCCGCTACCTGATGGTTTTTTTTTGCTACCAGAGCAACCCCTATTCACTAGCTATAGGGGCTCTGTAATTGACTAACGTGGGGTGCTCTGAGAATGTTTTGGAACAGCGTGGCGACTGAGCTGTGAGTGCGACAGGGTTGATGCTGGTAAGCCGCCTCACAGGCTCATCCAAAATGGTGGCTGACTCGATATATTAAACAGCCTGACAGAGGTAACAAGAAGAACGATTGCAGGGAGTCTACTTGTATGGCAACACTGAGATCAGGTGGGCTGATCGTATGTGGTGTAGAGCCCTCAACAAACATCTACTACATGGCCGATGACTGGCTCGTGTTTTCTGATGTCACCTCATACAGCGCATTAAAATGGCGACTGTCACACACTTCACAACAGCTGTTTAGTAAACGCAATGGGTTTTACCTACAATTCAATGGGACATTTGTGTGGTGCTCTGTCATAGGATCTCCAAAGGACCTGATCTCGCCGCAAGTAAGTGCAGCACCATCTCAGAGCGAGCCACTACGTAGTAGTCGCGTTGGGCCTAGTGCTGCGTCACCTGTATGGCGAATGTCCCGCTTAATCTTTCTCACAGTGACCTCAGTGGCGTGCTACCCGGCTGTATTCTACAGCGCTAGATGCGCCTACTCACTGGATTGGTTGCCCTCCTGTCTCACACAGAGGCGATCGCGATAATCACTGAAGGTCAGCAGCTTGTAGTGCAGCAGTGATTGGGGTGATCTTCCCTGCCTCTGGGCCCCAGTCTTGCACTCCCTCTAGGCAGGGGGGGTCCTGCATTGCCTCAAATCACAGCCAGTGATCACCAGCCAGAAACACTGGTTCTACAATGCTTTGAAATACATGCTCCTTCTGTTTTATCTTATTCATTGCCCTGATGCCTGGCCAACAGTCCGGTAGAGTCTGGCACCCTTATGTTGTGGTGCTTCCTTTCAATTGCACAGCTGCTTCATCTGATGTTGATACTTAACTGAGTACTTGGGCATTTTGGCTTATTTCACTGTAATTCAGAGGTGCTGCACTGGATCCAGCTCCAACCACTTCAACCTGCTCTCTACGTCAGTGAATATTACTCTGACCCGCTGGCTGCTCTGCTCACCTCTGCTACCATCCTGCCATCCTGCTGCCATCCTGTGTGCTGCTGTTTGGTTGTAGTGTCTTGCCGCTCAATTTAACAGCTAAGGGCTTAGTATCGGTTACCCCCTGACTTTGAGGCTGAGGTTCCTCATACCAACTCATCCATCTACGCAGTAAACATGACAGACCAAAACGACCACAGATCCCTGAAGGACAAGGATTCCAAACCGGGCCTCAAGTGCTCAAAACAAGAAGCTCCAAATCCTGAATCTCCAATCAATGAGAAACCTGAGACTCAGTCCACTCTGGATATCATACTCAAAAAGTTGAACGATGTTCATGACATTGCCCAAAGTACTAAGACCAATACTGACATTCTGCAAATAAAAATTGCGGAAATCAGAAGAGACCTTAAAGAACTTACGCTGAGGGTCTCCAATGCTGAATCGCGTATTAGTTTGAATGAAGACCGCTTGACTGCCCAATTAAATCACCTTCTTAAGTCCGAGAACACGATTTCTACTCTCAAACGTGAACTTACTGAACTTGAAGACCGTAACAGAAGGGGTAACCTCAAAATCTTTGGTCTGCCAGAAGGAATTGAGGATAAAGCACCTTCCATGATCGCCTTCCTTGAAAAGCGGATCCTGTCAGTACTAGGTCTCTCTTTCACCAAGGACTTCGAGATTGAACCCGCCCACATGGGTACCCTCATATAAACTTAAGAACTTGACCACCCCTCGTACCCTTATCTTTCACCAACTGCAATATCAACATACAGAACTCATTTTATCCTACATGACAAAGAACAAGTCCATTCTCTGGCAAGGCATGAAAATCAACATATTTCAGGACTATGCCAGGGACACGGTTTTGAGACAGAAAGGATTCTTTGTTCTCAAGCGGTCTCTGCTCGACAGATCGATCCAGCACTCCTACATTGGTCCTGCCAAGTTCAAGATTGTTTTTCAGGGCAAAACGCAAGTGTTCTCATATACAGCTGATCTACATGTATTCTTGGATAATACCACCAAAACCTGCATGGATGCCTCTGCCAGCGGTTTTGGCTGACCCCACGGAGATCTTCGGCGTACTCGCTCAGTCAATCCATATCATATATCTTACATGGAGTTATTGTTAAGCTCCTATCTTTCTCTTAACGTATATGGTCCTCACATGCATGATCATTTTCTTGTGTACTCACAACTGTTGGTCCATTTGACAGGGGTTTTTCTGTCTTCTTACCCAACCCTCTACCTGTCGCTAGCCTAGTCTCCTCGACTCTATTATGAAGCATTATTGACCTTGTGACTCGTTGGTTATGCCTGTCCTGGAGGCTTGCAACTTCCAGTCATACTACTGGCTCCATAGTAGTGCAAATTTAACTATTCTTAGTCTTCTCTGATTCATTGCAATGTCTGTTTTGCTGTTTTCACTATGCCAGCTGTGATCCTCATCAACAATTCATGTACTGGTGGCTCCCACCTAATATCACTTTGTGCCTTAGGGGGACTTTGCCCTTACCGCCGCAACCAGTTGCAGGGCATATGCACTCCATCATGCCACTCCGGTGGTTGCCTGTTCCTGCCCTATACCTTTAATGATTAGCTCAAACTACTCCTTCGTGATGTTACATATTACGCCTTTCTGCTACTACACACCCTCCCCAAGCAGGAAGTTGTTGCCCACACTTCTATTCCCATTTACCCGCAGTATATACTGCTACTCTGCCCCCGTCCTTACAGGATTGCTGATGGGGTCTAGTTATCTGGTGATACAATTGGTTGATATAGCATTAGTCTGTTATGTTACACATGTTAGCTGAGCCCTTTGCTCTCCATATAGTTTTCGTTTGACTCCTGTGTGAACCCTTGCAGTCTTGGGGTTGCCTTAAGAGTCTTCTAACAGCAATTACAGAGGGTTTTATTGCTATCTGTACTTTTCTCAGTCGACTTGTGCAGATATGCCCCTGCTTTTGCATGATTGCTTAACCATTTTTCTCAACAGGTATGTCCCTAGTCTCATACGATTGTGGCAGGGGTTGGGGTGGTTGATGTTATTGCATCTATATCATAACTCATCATGCCTGCTCCTCCACTCTCTTACGATGCCTTCCTAAGCATATTTGTTTACTCTATATGTTATTGTATTGCCTCATAGTGTAGCAATGGGCTTGAGCCCTTCTCTCAACCCTAGTTCATAAAGCTTCTGCCTGCCCTTGCAAGTAACGCCCACTGCCCCGTGAATGGTACTTCTTCCTTTTAGACCTTCTCCTTTCAGGAGATCCTTCCCTTTCTCAATGATCCCGCACCTTACATTTCCCGCTAACTCTACTTCTATCACTCTTCTTTCTCCCAAATCATGTGATACTTGTTTCTTCCTGCCAATCTCCACAGACAGTGTGGTCACCACTATCTCTCTCCAATGGCTGCCTCTAATTCCCCTATGCTCAAAGTGATTTCCCTGAATGCCAAGGGACTTAATCACCCTATTAAATGTAAGAAATTATCTGATTACTGCCACTCTCTCAAAGGTGATTTAATCTTTCTTCAGGGGACAAAAATAGGCTATAAAGAGGCACTCTCCTTTCATTCTGGATGGGATTTGGGTCCTAGCCTGCTCCCCTGCCGTTGCAAAGAAAAATGGGGTTCTAACCTTAATTTCCAAAAGCTCTGGCCTTTCTATCACTTGCTCTGAGCCAGACAACCATGGCAGATGGCCAATTACATGCTTGCAACACCCTTCCATGGAATTATCTGCTAAAATCGCTCTTCTCCCCCAAAATGCACGCATTGGTCCTGGGGATGATTTTAATCTCCCAATGGATCCGCTATTAGACAGGCAATCTGCCTTCTGAATTTGGTTCGAGGACGAGGCTTCTATATGCCACCCCTTTCCACTCTCATCTACTCTCACAATGTCAAACGATCCCTACTCCCAGTCATGTATAATTTTTAGGGACACTATAGCCGCTATACTTTCCATTGACTCAATATTGAAAACTACCATCCGTACCTCAACAATGTCATCCCTCTGGTATAATAAGAAACTATTCACTTCCAACTCTCGTGGCTTTGGACATTTGTGGGCTGCCAAAGAGATTACAATGATTTCTAACATATACGATACCTCTGGTCCTCTACCTTTCTCGTCCTTACAACATAAACATAATCTGTCTAATCTAGACTTTTATGACTTTCTCAAAATTAAAGCAAAGATCACTGAAATGGGTCCTCTCTCTAATTCTCAACTCATTCCTAAATTACAAAAGTTTCTTTCACAAGTTCACACTACCTCAAAATTCTACAAACTACTCATTACTTCAAAATTTCCTCTCATCCACCTCTAGAACAGAAATGGTCCTCTTATTTCTCCTCCAATAACCTTGTTCCACCAGATGTGGGCACCTGGTCCAGGGTAGGCTCACAACTACTTCAACATAAACTCATTCCATGGTTAACCCAGAACATACTCTTTGCAGCGCACCGCATGCATTGGATGCAGGCAAAACTGTTCCGGTTAAAGTTAAAGGACGCTAATACATTCTGGGCCTGTGACTCGTCCCCCGGTGACGAGGAACACATGTTCTTCTCCTGCACTCATTCACAATCCTACTGGCGGGAGGTGTTTTCACAGCTTCAGAAAATGTTTAGAATACCTATCCAACTATCCCTTCCCATCATTCTCCTTGGACCCCAGATGGCAGACCCTCCATTTAATCTTTCTGCCAAGGACCTATCACTCCTTGATATTCTTCTCACCATCGCTATTAAAGTTATGCTACCTGACTGGAAATCCTCCAATAATGTATCCTATGATACCTGATGGGCCTGGGTAACCTATCTACTCAATACACATATCAACCAATCTCATACAAGAGGTTGCCTGGCCCCCTCTCAGGGTATTTGGAATACTCTTGACCTTTTTATTCACGACTCTTCCGCCGAAAGGGAAATCTCGCAATCACCTACTGACTACTAATTCTTGCTCTTCTTATCATATCTGACTCTCGGAGCCTCCATGCACACAGTATCACATAACTCCCCCTCTCTTGCCTGTCTTACTTCTACCCCCACTCCCTTCTCTTTCCTTCTTTCTCTCTTTTTTATTTATTGCATCATTGAAGCATTTGCGGAAGGTGAACATCTGACAGTTCCATCTGGTTCATCTCACCCAGTCCTGTTTGATCTACATAACCAGGTACCAACTGCTTCTGTTCCTTCTTATGTACTGGATTCATGTCCATTGTTATTTCATGGCATTATCATCTATATCTGTAAATGCAACATTAATGTATACCTTGGGCAACTGGCAGATGTTGGAGATTGAATCTTTTTCTTCTCCCTCCTCACTTTCTCTGTACTGCTTTTCATTATAAAATCAATTACATTTATTGAACAAAAAAAATATTGTAAGGCAGTGCAAATATAAACATCCGTCATTACCTTCACATCTGTCCTAGTTACATTGGCATTTTTTCGTACTGTATCATCATTAATGTGCATTCGTTTTTTTACCATGGCCTGAAAGATGATCAAGTTTGCATCCACTTACATCACATTGGAAATTCTTTTATCCCTTAAAATGAATGTCCAGAGCAATAGTCACTTACATAAAGATCATTGTTTGGTGTAGTAGCCTCCCTCTACATTTACCTATCTCAATCTCGATACCCTCAATCAAGCATCCCAACATCACTCCAATCATTAATTGCCTTCTGTCACTATGAACAATGCTACATGTCTGATCATTCATCATCTTATGATTTTTACGAAGCCTTCTCCGCTCTTCCATTTCCAAGATCAACCTTTGGGCTATCATCCATTGTTCTACGTTCATTTCCTGTCTGCAGTGGGGTGGGCCCTCAGGTGATTAGCAATGCATATCAATGCCCCTTTTTTCTAATACCAGTGCAAGATCAAGAAATCTGAAGCTTGCCCTGACTTCTTTTGGCCCAGCCAGCATAGTTCCATCTGTAATAGGCCTGTTTTGCTCAAAGTGCGCCCCAGTTCTCCAGTCATGTGAATGAATCCTGAATCGACCAATTTAAGCTTTTCTGCTGTCCTGGCTATCTTATTCAATTTGTGTGGTGTGGGGTAAGTTATATGGAGGTAATTAAATTGGGTAGATGTAAATCTCATGTTTCTGGATACTTTAAGGGTATGTTCAAAGTCACAGTCCTATACCTTACTACAAAAGTACCCAATATCGTTTTCCCACTTCCTTTTAACAGAGACCTGGTCAACCGTAGACATGAACAATTTTGACTTATAAAACCAGGATATTAATTTACTCCCACTACCATACAAGAGGAGAATTTGGAGGACTTTGCGCATACATGACTCAGTTCTGGTTGGCTCCCTATATACTGCTCATTGCTCGAGTTAAAACTGCATAAGTCAAGAACTGGAATTCCGGCCTCCCAGACTCATTTGTCGACTCCAGACTCCTCAATGCCCCATCCTCGAAGCAGTTCCTAGCTGTGAGTAATTCTGTAGCAAACAACACTTCCAGTCTGCGCACCGTTAAAGATCCACCATCGATGGTGAGAAAATCCACCAATGGTAAGGCAGGGGCATACACCTGGTGCTGCCATGTCTTTTTGACTGGTTTCTTCCACCATTGTAACGCTACAGCTAATAACTTGGATAATTTCACTACGGTCATATATATTCCCATCAGAAGGAGAATCAATGCTTCCTCCTGCTGTGTCTCAATCTACAAATCCCATCTCCTCATGTCCAATCCCTTCCACCCATCTTGCCACCCACTGCAGTTGGGCTGCTATATAATATAGTTCAAAGTCTGGAACATCCAGTTCCCCAATCCATGAGCTACGTTGAGTAACGCACAATGAAACTCGTCACTATCCATCATCCTAAATTAAATCTCATGATAATGTGTTCAGAGTTTTAAACCAGGTTTGGGGTACCCCAACTGGGAGGTTTGCAAGTAAATACAAAACTCTAGGAAGCATGAACATTTTAGTTAGTGCCACTGAAGCCATTAAGGGGAGTTTTAGCATGCACCAGAATGTTACACAGCTTCTCAGGCTCTGCAGTGTGTCATTTAGATTAGCTTCCCTGGTATCCTCATATATATGTTATATTTTGACCTCTAAATATTTAAACATCCGTGGCTCCCATTGAATGTTCCGTCTCCCTACTTTCAAGGGATAATTCAAGAATCAGCTGAAACCGGGAACAAGCAAAAATGGTTCCGAAATATAAGGCTGTTCTTACCTATTAGTCTTTTCTACGTATTGGAGTTTAGGATCCTCCCACAGGAGCCTGTTGAAGCTCCAGCACTCAGCTTACCAGCAAGAAGTTTGAACCACTTGGCAGGATAGCAACAGTTCCTCTATGGAGCGAGAGAAAATTGGCCCAAAGACTCAAGGAGCGCCAGAGTGGGGATATTACCAATCAAGTATGCACCTTCTTACCTGCCAGTGTAGGCAATTAAAAGTCCTTCATCAGTCATTACTCCATCAGACCAAACAGACTTCTAAAATACTTCATTAAACCTGTTACCTGAGTTTCCAGTGCACCTGAGTGGGACACATCATACCTAAATAACAAAAACTGCCTCACCAGAGCAAGAAAACTCATTGACTGCAACAACCTTGCATTACAACAACTAACAACAACATGATGTCAAATGTCACAGTGGAATTATGCATCAGATCATAAGGGGCACACATGTTGGCCACTTCTGAGGACAAACCTTTCCCCCTTGAACCAGCTGCATACCACTTTAACTGATATTGGCCTGAGCCTCACTACCCTCCCTTCAGAGAAATTCCCCTCAACTTTCTCCTTCTATTAACTACATTCCCAAATGCTATTACCCATGACTAGACCCCTCCCACTCTTCTAACACCTGCATAATTGACTTACTCAATCCTTTCTTCTCGTCCATAACTCCCTTCCTCCCAGGCAGTCAACCTGTGCAACCCATCTCCTATTAATCACCCAGGTACATATACCACTCAGTCTACCCCTCCCATGTTATCCCAATTTACAACTGTTGTTGGCCCAACTCCCAGCCTTTTCCCTAACTTGTGTAGCCATGTTTGTCTGAAACTCTCCCCAATCTTCCACAACTTAATGAATTTGCCCTCACCTACAAGCTAGTGTAGTAACGACACATTGAGAGCCAGGTGAAACACTACTTTATTATTGTAATGCTCTTCACAGAATGTCATTTAATGGCCTTATGTTTTCCCCGCTCCCCACAACATTCTAAAGCCACATGCAGCATTTGCCACGCGTGCACACACACAAGGGTGGGTGGGGAGAAGAGGGAAGGAGCGATGAGAGGGTTACATATCACTATCAAGTGCATGACACAGCGAATTAAGTTAACAGGACATAAAACTAGCCATCCCTATCTCCTAACCTCCGATTGCTCCTACACCTTTTACACCTTTGTCTCTGCCCCACCCCTTACTTGTCCTTCCTCATATACCTAAGGGCCACTTTCACAGAACAAAAACAGCCTTCTCCTCAGTGCCTGATCCATCAGCAAGAACAATGGAGTCCAAACTATCCCTGATCCCACATATGAATGAATTCACATTAAGTGTTTTGTATGCTCTGAAGATGCTGCAACACATTTACCCTCACCTGGAATAGCCTCAGAAAGGACAGACTAGTCTCACACTTGTAATGTGATGGATGGTCTATGCAAAGGGCCTTTACCTAGGTGTTGCCTTCTGGTTACTAAACAAATGGCAATGTATCCAAAACACCACAGTATGACTGAAACCAGACATCAATTCAATGTAACAAATTACCCAGTGCATCCTGCATTGTACTGGCTACTGGTAGCAGGACTCTCCCATGACGGCACTGTGAATCACCCACAGAGTAATCTGAGAGAAAGGTCTGAAGTACCTGCAAGCTGAATTCCACAGATACGGCCGGAACAGAGAACTCCTTTCCAAACTAGCTCCTTGATTAACTATTCCCCTATTACAAGAAAAAAGCACTGGCGGAACAGCATTCTGTGCAGGCGGTAAAGATCTGGAACTCCTGGCCAGCTAACAAACAAAGTGTCAAAACTAATAAGTGTGCAAGAGGGACCACCCTTCCTGCCGGTAGGAGCACAATTCAAATAACACACACGGTGTTATCACCTGTTCTTAAGTTAGCCAGTCTTTATGATCAGAACGAGATAGTCTCTGGTACACTTCCATGATATGGCTGACTAGTCCTTATGGAAGGCTATATCCTGGAGAAAGATGCGTGGGGCATTGTGCACCCAAAGGCCTTTGGGTGCGGCATTAGCGCGAAGGTATTCCGTCATAATTATTCCGTGGATGGCGGTCCTCACCTGTTCTTTTTTGATCTCTGATAGTTCATCCCAGTCGTTTGTTTGTGCTAGGGTTTGAGTCAGGTCACTCTCTTGTAACAAAGAGGGTAGTGAAAGAATTGCGTTAATCTCTTCAGCTGTATAACTTAGGCCCAGATTTTCGGCCATCTGACACTGGATACAAGTACGCCGCAGGCAATAGCGATATGGCTAAAAGACCACCTTAGCCTAAAACAATGTATTGCCACCACGATGGATTAAAAATAAGAACTAATGACTGGCATCAGCCCTTTACATAATCTTTGCCAGAGATAACGTACTGATACCATCGCCAACGATGTGCACAATACGCCGGAGACAACAACCATCTCTGCCTTAGATAACGTATTATCATCTTTAAAATCATGACGTATTAACACGCAGAAGTTAATAACGACTCTAGCAGAACAACACACTAAAATAAATCCTTAAGTTCATAACATCTTCGAACTAACTATACTGACACAAGACCATGACCAGTTAAGGAAAATTAATATGAGCCCTACAGAGATCACAAACGAACCTCCACCAGTCTCAATATGTTGAGAATAAAACAAACACGCTGTTAAATTTCACTTTTTTATTTTTATTCTCAATACCCTTTGGAGCAACGAGAGGTAACCCCTCGAGTTACCAGAGTCTGTCTACTATGGCCACTAACCAGCTTGAACATTATGGACGCTCCAAACGGGCCCGCGTCACCCGGGGCACCGAAAGTAGAGCGAGCACAAGTCGTGCAGTGCGTGCAATCAAGGTAGAACGTGAGGAATACGCATCGACACCCGACACCAGCCTACAATCACGTATCGTATAACTTCCGTTTTTATAAATGTTCTAATGATCACCTTGTCTTCAGCAGGCCAAAAAAGCCCGTGGGCACCCCGAGGAAGTCCGTAGTTAAGGACTGAAAGGTATGCCTTTTCAATACGCAAACACATACACTTGATCGTAATACGCCTAAAACATACACACTAACGAACTTGTGAAGCCATACACCATAGAGGGCTGACATGCAGACATTCCGCAGCCTCGTAATGTCGCTTATTTTATCTCACTGCACCACGGCAAGATACACGCGCCATACACGCGCTTGAATTTTTCTCTCCCGGTATTAACCGTCTTGGGAGCAATTTGTGTCGCCATCCCCACTCCCAGCATAACGTGACATATACTCCTCATAACGAGGCTTGAAATATTTAACAATATTGCATTTGCCAGGCCATACCAATACGCGCACCAGAGTAGCTCTCTCCACTTCGGATTTATGCTAATTAACACTCGTCAGAATGAGACTGGTATTTGAACACATTTTACAACAAAGCAGGCCCTTTACACTGACCAGGGCATACCATCAGGCGTACTACAACTGTCGTATACGAATATTATACCTTATGCTTAGACCTAGTGGGTAGCACTGATTGACGCTCAGCCTTTATGAAGAACAGGCACTTTTCACAATACTACATACAATTGTTTGAGTTAGTCCGACTACATAACTTCTTGGAAATGGAAATCCGTATTTGTAAAGCGCGAACTACTCACCCTTACGGGTCTCAAGGCGCTGGGGGCCGTTGTGGAAATTAAGTGAGCTATTGCCCAGAGTCACATGGTGCTGAGCTGAGCTGCCGCCGGAGCCGGGGATCGAACCGTGAGCCCTGTGCTCCGAAGTCAGCTGCCCTGGCCGCTGCACCACACCTCTCCACTTCTTATGCACAGATGTTAACCCTGTGACACCCCTGGCATTAATCTAGTACCAAACGCGCTTAGAGAATTGCCATTTTTTCAGTTGTTTATTGTCCAATGTATAAATATACTATTTTTATTCTTTTTATATCGTTTGAGAATTGTGACGGCACATAATTACCTGATGGTACTTTTAATATGAAATAAGATACCTACCTTTTGCTGTTCTTTGTCTCTTCTTCTCCCATATCAACAGGTACTTTTTTTGACCTTCGTTTATATTAGGTGAACTGAATCCGTCCTCACCTAGACTGCTACAATTCGCAGCCTTCACTCTACATGGTCCTGAAGAAGGCCCCCCGACCCGTCAGGGCAAATATATGGGGCTGAAACATGTCGAGCTTTCACATGGACACTCTAGTGCGTTAGACCGGTAACCCGTCTTCCCAAGCACAACGCTGTTTTTATTCGCCACCATTCCGAACTGAATAAAGGTACAGTGGCCATTTTTAACTCACCTCACTGAACTCACCTCACTTGAGCACTATCCTTATCACTGATCACTACTGCAATAACCAGTGCTTTCTCCTCCTGGCGGAGGATAGCATACGAGAAAAAGAAACCCAATGATGATGCCGTCACGTTTTTAATAAGGTGGAGAATCAAGATAAACCGCCTCACGGCCTGGTACGTGAATTAGGGTTTTCTATTGGAAGACGGCAAGAACACTGAACCCTGGTTACTCAGGTACAAGTGATCCATTCCCCATTGATATATTGCATTACAACAGGAAGCTGAATGGATCACAGCTCCTTCTTCCTCCCCCTTTCTGATTAGATATAGCTTGAGCAGCGGACAGCTGTGGGAGACCATCCTAATTGGATTTTTCCTCTTGAACACGCCACCAAATTGGATTGGCAAATAAGAGATTTCCCAAAACCCTGGAATTTTAATGATGGCCGAAAATCTGGGCCTAAGTTATACAGCTGAAGAGATTAACGCAATTCTTTCACTACCCTCTTTGTTACAAGAGAGCGACCTGACTCAAACCCTAGCACAAATAAATGACTGGGATGAACTATCAGAGATCAAAAAAGAACAGGTGAGGACCGCCATCCACGGAATAATTATGATGGAATACCTTCGCGCTAATGCCGCACCCAAAGGCCTTTGGGTGCATAATGCCCCACGCATCTTTCTCCAGGATATAGCCTTCCATAAGGACTGGTCAGCCATATCATGGAAGTGTACCAGAGACTACCTCGTTCTGATCATAAAGACTGCAATTAGACTCACGGAAGCACTCACAATCAAGATACAAGTGAGCGAGGCTAAATTGAAAGGGATGGTACACATATCAGAGTACAAAAAAAGACTAGAAGAAATCAACCGTGAGATGAACGAAACAAAAGAGTACATAACACAAAACAAAATACAAAAGTTAGGAAAGGACCTTAAGCATTTCTCAATAGAGAAAATGCACCCTTATATCAAGGACAATTACAGGGCTCCCGACCAACAGTCCGATAATGATTCAAGCGGAGGTAATTCCACAGAAAACTCAGACTGGAGTGGTGATGAAACAACACCCCAGCGAAAGAACAGAGGACAGAATAGATGTCAGCAACGTCGACGACCCAACACATGGCGCACACCACATAACGGAGATCAACCACCAACCCCTTCCAACCATTCACACCAAATTATCATGGATGGATGAATCCTTACTTCCAAGGGCCTCCACCAATGGGACCAATGATAGGACCAAATTACATGCAAAGACCTCCTTTTTTAGGGAGAGGCCAGACCAACCCAAGGGAAAGAAGAAAAGGAGTCACATGGACAGACCAAGAACAGCAGGTCCTCACCAGGAGCATGTCCATGGATAAACCGGGACCAAGCATGACACACTGATATTCAACCTGACAGACACAACATTGACCCAGGAACAAAAGAATGTTCTGAATAAAGGACTAGGCTACGTACCCACACCACCTTTGGACACCTTCAGATTACAATCTGAGGTTGCCGAGTTTTACAGAAAACTCAAACTTAAAGCCTTCTTCAACAACAAAGAAGAATACATCACAGAAGGTGATACAGAGCTACGAGGAAAATCTACCTTCTGCCCCTTAAACCACCAAGTACCAATTGAGATTCAAGCTTTTGAACAAGCTGTCATGAAAGAGGTGGAGGACATCAAGAAATACACCAAGAAACCTTTCAAGAATGTCACGAGATTGGAACAACAGGCGCTAGATGAACTCCGACAGCATGAGAATCTAGTAATCAAGCCAGCTGATAAAGGAGGCGGGATAGTCCTTTTGAGCAAAGAGGGATATGACCAGCAATGCCTTGAACTCCTCTCTGACAAAAATTCTTACAAAATAATAACAACAGACCCAACTAACAGACTACAAAGAACCATCGAACTAATGGTAGACGAAGCAGAATTGAACGATTGGATTTCAAAAAATGAGGCGGATTTTCTAAAAGCAAGATCACCCAAAGTACCCTATTTCTATTCACCCCCCAAAATGCACAAGGAGCGGAGACCACCACCGGGACGCCCCATAGTCTCAGGTATTGGCTCAATCTTAGAACCTCTCTCACAATTTGCAGATTATTACCTGAGACCTTTGGTACAAAAGACACCAACATACCTGAAAGATACGAGGGACCTACTGAACCTTCTGAAGGAACAGACCTTCCTGGAAGATAGAATGTTCTTAGTCGGATTAGACGTAGAGAGCTTATATACAAGCCTCCCCCAACAAGAAACCTTGGAAACCTTGGAAACACTACTTTTCCAGGAACAATGGGATTTAAAGACACCAAGACAGTTTGTTCTAGAATGCTGCCGACTAGCCCTCACAGAGAACTACTTTGAATACGATGGCACTATGTATCAACAATGCCACGGAACATCAATGGGAAGCACCTTTGCTTCAAGCGTAGCAGGGCTCTACGTGAGCAATTTTGAGAACACCTTCATACAAAATGTCTCCAACCCTTTCCTCCCCATGATACGGTTCTGGAGACGTTACATAGACGACGTCATCGTCATCTGGGAAGGTACCCAAGAAAACTTGCAGAGTTTCCATAGGTGGAATAACACCAGAGACCAATGTCTAAAATTTACCTACACTGCGGACAACAAAAAACTGGACTTCTTGGATATAACTATCTACATCGGGAACAATATGATCAAAACCAAGACATTCTTCAAACCAACGGCTAAGAACAGCCTACTCTCGTATAAAAGCTTTCACCCTCGCCCACTCAGAGACAACTTACCGTACAGCCAATTTTTACGCCTGAGACGCAACTGTAGCGATCTTAAAGAATATAAGGCCCAGGCAAAAGATCTATGTGGAAAAATGACTAAACGAGATTACCCAGAAAAGACTATTAGCAAATGTCAGAAGAGGGCGAGAAATCAACCTCGAGAGAACCTACTGGAAACTACACCCAAGGAACCACAACACGAAATTGTAACCTGTGTCACTACCTACAGCATATCAAAAGTGTACAAAATAAACCTCTACCGCTATGGATTTAGAAATACGCTGTGCGTCATATATTTCCTTCGACCACTCTTACTTGACCATCACGAAAACGAACATCATTCAAAGAAAAGTGATCATTACTCAATTGATTATTTATTTGTGTATACCAACTTTTCTATACAGATACATTAATACATTCAGAAAGATATATCAAAACTAAAAATAATTTTTTTTATATAAAAAGTTATCAGATCCCATTGCACAACTCACATTCAACTCCATACAATCATCTTCTTATTCAAACATACTCGCGCGAAACCACAGTTACATACGTCACAAACATACCAAAAACACATAATAAGCACCAAGTCCCCTCACCATGAGAATCAATAAACAAAGGCGAAGGAAATTTCTACTCAAAAATAGAATATAGTAAGTCGACAATTAATTGGACAATAAATCTAATATCGACATAACATCATTATTTCTTAACAAACAAGAGGGAGGACTAATTTAAAGCGCCGACGCGCGTTTCGGTGGAACCCTTCTTCCTTTTAGGGTATTACCTTCTTCAGGGCGCATATAGAAGATTTTTCATTAAAAAATGAGCAGTGAGACCTGTCAAGGAAAAATACAATTTTACACAGTGTCTTCATTGAGATACAATAACAAATTAACAAATTTAATAACAATGAGAAAAAACGATGGTCAAGTTAAGAAGGGTGATATTTTAAATTAATTATATTTTTTTCATGAATAATAATGAAACAGAACCAAGGAAGACAAATGCACAGAAAAAATGTGAATGAAGAAAAAAATGAAAAAAGAAGGATGAAAGGAAGGTAAAATAGATAGAGAAAAATTTGAACAAAAATTTAAATTTAAGACCTAGGGACTCAAGGCATATCGAGTCCGGCTCGATCAATAACTAGCCAGGCTCAAAATTGGAAGGTCCCCTGGTTCCATAAGTAGTAAGGCCTAGAGTGAATAGGGCTCAAAGGGGAGAAGGCCATTTCGAACATAGGTAAGCCTGGTTCCATAACATCAAATTCAGATTCGATTCTCATATGGTGGAGTAAAAGGATTGCAAACCTGTAGTGTTCAGCTAAAAATAATTCATGTAAATAGTAATGATAAATGGTACTCCTGGCAGCATTAACACCTATTTCATTGAACATAGGTAGGCAAAACGGCATATAGACTCCTTTAAGTAAAAAGCCGTAGTGATTGAGTGTGGTAGTGAAGCAGAAAAATAGACATCTTACCAAGGAAAATTTAAAAAAGAGTTCAGACACATGAGGCTCGCTGGGTCGGCGATGCACACGCTGAATAGCGATAAATATAAATATAATTAGCGGAACAGCTACAATGATCTTTCCAATCGTAGATAATGATAGCAGGTAGAGACGAAAATCTGTAATGGAAACGCAGATGGAGCCAAGCTGGAATGGTCTATCACTTTACGCTGTTCAGTCAAATGGATACTGGGGCAGCGTTACATAAAAAGATGGACATATACATTAGCGCCCACCTCCCTTCTGTTCAAAGAATAGATATCTAGAAAAGCTCAAAATAGAGACGAACTAAGCCAAGGGACAATGACAGTATCGTGGGCTCTTGAGATATTATTCAAACATGCCCGAATTCGGCAGCAGTTTCATGGAGGGAGAAGCAATGCACAGACGCTCACCTGTCTTTATCAGGGCCCAGGGTCCGGAGTTGACAGTATCCGAATCAAGAGAGTTATAAATTGCGCTGTGTACATAAAGTAAAGACAGGGAGGGAAAAACACCACATGCGATGAGTTTGCGGAGAAGGTGGATATATACTAAACCAATTTTGGTTCTCTTAGAATGGTGAAAGGTACCTTTTGTACGTAGCTTCACGATAGGGTCTCTAACTCCATCTGGTGGGTATTTCACGACATAGCATCTCTTCCTATCTGAATAGTATGGGAATTTCACAGCTGTGGGCTAAATCCTGTATAGTAATTAAGACGGGGAAAATAAAAAGGTTCTTAAACCGAGAGTCCTCACCGTAGTTTCTAGATCGGTATATAGAGCGGTGAAGGGATAAAATACCTGGATAAAAGGATGTGTTCCATCGGCGTCTAAGAAGCAATACAGCGTCCCGCGAGCGGCGTGGAAAACAGCTTGACTCAAAGACTCATTAATTGACCATTTAAATAGCCCAATGGTCTAGCACGTCAGTATCTCAGTGCGTAGGGGCGCGGGTACGTTCTTTACAGGGAAATGTCATCTCGAAGTGAGATAGACGTCCGGACATCGCTCCAACATCGCATTAACTCGTGCTTCATGGTCTTTAAGAGTATAAGGCCCAAAGGCTTAACAGCTTCTCAAATATTACATGGAGTGCAGTGCGGCAAGAAATTCTTTTTAGGCAAACTGAAAGTAATAAAAAACGAAGATCGAGGAAATAGCACATAGTGTTCAATTGGACACAAAAAGCATACCAAAAGAAACCTAAGGATGCGAGAATAAGTGATAGAAATCAGATCGAAGGGTTGCCGATTTTATTCAAACAGGGGGAAGAAAAGACGAGGAATACCATTCATTAAACTGGCTCAATAACAGAAGTTAATAGAGCAAAAGAGGGCTAAAGTTACCACACCATAGGCCGTCTTAGGATGATGGTGTAATACATACTAAAAAATCGCATTCTCCCACGGAAATGATTCATTTAGTCCCTTTACCTTAGAGTTCAGAAAAAAGATCCAAAATACCTCACGTTTTTTACGTATATTTGTACAGTCAAGGTCTTTCTGTGGGCGTATTTTCTACAGAATAGTCCAACGTAGGTCCTCCTCTGTATGGTTGGCTTGCTCCCAATGGCTGACCAAGGGTGCTACGGCATTATGTCTTCTTATATTGGACTTATGCTCTCCTATCCCGATCCTGCATTCCCTAGATGTTTCCCCTATATAGGGTAAATTGCAAGGGCACAGAATGGCATAGATGCAGTTAGACGTCCTGCAGTTCGTCATTTCTTTGAGCTTGATATTACGGTCATTGATACAGATCTGATCTCTCACAATGGCATTGGCACATGCGTGGCATGTTCCACATTGATGATTACCATTAATAGGACAGTTGCCCATAATAGATTTTTGAACAAATCCTTTAGATTCCGGGATCTTGGCATTGACCATTAAATTACTCAAATTCTTGTTCCGGCGAAATGCAAAGAGAGGTTTAGGCATCCGCGTAGTTTGACAGTCCAGGTTGAGTAAATGCCATTGTGAGTTCACAATCTGCCGAATTTTGTTGTCAATCGATGAGTGCTTCGTGACACAGACTAATTTGTCTGTTTTTTCTTGTGGTTTGGGTGGGGACATCAAGTCACGGTTATAAAACCGTGCTCGTCTCAATGCATCCCTTATCAGTCTGTGTGGATATCCTCTTTGTAGAAATTTCTCCTTCATAGACTCAGCATAGTGCAGGTAGTCCTTGATGGAAATACAGTTTCTACGTAAACGTAGAAACTGACTGAAAGGAATTCCATCTTTTTGGCTTCTCGGATGAAAGCTGCTAAAGTGGAGGAGGGTGTTCTTGGCAGTGGGTTTGATGTATAGCGACACCATCAGTTTGTGATTCTGATGTTCCACCCACACGTCCAAGAAATCCAATTTGTGTGTACTCCTATGGACGGTGAACCTGAGACTGTGGTCCGCTGCATTAATCCATAGAATAAACTCGTTAAGAGCCTCCTGGTCGCTGTTCCAGATGAAAAAAATATCATCTATGAACCGCGACCAGTGTCGAACGTTTTCAAAGAATGGGGCAAGCTCATTGTAGATGTTAATTTCTTCTAAGTACCCCATATACAAGCAGGCTACGCTGGGAGCACAGGCTGCCCCCATGCTAACTCCTTGCACCTGGTGGTAATAGTCACCATCAAATTCGAAGAAATTTTCTTCGAGGACTATTTCAAGACATTGGGTTAAAAATCTGTCATTGTGTGACGCGATTTTAGTGTCAATAATATCGTTGACTACTCTTAGTGCTTCCTTTTGGGGGATGTTTGAATATAGGGATTCAACATCCAAAGTAACCAATATCTCTTGTTCTCGATTGTATTGGAGTCCTTCTATCTTAGAGATAAAGTCCCCCGTATCTTTTACATATGATGGGAGGGCCATCACTATTGGCTGCAAGAATTGATCGATATATTTCGATAATGGTTCAGTAGCCGAGCCGATGGTAGAGACAATAGGTCTCATCGGGGGATCCAGTTTGTCCTTGTGGGTTTTCGGTATCCCATAAATTATTGGGATACGAGTATGAGTCGGGGTAAGATATTCCGCCTCTCTTTGGCAGATTTCTCCTCTCTCTACAGCCCCCTCTACCGCTCGAAGTATCCTGCGTTTCACTCTGGGTTCCGGATTGGTAGTGATTTTAAGGTAATGTCTTGGTGATCCAAGAGGTCATCCATCTTCTCCTTGTATTTGGTAGTGTCAAAAATAACGATGCCGCCCCCCTTGTCGCAGGGTTTGATAGTAAGCTCTCTGTTTTTCTTGAGAGTGTTGAGGGCGGCATTTTCCTCCTTGGATATATTGTAGGAGGGATTGGGCACAAATTTGATGAACTTCTCAATCTTATTTAGAACTGCCCTTTCAAACATACTAACCTAAATGCCCACAAGGTCAATGCTGGGGGTAAAAGTAGATGGGGGTTTTAATCCCGATAGATTTTCACTATCAATGATGGTATTGTTGTTTTCGAAGTATTTCTTAAGTCTCACTCTCCGAAAGAAGGCATGTAGGTCCTTCATAAGTTCAAATCTATTTATATTGGTTGAAGGGACAAAGGAAAGCCCTTTGGTAAGAAGTGCTTTAGTAGGGCAATCCATTTGGTGAGTCGATAAATTAAAGATAGGTATGTTGTTTATGTTCGCCAATATTGATGTTGGCGGGTCTGTATGTATCTTTGTGGTTGTGCTTGCTCTTGATATTGACCCCTCTGTTGTTGATTCTGATGTTGCTTCTGATATCTGTTTTGATATCGAGGGCGATAGTTCCCCCGTCGATTTCCTAAAAAACGATTCTCAGATGTGGATCTCTCAGAATCCTGTCTATACTGGGGATTACGGTAGGGAGGGCCCTCGCTATCAGAATCTGTTGTATCAGAAAAGGTAGTAATACGTCTGTTGCCCCAGTTAGAGTTGGTATTGCTAGAGGCGCCTTCGCTGTTAGGTGTGTAGAAATTATCAGTAAGGAACGGATAAACACGTTCCTGGGAGAAAAGTCTTATGTCCTTTCTTAATTTTTCAGTTTTTCATTTGAGTAAATACTCACAAAAAGAATCTAGTTCGATTGAAATTTCCTCCAATTTCTTTTTTCCAACTTCAACACCGTTCGATTGCTTAAGCTTCTCTTCTAATTCCGGAATTTCTTTATTGAGTAACAATCACTTCTCTTGCAGTCTCAATAATGAGAATCATCCAGTCCCTGGAACATCTGTTGGAAATCAATGCCCACTTTTCCAGGAACTGGCGGATTTCTACAAAAAGGCCTGGAATGTTTTTCACTCTGAGACCTATTGGTATGGTACCGGCTTTTAAGTATTCGAGCATGAAATTAGCATGCGACTCGGTGCGTTTAGTTTTTTTCTTTAGGTTAAACAGCTTAGTTCATTCCTCATTGAGGCCTTTGGACAAGGTGAATGGTCTATGGCCCTCAACGGTCTGGCCTAATAGGCGAGCAAAATCCTCATCGGAAAAATCGAAGGTCTTTATGCTGTCCATAGAAAGTATAACCAGTGAGAATAATTAGAAAGAAAAGAATAAAGCAATGAACAACAAGGATCTTTTTGAAGACAATTAAAGACACACAAAATAAAGGGAATTTACAAAGAAATGAAACACATAAGTGCATATGTCTCCAAGGAAAAGAACAATAGGTCAAGGGAACAAACCCCACGGCACAGGGCCGGGAAAAAATAACCACTCTAGACAAGGGGACCCGTGAGGTTGAATGTAGGTAGGGAAGCAGAGGAAAGAAATCAAAAGTGTACAAAATAAACCTCTACCTATATGGATTTAGAAATACGCTGTGCATCATATATTTCCATCGACCACTCTTACTTGACCATCACGAAAACGAACATCATTCAAAGAAAAGTGATCATTACTCAATTGATTATTTATTTGTGTATACCAACTTTTCTATACAGATACATTAATACATTCAGAAAGATATATCAAAACTAAAAAGAAATTTTTTTATATAAAAAGTTATCAGATCCCATTGCACAACTCACATTCAACCCCATACAATCATCTTCTTATTCAAACATACTCACGCGAAACCTCAGTTACATACGTCACAAACATACCAAAAACACATATTAAGCACCAAGTCCCCTCACCATGAGAATCAATAAACAAAGGCGAAGGAAATTTCTACTCAAAAATAGAATATAGTAAGTCGACAATTAATTGGACAATAAATCTAATATCGACATAACATCATTATTTCTTAACAAACAAGAGAGGGGACTAATTTAAAGCGCCGATGCGCGTTTCGGTGGAACCCTTCTTCCTTTTAGGGTATCAACTTCTTCAGGGTGCATTAGAAGATTTTTCATTAAAAAATGAGCAGTGGGACCTGTCAAGGAAAAATACAATTTTACACAGTGTCTTCATTGAGATACAATAAAAAATTAACAAATTTAATAACAATGAGAAAAAACGATGGTCAAGTTAAGAAGGGTGATATTTTAAATTAATTATATTTTTTTCATGAATAATAAAACAGAACCAAGGAAGACAAATGCACAGAAAAAATGTGAAGGAAGAAAAACATGAAAAAAGAAGAATGAAAGGAAGGTAAAATAGATAGACAAAAATTTGAACAAAAATTTAAATTTAAGACCTAGGGACTTAAGGCATATCGAGTCCAGCTCGATCAATAACTAGCCAGGCTCAAAATTGGAAGGTCCCCTGGTTCCATAAGTAGTAAGGCCTAGAGTGAATAGGGCTCAAAGGGGAAAAGGCCATTTCGAACATAGGTAAGCCTGGTTCCATAACATCAAATTCAGATTCGATTCTCATATGGTGGAGTAAAAAGATTGCAAACCTGTAGGGTCCAGCTAAAAAGAATTCATGTAAGTAGTAATGATAAATGGTACTCCTGGCAGCATTAACACCTATTTCATTGAACATAGGTAGGCAAAACGGCATATAGACTCCTTTAAGTAAAAAGCCGTAGTGATTGAGTGTGGTAGTGAAGCGAAAAAATAGACATCTTACCAAGGAAAATTTGAAAAAGAGTTCAGACACATGAGGCTCGCTGGGTCGACGATGCACACGCTGAATAGCGATAAATATAAATATAATTAGTGGAACAGCTACGATGATCTTTCCAATCGTAGATAATGATAGCAGGTAGAGACGAAAATCTGTAATGGAAACATAGATGGAGCCAAGCTGGAATGGTCTATCACTTTACGCTGTTCAGTCAAATGGATACTGGGGCAGCGTTACATAAAAAGATGGACATATACATTAGCGCCCACCTCCCTTCTGTTCAAAGAATAGATATCTAGAAAAGCTCTAAATAGAGACGAACTAAGCCAAGGGACAATGACAGTATCGTGGGCTCTCGAGATATTATTCAAACATGCCCGAATTCGGCAGCAGTTTCATGGAGGGAGAAGCAATGCACATGCGCTCACCTGTCTTTATCAGGGCCCAGGGTCCGGAGTTGACAGTATCCGAATCAAGAGAGTTATAAATTGCGCTGTGTACATAAAGTAAAGACAGGGAGGGAAAAACACCACATGCGATGAGTTTGCGGAGAAAGTGGATATATACTAAACCAATTTGGTTCTCTTAGAATGGTGAAAGGTACCTTTTGTACGTAGCTTCACGATAGGGTCTCTAACTCCATCTGGTGGGTATTTCGCGACATAGCATCTCTTCCTAGCTGAATAGTATGGGAATTTCACAGCTGTGGGCTAAATCCTGTATAGTAATTAAGACAGGGAAAATAAAAAGGTTCTTAAACTGAGAGTCCTCACCGTAGTTTCTAGATCGGTATATAGAGCGGTGAAGGGATAAAATACCTGGATAAAAGGATGTGTTCCATCGGTGTCTACGAAGCAATACAGTGTCCCGCGAGCGGCGTGGAAAACAGCTCGACTCAAAGACTCATTAATTGACCATTTAAATAGCCCAATGGTCTAGCACGTCAGTATCTCAGTGCGTAGGGGAGCGGGTACGTTCTTTAAAGGGAAATGTCATCTCGAAGTGAGATAGACGTCCGGACATCGCTCCAACATCGCATTAACTCGTGCTTCATGGTCTTTAAGAGTATAAGGCCCAAAGGGTTAACAGCTTCTCAAATATTACATGGAGTGCAGTGCGGCAAGAAATTCTTTTTAGGCAAACTGAAAGTAATAAAAAATGAAGATCGAGGAAATAGCACATAGAGTTCAATTGGACACAAAAATCATACCAAAAGAAAGCTAAGGATGCGAGAAAAAGTGATAGAAATATGGATGGCTAATCAGATTGAAGGGTTGCCGATTTTATTCAAACAGGGGGAAGAAAAGACGAGGAATACCATTCATTAAACTGGCTCAATAACAGAAGTTAATAGAGCAAAAGAGGGCTAAAGTTACCACACCATAGGCCGTCTTAGGATGATGGTGTAATACATACTAAAAAATTGCATTCTCCCACGGCAATGATTCATTTAGTCCCTTTACCTTAGAGTTCAGAAAAAAGATCCAAAATACCTCACGTTTTTTACGTATATTTGTACAGTCAAGGCCTTTCTGTGGGCGTGTTTTCACCAGAATAGTCCAACGTAGGTCCTCCTCTGTATGGTTGGCTTGCTCCCAATGGCTGACCAAGGGTGCTACGGCATTATGTCTTCTTATATTGGACTTATGCTCTCCTGTCCCGATCCTGCATTCCCTAGATGTTTCCCCTATATAGGGTAAATTGCAAGGGCACAGAATGGCATAGATGCAGTTAGACATCCTGCAGTTCGTCATTTCTTTGAGCTTGATATTACGGTCATTGATACAGATCTGATCTCTCACAATGGCATTGGCACATGCGTGGCATGTTCCACATTGATGATTACCATTAATAGGACAGTTGCCCATAATAGATTTTTGAACAAATCCTTTAGATTCCGGGATCTTGGCATTGACCAATAAATTACTCAAATTCTTGTTCCGGCGAAATGCAAAGAGAGGTTTAGGCATCCGCGTAGTTTGACAGTCCAGGTTGAGTAAATGCCATTGTGAGTTCACAAACATCCCCCAAAAGGAAGCACTAAGAGTAGTTAACGATATTATTGACACTAAAATCACGTCACACAATGGCAGATTTTTAACCCAATGTCTTGAAATAGTTCTTGAAGAAAATTTCTTCGAATTTGACGGTGACTATTACCACCAGGTGCAAGGAGTTAGCATGGGGGCAGCTTGTGCTCCCAGCGTAGCCTGCTTGTATATGGGGTACTTTGAAGAAATTAACATCTACAATGAGCTTGCCCCATTCTTTGAAAACGTTCGACACTGGTCGCGGTTCATAGATGATATTTCTTTCATCTGGAACGGCAACCAGGAGGCTCTTAACGAATATTATTCTATGGATTAATGCAGCGGACCACAATCTCAGGTTCAGCGCCCATAGGAGTACACACAAATTGGAGTTCTTGAACGTGTGGGTGGAACATCAGAATCACAATCTGATGGTGTCCCTATACATCAAACCCACCACCAAGAGCACCCTCCTCCACTTTAGCAGCTTCCATCCGAGAAGCCAAAAAGATGGAATTCCTTTCAGTCAGTTTCTACATTTACGTAGAAACTGTACTTCCATCAAGGACTACCTGCACTATGCTGAGTCTATGAAGGAGAAATTTCTACAAATAGGATATCCACACAGACTGATAAGGGATGCATTGAAACGAGCACGGTTTTATAACCGTGACTCGATGTTCCTACCCAAACCACAAGAAAAAACAGACAAATTAGTCTGTGTCACGAAGCACTCATCGATTGACAACAAAATTCGGCAGATTGTGAACTCACAATGGCATTTACTCAACCTGGACTGTCAAACTACGCGGATGCCTAAACCTCTCTTTGCATTTCGCCGGAACAAGAATTTGAGTAATTTATTGGTCAATGCCAAGATCCCGGAATCTAAAGGATTTGTTCAAAAATCTATTATGGGCAACTGTCCTATTAATGGTAATCATCAATGTGGAACATGCCACGCATGTGCCAATGCCATTGTGAGAGATCAGATCTGTATCAATGACCGTAATATCAAGCTCAAAGAAATGACGAACTGCAGGACGTCTAACTGCATCTATGCCATTCTGTGCCCTTGCAATTTACCCTATATTGGGGAAACATCTAGGGAATGCAGGATCAGGATAGGAGAGCATAAGTCCAATATAAGAAGACATAATGCCGTAGCACCCTTGGTCAGCCATTGGGAGCAAGCCAACCATACAGAGGAGGACCTACGTTGGACTATTCTGGAGAAAATACGCACACAGAAAGGCCTTGACTGTACAAATATACGTAAAAAACGTGAGGTATTTTGGATCTTTTTTCTGAACTCTAAGGTAAAGGGACTAAATGAATCATTGCCGTGGGAGAATGCGATTTTTTAGTATGTATTACACCATCATCCTAAGACGGCCTATGGTGTGGTAACTTTAGCCCTCTTTTGCTCTATTAACTTCTGTTATTGAGCCAATTTAATGAATGGTATTCCTCGTCTTTTCTTCCCCCTGTTTGAATAAAATCTGCAACCCTTCGATCTGATTAACCATCCATATTTCTATCACTTTTTCTCGCATCCTTAGGTTTCTTTTGGTATGATTTTTGTGTCCAATTGAACTCTATGTGCTATTTCCTCGATCTTCGTTTTTTTTTACTTTCAGTTTGCCTAAAAAGAATTTCTTGCCGCACTGCACTCCATGTAATATTTGAGAAGCTGTTAACCCTTTGGGCCTTATACTCTTAAAACCATGAAGCACGAGTTAATGCGATGTTGGAGCGATGTCCGGACGTCTATCTCACTTCGAGATGACATTTCCCTTTAAAGAACGTACCCGCACCCCTACGCACTGAGATACTGACGTGCTAGACCATTGGGCTATTTAAATGGTCAATTAATGAGTCTTTGAGTCAAGCTGTTTTCCACGCCGCTCGTGGGACGCTGTATTGCTTTGTAGACGCCGATGGAGCACATCCTTTTATCCAGGTATTTTATCCTTTCACCACTTTATATACCGATCTAGAAACTGCGGTGAGGACTCTCGGTTTAAGAACCTTTTTATTTTCCCCGTCTTAATTACTATACAGAATTTAGCCCACAGCTGTGAAATTCCCATACTATTCAGATAGGAAGAGATGCTATGTCGCGAAATACCCACCAGATGGAGTTAGAAACCCTATCGTGAAGCTACGTTCAAAAGGTACCTTTCACCATTCTAAGAGAACCAAATTGGTTTAGTATATATCCACCTTCTCCGCAAACTCATCGCATGTGGTGTTTAGTCCTCCCTGTCTATACTTTATGTACACAGCGCAAATTATAACTCTCTTGATTCGGATACTGTCAACTCCGGACCCTGGGCCCTGATAAAGACAGGTGAGCGTCTGTGCATTGCTTCTCCCTCCATGAAACTGCTGCCGAATTCGGGCATGTTTGAATAATATCTCGAGAGCCGACGATACAGTCATTGTCCCTTGGCTTAGTTCGTCTCTATTTAGAGCTTTTCTAGATATCTATTCTTTGAACAGAAGGGAGGTGGACGCTAATTTATATGTCCATCTTTTTATATAACGCTGCCCCAGTATCCATTTGACTGAACAGGGTAAAGTGATAGACCATTCAAGCTTGGCTCCATCTGTGTTTCCATTACAGATTTTCGTCTCTACCTGCTATCATTATCTACGATTGGAAAGATCATCATAGCTGTTCCGCTAATTATATTTATATTTATCGCTATTCAGCGTGTGCATCGTCGACCCAGCGAGCCTCATGTGTCTGAACTCTTTTTGAAATTTTCCTTGGTAAGATGTCTATTTTTTCGCTTCACTGCCACACTCAATCACTACGGCTTTTTACTTAAAGGAGTCTATATGCCGTTTTGCCTACCTATGTTCAATGAAATAGGTGTTAATGCTGCCAGGAGTACCATTTATCATTACTACTTGCATGAATTATTTTTAGCTGAACCCTACAGGTTTGCAATCCTTTTACTCCACCATATGAGAATCGAATCTGAATTTGATGTTATGGAACCAGGCTTACCTATGTTCGAAATGGCCTTTTCCCCTTTGAGCCCTATTCACTCTAGGCCTTACTACTTATGGAACCAGGGGACCTTCCAATTTTGAGCCTGGCTAGTTATTGATCGAGCCGGACTCGATATGCCTTGAGTCCCTAGGTCTTAAATTTAAATTTTTGTTCAAATTTTTGTCTATCTATTTCACCTTACTTTCATTCTTCTTTTTTCATTTTTTTCTTCATTCACATTTTTTCTGTGCATTTGTTTTCCTTGGTTCTGTTTTATTATTCATGAAAAAAATATAATTAATTTAAAATATCACCCTTCTTAACTTGACCATCGTTTTTTCGCATTGTTATTAAATTTGTTAATTTGTTATTGTATCTCAATGAAGACACTGTGTAAAATTTTATTTTTCCTTGACAGGTCCCACTGCTCATTTTTTAATGAAAAATCTTCTATATGCGCCCTGAAGAAGGTGATACCCTAAAAGGAAGAAGGGTTCCACCGAAACGCGCGTCGGCGCTTTAAATTAGTCCCCCCTCTTGTTTGTTAAGAAATAATGATGTTATGTCGATATTAGATTTATTGTCCAATTAATTGTTGACTTACTATATTCTATTTTTGAGTAGAAATTTCCTTCGCCTTTGTTTATTGATTCTCATGGTGAGTGGACTTGGTGCTTATTATGTGTTTTTGGTATGTTTGTGACGTATGTAACTGTGGTTTCGCGTGAGTATATTTGAATAAGAAGATGATTGTATGGGGTTGAATGTGAGTTGTGCAATGGGATCTGATAACTTTTTATATAAAAATTTCGTTTTAGTTTTGATATATCTTTCCGAATGTATTAATGTATCTGTATAGAAAAGTTGGTATACACAAATAAATAATCAATTGAGTAATGATCACTTTTCTTTGAATGATGTTCGTTTTCGCGATGGTCAAGTAAGAGTGGACGATGGAAATATATGACGCACAGCGTATTTCTAAATCCATATAGGTAGAGGTTTATTTTGTACACTTTTGATTTCCTTCCCATGCTTCCCTACCTACATTCAACCTCAGGGGTCCCCTTGTCTAGAGTGACTACCTACAGCATAGCCACTAATGAAGTCAAAAAGATCATAAACAAAAACTGGAGAATTCTTACATCAGGCTCACTCAACTGGCCTAAACCAAGGTTTGCGAATAAAATAACGAAGAACTTCAAGGACATTCTTGTCCACGCAAGACCACCGCAATGGCCCAAAAGAGAGCTAACAGCTACATTATGGAATATGCCACCCATAACTGGACATTATCCATGCGGTTCATGCTCAGTGTGTAAGCTAACCACTGCAACAAAAACAATCCAACTTTTGCCAGAACTGAACTGGACTATTAGACATCACACAAAGTGTAACTCTACACATGCGATCTACATGATTACGTGTCCGTGCACCCTGAGATATATTGGAATGACGTGCTGCAAGGTGAAACAAAGAATATGTGAGCACAGAAGCAATGTGAAGTGTAAGAGGGGCACGACCAAGATGAGTACTCACTACATCGAACTACAGCACTCTGTTGAGGACCTGAATTGGGTGATCTTGGAGATTCTAGAGATAAAAAACCAAGACGCAGAACGTACACTCTTTGAGAAGGAACAAAGATGGGTACATCGCCTTAAGACGAACACTAGAGGTCTGAACAATAACATTCCGTGGCTAAGTCTAACAAACAGAGAATAAATGAAGTACCAGCATTATTACAAATCTATCTAAAATCATTTAGACCATCACATATGACTTCATCTGAGAGATGTATCACACGAAAATACACAAAACCCACAAGAGCCTCCATCGGGTAAAAAACCTGTATCTCTATTCTTACACCATACGTAACGAGGGTTAAAATGACCACTCCTTCCAAACTCCTGCCATGAACAACGTACTGAGACTACCGATAATAGCGTCATTGTCAAAAGACCACCTCTGCCTAAAACAATGTATTGTCACTAATACAAACTCCTGCCAAAAACAATGTACTGATATTACTGCCTGACACTGGATACAAGTACGCCGCAGGCAATAGCGATATGGCTAAAAGACCACCTTAGCCTAAAACAATATATTGCCACCACAATGGATTAAAAATAAGAACAATTGACTAGCATCAGCCCTTTACATAATCTCTGCCAGAGATAACGTACTGATACCATCGCCAACGATGTGCACAATACGCCGGAGACAACAACCATCTCTGCCTTAGATAACGTATTACCATCTTTAAAATCATGACGTATTAACACGCAGAAGTTAATAACGACTCTAGCAGAACAACACACTAAAAGAAATCCTTAAGTTCATAACATCTTCGAACTAACTATACTGACACAAGACCATGACCAGTTAAGGAAAATTAATATGAGCCCTACGGAGATCACAAACGAACCTCCACCATTCTCAATATGTTGAGAATAAAACAAACACGCTGTTAAATTTCACTTTTTAATTTTTATTCTCAATACCCTTTGGAGCAATGGGAGGTAACCCCTCGAGTTACCAGAGTCTGTCTACTATGGCCACTAACCAGTTTGAACATTATGGACGCTCCAAACGGGCCCGCGTCACCCGGGGCACCGAAAGTAGAGCGAGCACAAGCCGTGCAGTGCGTGCAATCAAGGTAGAACGAGAGGAATACGCGTCGACACCCGACACCAGCCTACAATCACGTATCGTATAACTTCTGTTTTTATAAATGTTCTAATGATCACCTTGTCTTCAGCAGGTCAAAAAAGCCCGCCGGCACCCCGAGGAAGTCCGTAGTTAAGGACTGAAAGGTATGCCTTTTCAATACGCAAACACATACACTTGATCGTAATACGCCTAAAACGTACACACTAACGAACTTGTGAAGCCATACACCATAGAGGCCTGACATGCAGCCTCGTAATGTCGCTTATTTTATCTCACTGCACCACGCCGAGATACACGCGCCATACACGAGCTTGAATTTGTCTCTCCCGTTATTAACCGTCTTGGGAGCAATATGTGTCACCATCTCCACTCCCAGCATAACGTGACATATACTCCTCATAACGAGGCTTGAAATATTTAACAATATTGCATTTGCCAGGCCATACCAATACGCACACCAGAGTAGCTCTTTCCACTTCGGATTTATGCTAATTAACACTCGTCAGAATGAGACTGGTATTTGAACACATTTTACAACAAAGCAGACCCTTTACACTGACCAGGGCATACCATCAGGCGTACTACAACTGTTGTATAAGAATATTATACCTTATGCTTAGACCTAGTGGGTAGCACTGACTGACGCTCAGCCTTTATGAAGAACAGGCACTTTTCACAATACTACATACAAATGTTTGAGTTAGTCCGACTACATAACTTCTTATGCAGGGATGTTAACCCTGTGACACCCCTGGCATTAATCTAGTACCAAACGGGCTTAGAGAATTGCCATTTTTTCAGTTGTTTATTATCCAATGTATAAATGTACTAGTTTTAATCTTTTTATATCGTTTGAGAATTGTGACGCCACATAATTACCTGATGGTACTTTTAATATGAAATAAGATACCTACCTTTTGCTGTTCTTTGTCTCTTCTTCTCCCATATCAACAGGTATTTTTTTTGACCTTCGTTTATATTGGGTGAACTGAATCCGTCCTCACCTAGACTGCTACAATTCGCAGCCTTCACTCTACATGGTCCTGAAGAAGGCCCCCCAACCCGTCAGGGCAAATATATGGGGCTGAAACATGTCGACCTTTCACATGGACACTCTAGTGCGTTAGACCGGTAACCCGTCTTCCCACGCACAACACTGTTTTTATTCGCCACCATTCCGAACTTAATAAAGGTACAGTTCAGGCAATACGTGGCCATTTTTAACTCACCTAACTTGAGCACTATCCTTATCACTACTGCAATAACCAGTGGTTTCTCCTCCTGGCAGAGGATAGCATACAAGAAAAAGAAACCCAATGATGATGCCGTCACGTTTTTAATAAGGTGGAGAATCAAGATACACCGCCTCACGGCCTGGTACGTGAATGAGGGTTTTCTATTGCAAGACGGGAAGAACACTGAACCCTGGTTACTCAGGTACAAGTGATCCATTCCCCATTGATATATTACATTGCAACAATGTCATGGTTGGGGACCAGCTTGTACATCCAACCCAAGGCTACACAATCAAACTCAGACATTCCAGTACATGTGATACTGCTAACGTTATCTACGCATTGAAATGTCCCTGCGGGAAAATCTACGTAGGAAAGCCTGCCAGAAAAGTCAAAGTACGTGTAGGAGAGCATAAGAGTAACATCAGAAATAAGAATGAGAAATCTACCATTGCTACTCACTGGCTAGAAGCCAGACACAACATATCGCAACTTCGCTTTACCATCTTGGAAGTACAGAAACCTCAAAAAGACATTGATCCTCAGATAGCATTAGCTAAATCTGAATTTTACTGGATTAAGAAATTGCATGCCCTGCAGCCTCTAGGGATGAATGATAAAAATTGAACTTAATTGCTTCTTGTAAAACCGAAGTACTGATTTTGTAAACATCATTATCACTTTTGCTTTATATGCACATTCTACATTGTTTTCATAAAATGTACAGTTTATGATTGCATAGTCGTATATGCTGAGGTATTTCTTTGCTTTGAATATGTCCCACATTGTATCGTTTTGCTTTACAACACTTCGTGTCTTTTCTTTGAGGATTAACTTTATTCACATTTTTTTGCAACGCACTTATGTTTTGCCCCTTCAACACGCTGGTAATCATAGCGTTGATATCACACTGACACGTAACCCCATCATACCGCCTGACATTGCGTTTTGAACACGGTTGTAATTTCGGTAAGCGCCGGTCCCGGCACTAATTTCTTTGCGCTCACTTTTTTATCCCCTGTGAGTCCTTGAATAATTGTGTTTTAATACACACCTTTGCTGATAAACTTCACTTGCACTTCTTTTATGCGCGCATGTACTATTCCTTTAAGACGAGGATGAGTTGTGCGTCAATATAACGCGGAAACGCTACTACTTGAGACTCGAGACTTACACTGTTTTATCTTGTGTTCGGAACCTTGTCGGAATCACGGTAAGATTCTAACTTGGGTTTAACGTCTTCGCGTTTACTTTGCTCACCCTTTGTGATTCTTTTGAGCACATTCTTCTCACTATCGTGAAAAACTCTGTTGTTTAAACACGGCGTGTTTGTCGTTTTTGCGTCAACTCGCATTGCACGAGACACAGTACTAATACGCCGGTCACTTGCTCATTTTGATTCTTTTAAGGTCTTTTCACGTAGCACGGCAGAATTTCACTAACGGTATAATTTTTCTTCTGGTTAAGCACAAACTCGAGGTTTTGTAAGTACCTCGTCTTCACAAATGTGGCATGCTGCACTGAGCCGCTTGATACATGTTTAGTTGATTATATTGCATTTATTTTGGTATTATGTGGACTGCATGACGAACAGCTTCTTGTTTCTGTTTCATTTTGTAGAACATATTAAGTGACCCCTGATGAAGGGTCAGACATTGACCCGAAATGCACTGGGTTTATAACCATGTCAGGGATTGGATCTAATGGGTCATTATGGATTCACGTATACGCATTTAAATACATTGAATGAATATTAAAATTTGAAAACTCAACTACAACCTGGATTGAAGTGATTGAATGTTTTGAAGATGTATGTATGTATTTGGTATTTGGTATTTGGTAAGCACGTATATCACCCGCAGATCTCATAGAACAGGTGAAAACATTGTGTGTGTTATTTGAATTGTGCTTCTACAGGCAGGAAGGGTGGTCCCTCTTGCACACTTATTAGTTTTGACTCGTTGACGCCATTGGACAGGGCGCATTGGTAGTGAAGCACTATTGCTAAGACTATTCGTTGGAATTTTCTACTTTAAACCATTATTGAACTTGAGTGCACGTTGGCAACCTCGTTGTCAACAAACAAAGTGTACAAGATCGGCTGAAGTTCGGAAAGGAAGTAAATACTTGGCTCTTAGCTTCATTGAACCAAAGAACCTTGAAGTCAGAATAAAACACTTCTCTCAAAAGCACTCCAAAACAGTCAAACAAATGTGACCATTTTTAAAGCAAGCCTCTGAAAGTGCCTGGCATGCACACTTTAAGCAGCTCCTGGGGTCAAAAAGCCAATTATACCCAAATACTGTGGGTGTCCCCAAATCCAGTGAAAGATTAACACCATTAAGGAAAGGCCATTAAATATTAGCTATGCCCCCCAACATCAAGGAGCGTTAATGTCCACAAAATAAGGTCACTTCATTAATATATATGCCCTCAAGCACTGAGATTTAAGAGAAATGCAGAGGAGCCTGGCTCGTGCACTTCTTATTCAACATGGGAACATTGTTACAATGTTTGACTCTATAATCTCACAAGAGTTGCGGAATCTTGGGCGTAGGTGTCTAGACCCACGCCGAAGCTCCTGCATGTGCTTACTATTCAGATACAGTTGTATGTCTGAACCACGCAGGCATTAATGAGGCCTGCCTTAATAACGCGGTCCGAACACCGAATGCGCCTTTACAAAACATTTCATTACCACGCAAGTCATTACAACGACTTGCCTTAGGGAAAGCGCGAGAGTTGGAATAGTATAATTTACTATTCCAACTCCAGTCTCCGCAACAGTAAGGAAAGTGTTGGACTTTAAAGTCCAACAATAAATCCAACAACGCTTTTCTTAAGGCAAGTTGTTCTAAAGATTTGCATGGTAAAGGAATGCGTTGTAATAACACATTCATTATTCGCATCGCATTAGTTAAGGCACAACATGGTTCGAGCTGTGGTATTAAAGCTGTTTCCCTTCAGGGTTGTATGTCAGTACGACACAAGCGTTAATGATGCCTGCCTTAATACCACAGTCCGGGGGCCACTAGAGAGCACACAGCAAGATGGCTGCGCACTAGTGTGATTCAGCCAGCCAGGAATGTTAATCTGACATTTATCCTGCCTAAACTATGTCATACGCTCTGCACACACAGAAAATATCAGCTAAGGAACACACTGCAGCAGATTTACGCAGCTGGAGCTAGCAGGACACGCCGAGAACTACATTGCTGCCATTGCTATGCCAGACTGGCCTGGAGGATGCATGGCGCTGCCCTATTCTGAAGTCACAGCGCCGGCTGAAGTGACTGCGTCACCTGGTGTCCCCCCCCAGCTGCTGGTGCCCTGCTGCTTGCCTGATAATGGAGGTGAGCTACTGATCGGGAGCATAGCAGCACTTGGGCCATCTTACCACCCTCTGAACCAGGGGAGATACAGCGGGCCTCGGACCTGGGCAACATACTGGGCCTACTCCAGAGGAGACTGGTGGCAGGTGGAGGCGCCCTGCTGTTGTGCTTGGCCTGGGAAAGGCACCATACCGCTACACAATGCCGGTTGCTTCCCTGTGGCAAGCTGCGGCTGTTGTGTGGGCCTGCTGCTGCGCTTTGCCTGACCCGGCGCCTGGTATCTCACAAGTCGATACCCAGCGGTAAGTGCGATCGGCATGCAGCCTTGGGTGATCCCGGTCACTCCCCCTGCATGATCATCTGCCTTGTCAGATGGGCTGGGAGCATTATGCGGAGTCATGGCCTGGAGGGACCGACCTGTTGCTCGTGGGCCTTATTGCCTGATGGAGTGTGTGGCGTGCCTGGTGTTCCTCGGACTGCGGTGGCAGGGTGCAGATTGCGAGCTGCTTAAGCTCTATGGCTGATGCAGATGCAGCTCTGTGGAGGGGAAATCCATGTTGGATAACCAAACACCGCTAGAAAATTGTGAATTGTGCTGCAGATGTGGGCATCGTCAAGGGCCCTGGAGACCAGTACTAGAGTGCAACCTGAGGTTGGATCTTCTGAGGAGGCCACTTGGCAAATTGTGGGCCAGGGATGAAGCTTCTTGACTGTTGCACCTCCTGGGGTTGTAGTGGAAAAGGTCGTGCATTTCCTGTGGGGTGCCGATTTCTCCCCTGGGGTTTGTGTGCCCAAGGTTTCCACCATGCCTGCCTCCTGGGTGCCATATTGTGGAGGCTTCCCCTGCGCGTCCTGCTCACCTTCAGTGCCACCTCTACCAGAGTGCGTCACACTTCAATTGCAGTTGCCCTAAGTTGGCAGGGTTTGCCCAGACGTGGTTCCCTTGCTCACTTTGCCACTGGATTCAAGATAGCCTGGCTGATGACGGCTGTAAGCCAGAAACCGGTCCCAGGATGCTTGTTTCCGGTCCAGGGAAGACATGGCTTGGCAGTTCGGGCTGGACTGTTCCCATGAGGCACAGGGTCAGACTGATTTGCATATGGCCATGTCTGAACTGGGGTGGCGGAGTGAGCTAAAGAACGATGATGGATTAAACCCAGATCAGTTGACTGGGGGTGAGTGCTTGCAATGTTCAACACTCCGTCCATCATCCCCTTTGGTCACACTTCAATTGCGCCTCATTAACCCCACTGAGACCTTCAATCTGTGGGTGAGGTTGCTAGGATTTGCTGCCTCTCACTGCATGTGCTTCGCCTCTCTCCTTACTCAATATGGGGAAAGCGGAAAAGCAGCAGGCCCGACTCACCTTTGAGGCATAAAAATCGACCAGGCACCAACAACATGCGCACTCTGATTTAGAGCATGACATGCCTCCACCGAACACCTCCTCATTGGTGACTACTTCGCTGGCAATGCAGTAAAGTCTGCAATTGATTGATGGGAAGATTGACTCTTTGGGCCCAATTCACAAAGGCAAACTGAGACGAAAGTCAAACTTTACAACTTTCTGTACTCACAAAGGGAATTTCAAAGTATTAAAGATAGACTTTTGTCTCAGTTTAACTTAAGTTTTGGTCTTAAGTCTAACTGAGACCAAAACCTAAGTCAAAATAAGGCAAAAGTCTAACTTTACTACTCGTAAATGCCCTTTGTGAATACCGAAAGTCATCAAGTTAGAATTTCGTCTCAGTTTACCTTTGTGAATCGGGCCCTTTGGATTTTAGAATAGAAAATATGGCAGCCAAACTAGATAAACATGCAGTGCAACTGACTATGGCGAAACAGCGAATTTCCACTGCCGAAGATGACATTCAGAATGTAACCACCAAACAACTAAATATGGATAAGGTACTGGCAGTGATTCAAGCTAAAAATGATGATCCTTGAGGCCAGGTCACTCTGCAGTAATCTCCACATCATGCCCCCTTATGGTTCCTCACCATAACCAAACATCGCTAAACTTTTGAATTATCGTGACCGCAATACCGTGCAGCGCCTATCTAGAGACAAAGGAACAAAACAATTGCTTTCTATCCTGACTTTACTATTGGAATACAAGCTGCTCATCTATAATTCTCCCAGGTCAAGAAATAATTTAAGGCATCGGGGATCCCATACTCCATGTTGTATCCTGCTCATCTCCGTTTGGACCTTGATGGGAAGCAGAGAATCTTCACCACCCCAACAGCACCCATGGACTTTATCAGAACTCTCCCTCGCTCGAAGCAAGGATCATCGAAAATGAACTAAGATGATGAAGACAACTGATACTAGTGGTAATATAGAGCCTTAGGACTACTTTCGTGCCTCATGATTCCTCTGTATTCCCTTTGTATTGTTGTCACTTTAAAACTCCTGAATGTGCAATATATTCTATGCATTGGTATTACATAGTTGCTCATTATCACTAAGGCACATCAACACCGGGCAATCATCGAATGTTGCCTGGTAAATTTGGCTGAATTAAGTTGGCCTCCTCCTTCCCCCTGGAGGACATTTGGTCTCTAGCTACCTCACGAGGGTGTGACCCACACGTTTGTATACTTTGATATGAATGTATTTGACCACGTCTCAATTTGGTTAAATTGTATGTTAAGGGGTTAAAGGAAATGAGTCCTTTCATATTATCTGTGTAAAAGGGGGAAAAGGGAATCTTAGGCAAAAAGAATTGAATAAAAGACAGAGAAAGACAAGACATTGTGGGGCATATTTACAAGCCCCTAGGGGCCTCGCTTTATTTACAAAGCAGCGTTAAGCCACTTGACGTGGCTTAATGCTGCCATGTAAATAAGGCACTCTTTCCCGCTGTGTTTAGCGTGAAGGCACCGTTTCACGCTGTGTTTAGCGTGAAAGGGGAGGGCAATGGGTTTGCTGTAGGCTTTCCACCGCAACACCCATTGATTTTGACACTGCCCCCTATTTACAAGGGCAGCGCAAATAGAAGGCAGCACCAAAATTAAGACCAGGGAAAACCTGGTCTTAAACAGGCAAAATGATGAGAAATTCTTTATTTCTCCTCGTTTTTGCTGTTTCTATGTGTGCTGACTTGTGCAGCACACATAGAAACAGCAAATTGTCTATGATTGTTTATGTGCAGGAAGGTCCCCCTTCCTGCACATAAACAATCATTTAAAAAAATGCAGTTTTGCAACTTTTCTGAATGCTGCATTAAGCAGCACAAATAGAAGTTAAAAAACGGCATTTAAAGACGAATTATGTGCAGGAAGGGTGACTTTTCTGCACATAAACAATCTTCCCCTCAACACAGGCATTCTTGCACTATAGTGCAAGGGTGCCTGCGTTGGTGCTAGGCAGCTAAAGTTAGCGCAGCGCAGGGGGAAACACATGGCTGCTCAATATTCTAGTAAATATGGTGCAGTCCTGCGTTTCTAAAGTGACGAAGCGTGTCGTTAGAGTTCTTGGCTTAACGACACGCTTTGCCACTTTATTGTAAATATGCCCCTGTGAGTTCAAGTTTTGAACCGCAATAATTAACGTCATTGTTTGATTCATAGCTAGCCTGAATGAAGAACAAGATCAACAGTAAGTAAAACTAAGGTGCAGCTGAAGACACACACCTGAAGTCTGCAACTGGAGGAGAAACCCTCTGTCTCTCGTTCCATTCCCCTTCCCACTACTGGTCCACTGCGTCTAGTGCCTATTTTTTAGATTGAAAGTGGACTCAGGCAATCAAGAGTGGCATTGGAAGCAAGCATCTATGGAATCCTGCTCACTCCCACAGGCTCAAGCACCAAACAAGGTTAGTGCTCCAGGCTTGACAGAGAATACCATTATAGTACCACTGTCATCAGGGCTGCATCCAAACAATGGTGGCCTTGGAGTATGCTTACACTTCTCTGGCAGTGCTATTAAGAACACCTCTACTGGCAGCCTTACCAGAGCAGATCAAAACAAACCCCTGATGGAACCTGTAGAAAAAATAGTACCAGGGAAACTTGTAATCAGGAAAGCCTTCGGACATCCCTCATGGATGACTTTAATACAGTACATTTCAGCAGGTCCCACTCTGTTTTTCACTCGTTTCCAGCAATAACACTTTAAGTACCTGACCTGACAGGATAAGAGCCTCTCATGCACAACACCGAAATGCTTTCCACATAGGCCACAATGCAAAAAAAACACCCTTCCAATTAAACACTCCCTTAATTTGGAAAATTGTCCTCCTTTTATATTGTGCATACTACTCCTGATGAGGTGTTGAAACCCCTGATGTGTCGTTCCCGCAAAGCACTTCATTTATTTATTTTATTTATTTAAACTACTTGTAAAGCGCACTGCCACCTAACAGGTATCCTGGTGCAGTATTACTCATTGGTGGAAAAGAGAGAAAATGCCATACAGTGTGGCAGTGTTCTGCAGTATCGTACTAGGTTAAAATCCTGAAACGCGCTCTAACGTTTTGGAAAGAGCCAGGTTTTAATCCCTTTATTAAAGTGTATTAGATCAGCAGAGAATCGCAGGGCAGCTGGAAGCCTATTCCATAGTCGAGCTGCTTCAATCATGAATGCTAGCTCCCTGATCTAGTTTTTCTGAATCTGGTCACACTGGCCATCTTGGCTGAGGAAGAGCATAAGCTCCTATTAGGGGGCATGCCATTTTAGTCTCTTCTGCAGGGGGATCGGTCCAGTACCATGAAGGGATTTAAAAACAATACAGAGGAACTTAAACATTTTTCTTTGCTTTAGTGGTAGCCAAAGCAAATTTTTCAGAGACCGAGTTACAGAGAACATTCTTGGCCTATATAGGGTCAATTTGGCTGCCACTGCTTGAACTCTCTGGAGCTGCTTGATTAGGTAGTTCTTTGCTCCTAGCAGTAGGGCATTGCAATAATCCAATCTGCTCAGAATCACACTACGTACCACCAGTGCTCGAGATTAAATGGGCAGCAAAAGGAATATCTTACAAAGTGCTCTGATTAAGGAAAAGCAGGAGGTCCCTGCTGTCTTGTTGACACGAGCTTCCAAGCTAAGCTTCCTGTCAACAATTACCCCCAAGTTTCTGACCGCCTCTGAGGGGTGTGAAGTGTTAATTTGTCAGTTGGCTGTAATGGTTGATGACAGAATTTCCAGTGTATTTGTGATATAGCCTAGGTCTTCTACAGTTTGTTGGGGGAAACATTTTTCCTTGAGGTCTCCTCGCTTCTCCGCAGTCTGCAGCTAGATCAGGAAATTCTATGTTTCAGCAATCTGAATACTGGTATACATAAAAAATGTATTTGCTGTTTTTGAAAGTGTCCAATATCTTAATTTCTCACACATGTCTAATACCCACAGATGCATTTCTTTTGAGAGGACCAAATAAGTATCAGTTTTGTAACTACATTTTATCTGACAGCACACATGGTGTTAGAAGTTGCTCACATAACAGATCATAAATGTGTCTCTATTTGTTTGTTGCTTTTTAATTGCAGACTTGATAAAACCAGAAAACGAATTACATGCATACAGGAATCCATTTAAATAAAATGCTTTATCATCTCTACCTCATATGAAAACGGGGTTGATCCCCGCTCTCTTTTTTTTTCTCTGTGTGAGTTTCCTCTCGTTTCGTTTCGACAGATCTGTGCCGTGGTATATGAGCAGATCAGGAGCTATACATAACAAAAATTAATAATCACAATTCTATCTCTAAATGCAGTCAATAACGAGAGTTTTGAATTAGTTTAACAGTTTTATTTTCATTAAGACGTTTTAGTAAGATCTCATTTCTTTATTCAATTAGTTCAAAATGCACAACCAGATTACAGAACTGATAGTAAAATATGGGTTAGAACAACTCATGAAATAAGCAATACAGCATGCTCCATAAAGGAATGCATCCCTATTTTAAAGAATGGGGTGAAATGGTATTAGAAATTGGGTCTCTAGCAGGAAGAAATATGCACCTTTCTAATTAGGGACCACACTCCTAGTCAGGGTAAGCTAGATACACATTTTAAATTAACCTGTGCTCACCCTCGAAGTTTGGCACAGAGCAGGCAGGCTTAACTTAAGAGGCAATGTGTAAAGTATTTGTGCAACACACACACACACACATACACAGTAACACAATGAAACTAGAAAATAGAGAATATTTGTGTGAGTAAAACAAGACATAAATGACAAACATTCAATAAGTAGAACCAGAGTTATGAATTTTTAAAGATTAAATAAAAAACTAGTGCTATAAACACAAAGGGCCAGTTGGGAAATCTGATCCCGCTGGACTGGGTCAATTCTGAAAAGTCAAGCAATGGAGCATGGGTCAGAAACACTTCCTGGTAAGTCTTGCTGAAGGCTTACCTTCTCAAGATCGGTGCCAAGAGTCCCTTCAAAGGGGAAGAAGTTCATCGGAAGTATGGTGAGCATAGCTAACGGTGGTCCGCGGGGCACAAAGAGGCAGATGACAGAGTCCAGGTGCTGCCTTGAGAGTTGCAGGCAGTCCATGTTGCCCCTGAGACTGCAGAAAACAGGAGGCAAAACAGCAAGCCCTTGGAGTCACTGTGGGTTCAAGCGACATGGGTCCAGTCATTGTCCTCAGCAGGGCAGAGATCAGCAGGCAGCACAGCAGTTCAGCACAGCACTGTAGCAGTTCCTTGGAACAGTCAGTCAAGCAGAGTGGCAATCCTTGTAGCACAGCAGTCCTTACCTCTGGCAGAGTTATTCACAGGTCCAGTAGTGTACTGTCTTGGTAGGGTCAGAGCCCTAAATGTGCCTCTGAAGTGGAGGTGACTTCAAAGCAGCTCCTTGAAGTGCAGATGTCCCCTTACATCCTGGTCCTGTCTGCCAGGCTATCTGTAGGGAGTAAATCAGTCCTTGTGTGGAGACAGGACACAGCCTATTCAGATGTAAGTGTCAGTTCCCTCTCTTCCTTCCTGCCCAGGAAGGCTATCAGAATGTAGATGAATGCAGAAGAGTTTTCTGCCACATTCACTCGTCTTTTGTTTGTGGCTGCCTAGAGGGAATGCACAGAGTCTAGCTGTCACCCAGCCCAGACATGTATTGGAGACAGGCTGCAGCTACAGAGAGCTAAGTTAAGAGCATAGAATTGTCTACTTTCTAAAAGTGGCATTTCTAAAATAGTATATTAAACCCAACTTTACCACTAAAGAGGATGTATCATTATCATCACAAAGATATGAAACATGATTTAACTACTTAATTTGAATCAGGAATTACAGCTTAAAAGTGTTTTGAGGAATTCTCAATGCTAGCCTATGAGGGGAGTAGGCCTCACAGTAGTGAAAAACAGATTTAGCTGCTTGTCACTACCAGGACATGTAAAACATAAAAGTAAATGCCATGCCTTTAACTTGCACAGCATCCTTCTCTTAGGGCTACCTAGGGCCTACCTTAGGGGTGACCTACGTGTAATAAAAGGGGAGTTTAAGGCTTGACAAGTGGTTTTAAATGCATGCCAAGACAAAGTGGCAGTAAACTGCACACAGAGGCCCTGCAATGGCAGGCCTGAGACAGGTTTGAAATGCTACTTGCAAGGTTGGCACAACAAGTGCTGCAGGCCTACTAGCAGCATTTAGATTACAGGGCCTGGATGTATGGCATACCACTTTACTGGGGACTTACAGGTAACCTAAATATGCCAATCAGGTACAACCAATGTCATTGTCAATGTTTAGGGGAGAAGCACATGCACCTTATTTAGCACTGGTTAGCAGTGGTAAAGTGTGCAGAGTCCTAAGGCCAACAAAAACATACAGCATAAAGTGGAGGTCAGCAGGCAAAAAGTTGGGGAAGACCACCCTAAAGATGCCAGGTCTAACAAATTGTTGTTGTATAAGCTTTATTTCGACAGATCACGTCATAAAAGCTATAAAAACACCATTTTAAGTAAAAAAATATAAAAATGTTAAATTCATACAATGGCATATTGCAGACAGTTATATACAACCAATCCATCCTAATACCCTGCTGCAACCAGAGTACAGCGTGCTGTTCAGCAGATCAGTAATAGAGCTATCAGTGCCATAATTATACAACATGGTAGAATAAAAACATACATAAAATACATTCTAAAATAAGGGGGGAGATGCACTAAGGTACTTCCTATTGCAGTGCATCCACAGATGAACCCAGTTTACAATCCCCCTCAGGGAAGCATTATGGGAAGACTAAAAGCAATAAAGTGCACGTGCAAAATGTGTAAATAAAACATAGATTGCCATCTTAAGAGTCCTCCAACAACTGTGTGTAACCCTCATGCTACTAGGGACTACCGCGTTCCTGTCTGGATCTTTCGTCTTATGAGCCATGCATGGCTTCGAAACTTGGCCACACTGCAGGCAATGAGCGGTCTAGGATCTGATCTAAAAATGCGCAGGGCAACGTGATGGTCCTGTGTGCCCAATTGCCGGCAAACCAGTTTTAACCACTTTGCCCTCGGTGTGGAATTTGCCTGGCATGCGAACATAACGTGGGCAACGCTTTCTACCGGGGCCCTGCAACATGGACAGATCTTTGGTGTTGGGTTGCGTGTATGCCAGTTAGCTGTTGTTTCACAGACAGGGAGTGTTCCCAGCCTGAAGTGGATATATAACGTCCTGTCCCGAGGGACTTGGATTATATCTAAAAAGGGCTTTAAGTGTCTATCCTGTTTGTGGGGATAAAATTCTGCAGTTAGTCTCCCCAGGTTTGGTTTACTAAATTCTTGCTGGCCCACCCATTCCCAATAAAGATGCTTGAGCTCGTCTTTCCTCAGTGGGTCCTCCTTGTCCCAATGTGCTTGGAGCCCTATGGCTGACATCATTTTCCTAACATTAGAAATCCAGCCCACTTTTCTACTTGTGTCAAGCCAGATGCCCTCAGATAGGGCTTCCCGATAAGGTAGAAGCTCAGGAGTTCGCATAATGCAAGCCCAAAAGAGCAGCAGGCGAAGCCTTGCTACATCGCCAATGGATCGTCTGCCCATATCTAGCATGGTGAACAGACATAATATCGATTTGGAAATATCGAGTAGCAGTAATATCGAGTCCAAAATCTCGGACTACAAAAATATCGACAGTCAGAATATCGTTGTCAAGAATATCGAGTTGAAGGTAAGTAATATCATTTTTCAAAATATCGAAGTAATATCATTGCCAAAAATATTGTTGTTAAAAATATCGTTGTTTTATTTAGTGTTATATATTTTAGTGTGTATTTTATATGTATGTGTTCTATTTTGTTGTGTAAGTATTGCATTTGTTTTTTAATATATGTTACATTTTTAGAAGTTAATAAAAAATGTTAAAGTACATTTTGCGTTTTAGTTCCGTAGCGGGTTGTGAGTTTATAGGGGAATAGGGTGGGAAGTAATTTAATTATAATACATTTAATAATAATTTTTATAAGTTATTAATTAATTTTAATACATTTTTGCGTTTGTTCCGTAGCGGGTTGTGGGTTTATAGGGGAATAGGGTGGGTAGTAATTTAATTATAATTAATAAATAAATAAATGTGATTAATATTTATGTATTTAATATTTTATATTGTTAATTGTGGTGATTAATTAATTATTAGTTATTAATTGGTTGTTAATTATTAATTATTTGGTAAATATGTTAATTGTGTAATTTTTTAGGAGTGGGTTGTGGGTTTATAGGGGAATAGGGTGGGAAGTAATTTAATTATAATTAATTAATATTTGTAATTAATTAATATCTATGTATTTAATTTTTTATATTGTTTATTGTGATAATTAATGTATTATTAATTAGTTATTAATTGGTTGTTAATTATTAATAATTAATTGGTAAATATCTTAATTGCGTTATTTTTTTAGGAATGGGTTGTAGGTTTATAGGGGAGTAGGGTGGGAAGTAATTTAATAATTACTAATTAATTTATAGTTTTAATTATTTGATATTTATGTATTTAAAATGTTATACTGTTAATTGTGAAAAATAATTAATTGTTAATTATTTATTAATTGGTTATTCATAATTATTAATTAATTATTAATAATGTTATTTGTGTCTTTTTTAGAGTGGGTTGCGGGTTGATAGGGGAGTAGGCTGGGAAGTAATTTAATTATAATATATTTTATTAAATTTTTTAGTATAATATTTATTTTAAGTTGTTTTATAGTGTTAATAGTGTAAATTAATTTATTAGTGATTGCTTGTTAATTTTAATTAATTAATTAATTAATTATGTTAATAGTGTTATGTTTTACAATATTGGTGGTGTCATTTATAGGGGAATATGGTGGGAGTTAAAAAAATAATAATTAATTAATTGTTTGATAATTAATTTTAATTATTTTGCTTGAGTGGGAATAGTAAATTATTCACCTATGCAATCCAACACTTTCCCTACTGTTGCATTTGCTGGAGTGGGAATAGTAAATTATTCCTCTCCGCTATCCAACACTTTCCCTACTGTTGCCATTGCTGGTCTCGGAATAGTAATTTTTACCCCTACGCTATCCAACACTTTCCCTACTGTTGCACTTGCTGGAGTGGGAATAGTAATTTTATCCCCTCCGCTATCCAACACTTTTACTACTGTTGCACTCGCTGGAGTGGGAATAGTAATTGTTACCCTTCCGCTATCCAACACTTTCTCTACTGTTGCACTCCTTGGAGTGGGAATAGTAAATTTTTCCCCTCCGCTATCCTACACTTTCCTTACTGTTGCACTCCCTGGAGTGGGAATAGTAAATTATTCCCCTTTACTATCCAACACTTTCCCTACTGTAGCATTTGTTGGAGTGGGAATAGTAATTTTATCCACTCTGCTATCCAACACTTTCTCTACTGTTGCACTCTCTGGAGTGGGAATAGTACATTTTATACCCTCTGCTATCCAACACTTTCCTTACTGTTGTACTATCTGGAGTGGGAATAGTAAATTATTCCCCTCCGCTATCCAAAACTTTCCCTACTGTTGCACTCGCTGGAGTGGGAATAGTAATTGTTACTCCTCCGCTATCCAACACTTTCCCTACTGTTGCACTCTTTGGAGTGGGAATAGTAAATTATTCCACTCCACTATCCAACACTTTCCCTACAGTTCTACCTGTTGGAGTGGGAATAGTAAATTATTACCCTCCGCTATCCAACACTTTCCCTACTGTTGTACTTGCTGGAGTGGGAATAGTAAATTATTCCCCTCTGCTATCCAACACTTTCCCTACTGTTGCACTCGCTGGAGTGGGAATAGTAATTTTATCCACTCCGCTATCCAACACTTTCTCTACTGTTGCACTCTCTGGAGTGGAAATAGTAATTTTTACCCCTATGCTATCCAACACTTTCCCTACTGTTGCTATCTCTGGAGTGGGAATAGTAATATTTACCTCTACGCTATCCAACTCTTTCCTTAATGTTGCACTCCCTGAAGTGGGAATAGTAAATTATTCCCCTGCGCTATCCAACACTTTCCCTACTGTTGTACTTGCTGGAGTGGGAATAGTAAATTATTCCCCTCCGCTATCCAACCCTTTTCTTACTGTTGCACTCTCTGGAGTGGGAATAGTAAATTATTCCCCTCCGCTATCCAACACTTTCCCTACTGTTGCACTCCCTGGAGTGGGAATAGTAATTTTATCCCCTTCGCGATCCAATATTTTCCCTACTGTTGCTGTTAATGTAGTGTGAAATGTAATTGTAAAAGATTATAATATTTTATTATTTTAAATTATTATATATATATTTTATTTTTATTTTACTGGTATATGTATATATATATATATATATATATATATATATATATATATATATATATATATATATATATGTATTTATACTTTTTAGTATGTTTCTAACATTTTATAATTTATTATAATAATTATTTATAAATATTATTAAGTACATTTATATATTATATATATGTATGTTTAATTATTTTTAACATTACATTTATTTATTATTTTAAACATTTTCTCATAATTCTAACTATGTTTTTAATTATATGTATTATTTACTTTATTTTTTAATCATTTAAAAAAACGATATTTTTTACAATATTTTTGACAACGATATTTTTTTCTCGATATTTTTGTACTTTCCATGATGTAGATAGGACTTCGATATTCTGGACAACGATATTTTTGTCCCAATATTTTTGTACCTCAACATTTTTGTTGTCGATATTCTGTCAGTGATCCTTCTAGCATAAGGGGGGTAAGGAGAACGTATTTGGGCAGCATCACTAAATCCCTAAGGGATTTATGCTCGGATCTGCAGAGATCGTGGGCCTTCTCAAATCCCCACAACTCTGCTCCGTACAGTGCTGTACTAACTGCCTTCGCATCGTAGACCTGAAGGGCTGGAGCTACCGGTCTACTGTGTGATGAACAGTGTTCCTTCCCAAGTAATCCCGCTACCCTTGTGTGGTTCATCAGCATCTTGGCTAAGTGGTGCTTCCATGACATATTGTCTGAGAGTCGGACACCAAAATAGTCGAAGGTGCCAACTCTTCTTAGGGGGGTTCCACCAAGCAAGGGGCTGCCTCTATAAGACTTGTGGGGGTTAAAGGCCATAAATTCTGTTTTTGAGGTGTTAATTACCAACCCCCTGTTCAGTAGCCGCTGCAACGCCATTGGGGTCTTTGACACCAACAAGGTGCCATCTGTGAATAAAAGGGTCGGTACCTTAACGCCCCCCAGGGTTGGTGCATGTGCTGGATCTTCTTGCAGGAAACTAACCACTCAATTCATATAGAGAGAGAATAGAGTGGGAGCCAAAACACAACCCTGTCGAACTCCCCTACTGACAGGAATACGGTCAGTCAACTGTCCCTGTGTCCCCCACCGTATCTGTGCATATGTCTCTTCATGCAGCCTAACTACAAGATTGAGGATAAACGGGGGATGCCCATATCTTTAAGTGCCAACCATAATTTACTCCTGGGGACTAAATCAAAGGCAGTTTTTAGATCGATAAATGCTAGGTATAAGCTGCTCTCGCCGATCACCACCTCTTTCCAATAAATGAGTTGGAGCCAAAATGCCTGATCGATAGTGCCCATCCTAGCCCTAAAACCAGCCTGAAACTGCGATGAGATGGCATTATTGTCTGCCCACAGCTGGATCCTCTGCAGCAGAACTCTGCTAAAGACCTTCTGCAGGGCATCAATCAGGATTATAGGCCTGTAATTTGAGGGGTCATCTTTGGCTCCCTTTTTATAGATTGGGACCACCTCTGCTCCTTTCCAAGACCCGGGACTGGGGCGCCATTAGCTATTGCGTTTGTCAGGAGAAGGATATAGCGGGCCCAATTTGGGATATCGGATAGAAATAAATCACTTGGTATGCCATCTGGTCCTGCAGCCTTGGACGGCACTATTCTGCCTATTGCGGCCTCTATTTCAACCAAGGAAAAGAGCTCATTGTCCGAGGGGTGCCCGACAAACTCAACCACCTCCATCGTAGACAAATCCTCCGAGGTTGAATAGAGCTTCCGGAAGTGATCATACCATTCTTGGCCAGTAATATAATTAGGTGGCGGGGGCACTCCTGACTTGCTACCCCAGGTGACTAAAGACCAGAATGAATTGGCATCTTTTGCTACACTTGCTTCCTTAAGTTGCTGCCAACGGGATTCGTCCCATGCTGACTTTGCCAAGTGCAAGGTGGCCTTGTAGTGCTTCCTGGCAATTCTAATCAGGGAGCAATTCTTACCCTTGATTGCTGCAGCCAAGAGGGTTCGCTCACGTCTACAATCCTTGGTGTACCATGAGTGAACCCCTCTTGGCGACCTGTTGGACTTACGGTCCAATCTGGGAAATGTAAAGTGCACATTAATTCGGTCAAAGGTGCGGGAGTGAACCGTGGTTGCACCAGCCAAACCGCTTTCACTGGCAACCACGGACTGGAGCTCTAATGTGCCCTCTGCCAGGTCATGCTGTATGCCTTGGATCTTATTTTTGTGCAGAGCCACCTTCCGCCATTTTAAGGATCTGTTGTTATTCGAGTGGAGAATTTCCCTGGTGAGTGTCAGAGCTGGGATAATACGGAGCTTCCCACAGAGGGTTCATACTTAGACAGAAGGGATTATGATCACTCTCTGTGGTATTGCCCATGCTCATATCAACTAGGTCTCCCCAGAGCTTCACATTGAGGAGGATCAATCAATCAATCAATCAGGGGGTTTATAGAGTGCGCTACTCACCCGTGAGGGTCTCAAGGCACTGCAATCGATGTGAGATGAGCAGATGGCTCTGTTATATGTGTTAGCGCCCTGTCTGTTCGAAGGGGTTCTGCCACTTACTGCCCTTAGGTCAAACTCGACATTAAGAGCATTAAGATGGAGTGCCATCTGTGTCCATTTTTTAACTGGGGGTAAGTTTAAGGAGGGGACAGCCCATTTGGTGTCATCATCCTCGGTGCCTAACAGGTCTTTTTTGTCAAGTGGTTCAAAGGTGCTGTTAAAATCGCCCGCTACTATCATTCTGGAATAAGCTGAGCATCTAGCTAAGCTTTCTTCCAGCAAGGTGATAGTGGGTGAGGGTCTATCCCCTTTGGTCCCTCTAACATAGACATTGAACAAGTCAATATAAACTCGCCCCCTGGGTCCCCTAATCCCTAACCCCAGAATATCTGGGCTTGAACTAGGGTGAAGGGTGATCCAACATCCCAAAGTGATGCTCACCCAAATAATCAAGCCCCCTGCCGGACGCCCTCTCCCTATTGTCGTTGCTGGTGAACAAAAGCATACAAAACCTGATTTAAATAGGGGAACCAAGCTCCAAGTCTCCTGAAAAATGCAAATGTCATGACTCTCAATTAGATCATTCCAATGGGGAAGGGACATTTTGCTGTTTAGCCCAGCCACATTCCATGATAACACCCTAAGCTGTAAATGGGAATCTGGGCTAGGGGACGGTACAAAATTTGAGTTGAAGGGGCAATGGCTGGTCACAAGCTGGGATGGAGCTTGAGGACTAGGACTTGTGCAGTGATTCGCACCCACCAGCCCACTATTGTTGGTGGAGGCGTTGCACATGCATAATTCTACTAGGGGTCTGACTTCCCTTGAATATGGTGCCTTCTGGCGATCCTAAGTTATTAGGCGACTATCTACATAAGTGGATGGAATAGCGCAAGGCCCAGGATGCTGATGGCATTCCTTCGGGAGTCAATCATTAGCTTCTAAGCTTGAACCACCAACTATTTGACCAAATGGTTGAAGTGCAAATAACTTGCTATGATCGAAGGGTATAAAGCGCTTAAACTGGATTGAGGTGGTGTCGGGGGAACAGGTTTGGTATTCCAGGGCAAGGAGGTTTTCAGCAAAGTCTGTCCCTTTAAGGGTAAATTCAATACAGTCAAGTAGCTGAGCAGGAGAAATACACCTCTGTGCCCTGATAATGTCATCACGAATCACCGAGCGGCAACCCCTGACGTATTGAATCCAGTGAACTACTTTGTTGGTCAGGGAATCTTCCCCCTCATGCCCTTTCCTTTTGTCAAGTTTCGGAACATTGACCATATAGATTTCCTGAGTGGTTGGCGAGAGTGGGATAGTTGGTTGAATCCGGGCATTGCATGGCAGCGATTGACCCTGGGATGGAAATGTGTTTCTAGTCCCAGGGCGACTCAGGGACCCATGTACGACCACTGGGTTAGAGAAATAGGTGGCTCGATTGGCAGTAGGTTCTGATGGTGCTTGGGTGTGAGGAACGTAGGTTGGATTAGACTGGATAAGCCCATGAGAGGTGGGATCCTTTACACCGATGACTGCCAGGTGGGGTATACGTTTGTTACCTGGGGATAGTGTTTGAGCCTCTGTCACAAACGTCACAGGTGTAGCATGCGATTGGGGGGGTAAGCCATTCTGCAACAATGACTTAACTAATGTAATGAGGCCCTCAATCATACATCTCATAGTCCCTATTTCTGCGCTGAGTGTGTTAATAAGTTGGTGTGTATTCTGGGATTCCGAGTGTGGTGCTGAAGTGGTCGCATCAGATGCCTCAGAGTACTGTTGGGGGCTGTTTTCCTCAGAATCAACAGCCAAGTCCAAGAGGGGAGTGAACCAGTTTGCACAGGGGATAATGGTTTCTGGCTGTAAAGTAATGCTACTAGAAGTACCTAGAAGATTCGTGGGGGGAGAGTGGACCCTTGCAGTATGGAAATGGGCCTCTGAAATGTGTCAGGGGGGTCCCCTTTGGGAGTGATTTTTTAAGCATTGCTGGAATTGCGGGGGGCGACTGGGGCTTATAATACTTGGAGAGGGTCGGCCAGAGGGAGTGTGTAAGGGAGTAGCTGGTTCAACTTCTAAAATTCCTTCGCACTCCCTAATCAGACTATCAATACGGTGAATATGCTCTAGGACACAGTTGCTTCCTGAGTTTTTCATCGATTTTCCAACTTTTTTCACTTTCCCCATTTGCCCACCACCAGGTCCCTCCATAGTTTTTCTCTTCCCCATCTTTCAACAGCCTCGGTCACACAAGCTGCGGCAAACAAAAACCAGCTGTAACCTGTCCCCTTGCCAGCAATGGATGTCAGAATATTACAGCAAAGTGATGGATGGGGGGATTCGGTCTCCAAACTGCAACAAGCAATGAGTGCCTAAAATCGCTTCGCCCTATGGCTAAAGCCGTTTAAAATAAGAAAAAGGAAACAGGCACTGTATCAAGGAAATTTTTGGTTTTACATGGACCAGAACAAGCTCCCACAACTAACAAAAGAGATGGAAAACAAGCGACCAGCATCAACATCAGCAGTCCATAGCAATGTCCTCATGCGAGTTAGCAGACAGTCCCCAGCTTGCTTGTAGTCAGGGAGGTACAAAACCAGACCTTGGCCAACATCAGCAGTTGGAGAAAAAAGGGGAAAGGGCACAGCACCTTAGGTATCTAGTTTCGACCTGCTGTGGGCTGTGAAATTACCAGGTGAAAGGGAGGTGGCCCTGCCCTGCCTCTTCCTGGCAATGATGGGCAACGACGGGCCCGCCCTTGGCACTTAAATGCGTGCTTATGGCCCCTCCCTCCAGGATGCAAGGGCTTCTGGGACAGGTAGTCCCTCAGGAAGTGTGGCAGCAGCTGGATTGAGGCGAAAAGAGTGTCTAAAAAATTGGTGTTAGCAGGAACCCACAAAGAGTACAAGTTCAAAAGCCAAGAGTGAGAGAGAGCATGAAGCGCAAATTTGGCAATCAGTATCTTAGTAAAATCAGAGCTTCATAAAAACAAGACTGCAATCAGCAATAAGGTCGGATAGGAATAGCAATCAGCCTTAAGCACAAAGTCATTAGCATTCAACTTCCTTGCAGACATGTGGTAAGGGCAAGAGCAGAAAGCGTCTAGGTTGTGGAGTCTGGGAATGAATGGTCAGAAAAAGCATGGTAATGACAAATAATCTGTTAATCTGCTTTAGGAACACACATTAATATAAATGCTGAAAATGATTTGGAGTTCTCACTGTAACTTCTTCCTCTCATCGACTGAGCTTTCCATTTTTCTTCAGAAGAGTCTCATCCCTTCCTTTCCCACTTTCTTTCACAATACGCTTACAAAGAATTACCTTGAAGTATGAAACATTATTGAACATTGTCTACAATGAGGCAATTCGATTCTTAGACCTCCTTTCCCATTGGTATGAGCACATTCAAATCTTCTGATATAATAAATTGTATGTTAGGATAAACAATAGATTATGTGAAATAGAAACATCAATTGCAACTAACATTATTCTGCACCACATTTCTTCATTATATATATATATAAAAAGAAATAGGTTAACCTATTAACATTTTCTATTCATGCATTGTATTAGGTGTGTGAAATAATATGAATTCATTCTGTTCAATAATAAAGTGGTTCTAGCAAAACATTTTTAAAAATGATTATTATTATTCAAATACAATCTTTAATACAAAGTTGTGGGAAGCTTTCAAAAACATGTCAGGTAAGGTGAACTTTTAAGCATTTTGTGCATTGCTCAGCACATTTAACTTTGCTGCTGAAATAACGAATCTTGTTTTAACAATTTTCAGGCCTAGTATTTCAATTTGCACATTTTAATGTTGTTTTAGTTCATAATCAATTGCACGCTGTTGTTGCACAAGTCTCTTTAACTATACTAACTTTTCAATTTGATAAACGTCTTTATCAAATCCCCCATCTGATGATTATCTTAACCAACACTTTTTGCATGTAATGTCTGTTCAGAGTGTACTCTCATCATCAGTTGAGTCTTGTCTCTTTCTTTTCAAAATTTTAAATGTCAACTATTTTCTATGCTCGTTATTAGGATGATCATTTAATGCTAGTTCTTTTTCAGTCTTCTTGCTCATTTCCCTACTCTTTCTTCTGTTAATGCAGTATCTAAAGCCATTTAATAAAGCAGATAGGAAAAGTAAACAAAGCCCTATAATTAGTATTGACAGAAAAATGGCTTTCGGAATTCCTCCTCCTGTAGTTTCAACCCAATTTCCAATTCTGTCTATTCCCTTTAGAAAGTTTTCTGAAATACTAGGTGGGTCTAACTCTTCTAATTCATGAAATACTCTTTGCAAGTTCCTGAATTTTCTTACTTTCATCAGATGAGCAGCAATGCTGAATTTTCATCAGACTCCGCCTTTGTCTGCAAGTAAAATGTCTTATGCTAGACGATTTTGCAAAACCATAGATCTAATTGCTACAAGCTCAGTGTTTACAACTAGTAAAGTTCCAGAAGTACTAGTTGTCAGCTTTTTGACAACTGTAGTCAGTTTTCTAATCTTCTCGTCATTGAGTAGGACTCCTACAGGTGGAATGATTGCTCCAAAAATGTCTCCTACTGACTGGTTTCCATTTTCTGTACTGCGAGTGTGTCTGTGTGCAGGTGTGATTGTCAATGCATCTATACTATACACATGATACATCTTTGGAAACAATATGGGTAAGTAGCAAATACCCTCCCAATTAGTAGATAACTGGAAGTAAGGGGCCGATTCCGATTCGGGCCGGAAATCTCTCCGACCGAGTCGGATTCGGAGAGATATCCGACCGAACCGGACTCTAGCAGTCCGACCGAACGAGTACGATGCGGACGCATGCTATCGGACTCGATTCGGTCGGACTCCCATTGAAGTCAATGGGAGCCGGTCGTACGACACATACACAGGCTCCCATTGACTCAATGGGTGCATCGCGAACAAGGGGCCCCCTACAGCGGGTACGCGTCGGTGCGACTCGTGCCGTACATGCATGTGTAGGGGGACCCATGGGTCCCCCTGTGTGCGACTCGCGCGGCTACGCGTACAGGGGGTCTGGCACGGACCCCCAAAGTCCGGCTCCGACTGCTCTTTCGAGCCGGACGGCGCGAGTCGGTCGGACTGTTCGAGGCGCGCATCGTACTTGCCCGGTCGGGGAACGTCTCCATTGCGTGGTGCGAGTCGAGTCCGTATGAGTCGGTCGGAGCGGTTCGGAGCCGGGAACGAGTCGGTCGGGGATTTCATGTACGCTCGCATCGTACTTGCTCGCGCGGATGGGTGTTCGAATCGGTCGGAAACAGGGCGTCCGAATCGGATCCGGTGAAGCCGAATCCGATTCGGTGCCCTACCGGCCGAGATCGGAATCGGCCCCTAAGTGTCTTGTCAACAAACAAAATAAAATCCTGGAATTGGGTTTTATTCCCGTTGTAAAATTTGCCATGTACTGCCCATTAATTCAAATGTATGTTCACAGTTACAAAAATTCCCACATGTCTGGTTCTTGTGTGTGTTCTTCTTTTGTTAACACTGATTTTCCCTTTTTGTTATCTATCTAATTTCAGATTTGGGTAAACCATTTTCTTTTTTAAATCATCTTCCTCCTTCTTCCAAACATAATTTACTCTATACTTACTGCGTCTAATGTTGATGTTTCTTTCTTCTACTGCCGTAATAAAGACTTTCTCTAAGGGTCTCATTAAACAGGTTAAATTATTCTGATAAACCTTAAAACTATCTATGGGCATAAACGGTCTAAAATAATACCAAGCTGTGTCCATTTCTTTGGCTTTTGGGTGTAAATCCATCTTTTAACTAGTGGTACTCTGGAAAGAATTAGATCATAATTAGAATAAGAATATCAAAATGCATTCACCTGTATACAAATGTAAGCAATATACTACATGAATCTGCATATGATAATGGAATATACGATAAGTGACTACTGCTGCTGATGAAGGTAGGTGGGCGCAAACAAAGCAATCTTTTACGTCAATAGTTTGTGTATAATCTTGCACTAACCTAGAATAACTTAAGTAGTGTAATCATCCCTTTCGTATCTTGCAAAGTATGCTTTCATTTGCTCCTCGTCTGTTGTGTGTGCAAATGTGGTAGTTGCTTCAGTAGACCTAACGTCTTTTTCGGGAGTTAAATAGAACCCTGCTACCACTAGTATAATCATTAGTACCGATATTACGAGTGTTGAACACATAATAATCTTACATCTATTTCTATGGCAACACATGATTTGTCTGATCAGATCAATTCAAGCAAAGTATACATTAGCTCAAGAGTTCAATTCAGAGATTTCTCCAAAGGTTTTTCATTCAGGCAGTCTCTTTTTCACAAAGTCTCTTTATTAAGAAATGTTTGCATAGACAATCCTTAACCCTACTCCGTGTTCTTCTAAAATGTTATCCCTGCTCTTCTAAGGCAACCTTGGACCTAGGTAAACCTTCTTAAAACAAAAAAAGGAAACAAAATATTGTGTTTCAGTCCTTTAGCACTTTTAACAGTTCTTAGTAGATTTAGGGCATAATTACGAGTTTGGCGGTTTGTTGTTGCACCGCCTGCCAGATTACGAGATTCTTTATGTCTGGTGAGCTGTTTTTGGTGGTCCCACGGCGGTGCCTCTGAAAATGGGCCCTACAATGGGAATGCCAAAAACAGTTCCTGCACGGCATGTACTGTAATGTACATGCCGTGCAGGAACTGTGGTGCATGCACACAGGAGGGCACATATTGTGCCCCCCTGCATGCATCCCATTGCACATGGGGAACAGGTGGCCTTGTAGGGCCCCCTTTGTTTCAGGACTGTCAGCCTTTTTGTGGAGGAAAGACCTCCATGACACTGCTGGCGGTCCTTAAACTCGTAATATGCATGGCGGTGTCACAGCGGCTCCACCAGCATATTACTGAGGCCCTGACTGCTGCACCACCACCAGGAAATGTCGGTTCCCTGATGGCTGTGGCGGTGAAATGGCGGTCTGACCACCTAATGGGGGCAGTTGGATCGCCGGTGCGGCAGTGGCTGGACCGCCACCACCGCGCCCCGTGAGTCTGGCAGTCCTCGGACTGCCAGACTCGTAATTAGGCCCTTAATGTCTCTTATTATTCTCCAGAAATCTTTGGTCAAACAGCTTAATCCAACAACGTCATTAGTGTGATGTCATGGATGTTTAAACAGTTGGGTTTCACATCATACAGTTCATCCAATGATACATTCAATACCTTGTTCACGTAGTATGTCCATTCAGGTGCAGAATACCTTCGACAAGGCACTCTTTCTCTTTTTGATCTCCTCAGTCCTTGTTGATCTTCCTCTGTGTCACTACCACCACTCGACTCTGTCTCCTCAGTGGTAGTTGATGGGATTTGATCAACTGACACACTTGTTCCCAGTCTCTTTTTATTACTGTTTCATGGCCATTCAACTTTATGGGTGACTCTTCTTGTTTCAGTGCTTGTTCCTTTACCCAGATCTTCTATTCGTACGGATGCTGTCTTCTTCATCTGAGACGTCAATGCTACTTTGTGAGATGACAGGCACTTGATTCCATGTAACGTTCTGCAGCTCTTCCCCCTCTCATCTCCTTGCTGTTGTTGTGATCTTGGTATCACTGCTCTTTGCTGAAGCTCTGCATGTTATAGTGCAGTCACCAGTGCTCTTCTTTCAGGCTCAAAGAACACAATTTATTCAAACAGATGTCTCACTCATCTGGCGTTCGATGCATGCACCCAGTTTAGAACTGTAGAGCACTTTACAGCAGTGTTAGTGACCATGATAATATGGACAGGGTCTTTCTATTTCTGTTCCAAGCAAGTCTTCCAAACGTGCTTCTTGATCATGACCCAGTCCCCAGGATTGAGGTTGTGGCACTGTTCTCGATGTGGACCTTGTGTAGCAGCTACAACCTGGTGAAAGACAGAACGCACCACATCAGTCAATCCCTTGTAGTAATCTAGTATCATATCATCTGTGATGCTCACAAGTACATTTGCAGGTACATCAGGCAGTCTTATAGTACGTCCATGAGAATCTCATGAGGCGATAAACCAGTTCTTCTATCAGGGATACTTCTAATAAATCATTAGGCCATTTCAGTGATGTTGAGGCACAGAATTTGGCAAATCAAGACTTAATGGTGCCATTTAGCTGCTCAACAATTGCAGAAGCTTAAGGTCGATAGCTACAGTGTAGTCTTTGCTTAATTTGCAGTGCTGTACATATAATTCTCAGGACCTCATTGTTGAAGTGTGTTCCTCGATCTGATTCAAGAGAAACCAGCATAGCATTCCTTTGGATCAATTCTCATAATAACAGTTTTGCTACAGTGAGACTGTTATTTCTTCTGGTTGGGTAAGCTTACACCCATCTTGAGAAGATGCACACTAGGACCAGGACACATTTCAACCCATTTCAAACAGACATCTCGATAATGTCCATCTGCATTCTGTTGAAGGGACCACCTGATCTCTCTTATATGACTCAGTGTAACAGGATTTTTTTCCCTACATTCATTTGCTGACATGTCACACAATGAAAAAGAAAATTCTTCTGTGAGCATCCTTAATAAAGTATTGAACCAATTTTGCCTAAATAGTCTGGTCATGGCATCCCTCCTTTAATGTGTGTGTCTATGGAAGTGTTGTGTCACTGTAAACACCAAATTATCAGTTAACACTGGTCTACCATCAGCCGACATCCAAATGTAATTTGCGTTTTTCTCACATCCTGCTCTGATCCAACTTTGCTGTTCTGGTTCTGCAACATTTTCTTGTACTCTTTTCAATTCTTTCCATGGGTCAGCTATTGACATCAACATGGAAAAGACAGCGTCTTCCTCAGATTCACATGTGAAAGTTTAATTCAATGTGCAGGCCACTAATGCACAATACTGTGCAACTTTGTTGGTATATCTGTTTCGGACTGCAATGTAACCATTGCTACTACGGTGTGCTGCACATTTAACAACAGTGATTTCAGCAGGTAATTGGAGTGCTTCCAATAGATTTCGGACGTGCTCCCCATTCCTGAATGGGGTTCCAGATGAGATCATGAAACCTATTTGTGAAATTGTGACCACAATTGCTCAAAGTCATGGACAAGACCAAAACCATACTGACTATCTGTAAATATAGTCACCTTTAATTGGTCTGTCAACATGCAAGCTCTTGTAAGGGCAATTAATTCTGCAACTTGTGCTGAGGTAATACCTTAAAGCCATGAAGCTTCTACAACATCATTGATTGTGCAAACAGTGTAAACAAAAATTATATAAATCGAGCTCACTTAGGGGTTCATCTCTAATGTCAGGTCTTGGCTTTGTGAATAAATCTATGACATCTAGGCAATCATGTTTAACTTCATTACAAACATCATAATTTATTGGCAGCAAATGTGATGGACTCAGAATCTGGCAGAGCTTGAAAGTAACATTTTCGTTAGCCAGAATCTGCTGTTCTTACTGGGTGATTCTATTATGGGTGATGTATTTGGTCTTTGTTTGGCTCAGCAATATTTATACAGAGGGTGGGACCATTACAGTGAAAGGATGTCCCATCACTATGCTCTCACTCCTTTCAAGGCTTACGCCCACTGCGGTGATCACTTTAAGGCAGCCAGGCAGTCATACAGCTAAAGGGTCAAGGGTTGTTGAGAAGTATACCACAGGTTTTCGAGCATCTCCATGCATCTGAGTAAGCACTGAGATAGTGCAGCCCCCCATCACTCCAAAATAGAGTAAACTCTTTACTGTAATCAGGCATTCCTAGTGGCGGGGCACAATAGAGACTTTCTCTCAGCTCTGGGAAAGCTTTCAGGCAATTGTTGTCCCACGGAAGTGGATCAGGCACATCTTTGTGTGTCAGCCTCAGTAAAGGCCAAGCCACTAAACAAAAGTTTAGTATCCACGATCTACAGTTGCCAACCATTCCCAAAAACATCCAGACCTCTCTGTGTTCGAGATGGACTCAGCTGAAGAATTGCTTCCACTCTCTCTAGTGACACCTTTTTTGCTCCTTTCTCAATATTGTGTCCAGGATAGTGAACCTCTGTCTGACAGTATTGCAATTTTCCTGGGGACAGCTTGTGTCCATTCTCAGCCAATTGATTTAAGGGTGTGTCATGTGGTTTGTGGCCTCCTGGCCTGCTTTGCAGCGTTGACTTAGGCCTGGCTGCCATGATGCCTTTTTTGCGGACGTTACTCTAAGCCATTGTTCTATCAGCCTCTGCTCCTGCCAAGTTATTTCAGAACTGTCTGCATTTTCTGTCTTTCACCTTTTCTCCTGTTCCCTTTGGACTACGTCTGCACAACATGTACAAGGTCGAAAAACAACGTCCCTTGTTCTTGCTGATCTGGCCAGTCCCTCGCACCTAGACATAACACTATGTACAGCTGCCATGGAGAAATTTGTGTGCTTTTAATATTGCGTTTTTACGCTTTAGACACACTTGGAGAAATACCTTTCCAGGGAGAAGAGCTGTGATTGTCTGCTGATGTAGACTTTGCATCTAGACACTAAGGTATGGGGGTTCGCTAGACAATGCCCAGAGGTCTTCTATTTTTATAATAAATTAGCTACTAGCACGGGAGGGTGGTAAGGTCATTTAGCCCTATATCCACTGCTTTATGAAGTGCTTTCCCGTTTGTATTCTATGGTGTTGTAACTATGCTGCTTATATTATTCTTATGCATTATGCTGATAGTACTGACACGTGTACTGTATCTGAGAGCACGTTAGTTGAAATAAACATTTTAAACTATACAGTGCCTCTTCTTACGCACGTTGTGGACAGGTATGAGTGAGGGATGAAAGGGTGTTCTTGCTACTGCGAGTCCTGAGAGAGAGATACTGTGTTCTGGGTTGTCTAATCATTGGTAACCTTGTTGCTAATGAGACGCTAAGGCTAGTCGGGTTGGGGTTTTAGGTGCTAAGGTTTATGGTTGGATCACCACTATATTCCGAGGTCCTATCATCCTGTGCATAGCTCTGTATATGTGCAGAATCCCTACAACATGGCGCGACCAACGAGTGGGGCCGCTTATCTGCGAGACGCTTGAGTAGTATTTGTGCTTGTCCACAACTCCCCTCACAGACGCTTCCGGAAGCGTGTGTGAAGGTGATACCTCCTATAGTGTCGTTTTTATAGGTTCTTTCAAGCTTGAAGTTGTTAAAAGGTTTCTTAACTAAAACCCTATTTGTGCTGCCTCCTTTTAGATTGTTGACTACTTCCAGCCTAAAATGGCTGTTCAAATTGCGGCACATAGCCGCGCAGCGCTCCGGGCTCACTTAAAAGTGTATAGAGTGCCTGACGCGGGTGTCGATTTGATCTTTGTGGTACAAGCAGATCCAGCTTACCACTTTGAGGTGTTTTACTCTTGGGTCACCTTTCCGGCGGTGGATGGGACTGACCATATGTTCCATGAATATGAAGCCACCGTAGTTCCTAATCACTATAGACCGTATAGGAATATTGAAGTACCGCTCACGGCTTGGCAACACCGTGTTTGGTTTGATGGCGCCCTCCCCAACCGGTTACCACGGTTCGTTTAGGTCCCTTATCAATTGAAGGGGCCACTTGGCCTGTTTTGGCCGGGTATACCCCACATCCACGTTATATGTTGGTACCCGTCGCTGAATTGCGTGATATGCATTAGTCTTTGATACGAGTGCATCGAGCATTAGTGCAGTATGTTACAGGCAACATCCAGGGAGCCCCACCTGGAGTTGCGGCCCATCCAGCTGGTGCTGGAGGTGTGACCATAAGTCCTGTCATGGTGAATTCGGTGATGGGCAAGCGCCCACAAAATAAGGATGATTTTCCTTATTGGCTTGCAGAAAAATTTGACCAGCTGGAGGCAGTTTTTCCTAACACCTCTCCCATGGATAAACACAGGATTTTAATGATTAGTTTGCCAAAAGACTTAGTCCCCGAGTTGGCAGAATGCAACAACTGGGGTAGGGTATTCGCAGCAGTATATGCGAAGTGTTTCGGCACCCCCTCCATGACGGTACTCCCCTCGGTAATTAAACGAGTGCAGGATGAGCATGGCCCTGAAGCGGCTGTGGAATTAATGATGAGACTGGTGGGAGTGTTCGACGTAGTAGCTGAGTTGATCCTTGCGAATGTCAAGGGTGATGCAGTGAACTTTCAAGTAGCTAATGCTTTGGCTTTAGTCCCAGAATCGGACAGGCCGCGCGAATTACCGAAAATTATAGCCCAGGCTTACAAAACTATTGGCAGAAATAGCCTGGGAGTTAAGCCTTTTGCTAAATCGCAACAACAATCGCAACAACAACAACCAAAAACTCAATCTGAGAAAGATGAGAAACCAGTCTTTACTAAAAAGAGCTGGAGGTTGAAAAAACAGGGTAAGCAACAAAAGAAACCGGGGTCCAGAGGCGCATCCCCGGTTTCCGTCTCTTCTGAACGCACTTATGATTTGCGCGATAGGGCGAGAATTAAATCTCCGGATAGGTTTCAGATTCCTGATACGCGTTCTCCTCGTTCTTCACAGGCACAGACAACTTCGCAGGCCGGTGGAGGAGATCGCCAGGCTAGAGGAAGGGGTCGAGAGGCACCCCAGGGACGAGACCAACCTCGACAACAGGTCAGAGGGAAAGCAGAAGAATTTCAACGTTCTCGCCCGCAATTTCAGAAGAAGAAAGTTGCCGCTGTAACAGCGAGATATGCCACAGACGGTGAGAACGAGACTCCTGAATTGGACGTGGGCAGTGACCCTCCTAGACAGCGCCGCGGAAGTTACCATAGTGCGGGAGGCGCTACGTCCTCATGTGGAGGCGACAGCAACTGAAACATTCATTACTGTCGAAACAGCAGACACCAGAGTGGCACCCCTAACAGACTATTTAATATTGTCATTCAAATTGAAGGTGATATACAGCGTGTAATTAAAGGGATTTTTGGGGAAAATCTGACCTCTTCGTACGACATTTTGTTGGCAGAGGCAGATTGGCCGCCCCCATTCGTACTTGCTGCGTGTAAAGGGGAGGAGGTAATCCTTCCGAGCTTTTCTCGACATGTCCCAAAGGACAAAGCGGAGGCTCTTGCAGCTGAGTGGGCCGTGTCCCTGGCTCCAGCGTTATACCGCAATCACGTGGGCTGGGATGAGGACTCTCCCCCCCATGAAATACCTTTGCGGTCGCTGCCACAGCCACAGCCCCAATATCCCATTAAACGGGAAGCAAAAGGCCCCGTTTCCGAAATTCTGACTCAGTTAGAATATAAGGGAGTGATTGAAACATGTGTATCACCAATGAATAATCCCTTTTCGCGGTTTCTAAACCCGATGGATCGTACCGCTTGGTTTTGGATTACCGACATTTGAACTCTCATTGTCGGACCTTTACGGTGCAAAACACACATAGTTCTGCGCTTGTAGACAGTCTTGTTCGTAAAAAATATAAAACGACACTTGACCTCTCCAATGGATTCTACACGCACAACTTAGCCCCGGAGAGTAGCCAATGGAGCGCTTTACATCCGGTGGTAAATTATTCAAATTCCGGCGTTTACCTATGGGCTACAAGAACAGTCCAGGTGTATTCGCTGCCCGTGTTGTCTCTTTGTTAGACGGCATAGACCCAGACGCATGTTCGTACGTCGATGACATTTATCTGATGGACGACGAACTATTCCTGCATCTTTCCCGAGTGGACCGCATTATTCTAGAATTTGCGGTTTTAGGTTATAAGTTTAACTTTGCCAAATCTCACATTGCTGAATTTACCGTTTTGTTCTTGGGCTATGAGCTCAACAATGAAGGTAAGGGCTTATCCCCCCATTTCCTAGAGAAATGTGCACTTTTGTGCCCACCTACTACTCTGAAAAAACTTCAGTCTTTGCTGGGTTTTCTGAACTTTGGGCGTACTTACATTCCTGAATATGCCCAGCGTATCAAGCCACTGTATGCCTTGATACAACCTAACTTTTCGAAGTCATGCTGGCTTCCGGAGCATACCTCCATTCTGCAGTCTTTGCAGACAGACCTTCTTGAGTCTAAATACTTGTTGACTCGTGATAACCACACAAACCTGGTGATTAGAATAATTCCAGGGGCAGTGGGTTTCACGTACTTAACCTTCAATGAAGGTGACACGGTTCCAATCGCATACAAGTCACATCTTTACACTTCCGCGGAAATGCGCTTTTCCTCTGTGGAAAAAGTTTTAACGGCAGTGTAAATGGCGATTCTTAAGGAACGCGCACTGGCACAGGGAAAACGCATTCTGGTGGTGACACTATATCCTGCTCTAGAGGCAGTGACAAAGGCAAGCGTTCCGAATTCTAAAGCTTTGCACCCCCGTTGGATTCAATGGGCAACCTCTTTGACGTCTCCGGATGTCACTTTCATCTTTGATTCTTCTCTACAGACACAGGAGTTTTTACAGTATGAATTCGTTCATCCACCTCCTCTGTCCTTGCTACCGCTTGAGGATTACGACTGTGTGATCTACACCGATGGTTCGGCACAACCGGCCACGGGTTCCAAGCATGCTTATTCAGCCGCATGTGCTATTGTTGCAGGTACCTTTGTGAACGGAAAGTTCAAATCTACTGTGGTGCACACTCAGGCACTCGGGGACAGTACTGCACAATTGGCCGAGCTGCGTGCATTGGTGCTCGCACTTGAGTTCGCTAATCCGGATGTGACCACTCTAATTGTATGCGATTCTTATTACTGTGTTCAATCTTACAATGACAATCTGTTCTTTTGGACGCAAAACGACTATAGAGACGCCAAAGGTAGCACAATTAAGCATAAAATGCTTTGGGTACGGGTGGCAGATTTGCAACAACGTCTGCCCCTCACACAGGTGGTTCACACACTTGGCCATCAGCGGGTGGGCGCACACGCTGTTGGTAACGGTTTGGCAGACGAAGCAGCCAAATCAGCAGTAGTCACGTGTTCAGTAGCAGCAGTTACTAGATCCATGTCTAAAATAGATACTGATATTTTAGCAGCTATTGCTGCAACAAAAGAAGGTGCTAATTACCCTAGGGGTTTTCCTTCCAAATATTCTTATCAGTTAGGTCCCGAACAGGCTCCGTATGTAACAATACCCGACGTTGGCGATCGGCTGATCCCCAACGCGGACCGCAGACTTTCCTTGATAACGGCTGCACACGAAGGCATGGCTTCGGCTCATGCTGGAGTGTCTGCGACCGTTTACATCTTGCAGCAGCGTTACTGGTGGCGTGGTTTATACAAAGACACCCGTACTTTATGTGCTTTCTTGTGACGTTTGTCAACAGATTAAGCCTTCTACGGTTACAAGACCACCACAGACCCCGCTCTGCATTTCTAACAGACCCTTTGGGTGTGTTTACCTGGATCACTGCGGTCCATTTTCTTCAGACACTGCCTATAAATATATCTTAATGGCAGTGGACTCGTGCACACGTTTCATCTGGGTGTGGCCACAACGGAGTGCTGACGCTCGAAATGTCATCAGGGATTTGCGTGTCTTTGTGGGAATTTTCACCTGTGGCACCTTCCATTCTGACCAAGGTTCAGCATTTGCCTCAAAGGCTTACAAGGACGCAATGGGTTCACTGGGGGTGCGGGTGAAATTTTCGTCTCCGTATCGGCCTGAGGGCAACTTGATCGTTGAACGAATGAACCGTGACTTAAAGCAATCCTTGACAGCTAGGGTCTTAGGTACGATACAAAAGGGGATGATGGACGGAACGTTTGAGCCAATCAAACACTCACCCCCAGTCAACTGATCTGGGTTTAATCCATCATCATTCTTTAGCTCACTCCACCACCCCAGTTCAGACATGGCCATATGCAAATCAGTCTGACCCTGTGCCTCATGGGAACAGTCCAGCCCGAACTGCCAAGCCATGTCTTCCTGGACCGGAAACAAGCATCCTAGGACCGGTTTCTGGCATTCCAGCCGTCATCAGCCAGGCTTGCTTGAATCCAGTGGCAAAGTGAGCAAGGGACCCACGTCTGGGCATACCCCCGCCAACTTAGGGCGAACAAAGCGATACAAAAGGGATGATGGACGGAACGCTTGAGCCAATCAAACACTCACCCCCAGTCAACTGATCTGGGTTTAATCCATCATCATTCTTTAGCTCACTCCACCACCCCAGTTCAGACATGGCCATATGCAAATCAGTCTGACCCTGAGCCTCATGGGAACAGTCCAGCCCGAACTGCCAAGCCATGTCTTCCCTGGACCGGAAACAAGCATCCTAGGACCAGTTTCTGGCATTCCAGCCGTCATCAGCCAGGCTTGCTTGAATCCAGTGGCAAAGTGAGCAAGGGACCCACGTCTGGGCATACCCCCGCCAACTTAGGGCGAACAAAGCGATACAAAAGGGGATGATGGACGGAACGTTTGAGCCAATCAAACACTCACCCCCAGTCAACTGATCTGGGTTTAATCCATCATCATTCTTTAGCTCACTCCACCACCCCAGTTCAGACATGGCCATATGCAAATCAGTCTGACCCTGTGCCTCATGGGAACAGTCCAGCCCGAACTGCCAAGCCATGTCTTCCCTGGACCAGAAACAAGCATCCTAGGACCGGTTTCTGGCATTCCAGCCGTCATCAGCCAGGCTTGCTTGAATCCAGTGGCAAAGTGAGCAAGGGACCCACGTCTGGGCATACCCCCGCCAACTTAGGGCGAACAAAGCGATACAAAAGGGGATGATGGACGGAACATTTGAGCCAATCAAACACTCACCCCCAGTCAACTGATCTGGGTTTAATCCATCATCATTCTTTAGCTCACTCCACCACCCCAGTTCAGACATGGCCATATGCAAATCAGTCTGACCCTGTGCCTCATGGGAACAGTCCAGCCCGAACTGCCAAGCCATGTCTTCCCTGGACCGGAAACAAGCATCCTAGGACCGGTTTCTGGCATTCCAGCCGTCATCAGCCAGGCTTGCTTGAATCCAGTGGCAAAGTGAGCAAGGGACCCACGTCTGGGCATACCCCCGCCAACTTAGGGCGAACAAAGCGATACAAAAGGGGATGATGGACGGAACGCTTGAGCCAATCAAACACTCACCCCCAGTCAACTGATCTGGGTTTAATCCATCATCATTCTTTAGCTCACTCCACCACCCCAGTTCAGACATGGCCATATGCAAATCAGTCTGACCCTGTGCCTCATGGGAACAGTCCAGCCCGAACTGCCAAGCCATGTCTTCCCTGGACCGGAAACAAGCATCCTAGGACCGGTTTCTGGCATTCCAGCCGTCATCAGCCAGGCTTGCTTGAATCCAGTGGCAAAGTGAGCAAGGGACCCACGTCTGGGCATACCCCCGCCAACTTAGGGCGAACAAAGCGATACAAAGGGGATGATGGACGGAACGCTTGAGCCAATCAAACACTCACCCTCAGTCAACTGATCTGGGTTTAATCCATCATCATCTTTAGCTCACTCCACCACCCCAGTTCAGACATGGCCATATGCAAATCAGTCTGACCCTGTGCCTCATGGGAACAGTCCAGCTCGAACTGCCAAGCCATGTCTTCCTGGACCGGAAACAAGCATCCTAGGACCGGTTTCTGGGATTCCAGCCGTCATCAGCCAGGCTTGCTTGAATCCAGTGGCAAAGTGAGCAAGGGACCCACGCCTGGGCATACCTCGCCAACTTAGGGCAAACAAAGTTTGATACAAAGGGGATGATGGACGGAACGCTTGAGCCAATCAAACACTCACTCCCAGTCAACTGATCTGGGTTTAATCCATCATCATTCTTTAGCTCACTCCACCACCCCAGTTCAGACATGGCCATATGCAAATCAGTCTGACCCTGTGCTCATGGGAACAGTCCAGCTCGAACTGCCAAGCCATGTCTTCCTGGACCGAGACAAGCATCCTAGGACCGTTTCTGGCATTCCAGCCGCCATCAGCCAGGCTTGCTTGAATCCAGTGGCAAAGTGAGCAAGGGACCCACGCCTGGGCATACTCGCCAACTTAGGCGTAACAAAGCGATACAAAGGGGATGATGGACGGAACGCTTGAGCCAATCAAACACTCACTCTCAGTCAACTGATCTGGGCTTAATCCATCATCATTCTTTAGCTCACTCCACCACCCCAGTTCAGACATGGCCATATGCAAATCAGTCTGACTCTGTGCCTCATGGGAACAGTCCAGCTCGAACTGCCAAGCCATGTCTTCCTGACCGAAACAGCATCTCTAGAATCGGTTTCTGGCATTCCAGCCGTCATCAGCCAGGCTTGCTTGAATCCAGTGGCAAAGTGAGCAAGGGACCCACGTCTGGGCATACCCGCCAACTTAGGGCGAACAAAGCTGATACAAAGGGGATGATGGACGGAACGTTTGAGCCAATCAAACACTCACCCCCAGTCAACTGATCTGGGTTTAATCCATCATCATTCTTTAGCTCACTCCACCACCCCAGTTCAGACATGGCCATATGCAAATCAGTCTGACCCTGTGCCTCATGGGAACAGTCCAGCCCGAACTGCCAAGCCATGTCTTCCCTGGACCGGAAACAAGCATCCTAGGACCGGTTTCTGGCATTCCAGCCGTCATCAGCCAGGCTTGCTTGAATCCAGTGGCAAAGTGAGCAAGGGACCCACGTCTGGGCATACCCCCGCCAACTAAGTCCTAGGATGCTTGTTTCCGGTCCAGGGAAGACATGGCTTGGCAGTTCGGGCTGGACTGTTCCCATGAGGCACAGGGTCAGACTGATTTGCATATGGCCATGTCTGAACTGGGGTGGTGGAGTGAGCTAAAGAATGATGATGGATTAAACCCAGATCAGTTGACTGGGGGTGAGTGTTTGATTGGCTCAAACGTTCCGTCCATCATCCCCTTTTGTATTGCTTTGTTCGCCCTAAGTTGGCGGGGGTATGCCCAGACGTGGGTCCCTTGCTCACTTTTCCACTGGATTCAAGCAAGCCTGGCTGATGACGGCTGGAATGCCAGAAACCGGTCCTAGGATGCTTTTTTCCGGTCCAGGGAAGACATGGCTTGGCAGTTCGGGCTGGACTGTTCCCATGAGGCACAGGGTCAGACTGATTTGCATATGGCCATGTCTGAACTGGGGTGGTGGAGTGAGCTAAAGAATGATGATGGATTAAACCCAGATCAGTTGACTGGGGGTGAGTATTTGATTGGCTCAAACGTTCCGTCCATCATCCCCTTTGTATCGCTTTGTTCGCCCTAAGTTGGTGGGGGTATGCCCAGACGTGGGTCCCTTGCTCACTTTGCCACTGGATTCAAGCAAGCCTGGCTGATGACGGCTGGAATGCCAGAAACCGGTCCTAGGATGCTTGTTTCCGGTCCAGGGAAGACATGGCTTGGCAGTTCGGGCTGGACTGTTCCCATGAGGCACAGGGTCAGACTGATTTGCATATGGCCATGTCTGAACTGGGGTGGTGGAGTGAGCTAAAGAATGATGATGGATTAAACCCAGATCAGTTGACTGGGGGTGAGTGTTTGATTGGCTCAAACGTTCCGTCCATCATCCCCTTTTGTATCGCTTTGTTCGCCCTAAGTTGGCGGGGTATGCCCAGACGTGGGTCCCTTGCTCACTTTGCCACTGGATTCAAGCAAGCCTGGCTGATGATGGCTGGAATGCCAGAAACCGGTCCTAGGATGCTTGTTTCCGGTCCAGGGAAGACATGGCTTGGCAGTTCGGGCTGGACTGTTCCCATGAGGCACAGGGTCAGACTGATTTGCATATGGCCATGTCTGAACTGGGGTGGTGGAGTGAGCTAAAGAATGATGATGGATTAAACCCAGATCAGTTGACTGGGGGTGAGTGTTTGATTGGCTCAAACGTTCCGTCCATCATCCCCTTTTGTATCGCCAGGGTCTTAGGTACTGGCAGGAACTGGCTGGCCCACTTGTATACCGTACAACGTGCACTTAATAATCTCCCTAGAAGACCTCTGGGTGGGCGGACCCCATACGAAATGCTCTTTGGCATTAGGATGTTTGTGCCTGACCTTGATGGTCCAGACATGGCGGCGCAATCCGCCATCTTTGATGTAGATAACCATTCTACTATGTTACAGGACTTACAAGAAGCCCGAGACAAACTTGCAATCGCACATTTACCTTCAGCCACAGACCCTGCACTGCAGATTCCGGTGGCCGGCTGGCTTCCGAAGATTGGAGATCTGGTTCGAGAGAAGGTGGAGAACAAAAAGAATTCGGCCCCTCTTATCGTGCACCGGTTCCAGTCCTAGGCTTGAAGGGAACACGTACAGTAATCCTACCACCACTTCCTGGTCGCAAGGAGAACAGATACATCTCAGTGGAAAATGTCAAGCTACAACATCTGGCCGATCCTGAATAGCGTTACACCAGCGGTCTCTTGCCCTGCCATTTACCGGACAAGTGTTCGTGGCCCTCCTGCCCGAACGGTCACTGATGTTGCCGTTGAGATGGATGATTTGCCTGAAAGCTCACTCGAACACCCGGTTTCCCCGGCAACGACGAGAATGAGTATACCTATCTCGATAACGAGTCGGTGGCACACTTACCAACAACGCCACTGAGCCCAACGAGTTATTCTTTTGATTCGGATTCCACCTCATCTATTGTCCCGTCCAAGTTCAGTATTTTTGTATCCTGGTTCAGAGACAAGTTTTTGATTCCCCCCTGGACATACATCTGATTGGTGCTGTTCCTAACTTTTTTGTTCATGTCCATTGGCTTTGTCACGGTGTTTTTTCTACTCATCAATGGTCACTATTTACCAGAACGCTCTGCTGTGAACAGTGTCGCTGGAACTTTGGCACCACATTCCTCATCTCACATCATGAAGCGTGACCACACATTTGTGAACATTTCAGCTTTTCCAGTTGCTGATGGCATCGTATGGGATGCGGTAAATTTTCAGATTCATGGACCGACAGAAATTATTAATGTACCAAATGTCCTTCGAGTTTCGATGGGTGATGTCGTAAAAGTAATATTCATTCTGACGACTGGGATGTGCATGCCGTTGAAGCATTGTTTGCTGATTTAAAATATTATGCTTCCTTTAATGCTGAAGATTTGTACATGAATTCTGCAAATTATGCTGATTTGTATTGCTTCCAGCATTGGGGCAACCACTTTGTCCATAAACCAAGTGCACTGCGTGGTCCTTTTAACCACACCCAGTGGGAGCATTGTCCAACACCTTTACCTGGTAGCTCCCAGACTCTTAGAAATAAATTTGCTTATTTTTCAAATTTTGATAGATCGAACCCTGGGTCCTATTATTTTAAATTAAATGCACCTTCCACTCAGAAAATCATGTTGACCCACACTAAATTGCTATATTCGGGTTCCTTTTTGAGCGCCTTAGCTGTGGGTGGTTATGAGTACTGGAAGGACACTGTGGATTTGAAATCAATATGGGGCTCAAAACCATGGCAGGTGCAAGGCACTGAAGCCTTGCACCGTGCTTGCCTTATCCCGGCCCAAATGGTGTTTCTGAATACTTCCATCTATCAGACTACGTGTTGGGGTTTGGCTACAACTAAACAATTAAACGCGCCTTCCATTCCATCGTTGTCTTCCACTCACAACGAAAGCTTGCACTCTAATATGTCCCTTGCCACTTTGCAAGCTTTGTTTCAGAACAATTCGTTTAATGTTTCTACGCTTGTTCAGTCACCCTGGTTGGCTTGGCCCATATCATCTAATGCGTGCCAATTGCGTTTTCATGACTCAGTCCCTGGATACAAACAGGATAGACCAGATCCTAGGTTTTCTAACTCCCGTACTGTTACAACATATTCTGTTGGTAAATTATGTAAACAGTGGTTGCAGCACTCTTCCCTAGAATCTGTTAAACAACATTTATCCCTCCTATCAGGCAACATTGATCTGTCCGACTATATTCTGGGACCCCGTGGTCCACGACCTAAGAGATTCATTTATGAAGCTTATAATGAACTCTGGAAGCTGTCGCAAATGGAAGCTGCTTCCCGTCTACGGGAAATAGACCAAGCAAATTTGGAAAAGGTGCTTGCTGTTGTTGACAATAGTATTAATACCCTGTCTTCCCGCATTTACACGTTAGAGAATATTGTGTCCTCTGTTGTTGAAATTGTACAAGATGATGTTTCTGTGTTGTACCATGGTCAGAATCAATTACGTTCAGTTATGCAGTTTGCGTGGACTTTGCAAACACTTAAGTTGGGTAAAGTTCCTTGGCATTTTTTGAACACCACGGCCTTATTTCTGCCTTTTAATTTAACTGACAAACAGCAGTTCATGTCCATGAAGGATGCAGCATACACTCTGTTACATATCGAGAAAGTGGAGCCCTTACCATTCTCTGTGGCGGAATTGGATTCTGCTGTGTGGCTAGTTCATGGAGTTATCGCCTTGCCTTTTTCTTTATTTGAATTTCGCTCGTGCATGAAGCATTATCCTGCGGGCCGTTTCCAGCCCTTGGGAAGTGCCTTCCTGCATGAACTTTGGTCCCTTCCTTTCATGTATAAATGCCTTAGAGACGATAAGGAAGTTTTTCTCACGGGGAGTCTTGCGATTCCACTGTGGGTCATTCCCTTATTTGTAAACACATTAAATTGCACGGGGCTTGTAACGTTTCGGCTCCGAATCTTGCTTGTGTGTTAAAGGGTATTCCTGCTCCGGCTATTTCTCCTACTTTCACTGTGCTTTCGAATGGTAGCTATCTGCTTTTGAATAACCAAAACTGCTGTGGCATGCTGGCCGGCATACCGTATATTGTTACAGTTTCCCACAGGGTTGTCTGCTGCAAAAATATGCTTTTTCCTCCCCGCACGGCATCATAGATAGTTCCGTTTGGCCTTCCATTCCTACTCTGAAGGCGGATTTCAATAAATTGAGCAGAATAAAGGCGCTATTATTGAATCAGGAGGTTATGCTCACGTCCGCCCGGGAGACATTCATTCTCCAGGTGGCAAGTACCCACAGTGAAATACAGGCCCTTTTGAACACTAACCTCCCACAACATTTCGGTGAACTGATTCACCGTGTTTTTAATGCATCTCGCACTGAGGGTCTGGTACACTTTTTAAGGTTGTGGGTTCCGGCCTTGTGACCTCTTTTCAAACTATTTTTGGTGTGATACCGGCTTTTATTCATTCTATTTTTTCCAGCGTCTTTGGTGGCTTCCCATTAATCCTCGCTTTAGCGGCTGGTGTACTGCTGTTGGTCTGTTTTCTGCGCAATGGCTGCTCCCCAATGGGCCCTTCTCGACCCAGGTCGACTCCAGCTCCTCCGTGAGCGCATCCTCGCTGGCTTCGGCGTGCTGTCGTTGGCGACACTGAGTGTGTCCTATACACTTTCTTTTCGCTTTGCGTATTTCACTTGCGTGCAACCGGTGCTATCTTGCATCTGCTGTCCTTTCTCCTGGACATGGATTATTGCCTCTCCAATACGTCGTTGTCTGTTCCGGATTTTGTTCGGTTGGTGGGTCCCTTAGAGGCCCATGAACGGGACTGTATGGCTGCAGGCTGCATGACGCATGCGGCTGCACTGGGGATTTTGGCACAATGGGATATCTGGGCGGCTGCTCAGGATCTCCTACAACAAAGTTATATTGAGTACCACGCAAGTTGTCCCGCATTGCTATTTGAAGCTCCCTCCTGTGAAGAGCATGCCTGCAGTTTTGATTTATTGGACTGGATGGCGTCACTGTTTTCTGACGATTCCAATGATGTCCTCTTAGAGGGTGTGGCGTTTTTCTGCACTCACACCCTGATGGATTAACCTGGCCTTCGCTCTCTGTGACCTGCCTCGCTGACTGTCTTTTTTCTTCTCAAACATTTTTTTTGTTCTTCCCCTCTCCCATTCGTTGTCCTTCATGGGGGCTGCATCCTTTATGGACGTTTCAATTCTGCTCGGTCGATTTGAACTCTGCCTTCATCCTTGGTATTGGCCGATGGACTGCCCAGGGGAGGGTGTCATTTGGTTTGTGGCCTCCTGGCCTGCTTTGCTGCGTTGACTTAGGCATGGCTGCCATGATGCCTTTTTTGCGCACGTTACTCTAAGCCGTTGTTCTATCAGCCTCTGCTCCTGCCAAGTTATTTCAGAACTGTCTGCATTTTCTGTCTTTCACCTTTTCTCCTGTTCCCTTTGGGCTACGTCTGCACAACATGTACAAGGTCGAAAAACAACGTCCCTTGTTCTTGCTGATCTGGCCAGTCCCTCGCACCTAGACATAACACTATGTACAGCTGCCATGGAGAAATTTGTGTGCTTTTAATATTGCGTTTTTTCCGCTTTAGACACACTTGGAGAAATACCTTTCCAGGGAGAAGAGCTGTGATTGTCTGCTGATGTAGACTTTGCATCTAGACACTGAGGTATGGGGGTTCGCTAGACAATGCCTAGAGGTCTTCTATTTTTATAATAAATTAGCTACTAGCACGGGGAGGGTGGTAAGGTCATTTAGCCCTATATCCACTGCTTTATGAAATGCTTTCCCCGTTTGTATTCTATGGTGTTGTAACTATGCTGCTTATATTATTCTTATGCATTATGCTGATAGTACTGATACGTGTACTGTATCTGAGAGCACGTTAGTTGAAATAAACATTTTAAACTATACAGTGTCTCTTCTTGCGCACGTTGTGGACAGGTATGAGTGAGGGATGAAAGGGTGTTCTTGCTACTGTGAGTCCTGAGAGAGAGATACCGTGTTCTGGGTTGTCTAATCATTGGTAACCTTGTTGCTAATGAGACGCTAAGGCTAGTCGGGTTGGGGTTTTAGGTGCTAAGGTTTATGGGTGGATCACCACTATATTCCGAGGTCCTATCATCCTGTGCATAGCTCTGTATATGTGCAGAATCCCTGCAACAGGTGTAGTAGTATCCTCCTTACAGGCTTCTCATGTTTTTGATGCCACAAGCAGGCCATCAATATACTGCACTACTACTGGCTTGTAGGGCATCTGCAATAACTCCAGATTTTTTTTTCAAGATATGGTTAAAGATAGGAGGACTCTCTGTATACCCTTCTGGAACTCTGCACCATGCCAAAAATCTCTGCTGAAACAAAAATGAAAGAAGATACTGACTATCCTTATGTAATTGCACTGAGAGAAAGGCCCGGCAAAGATCAATAACAGTAAACCATTCTGCAGTGCACGGAATCTGGAAAAGTACAGTGGCTGTATTCGGTACCACAGGACAACATGGTATGACAATATTGTTAATTTTGCGAAGATCCTGTACTATTCTGTACTTCCCACTGGGCTTCTGCAAACACATGATTGGAGAGTTGCATGAACTTCCAACCAATTGTCTCAAAATCGCTTTACTCAGCATGTCTTTAATTACAGGTGTTATTCCTGCAACTGACAATGGTGTAAAATTGTATGGCAGTGTTCTTGTATACACTGCATTTGGCTTTAGGGTAGGTCTGGGACTTCCGCTGTTCTAACATTGGATCTGGTTGCACCAGTGTAAATCAAAAATTACAGTGGGTGGTCATTCACCTCACCTTCTATGAGTGGACTACTCTGGTCTTCCTCTAAGACTGCGCAAAGCATGCAATGTTCTTCCTCCTCAAGCGGCGTCATTGGAAATTGTTGGAGCCAAAATGTTCATTATCAAATACAGGAAACTGTTGAATGGGTTCTGATTTTGATTCTGGAAGGTGTTTAAGTTTGTCTTGGGTAACTAGTTCAAATTATATTTGGGGTTTCCCATATATTGTGGGATCATCTGGGTTTGTGGGACTTGCATCAATGGAACCTGCTTCTGCATTTGCTGCTGTTGAATTGGCACATTTTGCATTTGATTTCCTCCCTGAATTTGCATATTTCCATTCACTCTTTCAAGATTAAGCCTACACTCCTTCTTCCAATGCCCTATCTTGTTACAATAATGACAATGAGTCATCCTCTTCAAAGTTGCAACATTTGTACCAGAATTTGGAACAATCAGAACTCTTCTGCATCTTCTCTGTGAAACACCAAATCCTCCTTAAGCACCTTGCACTCCTGCATGTACACCAGCACCTTGCATACCACCTTGATTTCCTGCAAAAGACTAGTTCTGAAATCCTCTTTGAGCAAACTTTGTCTGTGCCAACATGAATTCCTCTTTAAACGTTTTCGGCTTTATTTCTTGTTCATCACTACAGTATTTTGCATACCTCAGGATTTCATCAAGCGATTTATTCTGCCAATAGATTACACTTTGCTGTATATACACACTGATCTCTTGTCTTAACCTAACAACAAACTGAGATACAAAGGATCCCATATCACTAGCATCAAGATATTCTCTCCCACTGTGTTACTGAAACCCCTAAAGCAACAGTCCATAGTAATCATGTACCTACTCTTTTGATTCCTGTGGAATTCTCTTAATCTGTACCCAATTAAGATCTTTTGGAGGCACCTTGCCGTTCAAGAAAGTAATCACTGCTTCATATTTCTTCATTAGTGCGTGCGTCTCTTGTTGGCTCTTCACATGTCCATTGAAGAACAACTTTCCATTCAGCGCATTAATCATTCGGCACCACAATGTCAAAGAACATATTCAAATCAATCCACAATACTTTTTGACAAAACGATCAACCTGTGTGAACCACTGCACGGGTTTGTCTCTCAATTGCTCTAAATTGTTCGTAAATGCTGGAAGATCAACTCTACTCAACGGGATATGGAAATACACTCCACCCTCTATCTCTCTCAATGGATAAGACAAAACTCCTTACATATCTTGTGAATCTGTTGATAACTTTTAATTTTCCCCATCTACTTCTGATTGTTTCTTTTTCTTTTCATGCTTCTGGGGACATTTAATCTCTAACATTTCAAAATCACTCCACTTACGGGTGCATTTTACCAACTCAGTTATTTGTAAACGCATTCCTGAAGAAGGCATTGTCTCAATCACTCCATCATCTAATTGAACCCTGTAACGTCTCTGCAAAGGAAAACTTTTTGAAAGGTCAACATTATATTTTCGAGCCAAATCAGTCAATCTGTTATGTGTGATTGCTTCATGTCTTTTGATTGCCTTACTCAGGTAGGCTAATTATTTCTACTGATACTGGTTCAAATATTCAAGATCTAAACATCCCCTTATAATTTCTTCAAGATCAACCTATAATTTTGAAACATTCAGTTGTCTGGGATCTGGGGTAACTTGTCATTCTGCACTTTCTGTCTTTCTAAATCCTGCTGCTTCTTCAAACCATGGTGGAAAAATTACATCCTCAAATAAATTTGTTCCTCCCTCCTGTATTATTAGTATTGTAAACACAATCCTTCACCCATCTTTCAATGACTGACTAGTTTGCTGTGGTTTCCAGGCAACTATCAGTGAATTTTGTGATGTCGGGATAAACCCTGTTGCAGCTAACCCTCCTATAGCTCCTTGGGCTGGGGCAATATTTGTTGGGGCAGTCGCTTGTGGGGCAGTCACAATCGTGGCAGTCACAAGTGATCTAGGCACTCTCTGCACAGTTGCAATTTGTGGTAATTGTAACGGAATAGTCATAGTTTAAGTTGTATCACCAGCTGTAATAACTGTTGGTGTCTGAATGACAGGTGGTGGGGCAATTTGAAACATATGCATTGGTCTCTCAATCTGTGTTATACTTGGTTCAACAGGGGCAGTAGCCACTGTAGTACTTGTAGTTACATTATTATCAGTACTAGTTGCGGGGCTCACATAAAGTGAGGGACGTGTGGCTAACATTTCTTCCAAAATATCAAATCATGAATCACTATCTGTCTCATCCACCTTTTCATCTTTTCCTTTGTCTTTCTCCTGTGTCCTAGTCTTTTTTGATTTCTTATATGTCTCAAGAGTAATTGTGAGATATAGTTTAGTCCTCTCAACCACTGATTTCGTCCATCTCTGCTGTGCTTTATCCCATCGAGCATCTACATAATTACGCCTTGCTCTTTTAGTCTTATTCTGGAATTTCTCCCTTTCTTTTTCCACGGGCTACTCTCTTTCACATATTCAGAGCTTCATAGCGTGTGGGTCTAGGTGTTGGCTTCATTTTGTCCAGCTTCTCCTTTAATTTTTCAATAATTCTAAGCTGAAAGGTACCATATTTCGGGAAACTCATTGAACACTGTTTCTCAGTAGTCTTCCACCATTGGTGAAGACTTAAACATACATGTAATCCCAATTCGGTTGTCATATAATGTGCTGGTTTACCCTCAGGAGGCGACTCTTCACCTTCCCATACTGCACCTCTCACAAAACTCTTAAATTCTTTGAGACAAAAATTCAACAATAATCAGTTCAAATAAATGTAATTCAATTCAATGTTTTGATTCTGTTCCGTAAAAGTTGAATACATTGTTTTCCAATCCAGCCACAGTTTCTATTCTCGAAGATCTTTAACCAATCTCAATGCAGTGTCCACACAATAACTGACCTATCACAGTGTGGCACTCTGTTTCGTCATCATGCAATCCTAGTGCAATAGTTCTCTAACCATCCTATCGCAGCGCAACACTCTATGACATATGATCTCACACCTTGCAGCAGTTCGTCCTCCTTTACAATTTCTCTCGTACACATAATTCAAACTTTTTAACAAAGAAAAAATGATAATAAAATTTAAAAAAATGCACCACTAAAGAAAATCAAAGACAAGTCACCAATCGGAATATTAAGGTTTTCACAACTTCCGACACAAAAAGATATTTGTATTCGCTAGTGAAATCTCGACCCATGTCAAATCATACTAATCAATGTAGCTTCACCATTTGTGAAATGAGGTTTTGCCAACATCAATCAATATTAGTTCAATCACAGCAGTTTATTAATATCCCTTGTGTAGTCAACGGTACCTCACGATCTACAACATAAACATTTTGCAGACAAGAATTCTACACTTTTAAATCCCTTTCAAGTGTCTTCCACACCTGTCTCAATAGCTGTCTATATCAGAATCCTAGGCTATGCCGAATTTGATAACTCTTCAAATTCTTAACAATAAACATCTAAATTAATTAAAACATTTACTTCTCATACTCCAAATTACTGTCTAGTAACACAACAATAATCACAAATCACGACAAATCACCCTTAATACTCACACCTCCAAAACAGCAACCGCCTTCGAAAATCAGCTTTGAAAATCACACCTTGTCAAATCTCAGGTTTGTGGCATTGGGCTAGGGACTAGAGCATTACTCTAACTCATGCAATTATTTATAGCTCCTATTCTCAAGACATAAATCATATCTTTTCTACCACCTTCTGAAGGAGTGGAAATCAATTTAAATAAAATGTTTTATCATGTCTATCTCACACCAAAACAGAATGGATCCCTGTCCTCTTTTCTTCTCTCTGTGCAGGTTTCCTCTCACTTCTCTGCAACAGACCTTTGCCATTGTATGTGAGAAGATCAGGAGCTACACATCAAAAAAATCAACAATCACAATACTATCTCTAAGGTCGGTCAATAATGAGAGTTTTGAATTAGTTTAAGGGTTTTATTTTTATTAAGAAGTTTTAGTAAGATCTCTTTTCTTTATTCAATTAGTTCAAAATGCATCAATCAGATTACAGAATTGATAGTGAAATATCAGTTAGAACAAGTCATCACATAAGCAAAGGAATGAATCCCTGTTCTAAAGAATGGGTTGAAATGGGTGTTAGCAGGAACCCATAAAGAGTTCAAGTTCAAAAGTCAAGAGTGAGAGATTGCATGAAGCATTGCATGAAGCTCAAATTCGATCAATCAGTATCAGCTGAACTCCCTAAAAAAAGAGGTTCGCAAAAACAAAAATAATCATACAGTAGCCATAGCGACTGCAATCAGCAATAAGGTCTTATAAGAATAGCAATCGACATTCAGCCTTCAGCATAAAGCCGTTAGCATTCAGCATCAGTGCAGGCAAGTGTTAAGGGTGAGAGCATAAAGCATCTCAGTTGTGGGGGTCTGGAAAGCAAGTGTCAGGAAAAAGTGTAGTAATGACAAAAGAGTATTAACCTACCCTAAGAACACACATTAATGTAAACAGTTTAAACAAATGTTGCAGTTCATTCTGTATCTTATCCTTCCTCTCATCCACTGAGCTTACGATTCTCCTTGAGAACAGTCTCATCCCATCCTTTCCCATGCTCCTTCACAATAAGCTTAAAAAGAATTATCTTGAAGTATGAAACATTATTAAAGATTGTCTCTGTATGAGGCATTTCAATTCTTAGACCTCTTACAATACACTCATGTGGAATGGAAACATCAATTGCAATGAATATTTTTCAGCACCAAATTTCTTTGCTATATGTCCAAAAAGACATAAATTAACCTATTAACATTTTCTATTCATGCATTGTATTTAGAGTGTGAAATAATATGATGTCATTCGATCCAATAATAAAGTGTTTTTAGCAAAACATTTCAAAAATATAATATTAATCAAGTACATTCTTTAGCAGAATATTGTGGGAAGCTTTCCAAAAAACACATCAGAGTAAGGTAAACTTTTAAGCATTTTGTGCACATCTCAGCACATTTAACTTTGCTGCTGAAATAAAGAAGCTTGCTTTAGCAATTTGAGGCCTAGTACCTCAATGTACACATTTTAATGTCATGTTAGTTCATACTAAATTGGACTTTGTCGTTGCACAAGTCTCTTTAACTATGCAAATTTTTCATTTTAATAAAATTCTTTATCACAGTTATTACAGTGTTACAATGGTTTTACTGTGTGTGAAAGCCACACTTGCCTTTATTTCTCCACTATGTTTGATGCCTGCATATGTATTTCTTCAGTAAAATGTTTGACATATTTGTAACTGTATTTCTTCTGACACCGCACAAGGCATTAGAAGCGGCTCACATATCTGATCATAGATGTGCTACATTTATTTATTGTTTTGAGGTATGACATGATAAAAGCAGAGAGGATCATGTACATAGAGTTCTTACAAGAGATGTTAGGAGGAGTTGTTAGAAAGTGCCCTTTTTGTCATGGTCACCCCCCACTTTTTGCTCTAGATGATGTCTTTTTAGGTTTGGAAGTGCACAGGGACCTGCTAACCAGGCTCCAGTGTGAGTGCTTTTTCCCTTAAACTGGAACTGTGAATTGGTACACAAAATTGGCGAGCACTTAAAACTCCTCGTAAGTCCCTAGTAGATAGTACCGGTGATACCCGGGGAAAGGGTGATAAGAGGGGTCACCAGGGCTGCAGCACTTTATTGGGCCACCCTGGGGGACCCAAGTAAAAGTGTGTCTGCAGGCCTGCCATTGCAGCCCTGCACGAGCAGCTTGTCTGCTCGAGAAGAGCTCTGCACGGTAAACACCCCTTACTCCGCATCCGTCACCACGCATGTTGTTACAACGCGGTCGTTACAACGACCGCGTTGTAACAACGCATACCATTACCCCGCAAGTTGTTACAACGACTTGCGAAGGGGGGAGAAGGTGTTGGATTTAAAATCCAACACCTTCCCTACTGTCCGCACAGACTGGAGTTGGAATAGTAAACTATACTATTCCAACATCCAGCGCCCCCCTCCGAAACTCATTGTTATGACTTGCGGGGTCATGGTATGCGTTGTTACAACGCGGTCGTTGTAACAACCGCGTTGTAACAACATGCGGGGTGAGGGAAAGCGGAAAAAAGAGGCATATGCACACACCATGTGCTGCAGAGCCACCCCACTGCCTTAATGGAAGTAAGTCACTTTTAAGGTTGTCCTCCTTCGCCCAGGAGGTAGAGTGCATTATGTTAAAAGTGTGGATATATATGTTCCTACATATGTTTCCCTACCACAACCCTGTAAACAAGGTTTTACTCTAAGTCACCAGCATTCCATACAGTAACATGGGCTGGCTACCGGACAAACTTGAGATAGCCAGCTTCATTATGGAATGTCTGAATTATATTGTGTTTGGTATCAAACACCATGCTTTTTCACCCCAATATGATTCTTGTGTTGAGGGCGAGCTGGCATGCACCGGGGTGCCACCCTGCATGGCAACCCCCCCCCCCAAGGATACAAAGCTCCAGTCCCTTGGCGGGCTCTCCTGAGCCAGTTGCCACCAAGATAAGCATCATCCCTCCTGGTGGGATGTGCTAGCACTTCCCCAGGATGGAGTCAAAGGCCTGGGTAGGAAGGAGGTCACACCTCAGCCCTCCCAGGATGGCTAGTCATCAAGGTGGCGAGCCTTAAAAGGCTTTACTGCTCTGGATATGTAATGACCTCGTCCCCCATCGAGGACAAATCCCTTCCCATCCTGTCCAGCCCGACAGGCGGGAAAATTAGTTATTCAGGAGGCGTACACCCCCAAAAGGCTAGCCACACTTTTATGGTGGGCTAGGAGGTCTCTACACCCAAGGAAGGGTCCTGCCATTTTGAAAGGACCCAAAACAGAGTATTCTGGGTAGCTTGGTGACGTATACCCACAGGATGTTGTCACTACAGGGCGGGGTAAGCCACAGGGGCCAGTAGCCCATTGGCCACTGTCCCTCTTGCCCTTAACGCCCCCTAAATTAGGATTTAAGGGACTCCCCTGACACCAGAATTTCAGTATTACCTTAGAATCCTAGAAGAGGCACGAAGAAGTCACCGTCACCTAAAGCAGGAATTTGGACTCTGACGCAGCGCAGAGAGAGGACACTTAAGTGCCATGAAGAGATCATATACTGAACCCATGTGCCGAAGTGTGTCCATGGTGAAAGCTCACTGCTCCTTCCAAGAGGGACTCCAGTAGATGCCAGAAATCCAAAGCAGACTCCCCTGACTGGTGGAACCAGTCGACTGCAACCAGCAAAAGAAGCAACGTGCTTTCTCACTAAAATTGGAACCCGCTGAGCCTGTGGAGAGTGAGCCCAAAGAGAAGTGGTGTCCTGCAAGCCCGGAGTGGTAGCTAAGCTCACGCCTAGTCTCAAGCCACTAGTTCACTCCTGTAGACCTCCAGCAGCCGAGGTATCCGAAGACTAGATATGAGCGCAGCCAAGGCTTGGTCATTGAAGGAAGTGGCCCGCTAGGGCCACTCGGGTTTTCTCACAACCACCTGCTTTGCCTTCCCAAGAATGAAGAGTCGGTCAGACAGTAGAGAATACAAACTTACATGCTTTATTGGTAATGCTCTGTAGAGGAGTCCATCATGACCTGCACCCTAAGATGTCTGGCGAGGGACTAACTTCCCAACGGTCCACAGTGAGTAATCATTCTTCCCCAAAAGCCTCCAACCCCGCCCATCATGGAAAACTACCAGCCGGGGCCGAACATGAACAAAGGAGGCACTGGGAGATGAGCTACCACCTGCCAGATGGGTACATGTTATCAGAAACCCAAGGCCACTGCGCTTGGTCTCAGCGTCTCCTAACGTGGGAGCAGAACTACACACTTAGATTGGTATGCGAGAGCTGAATTGTCTCCCCATTAGCAGGTCGGGAAACAGCCTTGGACAGAAAGAAAAACATTAGCGAAATACAGTGTTCTGCTGAGGCAAGCATTACGGGCCATGAGGCCTAACTCGGGCACAGTCTGAGCAGCCTAATAAGGATTGCAAGAAACAAAATGGAGTCGCATTCGCCAACTGAAGCCTGCACATTACACGGATAACTCAGTGGGTTGCATAACGTAAATACGACTGGCATCTATTTAGCCACACATTGCTAACCTAATATAACATGAAAGGAATACATTGCAGGGACGGGATTTTAAAACCTAACAGACCCTCCTTTTACCATGGGTGGCTAAATGCTTTATTGCTATCCGGTAGGGTCTTTACAATTCTAAGGGAGAGGAAGAATAAACAAAGTCACTCATGTTACAGGGGAAAACAAGCAAGGCATGAACATTGAGGGCACCTAATACTCAAAGATGCCCTCAGCAATAAGCATGATATCCTGAATTTCCTGCATCATCATAACAGAAATTTTGTTATCGCTTCTTGGCAATGTAGGGGTAGGGGCAAGTTTAATCATACAATAGGTGCAACAGGCTGGAAGGCAGTTAATGCATAAGCAACAGGTAAAGATGACTCCTCCAATTGCTATTAGGACAAGTAATATTTTCCAACCCCATGATGTCACTAGACCTCAGAGCCACCCCGTGAGTGACCATGAACCATTGTTCTGATGGATGTCTGAGGTGAGTCGGTGCAATTTCTGTATTGCAGAGTATACAGTAGGGGCACTATCAGGAATATACACACAGCAGCTGCTGCCGATGACGCGACAGGCTCCACCCCTATCAGCCAGGATGACGTCTAAAACCATCCGGTTTTGAAGAGAAACGAGCCTCGCAGCCTGAAGCTTGACCGTAATATTAGTCAGTATACCAGCAGTAGCATTAATAACTCCCTCAACTACCCTAGCAAAACGACGAATATTACGACTATTGAACATGGGACCCCAGAACGGCACAATGCCCTTCATTATGTCAGTAAATTGCTGCAATGAGGTATCTGTCTGATCAATATCGTCAGGATTGACAACCCTCTTAACTCGGTGTACCTGGAGATCCCTACGCTGTAGTCTATGATCCTTGTGGTAATTGGGCGGTGCAATATAAACGGTAGGCAAGAGAAAGGAAACATAACACCGGCCAGACCACCCTCTCGGGAGCCATGTATAAGCCTGTTCCCCACAGATGAAGTATACATTCGGAGGTGTGAGTAAAGGTGGGCTGCTAGTAGTGTTCAGTCGGTATGTGCAATTACAATGACTCTGTCCTACTGAAATGTTCTCTGTTCCTTCGACACAGAAACTAGCTGTTGAGTTGATCACAGGGACAGGCATAGCTTTGTCCTCAGTGATATTGCGCTGCTGGAAACATTTAAAGTATTCGGTGACATTAAATCCTTGGAAATCTAGCATTTCATTTTGCAAACAAGTGACATTTTCGTGGGCTTCAAATTTATTCATACAAGCATCAGGGTGCAGGGTACCCTCCTTGCCATCTGGCCCGGGTGTATATCCCTGGTGTACCACTATATACTCCAACACTGCTTCATATTCACCTTGTACCATTTTCTTAGCGTCAGCATGATCATGCATGTATACCATAGAGAGCAGTTGTAAAATGTATATAAAAATGTAAATCCGTATTTGTAAAGCGCGAACTACTCACCCTTACGGGTCTCACGGCGCTGGGGGCCATCGTGGAAATTAAGTGAGCTATTGCCCAGAGTCACATGGTGCTGAGCTGAGCTGCCGCCGGAGCTGGGGATCGAACCGTGAGCCCTGTAGTCAGCTGTCCCGGCAGCTGCACCACACCTCTCCACACAGTTGGAGCCTGGCTTCACAGCTACCCAAATATGACAGGGGCAATGGCACTAGCAAATCATTTTTATGCATAACTGAGGGAAGTAGCCCACACACCCAACAATTCGTGGCATTGGTAGTACTGTGTACCTGATGAAGCATCTGAACGAAAGCATTTTGTGCATAAGTCTGTCTATGTCTCTCCTTATGTGGAGCCAATGTGACAAACGAGTGCTCTGCTGGAACCGGGGTAGTCCCTATCAAGGTGTGCACAGGATGTTGTTCTTCCAGGTACCAAACTACCCCAAAGACAACTAACAAGGAAAGCAAAATTATGGCAACAAACACCACTTTACTCTTAGTGGACCAAGAGGACCAAACAGGATCATTTGGAGTAGGACGGTGGAGCCGCAAAGGGCTGCCCCTCATCAGGGATAGGACGGCCAAAGGGATACATTTGGACAACTTCAAGGGCAATTTATAGGTGTCAAAAAGGGAAAGAAAATTTTACAAGCTAGAGCCACTTATTGCAACACAGTACCAGGGGGCGCATGTCACCCAGAGTCCGTTTAGAGCCTCACTGGCAGGCTCCTATTGTTCATCAACGATGGTGCCATGAAGCACTCCCACGGAGAAGCTGCGCGATCACAATCCTTGTAGAAAGACAAATCCTTCTTCTTTCAGGATAGGGCACCCTCCCTCCTGGGCCTCAGCTATCCTGTCCAGTGTTCAGGGCAGTGCACCAGTGTAGTTCACCCTAGTCTAATACAGGCACCTTAGGCACAGCACCTGCGCCCTAAGCTCAAGTCCTTCCCTAACTCCTAGACTGTTCGGTTGGTGCACCATCCTTTCTCCAGGGCCTCAAATTATATTTGGTAACTCCAGGCACTGTTTCGTCAAAAAAAAGGGGCAGAAACTCAGGATCAGGTGGGCATCGGGACTCAAATTCCAGCGTGTTAGAGACGGTGTTATCCGGGGCGGCCCTTATCTCTGGTGGGATCGCCTCAGACAGAACTGCATCACTTTCTTCATCTGTCTGCGTCCACCTCACTTGGACGTCAGAGAAGGGAACGAAGCGTGGCACCTTCTCACACTCTTGATCACCGATGCCTTTGTTGACCCAGCGGTCATACGGAAGCGGGAGAGGCACCCATTTCACATGAGACGCATGAACCCAGTGCTTTCTGCCGTCCACCTTGACAGCTGTTCTGGTGGCGAGTAACATGATCACTGGCCCTTTCCACCTCGGCTCCAGGCTGTTCTTCTTCTGGAAGTTCTTTATTAGCACGTACTCACCGGGCTGTATGCAATGCCCGGGCCCCTCTGATACTGGCTGCAACGTGGCGTGTATCTGTTGATGAAGAGAACGAAAATCTTTAGACAATTCATACAGGTAGTCTACAAGTAGGGGGTACTCTATCTCAGAAAAGCGCTTGGGTCTGGGGACACCCCAAACATTAGCAGGGCGTCCAAAGACTACCTCATAGGGGGACAACCCTGTTCTAGAATGCGCTGTCGCTCTGGTAGATAATAAAGCCAAGGGTAATGCATCTGGCCATTTTAGTCCTGTGCTTTCCTGAATTTTTGCCAACTTCAGCTTGAGAGTACCATTGTACTTCTTAACCAGGCCTGCTGACTGGGGGTGATTCGCTGCATGAAACTTCTATTTAATATGCCAACCTGTGCACACCAATTCAATGATTTTGCATTAAAGTGACTTCCGTTGTCACTGCAGATCACGCGTGGCAATCCATAGCGCGGGAAGTACTCTTTTAGAAGTGCCTTCGCCGTCGCCATAGCTGTATTCTCTTTAGTGGGGTAAGCCTCAATCCATTTACTGAATGCGCAGATCACTACTAGCACATACTTCAGGTTATTTACCCATTCCATTTCGATGAAATCCATCTGGAGAACCTCGAAAGGGAAGGAAGGCGGTGCAAAGAAGGTGTAGGGGTACCTTTCCCGGGGTTATGTTTCGGCAAATGATACAATGCTTGACTAGGTGCGTGGCAGCCTTAGTGATATTATCATTCTGCCATACTGGGTCCAGCAACTTGCATATTCCTTTAGCACTAATGTGCGCCGGGCCATGGGCCATAGTCACAACAGGGATCACATATGAATTAGGCAGCAGCCACCGCTGCTTCCCTGACAAGTCAGTCCAACACCCATCCTCATCCAAGTGACCTGTTCTCTCCTCCCACATTGCTAATTCATCCAAAGTCGCCTCACCCTGGATTACCCTGACATTATCCAATGTGTCCTCAAACATTCCATTGTCTGGGACCCACCTCGCGGGACCTGCCACCAACATCTGTGTCATCTTTGATAGAGCTGTCCCCTTAGCTGTCTGGTGTGCAAAAGCGTTTCCCCTCCCCACATCATCTGTAATAGCCTTATGAGCTCTACATTTCACTATTGCTAACTTACTGGGAAGTGTCAATGCTGACAGTAATCTAGGTATCAATGGCCCGTTCTGAATCCGCAGTCAGTGCGAAGTCAAGAACCGTCTCTTCGCCCAGAGGCGCCCAAAATTATGGGCCACCCCAAAGGCGTATTGGCTGTCGGTGTAGATATTAACAGCCAGTCCCTCACTCAACTCACATGCCCTAAGGAGGGCAACCAACTCAACAGCTTGGGCCGATTGGTGCGAGATACGGGATATGGGATATCTCAACTACAGTGTGTAACGTCGTTATTGCATAGGCTGCAGTGGTGGTGCCATCTGGTAACTTAAAACAAGAGCCATCGACATATAGTTCCCTTTGGGGTTCAGATAAGGGAACATCAGTCAGGTCTACCCGTCCCTTCGTTTCTTCCTCAGTCCGAAATAAACAATCATGGACATCATTGCCCTTTTCTTCCGAAGGGAGGGGTAGTAACGTGGCCGGGTTCAGAGTAGCACATCTTTTGATGGTAATGTGCGGAGCAAACAGGGTCAGTTCATAGCCAGTCCGACGCGCACTAGTAAGGTGCTGCATCTTCATCTTATTCAATAATGTATCCACAGCATGAGGTACCATGACTGTGAGGTCTGTGTCAAGAACGAGCCCTGCCGATTGTCTGATAGAAACCGCCACTGCCGCGGCAGCTCTCAGACAGCTCGGGAGCGCTCTGGCAACATTATCAAGCATGGCAGAGAAATAGGCGCAGGGTCTCTGCTTACCACCGAAACCCTGTGTTAGAACAGAAAGCGCGCAACCGTCCACCTCATGCACATAGAGTACAAAAGGCTTCTGGTAATCAGGAGTACCAAGCACAGGAGCAGAGCAAAGCGCAGTCTTTAGTTGCTCAAAAGCTTGCTGGCATGCAGGTGTCCAAGTTCATGCACATCCTTTGTGGTCAGGTAAAGAAGGGGCTTTATTAGTAGGGAGTAATTAGGGATCCAATGCCGACAATACGATGTTATCCCTATAAACGTGCGTACCTCGCGTTGGGTTCTAGGGACAGACATGCTAGTGATGGTAGCTATGCGCTCAGGTGTTAGTCTGCGACCCTCCTTGGACAGTAGGTGACCTAAATAGGTGACCTCCTGTCGACAATATTGGAATTTGGAAAGGGACACCTTGTGTTCATGAAGCGCCAGATGAAACAATAATTTAACAGTGGCGTCTTTGCAACCGTCCTCGTTGTCTGAAGCAATAAGGAGGTCATCAACATACTGCAACAGCACATTACCATGGGGAAGCTCCAAAGAATCCAATTGAGCTTTCAAGGCCTGACTATAGATACTAGGGCTTTCAGTATAGCCATGTGGAGCACGACAGGATCTAAAGCTCCGACCGGCTATTGCAATGCCAAACAGATATCGGCTATCTGTATGAATTGGTATGCTGAAGAAAGCATTTTTAACAGTCAATTACAGAGAAAAATTTCACTGATGGGGGAATCATTGTTAAGATCGCTGTAATGTCCGGAACCACAGGGTATTGGGGAACTACGATCTTATTAACCTCTCTGAGGTCAATCACAACGCGGTAAACATCAGGGTGGGCACCAGGGGAATCCAAGGGGGCCTTTTTAAGGATAGGAAGAATAGGGATATTACACACATTCGCTGTAGTCTCCTCAACCACACCAGACTCAATCAAATCCTGTATTATTTGTAGTAGGGCCTTTTCACCTGCCTGGGATATCTTGTACTGGGGAATACGTGGCAATTTAGCATTGTCTCTGATCTGTATAGAGACAGGCGGGATCTGGAGTAACCCCACATCTGTGTCTCCCGTAGCCCATAACGTACGTGGTACGTCTCTAAACTCAGCTGGAATGGGGGCATCTTTCGCAAAGCACTGTTTGGCACGAGCGACCTGCGGTCCAATAGTCATATAAACACCGTCTGGAGAACAGAAAATTGTTGCATGCAACTGTTTCAATAAATCGAGTCCTACTAAATTTTCCCTGCAATTTGACATCAGTAAAAATGGTGAATCGACCGTAAAGGGGCCAATGGTCAAAGCAAGGGGCTTGGAAATGTGGCAAATGACCGGCACGCCTGAGAAACCCACCGAAACATTATTTTGGCCAGACAGAGCTGCCCCCGGGATCAGTGAACGGGAAACAGAGCTATTCATAGCCCCTGTATAAACTAAAATATTTTTTAGTAGTACCCTGTAAATCAGCAGTGACATAAGGTCCATTCTGATCTATAGGCACTGGAACCGGTCCCTCGCCCTGTCCTCGGCTGTCCTAGCTGTGAGACAACCCCGTCACTTCTTCCATGTCATAATCGTCATGGTAATACTGCCATCATCAAAATAATTTCCGCTCTGCTTTTGTGTGACGTATCTTCTGACTGCATTCCCCCTTTACCTCCTGTTCCTCGCCCGCGTCCTCGAAAACCTCAACTCCTTGGGGCCTCACCCTTCTGTAACAACTCCGGACACTAATTCCGCCAATGTCCCTCCTTTTTGCAGTACGCACATTGGTTGAGCCAGAGGGGCGCGTTTGACGCGCCACCTCCGCCAGACCGCTGCTGGGCCGAACCCGAACCTCTACCTCATCCATTTCCCCTTGCAACCTGCTGCATCAATACCCTCGTCTTCAAATCCTTTGACTTTTTCTCCACCCTTTCCTTGTACTCATTCTCTCTATGCTCATAATATTGTGCCATACTCAATATCACAGACAGGTTTGATGTCGTCCAAGTACTTTCCAAAGTCTGCAACCACCTGCAGCATATACCCTATCCTGTATGTCATATATGATTTGCGGTGCAACACCCTGAAAACATTGTTCCCACAACTCTATCAGCATCGCTGACATGTGTTTAAGGGCATGCTGCTGTATAAACGGCTCATAATCTTTCATCACACTCCACACATCCTCCACACTATAGATCGGGTGTCGAGCCCACTGAGCTGCTTGGTTGGCCACCATTTTCTTTTCCTCATCACCCACTGCAGATCGCACCAATACTTTATCCATTCGATCTCGTGCCACTGCCCAATTCACATCATGCACGCCACGTGCAGGAGTTTTGACATTCAACTGTGCCTGGTGTGCCACACTCGCGGGGGAAGGAGCAGATGCAGAGACAGGCACCATCATGTAGGGAGAAAGGGTGGTAGGGGTGAGAGGGAGAGTAGCGGTCGATCCAGAGCCGACAGACTGGACCGGAGAACTAACAGCACCCGCCCCGGTGCCTGGTGTGAGAAGAAGAGAAACAAGAGGGGCCGAGGCTGTAGCGGTAGCGCCAGAAACGGGAATGCTAGAAGGGGCGGCACTAGGGGCCAAGGACTGAGAGGCTGGGACTTCTGGGTATATCCGTTCAGGGGCATTAGGAGGAGGAGGACGAGAATCCAATAGGTCTTCGACAAAATCATCACCTTCCTCTCTAGTAACATAGCACTTATCTGTCTGTAACCGAAACTTTCTATCTGCAAATTCTATACTCTTCTCTACCTTTCCTCTTTCATAAGCTACTGCTTTCTGTGTTATCATTTGCGTCTGCCTCTTCCGGGCCTCTTTCTCTGCCCTCATGCGTTGCTGCTTTGCTTCTTTCTGCCATACTCTCAGAGAATCAAACATCGACTGTCTGCTCCTCCAGCAAACAACTTGTCTTGCAAGAAATTCAATTTCTGCTCATCAAATGAGCCAGTAAGCGGCCACTGTAACTCAGCATTGTCCCTCATATATTCATGCCACAATGTGCTAAACATAACAGGCCCAATACCATGTTTAACATATATATCAAAATTTGGAGAACCCTCCGGAGGTGCAGGCTAGCTCTCTTCCAATCGAGCATCAGTAGAACCACATCGACATCCAAAACACCCCAATTTGCTAAAACAAGGCATCTTAATATAAGACACAGGCACAGTCCCTAACGGACCAGTATAACACCAACAATCGACAGACAAAGACAAAAATAAAAGAACAAATATTGGTCACGGAGCCAAACAAAAACGGTCAAGGGACCACTCCCTACAGTCCGAAGACTGTGTCAAATCCAAGAAGACAGGCTTCAGCCCCTGACCTTTTCGCTCATTAGCCAAATTACCAGTTGGTCTGGCAGATTGTTCGCAGGCAGTTTCAAGCACGGGCCAAATTTCCGGGTGGTTCTATGAACTGCTCGCAAACACTCTGTGCCTTTTCCAAGGGTCCGCAGACCAACCCAGTTCAAGACACAACAGTCCGAAGACCGTATCAAGACACAGCCCGTCGACTCGTGTCGTTCAAGCAAGGCAGTTCAAAAACTGCAGACAATACAGTCCAAAGACCGTATGAAGACACAGCCCACACTTCCAAGAATGGCGCCATTTTTTTCAAGAATCAAATCACTCACCTGGTGCACACAGGTCGAGTCAAGCTACTCTCCACTGCTGACGCTTCGGACCAAACGGTCAGCTCCAAGGTTTCGCCTTCTCAGGACCCCAGCCGGTGACCACTAGACGAGGGGGCGCCCGATCAGCCGGGCGGGGCAGCTGCGAGAACCAAGCTCGCTCGTGTGGGATACCACAATCCACCCAACCAACCAAACGCACCCCTGACCCTTCAACCCGATTATGGGCGAGTCGGATCACCTTGCGCGGTCCCTGTTTGGGCACCAACTGAAGGAAGTGGCCAGCTAGGGCCACTTGGGTTTTCTCACAACCACCTGCTATGCCTTCCCAAGAATGAAGAGTTGGACAGACAGTAGAGAATACAAACTTACATGCTTTATTGGTAATGCTCTGCAGAGGAGTCCATCATGACCTGCACTCTAAGATGTCGCCGAGGGACTAACTTCCCAACGGTCCACAGTGAGTAATCATTCTTCCCCAAAAGCCTCCAACCCCGCCCATCATGGAAAACTACCAGCCGGGGCCGAACATGAACAAAGGAGGCACTGGGAGATGAGCTACCACCTGTCAGATGGGTACATGTTATCAGAAACCCAAGGCCACTGCGCTGGGTCTCAGCGTCTCCTAACGTGGGAGCAGAACTACACACTTAGATTGGTATGCGAGAGCTGAATTGTCTCCCCATTAGCAGGTCAGAAACAGCCTTGGACAGAAAGAAAAAACATTAGCGAAATACAGTGTTCTGCTGAGGCAAGCATTATGGGCCATGTGGCCTAACTCGGGCACAGTCTGAGCAGCCTAATAAGGATTGCAAGAAACAAAATGGAGTCGCATTCGCCAACTGAAGCCTGCACATTACACGGATAACTCAGTGGGTTGCATAACGTAAATACGACTGGCATCTATTTAGCCACACATTGCTAACCTAATATAACATTAAAGGAATGCATTGCAGGGACGGGATTTTAAAACCTAACGTCATCACCAGTCGGTTGATCGACCTCATCATCGACATCTCCAGCCAGAGAGCACCTCACAGCAACCAACATCATCAACAACCACACTGATGCGTCCCTGTATCTTGAAGTTGGTGTCATCGAGGGTGCAGCAAAGCATCTTTGGTGCGACCTGCCCTGGTGATTGACAGATGTCAGATACCCTCTGCACCCGGCGCCGCAGAGCAAGGTAGAATAAATCCAGCTGGTGCACCCCGGTTCTGGGACCCCAAAGTCCTCTAATTTCCAAGGTTAGAGCGTATCTTTGACAACAAGTGTGGTTTTGCCAAGTGCTGCATTTTTACAGCTCTCACGGATCCCGTCAGCACCAAGGACATCCAAGTAGTCTGCACCCGGACTCCTTAGGCAAAGTAAGGAAGAACCGACTGTCAAGTCTTAGTCTAGGGGCCCGCAAAACCTTGACTGCAAGAGGGTTCAGTTGAACTAGCCATGCAAGTTTCGTATTGCTAAGTGTGTTTTCTCCCATTGACTTTAATGGTGAACGTTTGACAGCTATTATTGCATTCATTTGTGAACACTTTGAACATCTATAACTCCAGTTATAGGAAACGTATCAAGTTTGTGTTGGTGCCTATATTTATATAAAAATACAATTTATTTTTATAAATTGGTGTCAAGGTTTCTTTTGAGTTGTGCTACTTGCTTATTATCAATGTTGGTACTGTGAAATACTTACCACTTGTTCCTCTAAGTATGCCTGACTGCTCAAGCTACACTAACAGGACTGAGTTAAGGCTGCTAACGGTGTACACGAGGTTCACTTTTGTGTGTAGTGGTAGTATTACCCAATACGGTCCAGCAGCCATATCATTTAATACTTCCACCTTGCAACAGTAGTTAAGTGTGCATGTTAGGTATTTTATGTCACCTCCGACAGCTTTTGGATGCTTTGATTCTCACTTGGAGGCAAAGGAGAGGTTACGTTTCCTAATGGAGAACTGACTCAGCAAACCTATTGTGTTTGGATGTTAGTGAATCAGGGATTCTAGGCCCCTCTCCGAAATGTCAATTGACCAAAATGGGTCACTTGTCAAGGTCAAAACTTGATGTTTCCACTTTGCACTTTGGGACCTGTCTTGTTAAGGGTGATAGACCCAACCACAATTGTGGTTCTGTTTCTGTCAAGACGTGTGAGAATGCTGGGTGGTAGGAATTTTGTGGCTATCCTCAGATTCCAGAACATTTCCTTGCAGAAATTTGAGAAAACCGTGGGTGACACGTTTGTCACTATTTTTTCATTTACGTTTGACTACACATTATTACACTTCACATAAAAGTTTGCTTGCTCACTTTTCAATGTGAATATATATTTAGATTGTTCATAATGAGCTATTTTCACATTATTAGTTAACCATAGTTAGAGTGTGTTCATATTAGGTTAGCCATAATCACTCTAGGCCTTGATGTTAAATAAAACATTGTGTTTCTGCTTGCTGTGCATAATCTTCTCTCTCTTTCCAGAAGCAGTGTACTCCTCGAACAGCACTGTTATCGCTAGATTATGTCTGAAGGCCACTGAATGTATCTTTTTCAGTGAGCGGAACAATATACCTTAGACAAACTGGTGGAGAAGAAGCCTCTATTGTGCGATGTCTATGAACACCACAGTGCTGAAAATCTTCCATTGTATGACTCATGAAAAGAGGGCCAACATCAAGAGTTTTGTAAATGTTTAGTTTTTGTTGGTTCCTTCTCTGTGGGAACTGCAGGAGTATCTATCCTGTTGAATTTCATATATTAATTGTTTTTTACTGACTTATTTAGTTAAACTTGGTCCTGGTAACCTCTGAAGGCAGATGTCTCTCTGCCCCTATTGAAGCTCCATGGTTCCCTTATTTCCACTCATAGAGTAAATCACTCAAGTGAGCACATTTCTTCTCTGTCTGATTTGAACTTTCATTTAGTTCTGGCTGAGATGCTATATTTGTTGACACCTGCTGCTTAAAGTGTCCCCCAACCCCCTTCTGAAACATTAGCTTAGCTTTAGGGAATTTTCCTTCAGGAGAGCCACATCTTTTATGATTTGCCTAAATAATCCTTAAATAATGTCTCTATGTGTTGCTGTTCTGACTTGCTTGGATTAAACTGATTTATGCTGTAATCAGATGAGTAAAGATTTAAGATTACTTTGATTTATTAGAGTTTGTAATTTGCTAATCTGCTAATAAACCTTCATGGTTTGTAAATCTACCACTTTCTGTAATTTTTGTGGGGCAAAATGTGCTTCACTGATATTGAGATGTTGTAGAACTGGTGAAGTAAAGCCTCAATTTTGAGATAAAGATCCATCCACCCGAGTATAGCGAGATACTGAATTTGCACCAAGCCTTTGCATGGTACAAACACTGTCCAAATCTGCTATAATCACATATGATATAAGATTAAGGTTTCAGGGAATTTTGGGCAACAAATGATCATAGCATCCACAGACCACCACCCAAGGCTCCCCTTGGTGTCTAGTTATCCGAAATGTCTGGGTTTAGTAGGTTTCATTGGGTGACAGCCAAGCCTGGGTCCAATTACCGTAGCTGCCCACATCACCAAAGTGAGTCAATTTTCATGGAAAACAAAACAGATGTCTTCGCATTGTGTTTTGGGGCATATTGTGAAGCAGGCAATAGTACCTACTACACAAGGGTGGTTCGGTTGTTATTCAGAGAAGTGTGGGAATGCTGGATGGTAGAGATTTTGTGGACCCTCAAAAATTCACTGGCAAATTTCAGTGTTTTTTCTAATGAATTTCTGTTATTTATGATCATATTCAATGTTGAGCATATACCCAACCACCATGGGCAACCTGCGGCCAACCTACCACTGAGCACTGACTTTGGCATTGCACTGGGTGGGAGAGGTGCAGGACCTGACCTTTCACCTATGGTGAAGCCCTGCACCGAACAGTCCTTTCGATCCCAAGCATGCACAGAGTTTGGATTTGTGCACTTCTGAGGTTTGCTACATGATCTGACCACCAGTCAGAACCAGAACCCAAACCCCAGTGGGTGGCAAACCCCCTACTGCACAGGGCCTTCAACTGTGCACATTGCTGGTTTGGCCGGCACCAAACCCACTGCAGGCCACCAACCCTTACAGCACATGGCTTATGCCCTGCACCATGCTGGACAGCTGCTTGGCCTGGTTTATGACCAGACCAGACCCTTCTCATTTTCTTTATTTAAATGTATTTTGGTACTACAGTACTGGGGTACCTTACTGGGGGCCTCCCTGGCTACTACGGTACCAGGTGCTGGCACTGCAGCTCTGAGGTTGACCACAGGGTCTGACCTTCATTCAGCCCCTGAACCCAAATCCCAGTGGGTCCCCAAACCCCCAAAGGTGCTCAGCCTCTGGCCAGGCTCTGCCTCTATCCCTCCGCTGGCATTCAACTCCCCCAGGGGTACCCAAACCCCCATGGGTACCTAAACACCTGTCGGCCTCCAGCCCCCTCCCCCCCCTGTGAGCACCCAACTGCACTCTGCTCTGGCCAGGCCCTGTTCCCAACTCTGAACTAGCACCCAACCTGACTGTGTGAGGCTTTTGAGAGTGCATAGTGGGGGTTGGCCGCATGTCATGGCCTCTGGCTAGGCTCTGAACCCAACTTTTCGTGGGCACCATACACCTAGTGGGTAGCCAACCTCTCGCTATGCACAGCATGCGCACTGCCTGTGCACAGCCTTGTGTGTTTGATGTAACACCCTAAGTGGCCATGGTATGGCCAGACATGGGTCCCTAGCATGTTATGCCACTGGAGCTCAGCTGCACCCAACTGCAGAGACACAATCAGGCTGAAACCTTTCTTCGATTGCGTGTGTTTAGTTTCCAAGAGGACCAGCCTTGGCAGTTCTGGATGGAGTTTTCCTATTGGAGCAAGATCAAGACTGAAGGAACAAAAGAATAATAGGTTGAAATGCTACCCCAAGTGATTGCCAGTGATTTGACTTATTCCAAGCTTTTCTCCAATCACATTTAATGTGCTAGTTGTCAGAGCCGGTAGTTAATGGGAAAGGTGCATAATCAAAAATGTAGTTTTACCAATACAACCAAAACCTGCCTTTTCCTTTTTCTGCTCTATTTTAATTTAGATGAACAGTGATCAGCAGAAAGGAGATATTTATAGCAACATGTTCATATTTTGCACGCCTTAATCATAGGAACAACATTTGTACACATTCTGAAGGACAGCATTTTTTTAATTCTAACTTTTAGTAAACTAGTTCAAATATCTTTTTGTTACAAATATCTAACTACCTTTTCCTGTGTTTAACTTTGCACAGCAGATTCTACCTTTAGTCTTCATGTATGCAAACATCCTACCTCTTTCACATGAAAGAGCAATACACCAAGGATTTACACAGTCTGTGCAAAAGGTGATGATGTGGCCATGTATGCTTAGGAAAAAAAAAAAAAGCACCCCCTGCAGTACATAATAAGGATACTGAAAGTCACCTTGGTGTTCCATGATCTTATAAAGGAACTTGCCCTTTGTCCTCATTCCTCTATATGGTCATGGAATGCCTTGTATATTGCACAATCCTTTTAATTTATAGTGGCAGGGGGTACTATATATATATATATATATATATATATATATATATATATATATATATACACACACTGAAAACAACAGAGGTTACAGGGACAGTAGAGTTATGCTCAGATTTCACCCGTACAAAATCATAGAAATGTAGCAGTTATAGTTACCTGAGCTGAATGGGGGTTGGGAGCACACTGCCTCACAGTCCCAGCACAGTTCGCCCCATTGCATCCTGGTAAATGCAGTACACAGTTTAAACTTACTTCAAAATTAGCTTGAGTTTTTCACCAAAGTTGGTGTAGACATTGCTGTATATCTCTAGATACGTGTTTCTGGGTTGAGCCCGTCATCAGTAGAGAGCAGCAGTATTAGAGAGCAAAGAAAAATCATCTGGGGTTGCTGGAAATGCTGCCAAGTTTCTCTCAGGTCACAGTACCACTCACAGGCACACAGGTGCATCTCCAAAGCTCGTCAGCTTGCTGGCTCAAGGGAGCCTTTTAAACAGAATGGGGATTGGGAGCACACTGCCTCACAGTCCCAGCACAGTTCACCCCTTTGCATCCTGGTAAATGCAGTGCACAGTTCAAACTTACTTCAAAATTAGCTTGAGTTTTTCACCAAAGTTGGTGCAGACATTGCTGTATATCTCTAGACACGTGTTTCTGGGTTGAGCCCATCATCAGTAGAGAGCAGAAGTATTAGAGAGCAAAGAAAAATCATCTGGGGTTGCTGGAAATGCTGCCAAGTTTCTCTCAGGTCACAGTACCACTCACAGGCACACAGGTGCATCTCCAAAGCTCGTCAGCTTGCTGGCTCAAGGGAGCCTTTTGAACAGAATGGGGGGTTGGGAGCACACTGCCTCACAGTCCCAGCACAGTTCGCCCCTTTGCATCCTGGTAAATGCAGTACACAGTTCAAACTTACTTCAAAATTAGCTTGAGTTATTCACGTACCCACTCACAGACCCACTCACAAACTCATGAACCAAATCAGACAGCCACTCAGGCACCCACTCACAGACCCATGCAGACACTCACACACCCACTGACAGACCCACTCAGACACTCTCACACCTACACACAGACCTACTAAGACACTCATGCACTCACTCACACACTCACTGTCAAAGGTTACAGGGACAATATAGCTAGGAAATAAATTTTTCAAAAACTTAGAAATTCACTGAAAAAACCAAAGGTTACAGGGAAGTTATAGTAATGTTCGGATTTCACTCGTGCAAAACCATAGAAATTCAGCAGTTTAGTTACCTGTGCTAACTATAACATAGGCCACCGCAATGCACTGCTTATGACCTCACATATTACATAACTCATGACATGGTCAGTGGCATCAGTGATGACATCTCAAATGACATCAGTGATGACACTGAACGGATTTAAACCAATTTACAAAAAGGTTGCTTTCTGGACCAACAGCTACTTTTGTGCCAAATTTGGTGTAATTCCGTTCAGCAGTTTGGGCTGTAGCTGTGTCTAAAATCTCTATGGGAAATTGCAAGAGGAAAATGCGTTTTGGAACCCCTCTTTTTCTTTGCACCCTCTTGACGGATCACCCCGAAACTTTCAAGACAGCAGCTGAAATGAATGCCAAACTAGTGTTGAAAATTTCGCAAGGATTCATCAAACGGCGGGCAAACTTACTGGCAAAAAGCCCCCCTCACTTTTCCTATGGAAACTATGTCCCAACTATAACTACCTATGTATGTAGATATATATAAATATATGTATGTATGTGATGAAGGCCAGGATTGGACGAAATGCGTCATGCTGACAGAACCTCATTAAATCTACTTGAGCAACAAACTGATGGTGTCCGTGCCTGTTTCTTTTGGAGGAAAGTACAGGAGTTTCCTGAAATATATATATATATATATATATATATAGAGAGAGAGAGAGGGAGATATCTAAATATATCGAATAATATCACGGCGGCATTCTGGTAAACCAATCCCAAAATTCTTTCTTTAATGTATCAGCAGCAAAACAAAATTAAGCATTTTAACCCTAGTCTTGATCACACCAAAGTACTCTCCTTTATTAGCAATATAAATAATTCTTCTTTCATAGTAATTATTGAAGTATTTCTTGTCATTGTAGTTCATCCTAAAAGAGACATAAGTATTTCACTCAGGTTGATGGTACATTCGAATACATGTTCCTCATACATTAACATTTTCTACGAGTATTAATTCATGTTGTTCAAACACACTAAACTGATTCCATTGTGCATTTTTAATACTTTTACAAAAAGATGCTCTTCAACATAGGCGTGTAAAACCCGGCCTGGGTCAATATTCTCAACTGTGAAGTATACCCTTTATACTTTGACTATACATATATAATCTGTATTGCTTGATTAATTAAAATCATTGCAATCACATTTTACAACTCCAAGAAAAACACACTTACATTACAAGCAAAACATCTTCTCATCACGTAATAAAAAAACTGTCCCATAAATACAATTTAAAAACTCTTTATAATTTTTTTTAAAGGTCAGATTTAATCTAAACTGTTTCTCCAGACCCAACCGCTGGATGGACTGCACAACATACAATTGGGAAGACATTGAATGAGAATTCTGTTTAAATGTACTTTTTCTACTTTAGTTTAATGAAAAGGTAGTGATAGCGCTTGCTTATAATACGTTGCAAGCCGATAGAGGGCGAGATATTTGTAAGTTATAGCCATGACCCGTGTGAACCTGTTAATTAATTGGTGAGATTCACTTGTGGTTAACACTGTGAAGCCCACTGGAGGGCAAGATAAATGTGGTTTATAGCTTTGATCCGAGTGTATCTGGCAATTAACTGGTGAGAATAGCATGGATTTGCCCAGGAATTGTTCTTTTTTGGATGATATACTTCAAAAACATTTCATGCACCAACCCATGCTAAGCATGGCCTATGGGCCTATGGGCTATGACCTAAAGTAGAGGGGATTGCAGCAGGGCTTGGCATGTTGTCAGGTCTTCTGGTCAACCTTATGTGCGGCACAGCCATACGCAGCCTCTGCTCATGCCCACACACTCATCCTGCCTTTCCAAGCCCCTACATGCAGTCTCCTGTACCCCCAACACCGGCTGTGCATGGCTTGTACCAGTCCACAGGGCTTGGATGAATGCCCAACAACCAACCAGCCTTGACCATGCACAACATTCCATGTACTATGGCCTCAGTGGATTTGAAGTGGGCACATGGAACAATGTGTTCTTTTCAAAGAGGACATGTTTATTGAGAACAGTGAGTGAACAGGGCTAAGCAGTTCGTGTATAGAAAAAGACAAATAAATACTTAATTGTGTAGTTAAGCGTGTGAAAGTTTAGGAAAAAACACTGTCTGCTTTGTGAAAAAAAAAAAAACAATGTCTATAGAAAGGAGAGATTATTGAAGGGAGGGAGATCATGAACAAACGAGGTTTTTCGTCCCATGTGTCGTAGCTCCTTCTGACCCTCAAAAATTGCAATGAATTTCATATTACACATTTTACACTCCAAGCCTCTGCATAAATCTGCATATACTGTTTATATAACGTTGGTGTGCGTGAGCGTGTGCATTGGTTTGGTGACCTGTTAAAGGTGCGAAAAATTTGAAATTTTATGTTGACCACTGACCAAGCTTTTGTTCAATACTCTTTACAGGTGGGAGTCCCTCTATTTCCTCCAATACCTATTTCATGGCGGCTGATACCACCCCCCCTATTAAATACCAACATAGTACTAATTAAAGAAAGAGTTTTATGCAGATTTCAGAGATTTGTCTGGGTTAGTCTTGGCTCCACAAAAGCTGTTTTGTAGACATCTTCATAATTAATGGAAAAATCATTAGGAATTCAGTCTTTATTAACCCCTGTGGCTGCAGGGGCCTATTTAATCTTAATTGCATCCATTTGGCCCTGCCAGTTTTATACAGCATAATCACTAATAAATGATCTTTTAATTTGTACCAATCAACAGTCATGCATCCCTGCCAATATTCTGTTTTCATTGTTGTTGGCGCATCTTTATTTTTGATCATTTGGACTTAGATGATTTACTGGAAAATCAATGCTGATTCCAGACCTGATATTATCGTGTACAGTACATACGACGAGGTTTACTCCTGGCCCGCTGCACTTTGAAGGCAAATTATTCATGGCGAAATTAGATTGGACATTTGGATTAATTCGTTTAGGGAAAGGCTGTGGTTTTAAAGTATGTTTTACAGCAAACAGGCTCTCAGGATTGTGCAGGTAATCTGCAGACTCGTTGCAGGCCCGATGTCGCTTTGTTGCTGATTAACCGTGTTCACCTGATGCTTCTTGACATTTTTTAATATTCTTATTATGTTTATCAGCACAGTTTTACTTTTACTCTTTTGCGTTTAAGACATAGTGTTGTCATTTTTTGATACATTGTATTCTTCGACTATTACTAAAGAAGGTGTATTTCTTCTCTCTTTACTTTCCCCCTTCTTCTTTCTTTCAGTCTTTTCTGCTTCTTTTACCCTGTTCCTTTGATCTTCACTGATTGCCATTTATTTTGTACCTAAATGATTGTACAGTACAATCATTTAGGTACAAAATAAATGGCAATCAGTGTACTTACATTTCTATTGTTCATTGTTTTTATTTCATTGAATGATATATTACTTTTGTGAATGGCAATATGACTGCATGTTTACTTGTATTATTATCTAAAAATATAATCTTTAAACTAACCGTGTTCACCTGCAATTTTCTAGTAGTTCCTCTGAAACAGTGGCACATATTCTCGCATTATTGCGTCCTGGGGAAAGAGCAGCTACTTGGTATAATAAAAATCCCTGACACTAAATGGCATTGTCCACCTGTCAGTCCCTAGATGTCCATTAGACTTGTGAAAAGTCATATAGTCTATACGAGAGAAATTAAAAACTAGAGTTGTATACAGATGTGTTCAGTCAGTGTAGCATTGAGATACATTTTGAAGATGTTTGATTTAGATATTTAGTGGCGGCTGCTAGGGAAGGGGGGTGTGACGGCGGGGTGGGGGTTTAAAAAAACACCAAGAAAAGATAAACAAAGACTTACTTTCGCAACGCCGACCGCCGCCCCTCCTCCGTTTTCCCTTGGCTCCTGGCTCCCGGAAGAACCCAGGCTCTCAGGCTCCCCGGACCATTATCATTTTATTTTTCCTTTTTCCCACTGCTGGAAGAGCAGTGGGGCAGCGCTCCTCTGCCTTAGTGGAGGAGCCGCCACAGTGATTGCGTAGACATGTATGCTAATCAGACAAAACTAGTTGCGAGGGATCAAAACGGTGCCTGGATTTTACTCTTACTTCAATATTTGTTTAAATGTATTTACCTGAGGGTGGAGCTTACCATGTAGAGCAGTGGTCGCCATTTTACTCGGCTCTGGCATTGAGGTGGATGCTGCGGAGGGAGTAAAGCTTGAAAACCACAGATGGATGCCTCTCCCGCAGGTACCGTCGTAGTGCATCCACTATGTTAATGCTGGTGGAAGTTGTGACTGCTGAGCCCCGAAATCAATTATGGAACTTTTTCTCACATTTTTGGTGAGCAGACAGGTTGGCTCACAGTAAAATGCCTGTATTTGTAGTGCTCTGCTGCCCAATCATTTGAATCTGAAATGCTGCATAACAAAGACAGGGTTGAAGGACTTGATGCTAGCCTCAGTTTTCTTGAGGGATAGAATGGTTAGGGAATCTCGGTGAGATATCCGGTTAGAGTGTTTTGAGGGCTATTATGATCAAGCTCAAATTCGAAAAGATACTATTTTTCGAGTTGCTGTTAAGTTTGATCCATCCTGTAATCTGAGGTATATCTTGGTGTTAGAGTCGTCACTCTTATAAATAAAGCAGCATTATAATCGCCTTTTAGAAGTGAAAAGCAGGGCCATTTATACATTTTAAGCTAGGCCCTATGCCCAACCCCTCCACCTGGCATCCAGCCTCTTGCTGTGAACAGCCTTCACCCGTGTGCAGCGCGGGCTTGAGTGCAAGAGCCGGTTTGTGGAAAGGCGCTGAACCCAGCTGCTCACAGGTACCCAACCCCCTGCCATTCAACTAAACCCCTATTGGTGCCTGGTATGACTGAAATAACACTGTATATTTGTGAGGCTATTGTAGTGCGGTGTACTTGAGGACAAAGGAGAGGTCACCGTTGAACTGCACTCCCAAATTGAGCGTCCTCTTTACTGGTGCATAAGAAGGATCCATTCCTTCTAGCAACATAAAAGGTAAGGATGGGGGAACCATTTGGTCTGAGAACAGGATCGCAGATTTTCTGGCCATTGAACTGAGCCAACTAAGGTTCATACTGTTATGGGTGAGTTTCAAGCAGTTTGCCACAATGTGAAGGTAATGAGATTTATCAGGAAATTTGAGGTAGATCTTGGTGTCAGAGTCATTCTTATAGAGGTATGGGTGGTACTCGCAGATTTTCACTCGGTGGAATTCCATTGAGTTACCGAGAAACTCAGGGAGATTCCATGGAATTCTGCCAACGGGCGGAAAATATGCTTCTTGCGCTACAATTTAGCGCCAGTAGCGCGGGCAGCTCTAAAAAGTGTCACTAACTGCACCATGTGCTGCACAAGAACGTGAAGCCCTTCGAGTTGATTTTGCTGCCACGTGAGTCAAAAATCTACTCGAGCAACAGCAAATCTACTTGAACGGGAGCCCTCTTTGACTATGGCCCTCGCATCTGCCAGCATTATAAAATGGCAACAGAAGGCTCCGCGGCAACAGGAAATTGCACCAGGGTCCAGCAAATCTCGCTCGCACTCGTAAGCACCAGTTGTGGAGTTTTGCATTGTTCCTGATAGGCACGAACAGCAGAATAATTCCGCCATGCACCGATTGGCGGGATTTGGCAGGAACTCCGCATTACAAGCGTAACAGGGAATTACCCAAATCCGCCAATTCTCTGAGTGGAATTATAATTCTGCCCGGGCCTATTCTTATATACGTAAAGAGCAATATGATAGTCTTTTAGTATTGAAAAGCTGCGCCATTTAGACATTGCAAGCCAAGCCATGCACCACTCCTCCCACTGCACCCAACGTCCTGTCATGCACAGCCTTCTGTTATGTGCAGCGTAGGTTTGGTTGCAGGGCCTAGCTTGTGGGCAGACACTGCACGCAATCCCTCGCAGGCACCCAGACCCCTCCCATGCACTCAAAGTGCCTGTAAGAAATTGGGTTATTGGTTGAGGAGGATGTGAGCCCTTCTCAGGCAACAGCCACAATTCTTGTCAGGGTGAAAAACAAAAGTCACTAAAATAACCTGTGCTTAACCCTCTGGTAGCTTGGCACAAAAGCGGTCAGGCTTAACTTAGAGGCATATGTAAAGTATTTCTGTAGCATGAAAACAGTGATACATTGAAAACAATGACAAGAAAATCCCACACCAGTCTAAAAAAATAGAGTACATTTTAATAAATAAGATATCAGAATGACAAAAATCTGATTAGTAGAACTGGAGATATGCAATTTCAAAGTCTTCAGATGAAAAATTGCACCAAAAACCACAAAGCCTTAACTGGGAACATCAGGCCACAAAGTCACAAGTTGAAGCCAACCGCTATAGAGTACAGGCCGGGTCAGGACCAGGTTCAGCCCACTGGATAGTGTACTTGATTGTACTTTTGACTTAGATGTGAGGTTCTGTGTCGCACTTCATCAAGTTGCTTCGGTTCTGATGGGGCCAACGATCAGGAGCTGTGAGGTGCTGAGATACGAGGTCCTGCGCTGAGATGCATTGCTTCGTGTCAGTTCCGATGAGACCACCAATCAGGACCTATGAGGTGATGCAATGCAAGGTCCTGCAGCACGCTACATCGAGTTGTGGCTCACTGTGTCAGTTCTGAGAGAATCCACATTTGGGCCTGGAGTAGTACACACTGATGCCAGCCAAGGGTCCAGGATCCGGAAGCACCTCTTGTGGATCAGAACTCACTTCAGCAGAGGCCACCAGCAGGACCCAAGCAGGTCCAGTAGAGTCTAGGTAGCTGGGCAGACGCAGGTCAGGTCTCTGGAGCTTATTTTATTTCTGTAGTGCAGAACAGAAGGCCAGTTAGCAAGACCTTGCAATGCTCTATTGGTTTTGTGTTTAAGGAGCAGGTTCAGTCTTGTTTTTTCAGGTAGGAGGGCAGTCCTTCTTGCAGCATGGCAGTCCTTCTTGCAGCAGGGCATCGGAGCAGTCCTTCTTCAGAGTAGTCCTTCTTCAGAGTCTTCCACAGATCCAGGACTGATTTGAAGAGTTGGTCTGAGGCTTCAGCATTTATACCAGGTGCCAGCTTTAAAGTGGGAGAAACACCTAGACTTCCCCCAATATCTAGTTCTGGAATTTCCTTCCCTCTCCTGCACTGGCTCTGATAGGTCAGGGGTGACAGTAGACTAGTGTGAAGGTCTTTGTGAGTGGGCCAAGGCAGCCCCTCTGAAGTGCAAGTGTGGTAGATGACAGCTCCTCCCTTCCCCTCCCATCAGGTATTGAGGACGCTGCCTGCCAACACCCAGTCCCTCTTTGGTGATACTGTCTGTGATCCCACAGTACTCCAGAGGGATCTAAAATAAAAAAAAAAATGCCAGTCGCAATTTAAAAATTAAAATGACTCCCAGGGAGATCGTAAGATGAAGGGAAATGTTGCGTCCTACATTTCAGGATATGGGGACCTAGTCCCAATGTCCTCAAAATAAAAAATTAAAATTAAGTATAAGGGAGCAGGCTAGGGGTACCCTGACCATTTGTACCATCTGGCGGTGTCCCAGTGGAATTTCACACAAAAAAAGTGTTTGGGATTTTTGTGATCCTGTGGGTGGCACGCAAGAGACAGCAAGGCTCCCTGGACTCTGGGGGTTGTGCTGGCTCCCACAGGACACCCGCAGGACTAAAAATATAATAGAAAAGGGGGCTGGGCCTGATTGTCTGCTGTGGCTTCCTGTGACCAACCCGGTGTCGCTCCCAAAAGCCATACCTGGTGGGGGGGGGGCTGACCATGTGTGTTGGATGCAGGTCTGGCATCATGACATGTTATATGACAGCATTGATAGCATCATTGATATCATCTGAAATTATTTAATTGTTGACAATACTGTGCATGGCGGGATCACGAGTGATGTTACTTTATGGCATGGGGTATAGTTACTTGAGATAACTAGATCTGGTGAATTCCAGTGGTTATGTTAGTTTAAAATGGTAAGTTTTAACTGACATTTTCACCTAACTACAACTTCTCTTTAACCTTTATTTCTTTCAATACACATATATATATATATATATATTATCTACTGGCGGTCGCCAGTAGATAGTTATAGTTAGGACCTATTTTCCATAGGAAATCCGCAACATTCTATTTGAAATAACTTTGGCGCCGGTTGACGAATCTTCGCGAAATTTTCAACCTTTGTGGCCCTCTCCGGTCCGCTCCTATCCTGAAAGTCTCGGGGTGATTCGTCAAGCGGGGGCCGATAAAAAAGGGGGGTCCCAAAACGTGTTTTCCCCATTCATTTTTCCATAGGAAATTTTAGCCACGGCTACAGCCCGAACTGCTGAACGGAATTACACCAAATTTGGCAAAGAGGTAGTTCTTGGTTCAGAAAGAACCCTTTTTGTTAAATGGTGTAAATCCGTTCAGTAGTTGCTGAGAAAATCAAAAGTAAAAACACATATATATCTATGGCCGCGGAGGGTCCGCGCACCCTTCCGATGACCAGCTGTATGCTAATTGGCTGTCAACACTCCAAACCAGGAAGTGTTGGCAGCCATCTTGTGACTCGGTAGAACCGAGTCACAAGAAAACAGTAAAACAATCGCGCAAAACGCAAAAAGGGGGCAGGGTAGAAACACCCTGACCCCCTTGGCCTGCTCAGGGGGTCCTACAAGGACCCCCAGGGCCCACATTTTTTTTTTTTTTTTTTAAACGCGCTGAGTGCGCGGATCCAGCCGATTAAGAATAAATCGAAGCGCGGTCTCCCGCGCTCGATGCTATTTTGCCCCCGGGTGGGCCAAGTCCCGGGGCATGCGGGGGTTGGTTTTTATTTTATGTGGGGGCCTCTAAGGCCTCCCAAGCCCCGGGGACCGCCACCCCCGGGGCTTTAAAAATGGTGCGGGAGGGCTCTCCGCCCTCCCGCAGCCCCGGGACCGCCACTCCCCGGGATTCTTTTTTAATAAACAATGACCTGTGTGGGGGCTCCTGCCCCCACATGCCCCGGGGACCGCCACCTCCCCGGGGCACTAAGAAATACATGTGGGGGTCAGTTTCGGACCCCGGAGCACCGCGGACCACCACCTCCCGGGGCTATGTAGAAGTGGGGAGGGGGCCGCGTGGCCCCCTCCTGGAGCCCTTGATGGCCCTGGGGACCGCCACCCCCAGGGCCGGCTCCTGCAGTGTCCCGGGGTGCCTACCCCCGGGACACTGCTGTTTGCAATGGCAGGGACGGGAGCCTTGCGGCTCCCGTCCTGCCATTGCAAACTTGCTTTGATTCATTGAAGCGAGAGCAGGAAACCTGCTCTCGCCTCAATGAAGCAGCAGAATAGCTTTTCCATAAGGGAGCTGCATGTCAGCAGCTCCCCTTATGGAAAAGCAATGCCGGCTCCCGCAGGACGCGGGAGCCGGCGGGACCGTGCGGGGATTGGGGACCCCCCCCCACGGTCCCCAACGAGTGGCCAGGCCCCGGGGGATGGGGTCCCCGGGGCCTTAAATGGCCTGAGGAGGGGGGCTACGCAGCCCCCCTCCAAATATTTAATTACAAAAAAAAAGAGGGCATGCCCCGGGGGATGGGGTCCCCGGGGCCAATAGAGGCCCAGGGAAGGGGGGCCACGCGGCCCCCTTCCCGTTTTTTTTAATTTAAAAAAAAAAAAGAAAATCCTCAGGCCCCGGGGGATGGGGTCCCGGGGCCAAAAGTGGCCGAGGGAAGGGGGGCCACGCAGCCCCCCTCCCATACACACAAAAAAAAAAAAAGACCGGCATCGTGCCGGAGGCCCCGCCCCCTCCCTTAACCACTCTGCAAACACGCCCCCTGGCGCGTTTCAAGAAGGGGAAGTAATTCCCCTTGAATAATGGGGGTCTCTGGAGGCCAACTAGCCCACCAGGAACCTCCAGTATGCGCCAGGGAGCTGCGTTGCAGAGAGGTGTACAGAGGCCACGCCCCTTTTTACACCTCTCTGCAACGCAGCTCTGTGGCGCTTACTGGAGGTACCTGGTGGGATAGTTGGACCCCAGGGACCCTCAGAATTCAAGGGGACTTAATCCCCCAACTTAAAACGCGCCACGGGGCACGTTTGCACAGTGGTGAAGGGAGGGGGCGGGGCTAAAGGTGACATGTGTGCAAACAGGCCCCGTGGTGCATTTTAAGATGGGGAATTAAATCCCCTTCAATCCTGAGGGTCCCTGGGGGCCAACTAGCCCACCAGGTACGTCCAGAAAGCGCCACAGAGCTGCATTGCAGAGAGGTGTAAAAGGGGCGTGGCCTCTGAACACCTCTCTGCAACGCAGCTCCCTGGCGCATACTGGAGGTACAGGGTGGCCTAGTTGGACCCCAGGGACCCTCATGATTCAAGGGGACTTAATACCCCACCTTAAAACGCGCCACAGGGCGCGTTTGCACAGTGGTGAAGGGAGGGGCGGGGCTTCAGGTGACATGTGTGCAAACAGGCCCGCGTGGCACGTTTTAAGATGGGGAATTAAATCCCTTCAATCCTGAGGGTCTTGAGCCAACTAGCCCACCAGGTACGTCCAGAAGCGCCACAGAGCTGCGTTGCAGAGAGGTGCAAAAAGGGCGTGGCCTCTGAACACCTCTCTGCAACGCAGCTCTCTGGCGCATACTGGAGGTATCTGGTGGGCTAGTTGGCCCCTAGGGACACTCGGGATTGAGGAGGAATTAATTCTCCAACTTAAAACGCGCCACAGGGCGTGTTTGCAGACCTGTCACCTTAGGCCCCACCCCCTTCCTTCACCATTGTGCAAATATTCCTCTAAAATCAGCCGAACTACGAATTCCGATTTACTCACCTGTTATCAGGAGAGACCTCAGTGCTGCATCTTTGAGCCCAGTACTGATCCTGAAAAGTAATTTTAACCGTACTTACCAGTAACTTGAATTTCCTTCCATAGGCTAACATTGACTGGTTTCACTTGGAAATTCTTCTAAGTGTGGAGTTTTGGAACTTTATAATATTCCTCTAAAATCAGCTGAACTACTGAATTCCAATTTACTCACCTGTTATCAGGAGAGACCTCAGTGCTGCATCTTTGAGCCCAGTACAGATCCTGAAAAGTAATTCTAACCGTACTTACCAGTAACTTGAATTTCCTTCCATAGGCTAACATTGACTGGTTTCACTTGGAAATTCTTCTAAGTGTGGAGTTTTGGAACTTTATAATATTCCTCTAAAATCAGCCGAACTACGAATTCCGATTTACTCACCTGTTATCAGGAGAGAACCCAGTGCTGCATCTTTTAGCCCAGCACTGACCCTGAAAAGTAATTCTAACCGTACTTACCAGTAACTTGTATTTCCTTCCATAGGATATCATTGCCTGCTTTTTGCTGAAAAAGTTTCTAAGTGTCGATTTTTGAAACATACAAATATTCCTCTAAAATCAGCAGAACTACGAATTCCGATTTACTCACCTGTTATCAGGAGAGACCTCAGTGCTGCATCTTTGAGCCCAGTACTGATCCTGAAAAGTAATTTTAACCGTACTTACCAGTAACTTGAATTTCCTTCCTTAGGCTAAGATTGACTGGTTTCACTTGGAAATTCTTCTAAGTGTGGAGTTTTGGAACTTTATAATATTCCTCTAAAATCAGCCGAACTACGAATTCCGATTTACTCACCTGTTATCAGGAGAGACCTCAGTGCTGCATCTTTGAGCCCAGTACTGATCCTGAAAAGTAATTTTAACCGTACTTACCAGTAACTTGTATTTCCTTCCTTAGGAATCCATTGTCTGGTTTTCAGCAGAAAAGTTTCAAAGTGTCGATTTTCACAAACTACAAATATTCCTTAAAAATCGCCTGTATGACTTAAACGCATTCTTTCAACTGTTTACAGGAGATGCACCAGTGCTGGATCCAGGATCCACCACTGAGTAAGAAAAAGTAACGAAAACACTACTTACCTGCTAAGTGAATTTCCTCCCGTAGGATAACATTGGTGATTCTATGTGAAAAAGTTTCTTAGTGTCAACTTTTAAAATACAATAATATTCCTTAAAAATCACTAGTGTAACCAAAACGCTTTTACTCAACTGTTTACAGGAGATGTCACAGGACTGAATCTAGGATCCAGTCCTGTGGTTATAAAAGTAATCGATAAAGTAGCTAATTGCATTTAACTAGAAATTCACATTGAGCTCAATGTTGCGTTGTGTTTGAAATTGTGTTGCCCATTGCAACAACTGTAACTACTGTACTTAAAAGTCTATTGCCTATGTGCAAAGTATTTAAACTAAAGTAATTCATTCTGAGAAAGTATATTTTGTAATGTAATGTATAATGTAATTACAATGTAATTTAAAAAATAAAATATCTAAAAATAAATAGTTTTAAAAAATGTAGTAAATCAGTATCAAAAAAATAAATATAACAATTAATACATTTAAAAATTGTCATTTACAAAACCTTTGAAATTCACTGAAAAAACCATAGGTTTCAGGCACGTTATAGTTAGGAATTAGCATTTAAAAACCTTACAAATTCACTGAAAAAACCATAGGTTTTAGGGACAGTTATAGTTAGTTGGACATTGCACTCGTACAAAACCTGTGAAATTCCCCGTTATAGTTAGTTCAGCTAACTATAACTCGCGCCTCCGCAATGCACTGCTGATGACGTCACATATTACATCACTCATGACATGGTCAGTGACATCACTGATGACATCACTGATGACATCTCAAATGACATCACTGATGACATCACTGATGACATCATCCACGTGATAATCTGATGCACCTCCTCACACCCTAATATAACCTTTGATACACCCACTCTAAATTACAGACTGCCATTTGCAAAACCATAGACACTCCAACACCAATAACTACATACCCACTCACTGATTCTTAGGTCTACACACACACATCCACTCACTCACCCGTACAGTCACTTATACTTATGGTCACTCAGTACAGGACTATCATATGCACTCATACTCCTATATAGACACTCAAACACCACCACTCATCCATAGAGGTACTCACACACCTAGTCAGTCATGCAAATAATTAAACACACTGCCATTTACTCACCTATACAGTTATACACACACCAGCTCACTTACTAATACAAATACTAGCACATTCTTACGCTCTTATACAATCACTGATACAAGCACACACTCATCCATACAGTCACTCTCACAATCACACACTCTCGCTTATAGCTATTTATATACTCCAACACACATATATACTGCCTTTCACATATGTAGTTACTCACACATGTACCACTGGCACATACATTCACTCACTAACACACTCTTACACACACTTACCCACCCATACAGTCTATCACAGATGCACTCTTGAAACCATCCACCCAGTGAATCACCCACTCACACATCTATGCACAGAGTCGCACACACCCCACCCACACAAACACTCAGGCACCCATACAGATACTCAGACAACCAATCAATAACTCATATAGACAACTCATGTAGCTATTCACAAACCCATGCAGCCACTTACACAGCAACAGACAGACGGATACAGACATTCACCCAGTTTAGTCACTAACCCATGCATTCAGTAAGATACGTTTAATCACTCACTTATAGAGTTAGTCACGCACCTACTAAATCATCCATACAGACACTTATACACCCACTCATTCTTCAATACGCCTTTCCCTATATATATTACAAATATTTAAACTTTACAGAAACACACAGTCACTGGATGATGTCATCAGTGATGTCATTTGAGATGTCATCAGTGATGTCACTGACCATGTCATGAGTGATGTGATATGTGACATCATCAGCAGTGCATTGCGGAGCGCGAGTTATAGTTAGCTGAACTAACTATAACGGGGAATTTCACGGGTTTTGTACGAGTGCAATGTCCAACTAACTATAACTGTCCCTAAAACCTATGGTTTTTTCAGTGAATATATATATATATATATATATATATATATATATATATATAAATATATATATATATATATATACATATATATATATATCGAAAATCACACCTCTTGCCAAGAGAAACGGAAACGCACTCTCATTCAACTCGTCTTTTTATTGGACAATATGAGGCAATCCAGGTGAAATCAGTGAAAAGTGGCCTGACGCGTTTCGAACTAATAAAGTTGTTGTTCACAGGCCCGCAGCTACCTATTCAAATGTGCCGCATTCATTAGTCCTTATTTGCATAATGTCCGTGCTGCTCTTCATAAGCGTCAAGTGAACTTGTTGAAATAAAATGCATTCTGGGACTTGATGTTTTGGGGCAGCATATCTCCATATCAATCCTCAAGTAGGTAAGTACATTTGCAGCCAAAATAATAAACACATCCTAGATTTTGCCGAGCAATCCAACCTTGCTGAATGTTCCATGTTGAGGCCGTAGTCCAAGGCCCCACGGACCCGCACTTCATACTGCAGTGGTGCTGTCTCCTAGCCGATGGAGATATGGTGCCCCAAAACATCAAGTCCCAGAATGCATTTTATTTCAACAAGTTCTTTTGTCGCTTATGAAGAGCAGCACGGACATTATGCAAATAAGGACTAATGAATGGGGCACATTTGAATAGGTAGCTGTGGGCCTGTGAACAAGAACTTTATTAGTTCGAAACGGGTCAGGCCACTTTTCACTGATTTTACCTGGATTGCCTCATATTGTCCAATAAAAAGACGAGTTGAATGAGAGTGCGTCTCCGTTTCTCTTGGCAAGAGGTGTGATTTTGGATGTTTCGGCTAGGAGACCGCACCAGTGCAGTATGAAGTGCGGGTCCGTGGGGCCTTGGACTACGGCCTCAAAATGGAACATTCAGCGAGGTTGGATTGCTCGGAAAAATCTGGGATGTGTTTATTATTTTGGCTGCCAATATACTTACCTATTTGAGGATTGATATGGAGATATGGTGCCCCAAAACATCAAGTCCCAGAATGCATTTTATTTCAACAAGTTCACTTGACACTTATAAAGAGCAGCACGGACATTATGCAAATAAGGACTAATGAATGGGGCACATTTGAATAGGTAGCTGTGGGTCTGTGAACAAGAACTTTATTAGTTTGAAACGCATCAGGGCACTTGTCACTGATTTCACCTGTATTGCCTCATATTGTCCAATAAAAAGACGAGTTGAATGAGAGTGCATCTCCATTTCTCTTGGCAAGAGGTGTGATTTTCGATATAATACCTACTGGCTGGTCGCCAGTAGGTAGTTATAGTTAGGACCTTGTTTCTATTCAATAAGCGTTTTTTCTTTTGCCAATATCTTTGGCGCCATTTGACGAATCTTCGCGAAAGTTTCCAAACTAATGACCAGCTCCTGTTAGCTCCTTTCTTGAAAGTTTTGGGGTGATTCGTGAAGCGGGGGCCTAGAAAAAATGGGGGTCCCAAAACACGTTTTCCTCATGTTAATTTCCATAGAAATTTTGGAACAGGCTACAGCCCTAACTGCTGAACGGAATTACACTAAATTTGGCAAAAAGGTAACTCTTGGTTCAGAAAGCTCCCTTTTTTTTAAATGGTGTAAATCCGTTCAGTAGTTCCTGAGAAATTCAAAAAATAAAAATGTATATATCTAAGCACTGTGGAGGAGCTGCGAACCCTCCCGAGCACGAGCTTCATTCTGATTGGCTGCCAACAGTCCAAACCAGAGTGTGTTGGCAGCCATTTTGTGACCCTTGACCTTGCCAGGTAGGTCGCTCCCCCACCACACAGCTCCGCCTGTGTTGTCCGCCCGCTGCTGCTGCTGGTAAGCTCGCCCCTCTGCTTGTGGCCTCGGTGCCCGTTTTCCTTCTGTTTCCCCTCGCTGCCCCCATTTTCACTGTGTCCTCGTTTTTCCTTCTGTACCCCTCGCTGCCCCCATTTGAACTGTGTCCTCGCTGCCCCCATTTTCACTGAGTCCTTGTTCTTCCTTCTGTACCCCTCGCTGCCCCCATTTGAACTGTGTCCTCGCTGCCCCCATTTTCACTGTGTCCTCGTTTTTCCTTCTGTACCCCTCGCTGCCCCATTTGAACTGTGTCCTCGCTGCCCCCATTTTCACTGTGTCCTCGTTTTTCCTTCTGTACCCCTCGATGCCCCCATTTGAACTGTGTCCTCGCTGCCCCCATTTTCACTGTGTCCTTGTTTTTCCTTCTGTACCCCTCGCTGCCTCTCTCCACTCCCGCCGCTGCGTCCCCTGCGGCCCCGCCCCCCTGACTGCCCATTCGCTGCCCCTGCCTCCCGCCTCCCAGCTGCTCCTCCCTCCCACCTCCCCATATATGGCGGCCGCTGTGTGGCTGCGCCGCTGGCACGCCGAAGGCGCGCCTAAGGCAAGCCCGTCCGTGCGCCCCCCCGCACCAGCCTCGAGGACTGACGCCGCTACGATGCCACCACACTCCACGCTCTCAACCCCGGACGGACGCACAACTGCTTCAAGGCCGCCCCGAAACGCACACATGGCCCCTTCACCTGCCGGAACTGCAGCTACACCAGCCTCGGAGCCACCGAAACGCCCACCAAGAAGGACCTCAACCACCTCTGATGCATTCTACTGAACACCCGCTCCGCACGCAAACACGCCGTCGAGCTCTGGGACCTGCTCGACACATCATCACCAGACGTCGCCTTCCTGACAGAGACCTGGATGAACGACTCCTCCGCCCCCGACATCGCCATAGCCATCCCAGACGGCTATAAGATCACCCGCAGAGACCGCGTCAACGCAGTAGGAGGAGGAATCGCCATCGTCCACAAGAACACCATCAGGGTCTCGACCAGCACCGACGACACTCTCAGCACCGCCGAACACATGCACTTCCAGATCCACACGGACCCCAACACCACCCTTAGAGGCACCCTTGTCTACAGACCCCCTGGGCCCCGACCCCAGTTCAGCGACTCCATCGCCGACTTCATCAGCACGCACGCCCTGACCTCTACCGACTACATCCTCCTCGGAGACCTGAACTTTCACCTGGAGAACAACAACGACAGCAACTCCACCACCCTGATCGACAACCTCGCCAACCTCGGTCTGAGCCAGCTCGCCACAACACCGACCCATTCCGCCGGCCACATGCTTGACCCCATCTTCTCCTCAAGCTCCCACGTCTCCTTCAGCCACACCACGGAACTCCTCTGGACCGACCACCGCTGCATCCATTTCACCTTCCAGAAACCCACCACACACCACCGCACCCAACAGATCCCACGCCGCTGCTGGAGCAAAGTCACCGAAGACCAACTACGGGCAACCCTCGCTCTCAGCCCTCCCTCCGACCCATCCAACACCGACGACGCCGCCTGCAACCTCAGACGATGGATGGACGACTGTGCCAACACCCTCGCCCCGCTGAAAAACTCACCCACAGTGACACCACCAAAAGAGCCAGCTGGTTCACCTCGGAACTCCTAGCTTCCAAGCGCACCTGCCGGAAACTAGAGAAGAAATGGCACAGTGATAAGACACCGGACAGCCACGCAGCCCACAAAGACGCCATCCGTAACCACCACCACCTCATCAAGTCCGCCAAGAGAATCTCCTTCAAAGACCGCCTCGACAACAATGCACACAACAGCAAGGAGCTTTTCAACATCGTGAAGGAACTCTCCAACCCCAGCTCCAACACCAACGACATCCCGCCGTCGCAACCCCTGTGCGACTCCCTCGCCACCTTCTTCCACCGCAATATCGCCGACATCCACGACAGCTTCAACACCCAGACAGCCCCAACTAAGATCGATGCACCAGACCCACCGCACACCATCGTCCATGACCCCCTGCCAGCCTGGGCCAGCGTAAACATTGAGGACACCATCAAGACCATGAGCACAATACACTCCGGCTCCCCGTCAGACCCTTTCCCGCACCACATCTTCAACAAAGCCAGCAGCTCCATCGCACCCCACCTGTGCAACGTCATCAATCTCTCCTTCGAGACCGCGACCTTCCCAGAGAGCTGGAAACACGCAGAGATCAACGCCCTACTCAAAAAACCTAAGGCGGACCCGAGAGACCTCAAGAACTTCCGGCCCATCTCCCTGCTTCCGTTCCCAGCCAAGGTCATCGAGAAGATTGTTAACAAACAGCTAACCCGATACTTCGAAGAAAACAGCATCCTGGACCCATCCCAATCGGGGTTCCGCAGCAACCACAGCACTGAGACTGCCCTCATCGCCGCCACCGACGACATCAGGATCCTGCTGGACAACGGTGAGACCGCAGCCCTCATCCTGCTGGACCTCTCCGCCGCCTTCGACACTGTCTGCCACCGCACTCTACGCACACGCCTCCACGACGCAGGGATCCGAGACAAGGCCCTGGAATGGGCCACCTCCTTCCTCACTGGCAGAACCCAGAGAGTCCACCTCCCACCATTCCGATCCGAAGCCTCCGAGATCATCTGCGGCGCACCCCAGGGATCGTCCCTCAGCCCAACACTGTTCAACATCTACATGGCCCCGCTCGCACGCATCGCCAGACAGCACGACCTCAACATAATCTCCTACGCCGACGACACTCAACTGATCCTCTCCCTCACCAAGGACCCCCTCGCCGCCAAAGCCAATCTCCATGAAGGAATGAAGGCCGTCGCCGATTGGATGAAGATCAGCCGACTAAAACTGAACACGGAGAAGACAGAGGTCCTCATCCTCGGCTCCAACCCCTCAGCCTGGGACGACTCCTGGTGGCCAATGACGCTGGGAGCAGCCCCGACACCCACCGACCACGCACGCAACCTCGACTCAATGGCTAGGCAAGTCAACGCAGTCTCATCCTCCGGCTTCAACACCCTCCGCATGCTTCGCAAGATCTACAGGTGGATCCCGACAGACACAAGAAGAACCGTCACCCAGGCCCTCATCAGTAGCAGACTGGACTATGGGAACGCCCTCTACGCGGGAGCCCCGGCCAAGCTCATCAAGGGACTGCAACGCATACAAAATGCCTCCGCACGCCTGATCCTCGATGTACCACGCCACAGCCACATCACCCCCCACCTGAGGAACCTGCACTGGCTCCCCGTCGACAGGAGAATCTCCTTCAAACTCCTCATCCACGCGCACAAGGCACTCCACAAGACTGGCCCAGCCTACCTCAACAGACGACTCCTCTTCTACGTCCCCAACCGCCAACTCCGCTCCTCCGACCTCTCCCTCGCCACCGTCCCTCGCATTCGAAGAACCACCACCGGCGGCAGATCCTTCTCCCACCTCGCCGCCAAGACCTGGAACACCCTTCCACTAAGCCTCACGACAGACCCAAGACCTGCTGACCTTCAGGAGGCTACTCAAGACCTGGTTGTTCGACCAGTAGCAGCACCCCCCTCCCCAGCGCCTTGAGACCCTCCCGGGTAAGTAGCGCGCTTTACAAATTCTGTGATTGATTGACTCGGTAGAACGGAGTCATATCAAAAAGGTAGAAAAAGGTTGTAAATGTAGGAAAGGGGTCAGGGTAGAAACACCCTTACCCCCTAGGGCTGGTCAGGGGGTCCCACAGGGACACCCAGAGCCAAAAAAAACATTTTTTGTTTGTTTTTTCGGCGCAAGTCACGCTGAGTGCGCGAATCCCGCAGAGAAAATAAAAAAAAACGAGGTGCGGTCACCTGCGCTTCATTTTCCTTAAGCCCCCGGGTGGGCCAGATCCCGAGGGCAATGTGTAATTATATAGCGGGGGCCCACAGGGGCCCCCACAGCCCCATGGACCGCCACCACCCCGTGGCTTTATCCATAATGTGCGGAGGGGCACACAGCCCCACCCCGCAGCCCCGGGGACCGCCACCTCCCTGGGGCATAATTTAAATCTAGGCGGGGGCCTCCCGGGCCCCCCAAGCGCCGGTGACCGCCACCTCCCCAGGGCTTTATTAAAATAAGGGCGGGGGGCCTCGCAGGCCCCCCCAAACCCCAGGGACCGCCACTTCTGTGGGGCTGTATTATAATAAGGGTGGGGGGCCTTGTGGGCCCCCCCAAGCCCCAGGGACCACCACCTCCCCGGGGCTTTATTAAAATAGGGTGGGGGGGCCTCCCTGGGGCTTTGTGAAATAATTAGTCTGAGGGGGCTCGAGCCCCCCCACACTGCCCCGGGGACCACCACCTCCTCGGAGCATTGAATATGTAAATACGGGGGTCCGTTGCTGACCCCTGGCCCCGGGGACCACCACCTCCCTGGGGCTATTTTCATGAAGGAAGGGGGTTCACGTGGCCCCCTCCTGGAGCCCTCGATGGCCCTGGGGACTGCCACCCCCCAGGGCCGGCTCCTGCAATGTCCCGGGGTGTCCACTCCCGGGACATTGCTGTTTGCTATGGCAGGGCGGTAGCACGGCTCCCGCCCTGCCATAGCAAACACTGCTTTGCATCATTGAAGCGAGAGCAGGAAACCTGCTCTCGCTTCAACGAAGCAAAGCAGAATTGCTTTTGGGCAAGGGGAGCTGTATGTTAGCAGCTCCTCTTGCCCAAAAGCAATGCCGGCTCCCGCAGGAGGCGGGGAGCCGGCAGGGACTGTGGGGACATTGGGGCTCCGCGGTCCCCAACGCTGAGGCCAGGCCCCAGGGGATGGGGTCCCCGGGCCACTATTGACCTGAGGAGGGGGGCCATGCGATACCCCTCCTTATTATTATTTTTTTTAAATTGTAGCAGGCCCCGGGGGATGGGGTCCCCAGGGCCATTATTGGCCTGAGGAGGGGGGCCACCCAGTCCCCCTCCTTATTTTTATTTTTTTTAAATGGTGGCAGGCCCCGGGAGATGGGGTCCCCGGGGCCATTATTGGCCTGAGGAGGGGGGCCACGCGGTCCTCCTCCTTATTATTTAAAAAAAATAAATGGTGGCAGGCCCTGGGGGATGGGGTCCCCGGGGCAAATAGCGAATAATGCAAGTGGGGCGTTTGTTTTTCTTTCCAGTTTGGAGTCGCGACCCCAATGCGGCTCTCAGCGTGGCCCCCCATGTAACGTCGCGTTAGATTTGCGAATTCACCTCAAATAAATAATTAAGTAGTATATATTTTAGAAGGTAGTGTAGTATTTGTGAAGTTGTTTTAAAGAGTTACTGTGATTGAAGTTAATGACAAGATTACAATTGGTAGAGTAGTTAAAAATATATAAGATTAAAAATTAATAGTTAAACTTGAAAAGTGTATTGTGTTGTAGTACATTAAATTCATGCTTTTGCAGATTCGCGTCGGGTGCGCGAATCCACAAAAAGTTTTACAAAAATATGTATATGTAAAAAAATAAATTATATTCACTATTATGTTATAGGGTGGCTCCAAAAAAGCTTTGACATTTTTTCTAGCTTTCTCAATCTGTGGACAGAATTGATTTGACCACTTCCATTTCTGTCTTTGGCATATATTAGAGTATACAAAGACAGTTTGAGGTAAAAGCAACATCAATTGTGCAAAGGTGTCCTTCATTAGCATTTCCAGATCTACCCCAGTAAATGTGCCTCGGTCATTGCCACCACAGTGCATAAACATGAGGTCAGGGGGTTGGAGATGCAAAAAGGTTTTAACCAAAGGCATCAATTGGTGCCACTTTAATCCTCTCTGTGCAATCCATTTAATATCCACATTTTGCAAAGCTAGGTCTTTGTCAATACCTCTGTGTTCAGCATACCTTTTGCACCAGAAAACATAGCTGTGTCCAACAATCCACACTGTAAGCATCTTGAAGGGATGTCTGGAAGTAATGAAAAGATGTCTGTAGCTGAGGTAGTCAGTTGGTAGAATGAGAGGTATCTAAAATGGTGGACAAGATGCTGTTTTTTAAAAAGTAGAGACTTGATTGGCTGTTTAACCCCTTTGCTGCTAGGCCTTTTCCCCCCTGTGCTAAGCCTTTTTTGGCTATTTGGGGTAGTGCGCGCTTAGGCCCCTGTAACTTTTTGACCACATAAGGTATCCAAGCCAAATTTGCGTCCTTTTTTTATAACATCATGGGTATTGTAAAGGTACCCAGGGTTTGTGGATTCCCTGGAGGGGACCCAGAAATTAGCCAAAATACAGCTAAATTTTGTTTTTTTGGGGAAAAATGCGAAAAAGGGCTACAGATGAAAGCGTCTTGTTTTTTCCCTGCAAATGGCATCAAAAAGGGGTTGTGGTGCTAGAAATCACCATCTTCCCAGCTTTCAGGGACAAGCAGACTTTTGTCAGAAAACCAACTTTTTACACAGTTTTGGCATTTTTATGGGACATAGCCTATTTTTGCTATTTTTTGTGCTTTCAACCTCCTTCCAGTTAATGGTAGAAATGGGTATGAAACCAATAATGGATCCTGGAAAGCCATACATTTCTGAAAAGTAGACAAAATTCTGAATTCAGCAAGGGGTCATTTGTGTAGATCCTTAAAGTTTTCCTTATAGAAACTAACAGTTAAATAAAGGAAAAATTGAAAATTAGTTGAAAAAACAGCCATTTGTGTCAACGTTTTCACCTGTAACTTCTTCTAATTATGACAGCTATTTGAAGGCAATATACCGTTATATCCGCTGGACCTTTCTGGTTGTGGGGATATATAGGACTTGTAGGTTCACCAAGAACCCGACGAACCCAGAGCCAATAACTGAGCAGCATCTTGCAATGGTTTTTTATTATGTACCGGGTATATAGCAATTATTTTGGGAAAATGTATACATGGAAAAATTGTTATGAAAGACACCTATGTATTTCTGAAATGGGAACAAAATGTAGCTTTTAGAAACAGTAGATATTTGGACATTTCCGAAATTGGGAATACCCATACTAGCATGAGAATTATAGGTCATTTATCAAAATGACTTATTTTTTACACATTGTCTTTCATTTGGAAGGCAGAAATGCATCGAAAGTCAATAGGTAATAACAGTTGCTCTACAATTCTGTGTTACCCTAAGTCTCCCGATAAAAATGGTACCTCACTTGTGTGGGTAGGCCTTGTGCCTCACAACAGGAAATGGCTCAAAATGCAATGTGGACGTACCACATTTTCACAATGAAAAATTACCCTTTTTTTGCAAAGTGCCTAGCTGTAGTTTTTGAACCCTAGCTCTGCGGGCACTTAGGGAAACCTAGCAAACCTATACATTTTTGAAAAGTAGATACCCAAGGGAATCCAGGATGGGGTGACTTGACTGGCTCTCACCAGGTTCTGTTACCCAGAATCCCTTGCAAACCTAAAAATTGGCAAAAAAACCACATTTTCCTCACTTTTCTGTGGTGGAAAGTTCTGGAATCTGCGTGGATCCACAAAATTCCACCCACCCCACGTTCCCCAACGTCTTCCGAAAAAAATGGTACCTCACTTGTGTGGGTCGGCCTAGTGCCCGCGACAGGAAGCAGCGCAAAGCGCAACGTGGACGCACCACATTTTCACAGTGAAAAATGACCCTTTTTTGCAAAGGGCCTAGCTGTAGTTTTTGAACCCTAGCTCTGCCGGCACTGAGGGAAACCTAGCAAACCTATACATTTTTGAAAAGTAGACACCCAGGGGAATCCAGGATGGGGTGACTTCACTGGCTCTCACCAGGTTCTGTTACCCAAAATCCCTTGCAAACCTAAACAATTGGCAAAAAAAACACATTTTCCTCACTTTTCTGTGGTGGAAAGTTCTGGAATCTGCGTGGATCCACAAAATTCTACCCACCCCACGTTCCCCAATGTCTTCTGAAAAAAATGGTACCTCACTTGTGTGGGTCGGCCTAGTGCCCGCGACAGGAAGCAGCGCAAAGCGCAACGTGGACGCACCACATTTTCACAGTGAAAAATGACCCTTTTTTTGCAAAGGGCCTAGCTGTAGTTTTTGAACCCTAGCTCTGCCGGCACTGAGGGAAACCTAGCAAACCTATACATTTTTGAAAAGTAGACACCCAGGGGAATACAGGATGGGGTGACTTGACTGGCTCTCACCAGGTTCTGTTACCCAGAATCCCTTGCAAACCTAAAAAATTGGCAAAAAAACCACATTTTCCTCACTTTTCTGTGGTGGAAAGTTCTGGAATCTGCGTGGATCCACAAAATTCCACCCACCCCGCGTTCCCCAAGGTCTTCCCAAAAAAATGGTACCTCACTTGTGTGGGTAGGCCTAGTGCCCGTGACAGGAAGCAGCGCAAAACGCAACGTGGACACACCACATTTTCACAGTGAAAAATGACCCTTTTTTTGCAAAGTGCCTAGCTGTCGTTTTGAACTCCTAGCTCTGCCGGCACTTTGGGAAACCTAGCAAACCTATAAATTTTTGAAAAGTAGACACCCAGGGAATCCAGGATGGGGTGACTTGACTGGCTCTCACCAGGTTCTGTTACCCAGAATCCCTGCAAACCTAAAATTGGCAAAAACCACATTTTCCTCACTTGTCTGTGGTAGAAAGTTCTGGAATCTGCGTGGATCCACAAAATTCCACCCACCCCGCATTCCCCAAGGTCTTCCGAAAAAATGGTACCTCACTTGTGTGGGTAGGCCTAGTGCCCGCGACAGGAAGCAGCGCAAAACGCAACGTGGACGCACTACATTTCACAGTGAAAATGACCCTTTTTGTAAAGTGCCTAGCTGTAGTTTTGAACCCTAGCTCTGCCGGCACTATGGGAAACCTAGCAAACCTATACATTTTTGAAAAGTAGACACCCAGGGGAATCCAGGATGGGGTGACTTAACTGGCTCTCACCAGGTTCTGTTACCCAGAATCCCCTGCAAACCTAAAAATTGGCAAAAAAACACATTTACCTCACTTTTCTGTGGTGGAAGTTCTGAATCTGCGTGGATCCACAAAATTCCACCCACCCCGCGCTCCCAAGGTCTTCCGAAAAATGGTACCTCACTTGTGTGGGTAGACCTAGTGCCCGCGACAGGAAGCAATTCAAAACGCAACGTGGACGCCACCACATTTCACAGTGAAAAATGACCCTTTTTGCTAAGTGCCTAGCTGTAGCTTTTGAACCCTAGCTCTGCCGGCACTTAGGAAACCTAGCAAACCTATACATTTTTGAAAAGTAGACACCCAGGGGAATCAAGGATGGGGTGACTTGACTGGCTCTCACCAGGTTCTGTTACCCAGAATCCCTTGCAAACCTAAAAAGTGGCAAAAAAACACATTTTCCTCACTTTTCTGTGGTGAAAGTTCTGGAATCTGCGTGGATCCACAAAATTCCACCCACCCCGCTCCCCAAGGTCTTCCGAAAAAATGGTGCATCACTCGGGTGGGAGGCCCAAGTACCCGCGACAGGCAAGGGCCCACAACGTATTGAGGCGACCTCAAAATGGCCTATCACAAAACGACCTGGTTTTGCAAGGGGGTCCCATGACGTTCTGGGTAAGAAAATTTTGGAGGACCCACGCAAGCCATACCTCGCTGGACTCCTCCGGGTGTCTAGTTTTCAGAAATGTGTGGGTTGGGTAGGTTTCCTAGATGGCCGTTGAGCCCGGGGCCAAAAACTCATGGGACCCCCCCTTGCAAAACCAGGTTGGTTTGTGATAGGTAATTTTGATGTCGCCTCAATAGGTTTTGGGCCCTTGCCTGTCGCGGGTACTTGACCCATCCACACAAGTGAGGTACCATTTTTCACGGAAGACTTTGGGGGACGCAGGTGGGTGGAATTTTGTACATCCACGCAGATTCCAGAACTTTCCACTACAGAAATGTGAGGAAAATGTGTTTTTTTGGACATATTTTTAGGTTTGCAAGGGATTCTGGGTAACAGATCCTGGTGAGAGCCAGTCAAGTCACCCCATCCTGGATTTCCCTGGGTGTCTAGATTTCAAAATGTATAGGTTTGCTAGGTTTCCTTGGTGCTGGCAGTGTTAGGGTTCAAAATCTACAGCTAGGCACTTTGCAAAAAAAGGGTCCGTTTTCACTGTGAAAATGTGGTGTGTCCACGTTGCGTTTGGGCGGTTTCCTGTTGCGGGCACTAGGCCTACCCACACATGTGAGGTGCCATTTTTCTCGGAAGACTTTGGGGAACGCGGGATGGGTGGAAATTTGTGGATCCACGCAGATTCCAGAACTTTCCACCACAGAAATGTGAGGAAAATGTGTTTTTTGGACAAATGTTTCGGTTTGCAAGGGATTCTGGGTAACAGAACCTGGTGAGAGCCAGTCAAGTCACCCAATCCTGGATTCCCCTGGGTATCTAGTTTTCAAAAATGTATAGGTTTGCTAGGTTTCCCTAGGTGCCGGCAGAGTTAGGGTTCAAAATCTACAGCTAGGCACTTTGCAAAAAAGGGTCCGTTTTCACTGTGAAAATGTGGTGTGTCCATGTTGCGTTTTGGGCCGTTTCCTGTCGCGGCCACTAGTCCTACCCACACAAGTGAGGTACCATTTTTCTCGAAAGACTTTGGGGAACGCGGGTGGGTGGAATTTTGTGGATCCACGCAGATTCCAGAACTTTCCACCACAGAAATGTGAGGAAAATGTGTTTTTGGGGACAAATTTTTAGGTTTGCAAGGGATTCTGGGTAACAGAACCTGGTGAGAGCCAGTCAAGTCAGCCCATCCTGGATTCCCTGGGTGTCTAGTTTTAAAAATGTATAGGTTTGCTAGGTTTCCTGGGTGCCGGCAGAGCTAGGAACCAAATTCAACAGGTAGGCACATTCCGAAAAAAGTCAGTGCCTAGTGGGCTTTCTGCCGCCCTGGGGAGGGGGAAATCAGGGGCTATTGTCCCGATATGCCCCCGAGGGGGCAGAAAGACTGTGGCTATTCTTTTGGGGGTCAGGGGCTTTGGGATGCCTATTCTGGTCAGCCCTCACCCCTCCGTATAAAAAAGCCAGCATAATCGCTGGCACATAGTGGGCTTTCTGCCCCCGGGGCAGATCAGGGGCTACTGCCCCCATCTGCCTCCTGGGAGGGGCAGAAAGACAGTGACATCTTTTGGGGTGGGTGGGGGCATTGGCATGTCCATTCTTGGCAGCCCCACCCCGAACTTTGTAAAAAAAATCCCTGGTGGTTAGTGGGCTTTCTGCCCCCAGGGGGCAGATAAGGTGCTATTGCCCCATCTGCCTCCCAGGGGGGCAGAAAGACTGTAGCATTTTTTTGGGGTGGGGGCATTGACATGCCCATTCTGGGCAGCCCCCACCCCTACCTATATAAAAAAAAATCCCTGGCGCTTAGTGGGCTTTCTGCCCCTCCCCGGGGGGCAGATCAGGGGCTATTGCCCCCATCTGCCTCCTGGGGGCAGAAAGTTTTTTTTTCTTTGGGGGTAGGATGGGGCATTTGCATGCCCATTCTGGGCAGCCCCCACCCCAGGCCTATAAAAAAATAATCCCTGGCATCTAGGGTATTTCTGAACTCCCGGGTGGGGGCAGATTGGTGGCCACTGCCACCATCTGCCCCCGGGGGCAGAAAGTTTGGAATTTCGTGGGGAGGGGTGGGGGCATTGGCATGCCCATCTTGGGCAATCCCCACCCCTAAATGTATCGAGGGAAAAAAACCCTGGTGTCTAGTGGGCTGTCTGCCCCGGGGGCAGATTGGGGCCTACTGCCCCCATCTGCCTCCCAGGAGGGGCAGAAAGACTGTACCTTTGCGGCGGGGTGGGTGTGGGGGCATTGGCATGCCCATATTGGGCAGCCCCCACCCCAAATTATAATTTAAAAAAATCCCTGGTATCTAGTGGGCTTTCTGCCCCCAGGAGGGGCAGAAAGACTGTACCTTGCGGCGGGGTGGGGTGGGGGCATTGGCATGCCCATATTGGGCAGCCCCCACCCCTAACTATAATTTAAAAAAAAATCCCTGGTATCTAGTGGGCTTTCTGCCCCCGGGGCAGATTGGGGGCTACTGCTCCCATCTGCCTCCCAGGGGGCAGAAAGACTACTTTTGTGGTCGGGGGGTGGGGGCATCGGCATGCCCGTTTTGGGCAGCCCCCACCCCTAACTATAATTTAAATAAAAATCCCTGGTGTCTAGTGGGCTTTCTACCTCCAGGGGGGCAGAAAGACTAATCATGGCAAATATTTTATGGGGAGCAAAGGCCCTTGCCCAAGGGGCCGCTCCCCTCCCTGGTGCCTAGTGGGTGGATCCCTGCTTGGGGATCCACTAGGGAGGGTACCATTGGAAAGGGGAGATTCTCCCTTTCCAACGATACTTCTCCTGAGTTTCTACGTGCTCAGGGGCTGAGATAGCCCCTGAGCATGTAGAAACTGAAACTGAAATGAGCCTCTTGGCTCATTTCAGTTTCAGTTTCACTGAAATGACATCAGCGCGATGTGCGCGCCGATCGTCATTTCAGGGAAACCAGGGGGGGGGGCCTTGGGAGCTGGGGAAGCTCTTCCCCAGCTCCCGAGGCTTTAGGGGATTAAAGGGAATCCCTCTGGTGCCCACACCAGAGGGATTTCCTGTGCTGGGTTCCATGACGAGCTGGACTCGTCATGAGCACACGAGCACTGTGTGCCATGACGAGTCCAGCTCGTCATGAGCATGGAAGGGGTTAAGAAGATTCTACACTCAAAAATAGGGTGCATATTACTTTCTTCAAAAATCATGTTCGTTATTGGTTAGTAGAAAATGTTTGAAAGGTACAGTAGATAGGATAAGGAGATATTTTGCAAACGTCAACCACACCTGCTGGTTGCATTTGTAACCTTGTGTGCTGGATTTGAAAGTATGGTGAACTTGTGACCTGTCAGTTCAGTTGAATGTTCCATGAACTGTTACTATGGAAACTGGCATTAAGCAGAATGGGGGATGGGTTGAAACTTAACTGTGGACTTAAAATGTGAAATTGTAATTTATATGTAGGTGATATGTTATTAAAGTATAATTACCCAAGTCAGTACTATCTTTAGAAGTGGTGTGTTGTTAAAAAAATAGTAGTATTTTTATTTGTAATATATTTTTGAACTCCCGTATGGATTCGCGGCTCCATCGCACTGCTGCACGGTGGAGTCGCAACTCCAAAAAAGTCCAGAACCGGTTTGTGCACTTTTAGAAGTCAGTTGGTAAGGGTTAATGTGTCTAACCAATAGAAATGTGTTTTATAATTTGAAATACTGTAGGAAGCAATGTGATTTGTTACTTACATGTATTTGTGTGGAGGAAGAGAGGGAAAGTTTGCCATTACTGGTTTTACCTTGTTGAGAGTGGTGCATTACATTGATTGTGTGCATAAGAAAATCGTTTATGAGTTTGTGATATTTTAAATTCTACAATTCAATTTGGAAGGTGAGTTATAAATGTGTGAGGTGTATTATGTATTAGGTTTTTTTAATCTTTAAAAAATATTGTTGAACTGTGATGTTTGAAATATATTATTAAATGTAGAGATGTGTATTGTAGTTTGTTTTATTGTGGTTAAATGTTGTTTGAAATAGATTTTGTATAGTAATATGTGTATATTGGAAGATGGATTAGTGAATATGGTAGTTTGTTTTAGTGTGTGGATATGTACATTTGTAGTATACCGCATAATTGTAGGTGTTGCTTTTTAAATTGGAGGTGGAGTCTGTCAAGTTTTAAGGTATGCATGGACTACTGTCTCAAGTGTGTCTCTACTTGTATATGTATTTTCATATGTCTTATACATTTGAGGGTGCATGATGTATAACAAAGAGGTGTTGTTGCTTTTTATGTGGTAGGCTCAAGACTGTGAGTAGTAGTGGAATGGTGAAGATGCAGCATAATAGTGTGGTTTAAAAGATGTTGACATAAGGCATTATTGATGAGGCTTCTTTTTTTAAGTTTCTAGAAAGGTGCAGTTGAAATATGCCACATAATTGTTGGTGTTTGCTTGAAATTGTAAGTTTGTTCTGTGAATTTTTTAAGGTTTGGATAGTGTTATGGTACAGACATATTCATGTATGCTTTTAGGAATATGGTGAGACTTTTAGTAAAGACATGTGAAGGGTTCCTGCTTTGTATTTGGGTAGGTGTAACATTATAAGTAGTTGTAGAATGTTAAAGCAGAAGCCTGAAAGTGATGTTTGAGATGTTTGTAGAGGTGTTATTTATTAGAGTAATTTGTATGATGTGTGTAAAGTTATATTTCATATATACCGCATAATTTTCAGTGTCCGTTTGAAAATTGAAGTGCAGTCTGTGAACTTTTGAGCTGTGGATGGTGTTGTGACTGAGATATGTGTCTACTTGCACATATATTATGGTATGTGCTATGCGTCTGAAGATGATAGATGTATAAAACACAGGTATACATTTATCTGTGTATTACTTTTATATATGATGCTGCTAGCAAAAGGTACAGACATATGCATACATGGTTTTAGAAATATGGGGAGACTTTCATGAAAGATAAGTGAAGTGTTACTTTGCTGTTAGCTATGCTCTATACCTGATTACTACTAGAATAGTGAAGCAGTAGTAGTAGAAAAGTGATGTTTAAGATATGTTGGGAGAGGAATTATTCATTATGGTCCTTTATAAGAGTCTGTGTCAAAGTTCACTTGAAATTTGTCGCATAAATCTAGGTGTGTTTGAAATGTTGAGTGTAGTCTGTCAAGTTTTAAGGCCTTTATGGGCTTGTGAGTGTGGTTATGTTTCTACTTGCACATGTATTCTAATATGTGTAATGCTTTTGGCAATAGGTATATATAGAAGCATGCATGCTTTTAGGAATATGGTTAGAGTTATGGTAGAGACATGTGATAGGTTGCTGCTTTATGTTTGACTAGGCCCAATATTCATAGAATGGTGAAGGTGCAGCACAAAAGTGAGTTTTAAGACATGTTAGCAGAAGGGATTACTGATTAGGCTACTTTCTATGAGTCTGGGGAAAGGTACACTTGAAATACACTGCAGAAATATAGGTGTGTCTTTGAAATGTAAAGTTCAGTCTACTTGTTTATTTCTGTTATATATGATGATGATTTCAAAAGGTATACATATATGCATGTATAGTTTCAGGAATATGGTGAGATTTATAGCAGACTCATGTTTAGCTTTTATGCTTTATTTTGAGTACGTCCAACACTCTGAGTAGTTAAAGAATTTTGAAGCTGCAGTACAAAAGTGTACACCATGTCATAGACCTGACTTTTGTGCTGCAGTTTCAGTATTCTGCTACTACTCAGGATGTTGCACTCCTCCAATCACTCAGGTACTACTGCAGTACTACTCCAATCACTCAGGTAATACACATGCACTTATAAAATCACCCAAGCACTTTCTATGTACTCCTGTAATCTCCGACGTATTACTCCTGCAATCAGGGAATCACCAGGCATCACCTATGTACTCCTCTAATCCTCCAGACATAACTCCTGCAATCATGCAATCATCAATGCGTTAGCTATACACTGGTTTAATCACGCAGGCACTACTTTGCACTCCTGAAGTCACCCTGTCAGGATCTTTGCACTCCTCCAATCACTTAGCCTGTGCCTATGCACTTATAAAATCACCCAGGCACTACCTTTACACTTTTGCAATCACTGAGGCACTACCACAGTATTACTCTAATCACCCAGGCAGTACTGATGCACTTATAAAATCACCCAGGCACTTTCTATGTACTCCTGTAGTCCCCCAGATATTACCTCTGAACTCATGCAATCACCAATGCATTAGCTATACACTGGTTCAATCACCCAGGCAATACCCTTGCACTCCTCCAATTACCTTTTCAGGATCTATGCACTCCTCCAATCACTTAGCCAGTACGCATGCACTTATCAAATCACCTACTCACTTGCTATGTACTCCAGTAATCCCCCAGATGTTACCCCTGTAGTCATGGTATCACCCAGGCACTAGTTATGTACTATCCCTGCAGTCATAGAATCATGCAGTGTCTACCTATGCAGTCATGTAATAACCCAGGTACTACCCTTGCAGTCTTAGAATCACCCAGGCCCTACTGTTGCACTCATCAATTCACTTAGGCACTACTCCATGACTCATCTATGCCTTCAGGTGCTTTTTATACACTTATCCATGCACTCAACCTCTATGTGTGCACTCATGCAATTAGCGAGTCACTATCCATCTTCTCCTGCAATTACCCAGAGACTACCCTTGCACTCATACAATCACCCAAGCACTACCCATGGAGTTATGCAATCACTCAGGCAGATCTATTACATGTCTCAGTTTCTAGGTTTCACTATATTCCAGAAATATTGTATATATATTTCTTTTAGATATCATGATGATTTGAAAAGGTAGAGGCATATGTATGCATGCGTTTAACAATATGGAGAGACATAGTTGAGTCATGTAATAGTCTGCTGCTTTATATTTGGCTAGGCCCAACACTCATGCAGTTATAAAAACACCCAAGTACTACCCATGCAGTCTTCAAATGATCCAGGCACTAACTACATATGCACTGCTGTAATCACTCAGGCATTACTGCTGCACTCATGCAATCACCAAGGTATTACCCATGCACACTTTGAATCATGTAGTCACTACTCCTGCACTTATATAATCACCCAGGCATTAGCGTTGCACTCCTTCAATCACGGAGGCACTACCCTTGTACTTATGTAATCACTCAGCCAGTAGTCATGCTGGTATGAAATCTCCCAGGCACTACCTTTGCACTTATTTATTCACTCAGGCACTACCTCAGTACTCCTGTAATCACCCAAGAAGTACCCATGCACTTACAAAATCACCCAGTCACTTCCTATGTAGTCATGTAATTTATTTTATTTATTTATTTATAAAGTTTTATATAGCGTGAACATGACCCACAAGGGTATCAGAGCGCCTTACAATACACAGTTATTAAACATTAGATGATTGGGGTAATATACATACATTCGATATTCGCCATTCAATACAAAAGAGGTAGCCAGTAGTATATGGATAGCATAGGTGGCTAGTAGTCATCAAAGAATTAAAGTCTTAGGATGTGAATTTGTTCATTAGAAGCCTTTTTATTTCTTTTTTAAAGGAGGTAAAGGAAGAGATTCTGCGTACATCTGGAGGTAGGGAGTTCCAAATCTTCGGTGCGATCCCTGAGAATGCTCTGCAACCAGTTCTCTTTTTATGGAAGGATTGTGGTTTCAGTAGTAGTGAACTCGCACTTCGCGATTATCTGCATCCTCCCGACAGCTCTAACTTTTGTGCTAAGTAACTGGGGGTATTGCTATGCAGGGCTTTATGGGTCATGCAGGCGATCTTTAGTTGTATTCTTGCCTCGTAGGGTAGCCAGTTCAGAACTTTCAAGGTCGGAGAAATGTGGTTATTTCTTTTAGTTCCTGAGACCAGTCTGGCCGCAGCGTTAAGAGATGCCCTCAGTGGGGCCAGCTTGTATTTGGGAAGACCGCATAGAGTGGTGCTTCCATAGTCCAATCTTGTTAACACTAGGGCTTGTACCGCCATTTTTAAGTCGGTCTGTGGGAGGAAGGGTTTAAGTTTCCTTAGGATACTCATCTGATGATTAGCTCCCTTGTGGCATTATTGATTTGCGCCTGCATATTCAAGTGTTTGTCTAGGGTGACTCCCAAGGATTTCGTGGAGACAATGATGTGGGGAGCGCAGTCAAAGGAAGTTAGATGCTTCAGCCATAAGTCTATCTTGGGTGTGTGATTGGGGTGGAGATGAGAAGGAATTCCGTTTTTTTGGTGTTAAGCATGAGGTGGTTACCAGTGAGCCAACTTTGAGTATTATATAGAATAGGGAGATGAAGTCATCTGGAGAGGAGATTTTCATATACAGTTGTGTGTCGTCCACATACAGGTGATATAGAATGTTCGCAGAGTTCAGTGCGTTTGCCAGGGGTTCCAGTTGTAGATTAAAAAGAATGGGTGAAAGTGCTGAGCCCTGTGGAACCCCTATGGTGACCATGGAGGGTTGAGAAAGTAATTGCTTCATCTTGATTCTTTGGGTTCTGTTATTTAGGAAGGAGGTGAACCATTGTAACACTGGGCTAGTTAGGCCCATTCTTCGTTCCAGTAGGGACAATAGGTTGTCATGCTTAACCGTGTCGAAAGCGGAGGATAAATCGAGAAGTATCAATAGGCATGATTCGTTATGGTCTAACATTTTTAGTATGTCATCCATTATGTGGGTAAGTGCAGATTCAGTGCTGTGACCTTGACGGAAGCCGGATTGGTGTTTGTCTAGGAGGTTTTAATTCTCGATGTGGTTGCATAATTGAATTTGTACACATTTTTCCAGCAGTTTCGCCAAAGTGGGGATGTTGGATATAGGGCGGTAGTTGTTGAGATCTGAGGAGAGGGAGTTGGCTTTCTTTAGTATAGGTGTGACCTGCCCTACTTTAAGACAGTCAGGTATGGAGCCTTGTCTCAGAGAGGCGTTTACAATCTTAGACCATAAGAGTAGAATAGAGGTTTTTATCATTTTGAATAGAGAAGGAGGTAAGGGATCAGAGAAGTGATTGGAGGGGTTAATCACTAGAAGAGTGTTATAGATTTCGTATTCAGGGATGGGCGAGAAGGTGTGCCAAGAGGCATTGTTTTTTTTAAATTTCAATCGGAATACTAAAATGGTCCTTGATCTGTGAGTAAAATGTAGACTCATGAGCAATAGTTTGTGGAAGGGCATTCTTAGATTGAATGTCGTATTCAATTGATTTTGTCTTTTCTAGGAAGAAATTGGCAAGCTGATCGCTATTAGGGGTAGCCGAATTGCTTAGTTGCATCGCGTTAGGAGTGTTGCGCCATTGTTGTTTGACGATTTTGAATAGTTTTTTGGGACGGTTAATGACTTGGTTCAGCTGGATTTTGAATAAGTCTGCCTTAGCCTTTAGTATTTTCCTGTTGTATGTATTCCTCAGCACTCTAAGGTGATATAGGTGATCAATGGAGGGTGCTGATTTCCATAATCACTCAGCTGATCTTAGCTTGCGCCGATCAGAGTTCAGGTTCTCATTGAACAATGGTTTGGAGATTTTGGAGGAAACGTTTTTTTCTTGGAGGGGCGCGGTAGAGTCAAGAATTTCAAGCATAGTGGAGTTGTAAAAGACTGTGAGGTCATGGACGTCAACCATGCCTGTCGTGGGGATCAGGGCGGAGTTGCATCGGTTTACCAGGGCGATGGGGTTAATATTTTGGATATTCCTTTTCCATTGTTTTGTTTTTGTAGGTTGCCATCTTTTTGGAATTACCTCAATATTGATGGAGAAGAAAATGCTGTAATGGTCAGTCCAGTCACATGGGGTAATGGATTCTAATGTTACAATGTTCATTTTCGCTATGATGATGTCTAATGTCTCTCCCTTGCTGTGGGTTGGACTGTCACAGAATTGGGACAGATCCTGATCTGACAAAGAGGATTTAAGACAACTTACATCATGATCACTTGTGTTGTTCCAATGGAGATTGAAGTCTCCCAGGAAAATCTGGGGCACTTGTGAGTTGTCATTGGATGTAATGACTTCCATTACCTCATCGATGAACGTCAGATTATCACCCAGGGGGTGGTATATTTTGTGAAGTTATGTGAAGTTTACTGGTGAGACGACCAACTAATACCCATGCAGTCTTCAAATGATCCAGGTACTACATATGCACTGCTGTAATCACTCAGGCATTACCCCTGCAGTCATTAAATCACCCAGGCACTACCTATTCACTCATGCAATCACCCAGGTATTACCCATGCACTCTTTCAATCACCCAGCCACTACCCATTAACTTATATAATCTCTCACGCACTACCCTTGCACTCCTTCAATCACGCATGCACTACCCTTGTACTTATGTAATCACTCAGCCAGTACACATGCACTTATAAAATCACCCAGGCACTACTATTCCACTCCTCCAACTACTCAGACATTCCCTCAGTACTCCTGCAATCACCCAAGCAGTACTCATGCAGTTATAAAGTTACCCACTCATTTGCTTTGTACTTCAGTAATCCCGCAGATATTACCCCTTCAGTCATGCAATCACCCAGGCACTAGTTATGTACTACACTTGCAGTTGTAGAATCACCCAGGTCCTACTGTTACACTCATCTATTCACCTAGGAACTACTCAATGTATTTCTTTATTTAAAGATGACAATATTTGTATATATTTATTTTAATAATATTAAATAATTTTTAGAAAGATAATAAACTTTACTTTTTTTTTTTAGATATTCTCCATAATTATTAAGAAATATTCAGTATGACAAGAAAAGTTGAAAAGAAAAGACAACAAAGAAAACAGAACTATTTAAAGGAGAAATTAGATGAAGTGCAACATGTGACGTTGAAGAAAAAGTCTTCTGGTAAGGGAACAAAATAATTTGTTAAAAATCTTTTAAAAAATGTAATCGATTTTCAAAATGGGGAAAAGAGAAAGAAAAGTACTACAAGCAATCAGCAGAAAACAAAAAAAGGACAAATGAATGCAAAATCAGGTTCTGGAAAACAATCCATGTTGAAAAAAGGATGAAAGAATATAAAGACATTAGGAAGAGAATGTATAAAAGTAGAGTACTACAAAATGTATTGAAAGATTGCAAAAAATATAAAAGAAGATCAGCATTTTACAAGAAGAAAGAACAGATTGAAAATATAGTTGAAAAGGCTTTTCAATTGAAAAGAAAATTATTTATATTAGTATTGAAGAGAATGAAAACATTGAATAAAACAATGCACTTTATGAAGGAGAATAGTAAAAGAAAAAGACTGGTTAATAGAACTAACTTTTGCAAAAAAAGTTCAGGTGAATGGAAGCACACTTCTAATACTGAACCTTTTTTTATGAAGAAAGCTATTTTCAACAAAATACATTAGTTCATGCAGTAGATACCAGTGGTCGTTGTTATGAGGTTAAAAACGGTTGTCCAATTGAAAAAGAAAAGATGGTTCCTAGAAATGTGGAAGAAGCAATAGCTGAAGAAGTTCAAGGGAGATGTACACAAGCTCCAGTGTATAAGTGGGATTGTAGTAGTATTTGTAGTATACGTCAGGAATCTATTGCTATATTACGGCATTTCTTACCAGATTATGGTGATAAAAGTGTTAAACAGAAGATTAAGATATTGCAAGTACTAGGTCCTTGTAAAGTGAGAAAATATACCAGCTTGCAGGGTCATTCTCTGGCTTGTCTTTCTAGAAAAGTGTGTCAAAGTACTTTTCATCATTTAAGAATGTTAGCAGTACATCACTCAGAAATGCGGAAGTTAGTAAGAAGATTGTACTATGTAAAAAGTCCTGCATTATCTTTCAGTGAAATAAACACTGCTCTTTTGCATGGTTCAGTATTGGATGTAAAAAAGTTTCTGATGATATACAGTTTCGTTTCTTTGGTCCTGAAGAGGAGTGTAGAGAAAGTGAGAGTTTGATAAGTGTAGGTGTTGAAGAAGAGGTGGAAGATAGTACTACTGAGAAGAAATTACAAAGTTTAAGGTAGTTTGTTTTGAAAAACCAAATTATGTTTGTATTTGTTGTCGACATACTCACTATAGAAGTCAAACTAGGAATGTTGATGTGTATTTAAAAAGTAAAAAGGAAAATAATGATAAGTGGCAGCAATTTGGTGCTTATTTGTTGGTGGATGGTCGTTTTGAGTTGGGTAGTGATCAACGTATTTGTAAATATTGTTACAACAAAATATGAGAGAACAAAATGCCAGCTGGAGCTGTACATAACAACCTAGAGTTGGTAGCTATTCCTCCGGAACTGATAGATTTAAACACGTATGAGTCCATTCTTTTTCAATCTGTGCACCTGTTTCAGCCTATAGTTTGTATGGAGCCTAAAACAGGTAAGCTGCCTCCAGCAGATTTACCAAGAGGTTTAAAAGGAAGAGTTGTGTATTTACCTTTAGATTTTAAGAAAAATATTGAAACTGTTGGTGTAGAGAGAGAGAGGAAAGTGAACCTGTAGTTTTTCTAGTTAATGGTGTACCAACAAAGAGTCGGAAAATATGGCAAGAGTTAGTAGATGTCACCAAACTTCAAAAGGCTACATTATATCTTGTACAAAACAATATTTATTATAAAAATGTATATGTGGAAGAACAAAAATATCTTTAGAAGATGAAAGAGAAATTTCAACTGGCCAAATAGAAAAAGTGGACAACTCCAGGAGTGAAGAAATTTATGAACATTATAGTATACATCCTCTACATTCAAAAGAAGTGATAGGAAACACTATTTAATTATTCCAAATGAAGAAAGCGAAGGGAACTCCCATGAGTGTATGGGAAAAAAGTTTGGAAGCTCGTTGTTTTCTACAGCTCTTCCCCACTGGAAAAGGTGGACGATATGATGAACGACCCGTGCAGATTCCAGCTTCAGAATATCGTACAACAAGATTGTACTCAGAAGATCCAAGATTTCGACAGTGTATTCCATATTTATTTCATCTTCTGTTTGAAAGTGACTTGTCTGGACTTTCATATGCAGTGAACCACATATTAAAAACAGGAGTTCATCTTACACATCTTTCTGCACAAGAATTTTTGGACAAAGTTCAACAAAGAGATGATCTTTTAGAATCTCAGTTAATAAATTTGATGGCGTGTCAACGTGGTACTAATGAGTATTAGTATCGTCGTCACGGAGAACTTAAATGTATGTTAAGGAACCCCTACGTGGTTTGTTACGCTTAGTTGTGCTGAATACGCATGGGACGATTTACTTGAATTTCTACGACAAGCAAACTTAAATATAAAAAAACATAGAATTGAAGACAGTTGGAGAACTGTGTTCCTTGATCCTGTAAATGTGTGCAGATATTTTAATCATAGGTTTCAAGCTATGATGTCCTTTATCTGCAATAAAAATAATCCACCTCTTGGAGAAGTTATAGATTTCTTTTGGAGAAAGGAGTACCAATCCAGAGGTGCTCCTCATATACGCATGTTATTATGGATCAAGGATACACCTAAATTTGGAACTGATACTGATGAAAGAGTTTTGTCTTTCATTGAAGAATTTGAATTACCTGTGCCATTCCAAAAGAAGGAGGAGAAAACAACTTGAGACAGCAATTTTTACGGTTTCAAAGTCATCGATGTGGAAAATATTGTCGACGGAAATACAAGTCAAAGGGAAGATTTTATACAAAATGTCGTTTTGGATTCCTACGTCCAGTAATTTCAAAATGAAGAGTTAACAATTTTATATCAACAGTAAGGCATACTATAACCTCGAAAATCTCCAAAGAAAACTTACAACATAAAAAGAACTGAAGATTCAAAGTATATTAATGACTACAATCCAGTGATTTTGACAATGTGGAATGCAAATATGGATATCCAGTATGTTGCAGATATTTCGAATGTTGTTGCTCGCTATGTTACATCATATATAACCAAATCTGAAAAGACGGAGTTGAAAGAAATGTGGGAAGAAATTTCACAAGAGAAGACTCTTAGTAACAAACTGTACAGCTTTAGTTTGAAGATGCTTTCCCATCGAGAGATTGGATCCTATGAATGTTCGGATCGGTTGAGCTCTGCAAGTTTATATTCAAAGTCAAGAGGAATCATTTGGGTAAGTCTAGGTCTTGCTGCAACACGAAATTGTGTATTGAAATCTGTACAAGAAATTGAATACTTAGCATTGAATGAACCAGAAAGTACAGATATTTTTAAAACGAATATGTTTGATACATACTATCCTAAAAGAAGTCCACATCTGGAAAACATATGTCTCTATGAAGTACTGCAACATTACAGCTTTAAGAGAAATGTTACAGAAAATATAAATGAAGAAAAATATGCAGTAATTGGATGTGAAGGATGTTTGGTAAAACATGCCAAAGGAAATCTTATTAACCACAGGAAACTCAGTTGCGAAACTCCAGATAAAAGGGAATTTTTCTATTTAGCACTTCTGCAACTTTTCAAGCCTTGACGTAGTGAAATGGGATTACTTGGAGATTTTGACTGCTATGAAGATTCTTTTAATGCATGTAAAGATAGCATTCAATGCACAATTTTTCCAAATTATCTACAAATGTTAAATGAAGAGATTGAACAAGATACTACTATTGCAGCTGAAATAGCTAGAGACAGTTCTCAAGATAGTCAATGTTCTGCTCCTCTAAGTCAAGATCCACTAGGACAACCAATTCTTGAAAATGAAGCAGCAATAACTATGAATGAAGTAGAAACGTCAATGCAACAAGCACAACAGGATATTTTTGAGTTGGGAAACTTGGAAGAACAACTAAATTTTGAACAAAAAGAAATATATCAGCAAGTGACACAACAGATACAGCATGGTTTACTGCATGAAAAAAGAATGCAACTGCACATCATTTAAACCTATTCGAATGTATATCAGTGGTCAAGCTGGAACAGGAAAAAGTTTCTTAATTAAAGTTTTGACCAGTTATCTACAGAAAACCACTGAATCACATTTATCTTGTGTTGTAACCGCTCCAACTGGGTTAGCAGCACACAACATTAAAGTGATTACATTGCATTGTTTACTCATGCTACCAGTTGAACAGGAAAATAAGTTGGAATATCACAAGCTATCTGGAGAAGCTTGTTATGAAGTCTCAAGATTACTAAAGAAAATGAAACTTCTGATCATTGATGAGGTGAGCATGGTCTCAAACTTAATGCTTGCCTTTTGTAAATTTAAGAATGCAACAGATTTTAAAAACAGATAATGATGTTTTATTTGGAGGAAAACATGTAATTGTATTCGGCGATCTACTACAACTTACTCCTGTGAAAGGACAACCAGTTTTCAAAACACTTGTCCATGAAGACACTAGGAAATCTTTGGGAAGTATTGGAAATGTAAACATTTGGTCTCATTTTGAATATAAAGAACTTATTAAGAATATGCGACAAGCAAGTGATGAACATTATGGAAACATTCTTCAAGATATAAGAATTGGTGTTTTGACAAAACATGGTAAAGAAGCTTTACAAAGTTGGCTACTAATGAACTTGCTTCGCAATGAACACATTGCACCTGAAATAATGTACAAAAAAATTAGAGAAAAGTACTCTATAGTTTGCTTAATGCCAACAATGCAATAGTGTTCTACATTCAATCAAGAACTTTTGAAACTGGAAAAACAACCAATAGTGAAAATGGAAGCCATTGATAAAATGGAACACGAAGGAGTTACTATTCTCTCAGAGAAATTACAGTCAAAATTGGATTCTTTGAAAAAGTCTGTGTCTAAGACTGCAGGTTTAGAAAAGACTATATGTATGTGAAAACTGTTGGGTAATTTTACGGTGTAATTTGGATGTAGAAAAATGTTTAGTAAATGGAGCAATGGGAAAAGTTGTTGATTTTGTTAATTATCAGAACAGTGGTGGAATTGAATTTTTGAAGACTAAATTTGAAGAGGTAAAACAGATTGGACGTTGTTCTGTTCGTTTTTTGCTTGTAAAAGACTTGTATGTTCGTAGGAAACAGTTTCCTCCTTCTTTAGCATATACAGTGACCATTCATAAATCTCAAGGTTTAAGTGTAGACCGTGCTTTGGTAAATATTGGAAGTACAGTGTTTAAAGAGGGCATGGCAATATGTTGTATTGTCTTGAGTAAGAACATTATCTGGCTTGTATTTGATTTATTCTGATGAGAAAAAGATTAGTGCTGATGCAAATTGTGTAAAAGAGTATAATCGGTTAAGAAGACTTTATGCTCCTAACTTAGGTGAATATCCCATATATGAGAAACGTGTAGTATGTCCAGAACGGAAATATGAGAAACATTCTAGTGTGATTCAAAAAAAGAAAACAATTCAAGAGAATGATGAAGCTGCAAAGAAAATTAAAATGGACACTGTTGATGATATTGTAGGATACCAGTTAGAAAATAGTTCGGGTATCAACTGCTATGATAATTGTTGGAGGGTGGTGTTTTCACCCAGCTTAATTTAAGCAGGGTGCTGCTGTCTAAAGATAATAAGACACTTGTGTGAAACGTAGGCACTGAGTGGCACTTTTACTCAAGAACAAATTTAAACAAGGAAAAATGTCAAAATCACAGTTTCAATCAATCAAATAACTTCGTACAATCTATAGTAGATGCTCAAGTGTCTAAGCGACACATCTCAAATATTAAGCTAAACCATGCAGTGATATAAGCTTTAAATTACATCAAATGCAAGGAAAAGGGAGGGGATGAGAGACCGAGAGAGAGAGACAAAGATTTTCAATCTATTATGAACACTACAACCTTAAATAGGCTAGGCCCAAGATAGAACGCGGTCGAACGGGAACACCAACGCGTGCTAGACACTGCGAAAGGTGGTCAACGCATGAGCTGTGGAGCACATCTTTTATACTTCTTTAATGCGGAACTATTAACCACAGGGTCAGAACACTGAAAGGTGCTCCTGACCGCAAGCCTTCAGATACTTTGTTAAAATATTAAAAATGCATAAGTGACACCATGGTGCAAAAGGTGTTATCGGAGGGTCAACTGATGCTTGAACGTAGATCATAATGAAATTAGACATTTATCATAAACAGCTTGTATCACTTCTCGGAAACTTATAGGAAAGCAGAACTTTAATAAAGGTTACAGGTCATGTTCTCATGGCATGGTGCTGTCGTAGTTTCAAAAGCTAGCAGAAAAACATCAAATATCAGATATGAAGCAATGAAATGTACCAGCTGGCCTCCACCCACATCTTGCCTCATGTTGTTCCTCTAACTCGGGGATGTTTTCGTGTCTGAGCTGGCTCACTGTGCTGTGTACGACAGAAATGCACATTTGAGACTAGTGGGGTTCGGAAACTTTGTTTATCAAGATGACAGTGAGCTGAGGCCTATATCTACTTTGTAGGGGGACGTGTATGTTCCTAGGTGGGCATGAAGCCTATGGTATCTAGTAAAAGTTTTATATAGAATGGTCAAGTTAACACACATTCTTATATTCTGGCTGGTGGGGTCTATGTGAGGGTTTCATGCTACAGGTGTAGGGCAGGAATGGCTTCAGGCATTTATATGGTAAAACGGGACACTGCTTCATTTCCCTCCTCTTGTTCATTTTTGAACAAAACTCTTGCAGCGTATTTGGGGGGTTCTTTGGCCTGTTGGGGCATCCAGGGCGTATCATTAGCGTAGGAGCACTTGTACTCGTTATGTAGCTGTGATCTTAATTCAACACATTCCCCTTCAGGCCTGTCAGCTAGGCATTCATAACAATCTACACTAGGATCTTCCCTTATTGGGTGTTTACCAGGGGGAAGTGGGGGAGCTGTAGGTACATTGTAATGGACTTCAGTAGGGGTCTGTAATAAGTGAGAGGCAGGCGTTGTGAGCTCAACTATTTCTAATTGTGCTAATCCATCCCCATCCCCTGGTCGACGGTCCTCATGTATTGTCTTCCTGTATATTCCTGTCTTTACATAATTCATCCCTACTACTTTAGTGCTGAATCTTTTTACACAGTGACACACTATCTGTATGACGCAACACAGAAGCAGCAACACTCATATTATTGGCGCAATCATTTTTAGGATGGCAGACAGCCATGAGGGCATCCAGCTAAAATTTAACCAGTCCATGGCTATGTCTGCCGGGACACCTCCTTCTTCAGCCATTTTCTTCCCTAGGTTTGTCAAGTCCTCGATGGCCTTTGTGATGGAGCCATTCTCTGCGTCGTTTGCCGGCACGAATGTGCAGCAGCTCTTTCCTATCTTGTGTCCTACTCCACCTTCCATTGCTGTTAACATGTCTAGAACATAGCGGTGCTCTAGAACCATAAGCCTCAAGGGGGGTAGTTCTTCCTTGATAGCATTTAGTCCGTCCCTAGTACTGTTGAAGGCCTTCATGGCTTCATAGCGGGTAACCTGGATCCATCGTGCATTTGCTTTTGTCTGAAACAATGGGACGAGGCCCCCAAACCAAAGTTCGGCTTCACTAAAAAGGCGAAATTCGTTGGGAATCTCACTATAGGGGTCACTGGCAAAGTATTGGTCGAGAGTTCGCCGGTGTCGGTGGAGGAAGGTGACGTCGCCAGTCATTGGGTGTGACTGGATGTGGGAGACATTGGCTGTTGGGACGACCAGGTGATCTTCATGCAGGCTTACCAATGTGCACAGTCCTTTCCAGTGAGGAGGCAGTTGGAGATAGAGGCATTCTCCACAAGCCCAGTAGTAGTCCATTAAACTGGAGGTGCCCCACTGCATATCCGAATTAAAAATAGTGCTGTTGCATCCCGTGTTGTGCCCCACAGGTACCGTGCCATTTCCTAGGAAACAAAGAAGAGGTGATTTTAGTTTGAATGCTTTTTTATGTTGAGACATTTTCTCCCCACCCCAGGTGTATCTTCCACTTTCCTGAGACAATATTTGTTCACAGTCATCCTCAACCTCCCAGTCAATCCTTTCTTCATAATCTGAGTCAACCCAAGGGGGGCCTAAGGATGCTGCTTTGCATGTCACGTAGCCGGGATTATACCACCTATCATTGGCATAAACTTGCGCCCATAGGCGCAGCACAGTCCTATTTTGGCATGGGCATGGGTGGCCGTGGGGTATCGTTGGATTGCATAATGCCATGGGCAATGATACTGTGATGTATCCACGCCTCCTAATGCCAGCTGCCTTAGGGTCCATGTCAGGTATTCCTCTTCTATACATGCCCTGTATTACCTTCTCAACGTCTGTTGTGTCAGTGATAACCTTGTGTTTGGTGTAGATGTAGTCCCATTCTGTGGTGTTCACATATGCAGTGGAAATGTCAGCCGAAATGATCTGGACTTGCCCTTGTAGGCGACAGAGGTACAAGTGTAAAAGGCATTTGACAGTGCGTGGTGGGACTTCTCTAGGGAAAATCAGTCTATCTGCGCCTACTGCATGGGGAATATATGAACACACATAGCAGGACTCGTTTGTTACCTTCTTTCCAACTGCTGTCATATCTTTATACCATAAGTTATCTAATAGGGAGTTATGGACCCCATGGTCCCTTTTTGACTCATCAGGACTTTGTGGTGGCATGTGTTCACCTAAGAGAGAGTAGATGATAGCCCTTTGGATGTCATGAATATGTTGGGCTGCCCTGCATCTGCGGGAATTGTGTCGGCGGGACAACAGTGGGGGGCGTATTGTGAGATGAACGGTACTGTTCCATTCTGTATTATTTTCAACCGGGGGAGGAGTCGGAGACCTAGGGCGCATACTGGTGTGTGTGTTGCTAATGTTACTGTCGGTGTGCTTTGGACCTAATGTATTGCTATGGGGGCCTTTCTCAGTATGGGTGGCTGCTGGTACAGGGGGTAGAGTTGCAGGAAACATAGTGGTGTTGGCAACTTCAGTTTGAGAGATACAAGTCCTCGTACTAATACAATGGACAATAACAGTGTACCAATTAAAGACAGCGAGTGCCACTCCAACAATGATGTAAAAGAGTAAAACAAAAATACATATCTTTGCATAGGACACTTCTGTGCTTTGGCTACGACGTAATCCGTAGTCTACCACACCATTCTCGTCTTCTTCTTTGGTAGTGAATGGGAACATATTGTCCTCGTTCAGTGGTACTAGGAGCATGTCGTTTCCCTCTATCCCGTCGTCCGGTGCTGCGGGGGTGCAGGATCGATCCTGATGTCGCTGCTTTGAATCCATGCCTTCCTTTCGGCTATGCGGACTGCGGTAGGCGAGGAATCAATTACTTGGTAAGGACCGTCAAACTTGGGGTCCCTCCAACGTCGGACAGTTTTTCGGACAAAGATTAAAGTTCCAGGACGAATTGGCGGAAGTTCAGGATCGATGGGCCCTTCTCCTTCCTCTTGGATACCTGAGTAGAAAGGAACTGTGCAGCGCGGGTTAGTGCACACAGATAATCATATAATTCAGCTTTCATAATCTCTGACGAACTTTTGTTATCTGTTTTTGGCCTAGTAGATGGGACTGCTATATTTATGGATTGTCCAGTGACAAGCTGATGGGGCGTGAGATGGTGATCAGAACTTGGAGAGTTTCTAAGCACGAAGAGGGCAATTGGAAGGCAGTAGAGCCATTTCTTTCCAATTGTGGCACTTATCTTGCTTATTTTACCTTTGAGCAGGCAATTAAGGTGTTCACAAATGCCATTGCTTTGTGGGTGATATGCTGATGTCAATTTGTGTTTGATCCCTAATATTGTTGTCAGGAAGGAAAAGATGGCATTCGAAAAATGGCTGCCATTGTCGGAACGGATAGCGACTGCCAAACCCCAGCGCAAAATGACCTCACGGAGCAGGAAGTTAGCTGCTGCTTTGGCATCGCAGTGGACACATGGTCCAGCTTCGATCCAGCGTGAGAATGGGCATACTACCACAATGAGGTATCGATAATTTTGGCATCTATCAATCATGTCAACATAATCAATGTGGAGTTCTTTGAACGGGCCTTTGGGTTTTGATATTGTGGAGGCAACTGTTTTTTTAGTGGGGTTTGGTGAGTACTGTTGACAGATGAGACATTTATTAACAAAAAGTTGTATTAGTTCATGGGCATTGGGAATGAACCAGTCTGTCTGTAGGGTTGTGGACATATTATCTCGAGAAACAGGTGTGGGAAGGTGTAATTGATCCAACGCCACTTGCAATAAGGCCTGTGGCATGACAGGTTTTCCTGTCATTGTCTGCCTATAAATGAAATCAGCAGGATCTTGTTGTACTCCCCTCTTCTTTCATAACTCTTTCTCTTGATCTGGTGCACTTTCCTGTATCTCTCTGAGGTGTAATTGGGCAATGTGATCCTATTGCTGTGTACTGTAAAGAGTGTATGGAGGCGTAAAGTGAGGAGTGTCTACATCTGTGCCTTGTTTGTCTTGTTGTATTGCTGTTGGTATGTTTTGGGCAAGCAAGATGGGGGCGTGCTGATCTTCTGGCTGTACTGCAGGTGGGGGTCCTCTAGCGGCTGCTTTAGCTGCCCAGTCTGCCAGAGCGTTACCTCTGGAGACAAAGTCTTGGCCATTTGTGTGTGTTGCACATTTCACTACAGCTACCTCAGCTGGCAGTGTCAGTGCATCTATTAGTTCTTCTAGTAACTGTTTGTGGATAACAGGCGTACCATTGGATTTGAGAAATCCACGCCTTTTCCAGCGTAAGATGCTGGAGTGTGTAGTTGTTGTGACATACGCAGAATCAGAGTAAACGGTGATGCTGTCGTCAGCCCCATTGTTTAAGGCGGCAATCAATGCCACTAGCTTTGCTGCTTGGGCTGAGTAATGTGAGGGTAATGTAATCTGCTGTACAATGTCTAGGGAGTCAGAGGAGTCATTTTGCTGTGCTCTAACTACTGCAGCTCCTGTGTAACTGATCCCTTTTTCTTGATCAATGGTGGAAGACCCATCAACAAAATATACTGTACTGTCTGGCAATGGGTCCTCTTTTGCTGCTCCTGACTCATCTGGTGAATATGTGGCACAATCATGTGTGTCATCATCTGAGGTGGCAATGGGGTGGGCAAAGAACGTGGCAGAGTTTACTGTGTGGCACTTGACATCTTTCAGAGAGGGCAATGATAGTATGACTTCGTAGCCTGATACTCTTTGTGTAGTTAATGTTGTCTTGGCTTTCTGTATAATTGCAAAGACGGCATGTTCAGTGTACAGAGTTAACGGGGACCCCATGACTATGGGGGTGCTTTTCTCAACAGCGAATGCTGCTGCTGCCAGAGCTTGCTCGCACGGGTAGTGGCCTTTCATTACAGAATCCAGCATGCCACTGAAGTAGGCAATGGGCTTGTGGCCCATGGGATATTTTTCAATCAATCAGGGGCTTGTTAAAGCGCAACTACTCGCCTGTAAGGGTCTCAAGGCGCTAGGGGTGTGGGGTGGGGTGCAGGTTCCATTCCATCAAGGAGGGGGTCTGTCGAAGAGCCAGGTTTTGAGGTTTCTTGCGAAGATGGGGAGCGATGTTGTCTGTCTGAGGTGGAGCGGAAGGACGTTCCATGCTTTGGCCGCGAGGAAGGAGAAGGAGCGGCCTCCCGATCTGGTCTTTCTGGTGTGGGGGACCACGTCGTAGGAGAGCTGGGCTGATCGTAGGGTCCTTTGGGGTGCGTGGAATTTGAGTCGGCTGTTCAGGTATGCTGGTCCGGTGCCGTGGAGGGCCTTGTGTGTGTGGGTGAGCATCTTGAAGGTGATTCTTGCCTCGACGGGGAGCCAGTGGAGTGTGCGCAGGTGCTGGGAGATGTGGCAGTGTTTTGGCAGGTTGAGGACCAGTCTAGCGGCGGCATTCTGGATGTTCTGTAGCTTGCGGGTGAGGTTTTTGTTTATTCCGGCGTAGAGTGCGTTGCCGTAGTCGAGTCTGATGGTGACCAGGGCGTGAGTGATGGTCTTTCGGTGTTCAAGGGGGATCCATTTGAAGGTCTTACAAAGGAGGCGGAGGGTGTGGAAGCAGGAAGACGAGACGGAGTTGATCTGGCGGTCCATTTTGAGCTCGGAGTCCAGGATGATTCCCAGGTTGGGTGCGTGGTCCGTAGGGGTTGGCGGGTTTCCAAGGGCAGGGGGCCACCAGGTGTCGCTCCAGGCATCTGGGTTTGGGCCCATGATGAGTAATTCTGTTTTGTTGGTGTTTAGTTGTAGGCAGCTGTTGTTCATCCATTTGGCGACGGCTTCCATGCCTTCTTGAAAGTTGCGTCTGGCGGTGTTGGGCTCGTTGGATAGGGAGAGGATGAGTTGGGTATCGTCTGCGTATGACACGATGTTGAGTCTGTAGGTTCTGACGATGGGGGCGAGTGGAGCCATGTAGATGTTGAAGAGCGTCGGGCTGAGGGAGGAGCCCTAGGGGACTCCACAGGTGGTAGGTGTGGGGTCCGAGAGGAAAGGGGGGGAGTCTGACCCTCTGCATCCTGCCGGAGAGGAAGGAGCGGTTCCAGTCGAGGGCCTTGTCCTGGATTCCTGCGTCATAGAGTCTGCGTATTAGGGTGCGGTGGGAGACTGTGTCAAACGCCGCTGATAGGTTGAGGAGGATGAGGGCTACTGCTTCTCCTTTGTCCAGTAGGGTGCGGATGTCGTCTGTTGCGGCGAGGAGGGCAGTTTCCGTACTGTAGTTTTTTCTGAAGTCGGATTGGGAGGAGTCGAGGATGTTGTGTTCTTCAATGAATGTGTCGAGTTGGCTGTTGATGGCTTTCTCAATGACTTTCGCTGGGAACGGGAGCAGGGAGATGGGTCTGTAGTTTTTGAGGTCGGTGGGGTCCGCTGAGGGTTTCTTTAGGAGGGGGTTGACCTCAGCGTGTTTCCAGTCGTCGGGGAACGAGGCGGTCACCAGGGAGCGGTTGATGGTGTGGTGGAGCATGGGTGCGATGGTGTCGGCAGCTCTGTTGAAGATGTGGTGGGGGCAGGGGTCCGTGGGGGCCCCTGAGTGGATTGACTTCATTGTCTTCAGTGTGTCTTCGGTGGTGAGGGCTGTCCAGTCGTCAATCGCTGGTTTCCGGGTGTCGGGGTGGTTGGTGAGGGTTCAGTGTGTTGGTTGTCTTCGTCGAAGTTGTCGTAGATGCTCTTGATTTTGTGGTGGAAAAAGGTGCTGAGTTTGTCGCAGAGGTCTTGTGAGGGAGGGATGTCGGTAGACTCGCTGGTGGGTTGGGCGAACTCCTTGATGATGCTGAAGAGTTCCTTGCTGTTGTGCGCGTGGGTGGAGATTCCGTCTTCAATCGCTTTTTCCTCGTTTCTCTGATGAGTTGATGGTGGGCGTTGGTAGCGGCTCTGAAGTTGTTGTGGGCTTCTGTGGATTTGGTGTTCCTCCAGGCCTTTTCAAGGCGGTGGCATGTGCATCTGGACTCTCGAAGTTCGGTGGTAAACCATCTGGCTTTCTTGGCGTGGGTATTGTTGTTTTTCTTGAGGGGGGGCTATGGTGTTGGTGCTGTCCGAGATCCATCTATGCAGGGTTCGAGCTGCGGTGTTGGGGTCGTCGTTTTCCATGATGGTTGGGGTGGAGTTGTTGAGTGAGGAGGTGAGCTGGTCGTCGGTGATTTTGGTCCAGTTTCTTCGTGGGAGCAGGTGCTGGTGTCTGTGGATGGTGGGTGTTCTGAAGGTGAATGGGCGAAACGATGGTCGGTCCATGGTAGTTCGGTGGTGTGGCTGAAGGTGATGGAGTTTCCTGTAGTGAAGAGGGGGCCGAGGGTGTGTCCTGCTGAGTGCCTGGGCTCCGTCACGATCTGGCGGAGTCCAATGTTGTGGCGGTTGTCCAGGTGGGATGTGGTGTTGGGGTCAAGTTGGTTGTCGAGGTGGAAGTTGAGGTCTCCCAGCAGGGTGTATTTGGTGGATGCGATGGCCTGCGGGGAGATAATGTCCGTGATGGAGTTGGCGAAGCGTCCGTGGGGTCTAGGGGGTCGGTGGATGAGGGTTCCTCGGAGGGTGGCGGTGGGGCTGGCCAGTATCTTGAAGTGAAGGTGTTACATCAGTTCTGTGGGCTCGTCGGGGAGTGTGCTCAGGTGGAGGCTGGATTTGTGGACGATGGCAATTCCATCTCCTGGGCGGGTGTGGCGGTCCTTCCTGGAGATCTTGTATCCTTGGGGGATGGTGATGGCGATGTCCGGTCCCGAGGTGGTGTTGGTCCAGGTTTCGGTGAAGAACGCTACGTCCGGGGTGGTGCTGTCGAGGAGGCCTCCGATTTCGGTGGCGTGTTTGTGGAGGGATCGGACGTTGAGGAGGATGCATTGCAGGGTCTTCGGTTCGGTTGTGTTCTTGTGGGCGGGTTGTGCTGGTTCCTTGTTCTTGGCGGTGCTGCAGGTGTGTCGGCAGCGGTGACAGCTGAAGGGTCCGTGGGTGTCGGCTGGTGATGCTAGCTTGCAGTTGTTGTTGCGGCCTGGGTTGAGTGCGTGGAGTGCTGCTGGGTCGTAGCGTTGGCGGGGCAGAAGTCCAGGGTTCCTGGCGCTGGCGCGTCGAGCCCGCTGCCCGTGGCCGCCATTAAGTAGGGGTCGGGGAGGGCTGGACAGCTGGGAGGCGGGAGCGGGGAGGGGAGCTGGATTGGGCCGGTCGCGCTGGGGTGGAGGGGCCGCGGGGGCAGCAGCGGCGGGGAAAGGTAAAGGGAGGAAATAAGGGATAAAGAAAAAAGGGAAAATAAGCAGAAATAAGGCACAAAAGAGCAGAGCTGCAGATAAATTGCAGAAAGGTGAAAGCTAAAAGAGGGTAGAAAAACAAGTGAAAACGAGTCAAAGAGCAGAGTTAGAGGAAGGGAAAATGAGCAGAAATAAGGCACAAAAGAGCAGAGATGCAGAAAAGTGCAGAAAGGTGAAAGATAAAAAAGGGTAGAAAAACGAGTGAAAACGAGTGAAAGTGCAGAGTGAGAGGAAGGAAACAGAGGTCCACTGGACCACCAGGGATGAGGCGCAGGGAAACCTGCGGGTGGAGGAGGGCCTCGATCACCAACACTCGAGAGTGCAGGGGCAGGCCTCACTTAATGGTGGAGCTGCGAGGGTGGGAGAGCAACTTCACTGACAATGAGTCAGTGGTCTTGCTCGCCTGTCCCTGCAGCGGCCGCCATTAAGTAGGGGTCGGGGAGGGCTGGACAGCTGGGAGGCGGGAGCGGGGAGGGGAGCTGCATTGGGCTAGTCGCGCTGAGGGGGAGGGGCCGTGGGGGCAGCAGCGGCAGGGAAAGGTAAAGGGAGGAAATAAGGGATAAAGAAAAAAGGGAAAATAAGCAGAAATAACGCACAAAAGAGCAGAGATGCAGGAAAGTGCAGAAAGGTGAAAGATAAAAAAGGGTAGAAAAACGAGTGAAAACGAGTGAAAGAGCAGAGTGAGAGGAAGGAAACGGAGGTCCACTGGACCACCAGGGATGAGGCGCAGGGAAACCTGCGGGTGGAGGAGGGCCTCGATCACCAACACTCGAGAGTGCAGGGGCAGGCCTCACTTAATGGTGGAGCTGCGAGGGTGGGAGAGCAATTTCACTGACAATGAGTAAGTACTCCAGTCATAACTTGGCCATCGCAGTGAGTGATAAGTAGAACTCCTTGGTGTAGTCAGGGGACCCTAACACTGGTGCATTTGTTATTTCATCTTTCAACTGTGTGAAGGCTGTTCTCATTTCAGGTGTCCAATCTAACTTATTATGTCTGTCTTTGGCCATTTTAACTGCTTTCAGCAGAGGGGCAGTAATAGTAGAGAAATCAAAGACCCACTGACGAACATAATTCACTAATCCTAGGAATTTCTGCATGTCCTTGACTGTTTGAGGTTCAGAGGTGCATTTTATTGCCTCAACTCTATCTGGTGTGACTCGTCTTCCTGATGCTCATAGTAATTGGCCAAGGTAGTGCACTTCTCTCTGACAGTATTGAAGCTTTTGTTTGTCTACTTTGTATCCTCTTTGTGCTAATGTGGTGAGCAGGGCAATTGTGTCCTTTCTGCATTGTTGCTCTGTAGGACTGCAGAGCAATATGTCGTCGACATACTGCAGCAGGGTGCTGTCACATTGAAAATTCGATAAATCAGCTTTGACAACTCTGTTAAAGACGCTGGGGGACTCACAATAGCCTTGTGCTAACCTCGTGTAGGTCATTTGAACACTGCGGAATATAAATGATAGCAGATATTGGCTATCAGTGTGTAATGCAACACTAAAGGAATTTTTTAGGTCAATGACAGAAAAGTACTGAGCGTAGGGGGAATATTTGTGAGAATTACAGATGGGTCTGGGACTATGGGGAATTCTGGTACCACAATGTTGTTAAGGGGATGCAGATCATGAACCAAACGCCATTGATTAGTCTTACCTTTCTGCATAGGAAATAGACAGGTGTTGCAAGGGGATGTGCAGGGGTATATTACTCCCTGATCCAGTAATGCTTGTATGGTGGGGCAATACCCTCCTCTGCTTCCTTAGACAAAGGATACTGCTGAACTCTTGGTAGTATGGCACCTTGTTTCAGTGTTATTCTGAACGGGCAGCAGAGTGAATGAGGCCTACATCATTTGGGCCAGTTGTCCAAATATTTGCTGGAACTTGAGCTAAATCTGCTTCACGTATGGAATCATATTGTTTGGCGGCAGTGGGTGTTCTTATTTCCACTGTTACTGAGAGGGGTATTGCATTTTCATAGACAATCTCACTTTTTGAATACTGTTCAGGAGGTCCAAAGAGTTGATCATCTGAAATATCCCTGACTAATCCTCCTGGTTGAATGAAAATGATGCAAGCCCAAGTATGAGCATTGTCGTCAAATGCTTGGAAGGCTCCGTATGTAGGTGTTATTTCAAGACAGTGTTTGTCCAGGATCATGTGTTTGTCAGATATTTGTGTGCCTGGCACTTGGGGTCTGAAAAGGAATTCTTTTGGTAGTTGAACAGTGCGGTCTTTCAGTTCTGAAGTGGTGGCAACAGTGGTGTGTATCGCAGCGGAAAAGGCGTGCTCATCCACTGGACGGGCTCTGACCTGATTGCTCAAAGAGGAGTCCACAGTGACTGCCATCATCCTAGCCAATGGTGTGCCTGGTATTGAGCAGATCATAGTACCTTTTGATCAAAGTGAATAGTCATGTTTAATTTTGCCATGAGGTCACGCCCTAGGAGATTCACTGGAGACTGTGGTGAGTAGAGCAGTTTTTGTTCCACCAAGTGGCCTCCTATCTCTATGGGTACTGGCTTAGTGAAAGGGACCCTTGCTATTGCCCCAGAGAATCCCTGTGTGTCCGCTATCTGATCTGAAATGGGCAGTGTTCCTCCCGTAATACAGGAGTAAGTAGCGCCTGTGTCAATGAGAAAGCTGTAAGTTTTATTGTTTATCGTGACAAAGACAATGGGGTCCTGTTCAACATTCATTGTGCACGATAAAACTGGGCACACGAGTTGTCTGTGGGCTGTCCTAACCAGTGTATCCTCCTGCTTGATATTGTTGGATGGTGCCCTGTGCAAATGGATTGCTGGACGTAATCACTGTGCCCCCTTGAGGTACAATAGTTTGTGCTTGGGGCATCACCTGATATACAGGTGCTTGTTGTTGCTGCATTGGTATCTGTACATGCTGAACAGGTGCTTGCAGTTGGGCTACTGCAGGTGCCTGAAGTTGCACTTGTTGCTGCATGTGCTGCTGCTGTACTGGTGGGGGATAGGAGTACAGTACTTGGGGCTGAAGTGGCTGTGGCTGCATCTGCTGCTGTTCTTGGAATTGTGTGGGTGTTTGCTTCGAAGGTCCTGTCCGCATTTTAGAGCAGCAGTCTCTCTGCATGTGACCCTGTTTTTGACAATAAAAGCAGACGAGGGGTCCTGGCTGTGGTCTGAAGCTCTGTTGTCCCATTCCTCTACCTTTACCCTGCATCCCTGTGTTCCTTGCCGTGTTTTGTCTGTTATTGTAGTACTGTTGTTGTTCAGTGTTGTAAGTTGGCTGTGCCTGTATGTGTTGTGCAGCTCCCTGTGTGTTGCCTGCCAATGCATTCATGGCAACCTGGGGAAATCCTGTAACTGTAGTCATCTGATTGACTGGTGCTGCTAGCATGACTGTGTCCGGTGTGTCCTTTTTCTTATTAAGTTTCTGCTGTACTAATTTCACGGCTGCATTTTCTATAGCCAACTGTCTATTCTTGTCCTGTTCTTGCTTCTTTTTGCAGAAGTGAATTATATGGTCTTGTATTTCAGGTCATGGCTTGCATTCCATTGACACTATCCCATCTAATTGTTCCTGTACCTCAGTGGGCAGTCCCTTCTTAACTGTGTGGTAGAAGAATCTACAGTTTCCTCCAGTTGCATTCCATTTTTCCCCTAACTCCTGATGCCATTTTTCCTTCATTCTGGTAATGTACTGGGCAGGATCTTCATTCTGTTGCATTGTCTGCGACATTAAGGACCCTATGTCTGGAATGTCAGGAAATTTGCGGCGCAAGTGGGACCATACAAAGGGTCGTATTTTGTTAAATGCAACACCATCGTGTTCTGTCCCAGTGAGTGCTATTTTGTTATTGATGCTTTTTAAAATGTATTCTGCTTCTTCTCCGATCAGGGAGGTGAGCAGGCCCTTTATGTCACCTATGGCCAAATTGACGCCAGCTGTGTTTTTCTCTAGGGCTGCTATCCATTTGCAAGCGCCATCTGTTAGTGGCGGCAATTGTTTTTTTCAAATTTTCTTTGCCCATTTGTTGCCAAGTGACATACAGTGGTGGGTCATTCGCATTTTTGAACAGCAGTGCCATCTGATGTGTCACTCTGGTGTCTGCTGTAGTGGGCCGTGTATGGTCATGTTGGCGCGCATATTTCTGCCAAATCTTTAAACTTGCTGTCATGTAACCATAGTCCCAATCCTCGTCTCCCACCCCATGTAGGATGCAATTTTCTGCTGTGGCCATGTGTTGTGGTTCAAAGGACCCTATTCGTGGCCACGGGATCATTTGTGGCGCCAGACTCTCTGTCCAGTCTGCCAAATCGTCTGTGAAGCGGTTGACCTAGAAGTCTGAATCTTCCCCAACTGTAACTATTTCATTTGGTGTTAGGTCATTATTCTGTGGTGCATACTACTGAGATACATGTTGCATATGTTTTTCAACGTAGTGTTACGCAGAGAGGCTGTACCTGAGACATCATATGAAATGTCATCTGGCCGGCCGTGTGTCCCCAATATTTCTAGTCGTTCTACCTCTGTTCGCCTGTTCTTTCTTCTTATTGATTGCTCTTCTGCATCTTGAAACTCCCTTTGTGATGCTGTGTGCATGGGAGTAAGCGTAGGCATAGGTGGTGAGCAAAATGTATATGTTGGTACTGCTGGCAATGTGTGCAGAGGTGCTTGCGCAGGAAAATTGACCTGACTAGTTGTTGCAACTGTCTCAGTTATTCTGGAAGGAGCAGCTTCAGAAAGACGGGGGCCTCATTATTGTGTGATACTGCAACCCCTCGTTTCCCCCAGGAGCATGTGTCTGTGGTCTTTCTTGTGGTGAGGTGTCTATTGTTGCCTGTTGTGATGGTGCTAGAAGGTCTGTGTTACTGAGCAGGCCAGTGAATGCGTCCTTCATTTGCTCTACTTTCATTGACAGGCGTCAGATAGCCTTAGCCTGGCCTGTAGGGCTGGGTGACCGACTTCTGTGTAGCAGGTCCATGTGGGGGTCGCCTAGTGTAATGCTGTCCATGCTCTTGCTTAAGTTAGGGCATGTCCTCCATTCGCTAAAATGTTCTTGGTCAAATCTTGCAGGGGATTGCTGTCCTCTATCCCTACACTGCTGGTGTGTAATTGGGAGATCCAGATTAGGCTGGAGTATGATGCTGCTGGATGGCAGCTGAGTTTGGGGAGAGCGGCACAGCTGTGGAAGTAGTAGTTGGTTGTCATTAAGGAAGGGGTTAGAGCTAGTGCGTGAGCAGTGAGATGATGTGTGAGAGGCGGTGTCAATCTTCATCCTCCTCTTGCTGTTGTCGTGCAGTATTTGGTGCTGGTGTAAGCTTCAGTGTGAATTGTGCGTAAATCTGGCTTGGCAGTCCTGGTAGTACAGCTTCTATCATTGAGCTGGGGCAGGCAAGAGATCACGGTGCTGGAACTGCGTCCATTAGGCCTGGAGCTGTGTTCATTATGCCACTGTCCAATGGGGGGTGTTGTGAGGAAGAATTGTCATCTGGTATTGGAACGGAACCAACAGCTGGTAGGTCATTTGTAGTAGGGGTCAAGTCTAAATTTTCGAGGAGGGTGACAGAGTTTTCCAGTAGTTTAAAGGGGTACATGCCACTTACATGATATGGCGGTGGGGCTGTGGGCAATACGGGTTCAGCGTTCTCTTTAAAGATACTCCACAATGCTAGGGTATCTTTGCGTTTCTGTAGTTTGCTGCCGGAGTACTTAGCTTCTAAGAAGGTAGTAGCATGATCTAGTATAGCACTATTGAAGCTACCTTCAAGCGGCCAAGGGTGCGATAGATTCTTGGTGTGCTTATGGAGCTCTCTACAATGTTTAATTATGTGCTGTTCTTGGCCTGTGAAGTTTTGTAGGACATGTTGCAATGGGGTAGTCATATTTACTTTTATTTATAAAGCTGTCCTCGGATGTAATTGGAAAGCGTAGGTGGGTACTATTGTTAGCCTCAGTTGTTGTGCTTGGGTGCAGTCGATACCTAAAACCTGAAACACGGGGGCGTGGCCAACTGCTGAGCATGGCGGACGTGAGCTGAAAGAGCTCTGAGCCGTGCCCCGACACTTTGCCAAAAATCCTGTGAGGGCGGAGGCCGTTGGAGCCAAAAAACGACGCATATTGCGGTGGGGCACCTGAGACACCTGTGGCTCTGTCGTGGGGGATCCAGTCGCTGATTTTTGGCATACCGGCTCCGCCGATACTGAGAGCCGTGACTCGGTGGAATGAGACCGGGCGAGACGCTGGTTGGTGCCGGCCATATCAAGACACTTTGAGGCCAGGGAGTGCTGCCCGCTCTATCGGAGGTAGCCGCTGACTGATTTCAGCTGCTTGCACTGCCGTTGTATGTGTTGCCCGGAACGCGGCATATACCTGGCCTGGCGATACACTGACTGCCCGGCGAGGAAGAAACAAAATGGCGGCCGTTGGCGGCTGGGATCGGTGATGCGGTGTGAACTGCTGGGGAACTGCTGAAACTGTACGGGGACCATCGCCCAGGCTAGCGGGACTTCAGAGCCCATCCAGCGTGGATTACTGCTGAAGCTATTGTTGATCACTGACGTGTAGGGGAGACGCATGACAAGACTACACTTTCCCACGTCATGGCCTTGTACTCCTGCCGTGGACATCCGTAAATAAAACAAAAGATCGCGGAGATACCTTGCGGACTCCTCGCACTGAATTGCCCCGATGACCGGCGTCACGACGTGAAGGCAAGTTTCTGTGATGTCGCTGCGCTGGTGCGCTGGATTTTGACTGGCTGGGCACGCTGCGGCAGAAGCGGGGAATGGGGCTACATTGCTGGCAGCATTGGACCTCGGTGCGGTGAGGTACGTGAAGGATATGAGCTACGGGGCCACTGCCATGGAGCTGAATGGAGGACCTGCTGCTGACTCACCGCTGCGCCGTGAATAAATGCTACGCTTCCCTTCAAATTACAACGACGTGACCGGTGGCAGGAGGCACCGGGGCCCGGGTATACCAGCTTGTGGAGGGCCGGGTCTATTTGCGCTGTTGCCCGGTAGACAAATGCCACTTCACCACCATTGTGCGGCAAGGAAATCCCCAGTGCGCGAGTGTGCCTGCGGGGACTTGGTGCGGCTCCTGTGTGCAAGGTCATCGGTTGTCTGGCACCTCCATGGTATAGTGGCCTAACATTCAACCGGGGTGACGTCCTCCCTGCCTGTACGACTTCGAGAGACGTTGGGCTGCCTGTACAGCGACTCAGCCGGCCTCCAAGCTACAATAGGTGCAACGAAGACGAGTTACCCTGCCAGTATTTTTAGAGGGAGCAGTTGAGTGGGATCGTCACTTTTCTACAACATGGGTCGCCCCAAGGCTAAACAACCTGACCACCCCGACATCTGATGACGCATATAGTGCAACGCACAAAGATGTGTCACATGGATCTGATACTGATGTAGTGCCACCCACAGGGGCTGAACAACAACCTGATAAGCTGGACTTGATGTTAAAAGAAATCAGAGATTCACGTGTGGCGATCGAAATGCAAATATAGACGCTCTCTACCAGCCTTAACCTCTTACAAGCGAACCACAAAAAACTGGCAGATAAGGTAAAGTCAAACAAGCTTGCCCTAGATGACTTGATACCGCAACAAAATATACAGACTTCCCAACTGGAACAGCTACAGCGCCAACTGAGGGAGCTACGAGACAGGGTGGATGATGCCGAAGGGAGATCCCGCCGCAATAATGTCCGCATATTGGGACTACCGGAAAAAAGTGAGGTGCGTAATCCCACCCAGTTTGTGGAACAATGGCTGCGAGAACATGTCGCAAAGGAGGGCCTGACGGAGCTCTACAGTGTGGAAAGAGCACATAGGGTGCCGCCCTGGCCTCCTCTCCCGGGGGCGTCACCCAGACCATTAATAGCATGCATCCTGAATTATAAGGACCGGGACACGATCCTCCGTGCTGTAAGAGAGAATGCCCCCATCCGCTTCGAGAATAAAACAATCTCCCTATAGCCGGACTTTACACTAGTGGCCCAGAAAGCGAGAGCTACTTTTCAAGATGTTAAAAAGAAACTGAGAGCACACAATCTGAAATATGCCTTACTTTTTCCGGCCCGACTGAAAGTCATTTCTGGCCAAAAATCTTTATTTTTTGATAATCCTGAGGAAGTAGCGGACTGGCTGGAAATCACCTTTACGCCTCCTGTATTGCAGAACTCGATCCTGCCGCACCAGTCTGCACGATCCGTGTCACAGCGCGAGGATGTAGTTAGCCTGGAAGGACCTCGACGACGTGGAACTGGCGCCGGTGTGAGCCCATCTCTGGAACAGATATCGGACAGTCAGAGGGACACTCTCCTGACAGCGGCGGCCCTGGCTGAACATGATGCCCAGTCCCGAGCTGTGTCTGTCCACTCCTCGGATAAGGCCACGGTCTGCTCGGACTCTGAAACCAGTCTAACATTATTTCCATTGGTTACCCCACAGTCTGCGCATGACTTTTCAGGTGGTATGATCTGAACCCCGGAAGCTGGTATAGTATGCAGTGCTAAGTAGTATGCCTCGAAGTCTATAATGGCTCTTGCTGGTCCCGTTCTCTATGCTTATTTCATGACGATGGGGCTTGTGCTGGAGTGCTGAGAATCATGTAATTGCATACAGGATGTTGTATGTAAGGACAGTGGTTGTTGCCACCCCCCCTTTGGCGAATGCACTATGGTATTGTATATGTAGAGTTCCTGTTGAACTTTTTCTTATGGTTTGGTCCTCTGATGTTCTATGGGGGAACCTAGTATTGGGGAGTTTTTATGGTTATGCAGGCTCACCTTCAGGTTACATGACTTCAGATTGGCCTAATATCCTCTATGTTCACGATAGATCACCTCACATAGCAACTGATGACACACCCTAGCAGATATCAGTACAGCTATTGGAATGTAAGGGGGCTCGGCTCTATTCATAAACGGCATAGATTACTGGCACAGCTAAACAGATGGAAGGTCAATGTTGCGTTTCTTCAAGAAACCCACCTAAGCCATGCTGAAGCAGTTAAGTTACACAAGAAATGGCGGGGACAACTGTTTTTTACGTCCTACTCGGCATTTGCTCGTGGTGCTGCGATATGGCTTAGGAGCGGTACTCCTTTCAAACTATTAGAACAGAAGATTGACATGCAGGGTAGATATGTCTTAATACATGGACTGCTAGATGGAGAGCACATTGTGATGGGAAGCATATATGCTCCGACTACTGACCAGGACAAATTCCTAGAGATCCTTAGCACGATATTGGTGGGCTGGGATGACTACCCCTGGATATTGGGCGGAGATTTTAATGCGGTGCTTGATATTGATTTGGATAGATCTCACCCCCCCTTGCACAACGCGGCCTGTAGGAAGATGGCAGCTGCACTGAAAGGGTGGGCGGATGGGTGGGGGGTAGGAGATACATGGCGCGTGTCACACCCCAATGACAGGGAATACTCCTTCTACTCACCACCACATAGGTTACATACCCGAATTGACAGAATATTATGCTCCTTGACTTTACTTGGCTCTATCAGCGACTCTACACCTTTGGGTAAAACACTCTCTGATCATAATCCAGTGGAGCATACACTTCAGTGGGGCAGGTTTCTACCCTAGTGCCGACCTGGAAATTGCAGCCTCTGCTCTTAGAAGACCAGGTCTTTCGTAATGCGCTTTCCACAGCCATTGACAATTACTTCACTGAAAACGCGGACACGGCGACCACGCGCCAGATTAAGTGGGATGCCTTTAAGACAGTCATTCGGGGGGTAGCAATTAGTACGAAGGCAAGAGCGTGACATGCCCTCATCGAACAACTCACGGAGGTCGAAAATCGCCAGGGTAGACTAGAGCAGGAAGCTGCACTAAATGACGCACACCAAACACAGCTGCAAGAAGCACATATAAAACATGCAGAACTATTAGAAGACCTGCGCATACTAGACTACCATCTTTATACTCAGAAACAACATGCCACGGCAGATAGAGCGGGCCCACTGCTGGCTAGAATAATTAAGGACGCCCCATCGGTGGCCCCGGTCCTGGAGACCCGGAATATGGAGGGGGATACAGTTTGCACACAACTAGACATAAATACTGCTTTTCAAAACTACTATGAGAAATTATATGAAAAACCGATTGACCTTACTGCTGCAGACTTTGAACCCTTCTTTGATGGTCTGCAGCTCCCACATTTATTACAAAATCATAAAGAGGAATTGGGAAAGCCGGTGACTAGCATGGAAATTAAGCCTGGAAATCCCCCCCCAGGGGGGACGGACTACCCATTGAATTCTATGTGGCATACTCTGACCTATTAGTGCCCCACTTACTGCGGCTGTATCAGTCATCCCTGGTGGATGGTACCCTTCCCCTTACCACGCTACAAGCGACAGTGGTCTCACTTCTGAAGCCGGGCCGAGATGGTGCGGATATGGCGAGTTATAAGCCTCTCTCCCTATTAAATACGGACTATAAAATACTGAGTAAATTGTTGGCGAATAGACTCTGTCAGTTTATACCACAGCTGATACACAGTGACCAATGCGGCTTCATCCAGGGCAGAAGCACCGCGCTTAATATTAGGCGGTTACACCAAATAATGGCACATACGCCGACGACAGCCGATACTAGGGGCTGCATTTCGCTTGACTTACGTCAGGCCTTTGATTCCCTACATTGGAACTATATGTTCTATGCTCTCTCCAGATTTAACATCCCTGAGGACTATATAAAATGAGTGTGGCTGTTATACCTGAACCCCACGGCGCGGGCACGAATGGGACGGCATATTTCACAGCAGTACAGTGTTGCATGGGGAACCAGTCAGGGGTGCCCACTATCACCCTTACTATTCATATTGGCTCTGGAGCCTCTACTGCATAAACTACGCAATATACCGGGTGGTAAGGGAATTGTAATTGGGCCCAACACGCATATTGTCTCTGCATATGCGGATGATTTAATTTTATATTTCAAGAGCCTAGACGAGGAACTCGCACCTATACCTGCTACCTTTGACACGTTCCAGAGAATTTCCGGGCTCTCGATAAATGAAAGCAAGTCCTATGTTTATTTCTTTAATGACACAACACGTAGTGGCTCTCTAGGCTTCGGGAAATGGATATTTCAGATGGCACCTACTACCTTCAAATACCTAGGCATCCAAGTGTACAGGGAAACAACAGACCTTTTAGATGGCAACATACGCCGTGCTATAAATGCCCTCAAGTCCCAAATAAAATTCTGGACATCCCTACCCATATCGGTGGCGGGCAGAGTGGCAATCGCCAAAATGGTGATGTTCCCTAGATTGTTATATTATTTCACTAACTTACCCGTTATGGTCCCGGTACAGATTTTTAAATCATTGTCCTCTCTATTGATCGATTTAATCTGTGGAAAAGGTCGAAGACGCATTGGAATCGCAAAGCTACAGCTAGACACTAAACAAGGGGGACTGGGGGTCCCGGATCTGAAATCTTACTGCTACGCGAGCCAACTACAGTGGCTAGCGTATTGGGTGGCGGGCCGTAACTTGCAGGAGATTGGTATGTCTCAGCAATCATGGCAAAGAGGAGACCTACATACACTCTTATTACCCAACTGCAAGGTTCCCACGGCAGCGCCTCTTCTGTTGAGAGTCGCGTTACTGTACTGGAGAAATGCTTTAAGATACACCAACACAGTGGCTCCATATTCCCCCACTATTCCTCTTTTGGGAATACCCACGCAGTCAGGCACTGTTACGAATAGAAGAATATTAGCCTGGGGAGACGCGGGAGTACAAACAGTGGGCATGTTCTTCCTGGACGGTCCCTGATGCCACATGAGGTCTTTGTCCGAGAGCATGGAGTGCCAAACACACTATTTCTACTGCATGCTAGTGTTTCTCGCTACATACGTAACACTTGGGCCCCAGAGGGGACTGAACCAGCTGCGCACCCTGTACTCACTATGCAATGTTTAATGGGAAACGGGCGCCATTTAACGAGGTGGCTCTACAGAGGGATCCGTACGATAGCAGCAGTGACACTCCAACCCCGCCGTAGCAGATGGGATGCGGATGTGGGCCGAGCACTCACTGACAAAGAATGGGGCATTATCCTGGACAACCCTAAGAAAGTATCAAGGAACCCTAAATTTAAGTTCATACAGCTCATACTTCTACATAGGGCTTATCTGACTCCACGAAGGCTGAGTTCCATGTTTCCGAATGCGATAGATGCCTGCCTGCGCTTTCATTCCTCGGAGGCGTAGGGCTGATACATATGCTGTGGAGCTGCCCACACCTCCGACACTACTGGGCGTCCGTATGCGCGATACTACAGGACATTGCCCCGATGCGGATTAATGTTTCGCTGGAGTTCTGCCTGCTGGGGTTGGGTCCGAAAGGGAAAAAGGGAAACCCCGTTACCAAATTTGCTAATCTTGCCCTAATATTAGCTAAGCGTAACATTACCATGAAGTGGAAGACCGCCAAACCGCCGTCACTACAGGAATGGCACAGGGAAGTGGTGAGGTGGGGAAAGGCAGAAGGAGCGGAGCTGCAGAGGGAGGAACATAGGGGGTTGCGTAAGACACCCATTTCTCTGGAATGGAATGTGCTGATGGAAGAGTTTGTTGCTGTTGACCTGCAATCGTACTGATGGACTCCATATACACCCCCCTCTGGTCCTTTTTTTGGGCAGAAAGCTGAGGTCAGTTTGAGCTAAAGTACATCTATACAATATAATGATGGTTACTGTTACGGTGTGAAGGATTAGACCTCCATGATTATGTTGCATTAGGATGGGCCAACTAAATGTATAAGTATTACGCTGAGTCTGTGGGGAGGGAGGGGGACGGGAATGGATATGGGTTTGGTTTTCTCATTTGGAAGAGACATGGTTATTAATGATTGTTACCTTGCACAGATATACACCGTTCAATGGTCACCTATGCAGGGACTGCACCGGGCAGCACTTGGGAGTAATGTGCAGATGTGGTCATCTTCCTTTATTATATAGATTGCTATACGGTGATAGTCGTGACACTGCTATGCTATATGTATAAGTTATTGTTTCTTTTGGGACTATATATGTCGCCACACGACCATACTGCATGTTGTCCTCTGATTTAATGCTTGTTATGTATGCTCAATAAAATATGTTTAAAAAAAATTAAAAAACCCTGAAACACAGTGATAGCGCTTGTTAAGGGCGATGCCGGAATGAATGAGGATGGATGACCTTCTGAAAGACCAATGACGTGGTTGTTAACCAGGTACACAATGATCTGTGGTACTGTGGAGCTGTCTGATGCCTCGCTCATTCCCTAGAGTTGTCTGGAGTAGTGCAGTCTGCCACTAGAGCAGGCACGTGCTCCGTGTCTTGTGATTGATCCCTTAGGAGTGCTCTTAATAGTGGTGAATGGTGTTCCTGAGAGTCTGTTTGGTGTATTGTACCACTAGAATTAGATGTGGATGATATAGGTGAGACTGGGAGGATGATATCTGGCGTATTGGCCTCCTCTGAGGATGCCACAGAGTAGGCTGATCCTGAGGAGGATTCCCAGATATCGTTAATCACTAGAGGAGAAACTGGTGAATATAAAGAAGGTGCAGGGCTTGTGGTCTGGTCAGTGGAGGAGTCTGATGAATAGTTCGGCCAGACCAGATCCAGGCGTGTAGTACCGGGGAGCGGCGGGGGATGTGTGTGGGGAGTGCCCGGAGGAGGTAGGTCAACTAAATGTAGGACAGACAGTCGGACTTCTGTTGTTGGTGTGAAAGTTACTCCTAGGATGTCCCAAGCAATTGACAGGAGGTCACTATGATATTCAGTGAATGGGGTAATGCGGTCTGTATTTGCATTGAATACTGCAGCTGCCCTACCATGTACAAGATGCAAAATAAGATCAATTGTTTGCTGGTGGTTATTGTTCATAAAGTGCAGAGAGGGTGCACAGGAGTGACGGTCAGTAGTGTGGTTAAAACCAGGGAATGAGAAATCCCTCCCCCCCCCTCTTGCTACCACTTGACTGAATAGTCAAGTGGGAGGATCCATTAATAGGGGGCCAAGCACGCCGAAAATGTGACGTGAGAAGCGTGCGGGGTGATGGTGAAGGAACGAAATGTAAGTTATTGACGTGGAATCAGTTAAAGAGGGGAGCCTATTTATAGAGATCAGAGCCTTTCAAAAAAAAATTATTGTTATTTGAAATTAGGTGTGTTACTTATTTTGGAGTGTATCCTTTACTATGTTTATTTAAATGGGAAATTTTCTCTAGTTTTTTTTGTGTGGCAAAAAATGTTCACTTATTGCTTCCTAGCAGGATCTGCATCGCTTATTTATGGGAGTGATGTATTGATGCAGGAAACCAGCAACAGTAACTAGCAGGTCTTACACCCCTAGTGGTGGTGTAAGGCCAGCAACTCAAAGCAAGGGCAGGTGAAGACATAAAATGTGCTTATGCAAGAACTATAGAAAATGTGCTTATGCACGAACAATATATTTACGAGAGGATGACACATAATCAACATGCAAGTTATTGTTACATTCATACACCTAGGTATTGAGTCTCGCTGGGGAAAACAAGAGAGGAAAACAGGTGGGATGTAGTGGCACACCTAGAAATGAAATCTCGCTAAAGGAAACAAAAGAGGAAACATCCTGGCACCGATGGAAGAAAGAATCGCAACCCAGCCACTGGGGAGATGCAGACGGAGAGAGGGAGACAGTGGATCAGAAGCGCGGCATGCAGCTGTGCAGTGTGCGAAAGGAAAAGCAAGAGATAAATGCTTTGTAATGGAACAAGAAGAAGGTGTGCACAACAACGTGTGCAGCAAAAAGGAAAGGGGTAGATGGCGTGATGTAAAATATTGAAAGAGAAGGAAAACAAGTGATAGGTGCTTTGCCCGAGAAGGGCAGGAAAACACAAGAAAAGTTAATTTGTTCGATGTACAGTAGTGAAAGGGAGAGACAAGCGTTTATTCTACAGGCGCCCGATAAGGACAGGAAACCACAGGAAAGGTGGTGGAAGGAACGACTTCCCCTTTGCAAAGTACGCAGTGAAAAAGCCGCTTCAGTGCTCAATGCAATAAGAGCCCTCCCAGTCCTTGCAGAATTAAATGTTTTAAACAAACAAAATCGTATTCACGTGAAAAGTTAGTTGATCAGAATCTGGAAAAGCGGAGAGCTGCCACGATCAGAATCTGGAAAAGCGAAGAGCTGCCAGACGCAGTCCCCTGAACACGCATATGTCAACAAAAAATGTGAGAGCTGCCAAACGCACTCTCCCACACTAGTCACAATATGAATCTGAGAGCTGCCAGACGCTCTCTTCTGCTGCGAAACGCAGACTCCTGCTGCGAAACGCAGACTCCTGCTGCGAAACGCAGACTTCTGCTGCTAAATGCAGACTTCTTGGAATAGTCAAAACATAAAGATAGTATCAATAGTCCAGTGTCTTGTACCCAAGACTATGCTGGTACCGGAGAGCAGCCAGTCGCCCCCTCCGGTGTCATAAAAGGCACCAAAACTTCGCAAAAGAAATTCACAAACCACAAGTGTCAAACTCATCAGTGCTCACACACAGGTGTCAAACTTAAAGCTGTTCTGTTGCGTGGCAAGACATTTAGACTACAAGGAACAGTGACTCTGAGCAGAACTGCACTTGCCAGCGCCCGCCCCACCACCACAGCCAAGCACCTTGCACCGGAGTATTTCAAAGAAAAAATAAAAAGTCTTTGACTCACCCAGGCAAGAGTTGGAGGCAGGCAGGAAGGGGCTCCGAAGGCAGTGTCTGGCGCGTTCCAATTCCTCGCAGCCTTAGAAAGTCCACAGGACTTCTTCATGGTCGCCAGCTGTTGGAGGGTGGTGTTTTCACCCAGCTTAATTTGAGCAGGGGTGCTGCTGTCTAAAGATAATAAGACACTTGTGTGAAACGTAGGCACTTAGTTGGAGTGGCACTTTTATTCAAGAACAAATTTAAACAAGGAAAATGTCAAAATCACAGTTTCAATCAATCAAATAACTTCGTACAATCTATAGTAGATACTCAAGTGTCTAAGAGACACATCTCAAATATTGAGCTAAACCATGCAGTAATATAAGCTTTAAATTACATCAAATGCAAGGAAAAGGGAGGGGATGAGAGACCGAGAGAGAGAGACAAAGATTTTCAAAATATTATGAACACTACAACCTCAAATAGGCTAGGCCCAAAATAGAACGCGGTCGACCGGGAACATCAACGCGTGCTAGACACTGCGAAAGGTGATCAACGCATGAGCTGTGGAGCACATCTTTTATACTTGTTTAATGCGGAACTATTAACCACAGGGTCAGAACACTGACAAGGGGCTCCTGACCGCAAGCCTTCAGATACTTCGCTAATATATTAAAAATGCAGAAGTGACACCATAGTGCAAAAGGTGTTATCGGAGGGTCAACTGATGCTTGACTGTAGATCATAATGAAATTAGACATTTATCATAAACAGCTTGTATCACTTCTCGGAAACTTATAGGAAAGCAGAACTTTTATAAAGGTTATAGGTCATGTTCTCATCGCATGGTGCTGTCGTAGTTTCAAAAGCTAGCAGAAAAACATCAAATATCAGATATGAAGCAATGAAATGTACCAGCCGGCCTCCACCCACATCTTGCCTCATGTTGTTCCTCTAACTCGGGGATGTTTTCATGTCTGAGCTGGCTCACTGTGCTGTGTACGACAGAAATGCACTTTTGAGACCAGTGGGGCTTGGAAACTTTGTTTATCAAGATGACAGTGAGCTGAGGCCTATATCTACTTTATAGGGGGACGTGTATGTTCCTAGGTGGGCATGAAGCCTGTGGTATCTAGTAAATGTTTTATATAGAATGGTCAAGTTAACACACATTCTTCTATTCTGGCTGGTGGGGCCTATGTGAGGGTTTCATGCTACAGGTGTAGGGCAGGAATGGCTTCAGGCATTTATATGGTAAAACGGGACCCTGCTTCATAATGTAATTTTGAATGTTGTCTTTTATCCAGAAGATCTTCATCATGAAATTATGGAAAATCGAGAAAAAGATTCTGTTCTTTACTACATTATATTTTTCAAAAGTTGATAACTGATAGAACTAAAATCCATACTGCTTCTGGCATTCAGCATCTTTTGGATTTATGTACTGGTTCTTCACAATTTACACCCCATATACAACAAGATGCACAAGAATTTCTTATGTTTATGCTTGCAGTATTTCAAGATGAAGGAATAGAAATTGAAAAATTGTTTGGACTAAGTTACAGATGGGATCATAAATGTGAAGAGTGTTCATTTTCTTCTACCACTGAAATAGACACTAAATGATTCATATAATTGACAATACCAGATTGCAAATCAGTGTCTTTTAACAAATTAGTAAAATCAGCTAATCAAGATATGAAATGCTCTTATTGTAAATCAGAAATGTTGTCAACGTTATATATAGAAAAATTTGGAACATATGTACTTTTAATGCTACAACGTTGTAGAGCAAATGGAAGGAAATTGGAAACCAAAATTAAAAATTTTGTGGCAAGTCAACTATCAATTTCAGGAAGAACTTTTAAAGCTGTGTCTATTATTTTCCATGATGGACCTACTACAACATCTGGACACTATACTGTGTATTTAAAGTGCAATAAAGGATGGACACATTGCAATGATGCCCATTTGGAATTCAAATGTAGATTGCCTTTCGAATTACCAGATTCATATCTGATATTTTTGATGCCAAAGTTTTGAAAACATCATTCGGCCTATTGGGAAGATGTAAACACAAATTAATGAGTTTATTTTGGATATTTTCAATGCAAATTGATTTGGAAACATTATTCGACCTATTGGGAAGATGTGAAGAATTACTGTGTGGATTATTGTTTGTGCTAATTCTTATTGCATTTGCAAAATTGTGTTTGAAAGAAATAGTTTATATATTTGATCTTTATATTATATGCGATGTAAATGAGAATGTATATTTCAGGAATGTACTTCAGAGAAATAAATGATTTATTGTAGTTGAAGAATGTAATTTAGAAACTGTAGATAGGTAAACAGATAGTTGAACTTGTTGATTTTTTTACAATCTCATTGATTGTATTTTTTCCCCCGCTGTTATATGATGATCTACATTGCAATCACTGTGTATGGTGAAATCCAGTAGAATCTGAGAACAGCAAAAAAGGGAAACTGAATATGTTATGTAATTCTAAAACTATGTTGTGTTCTTAAAACTATAATATTATATGCAATAACAGTTTTTCTTCTTTTTTACAGAAAGTAATACTAAAGCTTGAAAATATTTGAATTCAGTTTACAATAAAACTACTGTAAAATAGTTTCAATGAGTTTGGTATCTACTTTAATAAAGAAGGTAAGATGAAATAATGTAGGAAGCATAATAATATGAAGTAATGTTTACAGTCACTTTTATTGCAGTCATCCATTTTTTCAAACACTACCCATGCACTAATCTATACCATTAGGCACTATTCCCACACTCCTGCCATCACTCATGCACTATCCGTGCATTTCTCCAATCACCTAGCCTGCATTCATACAGTTATAAGATCACCCAGACACTACCTATATACTTTTCCAATCACCCAGGTACTATCTGTACACTCATGCAATCAGCTAGACATTATCTGTACACTCTTCCAATCATCCAGGTAGTACCGATACACTTCTCCAATACCCTAAACATTATCACTGCACTGATGCAATCACCTAGACACTACCCTTGCACTCTTTCAATCATCCAGGCAGTATCTATACAATGCTCTATTCATTCAGGCACTACACATGCACTTATAACATCACCCAATCTCTATTTATACTGTCCTCCAATCACCCAAGTACTACTCCTGTACTCCTCCAATCCCCCAGCCAGAACCCTTCAAGTTTTAAAATCACTCAGGCACTACCTATGCACTCCTCCAATCACCCAGGCCCTATCCCTACACTCTTGCAATCAGCAAGACATTACCCCTACACTCATGCAATTACCAAGGTATTAACTATGCATTCCTCTAATCCCCCAGACATAACGCCTGCACTCATGCAATCACTTAGGTATAAGCCATGCACTCCTGCAATGCCACAGACATTACCACTGCACTCATGCAATCACTTAGGCATTACACATGCACTCTTCCAATAACTCTGACATTACCCCGGCCCTCATACAATCACCCAGGCATTAACCATGCACTCCTTCAATCACTCTGGCAGCACCTGTGCATTTATAAAATCATCCAGGCACTACCTATGCACTCATGCAATCACACAGGCACTACCCATGCACTCTTCCATGCACCCAGGCATTACCCATGCACTCCTTCAATCACCCAGACATTACCCCTGCATTCATGCAATCACCCAGGCATTACCCATGCACTCCTACAATAACTCAGGCAGTGCCCATGCAGTCATACATGTGCTCAGGCACTTCTGCAACAGTCATGCAATCATCCAAGCACTGCCCATGCAGTCTTCCAATCATCCAGGCACTACTCCTGCACTCATGCAATCACCCTGGTACTACTCATGCACTCTTCCAATCACCCAGGAACTACCCATGCAGTCCTACATGCACCCAGGCACTACCAATGCACTCTTCCATGCACCCAGGCATTACCCATGCACTCCTTCAATCACCCAGACATTACCCCTGCACTCATGCAATCACACAGGCATTACCAATGCACTCCTTCAATCACTCAGGCACTACCCCTGCAGTCATGCAATCACCCAGGCACTACCTATGCACTCATGGAATAACCCAGGCACTACCCTTGCACTCCTCCACTCATCCAGGCACTATCCATGCACTCCTCCAATCGGCCAGCCACTACCCATGCACTTATAAAATCACTGAGGCACTACCTATACACTCGTCTAATCACTCAGGCACTACCCATGCACTCCTCCATTCACCCAGACATTACACCTGCATTCATGCAATCACCCAGGCATTACCCATGCACTCCTTCAATCACTCAGGCAGTGCCCATGCAGTCATACATGAACTCAGGCACTTCTGCAACAGTCATGCAATCATCCAGGCACTACTCATGCACTCTTCCAATCACCCAGGAACTACCCATGCAGTCCTACATGCACCCAGGCACTACCAATGCACTCTTCCATGCACCCAGGCATTACCCATGCACTCCTTCAATCACCCAGACATTACCCCTGCACTCATGCAATCACATAGGCATTACCCATGTACTCCTTCAATCATCCAGCCAGTACTCATGCACTTAAAAAATCACCCAGACACTACTTATACACTTTTGCAATCACCCAGACACTACCAGTACAGTCGTGCAACGACACAGACATTACTTTTGCACTCATGCAATCAGTCACACATTTCTCCTGCACTCCTTCAATTAACTACACATTACCGATGCACTCATACAATCACTTAGGCATTACCTATCCACTCTTTCAATGACCCAGACATTACCCCTGCACTCCTTCAATCACTCAGGCACTACCCATACACTCCTTCAATCACTCAGGCACTACCCCTGCAGTCATGCAATCACCCAGGCACTACCTATGCACTCATGGAATAACCCAGGCACTCGTCTAATCACTCAGACACTACCCATGCACTCCTCCTTTCACCCAGACATTACCCATCCATTCATGCAATCACCCACGCATTACCCATGCACTCCTTCAATCTCTCAGGCAGTGCCCATGCAGTCTTCCAATCATCCAGGCACTATCTATGCTCTCAGGCAATCACCGACTCACTACCTATGCACTCATGCAATAACCCAAGCACTGCCCATGCACTCCTCCAATCACCCAGGCACTACCCATGCAATCACTCAGCCACTACCAATGCACTCATACATGCACTCACGCACTTCTGCTGCACCTATGCAATCACTCAAGCACTACCCATGCAGTCTTCCAATCATCCAGACACTACCCGTACACTCATGCAATCACCCAGGTACTTATTATGCACTCCTCCAATCACCCAGAAACTACCCATGCACTCCTCCATGCACCAAGGCACTACCCAGGCACTCTTCCATGCACCCAGGCATTACCCATGCACTCCTCCAATCACCCAGACATTACCCCTGCATTCATGCAATCACCCAGGCATTACCCAGGCACTCCTACAATCACTCCGGCAGTGCCCATGCACTCCTCCAATCACCCAGGCACTACCCATGCACTCATGCAATCACCCAGGCGTTAGCCATACACTCCTTCAATCACTCAGGCAATACCCATGCACTCCTCCAATCACCCAGGCATTACCCATGCACTTTTTCAATCACTCAGACAGTACCCATGTAGTCCTCCAATCACCCAGGCACTACCCATGCAGTCTTGCAATCACCCAGGCATTACCCATGCGCTCCTTCAATCACTCAGGCAGTACCCATGCAATCCTCCAATCACCCAGACATTACCTCTGCACTCATGCAATCACCCAAGCATTACCCATGCACTTACAAAATCACCCAGGCATTATCCATGCACTTACAAAATCACTCAGGCATTATTGATGCACTTCTTCAATCACTCTGGTAGTACCCATGCACTCCTCCAATCACCCAGACATTACTCCTGCACTCATGCAATCACCCAGGCACTAGCCATGCACTCATGCAATCACCCAGGTATTACCCATCCATTCCTTCAATCACTCAGGCAGTACTCATGCACTCCTCCAATCACCCAGACATTACCCCTGTACTCATGCAATTACGCAGGCATTACCCCTGCACTCATGCAATCACCCAGGCACTATGTATGCACTCCTCCAATCACCCAGGCACTACTCTTGCACTCCCCCAATCACCCAAGCACTATCCATGCACTCCTCCAATCACCCAGGCACTACCCTTGCACTCGTCCAATCATTCAGGCACTACCCATGCACTCTTGCAATCACTGAAACATTGCCCATGCACTCCTTTAATCACTCAGGCACTATCTATGCCCTCCTCTAATCACGCAAGCACTACCCCTGCACTCATGCAATTATCCAGCCACTACCCATGCACTCTTACAATCACCCAGGTATTAGCCATGCACTCATGGAATCACCCAGGCACTACACATGCACTCATGCAATCACACATGCACTACCCATACACTTCTCCATATATTACACTTGTCACAATTCATACAACACTTACAAATTTGTCTATTTTTAACCAAATAGGCGGTTCTAAAAAGAACCATTCTTTTTCTTCTTTTTTTCTTTTATTTAGTTTTTGTGTTTTTTCAACTCTTTTTGTATTTTTGGGTGTTTTTTTAAACCAAAATCAAAAAATTAACAGAAACAACGCTGAAAAGTCACAAAACATTATGCAATTACAAAGTCATTGCAAAAAAAAAAATTAGCAATGGTGATTTTTAATGGCAAGCACGATGGCATCCACTGATTGTTCACCATAACATAACTTTTTTTGCATTTTACACAATGCTGCTCCACTCTGGCAAATTCAGGTACAATCTGAGGTGTCGATGTTGCAGAGGAACCAGATGAAGTACTTGGTCCAGCAGCATTGTCCTGAATTGCCTGCTTCTGTAGGTCTCGTTGCTGCTGTTCCCTCGCGAGACGCAATGGATGCATTGTTTGTAAATGCTTGAGCGTTGAAGAGGTGCCACAGGAATACTTCTTGTCAGATCCTCATGACAAGACATTCTGACATATGGTGTACATAACCTTTCGTGCATTTACCTTCTTCTCCCCAGGTGGAATTGAGAAGAAAGCCCAAACGATACTTTCATATCTCACCTTCACCGGTTCTTCCAACTCTTCTTCATCTTCAGGTGGAAGCTGCTGTGCTGGATTGGAAGCAGCCATTTTCTGATGAAGAAAAAAAAACACCCAAAAAACCCAAAGAAGAAGAGCAAAACATAAGAGCTGTGTCTCCTGAGATGCAGTTGAAAGAATGAAAAAATAGGGCGGGGTTCTTCAAGTTCTAGAATTAAAAGCTTCTTAACCAACTAAATACTTTCTTTTGAAGTCACATGGGATTCGCGCACCCGACGCGCAACCAGCGCGCACCCGACGCGAGTCCCGAAAAATATATTCAACAATAATATATCTTTATTACAATTACAAATATATGATTTTTATAATTAGATTAAATAATCTCTTGCAATAATATACATATTAAACTTATATATACATACTTTTAAACATAAAAATTTACGGTGGATTCGCGCACCTGACACGACCCCCGGAAATACATACGTGACGTTACGCGGGGCCGAGATCTGCGCACCCTTTGCATACCAAACGCGCATCCTACATGACTTATCCAATATGGCGGCAAAATTCTTGGATTCACGCATCCACTAAGACAGGAACACGCTCGGTACGCGAATCCACTTTAAAAAAAAAAAAAATGGATATTTATATTTTAGGAAAGAGAAAACATTACATTATTTTTATAACAATTAAAAAACTAAGAAAAAGTATTTTTGGGACATTATGCTTAGAAATTAGCATTTAAAAAACCTTTGAAATTCACTGAAAAAACCATAGGTTTCAGGGACATTATAATTAGTAATTAGCATTTAAAAAACCTTAGAAATTCCCTGAAAAAAACATATGTTTCAGGGACGTTATAGTTAGAAATTAGCATTTGAAAAACCTTTGAAATTCACTAAAAAAAACACAGGTTTCAGGGAAGTTATAGTTAGTTGGACAGTTCACTCGTACAAAACCAGAGAAATTCGGCCGTTCTAGTTAGTTGAGCTAACTATAACTCACGCCCCCGCAATGCACTGCTGATGACGTCACATATTACATCATTCATGACAGTCATTTGTCAACACGCTGGCTGTTTCCTGAATCATTTTGCCTGTGAACAAGGACGCAGGTCGTCGGAAACGCGTCAGGCCTGTTTGATACTTGGAATGCGGTGAGCTAAAGAATGATGATGGATTCAACCCAGATCTGTGACTGGGGGTGAGTGTTTGAAAAGTTTCAGCACTCCGTCCATCATCTCTTTGTGTTTGCTTTGTTCACCCTAAGTTGGCAGGGTATGTCCAGACGTAGGTCCCTTGCTCACTTTGCCACTGGATTCAAGCTAGCCTGGCTGATGAGGGCTGTTAGCCCGAAACTGGTCCCAGGATGCTTGATTTCGGTCCAGGGAAGACATGGCTTGGCAGTTCGGTCTGGACTGTTCCCATGAGGCACAGGGTCAAGACTGATTTGCATATAGCTGTGTCTGAACTGGGGTGGCAAAGTGAGCTAAAGAATGATGATGGATTCAACCCAGATCTGTGACTGGGGGTGAGTGTTTGAAAAGTTTCAGCACTCCGTCCATCATCTCTTTGTGTTTGCTTTGTTCGTGCTAAAGTGGATCCTGCGGTGACCCAGACGGGCCACGCTGATGGAACGGGGGGCCCGCATATTGAGTGACGAATCATTGCCAGTCATCAGGGGTTCATGCCCCATACCAAACCCACTGGGGTAGACATTGATGTAATTTATCAGGACCAGCAGCACCCACATGGGAGGATTGTTGTTTGAACTGCAAAGACCAGCAGGCACTTTTGGCTACGCCCACTGGGGCGGGACTTATAGTAAATGCAGTCGTTTGTCAACGTGCTGGCTGTTTCCTGAATCATTTTGCCTGTGAACAAGGACGCAGGTCGTCCGAAACGCGTCAGGCCTGTTTGATACTTGGAATGCAGTGTGATACTGTTGCACTGGAGTCTTCAATAAAGGAGTGAAACCCCCCGTGAGCGGCGTCTTTACTTGGGGCAACCTGGTTTTGTTATGTATATATGTATATATGTATATATGTATATATATATATATACAAAGTCTCAAAGTTTGCCTGCAGTGAGGGGCCCACACAGGTAAGTCCTGCTGCTTCGTCAACCGGCGTGGCAGCTTTGGGATCAGGTATGCCCAATGGAGAAATGGTTACGTGCGGGCGGAGACATTTGACTTCAAAAGTATGCTGTGAAAACTGCCGTGACATAGATCTAACTGAAAGCCCGCAGCCCATGAGGAAGTGCTCATGCACGAAACGCGTCGGGCGGGATTGAATCAAGGCGAAGCACCTTTGCTGTTTGTCATGCAGTTTCTTCATTAAAGAAGGTGGCTATTGAACTTACCTGTGTGGGCCCCTCACTGCAGGCAAACTTTGAGACTTTATATATATATATATATATACATATATATACATATATATGTATATATATATATATATATATATATACTTTGTATTTGTTTACCCGAGGGATCGGATATCGCAGGACCGCCACAGATTCAAAACTGGCAAGTGGCCACTGTCTGGTACAGCCCGTGACTTCACGGGGAAGCGGGATCACTGTATCCCAGTTTCATGGCCCGGTTTGACTTTGTTGATGGGGCTGGAACGTTGGGGACCCGAGGGAATGCTGGACTGTTATTTACGGGATCTCTCCATATCTACAATATCCCCACCCCTTGTCAGGATTTACAGCGATCATTTTAAGATCAACCACCATGGCTCCACATATGGTACTCACCTGAACATTGCATTATGGGAGCTGCAGTTCTCACACATCGAACTGCATTGATAGTGATTTGTAGGAGGAGCCAGCTGACCTCCCCTGATTGGGAGGACCTGAGAATATCAAGGGTGTGAGGAGGAGTGTTCCCGTTCAAGCTTGCGGCATCCGAAGAAGGCACACGCCGAAATGCATCATGCCATTCAAAAGCTGTCATTCAAGCATCCCCGAAAGCTCCCCGTTGTGTCCTCTGGCTTCTTTTTGGAGGGGTCTTTTGTTGGATATATATATATATATATATATATATATATATATATATATATCCAGCCAGAGCGCTCGTCAGCGGGTGCCAGCATGAGGCCGAATCCGTGGCCTGAATTAATGTTACAACCAAAGATACGCCGCACTCAGGATTCTTTGATGTATATTTATTTTATGCAAACAGATTCAGTCCGTAGTCATACCGACGCGTTTCAGCCACACAGGGCCTTGCTCATGGTTGGTAGACATTACCCACTATTCAGTATGTATACTCTGTGCTCCCAGCTCAGCCCTCAATGAAGCCTTCTGGGAGATGTAGTTCTTAACAATTATTAGTCTCCTTTACTAAACGGACCATAATACCATTGTAATTTGTGAGAAGGCTGCATTTTACACTCTAACCAATTTTAGCCTCTTGAATATATATTCAAAGACCTACTGCCTAGGTTTCCATAATGTGCAAGTTTTGTATAGTACATTTGAGTGCATATCAAATACCAATTACTCCTCAGTGCAAGAACCCACATGGAGGTTTTTCAGTGCTAGTTACTTGGTAGTAAATATGTCATTATGCAGGCTTAGAAATGACACTCATACGCATACACCCTATCTTAATTATATTGGTCCCTCCAAAGCGTTTGCTTGATTGGTATCGATGCTAGTTACTTTGTAGTAAAACACATTATGTAAAAACTAAGGAGAAGAAAAAGATAAAAATATCAAAACATTAGGGTCATTTCAAGAGGCAACTGAACATTTCTTCCATGGATTTTACATATCTCTGTGAGCCAACACAAGTCAGCGACCTTGTAAATGCGCTTATTACTTTGTAGTGAAACACAATGTGTAAAATTTAAACTTAAAAAGGAGAAGGAAGAATAGGATAAGAATATCAAAGCCATAAGACATGTACAATACTCATTTCAAAAGGCAATAGAACATTGCTTCCATAGATTTATCATATCTCAAAGAACCATCACAGGTCAAAAGGTCTTATAAATGCACATATACTTCTTCATCATTATTAAGACCTCTTGGGGTCTTACTATGTAGCTTTATGATGTACCGCGATTCCAGTTGTCTCAACTTTTGCTTCCTATCACCAGCTCTTTCACTTGGTGGAATAGTGTCAAAACCAAAAAACTTCATGCATCTCCAATGATTCTTCAGGCATGTAGCTATGTGTCTCGCTTTTGCATAGTTAAGATCTTTATTTTTGATAGCACGGATGTGCTCCAGAATACGTTTCTTAAGCATATAGATCGTGCTTCCAATATACTTCATGCCGCAGGCACATTGAATAACGTACCCCACGAATTGAGTTGTACAAGTGATTTTGTGGTTGATTTTAATAGTAGCTCCCTCCAAGTCCTTGATTTCAGTTGTATTAACCCCAATTTTACACGCTTTGCACTTGTTGCATTTCTTATAACCAAGCTGTTTGTCATCTAACCAGCATGTTTTGGGTTTTTCTTGATAATGACTTTGGACAATTTTGTCTTGCAATGATGGTACCTTCCTGTATGTCACCTGTGGTCTTGTGCCCATGATATCTCCAATGTCATGATCCTGATTTAATAAGTGCCAGTATTTTTGCATTATTCGTAAGATCTTTGGACTTTCCTTACTATAAGTTAGGATCAATCTGGGCGCACTTTTCCTGGTTTCACCTGGGATGTTTTTTGTTTTTTGGAGTGCATTGTCTTTCTCCGTTTTGCTTCTCTTTGAGAGCTCTTGGAATTAAGGTCTCCATCCGAGTGATTTGTTCAATTTTATCTATGCTTTTCTTGAGTTCTCTCTGTCTGTATCCCCTGTTTTGTAATCTCTGAGCACTTTCTAGGATTTTATTTTTTGCATCCTCCTCCTTTGAACAGTTTCTTTTTATTCGCACAAATTCTCCATATGGAATGCTATTCCGTAGAGGCTTGAGATGAAAGCTTGTTCCGTGCAGGATGCTGTTTGTTGCTGTTGCCTTTCTGAACAACATTGTTTGAATGTGTCCTTGGTCTATATATACAGTTGTGTCTAGAAATTTAACCTTTTTTGACTGGTGGAGCAAGTGAAGGACAGGCCGATATTATTCTGATTTAATTTGTTGAAGTAGGCTAGGAACTCCTCTTTCTTTCCATTCCATATGATAAATAAATCATCAATATATCGTAGCCATAAAACAATTTTGTCCAGATCTTCTTGGTTCTCCGTCCCCCACGCAACTTCTTTCTCCCACCAGCCCATTGTTAAATTCGCATAGTTCGGCGAAAATAAAAAGCCCATGGCAGTACCACAGGTTTGCAGGTACAGATCATGATTAAACAAAAACATGTTATTGTTCAGGCATAGACCAATCATGGTGAGAAGCATAGCTGAGTGTTGTAAATCTTCAATGTGACGTTGTTTTAGGAAATATGCACATGCCTGCAAACCAATATTGTGTTCAATCGACGTATACAATGATACCAGATCAATTGTGGCCATTATATACTGTGAGTTCCAAGTCGTATTAGCCAAGATCCATAAAAAATCCCCGGTATCCTGTATATATGAGCTCAGGTTCTGGACCATGGGTGCCAGATAATGATCAATGTATATGGAGATGTTTTCATAAAGCGATTGACGGGTAGAAACAATGGGTCGTCCCGGGGGATCATATAAGGTCTTATGAATTTTCGGAAGAAAATATATGGTAGGTATTGATGGATGTTCTGTGTAGAGAAATTGAAATTCATTTTCACTAATTAGACCTGCAGTCTGCCACTGTAATAGATTTGTCTTAAGTTCAGTCATTTTATTTATCGGATTGCAATTCAATTTCTTGTATTTTGTTGTGTCATCCAGTTGTCTCCCGGGCTTCTTTAACATAGTCAGATCTGTTTTGTATGACTATGTTCCCGCCTTTGTCGGCTGGTTTGATTATTATTTCATCATTCTCCATCAATGTTTTTAAGGCTTTTCTTTCCTTTGAGGACAGATTTTCCTTTTTGTTGTTGTTGCGTGTTTTTTCTAGCCTGTCCAGCTCTTCCATTACTGCTTCGGAGAATATATCAATTTTATTGCCAGGTGACAACTGTGGACAATATTTAGATTTCGTCTTAAAACCACTTGATGTATGTTTCCCAGTTTCCAATCCTAGCTCTTGCAGTACTTGGCTTTCAGTGGTTTGATCATCATCTAGATTATGCATTAAATCAAAGAGATTTTTGAGATCCGGTATTTGTTCGATGGTAACTATCTCGTCAACATTTTCTGCATCAGGTGTTATTCTCATTTCATGCGATTCTACTGGACAACTTGCATGGGTTTTAGTTAGTTTAAGTTTTCTTATGTACTTATAAACGTCAATTTTTGTGTCTGTATAATCAAAATGCTTCTTAGGGCAAAAACACAAACCCTTATTTAGTAATGATCGTTCTTCCTGGGTCAGTGTGTGATTGGACAAATTTACAATGAGATTTTGATCTTTTATTTGCGTTGCCTCAGATTGCGTAAAGGGTACTGTTTTCTTTCGCTTGGAGCGTCTAGTTTTTTGGGTGCTCCGGAAGATTTTGAATCTCCCCTTCCACGCCCTTTGCCTTTTCCTCTCCCGCGGCCCCTTGCTAGGGTTTGATCGAAGTGCATGAGCTGCATTTCTTCTAAAAAAGTGATCCCTTTAGATGAGCTTGCGCCGCCAGCAGCTTCATTTTCACTGACGTCAGATTCGCTTGTTGTTTCTGCAGATGGTTTTTGAGTGTTTTTTCCATAATTAAGTTTCAAGGTTTCAAACCGTTTTGCAAACGTCAGGATCCTTCCTTCTTGATAGTCAATCTCATCCCTTACATACTTCCTATGTTTTCTCTCTTGGATTTCATCCTCATATTTCTTCAGTCTGACTTCCATATCTTTTCTTAATTTTGCCTCTTCATCTTTATTTTCACGTGTTATTTTGTCCTCCAGGTCTTTGATTAATTTGTGTGCCTCATCCAAGTCAATATTGGCATATTTTATAAGTATTTTCATCATTGTTTTTGAACATTCCATATTGTTTGCACCCCATTCTTCTAGCATCTCAGTGCGTGTGTCTGGGTGTGTTGGCATAGTGAAAATTCTTAATCCCCTTGGGACTCTGTCTATGTCTAAATACTTTTGTAACGCTATAATTTCCCAGCTCTTATTGATTTCCTTTTTATACTGGAGTTCTAATTGCCCAAATAGTTGTTTTAGTGACAGTTCTTGTTCCATCTCCATGCTCGCGGTTGATTGAATGTTAATTCTTCCTCTCGTTTTGGTTTGAAATGTCCGTGCAATTTTGTCCATTCTTTTTGCCTTGCGCGCCTCCATTGTGCTCTCGGCAATGTGTTGTATGCAGCCCTTCCTTGTTATTGCTTTTTGGTTAATGGTCTGTGATGCTTGTCTGTAATTCACTTAAAGAATCCTACTTTATGAAAGAGACTCGTCGAGACAGAAAAAAAAAAATATATATATATATCGCTTGCCAGTAGGTAGTTAAAATTAGGACCTAGTTTCCATATGAAAAGTGTTTTATAATTTGCCATTAACTTACCATTTGTCGTAGTGATGATATATTTCAACTTGAGAAAAAAAACACCTAAGAAGAAAAAAACATATATGTGTTTTCCCTTTTAAGATGCACACAAAGTTGGTTTTAATTGGTGATGGGTAAAGGGAGCTGCTCTCCCTTTAAAAGTGACACTCTATGCACTAAAACTTGATGACCCAGTAGAAGGCTACGGCCGAAACGCGTAGGTCTGCTTTGGGGTTTACATGCACCTTGCACTTTGCGTTTGACTGCAGAAAAAATGGAAGCAGTTGAAGTATGAAAATAAACTGCTTCTCTAAGGATTCCTGTGTGCCGTCCTTCTGTTTTGCCTTGGAGTATTGTGTTTCTAAGAAGCAAAGTGTTCTTCAGGAGATCTGTGGATTTAGCAAAGTAGAGCCGATCTACGCGAGACGTGCACCCGGAAGTGAAGCAGCCTCCGCAGTAGCGGCGCGTTTGTACAGTGTTCTGCAGTGTTGGGAGCTGCCTCTGACTCACAAGCCACGGAGGAATCAACAAGACGTTGGGAAAGTGATTGAAGAGTGAAACGGGATGGTAAGAGGCTCGAGGGGGGCGGGAGGTGGTGGCATTTGTGGTTCGCCTGTTTAAGTGCACGCAAAGGCTTCCCGTCTGCATGCTCCCCTCTGAGCCGGCTTTCCGTATCCTAGCAACAGCCCGTCTTGCAACATTGTAGCTGTGTGGAAATCACAGGCTTGGACATTGTTGTTTTCCGGCCGCACCGCAATCGGGAATGAATTGAAACAAAACTAAAGCATTGCGATGTTTTGGGAATCGCTATGAGAAGTGGATTTTTTACTTATTGAAATTACGGTGCATGCATCCCCGTAATCCTAAAGAGGAACATTACTATTTATGTAACACTACAAACTATTTTCTGAACGGACGCTTTCTTTCGCCCACGCTGAAAGTATGGCAGACAGATGGAGTAAGCGGGAATTACTCCTAAAGGACATGTTTAAAGAAAGTGGAGACACCGACGAAGGACCCAGTAACAGCCAGGGTCCCAACATGAGTAATACACCACGGCAACAAATCAAAGAACTGGAACAGGCCAGAGTAATGGAGATCAATAAATGGTGAGAGAGTGTGACTTTAAAAAATACATTGAGTGCAAGAGCATTCCCAGGGGCTTAAGAATTTTTCTCTTTCCAACCCTGAGTGGTTTGGACACTGATCTACTCCTGAAATGGCAAAGGGATACAACTGAGTGCTCTATGAAACTCATAGACACACTGATTATACACGCAGAAAGGAAACTGTCTTCTGCAATGTAGAAAATTACTGCCATTGAGAAATCACTGGAGAAATTCTTTGAAACCCCAGAAGGGAAAAAACTATCAGAAGAGTTCGAAAAACGGTTGGAGAGGCATGAGAAGGAGGTTCAAATGAAGAAAATGAAAAAATTCACAAGAGATAGAATTGATTATGCCACTGGGAGAGTCTACACTTTTGCCCGTCGCTATGATGCCAATTTCCGAAAACAAACCAATGATCAAATCCAAGAGCACGAAGAAACAAAATTTTCAAGTGCAGAAAGCTCAGCGGTCAGCTCGGGGGACGAAGGTGTCCAGGGCGGCAGAGTGAGGATGGATTTTTCTGGGGAAATGCGGCTGCTGCGAATGATGACACGGGGAAGAGGGAGAGGTGTGATACCCGCCCAGAGGGAGAAGAACAAAGAGAGCCAGATGTAGCAGGAAGAGGCAGAGGGAAAGGAAAAAGGGGGAAAAGATAAATAACAACAATCCTTCCAACATGAGTAAAGACAATTTGGTGATCAACCTATATAGTAAAACCTTGAATGATAAACACATTAATTTATTGAATAAAGGACTCATGTTTTGCCCTGATGCAGGGATGGATCTAGCATCAGCTGGAGTTGACCTCTATAAATTCTGCAGGAAACTAAAATTGAAAACGTTTTTTGCCACAAGGCCGATGATCAAATCAATACCTATACCTCCACAACCATTAACCAACCTAACCATGGAAGATATCGAACCATTAAGAGCCCTACACAATCTCGCCAACAAAGGAGACCAACGCAATACCTAGCAGGAGGGTGCATCCAATCTTGATTACTGTGCGGAAATGGGTATCGATACTGACAAATCTGTGAATAGTAAATGTAAAGGAAAATCCAAATTTTGCCCACAACTACCACCTGGCAATAGAGTGGATGTCTTTCAGGAGCTTGTGGCAGAAGACCTGAGGGACATCTATATCAAAGAAAAGAAACATCTGCATCATACACACTCCAACATGAAAACAGAGGCTTGGTAGGCACTCACAGATTTGAGCAGGGATGACAGTATTATTATTAACTTAGAATCGTGCGACCCTCTGGGTGGAGGGACGTCTCCCACTTGCACTCAAAATTAATATTAATCTTGTGAAACCTTGGTAAATAAAGATTTGTTTTCAATAAAGTTTTCTTCAATTCAATTTATTATGTGTCCTCAATTCGTCTTGTTCATTCATTCATCATTCATAATTCCATCATTATAAATGTAACATTTCATTCTATGTTATACATCAGCCCAATGCATTTCGAGCGAGAGCACTTCATCAGGGGCGTGAATTCTGTAATTTGAGAGGAAACCATGTCATAATTGCAGAAGTTGCAATGCAATCATTAAAGGAGATACCATCATACATCCACAACAGGGCACACCCATTAAACTTAAGGTGAATGCCACATGCAACAGCGAGAATTTGATATACATGTTAAAGTGCCCATGCAAACTAGTATATGTCGTGAAAACGGAGCGCAAACTCAGAATCCGTCTAAACGAACATAAAAGTAATATACACACGAGAAATAAGAAATCCCCCGTGGCAGTACACTTCAATACTACACAACATAATATCAGTCAATTATGCTTCTGCATTTTGGAACAAGTTCCGATAATTCAAGGACGTGCTAACACCAGATACCTCTTACAACGTGAAGTACATTGGATTAATTTCCTATATTCAGTAAATCCGAAAGGACTAAATGAAACAATGGATTTAAGTTGTTTTTTGTAACCACTTTTACACAAGAGCTTGAACTGTTTACTAGTCAGAATTAATGGACAAATTGATAGCAGAATTATCAGTATATGATTTTTTAATTTTGTTTAGTCACACACACAATGAACCTGATTTAAATGATCAATATCATGTAATAATTGCAACGTGATAAATGTTCACTCATACGCTCTATAGACTTCCAGTTATTCATCATCTTGGGCTACACGTTCATTGTTCTGAATAAATTGGGGATACTCGTTCAACATACTAAGTACTCATCTATATATTGTGTTCCTCTTGATTCTAGTAACCATACAGGACAAGACTATCTAACTTTTAATAGTCACAGCATCTAACGCGTACGTTCATTCGCTTGTATTTGATCACGTGGTAATTGATGTCACAAGATTTTCCACAAACTACTCATTCCGGACAACCACACGATTCACTTTAACTCTCCTCTTGGTTTTAGTAACCATACAGGACAGACTATCAATCTTTCAATAGTCACAGCATCTAACGCGCACAATTATTCACTTGTATTTGATCACGTGGCAATTGACGTCACGAGAATTCACCAAAAACTACACATTCCGGATTATTTACCACGCGATTCACTTTAACCACCGAGTACACTATGCTTATTGATCAGGATTGATACTGTTTTTTACACACAGGAATTAATATTATTATCTTTTTACACATGCGTTTTTTCCGAATCATCCAACTCTTCTATGTCAATGACATCTTGCCATTTTCTTCCGGGTATGTTATGCATACTTAAACCACAACCATGGGATTTAAGTAACGTGGAACTACTACCGAGAACGCCACAGCGTCAGATATTCAGGTAAGAGATCGGAATTTTCGCATGTTTAAATGTTGTCAGTCTGATTTAGCAGCCGTACACTGAATTGGCATTTTTTCTTTTCTCCTCATCACATACAGTTGATTGTTGTGATGTCACGCTAATCTTGACATTTACAAGCATATACCTTTGCCAGGTAAGACATTCACTGAAAGATAACCGTCAGTTTCAGTAGTCACACTAACAGTAACTATCGCTTACGCTATTGCACGTTGTCATTGCAGTTGGAATACTAGAATGTTAAGCAACCTCAACTTATTGAAGTGGAGACGAGGAATTTCAAGTGAGCCTCACTTTCATTAACCGGCCGGTCACACACATACATTTCGTTTTCTTCGGTACCGATAGTCACTGACTTTTGAAATAGCATGTCACAATTAACCACATTGATATAGTCTGAGCACTTGAATCACTTTCATGATTGTACCATTCTTTGACCTTTTCTATCGGGTTCTACACATCATCTACATACTTGAGATATTCACCAGAAACGTACAACGATTTGACAGTCTTCTTTCATTAGATTTTCTGGTATGTTTACCACTGATGAGTTTAAAATCGATGTTTTTTTAGGAATGTGTATAATTGTATTGACCTTACGTTTCCTCTCAAATTACAGAATTCACTCCCCTGATGAAGGGCTCTCGCCCGAAATGCATTGGGCTGATGTATAACATAGAATGAAATGTTACATTTATAATGATGGAATTATGAATGATGAATGAATGAACAAGACGAATTGAGGACACATTATAAATTGAATTGAAGAAAACTTTATTGAAAACAAATCTTTATTTACCAAGGTTTCACAAGATTAATATTAATTTTGAGTGCAAGTGGGAGACGTCCCTCCACCCAGAGGGTCGCACAATTCTAAGTTGTCTTTCATCCTCACACTCAGGAGGATTTACCCACCTGCACCATCCACCTGAATACCATTGCAGACCGAGTTGAACAGAGTGCGATTTGTCTACTTCTATCAGTATTATTATTAAGCCATCGGACAAAAGTGGGAACATTGTTGTGATGGACCGCACAAAGTATCATCAAGAGATTAGGAGACAATTGGGGGACTCTATTAATTATGAATGGCTAAAAAGCAATCCCACCTATCAAATCATGTCAACCTTTCATATAAAATTATAACGATGGCATAACCTTGGTTTACTAGACGAGGATGAAATGCAATATCTCAAGGTCGTGCATCCAATTGTTCCAACCTTATATGTACTACCAAAGGTGCATAAAAGCTTAGAAAATCCTCCAGGCCGTCCTATCGTTAGCTCCTGTGGCTCCCTCCTGGAGAATACCTCAAGGTTTGTTGATGTCTTCCTGTTTCCGTACATAGCTGATTTACCATCTTATATACGGGACTCCATGGATTTCCTCAACCGCATTAATGACATCCCTTGGAAATCAGGATACATCATGGCCACAGTTGATGTGGTTTCACTTTATACTTCAATCGTCCATGATGATGGTCTAAGAGCATGTGAGCACTTTATGAGATCTCGCTCATTGAACCTACTTGGCCACACACAAATGCTTTTAGAGATGATGTCCTTTTGTTTGAACAACAATGTTTTTATTTTTGATGACAGATTTTTATAAACAAAAACAAGGAACTGCCATGGGCACGTCTTTCGCTCCAACATACACAAACTTAACAATGGGCTTCTGGGAGGCAGAATGCCTTTGGTCAGAGAACAACAGAGCAAACTTGGAAAAGGTGATTTTATGGGTCCGGTATATCGACAACCTCTTCCTTATATGGGAAGGAGAGGACAGTGACTTGAAAGATGTTTTAGCATCATTAAACAACAACCCTTTGAACTTATGATTCACCCATACATACAGTAACAGTTCAATTGATTAGTTAGATATCCGGATCTACATTGCAAATGATAAAATATGCACCACCTTGTATCGAAAAATCACTGCATGCAATAGCATTCTGTCGGCCAACAGTGCACATCCTAAAGCTCTTAAATGGAGCATCCCCTATGGAGAATTCTTAAGAGCCCATAGAAATTGCTCTGAGGACAGTGAATATGAGATACAGATCAGTGGGATGTAGAACAGATTTAAGAAACGTGGATATCCAACAACCGTCCTGGAGGATGCACGAGTTAGAGCTAAGAAACAGAAGAGAGAAAATCTATTGATGCCCAAGAAAATGCGGACACCGATGGAACCAAGCCAAGAAGTCATTAGGTTCATCACAGACTTCAATAGATCCAATAGAATCGTGAAAGAAGCCATTGGAAATCATTGAAATGTACTCAAAGAGGACCAGGAACTTAAACTTCTAAGGAAGGATTATGTGAATATCACATACAGAAAAGTGCCGTCCCTGGGAAATCTGCTTACCCAAAGTTACTTCACCAACAAAAATCCACAGAAGGGCAATTGGCTGATGTGCAATGGTTTCTTCAAGTGCTCAAAATGCAAAGCATGTCGCTATGGCCACAACAGGGGGAATATAACAACCATACAAGGTACACCAAGACCTATTAAAGAAAGGATAACATGCGAGACCACCCATGTAGTCTATCTCCTGGAGTGTGGATGCAGCAAGCAATATGTGGGTAGCACTGTGAATAAACTTAAATTGCGCATATTACAACATATAAGGGCCATTACAAACAAAGACTTCACATACGTAATGGCAAAACATATCTGGAAAGATCATGAAGGCCAATTGGAGAACAATTTCCTCTACTCCGGTATTGAACATATCCCGATTAAGATCAGAGGAGGCAATAGGGAAGAAGCCCTGAGAAGAGCAGAATCAAAGTGGATAATCAACCTAGGAACTGAGATCCCTTGGGGCTTAAATGCAGATGCCGAACTATACACTTTTTTATAGCATCTCCTAGTTCTGCCTTTAATGTCTGTCATTACCTCCTTCTCTATTACAATGCGCCCTCTTTCTGCCTCTCCCCATGGCCCCCTTTTTTTCCCCTCCTTCTTTTCTCCTCCTTTTTTCTCCTTTCTAACCTGTCTTTTTCTACCTTTTTTCCCCTTTTCTTTTCCCCCTATTTTTTCCCCCCTTTTTCCTTCTACTTATTTTTTTGTCTTATTTTTTCGTCTTAGATAGCATTGTCTTATATTGACACCAAATTTCGGTATAATATATAGATTAGGTGTCAGCATGAAAGTAGGTGTATATATCTCAGGCATAGGAACACATTTTGGAAGAAACATGTTTATTTTAGATAACAAGATCAGGTACAAATGGTTTTACATTGATGATATCGTTTTTATGAGAAAGATGAAATCTTTAAAGAAACATGGGGCACTTTTTTATGTACTTTACATAATTCTCATGTCACATATTATAAGGGAAGAAAAGGCAGAGATGATTTAACTGGCATCTCTCGGGTCCCTTTATATGTTACAGAAACAGCACTATTCACTTTCAAACAGTGAGTGCAATATTGCAGTTAGATATTTTAGTATTCTGTTATATGTATTTAGGGTAGAAGAATCTATAGAAGAGGTATAAAAGCACCTTAGCCCCCTTGTGTCTATAGGAATAGCACTAGGCATTTGTGTAGAAATAGCACAATGCATTCTTAGATTGAAGACAACAGGGGAGTTTTGATATCTTAGTGTGCTGTTACAGGAAGGTCGTGGAGCATTCATGACACCTGCACTCTATAGGGAGAACTCACCGCACTTTATATTTGCACTTTATATTTATACTTATATATATAATCTAGTGAATTATCAGAGCTTTCTTACTAGTGTTGTATTGCCTATAGGATTCTGAAATCTTTGTGCTGTTTATTCCATGTATATCCTATCTTCGAACTTTTATACTATTTTTTACATTGCTTTATCAAATTCATAACAAGTAGTAGATGGGTATTAATTTTGGAACATATGAGCCCTGTTACTTGAACACAAAAACACAGAAGAGGCACCTTGAACTTTACCTATTTATTTATTTATATCTATATTTATATACATGCAATATTAGAATAGTATATAACATCTCTATTTATCTGTGTAATATTCAATAACGTGTATGCATTTGGCACTTTTTCTCCCCTCTCGCTTTTCTGTATCTATGAAACTTTAAGTGACTCTTATCGCTGTAAGACGATATTAGACCATCTGGAAATGTAGATTTATCTCCCTGTCTGCCTGTCACCATGTATGTCCAAATAGATGTGTTGCGAAAACAGCTCCGTTTGTTGGTTACAAGGTTTATTTGTGTACTTTACAGTGATTTAACTTACCATTTGTCGTAGTGATGATATATTTCAACTTGAGAAAAAAAACACCTAAGAAGAAAAAAACATATATGTGTTTTCCCCTTTAAGATGCACACAAAGTTGTTTTTAATTGGTGATAGGTAAAGGGAGCTGCTCTCCCTTTAAAAGTAGTAAGAAAAACAAGGGTACCCCGATAAGAGAACCTGGGGTGGAATATTGTTTCAGAAAAGAGTGGTTCATGTGTGGCCAATACTGGTTCAAGAGCAAGGGGAGACGCAAGGGCAGCGTCAAAATTTAGATCAATTGAGCTTACGTCTAAAATGATACTTGATATCTCAGGGATCAAAAATCAGTGTGACCAGGGACACGTCAGTCAAAATAACGTCAGTTATTTAATTTATAAAGTTATGCAGAAAATAGTTCAGGCGCTCACTTAGAAAAAGTAACAACAAGCGTGATGTGATAAGTGAGGGTGACTTTAAAATAAATATACATCGCATTGACAACATATAGGATAACTCCTCATGAATAAATTATACAGATTGTATGGAGTCCTTGTTGTAGGGGGTCGACGGCGTTTGAAAAAGACCGCTTGCGCGGTCGATACGCGTTACCTATAGTATGTGGCTGAAATAAATACTCAACATGAGCAACCCCAAGCGTGTTGGAGTCTGTTTTGAATTCTGATAAGACGCTGGAACGAATATATATATATATATATATATATATATTTCCCAGAGAGTCCGATAAATGCAGAGGCTGTCAAGTAGGGCGGTCCTTGTTCAGGGTATCGGAAACCCTGCAATATCCACACACGATTCCTCGGACTTTCCCAAAAGAATACAAGGACACTTTGAACGTTTGCAGTGTAGGAGATTTACTGACTGCACCAGCAACGCGTTTCAGCTTACGCCTTGATCACGCTAAAGGGCTAAGCAGTAACCAACATTTTAAACCATATGTGAAAACATAGTGAAAGGACAATTCATACTACGTGATAAACATCAAAAAAGGACAATTGATGAAACCTAAATAATATGGTGGCCATCTTAACATGGTTGTATCTGTTTGTGAAACATATGTACTGATGGTTTTAAATCTACCAGAAGATTCACTGATGCCAGAATGTCACACGTATTATTCAATGTATTTACATCTTAGTACATATACGTACAGCAACACTGGCAATTACACAAACATATTAGCGTCTAGCTATAATAAGTCAATCTACCAATGGTACATTTAAGTAATATAGCTTCCTCTGATTGATCATAATTAATCTTACTACCAGAACTCGCCAATTAGCAATTCTGCCAGAATGGACAACAAATTACATCCAATACGTGCAGCTACCCTTAATGACTTTGCTGACAAATGTCCTTACACAACCAATTCTGCCCCAGTGGGCATGTAACTGCATCTACTTAGCATAGCTGCCACCTTCTAAAGACATTCCATGCCAGTTGTAAGTATAAGCGGCCACATTTTTGAACAAATGTGCATCACCTAGAAAATGTGAAAAATAAAATAAGATTAAAATCAACACTGTATTTCATTCTATACATTTTAAAATATTTACACGACAGATGAACATTTGCATTAATATGCTAAACATATTCATTAGTGCAGGTGTACAGCTAATTCTTCACTCAAATTTAACCCTAAAGGGGTCAGAGTGTCTAGGTCAATGATGTATCTTGACTCTAGTTGGCGCAATGCCAATTGTCTGTTGCCACCCTTGGATTAACAGGGACTGCATCAATCACCACCATTTTTAAAAGTGTCTCATCTTGCAGATGTTGATCATAGAAATGTCGGGCCACTGGGTACTGCCTGTTATTATGGCGTATAGCCCTGACATGTTCTAATACACTTTTTTTGCGCAGTGAATTGTGCTCCCTATGTACGCCTTATTACAAGGACAGACCAATGCATAAATGCAATACGTCGTATTACATGTGAGAGCTTTTTTGATGACATGTTCCCTCTTTCTGCTTGAAATGACTAATGTTGTGCAGTCATTGCTATTCCTACAGGCTTTACACGTTTTGCAACATCGGAACCCCGGGCAGATTTTATTCATTGCCTTTGATTCACGAGTCACATAATTTGGACTGAGTTAATCTCTGAGTGACCGATTGCGCTGGAAAGTAATTTGGGGGCAGCTATTCAGATGTTTACAGAGATTGGGGTCAGTTAATAAGATGTGCCAGTGTTTTTTAAGTATCCGGCGAACATCTTGTGCTTGACCTGAGTAGGAGGTAATAAATCTCAACTTCTCAGTACTCGTATCACAGTTAAGGGGATGTAACAGCTGTGTTCGAGTAACCGACTCAACTCTAGTGCATGCCTCTTTGATAGTCCTGGAGCTATACCCTCTTTCTTTGAAGCGTTGGAACATCACTTCTTTTTCTTTCACGTAGCTACTTTCAGAACTACAATTGCGCTTAGCACGTAATAGCTCGCCATACGGGATACTATATATCAGTTTCCGAGGATGCGCACTTGCGGCACTCAAAATGCTATTACCTGCGGTTGTTTTGCGGAACAGCTGTGTCTGTAAGGTGTTATTGATGATTTCTACCAAAACATCCAAAAACTCAATTTTGGTTTTACTTATATGTTCCGACAAGACCAAATTGTAGGGATTGTCATTTAGGTTTCGGACAAAACCCTTAACTGAATCAATGTCACCATTCCAGATAATAAAAATGTCATCTATATAGCGCAGCCACAGGACACAGCGATCATAATCAGCCATTTGTGAGACCACCCGCTCCTCCCACCAGCCCATCACCAAATTCATGTAGCTGGGGGCGAAGCAGGTTCCCATTGCTGTGCCCTGTGACTGGCAATAGATGACCTCATCAAAAATAAAAAAGTTATTGGTCAGACAAAATTGTATCATAGCCAGAATCATTTGAGAATGTGACCACAGGGAGATAGAACGTGTTTTCAAATAGTGTCTAATAGCATGTAGACCAATGTCATGCTGGATACACGTGTATAGGCTACACACATCTAAGGTAACCAAGATGTAATCAGGTTCCCAATAAATCCCATCAATAACGGTTAGGAAGTGGGTAGTATCCCTCAAATATGATGGTAGACTGACCACATATGGACGTAAATAATGGTCAACAAACTGTGAGGTATGCTCTAACAGTGATCCAATAGAGGACACAATTGGCCTCCCTGGGGATTAACTGGATCTTTGTGTAGTTTAGGTAGTAAATAGAGGATTGGGATACGTGGGTGGGGGCATTTAAGGTAATTATATTCCTCCCATTCCAGTAAACCACGCTCTCTCCAATCAACCAGAAGCTCTCCATACTTAGCATTAGAATCCAAGATGGATTTTCTGTCTGAGACACAATAGCAGGTGGCATCAGATAACTGCCTGAGACCTTCTGACAGATATGCCTGTTTATCTAATACCACGACATTCCCGCCTTTATCAGACTGTCGAATTACGACAGTCTGATCGGCTTTGAGATTCTCAAGTGCTGACATCTGCTCTACACTAAGATTCCTGTTACCAAAGGGAGTCTTCTTATGTCGGATTCTCTTAAATTCTGCCAGAACCCCTCTCTCGAACACCTCAATAGCGTCACATTCGATTTGTGGTAGAAATACCGATCTTGGTTTGAACCCACTACCCGGGTTTACATTAGTGTCAATGTTAAACTCATATGCATTCAAAACCATATCTTCATTGGTTAACAAATCCTCATTTTCAGATGTTAGGATATTCAATATTTCCAAATCATCCACATTCAAATTACTCAGGGGGGCTCTCCCAACTGTAGTACCAACTGAATTACATTTAGTGTCAAACCATTTTTTCAGTTTTAATTTTCGAGAGAAATAAAACAAATCTATCCTAGTCTGGGCAAAATTTATGTTCATAGTAGGGCAGAAGGACAAACCTAATTCTAGGAGCTGTATTTCTTCTGACGACAAGGTGCGTTGGGAAAGGTTGACGACAGTCATTTTTGTGCTTGCTTGCCCCTTGTCAGCATTCCCACTGGAGTTGGTATATCTGATTTTTCTCCTCTGTTTGGCTTTTTTATTCCTCTGGTTTTTCCTCTTGAGCCTCTCCCTCTCCCTCTCTGTGCCCCTTGCTCGTTCTGATGTTATATATATATATCGCCACACTCCGCCTCAACGTTCCTCACAGCGGGAACAAACGGAAGACGAACCCAGATTTGGTGTAACTTTCGTTTATTTGCAGTGAGCCACCATTGCTGCCAAATATATATATATCGGTTGCCAGTAGGTAGTTATAATTAGGACCTAGTTTCCATATGAAAAGCGTTTTATAATTTGCCAATAACTTTAGCGTAGTTAGACAAATCCTGGAGAAATTTTCAAAACCAGTTTGCCACTCACTTCAGCTGCTGACTTTAAAGTTTCAGGGTGATCCATCAAGCAGGGGCTAAGAAAAAGGGGGGTTCCCAAAATGCATTTTCCTCATGTTAACTTCCATAGGAAATTTAGACATGGCTACAGCCCGAACTGCTGAATGGAATTACACCAAATTTGGCATAAAGGTAGATATTGGTCCAGGGAATTGCTTTTTCATTATTTGGTGTAAATCCATTGAGTAATTGTGGAGTTATTAAAAGAAATGTTCATGTATACCTAGGGACGCGTAGGATCCGTGATCCCTCCTGATCTCGTGCTGAGATCTGATTGGTTGCCAACACTTCAAACCAAGAAGTGTTGGCAGTCATCTCGGGACTTGGCTTGAGCTGAATCCCACATAAAAATCTAAAAAGAAAGAGAATGGGCAGGGTAGGAGGGAGCCACATTGGATCCGCCGCTCCTGCCGAAAAAAAAAAAGAAGCGCGGACCCTGCGCTTCTTTATTAATAGGACACCGGGTGGGCCAGGACCCGGGGGCATGCAGAAAAAAAGGAGGGGGGCTTATAAATGCCCCAGGACCAACACCTTCCTGACACTCATTCTTTGTTAAATGGGGGCCTCTTGGACCCCCACGGAGACCACCACCTCCCCGGGGATGCATTTAAAAAGTAAATTGGGGGGCCTCGTGGACCCCCCATGCCACAGGGACAACGTTCATGAGGCTGTTTATTTTTGTAATCGGAGGCCTCACATCTCCCCGGGGCCAAAATATTTTTTTTTTAAATGGGAATGGGGCCTTGTGGCTCTTGGTGCAGGCTGTTCTCGGCCCCAGGGACCATTACCTCCCCGTGGCATGTCCTACAATCAACAAAGGAGGGTGGCAACGCGGCACCCCTCCTGGACCCTTAGAGGGCCCTGGGGACCGCCACCTCCAAGGGCCAGCTCCTGCTATGTCCTGGGGTGCCCAACCCCAGGACTTAGCTGTTTGCTGACAGCACAGAGACTGTCAGATCCTCTGTGGATCAGTGCCTCTAGATATGCAAATTTAGATTTTTTTAATATCTTCAAAATATCTGAATGGATTTACACCAAATTAAAAAAATACTTTCTGGACAAAGACCTACCTTTCTGCCAAATTTGGTATAATTCTGTCCAGCAGTTCAGGATGTAGTTGTGTCAAAATCGCTATGGGAATTAAAATGGGAAACACATTTTTTTGATCCCCCCCATTTTTCTCAGCCCCCACTTGACTGATTGCCCCAAAACTGTCCATGCACAACAAGACCCAACTTGACACTTTTTAGGAAAATTTTGTAAAGATTTGTCAAACGGAACCAACGATATAGGCAAGTCAAAGACACTTTTCCTATGGAAACTAGTTCCTAACTATAACAAATAGATAGATAGATAGATAGATAGATAGATAGATAGATAGATAGATAGATAGATACAGCTCTTTCTCTTCCCACAAAATCACATGCACACTCAGGGATGAATTCAAGTACATTGAAAAGCCACTAAAATAACAAAAAAATGTCTTGAACAGCATCAGCAAGAATGTGAAAAATCCAATGAAAAATACATTAATTGCCCACAGCAGCCTAGGCCACTAATAGTAAAACTCCACAGTATAATTAGAAATCTGGACAAAATTCACAACAACACAAGAATAAGGAGGAGGAAATCAGTATAACCTCAGGCCTCCACAACGGCAAAATGTCATCTAGCAACAAAAAAATAAAATGGAAAAAAGCTACAAAAATAGTGATGCCTGCCACCTACAAACATTTTGCAATGTACTGCAGTAAACGTACTTGCTGTTGCCAAACAAAAAAAAAACAATGGTGAATAATACAGCATTTATTGCAGACAAAGAAAGAGTCATACTTTCCCTCCAAAATCAAAATCCAAAATGGCCAAAGGCTAAACAAAGCACAGAGTGGAGTGTTCAGGACAAGAAGAGTAAGTTCACTGTAGCCTCAATATCTGTGACACTTCCTCTGTAAAACAAATAAATGCTTTTTGCCCTAAAATAAAATACCTGAATGGTCTGCTCAGGTAAAAAACCAACTTGAAATTAATTTTCAGGTTAATTTTACATGAACAGTAAGTCTCAGTTGGGCTACATCTTGCCAAATAGCATAATTTCAGGCATTACGCATCATTTCTGCAATGTAAAAAGCATAAATTATTTTTGAGAAAAGTATACTCACTCCTAGGGGCCGATTACAATGTCGTTCAGAACCTCTTCCTACCCAATCAGTTTCGGAATCGGGAATCGGGTTCTGCGAGTCTGACCGACTGATGCTTCCGAACATCGTTCGGTCAGACTCGCATTGATTTCGATGGGAGCCTGTGTTCCGACAGACTACTCAGGCTCCCATTGAAAAAAGGGTTATGTGGGGACAATTGTGCACCCTGTGGCAGGCACCCCATGTTGCCTGCCACACTGTGCATGGTTAGAAAGAGGGGTCCCATGGGTACCCCCAGGGGCCCCATTCGGAGGGCCCCGGGTGAAGGGGGGCCTGCTACAGGCCCCCAAAGTAGTATTCCGACAGCCAATCTGTGTAGGAACAACCGATTTGGAAAGGCTGTCCGAATCCGAAATCTTAATTGCTATGTCGGAAACGCAATCCGTAGACCTCTATGATTCGGCTCTGACCGACTCGGTTACTCCAAATGCTGTTCCGAACCGAGTCAGAATGTCCGAATGCTTTCCAACCATCGTAATCAGTCATTCGGAAAAGTGTCCGATTCGGTCGGAAAGGCGGGATCCGAATCGGATTCGGACAAACTAAATGCCATTTGGAGTCTTTCCAAACGACACCGTAATCGACCCCCTAGTGTGAAAGTGTTAGAAATTGGGTTTCTGGTTGCAGAGGTATGCACCCTGTCCAAGCAATAACCACAATCCTAGTCAGAGTCAGTCATATACACACCATAAATGAACCTGTGCTCACCCTCTGGTAGCTTGGCACAGAGCAGGCAGGCTTAACTTCAGACAATGTGTAAAGTAATTGTGCAAATCTTTAAACAGTAACACAGTGAAAACACCACAAAAAGACTCCACACTACTTTAGGAAAATAGCTTATATTTTTATGAACAAAACAAGACCAAAAATATCAAACATCCAATAAGTATAACCAGAGTTATGAATTTTTAAAGATTAAATGAAAATGTAGTGCTTGAAAGCTTAAAGCACCAACCGGGGTCATCTGGTCTTTCTTGACTGGGGTAAATCTGAAAGTTCAGGCTGATTGTGATGGAGTGTGGGTCAGATACAGGGACCAGCCTTGGCCTGCTGAAAAAGTACCTTGGTTCTTGGATGTGTTGACATCGAAGCCAAAATGTGGGAAGTAAAAGGCGATGCGTCGAGGTTGAACTGCTTGATCGAAGGTGATGCATAGTCGTTGAGCCTCACAAATTAGAGATGCATCGTGGTCAAGCCGTAGGATGTAGGCAATGCATTGGGAACTGGAGACGATGAGCCGTGGTCTGCGCAGCAGCAGTCATTTGATCAGCACAAGTGAGATGGGTCCAGTCCTTCTTCAGTAGGGCAGAGGGTAGCAGGCAGCAGGGCAGCCAAGCAGCGCAGAGCAGAAAAGCAGTTCTTCAAGAGCAGCAGGCCAGCAACGTGCCAGTCCTTATAGTAGCACAATAGTCCTTCTTCTTGGTAGAGTTCCTCACAGGTTCAGCAGTGTACTGAGCTGGTGGGGTCAGAGGTCGAGGACCCATACCCAGATGTGCCTTTGAAGTGGGGGTGACTTCAAAGAAGGATCTTTGAAGTGCACACAGACCCTTTCTTCCTGCCCTGGATCCAGACTAACTACAGGGGGGTATGCAGCCCTTTGTGTGTGGACACAGCACATCCTATTTATGTGTAAGTGAGAGGTTGTGCCCAGCTCCTCCCTCCCTTTCTCATAGGAAGATGCATGAAGTCACACCCAGCCTTCCTTTGTGTGAGACTTTCTAGAGGTAATACACAGAGTGAACTGTCACCCAGCCCAGCCAGTGATCAGGGACAGGCATCAGACACTAAATGACTAAGAGCAGGAACATTTCCAACTTTCCAAAAGTGGCATTTTCAGAATGGTAACTACAAATCCAACCATACCATTAAATCGGATTTGTCATTACCATTACAGAGGTACTAAACATGAACTTTCTGCCTTCTCTTAATTAGGAATTACTGCTTATTACATTTAATAAGGTATCCCCAATATTAACTTATTACAGGGGTAGGCCTCTCAGTACTGAAAAATTAGTTTGGGAGTTTTTCACCACCAGGACATGCAAAATTAAGAAGTACATGTCCAACTTTTTGATTACACAGCACCTTGCCCTATGGGATAACTGGGCCCTACCTTTGGGGTGACGTATATGTAATAAAAGGGAGTTTAAGGCTTGGCAAGAGATTTTAACTGCCAAGTCGACATAGCATTGCAAAACTGCACACACAGGCTCTGCAGTAGCAGGTCTGATACATGTTTAAAGTGCTACTTGTGTGGGTGGCACAATCAGCGCTGCAGGGCCAAGAGTAGCATTCAATTTACAGACCCTGGACACATGTAGTGCACTGTATTAGGGACTTACAGGTAAATTAAATGTGCCAATTGTGGACACAAATCAAAACATGTTATGGGGAGAAGCACATGCACTTTAGCACTGGTTGGCAGTGGTAAAGTGTTCAGAGTCCTATGGCCAAGAAAACAAACAAACAGCAACAATATGAGGCAAGTAGGCAAACGTTTTGGGGGAAGACCACATTAGGGTTGTCAGGTCTAACACTTGCCCCCCCAAGCTAAAAGTAGGGAGAGCTACCCAACCTCTTGGGAGTTCTCATCACTAAGTCAGAAGAACCTGCAAAGACCATCAGCATAGACATGGTCTACCCCAGGGCTGTGTTCCACTGTAAAGTCCATTCCCTGTAGGGAGATGGCCCACCTCAATAATTTTGGATTCTCACCCCTCATTTGCATTAGCCACACATCTCTGTGATAGTTTCAGTCTCCTTTACATTTATTATACCTTGTAATACATCTATCCCTGTTATCTCCCTTATCTCAGCACCTCTGTCACTGTGACATTCCTACTCCTTATCAGTCTTTTCTCTCTGTCCCTTTCCATTTCACTGTTACCATCCTACTACTTATTATGCTTCCTACCATTGCCCCCCTTTTAACCCCTGCCACCTTGCATTTTTCTATTATTGTCCCTCTTTTTCCTACTGTTCACATTCCTGTTACCCTTTACTTAACTGTTAGCTTGACAGTAAAATCTTTACTATCATTATGACCCTCTTAATTCCTGTTAGTTATCCACCCATGTCCCATTCCAAGTCCATTTTGACCTTACCATTTCTAACACATTTCCCATCTGTGTCACCTTCTCTATGACTGGTACCCTTTTACCTTTGTTATTTTAATAGTTCATATCACTATACCAATCCTTGTTGCACTGTCAACCTCAATCACATTCTTACAACACTCCCTATCCCTGTCACACTTGTAATCCATTGTACTCTTACTATCCTTGCTACCTTATTCTCACCTTTTACTTTCCTATCCCCTGTTGTACTCCCATCTTTGTGACATTCCCCATCCCTTTTTGTCCCCACATCATTATTACTACCGCTATATCTGTGAACCTTCTTGTATGTCTCACACTCTTACTCCATGTCACATTCTCCGTTACTGAACTCCCTAATCCATGTCAACTTCCACATTCCTGTCACAGTCACAATTCAGATTTGATCAGATTTTCTTCATTTTCACATTTGCAAATTCTGCCTCACACCTTTTCTGTCATAGTCTTCAATTTTTTTAAGTGCTTATTCTATACGACACAATTGGTCCTTGTTAGACTTCCACCTTATTCTTATTACCCTGCCTACTGATGGGACCTTCCACATCGCTGTCAAACAATCCTAAAACTTGTGAAACTTCAGTTTCCTATTACATTGTAGTCCTTCTCACCTTCATGACTATTGAAAACTCACTTCTGCATTTCTGACTGCCAATTCAACCTTGCAAAATAATCCTTTTGGCAGGCGGAAAAGTCTCTTTTTAATAAGTGACCACTAAGGTAGGCCATAAACAGCACACAGGGCAAGGTGCATTGTATTCAAAAGTTGGCATTGTACTTTTAGGTTTTATATGCCCTAGTAGTGAAAAACACCTACATTCATTTTTCACTACTGTGAGGTCTACCTCTGCACATAAGATAACATTGGGCTTCCTCATTACATTTAATCACTGATAGCTTTTGTTGGGGAGCAGGGAGAGATGACCTTGACTGGTAGGTCGCTCCCCCACCACACAGCTCCGTCTGTGTGCCCTGCTGCTGCCCCTGATTGTGCTCGTTTTTCCTTTCTGTGCCCCCTTGCTGCCCCGGATTGTGCTCGTTTTTTTCCTTTCTGTGCACCCCTTGCTGCCCCGGATTGTGCTCGTTTTTCCTTTCTGTGCCCCCTTGCTGCCCCTGATTGTGCTCTGCTTTTTTCCTTTCTGTGCCCCCCTTGCTGCCCCTGATTGTGCCTCGTTTTTCCTTTCTGTGCCCCCTTGCTGCCCCTGATTGTGCTCGTTTTTTCCTTTCTGTGCCCCCTTGCTGCCCCTCATTGTGCTAGTTTTTTCCTTTCTGTGCCCCCTTGCTGCCCCTCATTGTGCTAGTTTTTTCCTTTCTGTGCCCCCTTGCTGCCCCTGATTGTGCTAGTTTTTTCCTTTCTGTGCCCCCTTGCTGCCCCTGATTGTGCTCGCTTTTTTTCCTTTCTGTGCCCCCTTGCTGCCCCTGATTGTGCTCGTTTTTTCCTTTCTGTGCCCCCTTGCTGCCCCTGATTGTGCTCGTTTTTCCTTTCTGTGCCCCCTTGCTGCCCCTGATTGTGCTCGTTTTTTCCTTTCTGTGCCCCCCTTGCTGCCCCTGATTGTGCTCTGTTTTTCCTTTCTGTGCCCCCTTGCTGCCCCTCATTGTGCTAGTTTTTTCCTTTCTGTGCCCCCTTGCTGCCCCTGATTGTGCTTGTTTTTTTCCTTTCTGTGCCCCCTTGATGCCCTGATTGTGCTCGTTTTCCCTTCTGTGCCTGTTTCCCGCCGCTGCGCCCCTGCGGCCCGCCCCCTCACTGCCCATTCGCTGCCCCATTCCCTGCTCCTCCCCCTCACCTCCCCATTTATGGCGGCCGCTGTGCGGCCGCGCAGCGGACGTGCGCAGCGGGCGCGCCGAAGGCAAGCCCGTCTGCGCCCGTCCGCGCCGTGACCGCGCCCAGCACCAGACCCCCTGGTCCGGGCATCCCCTGCGCCCGCCACATCAACAGACGCCGATACGACGCCAGCACCCTCCACGCACTCAACCCCGGAAAAGATCACGCCTGCTACCAGGCCACCCCGAAGCGCACCCAAGGGCCCTTCACCTGCCGGAACTGCAGCTTCGCCAGCACCCGCCCCGCCAAACCACCGCCCAGGAAAGAACCCAACTACCTCAGATGCATCCTCCTCAACATCCGCTCCGCCCGCAAACATGCCATCGAACTCTGGGACCTTCTCGACTCAACCTCCCCAGACGTCGCATTCCTGACGGAGACCTGGCTGAATCCCGCTTCAGCCCCCGACATCGCCATTGCCATCCCGGACGGATACAAAATCACCCGCAGGGACCGCACCAACGGAGTCGGAGGAGGCATCGCCATCGTCCACAGGAACACCCTCAGAGTCTCAACCAACACCGACGACACCCTCAGCACCGCCGAACACATGCACTTCCAGATCCACACCGATCCCAACACCACCCTCAGAGGAACCCTCATCTACAGACCCCCCGGACCCCGACCACAGTTCAGCGATTCCATCGCTGACTTCGTCAGCACACACGCCATCGCCTCCACGGACTACATCCTCCTCGGGGACCTGAACTTCCACCTCGAGAACAACAAGGACACCAACTCCACCACCCTGATCGACAACCTCGCCACCCTCGGACTCAGACAGCTCGTGACTACACCCACCCACGCCGCCGGCCACACGCTCGACTCCATCTTTTCCGCAAGCCCACACGTCTCCTTCAACCACACCTCCGAACCCCACTGGACTGACCACCACTGCATCCACTTCACCTACAGGAAGCCCACCACGCACCACCGCACCGAACAAATGCCTCGCCGCTGCTGGAGCAGAGTCGCGGAAGACCAGCTAACCACAACCCTCGCCCTGAGCCCACCCGCCGAACCCTCCGACCCCGACACCGCCGCCCGCAACCTCAGACAGTGGATCGACGACTGCGCCAACACCCTCGCCCCGCTCAAGAATCCGCCCAACAGCCACACCAGCAAGAAAGCCACCTGGTTCACCGAAGACCTCCAGGCCTCCAAACGAACATGCCGAAAACTGGAGAAGATCTGGCTCCACGAACGGACAGCGGACAGCTACGCCGCCCACAAGAGCGCCACCCGCAGTCACCATCACCTCATCAGATCCGCCAAAAGGGCCTCACTCAAAGACCGCCTAGACAACAACGCACACAACAGCAAAGAGCTCTTCAACATCGTGAAGGAACTCTCCAACCCCAGCTCCAACACCAACGACATCCAGCCGTCGCGAGACCTGTGCGACTCACTGGCCACCTTCTTCCACCGCAAAATCGCCGACATCCACGACAGCTTCAACACCACGACCGCCCCGGCAACCACCGAGACCACTGCCCCCACAACCACCAACCGCCTGCTCTCCTGGACCAACATCAACGACGAGGACACCAGCGAGATCATGAACACCATCCACTCCGGTTCACCGCTAGACCCGTGCCCTCACCACATCTTCAACAAAGCCAGTACAGCCATCGCGCCCCATCTCCGGAAAATAATCAACATCTCCTTCGAGACAGCAACCTTCCCGGAAAGCTGGAAGCACGCCGAGATCACCGCCTTACTCAAGAAACCCAAGGCAGACCCCAAGGACCTCAAGAACTTCCGACCCATCTCTCTGCTCCCGCTCCCCGCGAAGGTCACCGAGAAAATCGTCAACAAACAACTGACCCGCTACCTCGAGGAGAACAACATCCTGGACCCTTCCCAGTCCGGCTTCCGCAGCAACCACAGCACCGAAACCGCCCTCATCGCCGCCACCGATGACATCAGGACCCTGCTAGACAACGGAGAAACAGCAGCCCTCATCCTCCTGGACCTATCAGCCGCCTTCGACACGGTCTGCCACCACACACTACGAACACGCCTTCACGACGCCGGGATCCAAGAGAAGGCCCTGGACTGGACCACATCCTTCCTTTCCGGCAGAACACAAAGCGTCCGCCTCGCCCCTTCCGATCGAAGGCCACCAAGATCATCTGCGGCGTACCCCAAGGCTCCTCCCTCAGCCCAACGCTGTTCAACATCTACATGGCACCTCTCGCCCACGTCGCCCGACAGCACAACCTCAACATCATCTCCTACGCCGACGACACCCAGCTGATCCTCTCCCTCACCAAAGACCCTCACACCGCCAAAGCCCACCTCCACGAAGGAATGAAGGCCGTCGCCGAATGGATGAGGACCAGCCGCCTGAAGCTGAACTCGGACAAGACGGAGGTCCTCATCCTTGGTTCCAACCCTTCAGCCTGGGACGACTCCTGGTGGCCAACATCACTGGGAACAGCCCCGCCACCCACCGACCATGTACGCAACCTAGGGGTCATCCTCGACCCCACCCTCTCCATGACTAAGCAGGTCAACGCCGTTTCCTCATCCTGCTTCAACATCCTCCGAATGCTCCGCAGGATCTTCAAGTGGATCCCCACCGAAACAAGAAAAACAGTCACCCAGGCCCTCGTCACCAGCAGGCTGGACTACGGAAACGCCCTCTACGCAGGAACGACGGCTAAGCTCCTGAGACAGCTGCAACGCATCCAGAACGCTCTGCACGTCTTATCCTCGACATCCCCCGACGCAGCCACATCACACCCCACCTGAGAGACCTGCACTGGCTCCCTGTCAACAAGAGGATAACCTTCAAGCTCCTCACCCACGCACACAAAGCACTCCACAACTCCGGACCAGCCTACCTCAACAGACGACTCAGCTTCTACACCCCCACCCGCCAGCTCCGCTCGACCAGCCTCGCCCTCGCCACAGTCCCCCGCATCCGGAAAACGACCGCCGGCGGCAGATCCTTCTCCCACCTCGCCGCCAAGACCTGGAACACCCTCCCCATCAACCTCCGACAGACCCAAGACCTACTGGCCTTCAGAAGACTCCTCAAGACCTGGCTCTTCGATCAGTAGCAGCACCACCCCCCTCTTCCCCCAGCGCCTTGAGACCCTCGCGGGTATGTAGTGCGCTTTATAAGTGACATGATTGATTGATTGATTGATTGATGTTTGAAGCCTAAGGAATCGTAATTTGAAATCTTTTTTTATGATAAAGTTGGATTTTAAGTCACAATTCTGAAAATCCCACTTTTAGAAAGTTGGTATTTTCTTGTCCTAAGCGTTTGATGGTTGCAGCCTACGTCCTGGGTCACATGACTGTGATTAGCATGGCAGTTGGCCTTTGTGTATTCCTCTACACTCAGAAGGCATGTCCTGCACTTCAAGGCCGTGCTTTGTTGCTTGAGGTCTGATTTGTACTTTAGAGGACTGCCCTGCTGCTGGAAGCCAGGCTTGAACCCTCAGTGGACTACCCTGCTGCTAGACGACTACCTTGTCGCTTGAGCTCAGGAAACCAGAGTGACTCCAAGGGCTAGTTGGCTGGCCTCCTATTTGGAGCTAAAGGGACACAAAAAGTCCAGAAACGTGAACCTTGGACCGGGACCCTGCCCTCCACGTGGTGCTGACCCTGTCCTGGGCCCTTGTGAGTGGTGGAAAAGGTGCCCAAATAGCCCAAATCCAAGACTTGCGACATAGAAAAATTTCAGACAAAAAGTGCCCCAAGAACCAAGAGGAGACCGGTAGGTACCTGCTCACAAATTTGCCTAACTTCTCAGTAGCCCCTGCTATGTTTTTTTCCCACAGCAGCAAATCCTGTTCAGCGGCTCCTTGCTGAAGGGGTATTCTGCCTCATGGGGCCCTCATTGGCAACAGCCTGAAGCTTCATCTCATCACTGTTTTTTGACTTCCCCAAAAGAGACTAAGTCCAAATGTGGAAATGTGGAAATCTTCACTGCAACTTCATCCAGCAGCTCCCTGACGATGCCTACTCTTCGGACAGTGCCGACTGCTTTGCCCCTCTGAACTTTACCTTCTCAGACATTTTTCTCCCAAAATTCTTCTAAGTCCAAAGGTAAGCAGAGGTCAGGCCCAATCCAACTTGTGTATCTAATCCACACTCAATTAGGGTCGGCTATGACTTCCAACTTTGCCACGGTCTTGTGCGACTAGCTGTCCACGGTTGGCACTTTCATCTTTTAGGTGCAGAGTTAACTCTGGGTCTACTGACTGATTTTTGTTGTTTTGGTGTCAAACCATTTATCAAATTGTGCTCTGTTTCTCTAAATTGGTGTGGGATTTTTCTTGTGTTGTGCTTTCACCTTATCAAGTGCTTCATAAATATTTTACACATTGCCTCCAAGTTAAGCCTGACTGCTTTTGTGCCAAGCTACCAGAAGGTTAAGTGCATGGTAATTTAGTGTCTTTTTGTGATACATCCTGACGGGGATTGTGGTTGTTGCTTGAGAAGGTCTCACACCCCTCAACCAAAATCTCAATTTCTAACAGGTGCACTGTCCCTGTTTGCACCACGGTGCAACTTTAAACAGGTGCATCGGGTGCACAGGTGCGTTGGGTGCAACAAAGACAGGGTGCCCTATTAGAATAAATTTGCTGCCCCCAGGGCAGCTGCAAATTCACGCTGCCCTGGAGGATGTGCACCCAGTGGAATGCTTCAAAGCCGCTCTGTTTCACAGTGCAGACGGCATGCACCTGCACTATAAAGAAGGGAGAGAGATCCCATTGGTGGGTATCTGGGTTGTACATAGGACCTCATTTCCAGCTTCCAGAGGGCTGCCTTCAGGAGGAGCACTGACAGTGTGCACTGTGAGTGCCCCTCCTAAGGGCCTGTTTTGGTGTGTAATATGGTGCAGGCGCAAGGGTCCCACCCCAGGCAAATGAGGGAATACTTTCTCATGATAGTGCTGTTGCTACATGTGCACCGGCTCTATCAGAATTACAGAAGGGGCTGGACAAGCAGACGTGGCCATGCATATTACAAGTTTCAGGACCTCCAGCGGTGTCATGGAGGTCTTTCCTCCATGAAAAGGCTGGCTGTCCTGAAACAAAGGGTGCCCATGTGCAATGGGATGCATTCAGGAGGGCACAACATGTGCCCCCGTGTGCATGCACCCCCAGGTCCTGCACAGCATGGACTTTACAGTCCATGCCATTCAGAAACTGTTTTTGGCCTTCCCATTGCGGTGCCCATTTTCAGAGGCACCGCTCTGGGGCTGCCAAAAACAGCCTGACGTGATATTTTCCTCACGTGTGAGAACCACCATTTTTTCCACATTCCTATGTATTGAGGTGTGAAGAAAGCATGAGTTTATTGTGTCATAAGTGGCATGTATCTTCATTTATGGCTTGAGAAAAGGAAATTCCATCACTCCTGAAAATAAGTCTGAGGGCACCACGGGGTTGACATTCATCTTTCCCCCTTCCCTTCTATCGTCCTTGCAATTGATGTTAATGCCATGCCTGAGTGAAAGAAATATGCAAAACTGGGAAATGTCATGAAAATAAACTTCATAGCATCTAAAGTGAAAAATTAACGCGAGACACACTGCTCATTCACATGTCAAATACAGTGGCGTAGCTAGACCTTTGGCCTCCCGTGGTGGCCCCAGTGTTTGCTGCCCCGCGATGGCCACAGGTAAGAGCAGGGGGGGGGGGCTGGCAATCCCGTGCGATGGCCGCAGGTAGGAGGGGGGTGGGGTGCTGGTGATCCCTGCATTTGCCATGCCGGCCGTGGGTAAGAGCGGGTGGGGAGGAGGACTACGCCGCCCCCAAAACCCATGTTGCCCGGGCCAGTCCGGCCCACCCCCCTTGCTATGCCACTGGTCAAATATAAGCAAGTGAATTGGTTTAAGGAGCAAATGTCTCCCCTGAGACATTTATAGCTTAAAACAGAATTGTACAAAATTGCATAATTGTACGAAACTGACTGAAATTAAGCAGTGACAAAATCTCATAAATTTTACAGCTTTCACACAGGCCTAATTATTACATACTACAGATAGTCCTATCCTGTGGTAGGCTCCTCAGTGCAATCACATGCTTTATACCATAATCTTTTACGTCTTAATCTTAATGGATGGTTACACAGGTGTTGGCTGTATGCACGTGGTGTCACATTCTGATTTCAAAAATGAAATTTCAGTATTTCTTACCTGATGCTGTTGATAAATTAGAATGTGATAAAAGCAGTGCACAAAAACGCTTTTGCCGATGTGTATTCGAGCAGACTTGCAATGAAGAGGAGTCGACCTTATTTTTAGCTGTAAAGTGAACTAATTATTTCACAGAGGCATACGCAAATTTAACACAAACGTTCATATACGTTATAGAAATTAATGCAGTAAAACACCTGTTGCTGCATTCTGGTGAATCTTGCAAAAATTGCATTTTGAAAAGTACACAATCTTTTTGTTTTCTTTCTAAGAAACATGGGCCGGATCATAAAACATTTTTACTGGCACGAAACATCTATTTGGTGGTAAGTAACAAAACCCTTGATGCAGATACCTATTATCACCATGTTATGAAAGCAGGCATGTGGCGGTGGTAATGTGTGAACAGAATAGGTATAATGAAAAACACAAAGAAAAATAACAACAAAAGTATAACAGGGTACATCAAAATAATCATAACCGAATTCAAAAACCACAGCGAAAAACAACAGCAACCAATGCACTAATGTAGAACAAAAACACAACAGCACGAAAAAAACCAAATCACTACCACAACAAAATGTAACTCAACAAATATGCACAAGCATTCTGGTCACACATTAACACCTTCAAAAATCTGCTTTAATAATACAGTGGTGGTAGCTGTTTGCACCAAGCACTACCTCACTTACCACCAAGGGCACATATTATTGCCTGCCAAAAATGGTTATTGATCTAGCCCAACCCAAAACCGAGACTAAGACCTGTCATATGTTAGTTTTTCCAGTTATTAGCTTAGTTGAAACGACCCAAAGGGCCGAATCACAAAACATTTTGACTGGCGCTATTTCATGCCCTCGGTGGATAGCTAAGGCAGAACTTGTTGCAAACACCTTTTACAGCCATATCAAAGAAGTATTGAAAGGTGGTAATATGTGACAAGAATGTTTGTGCATGTCATTTTGTGTGATGATTATGACTTCTGTTGTTTTTTGTGCTGCTTTGTTGTTATGTTGCATTATTGCAATGTGATGCTATTGTGTTGTACTGCAGCTGTTGTGTTGCGTTCTGTTTCTACTGTTTTGTTGTGATATGCAATGTTATGTTTAAATTGTGTTGTTATATTGCTTTGTCTATGGTAATATGTTTTGTTGCATATGGTTAGACATATCAACATAAGGTGCTACATTTCAAGACAAAAGCGACCTGTGCTCTTTTTCCCCACTTACGGGCAGTGCGCTGTGTTTTCTCTCTCACTCCAACTTTTTTCACTTTTAGTCATGTTCTGAGTCGACTGTGCTTTGCACTGCGTTATACAGAGTATAGTGTGATCTAAAATACTCTTTTCAGCTCCTAAAAATTTGGCCTTGCAAGTCTGCCTGTATGAGAAAAGCTTTGTATTCACTGCTGGCTGAAATTAAAAGACAACGTATAGAAAAAACTGCATCTGAAAATATCTCACGTCCATCAAAGGAAGAAATTGTTCAACAATGGCATAATTTGAAAGAAAAGTGGGAAAACCAGCAAAGAGCCCCTGGTAGGTCATTTTGCACGTATGTGAGCGTTTAGTCTTCAGTAATCGAGCAGGACTGTCAGAGTTGATTGAAAGATAATGCAGGGATATTTCTTCCTGCCACAATTTATAGCATGTATCCATTAGGAGTAATTATGGTTGCATGATTTTGCTAGCTGTTATCTCTACAAGTGTTACTAATGGTTTTATCAATTACTCCTTGTCCAAAAACTGCACGGTGGTAACCTAATTTCAGTACACTCTATCACAAGGTTGATTTGTGCAGTGACTGACAGCATTCCAGACACCCGTGGAAAGACTCACTCCAGTAGTTTAGTCAATCTCAAATAATTGATAATTAAATTAATTGGTACCTGGAAGAAGGTTTCTGAGACCATTGGGCTCATGGCTGTTTTACTAATCTGAAAGCTTGCAGACACGGATCCTTTTTCGCTTTGAAATACAGAAGCCGATTCTTAATCTTACTTTCAATGTCTGTGCATTTCCTCACTTGCTTTCCTGCATTAGGGTCAATTTTTAGATGGAATAAGACTATCAGGCTTTACTGAGAAGGGTAATGGGCCTAATACCACGCTTTCGAAATTGCTGCCGCGTGATCTTAGCAGTGAAAAGTGTTAGTAATATTTCCCATTGGCATTAAAAGCCTTAGGGGATGCAGACAAAACCCGTGAAAATCCAGTTGCAACCTTCTTGCTTCATGTATAATAGACGATGGAGCAAACTGTATTTTCCATCAGGGCAAAATATGAAGCAAACCGGTTTCATATAATGATCGTTTTTTAACTAATAAGAAATGGATAAAATACAACCATTCCCCTTTCAAAATGTGAATTATTAGGCTGTGTTTGAATCAATACCTCATTTTTTTGGTAAGTAACAAAAATGATACAAAGTTGCTTTTGCTCTTTTTTAAAGAATAATTTTTGCCGTAGGTTTTAGTTTTTTTTTAACTTTATACTTTCGGTAGTAACATCGTTAGTTACAAAAATATTTGCCATATACTTGTATAAGCCGTTTTCTCTATTTTCTTCCAGGTGCAAAATTCTTTCTGCGACAAAATCTGTTTGCTCCATTCCATATCAACCAAATAGCAAATATAGTGCAAATGTTGACAGGACTTTGCTGGGAACAGGGGATACAGCGGAGCCTGTGGTTCATGATGTGGTCAATGATGCTATTACAGATTTCATTCTTTGGGACTCTGATGGTACAGAACTGACACCCATGAATGGTCCCAGGGCAGGGTTTGATCTGAATCAGTTCTAGGAGCAAGGCCGAGGTGCCTGGGGACACTGCAGCTACTGTTTCTATGATACATGAACTCGGCTTACAAACCACTGGGAAAACTAAACTCACTCAAAGCGACTCTCCCCACTCACTCACTCTGTCTTCCATGCATGAGCTGCAGCAGATTCATAGGTAGGAAAATAAGACGGACTCACTCTCCTGAAAAATCACACATTTTAAGACTCAAATGGTCCTACACAAAATGTCAAAGCACATTAATATAGTTCAGGGCACACTGAAAGACATGGAAAACCGCTCAACTCAATTGCAAACAGTACAGCAAGCCCAGAGTCAGGTTAGGGAGGATGATATAAAGCTCTAGAGCATTGTGAATAAGATGGAGGGCATGACAAATCGTATGCGTCACACTAATCTACTGGTGTTCGGCATACCGGAAGGAAAGAACGGCGAGGACGCCAGGCAGCATATAGTCCACTTATTCAGACAAGTATTCCCACTACTAAATGATTGGGACACTGACAATGCGGTGCATAAGGTGCACTGATTTCCCTTCCAAAAACCAACTAAGAGGAGAGCATCGTAATACCCGTGGGCAGCCTTGATCTACGTAGGCAATTATATTTTTCGTCAAATGATGTACCAGCATGCTCGCCCTCGAATTCCTATCAAGTCATGTGGGTTGGAGTTCTTTGTACATTCAGATTTCTGCCACGAGACAGTGGAATGCAGATGAAAACTTTGGGAACTGATACCTGCTTTCGTTAACCTGGGGACCTCTGGCTTTTGTTTTTGGAGCCTACTACTCTCTGGCTCTCTCATCAGGGACAAACATATTTTGTCAGGATCCTGTGAAAGTCCAAGACCTGAAAACCTGGTTCACGAGCAATATACGGTGATAAGTGAAAGGCGGTTTCGGATATTCTTAAATAAAACTCCCTGACTTTATGGACGGTTTTGCTCATGAACATGATTAAATTGCATTATTTATGGCATATTATGCATTTTTATTCTTCTTCTTTCTATTTCTCTTCCATTTATATTTGTAGACTCGGGCACTATCAGGAGGTGGTTTGGAGATTTGGACTTGCTACGTGATGGTTTTCATATCAGTGATTGTGAGGATTTTGGTGTATTATATGACATGGCTGAGGGACCTTGTCGTGGAAAAACCTTGCAAAAATGGTCTTGATTCCAGTCAGGCTCATTTGTATCACCTTTGCTCAACCCTGGGTAGCTGTGGTTTTGAGCAGCAGGGCTTGACAAAGGAACTTAGTGTAAAGTATTAACAGTACCAAACACTGAAATAAGAAAGTCACACAACACAAAAGAAATATGACAACCATTTATAAAAATAGAATATATTTTAATGAAATTTTAGAGACCTTATTGGTCAAAACCCACCAGAGGGTTCCAGAGATAAATTTTTTTGAAGATATAAATAGTTTTAAATGCAAGCGCAAACAAGCAATGGTCAATGAAAAGTTTGCAAACTTTTGAAAACTCCGGCCCGGCTTAGGCGACTACATGCGACAGGATTGAGGTCTAGGGGGCCAGAGAGGATACTTTGGACAGTTACCTGGCCACCAGAGCGATTTAGCATCAAGTTCTAAACTTTACAGGACAACTGCCATGGACTGTCATAGAGTGGTCCTGATGCTGAGGATACAGGTGAAAAGATGTTCAAGGATGATGCGGTTGAGAAGCGGTCAATGGGGGTTCCTCTGTGGTAAGTCCTCGGTCCACAAGTGGTGTGGGGCGACTATGGACACAGATGTCAGGGCCCCACAAAGTCCTCTTTATTGCAGTAGCTGGCCAGCCGATGCTAGGATACTGAGCTCCTTGCACCGTGGTTGTCCACATGAACAAAAAGCAGTCCCCTCTTGAGTGTTGTCACCAGCGGCCCTTCAAAGGTGGCTTCCCCTTTGAAGATTGCCTTTTGGGCTCACACCTGCAGTGGGAGAGGATGTCACACTTCACTCTGCGGCATCTGTCTTTGTTCCAAAGCCTGGAGGTCATTCACATGTCTCCCAAGCAGGCTGAAAGCTGTCTGTGCGTCACTGGACTGTCTGGGCACAAAGTGCCAACTTTCTAAATGTTACAGAACATTAAAGGTGACATTAAATTCAATCTGGCCATGAGATCGTGTTTAATGCCACGATTAATTTGATACCTTACAGTACCCATTTAGGTAGTCCCATTTAGAAGTTAGTCAGGTTGGGATGCCAACCGGTGACCCTGCGTTAGCCAATGGGGCTGCTAACTTTTACCCAGCAAAACAATAATTTCGAAGTGTTGCTGTTAAGTCATATGAAACATATACGTCGTACTTAATATATAGCTCTCTGTCATGGACCTCCATAGGTCTTCTTTGGGGGAGACTTACACATAGGTTTAAGGGAGTGGTAGCTTTGCCAGTGGTTTTAAATGGCAAAGTTAAACTAGCAGTGTAAGCCCTGCCCTTCCAGTGTGCAACCAGCGGCGGCTCCTCTGCTAAGGTGGAGGAGCATCACCCCAGAAAAAGGAAAAATAAAATGATAATTATGCAACGTTATTATTTTATTTTTCTGTACTATGGGAGGTTTGCAGGGTGGGGCTAGGCTGTAGTCACAGCCAGCAGGGGAGGAGTGGTTGGGGTACTTAAGTGCGCATGATGGTTTGGCCAGCTGTCTTGGGCCGGCCAAACATACTTGTGCACTTTGCATGTTCTCCACCAGCTGTATTGCGCAACCTGGGTGGAGAACATGCACAGGCTCATAGTCCCTGTCTGAGCACCGAACCACGGTGCTCAGACCAATCATGACGCTGCTGTCATAGTGACAGCAGCGTCGTGATTGGCTTAGGGCCTGCTTCCTGCTTCTGGCAGGAATAGAAGAAGACGGAGCTCGACAGAGGCGGTGGCCGGCAACCAGGTAAGTAATTTTATTGATTTTTCTATTCCCCTGGGTTGGGTTAGAAGTGGACAGGGGGGAACAGATCCTTATTTCCCTTGGGAAATTGGGGCAGGTTTGGGTTTTCGAGAAGGTTCCTGTTGGGGAGGTCCGGTGGGTGGTTGTTATGGTTAGGGAGTAGGATCTTCTGGGGGGGAGACTTTTTACACTGAGTTAAGTTTAACTTGGAAGTTGCAAACATTAGAATATGGGAAAGTATCAAACGTTGTTGGTAAACATTTTGTCATACGCAGAAATCTGATTTCTTGTAATGGCGGAGAACAGTTGCTCAGGTAGCCAAGAGTATCCATATTCTTAGTTGGAAAGTGAATGGTTTGACAAGAGAAGCTAAGCTTAAATATGTTAAGGAAGACTTAATTACATTCAAACAGCAGCTTATGTATTTACAGTAGACTCACTTAAGTTTAAGTAGGCTAAGAAATTGGAGAGTCTGGTCTACAAGATACTCACAGTCTCTGGCTCCGAAGTGTCACAGAAGGAGGTTGGATTACTTGCTATTAGTAGTGAGTGGTCGGTGACTAAATTAATATTGACAAAGGGGGCAGCTGGCTAATTGCTCATATTGAGAAAGCCAATTTCCAGCTTACTATTTGCGGGCTGTATGCTGCTAGTACAGATGACCACTTAATTTTGAACTTTCACTTTTAGAATTGAGTCAATGGGAGGACTCGATTATAATCTGTGCGGATTTTAATTTGACACTTGGACTTAGTTTCTACGTCTTGGATAGAGTCAGCTTTTAGGCATATGAGGCATTCACAGTCAGCTCTTAATCATGTTATGGACTCATGCTCTTCAAGATGCGTGGCTGGCTTGTCGAGGGCTAGAGTAAGGCTTTATATTTTATTCTGCTCTGTATGATATGATATCACAGATAGACATGATTCTAGCTAGTCGCTCTACTACTACTGCTCTAAGGATTAGGCGACACCCGCAGATTTTCTCAGATCATAGTGCTCTCTCATTGTTTTTTAGATACAATCCTTTACCTGCAGAGACAATGCCCTCACGGAGGTCATTTGACCGCAAATTATTAAGAGATGTGGCTTATATTAACACAATGACCCTCTGTTGGACCTGGCTCTTTTTTTTAGGTTTATCCCTAAACTTTTTGCCTTTTGCCTTCTATTTTTCTGACCCCTTTTTGTTGGCTTAAGGACTTTGGGCACTTTATCACTACTAATCAGTGCTAAAGTGCATATGCTCTTTGTGTAAATTTGTTTCTGATTGGTTATCCATGATTGGCATATTTGATTTACTGGTGCGTCCCTAGTAAAGTGCACTATGTGTGCCCAGGGCCTCTAAATTAAATGCTACTAGTGGGTATGCAGCACTAATTGTGCCACCCACGCAAGTAGCCTTTAAAATGTGTCTCAGACCTTCCAATGCAGTGTCTGCACATGAAGTTTTTAACTGCCATGTCGACTTTGCAAGTGCACCCACTTGTCAGGCCCTAACCTTCCCTTTTTTTCTTGTAAGACACCTCTAAGGTAGGCCCAAGGTAGCCCCATCGGCAGGGTGTAGTGTATGCGAAAGGTAGGACATGTGCTGGTGTGTTTTACATGTCCTGATAGTGAAATACTGCCAATTTCATTTTTCACTATTGAAAGGGCTAGCTCTCCCACAGGCTATCATTGGAGCTGCCTTGTAACCGTTTACAAGTGTAACTTTCAATTGGGAACAGCTAGAAATTTGGAGATTGGGCTCCCTGAGCTCAGAATTTAATAACACATCTTTTAGTACAGATGGTTTTTAAATTGTGTGTTTGAAAATGCCACTTTTAGAAAGTGGGCATTTTCTTGTTTAACCATCCTGTGCCTCTGCCCGCCCGTGGAATCAATGTCTGGTTTTAGATTGACGGGGGCTTGTTTATGCATTCACTCTTGACACTCACACAAAGGGGGCTAAGGTATGCCCTGCATATGCTGATGAGCCACCCTGGGCTAAAGTGGTGGGAGGAGTTGTCACTAACACCAGAATAGGCAGTGGCTGCCCTACACAATGCTATCTCTACCTCCTGTAGTGTGCCTGGCCACGACAGGACAGAACTGGTTCTTGTGTGCAAGAGAGACTTTTCTTTGTGCTGACTTCAAAGGAAAAAGTAGTATAAGTATTGGGGCTCTGACTCCAGGATTTTAGAATACTTCTGGATCAAGAGGAACGTCTGCCAAGGAGAAGAGCTGAAGAGCTGTGAGAAGGAATACTGCCCCTTTGTTGTGTGCTGCTTTGCTGGGTTGGCTGGCAGTTGCTGCTTCTGCTTTGGAGAGAAAAAGGACTGGACTTTGCTTTGTAGCCTGCTTGTGAAGTTTCTCAAAGGGCTTGTGTGTGCTTGCCTTCTGTTAAGAAGTCTCAAGGACACAAAAGATTTCCTGGAACTCCGCTGATGCTGTTGGACGCTGCCATCTGTGAGTCCTACACTTGCCTGAGCTGCCTCCCTCCAGTCAAAGGGCCTCAGAAGTGGGCTTTGCAGCTGATCTCTGTAAGAACCAGCGCAAAGCAACACAAAGCCTTGCAAAGTCTCACGGAACCGATAACACGAAGCCTCGCATGTTACGCCACACAGCGGACAGCTCCTAAGAGCCGACGCTGGACAATGCAAAGCCTCGCCTTGCAGCCCCCAGCACCGACGTCGGACAACGCAATGCCTCGTAAAGTGGCAGACCCTCTCTGGTGTGCAACGCATCATACCTGTGCACAAAGCTTTCCCGACGCATAACCCGCAGACCAGAACCATCTTGGAATCGACGCATCACTTCCCCTTACAGTCCGCACATGACGCATCACTTCTGCGTGAAGCAGAACTGTTGCATCGCCTCCCTAAGGACTCAGGAACTGAAGCATCACTGTGTTTTACGACTCTTCCCTCCTCTGTGGCTGTTTTGCCTTGTGGATTTTGACGCATTTGAGGTACTTTGTGTAGAAATCACACATCCATAGAGATCCATGGACAGAATTGCTTAAACCTTTAAACAGTCATATTTTGAGTTGCGTATGTTGGATTGTTGTTGTTTTGGTCTTGTTTGGTTTAGATAAAGATACTTTATTTTCTAAACTGGTGTGATGTCCATTTGTAGTGTTTTCACTGTGTTACTGTGTGTGTTATGTACAAATGCTTTACACATTGACTCTGAGATAGGCCTGACTGCTCGTGCCAAGTTATCAAGGGGGTATGCAGGGTTATCTTAGCTGTGTAATCCCCTTACCCTGACTAGAAAGAAGGGTCCCTACTTGGACAGGGTACATACCACTGCCACCTAGAGACCCCCATTTCTAACACCCTATCTTTGAAAGAATTATTTATTTTCAATAACAAGTTAGCTCCAACTACTATAATATCGGATGCCCTGAAGGCTACGATTCAGGGACAGATTCTTAGCTATACCATACAGCAGAACTGTGCCAAAAAACCTTGGATCCTGACTTCACACTAAGTTTTTGAAGCTGGAAATTGAGTATTCTAACTGTCTTGGCAACCAAAAGGGCTTAGAATGTAGAGCTGATATTTGAACAGCTAATGTCCATACGGATGATTCAGAAAAGGATCTGGGTTAGGGCTTATCAGAAATGATGGTCTATACAGGCATCTTGTTTTGGGAATAGTGAAGAAATGGAATGGGGTGTATGCTTGCTTAGTGGCTCAATGATCGTAATTCCAAGAATGTCATATCTCGATCAGGAGCCCTTTGGGCCAGGTTGTGTTGGATACAGAGAAGATTCTGCCCGCTTTTCATGAATTCTACATGGCTTTATATTTGAAGGACACACAGATTTCTAGAGGGGGTAACTGAGTATGTGAAGGGTACGAAACTGCCAATGTTGACAGCCACCCAGCAGGCAGTCTTGAGTTCACCAATTATGATACCTGAGACTAGGAAAGCTCTATTCTGATTGGCATCTGGGAAAGCAGCTGGTCCAGACTCCATTCTGACTGAGTTTTATGAGGTCTTCTCTGATATAATCATCCCTAATTTTGTGGAGCTACTTAACTCTCCTTCCTTCCTATCTGCTGTACCTGCATCTTGTTGGGGAGGCACACATTGCTGTGTTTTTTGTTTTTTTTTAAGGTAAAGAGCCCCTTAACTGATGCTCGTATTGACCCATCTCATGAATGAAAACAGATGCCATGATATATACATGTGTCCTTATTAATTGGCTCTCAACTTTCATTTCTTCTCTGGACAATCCTGTGCAGCATAGGTTTATCCCTGCACGTGAGACTTCTGCTCATCTTAATCTAGTTATATCTACCTTGGAGTTTGCCGAGGAAATGCGTATGCCTGCCTGATGATCCTGTTGAATGTGAAAAAGCCTTCAACAAGGTCTTCTGGAATTTTCTGTGGTCTATTATGGTCCAGATGGGGTTGAGCAAAAACTTTGTAGCCGCTATTTATCAATTTATTGCTCACTGATGGCCCAAATTGTGTGTATGGAGAGCATGTATGATAAGATTAGTATTAATAGGGACACTAGATAGGGTTACCCTCTGTCTCCCTTTCTCTTCTCTTTCTACTTAGAACCTTATATTCAAGAGCTTAAAAAAGCAGACTGTATACCCCCATTGAAGCTTGATACGTTCAGCGCTAAAGTCCTAGCGTAAGCTGATGACATTGCCATTTTGACTTTGCCCCATCTAAAGCCCTTCTTAATATTGAAAGCACCGGTTATAAGCTGTATGTGGTAAAAGCTCAAGTTTGTACAAGCCTTAGGCCAGAGCCCCCTGACTCTTGATATGTCAAAACTGCTAAATACCTAAGGGTCCAGAATACTTCTTCTATCCGGGATATGGTGAGTCCCAACTACGGTACACTGTTCCAAGAATCCTTAGCTGTGTTTAGTAAATGGGATCTACTCCAATTGGGGCTAGAGGTAGGTGCAACTTAATAAAAAATGGTTATTATTCCACGTTTTCTTTATTTGTTCTTTGTAATTCCATTGTTTTTAACAAAAGCATTCTTCAAAAATGTTAAAGCCAGCTGGCAGAAATGTATATGGTACTATAAAAATCCTTGACGCTCTATGTCCTACTTGCAGCTTCCCTGCGATATGGGCGGCAAGGCACACCCATGTCTTTGACTCCATTTTAGGTCTTCTTTTATTTTTCAACTTTCGGCTGGTATGGGTTTATGAGAGTGGCAGCTGGCCCGCCTTTACCCAGATTGTTTTCACTCTTAGAATGCGCACTGTCCTTCGCAAATGATTATTGATACTATTTATTACAAACTTACTAGATTTAAAACTTTGGCCTTTTTTAATAAAGTCAGGTTGTGCATTCGTACTTGGTGTAAAATCCCCAGGTTTAACTGTTTCAGGGCTATAGGGGCTAACTTTAATTTTCCACCTATTATTCACGATGGCTATATTCAGTTTTGTTGGCCTGTCAGCGTTGAAAGTCTCGGCCAGCTCTTTGGTTCCTCTTATTTAAGGAACTACAATCGTCTTTTGGTGTGCATAAGCATGATTTTTTCGATATCATCAGCTCAGAGACTATTATACTCGTTCACCAGCTAATTAGCTCTCCATAGAGCAGAATCTGTCTTTGCGCTGCTTTTGCAGTAGGCCTAAGCGTGGTGGTATTGGTATTTTCTATCATCATCATCATAAACTTTATTCAATTTGACAAGCAAATCAAAGTTCAAAGTAACTTTATTCGGTTTCAAAAAGAGAACCATAAAAGTGCATAAAATCAGCAGTATAGTTTATAATTACAATGACCTATTTACAGAACAACATGGAAGGCAAATCATACAGTTCAGTTATTAAAAGGGAGATAAGAGTAGGATAAAAAGAATACAATCCTTAAAAATCAATCTTAAACTAGACACATAGAATGTACAATGACAATTCTAGCTAATCCAGTTCGGCTACAACTACTAATACCGTTTCCTAATGGCAATTGCAACTTTAATAAAATTAGAAACCCCAATGCATAGATCGGCTGTAGCCAGAGAATGCAAATAATTAAAACCATCAGTATAAAAACATTGCCTAATTTCTTTTAAAATTGGGACTAAAGATTTTCTCCTAGGCTCTTTGTATGGAGTGCAAAATAGCATAAAGTGCGATGTGCTTTGGGCTGCTAAATTGTCACAAGGGCAGGGCACCAAGTTATCCGCCCACCCAGTTTGTTTCGGGAATGCTACTAGGAAATGCAAGGTCAATAAACGGAATCTTGTTAAATAAAAACGAGTCTGAATATTTGTAGTGAACGTTAAATAAAATTGTTGCTGAGCGGGGAATAAACAAAGAGGGCCTGCTACCTCAGGTTGAGAGCGGCGAGTGTTTGCCCCTATGGAATGCACCTCTTTTATGATTTTTTTCGCATTCTCATGGATACTGGCTGGGTAATCAAAATAATGTCCCAGGCCTAACTTATAAAAGCTATCCCTGACAAATCGAAGCCAGGGGATAGTTAGTGCACCATCGAGGTTAAGACAATCTTTTATAATCTCTCTGGAGAATGCCAGCTCTTCTGATAACCAAATTTCGGCCCATAAAAGTAAGGGGGCAATATTTATACAATCTTTACAAAGTCAAGCCCCAACTCATAATGACAAAAGCTTGTGGGGGCACTATTTGGAATCATCAGTAGCCTTTTTATAAATTTATTTTCCATGATTTGCAACTGGCGGCTGTTATAATACCCCCATACGCCTGCACCATATGTTACCACAGGAACGCATTTGGCTTTTTATAGTGTAACTAGCTCGGTCACCGGTTTATGTCCCAATTTTGAGGCAAAACAGAAAAGTCCCTCAACCACCCTACCTGCGTTGTGCATCCTTGTGGTGACAATCGGATCCCAATTCAGTTTATTGTTAAAAAGATTCCCTAGATAATTAAAATTATTCATTTTGTCAATCCTCTTCGCACCCATGGCATGATTTCTAGTTTTAGTCTTTTTAGGCCCACAGACCATAACGTATGATTTTGTAAAATTAACCTTTAGGTCAAGTGACAACATAAAATCAGAGAATGCATTAAGAGATTTCTGAAGGCCATTTGCTGTTAGGGCCATTAAAACAGTATCATCCGCATAAGAAAGAAGTGGGAGCCGGGTGCCCCCAATACGTGGACAATCAAGATCTTTATCTGACAAGAAAGCATCAAGGCCATTGGTTTAAATTATAAAAAGAAAAGGGGCTAAGATGCATCCTTGCCGGACGCCCTCTGTCGATGCAATAGGCCTGTTTTTTTCACCGTTGGCGCCATATCTAATAGTTACAGATGTGGAGACGTGAAGCGTACGGAGAAAAGAGATCAAAGGTTCCTCAACTCCCATTTTTCCCATCAGTGCCCATAACTTATCCTGATTTACAGTATCAAAAGCACTGGACAAGTCCATGAAGGCCACATGGATAGAACCCATCCTGGCCTTCATGTACTTGCCCATAATCAGGGACAAGTTGAGGCACTGTTCAGTAGTACCCATGCGCCTCTTAAAGCCATACTGTGATCTTGCAATCACTTCTGTGTCCCAAGTTTCAAGTCGTGCAAGGACAACCCTTCCCAGCAACTTTGCCGTAGCATCAATAAGGGAGATTGGCCTATAGCAGGAAGGGTCATGTTGGTTACCTTTTTTAAACACAGGGACCACTATAGCCTCCTTCCAGGATGCCGGGATAGGGCCGGTTACCACTGCTTTAAACACGTTGGTCAATAATGGGGCCCACAAATTAGGATTGGTTTTGAAAAGATCCAGTGGCACTCCATCCGGGCCAGGGGCTTTCATACTAATTCCTTTGGCTATGGCTTCCTCAACCTCAACTACTGAGATTTACGCACTTAGGCGCAAGGCCGAGGTTAGATCTTGGGGCAAATCCTCATTAGGGACCTCATATAGGCGGCCTTTGGGATTAAATATGGCCGCATAGTGGGCTTCCCAAACATCCCCCAAAATTAGGGAATTCACCCTGCCCAACTCCCCATTGAATAATGGGCGATTTATTACTTCCCAGAAGCTTTTCGAGTCCTTAAGGGTACTCGCCCTTTCCAAATCAACCCAGGCTGAATGCCTCAGTTCTTCTTTCCTCAGCTTCACTATACTTTTATATGCCTTCCGTGCATGCTTAATCTGAGCCCTATCTCGGGGGTGTGCGTGCAATGCCAGTTTTAAGATTTTGTGTGCTCTTGTACATTCCACATTAAACCACCTTGTCTCCGGGGGGTCCATCACCTTAACTGACTTGGTCAAGTTTTTGGCTACATCCGAACAGATCAGTTGAAATTCCTGAATAATCTCAGCTGGGGGCAAGTCAAAAGCTAAGCACTTCACAATCAAGTCATAATTAGTTCTAACAGTTTTTGCTTCAAACTCAATAGGATTTTCTTTATTCCATTTAAATCTTACTCCTTTGTTAGGATTAAAAGAAACTTTATAACCAACAACGTTCCCCGGCTGAGCTATTATACTAAGGGACGCTGTAAGGGGATTATGATCGCTCGCCCTATTTGGATTCACCTCAAAGTCACCAATAAGTGGCAGGAACTTTCGTGATATAAACATAAAATCAATAAAACTCTCTCTACCTCAACCAACATAGGTGGGGCACTGTATTGAGGAGTTGCTGGCTAAGTCATTTATAAGGCCCAGATCATTCTCCACAATAATAGAATTTAGAGCCTCTCCCTGGGGTGTATGGTTAAAGTGCACATGGGGCTGCCCCTCTATGCTCAACATCCCACAGACATGACCAGAACTATAAGGGCAAATTGAGTAATTAAAATCTCCTACCCAACGAATACAAAGGGGTTGCCATTTTTCTGAAGTTTTGTTAATTTCTGTCTGTAAAGCCTGGATGACTTGGCAAGTATTGTGATTAAAAATATTGTAGTACCAATTCACCACTAGCAACTTGACTTGTAGCATATTGGAAATCAAGACTAATTGAAACCAGGGGGATGTACCAACAACAGTAACTTTTAAAGCCTCATATTTTACTGAGATTAGCATTGCCAACCCTCCTTTAGCCCTATCTGAAGACGATGGGGTTGCGTTAACTGTGTAAGAACAGTGACCATTCAGTGCAATGTCCTTCATGTACCAAGTTTCTTGAAGACAGATAATGTCATAACCTTTGATATAAGTTAACCAAGACTCGTCGGTCAGTTTAGAACAAATACCTGCTATATTCCATGAAATAAGTTTAAGTAAAGACTTTTGGTGACCATACTTTTCCATCCCCATGACTTCATTATTTTTATCTTGGTCAACTATATTGGTTGGGAAGCCCAAAACCTCCCTAGTCATAATATCACTTAAAATTAAATTGTGGGAGAGGGGAACAGTTTTCACAATTATCCCACTTCAGCTCATCAGTGTTGGTGTTTATTTTAGGGGCGGAGATTTCAAGGAGATCAACAGTATCCCTATTAGTAAGTGCGTCTGTATAGACTCCTATCCCCTGAGCTATAAGAGACAGTCCTACTATCGCTGATGCTACTGGAGGACTAGGACACTCAGTTAGTCAATCAATTTCTGACAGCTCAGAAAGGACATCAAAACGATTGTAGTGGCTGAAAGAAGGAGGCTGTGTAAACAGATTTGTACTAGGGCTCACCCATGTAAAATGTTTTCTCACCAGATGTTCAGGTTGCGCAGGGTAGAAAAAACCCAACGGGTAAGCCTCTATGGGGTCACCATGTGAGCTTTGAAAATGAGTTAGAGCAAAGTGTACATACCATGCATTATTAAAATTGAGCACAATGCAGTCCCCGCCCCCGCATTTAGTTTTGTGACCCAACCAACTCACTCGCCTGGCCATGATAATGTTATCCGACCAGTTTATCTGAGATGAGATTTTCTTAGAGCACCAGTGGGCCGATTTATTAATAAGACTTTGACAGGTTTCTTCCTGACCAACTGCCAGACAGGGAACCCCCGTCAAGATCAGAGTATACAATGTGCATTTTGGTGGCAAATTCAGCACACTTTTGGCACCCCTCCCACCCCTATTTTCTCGACCTGTCCCATTTATATTTGCGTAACCTTGTGGAAAACCGGCCCTGTCTGTTGTGGGTAACTTTAGATGATTAATGTCCCCCTGCTCCGGTCTCATATTATTCCTAACGATGTTCCTAGCCATGATGGAATCTTGGGTTACTGAGACCGCAGTATTGTTGCCAACATTATTAGGCGGTGGGTCTATAGAAGGAACCTGCTCATTTACAGTAGATGTTATACTTGAGGAGATCAATCGACTTGACGGGCCACTAGAAGTGATGGCGATTACGTCAGAGCTTCTTGGGCAAGCGAAGTTATCAATCTGGTTTTCGCATTCCAAGTTATTACCTAAACCCATTAGGACTCGGACAAGCTGTTGCTCAATGCTGGCTAATCTAACCAAAATGGGGGACAAGGCCACATGTACAATTCTACCGATTTTGTTTACGTTGTTATCAACATTATTATCCAAATCATTTAGTACATTAGCTCTCCCTCCTCCCAACCGAGTCCTTGAGGTATTGCCAGCTGAAGTGGTTTTCTTAGTTCTTTTGCCCCTTGGCGAACGACCTCTTAATTTACAATCTGCCACATCCATTCGTTTTCTTTTCCCTCCTTTTGCAGCTTGAGTTACAGAAGGTTTCTCCACAGGACCGGTGGACGGGTCAGTTCCTTCATTGGGAACATGTAAATCACCCTCGCTTGAAATAATTACAATCGGTGATAAAGGAGGTTGCAGCCTCTGCTCGACTACAGTTTCCGAGGTAGAAATTTGAGAGTCAGTTAGGGCAGGTGGGATAGAGCAAGGAGCAAAAGAAAGTCTGCGTTCAGCTATTTCAATCTCCTTCGTTAAAACCCCTACCGCTTTTTGTAAATAGCCATCCAATGTAGTGTCTGTTGTTTTAGGTGTGGGGGTAGGCTTCCGTTTCTCAATTGCACAAACTGCTATTAAAATTTTACTAAAAGAAATATAAAAATATTAAATGGTTTACCTTCGCATGACCTTCCCGCAATTATGTCCTAAACAAATAGGAGGTCCCAAGGGCCGATAGCGGAGCTAATAATAATAAAGGACCAACAGGGGTGGCCCAGCCCTGCCTCCTCCGGGCTCTGACGGGCACAGATGGGCCCGCCCTTGGCCCGGGCACGCCCATGCACGTCCCGTGCCGCGGGAGCCTGGAGCAGCTTTAAGCGCCTCCTGGTGCGAACCAGACGCGTGGGGGGCTCCTGCCGCAAGTCCCACTGGGGAATGAAGTCCCCCGAAAGGTGCTGGCGTCCAGTGATGGGCTTCCGCGCCGCGGGAGCCCGGAGCAGCTTTAAGCGCCTCCTGGCGTGAACCAGACGCGTGGGCGGCTCCTGCCGCAAGTCCCGCTGGGGAATGAAGTTTCCCGAAAAGTGCTGGCTTGCAGTGATGGTGCGGGAGCCCGGAGCAGCTTTAAGCGCCTCCTGGCGCGAACCAGACGCGTGGGCGGCTCCTGCCGCAAGTCCCGCTGGGGAATGAAGTCCCCCGAAAAGTGCTGGCATGCAGTGATGGGCTCATAAAAGCACAAACAATGACAATACATTCAATACAAACATGTCATGGAATAAAATGCATACTTTAAATAAAATACGCAAAATCATTAAAAGGATGCTAAATCCTATAAAACCATAAGAAATACAAACAAATAGGTTAAGAAACGAAATGGCAACTCAATAAGACTATTCTAGTGTACATTTCTTGGCAAATCTATTTTCTATCAGATTCTCATTAGTAACATGCCACACAAGCATTATTTTGATCAACTGGCAACCAAGTGGTCTGAAAAACTGGCTCTCCTTGTCTCCTTGGAAGACATCGGGCTCTCTAATCAGTTGGCTTAGAAGTCTCTTAATGTATCTCACCTAAAAATCAACTCATTTAAAGTTCTCGACGATATATATATTCCACCTTACCGCACATTTAAAATGCGCTGTAGGGAGACTTTTAACTGATTTCACTGTCAGGGCTCAGATCAGACAGCAGGCATGCGTTTGCTTCTTGTCCTGCTGTGCTATCATCTTGGACTACTATTTTTAACAAATCGAGTGACGATGCAAGTAGATGTCAGCTGGGACCTGAAGTTGATTGTGCTGGGACACTCTTATGACATACCTTCCAATCTTGCAGGTATTTACTTCTTTGCCATTATTGTTGCCAGGTTGGGCATCGACTGGGCTTGGGTTCAAAGCGAACTGCCAGACTCTAAAGCTTGATAGCAGGAATTTATTTTGGCTACTGGTTGGAGCTCACCATCATTCAGTCCTATCCAAATAGATGGAAACTGCATCATCTGTGGTAGCCAGTTAGGGAACGTCTTGTCGCTTTTATGCCCGGTTACCTGTACCTGCATGACATTATATGAGTTTTAGATTTCTGCTTTAGGTTTTGCTTCAAGATGGTATATTCATGTCTTGATGAGATGTATGACAAAAGTAAAAAAAAATGTAAAACGCATATGTAACTGTGCCTATTTATTCATGGATTTGTATGTTTATTGCTTTTTTTGTCTTTACTGTAATGTTTTGATACTTCCCAATGATAAAAAATAATAAAAAAGTAAGATTAGGTCAAATATAACAGGCATAGTCTCTTTATTATTTTAACTGTACTATGTGACACCAATAACCATCTTCAGTGACAATATTATGGGTAATTTCTTATAATGAAACTATTCACCTATTTTTGATGATACAATAACAAGAATGTACTATTGGAGTTCAATGTGAATTAGTACATGGGTACTTTATAATCGAAGAAATGAGGGGGCTATGATGTTAGGGAGTCGTTGCTTTAGGAAATGAAAACAATAGAGGGTGGCGACAAGAATAGCATATGGTTGTAATACAGAGACAAGCAAACACAGCACAAATCCTAGTACTCTTTGACATCTCTGCCACCTTTGACTTGGCATAATATTGGCTCTTCCAGTCAGATGTAAAACCATTGTTTACTGGCACTCATCTTTCGTCATTGGGTGAACTCAGTTTGCAATAATGCAGTACTCCCGTCAGGCCCCTCACATCTACCTCTACTGTGTGGTGTGCATCAGATCTCAATCTTGACCCAGACACTTTTCATTCACCACATGGATCTATTACTGTCTATGATATCAGACATCTGCATTTCTATTTACCAATATGCATATGGCACACAACTCTACTTGAAGGTGTCTTCCCTAGATGTCTTTAGATGTCTGACGCTTTTACTGGACAACTCAATAGCTTTACATTCAGTTAACTAATGATTGAATTACTTTTAATCTCTTGTCATGGCCACCCTCCAGTTCCCCATCCTAGGCTGGTAAGTACATGCCACTCCACTCATACAATGGGAGACTCATGCAAATACTTAGGTTTCTTTCTTTACTCTAACCAGAAATGTGATCAATCTAGCAAAAGCAACATGCTAGAATGTCCACCTGCTCTAAAAAATCAAATCACTTATACTTATCGAAGACCAATCTCAGAACAATGACCAGAGTTTACTGTAAAAGGAGGGCACAGACAATTTTTGAAGAGTTTTAGATTTAGAAAGTCAGATTGTCATAGGAGAGAAAGAATGGCTCAAGCTTAATAGGGGTGATAAGTTTTCAGCCTGAGTTAACAGTATGATCTTGCAAATGAAAATGTGTTCTGATTATATTAGTCTCTTAGTAAGATAGCTAAGCTGTGTTTAAAAGAATACAATTGTTGGAGTTTTAGGGAAGGAAATATTCAGTTGTTTTATTTGCTGATCAGATGTATAAAGGCAAACAATTTTTAAGTAAATGTTTTCCTTAGAAGTGTTTGGATCTGGAGAAATTATTTGGTAGAAGATGAAAGCTTTTAATCCTGAATCTGATACCAGTTTTTTGGAACTGGTGTAATAGGCATAATCCTTTATTTTTATGATGGATGATAATAGGTAAGCTAGTTAAGATGCAGAACTTTATTCTAATGTGAATTTTTCTGTGGAATTTTGGTGGTTTCAGATCACAATGAACAAACTTTGATGCAAAAAGATGTTTTATACAGGGATAAGGGTAGGAGACAGATCTGTGATCATCTATTGGTTAGCCCATTTGTGGGGACAAGTATGTTTCATAACTATAACTAAGCACACTAAATAGTTTGGATATATGTATTATTATTTTACGTGTTATCCTTTTCACTGTGGCTACATGGATAAGCTTTCTGTAAGGTTACTGACCATTTAAATTAGGGCATTTGATTCGAATTGTCTTTAAAAGTAATAGGATGCCTTTAGTAAGAAAACCACTATTGCCAAAAATGTTTCCAACAGCTTAACATATCTTCAGAAATATTATAATCAAAGACATAAAAGAAAAAGATCCACTATCTTTAAAAATTGGGCGATAGTTTAGCTTATCTTCAGAAAAAAAGTACTGATCACGTCCCTACGATGAAATTTTCACGGAAGGCATGATTTACATGCTATTTGTCTGTACTTTTATGTTGATCATTGTACAAGATCAATAAAGTCTGTATTATAGAATGTAAAGTTATAAGCCCTGCAGTCAAACTTTATTTGTGCCCAAGGATGATATCGAAGTCTCTTTTATGTAATGCATTATTTATATAAATAACTCACGGGAAGAAACCTTCTGGTACTGTATCTTTTGAATCAAAGTCTATATGTATTTCACATTTTCCTTTTCTTCAGCTTTCATGGCTAAATGTGTACTTTGAAATGTGCCTTTTGCACCTCGAATGTGTATGCATATCTGCAGATACCAGCATATATTTTTAAACATGTACATAAAAAATGTATTTGATTTTAGTCTCCAGTGAAAATAGATGTATATGTGCATTTACATTATTAAAAGATTTTGTTTCAAATTAATCCTCCTCGATTACTATATAAAGAATTTGAGCCATAGCTCTTGAGAAAGGACAGGTACTCAATGTACTTGCTGCATTCAAAAATACTGTGGGAGCGGTTTAGACTTTGACGAATGGAGTACTGTCCACCAGAATGGTGAAGGACATTACCTCTGCCGTCCTAATGGTACGCTGTCTGTCAAATTTAAAGAAGACCACTGGCCCTTTGGTCATCTCTGTACCTTGAAAGGAATCACTGACATGGCAGTCCCTTTCAAGGTACATAAGGTTTGGTGGATGGCTGATTATGGTTTTCACAGCTGTTCACCAAACGTTTGACTTTTTGTTTTTCAGAAACAAACCCCCAATGCTAGAGTCTGTTTCTGAATATTAAAAATCCTAATGACCCCATACCCTGGATGTTTCTCCTAGTGTATGGGGTGGTCATTATTTGTTTTTTAATGTCCCTCACTGCCAGGGTTTACCTGGTGGTAATGGACAGACAAAAAAAAGGACATTGCATAGTCCACCCTAAATAGCAGTGTGTGGTGTAATTCCCTTCCTTTGTTAGGTCTTTGTTAGGTCTACCCCCATACTCTGTCGGGCTGTCGGAAGGATCATTCCATCAATGGAGCCAGTGGAGGCCCTGCCAATGTAAAGCTTACAGTCCACCTGCCTCTAAATGAGGCAGGCAGACCAAGAGTTTAAAGGACATGGTACTCCTTCATGTTTACCTCAGATTACCCTGGCCACCAAGCTCTAAATCAGGCCATATGTAATCACATACTTAAATCATGGCAAGTTTTCTTGACCTTGCATCCTTACAAAGTTGAGTAATCAAGTTACAGTTAGGATACGAATTTACTGAAAGATGCACTGGGCTATACTGTGCAATGCAAAATTCAGCGTTGTTGCATTGGGCCAATGCTTGTTTTTGTTGCACCAAGTCTACTATTCTTCACTTGCTAATGATGACAGTTGATATGTACACTTAACGGTTCCATGCAGCTTGTGATGCAAATGTGACACTAAACAGCCATATAACTGTGCAAAATTGAAAGAAAAATAACAAGCCCACCAAGCAGTTAAAAGAGAGGCTGATCAAAGGCACAACTGCCAGGGAAAATGCTACGACCAAAAATAGTTAACACGCTGGGAGCCAGAAGCTAAGAACAGAAAAGAAAAGAAAAGGAATCTGTGCTTCCCAGATGAGGAGATGAAAATCCTGATTGCAGAGGTCAACTAACAAGAGAACGAATATTTTGAAAGTTCCAAAATTACATGAGTGAAATAAGCTGCACTGTGCAATGAGAGCCTAGAAAACATCAATGTAGAGACACCTCCCAAAAGGATTGTTAAGGAAATTCAAATAATTGATGTCACTTGAAGTGCCATACAAAGGACTAGAATGTGAAGGCCAGAAAGTCTGCACTGGTAGGGCACCTGACACCCAAGAAAAAAATCGCTGTTAACAAGAAGCATGATGTTTGCCACATTTGTCCCTTAAATAGTGATTGGATTCGAAGACACATACACAGTTGACATAGAGGATGGACCAACACCAGCTAATAATATTGTATCACACACATGTATAACGTATAGATGGCCTTTTTAGTTCATGTCCAATACAATATCCGACTGCATGCAAGACTCTGGAAACATACAAGGCATGGCATGCAAAGGTCACAGTTGCAATGGAGAAACAGATGGGGTGGGAGCGGTTGCAGAGATGCCGGTTACTGGAGTGGAGAAACAAGGGTCATGCAAACATCTACCATGGCAAGTGACACATTTGTATAGTCATCTATCCAGCATTTGCCGAGAATATGTACGTCAGTGTGAGGATCAAAGCACAATGCAACAGTCACTCCACTTCCACATGGGAAATGAGTAAAGTGACAATACGAAGAATCCATTGGACTCAATAATAGCAAGAGTCTACATGTGTGAGACCATAGCCCAATGAAGTACATTATGAAAAGTGTTTCCAAGGCAGTATGCCTCATCTTGTCCATGGACTGTAACATGTCAGAAAGTATGATGTTGAATGTCGGTTGATCATGCAAAAGGTGACTATGAACATAATTGTTCATAACATGTTTTGCCCATCTAGAATCACCTGTAAATGTATATCTCAAATAATGCCTGATGCAACGGCAATAATCGTCATCCAATATTTCCCCTTAGCGTAAATGGGGCCAGAGCAGCAGACATCGACACAGAACCTTCTAAAGACATTTCCTTGTCACAGCCAAAATTCGAACCATGCTCTGTTGATGTTATTGCTCAAGTATATAATGAAGTCTTCAAAGGAGCAAATGAACACTCCCCTGACATCAGGAGGCACAGCTAAGTAAACTTCTGTGTCGGTTACCAAAATGGATGCCTGTCACGATGTCCACAGAAACACAAGAGCATTTGAGTGACTTTGACACAGGATAATTCAATAGCAGTCACAAGCTGCTACAGCTGCGGAAGGTCAGTCATTTTTAACACTTTCTAAAATTAATTTACACGTTCTAAATTAAGTCCGCTTGACAAAAACAGGCTTACGAAACTTCATTTTGGAGAAAAGTTCAATGACAAGATACCTTCTCTGCAAAAATATAAAGGATAGAATGATAAAGAGGCAAGAAGGGAGAAGGGGTTGTTATATTGGATGGAGGCACGGATGGGGAAGGGTAAATAGAAAGGGGTTTTATACAAGGGAGTAATGTGGGACAGCGAGGAAAGTGTTTGAATAAAGGGAGTAAAGTAGGAAGGGAAATAAGGGGTTGGTAAAACAAATTGGAGTAAGTTAGGAAGGGAAGAAAGAGATTTGGAAAACAATTGAGTAAATTGGGAGTAAGAGTTTTGTATAAATACAAAGGGGACTAAAAAGGGAAAAGGAATAAGGGACTCATAGAAAGGCAGTAAAGCGAGAATGGAAGTAAGAAGTTTGTAAAAAAAAAATAGGGATAAAGCTGCAGGGGGAGTAAGGGGGTTTAAGAAAGGAATTAAAGCAGCAGTGCAATAAGTAGTTTGTAAAAAAAAAAGAAGGTAAGAGGGAACAGGGGATCTGTATAAAAATGCAGAACAGCAGGAAGGGGAGTAAGGGGTTTGAGATAGCAGTAGTGGGAGTAGGGGGCTTGTAAAATCAATGGGAGTAAAGCTGGAGGAAGAGTGAGGGATTTAAAATAAAGGAGGTAAGCGGGAGTGGAGTTAAGGGGTTTAAAAGTAAGTAAAGCAGGAGGGGAAGTAAGCGGTTTGAAAAAAGGGAGTGAAATAGAAGTGGGTGTAAGGGGTTTGTAAAAAAGGGATTAAAACTGGAGGGGAAGTAAGGGGTTTGAAAAAAGAGTAAAGTGAGAGTAAGGGCTTTGAAAAAAATAGGAGTAAATCAGGAGGGGGAAAAGGGTTTATAAAAGGAAGTAAAGCAAGAGGGATCACTTTGGAAGTAAAGTGAGAGGGATCACTGACACAATATTGTAGTAAACAATATCATTGACAAAATTATTGTGTAAAAAATATTGTTTGCCACCATATTGTGCTCCTACACTTATAATGGTAAGTGCAAAAATATCAGAGAAAAATATCGCTGACACTTAATATCGTCCAAAAAATCGGCAAAAATGTTGATTTTCTAATATAAATAGAGTGTAAATTGGTAAATGTTAAGTATTTTAATATATACATGTAATATAATATAAGCTAAATATATTCCACTAATACTATATATAAAAATATTCTTATATAAACACACAAACACATATATGTTTACAAACGCACAAATACAGTGTGTAACTTAATTAATACAAATATTTATTTTACATTATATTACAATTTTTATGTTACGTTGATTACTACGAATATGCATAGATATATAGACAACATAATTGATAAAAATATGTATTTACATTATGTTACATTCTTTAATATTTCGAATGTATTAATATGAAATATATATGTATTCATATTAGTAGTAATACATTGAAAATATTCATAAAATTTATATAGTGTAAAATGCATATTTTTAATCATTCTATTACTGTGTATATATAGATACATATTTATCTATTATCTACTGGCGGTCGCCAGTAGATAGTTATAGTTAGGACCTATTATCCATAGGAAATCCGCGACATTCTATTTGAAATAACGTTGGCGCCGGTTGACGAATCTTCGCGAAAGTTTCCAACTTGTTGGGGCGCTCCGCTCCGCTCCTACCCTGAAAGTCTCGGGTTGATTCGTCAAGCGGGGGCCGAGAAAAAGGGGGTCCCAAAACGCGTTTTCCCCATTCATTTTTCCATAGGAACCTTTAGTCGCAGCTACAGCCCGAACTGCTGAACGGAATTACACTAAATTTGGCAAAGAGGTAGCCCTTGGTTCAGACTGGTGCCTTTTGCTTAAATGGTGTAAATCCATTCAGTAGTTCCTGAGAAAATCAAAAGTAAAGTCACATATATATCTATGGCCGAGTAGGGTCCGCGTACCCTCAGCGCACCCTGCGCGCACCGTCCCGATCACGAGCTGCATGCTAATTGGCTGTCAGCTGGCTGTCAACACTCCAAACCAGGAAGTGTTGGCAGCCATTTTGTCCCTCGGTAGAACCGAGGCACAAAAACAAGTGCGCAGGATGCTCAGGGTGCGCGGTTCCCGTCGAGAAAAAAAAAAGAAACAAGTGCGCAAAACGCACAAAGGGGGCAGGGTAGAAACACCCTGACCCCCTAGGTCTGCTCAGGGGGTCTCACAAGGACCCCCTGGGCAGAAAAAAGCATCATTTAAAAAAAAAAAAATCGGCGGGATGCGCTTAGGGTGCGCGAATCCCACCGAAAAATAAAAAAATCGAAGCGCGGTCTCCCGTGCTTCGATGTTAATTTGCCCCCGGGTGGGCCAAGTCCCGGGGGCATGGTGGGGGGGGGTTAAATTTATGTACGGGGGCCTCTAAGGGCCCCCAAAGCCCCGGGGACCGCCACCCCCCGGGGCTTTAACAAAAAATGGTGCGGGAGGGCTCTTTGCCCTCCCGCTGCCCCCGGGACCGCCACCTCCCCGGGCACTAAAACATTAAAAATGGGGGTCCGTTTTGGACCCGAAGCCCCGGGGACCACCACCTCCCCGGGGCTTTGAAAATGTGGGGAGGGGGCCGCGCGCCCCCTTCTGGAGCCAGTGATGGCCCTGGGGACCGCCACCCCCCAGGGCCGGCTCCTGCAGTGTCCCGGGTGCCTACCCCCGGGACACTGCTGTTTGCAATGACAGGACGGAGCCTCGCGGCTCCCGTCCTGTCATTGCAAACTGCTTTGGATATTGAGCGAGAGCAGGAAACCTGCTCTCGCTTCCAATATCCAAAGCTGATTGCTTTTCCACATGGGGAGCAGCATGTTAGCTGCTCCCCATGTGGAAAAGCAATGCCGGCGCCCAAGGGACGCGGGGAGCCGGCGGGACTGTGGGGGATTGGGGACCCCCCCACATTCCCCAACCAGAGGCCAGGCCCCGGGGGATGGGGTCCCCGGGGCCATAGTGGCCAGGGAGGGGGCCACGAGCCCCCTCCCCAAATTTAAAAAAACGAAAAAAAAAAGTGCAAGGCCGGCCCCGGGGGATGGGGTCCCCGGGGCCTTAATGGCCTGAGGAGGGGGCCACGCAGCCCCCCTCCAAATAAAAATAAAAAAATTAAAAAATCGAGGCCATGCCCCGGGGGATGGGGTCCCCGGGGCCAATACAGGCCCAGGGAAGGGGGGCCACGCGGCCCCCTTCCCGTTTTTTTTTTTTTTTTTAATTTAAAAAAAATAATAAAATGCTCAGGCCCCGGGGGATGGGGTCCCCGGGGCCAAAAGTGGGCAGGGAAGGGGGGCCACGCAGCCCCCTCCCATTAAAAAAAAAACTAGAAAAAAAAAACGACCGGCATCGTGCCGAGGCCCCGCCCTCCCTGCAGTACTCTGCAAACGCGCCCCTGGCGCGTTTGCAGAGGGGGAACGAATTCCCCTTGAATACTGGGGGTCCCTGGGGGCCAACTAGCCCACCAGGAACCTCCAGTATGCGCCAGGGGGCTGCGTTGCAGAGACGTGTACAGAGGCCACGCCCCTTTTTACACCTCTCTGCAACGCAGCTCTGTGGCGCTATTTGGAGGTATATGGTGGGCTAGTTGGACTCCAGGGACCCTCAGGATTCAAGGGGACTTAATCCCCCAACTTAAAACGCGCCACAGGGCGCGTTTGCACAGTGGTGAAGGGAGGGGGCGGGGCTTCAGGTGACATGTGTGCAAACAGACCCCGTGGCGCGTTTTAAGATGGGGAATAAATTCCTTTCAATCCTGAGGGTCCCTAGGGGCCAACTAGCCCACCAGGTACCTCCAGTAAGCGCCACGGAGCTGCGTTGCAGAGTGTTGTAAAAAGGGGCGTGGCCTCAGAACACCTCTCTGCAACGCAGCCCCCTGGCGCATACTGGAGGTACCTGGTGGGCTAGTTGGCCCCTAGGGACCCTCGGGATTGAGAAGGAATTAATTGTCCAACTTAAAACGCGCCACAGGGCGTGTTTGCAGACATGTCACCTTAGACCCCACCCCCTTCCTTCACCATTTTGGAAATATTCCTCTAAAATCAGCCGAACTACGAACTCCGATTTACTCACCTGTTATCAGGAGAGACCTCAGTGCTGCATCTTTCAGCCCAGTACTGATCCTGAAAAGTAATTTTAACCGTACTTACCAGTAACTTGAATTTCCTTCCATAGGATATCATTGCCTGCTTTTTGCTGAAAAAGTTTGTGTCGATTTTTGAAACATACAAATATTCCTCTAAAATCAGACGAAATACGAATTCCGATTTACTCACCTGTTATCAGGAGAGAACCCAGTGCTGCATCTTTTAGCCCAGCACTGACCCTGAAAAGTAATTCTAACTGTACTTAACAGTAACTTGAATTTCCTTCCATAGGCTAACATTGACTGGTTTCACTTGGAAATTCTTCTAAGTGTGGAGTTTTGGAACTTTATAATATTTCTCTAAAATCAGCCGAACTATGAATTCCGATTTACTCACCTGTTATCAGGAGAGAACCCAGTGCTGCATCTTTTAGCCCAGCACTGACCCTGAAAAGTAATTCTAACCGTACTTACCAGTAACTTGAATTTCCTTCCATAGGAATCCATTGTCTGGTTTTCAGCAGAAAAGTTTCAAAGTGTCGATTTTCACAAACTACAAATATTCCTTAAAAATCGAATGTGTGACTGAAACGCATTCTTTCGACTGTTTACAGGAGATGCACCAGTGCTGGTTCCAGGATCCACCACTGAGTAAGAAAAAGTAACGATAACACTACTTACCTGCTAAGTGAATTTCCTCCCATAGGATAACATTGGTGATTCTATATGAAAAAGTTTCTAAGTGTCAACTTTTAAAATACAATAATATTCCTTAAAAATCACTACTGTAACCAAAACGCTTTTACTCAACTGTTTACAGGAGATGTCCCAGGACTGAATCTAGGATCCAGTCCTGTGGTTAGAAAAGTAATCCATAAAGTAACTAATTGCATTTAAGTAGAAATTCACATTCAGCTCAATGTTGCTTTGTTTTTGAAATTGTGTTGCCCATTGCAACAACTGTAACTACTGTACTTAAAAGTCTATTGCCTATTTGCAAAGTATTTAAACTAAAGTAATTCATTCTGAGAAAGTATATTTTGTAATGTAATGTATAATGTAATTACAATGTAATTTAAAAATAAAATATCTAAAAATAAATAGTTTAAAAAAATGTAAATCAGTATCAAAAAATAAATATAACAATTAATACATTTAAAAATTGTCATTTACAAAACCTTTGAAATTCACTGAAAAAACCATAGGTTTCAGACACGTTATAGTTAGGAATTAGCATTTAAAAAACCTTTGAAATTCACTAAAAAAACCATAGGTTTCAGACACGTTATAGTTAGGAATTAGCATTTAAAAAACCTTTGAAATTCACTGAAAAAACCATAGGTTTCAGGCACGTTATAGTTAGAAATTAGCATTTAAAAAACCTTAGAAATTCACTGAAAAAACCATAAGGTTTTAGGGACAGTTATAGTTAGTTGGACATTGCACTCGTACAAAACCCGTGAAATTCCCCCGTTATAGTTAGTTCAGGTAACTATAACTCGCGCCCCGCAATGCACTGCTGATGACGTCACATATTACATCACTCATGACATGGTCAGTGACATCACTGATGACATCACTGATGACATCTCAAATGACATCACTGATGACATCACTGATGACATCATCCATGTGAGAATTTAATGCATCTTCTCACACCCTAATATAACTTTTGATACACCCACTCTAAATTACAGACTGCCATTCTCAAAACCATACACACTCCAATACCAATAAGTACATACCCACTCACTGATTCTTACGTCTACACAGACACATCTACTCACTCACCCGTACAGTCACTCATACTTACAGTCACTCAGTACAGGACTATCATATGCACTCAAACACCTATATAAACACTCACACAACGTAACTCATCCATAGAGGTACTCACACACCTAGTCAGTCATGCAAATAATTAATCACACTCCAATTTACTCACCTATACAGTTATACACACCAGCTCACTTACTCATAAAAATACTAGCACATTCTTACGCTCCTATGCAATCACTGATGCAAGCACACACTCATCCATATAGCCACTCTCACAATCACACACTCTCACTTATAGCCATTTATATACTCCAACACACATATATACTGCCTTTCACATATGTAGTTACTCACACATGTACCACTGAGATATACATTCAATCACTAACACACCCATACACACACTCACCCACCCATACAGTCCATCACAGATGCACTCTTGAAACCATGCACCCAGTGAATCACCCACTCACACATCTATGCACAGAGTCACACACACCCCACCCACACAAACACTGAGGCACCCATACAGATACTCAGAGAACCAATCCATAACCCATATAGACACTCATTTAGCTAGTCAGAAACCCATGCAGCTGCTTACACAACAACAGACAGACGGATACAGACATTCACACAGTTTAGTCACTCACCCATGCATCCAGTAAGATACGTTTAATCACTCACTTATAGACTCAGTCACGCACCTACTAAATCATCCATTCAGGCGCTTCTACACCCACTCATTCTTCAATACGCCTTTCCCTATATATATTAAACATATTTAAACTTTACAGAAACACACAGTCACTGGATGATGTCATGAGTGATGTCATTTGAGATGTCACCAGTGATGTCACCAGTGATGTCACTGACCATGTCATGAGTGATGTAATATGTGACGTCATCAGCAGTGCATTGCGGAGGCGCGAGTTATAGTTACCTGAACTAACTATAACGGGGGAATTTCACGGGTTTTGTACGAGTGCAATGTCCAACTAACTATAACTGTCCCTAAAACCTTATGGTTTTTTCAGTGAATTTCTAAGGTTTTTTAAATGCTAATTTCTAACTATAACGTGCCTGAAACCTATGGTTTTTTCAGTGAATATATATATATATAATTTTTTTATTAATTCATTTATCGATTTATTTCTATAACATACATACACAATAAAACCATAAAAAATATAAACAATTGAAAAAGAAGAAAATATATCAATTAATGTAGACAAATAAAATATTAAAAATTGAAAAATCCAAAACTAATTACAGAGAATACTATAAATGTTAACATAAATGTAAAAAATAAAAACAAATACCATAAAATACATATAAAATAATACAATAGTGCTTTACATTTATATTACTAATATTATGAAAACTATTTACGCCTAAAAATATTAAATATCCTATTCCCACTCCTGCCTACATACCAGTAGGGAAAATGTTGGACTTTGGAGGAGATACATTTACTATTCCCACTCCAAACAGGGCAACAATAGGGACGCATTGGATTTCATAGGAGTAGAATTTGCTTTTCCCATTCCAGTCTGTGCAATAGTAGGAAAAGTGTTGGATTTCGGAGGGGTAAAATTTACTATTCCCACTTCAGTTAGTGCAACAGTAGGAAAAGTGTTGGAAATTGGAGGGATAAAATGTACTATTCCCACTCCAGTCAGCGCAACGGTAGGGAAAGTGTTGGACGGTAGATGGATAACATTTACTGTAACCACTCCAGTCTCTGCAACAGTAGGGAAAGCGTTGAATTTTGGACAGGTGAAATTTACTATTCTGATTCCAAACAGTGCAACAGTGGGGAAAGTGTTGAACTGCAAAGAGGTTAATTTTACTCTTCCTGTTGCAGTCTAAGCTAGAGTAGTGAAAATGCTTCACTTCAAACTCATTACATATATGAGTAACCCCATGAATTTAGAAAAAATATTAAAAACTTAAAAATAAAATAAGTATATTTATAAGTGCTGTACTCAACCTTGCGGCAGACGAGGGGCACTTAACACTTCTTTTCCGTGCGCAGCCAATGCAAAGAGAAAGGCACAGAAAAAGGATGGGATGAGGAAAACCGACATCTCAACATCGGTTGTAAAACATTAATTACATTGGGCATACAACTCCCAGAATTCCTCAAATGACTAGCGGTGATGCCGGCTCGTCATCCCTATACCGGCTCAATGACTGCCTCCTGATTGGATCGAGATCAGCCAATTGTAACACCTGCTATTTAAAGTATGATGGCTGCGCATGTTTGGATATTTATCTTACCGCACTGATGAAGGCGCATTGCTGAAACGCGTATGCGGTTATTAAAGATGTGTTGGATGCCCTGCGAGTGTCCCTGGTGTACTTTATGCATTGTGGAAACGGAGCGGGTCTCACCCCCGCAATTGGTGGCACCCGTCGTGAGTTCAGCGGGATTGGTGGGAAACGTGCAGGGATATATAGATATATATATATATATATATATATATAAAAATAAAAATAAAACAATTAATCAATTTACATAATTAGCATTCAATGACAAATTAATTGTCAATTAATAAATAATTGTAATTCAATTATTAAGTAACATCCAAATCTTTACCTCTAAAAACAGATCAGCCTGCACCTAAAATATTGTTACACGGTTCCCACTAGAAAGGGTAGTACTGCGTATTAGGATAACAGGATGTCAGAATGCAGGTACTGGGTCCATGTACACCATCAGAAACTCTTGGCCCCATTCCTAGCTAGCTCACAGTGCCTCACCTGAACCCCTAACCCTTCCAGAGTAGCAGGGGATTTTGGCAACCTTGAATATGACACTCTCATTCCCAAGGAAATTGTGGAAAGAGATCTTACCCCTTTCGTTGCTTAGCCCTTGGTAAACATAAGAAAGATATGAAGGAAGCTTTCAATATATTTATTGAAGCCATCATAAACTTGCATAGAGAGAATGAACTGAGATTATTAGGCAGATAAAACAAAGCAAAGTAACTAGCATTATAAACATTTTGAAAAGAATGAACAGTTCAACCATCCCAGTCTTATTTCTGTATATATATATGTATATTCACTGAAAAAAACCATAGGTTTCAGACATGTTATAGTTGGGAATTAGCATTTAAAAAACCTTTGAAATTCACTGAAAAAACCATAGTTTTCAGGCACGTTATAGTTAGAAATTAGCATTTAAAAAACCTTACAAATTCACTGAAAAAACCATAGGTTTTAGGGACAGTTATAGTTAGTTGGACATTGCACTCGTACAAAACCCGTGAAATTTCCCCGTTATAGTTAGTTCAGCTAACTATAACTCGTGCCCCCGCAATGCACTGCTGATGACATCACATATTACATCACTCATGACATGGTCAGTGACATCACTGATGACATCACTGATGACATCATCCAGTGACCTTGTGTTTCTGTAAAGTTTAAATATTTTTAATATATATAGGGAAAGGCGTATTGTAGAATGAGTGGGTGTATAAGTGTCTGTATGGATGATTTAGTAGGTGCGTGACTAACTCTATAAGTGAGTGATTAAACGTATCTTACTGAATGCATGGGTTAGTGACTAAACTGGGTGAATGTCTGTATCCGTCTGTCTGTTGCTGTGTAAGTGGCTGCATGGGTTTGTGAATAGCTACATGAGTGTCTATATGAGTTATTGATTGGTTGTCTGAGTATCTGTATGGGTGCCTGAGTGTTTGTGTGGGTGGGGTGTGTGCGACTCTGTGCATAGATGTGTGAGTGGGTGATTCACTGGGTGGATGGTTTCAAGAGTGCATCTGTGATAGACTGTATGGGTGGGTAAGTGTGTGTAAGAGTGTGTTAGTGAGTGAATGTATGTCCCAGTGGTACATGTGTGAGTAACTACATATGTGAAAGGCAGTATATATGTGTGTTGGAGTATATAAATAGCTATAAGCGAGAGTGTGTGATTGTGAGAGTGACTGTATGGATGAGTGTGTGCTTGTATCAGTGATTGTATAAGAGCGTAAGAATGTGCTTGTATTTGTATGAGTAAGTGAGCTGGTGTGTGTATAACTGTATAGGTGAGTAAATGGCAGTGTGTTTAATTATTTGCATGACTGACTAGGTGTGTGAGTACCTCTATGGATGAGTGGCGGTGTTTGAGTGTCTATATAGGAGTATGAGTGCATATGATAGTCCTGTACTGAGTGACCGTAAGTATGAGTGACTGTACGGGTGAGTGAGTGGATGTGTGTGTAGACCTAAGAATCAGTGAGTGGGTATGTAGTTATTGGTGTTGGAGTGTCTATGGTTTTGCGAATGGCAGTCTGTAATTTAGAGTGGGTGTATCAAAGGTTATATTAGGGTGTGAGGAGGTGCATCAGATTATCACGTGGATGATGTCATCAGTGATGTCATCAGTGATGTCATTTGAGATGTCATCAGTGATGTCATTTGAGATGTCATCAGTGATGTCATCAGTGATGTCACTGACCATGTCATGAGTGATGTAATATGTGACGTCATCAGCAGTGCATTGCGGGGGCGCGAGTTATAGTTAGCTGAACTAACTATAACGGGGAATTTCACGGGTTTTGTACGAGTGCAATGTCCAACTAACTATAACTGTCCCTAAAACCTATGGTTTTTTCAGTGAATTTGTAAGGTTTTTTTAAATGCTAATTTCTAACTATAACGTGCCTGAAACCTATGGTTTTTTTCAGTGAATTTCAAAGGTTTTGTAAATGACAATTTTTAAATGTATTAATTGTTATATTTATTTTTTGATACTGATTTACTACATTTTTTTAAACTATTTATTTTTAGATATTTTATTTTTAAATTACATTGTAATTACATTATACATTACATTACAAAATATACTTTCTCAGAATGAATTACTTTAGTTTAAATACTTTGCAAATAGGCAATAGACTTTTAAGTACAGTAGTTACAGTTGTTGCAATGGGCAACACAATTTCAAACACAATGCAACATTGAGCTCAATGTGAATTTCTAGTTAAATGCAATTAGTTACTTTATGGTTTACCTTTTCTAACCACAGGACTGGATCCTAGGTTCAGTCCTGGGACATCTCCTGTAAACAGTTGAGTAAAAGTGTTTTGGTTACAGTAGTGATTTTTAAGGAATATTATTGTATTTTAAAAGTTGACACAGAAACTTTTTCACATAGAATCACCAATGTTATCCTATGGGAGGAAATTCACTTACCAGGTAAGTAGTGTTATCGTTACTTTTTCTTACTCAGTGGTGGATCCTGGATCCAGCACTGGTGCATCTCCTGTAAACAGTTGAAAGAATGCGTTTAAGTCATACAGGCGATTTTTAAGGAATATTTGTAGTTTGTGAAAATCGACACAAACTTTTCTGCTGAAAATCAGACAATGGATTCCTATGGAAGGAAATACAAGTTACTGGTAAGTACGGTTAGAATTACTTTTCAGGGTCAGTGCTGGGCTAAAAGATGCAGCACTGGGTTCTCTCCTGATAACAGGTGAGTAAATTGGAATTCGTAGTTCAGCTGATTTTAGAGGAATATTATAAAGTTACAAAACTCCACACTTAGAAGAATTTCCAAGTGAAACCAGTCAATGTTAGCCTATGGAAGGAAATTCAAGTTACTGGTAAGTACGGTTAAAATTACTTTTCAGGATCAGTACTGGGCTCAAAGATGCAGCACTGAGCTCTCTCCTGATAACAGGTGAGTAAATCGGAATTCGTAGTTCGGCTGATTTTAGAGGAATATTTGCACAATGGTGAAGGAAGGGGGTGGGGCCTGAGGTGACATGTCTGCAAACACGCCCTGTGGCGCGTTTTAAGTTGGAGAATTAATTCCTCCTCAATGCCGAGGGTCCCTAGGGGCCAACTAGCCCACCAGATACCTCCAGTATGCGCCAGAGAGCTGCGTTGCAGAGAGGTGTTCAGAGGCCACGCCCCTTTTTGCACCTCTCTGCAACGCGCTTTCTGGACGTACCTGGTGGGCTAGTTGGCCCCCAGGGACCCTCAGGACTGAAGGGGATTTAATTAATTCCCCATCTTAAAACGCGCCACGGGGCCTGTTTGCACACATGTCACTTAAAGCCCCGCCCCCTCCCTTCACCACTGTGCAAACGCGCCCCGTGGCGCGTTTTAAGTTGGGGGATTAAGTCCCCTTGAACCCTGAGGGTCCCTGGAGTCCAACTAGCCCACCATGTACCTCCAAAAAGCGCCACAGAGCTGCGTTGCAGAGAGGTGTAAAAGGGGCGTGGCCTCTGTACACCTCTCTGCAACGCAGCCCTCTGGCACATACTGGAGGTTCCTGGTGGGCTAGTTGGCCCCCAGGGACCCCCAGTATTCAAGGGGAATTACTTCCCCTTCTTAAAACGCGCCAGGGGGCGCGTTTGCAGACTGCTGCAGGGAGGGGGCGGGGCCTCCGGCACGATGCCAGTCTTTTTTTTTTTTTGTATGGGAGGGGGGCTGCGTGACCCCCCTTCCCTCGCCCACTTTTGGCCCCGGGGACCCCATCCCCCGGTGCCTGAGGATTTTTTTTTTTTTTAATTAAAAAAAAACGGGAAGGGGGCCGCGTGGCCCCCCTTCCCTGGGCCTCTATTGACCCCGGGGATCCCATCCCCCAGGGCATGCCCTCTTTTTTTTTTTAATTAAAATATTTGGAGGGTGGCTGCGTGGCCCCCCTCCTCAGGCCATTTAAGGCCTCGGGGACCCCATCCCCCGGGGCCAGCCTTTACGTTGTTTTTTTCTTTTTTTTTAAATTTAATTTGTAGAGGAGGGGGGCCGCGTGGCCCCCCTCCTGGGCCACTACTAGCCTCGGGGACCCCATCCCCCGGAGCTGGCCCTCTCCGTTGGGGACCGTGGGGGGGTCCCCAATCCCCCACGGTTTCGCCAGCTCCCAGCATCCTTTGGGAGCCGGCATTGCTTTTCCACATGGGGAGCTGCTAAGATGCAGCTCCCCGTGTGGAAAAGCAATCGGCTTTGGTTTTGGAAGAGAGAGCAGGTTTCCTGTCTCTCTTCCAAAACCAAAGCAGTTTGTTATGACAGGACGGAGCCGCGAGGCTCCCATCCTGTCATAGCAAACTACAGTGTCCCGGGGGTGGGCACCCCGGGACACTGCAGGAGCCGGCCCTGGGGGGTGGTGGTCCCCAGGGCCATCAAGGGCTCCAGTAAGTGGGCCGCACAGTCCCCCTCCCAACCAATGCACAGCCCCGGGGAGGTGGTGGTCCCCGGGGCTCGGGGGTCCTTAACGGATCCCCTAATTTACATGCAAGAGCCCCGGGGAGGTGGCGGTCCCCGGGGCGTGTGGAGGGGTTCGAGCCCCCCCACACGTTAGTTTATTTTTAAAAAAAGAAGCCCCGGGGGGTGGCGGTCCCCGGGGCTGCGGGAGGGCCGAGAGCCCTCCCGCACCATTATTTTTTTAAAGCCCCGGGGGGTGGCGGTCCCCGGGGCTTGGGGGGGCCTTAGAGGCCCCCCACACATAAATATAAAAAACCCTGCATGCCCCCGGGACTTGGGCCACCCGGGGGCCAAATAGCATCGAAGCGCGGGAGACCGCGCTTCGATTTTTTTTTTTCGGCTAGATCCGCGCACCCAGCGCGTTTTTGCCGATTTTTAAAAAAAAAACATTTTTTGCCCTGAGCAGGCCTAGGGGGTCAGGGTGTTTCTACCCTGCCCCCTTTTTGCGTTTTTTGCGTCTGTTTTCTCTTTTCTTGTGCCTCGGTTCTACCGAGGCACAAGATGGCTGCCAACACGTCCTGGTTTGGAGTGTTGACAGCCAATTAGCATACAGCTCGTCATCGGGAGGGTGCGCGGATCCTCCGCGGCCATAGATATATATGTGTTTTTACTTTTGATTTTCTCAGGAACTACTGAACGGATTTACACCATTTAACAAAAGGGTTCTTTCTGAACCAAGAACTACCTCTTTGCCAAATTTGGTGTAATTCCGTTCAGCAGTTCGAATGCTGTAGCCGTGGCTAAAGTTTCCTATGGGAAAATGAATGGGGAAAACACGTTTTGGGACCCCCCTTTTTTCTCGGCCCCCGCTTGATGAATCACCCCAAGACTTTTAGGATAGGAGCGGACCGGAGCGGGCCACAAAGTTTGAAAATTTTGCGAAGATTCGTCAATCGACGCAAGAGTTATTTCAAATAGAATGTTGTGGATTTCCTATGGAAAATAGGTCCTAACTATAACTATCTACTGGCGACCGCCAGTAGATAATAGATATATATATATAAATATATATATATAAATATATATATATATATATATATATATATATATATATATATATATATATATATATATATATATATATATATATATATATATATGTATATATATATACATATATATATTCACTGAAAAAAACCATAGGTTTCAGATAAGTTATAGTTAGAAATTAGCATTTAAAAAACCTTTGAAATTCACTGAAAAACCATAGGTTTTAGGGACAGTTATAGTTAGTTGGACATTGCACTCGTACAAAACCCGTGAAATTCCCCGTTATAGTTAGTTCAGCTAACTATAACTCGCGCCCCGCAATGCACTGCTGATGACGTCACATATTACATCACTCATGACATGGTCAGTGACATCACTGATGACATCACTGATGACATCTCAAATGACATCACTGATGACATCATCCAGTGACTGTGTGTTTCTGTAAAGTTTAAATATTTTTAATATATATAGGGAAAGGCGTATTGAAGAATGAGTGGGTGTATAAGTGTGTGTATGGATGATTTAGTAGGTGCGTGACTAATTCTATAAGTGAGTGATTAAACGTATCTTACTGAATGCATGGGTTAGTGACTAAACTGGGTTAATGTCTGTATCTGTCTGTTGCTGTGTAAGTGGCTGCATGGGTTTGTGAATAGCTACATGAGTGTCTATAAGAGTTATTGATTTGTTGTCTGAGTATCTGTATGGGTGCCTGAGTGTTTGTGTGGATGGGGTGTGTGCGACTGTGCATAGATGTGTGAGTGGGTGATTCACTGGGTGGATGGTTTCAAGAGTGCATCTGTGATAGACTGTATGGGTGGGTAAGTGTGTGTAAGAGTGTGTTAGTGAGTGAATGTATGTCCCAGTGGTACATGTGTGAGTAACTACATATGTGAAAGGCAGTATATATGTGTATTGGAGTATATAAATAGCTATAAGCTGAGAGTGAGTGATTGTGATAGTGGCTGTATGGATGAGTGTGTGCTTGTATCAGTGATTGTATAAGAGCGTAACAATGTGCTAGTATTTGTATGATTAAGTGAGCTGGTGTGTGTATAACTGTATAGGTGAGTAAATGGCAGTGTGTTTAATTATTTGCATGACTGACTAGGTGTGTGAGTACCTCTATGGATGAGTGGCGGTGTTTGAGTGTCTATATAGGAGTAAGAGTGCATATGATTGTCCTGTACTGAGTGACCATAAGTATGAGTGACTGTACGGGTGAGTGAGTGGATGTGTGTGTGTAGACCTAAGAATCAGTGAGTGGGTATGTAGTTATTGGTGTTGGAGTGTCTATGGTTTTGCGAATGGCAGTCTGTAATTTAGATTGGGTGTATCAAAGGTTATATTAGGGTGTGAGGAGGTGCATCAGATTATCACGTGGATGATGTCATCAGTGATGTCATTTGAGATGTCATCAGTGATGTCATCAGTGATGTCACTGACCATGTCATGAGTGATGTAATATGTGACGTCATCAGCAGTGCATTGTGGGGCGCGAGTTATAGTTAGCTGAACTAACTATAACGGGGAATTTCACGGGTTTTGTACGAGTGCAATGTCCAACTAACTATAACTGTCCCTAAAACCTATGGTTTTTTCAGTGAATTTCAAAGGTTTTTTAAATGCTAATTTCTAACTATAACTTATCTGAAACCTATGGTTTTTTCAGTGAATTTCAAAGGTTTTTTAAATGCTAATTCCTAACTATAACATGTCTGAAACCTACGGTTTTTTCAGTGAATTTGAAAGGTTTTGTAAATGACAATTTTTAAATGTATTAATTGTTATATTAATTTTTTTCATACTGATTTATTACATTTTTAGATTTTTTTTTACATATTTTATTTTTTAAATTACATTGTAATTACATTATACATTACATTACAAAAAATACTTTCTCAGAATGAATTACTTTAGTTTAAATACTTTGCACATAGGCAATAGACTTTTAAGTACAGTAGTTACAGTTGTTGCAATGGGCACCACATTTTCAAACACAATGCAACATTCAGCTCAATGTGAATTTCTAGTTAAATGCAATTAGTTACTTTATGGATTACTTTTCTAACCACAGGACTGGATCCTAGATTCAGTCCTGGTACATCTCCTGTAAACAGTTGAGTAAAAGCGTTTTGGTTACAGTCGTGATTTTTAAGGAATATTATTGTATTTTAAAAGTTGACACTTAGAAACTTTTTCTCATAGAATCACCAATGTTATCCTATGGAAGGAAATTCACTTAGCAGGTAAAAACTGTTATCGTTACTTTTTCTTACTCAGTGTTGGATCCTGGATCCATCACTGGTGTATCTCCTGTAAACAGTTGAAAGAATGCGTTTAAGTCATACAGGCGATTTTTAAGGAATATTTGTAGTTTGTGAAAATCGACACTTTGAAACTTTTCTGCTGAAAACCAGACAATGGATTCCTATGGAAGAAAATATAAGTTACTGGTAAGTACGGTTAAAATTACTTTTCAGGACCAGTACTGGGCTGAAAGATGCAGCACTGAGGTCTCTCCTGATAACAGGTGAGTAAATCGAAATTCGTATTTCGGCTGATTTTAGAGGAATATTTGTATGTTTCAAAAATCAACACTTAGAAACTTTTTCAGCAAAAAGCAGGCAATGATATCCTATGGAAGGAAATTCAAGTTACTGGTAAGTACGTACGGTTAAAATTACTTTTGAGGATCAGTACTGGGCTGAAAGATGCAGCACTGAGGTCTCTCCTGATAACAGGTGAGTAAATCGGAATTTGTATTTCGGCTGATTTTAGAGGAATATTTTAAAGTTCCAAAACTCCACACTTAGAAGAATTTCCAAGTGAAACCAGTCAATGTTAGCCTATGGAAGGAAATTCAAGTTACTGGTAAGTACGGTTAAAATTACTTTTCAGGACCAGTACTGGGCTGAAAGATACAGCACTGAGGTCTCTCCTGATAACAGGTGAGTAAATCGGAATTCGTAGTTCTGCTGATTTTAGAGGAATATTTCTATGTTTCAAAAATCGACACTTAGAAACTTTTTCAGCAAAAAGCAGGCAATGATAACCTATGGAAGGAAATTCAAGTTACTGGTAAGTACGGTTAAAATTACTTTTCAGGATCAGTACTGGGCTGAAAGATGCAGCACTGAGGTCTCTCCTGATAACAGGTGAGTAACTCGGAATTCGTAGTTCGGCTGATTTTAGAGGAATATTATAAAGTTCCAAAACTCCACACTTAGAAGAATTTCCAAGTGAAACCAGTCAATGTTAGCCTATGGAAGGAAATTCAAGTTACTGGTAAGTACGGTTAAAATTACTTTTCAGGATCAGTACTGGGCTCAAAGATGCAGCACTGAGCTCTCTCCTGATAACAGGTGAGTAAATCGGAATTCGTAGTTCGGCTGATTTTAGAGGAATATTTGCACAATGGTGAAGGAAGGGGTGGGGCCTGAGGTGACATGTCTGCAAACACGCCCTGTGGCGCGTTTTAAGTTGGAGAATTAATTCCTCCTCAATGCCGAGGGTCCCTAGGGGCCAACTAGCCCACCAGATACCTCCAGTATGCGCCAGAGAGCTGCGTTGCAGAGAGGTGTTCAGAGGCCACGCCCCTTTTGCACCTCTCTGCAACGCGCTTTCTGGACGTACCTGGTGGGCTAGTTGGCCCCCAGGGACCCACAGGACTGAAGGGGATTTAATTAATTACCCATCTTAAAAAGCGCCACGGGGCCTGTTTGCACACATGTCACTTAAAGCCTCGCCCCTCCCTTCACCACTGTGCAAACGCGCCCCGTGGCGCGTTTTAAGTTGGGGGATTAAGTCCCCTTGAACCCTGAGGGTCTCTGGAGTCCAAGTAGCCCACCATGTACCTCCACAAAGCGCCACAGAGCTGCGTTGCAGAGAGGTGTAAAAAGGGGCGTGGCCTCTGTACACCTCTCTGCAACGCAGCCCCTGGCACATACTGGAGGTTCCTGGTGGGCTAGTTGGCCCCCAGGGACCCCCAGTATTCAAGGGGAATTACCTCCCTTCTTAAAACGCGCCAGGGGCGCGCTTGCAGACTGCTGCAGGGAGGGGCGGGGCCTCCGGCACGATGCCAGTCTTTTTTTTTTTTTGTATGGGAGGGGGGCTGCGTGACCCCCCTTCCCTCGCCCACTTTTGGCCCCGGGGACCCCATCCCCCGGTGCCTGAGGATTTTTTTTTTTTTTTATAAAAAAAAAACGGGAAGGGGGCCGCGTGGCCCCCCTTCCCTGGGCCTCTATTGACCCCGGGGATCTCATCCCCCAGGGCATGCCCTCTTTTTTTTTTTTTAATTAAAATATTTGGAGGGTGGCTGCGTGGCCCCCCTCCTCAGGCCATTTAAGGCCTCGGGGACCCCATCCCCCGGGGCCAGCCTTTACGTTGTTTTTTTCTTTTTTTTTAAATTTAATTTGTAGAGGAGGGGGGCCGCGTGGCCCCCCTCCTGGGCCACTACTAGCCTCGGGGACCCCATCCCCCGGAGCTGGCCCTCTCCGTTGGGGACCGTGGGGGTCCCCAATCCCCACGGTTTCGCCAGCTCCCATCATCCTTTGGGAGCCGGCATTGCTTTTCCACATGGGGAGCTGCTAAGATGCAGCTCCCCGTGTGGAAAGCAATCGCTTGGTTTTGGAAGAGAGAGCAGGTTTCCTGCTCTCTTCCAAAACCAAGCAGTTTGTTATGACAGGACGGAGCCGCGAGGCTCCCATCCTGTCATAGCAAACTACAGTGTCCCGGGGTGGGCACCCCGGGACACTGCAGGAGCCGGCCCTGGGGGTGGTGGTCCCCAGGGCCATCAAGGGCTCCAGTAAGTGGGCCGCACAGTCCCCTCCCAACCAATGCACAGCCCCGGGAGGTGGTGGTCCCCGGGGCTCGGGGTCCTTAACGGATCCCCTAATTTACATGCAAGAGCCCCGGGAGGTGGCGGTCTCGGGCGTGTGGAGGGGCTCGAGCCCCCCACACGTTAGTTTATTTTTAAAAAGAAGCCCCGGGGGTGGCGGTCCTCGGGCTGCGGGAGGGCCGAGAGCCCTCCCGCACCATTATTTTTTAAAGCCCCGGGGGTGGCGGTCCCCGGGCTTTGGGGCCTTAGAGGCCCCCACACATAAATATAAAAACCCTGCATGCCCCCGGGACTTGGGCCACCCGGGGCCAACTAGCATCGAAGCGCGGGAGACCGCGCTTCGATTTTTTTTTTTTTATCGGCTAGATCCGCGCACCCAGCGTGTTTTTGCCGATTTTTAAAAAAAAAACATTTTTTGCCCTGAGCAGGCCTAGGGGGTCAGGGTGTTTCTACCCTGCCCCTTTTTGTGTTTTTTGCGTCTGTTTTCTCTTTTCTTGTGCCTCGGTTCTACCGAGGACAAGATGGCTGCCAACACGTCCTGGTTTGGAGTGTTGACAGCCAATTAGCATACAGCTCGTCATCGGGAGGGTACGCGGATCCTCCGCGGCCATAGATATATATGTGTTTTTACTTTTGATTTTCTCAGGAACTACTGAACGGATTTACACCATTTAACAAAAAGGGTTCTTTCTGAACCAAGAACTACCTCTTTGCCAAATTTGGTGTAATTCCGTTCAGCAGTTCGTGCTGTAGCCGTGGCTAAAGTTTCCTATGGGAAAATGAATGGGGAAAACACGTTTTGGGACCCCCCTTTTTTCTCGGCCCCCGCTTGATGAATCACCGCAAGACTTTTAGGATAGGAGCGGACCGGAGCGGGCCACAAAGTTTGAAAATTTTGCGAAGATTCGTCAACCGACGCAAGAGTTATTTCAAATAGAATGTTGCGGATTTCCTATGGAAAATAGGTCCTAACTATAACTATCTACTGGCGACCGCCAGTAGATAATAGATATATATATATAAATATATATATATATATATATATATATATAAATATATATATATATATATATATATGTATATATATATACATATATATATTCACTGAAAAAACCATAGGTTTCAGATAAGTTATAGTTAGAAATTAGCATTTAAAAACCTTTGAAATTCACTGAAAAAACCATAGGTTTTAGGGACAGTTATAGTTAGTTGGACATTGCACTCGTACAAAACCCGTGAAATTCCCCGTTATAGTTAGTTCAGCTAACTATAACTCGCGCCCCGCAATGCACTGCTGATGACGTCACATATTACATCACTCATGACATGGTCAGTGACATCACTGATGACATCACTGATGACATCTCAAATGACATCACTGATGACATCATCCAGTGACTGTGTGTTTCTGTAAAGTTTAAATATTTTTAATATATATAGGGAAAGGCGTATTGAAGAATGAGTGGGTGTATAAGTGTGTGTATGGATGATTTAGTAGGTGCGTGACTAATTCTATAAGTGAGTGATTAAACGTATCTTACTGAATGCATGGGTTAGTGACTAAACTGGGTTAATGTCTGTATCTGTCTGTTGCTGTGTAAGTGGCTGCATGGGTTTGTGAATAGCTACATGAGTGTCTATAAGAGTTATTGATTTGTTGTCTGAGTATCTGTATGGGTGCCTGAGTGTTTGTGTGGATGGGGTGTGTGCGACTGTGCATAGATGTGTGAGTGGGTGATTCACTGGGTGGATGGTTTCAAGAGTGCATCTGTGATAGACTGTATGGGTGGGTAAGTGTGTGTAAGAGTGTGTTAGTGAGTGAATGTATGTCCCAGTGGTACATGTGTGAGTAACTACATATGTGAAAGGCAGTATATATGTGTATTGGAGTATATAAATAGCTATAAGCGAGAGTGAGTGATTGTGATAGTGGCTGTATGGATGAGTGTGTGCTTGTATCAGTGATTGTATAAGAGCGTAACAATGTGCTAGTATTTGTATGATTAAGTGAGCTGGTGTGTGTATAACTGTATAGGTGAGTAAATGGCAGTGTGTTTAATTATTTGCATGACTGACTAGGTGTGTGAGTACCTCTATGGATGAGTGGCGGTGTTTGAGTGTCTATATAGGAGTAAGAGTGCATATGATTGTCCTGTACTGAGTGACCATAAGTATGAGTGACTGTACGGGTGAGTGAGTGGATGTGTGTGTGTAGACCTAAGAATCAGTGAGTGGGTATGTAGTTATTGGTGTTGGAGTGTCTATGGTTTTGCGAATGGCAGTCTGTAATTTAGATTGGGTGTATCAAAGGTTATATTAGGGTGTGAGGAGGTGCATCAGATTATCACGTGGATGATGTCATCAGTGATGTCATTTGAGATGTCATCAGTGATGTCATCAGTGATGTCACTGACCATGTCATGAGTGATGTAATATGTGACGTCATCAGCAGTGCATTGCGGGGGCGCGAGTTATAGTTAGCTGAACTAACTATAATGGGGAATTTCACGGGTTTTGTACGAGTGCAATGTCCAACTAACTATAACTGTCCCTAAAACCTATGGTTTTTTCAGTGAATTTCAAAGGTTTTTTAAATGCTAATTTCTAACTATAACTTATCTGAAACCTATGGTTTTTTCAGTGAATTTCAAAGGTTTTTTAAATGCTAATTCCTAACTATAACATGTCTGAAACCTACGGTTTTTTCAGTGAATTTGAAAGGTTTTGTAAATGACAATTTTTAAATGTATTAATTGTTATATTAATTTTTTTCATACTGATTTATTACATTTTTAGAATTTTTTTTACATATTTTATTTTTTAAATTACATTGTAATTACATTATACATTACATTACAAAAAATACTTTCTCAGAATGAATTACTTTAGTTTAAATACTTTGCACATAGGCAATAGACTTTTAAGTACAGTAGTTACAGTTGTTGCAATGGGCACCACATTTTCAAACACAATGCAACATTCAGCTCAATGTGAATTTCTAGTTAAATGCAATTAGTTACTTTATGGATTACTTTTCTAACCACAGGACTGGATCCTAGATTCAGTCCTGGTACATCTCCTGTAAACAGTTGAGTAAAAGCGTTTTGGTTACAGTCGTGATTTTTAAGGAATATTATTGTATTTTAAAAGTTGACACTTAGAAACTTTTTCTCATAGAATCACCAATGTTATCCTATGGAAGGAAATTCACTTAGCAGGTAAAAACTGTTATCGTTACTTTTTCTTACTCAGTGTTGGATCCTGGATCCAGCACTGGTGCATCTCCTGTAAACAGTTGAAAGAATGCGTTTAAGTCATACAGGCGATTTTTAAGGAATATTTGTAGTTTGTGAAAATCGACACTTTGAAACTTTTCTGCTGAAAACCAGACAATGGATTCCTATGGAAGAAAATATAAGTTACTGGTAAGTACGGTTAAAATTACTTTTCAGGACCAGTACTGGGCTGAAAGATGCAGCACTGAGGTCTCTCCTGATAACAGGTGAGTAAATCGAAATTCGTATTTCGGCTGATTTTAGAGGAATATTTGTATGTTTCAAAAATCAACACTTAGAAACTTTTTCAGCAAAAAGCAGGCAATGATATCCTATGGAAGGAAATTCAAGTTACTGGTAAGTACGTACGGTTAAAATTACTTTTGAGGATCAGTACTGGGCTGAAAGATGCAGCACTGAGGTCTCTCCTGATAACAGGTGAGACAATCGGATTTTGTATTTCGGCTGATTTTAGAGGAATATTTTAAATTTCCAAAACTCCACACTTAGAAGAATTTCCAAGTGCAACCACTCAATGTTAGCCTATGGAAGGAAATTCAAGTTACTGGTAAGTACGGTTAAATTTACTTTTCAGGACCAGTACTGGGCTGAAAGATACAGCACTGAGGTCTCTCCTTATAACAGGTGAGTAAATCGGAATTCGTATTTCGGCTGATTTTAGAGGAATATTTGTATGTTTCAAAAATCAACACTTAGAAACTTTTTCAGCAAAAAGCAGGCAATTATATCCTATGGAAGGAAATTCAAGTTACTGGTAAGTACGGTTAAAATTACTTTTGAGGATCAGTACTGGGCTGAAAGATGCAGCACTGAGGTCTCTCCTGATAACAGGTGAGTAAATCGGAATTCGTATTTCGGCTGATTTTAGAGGAATATTTTAAAGTTCCAAAACTCCACACTTAGAAGAATTTCCAAGTGAAACCAGTCAATGTTAGCCTATGGAAGGAAATTCAAGTTACTGGTAAGTACGGTTAAAATTACTTTTCAGGACCAGTACTGGGCTGAAAGATACAGCACTGAGGTCTCTCCTGATAACAGGTGAGTAAATCGGAATTCGTAATTCGGCTGATTTTAGAGGAATATTTTAAAGTTCCAAAACTCCACACTTAGAAGAATTTCCAAGTGAAACCAGTCAATGTTAGCCTATGGAAGGAAATTCAAGTTACTGGTAAGTACGGTTAAAATTACTTTTCAGGATTAGTACTGGGCTGAAAGATGCAGCACTGAGGTCTCTCCTGATAACAGGTGAGTAAATCAGAATTCGTATTTCGGCTGATTTTAGAGGAATATTTGCACAATGGTGAAGGGAGGGGGCGGGGCCTGAGGTGACATCTGTGCAAACGCGCCCGTGGCGCGTTTTAAGTTGGGGGATTAAGTCCCCTTGAATCATGAGGGTCCCTACGGGCCAACTAGCCCACCAGGAACCTCCAGTATGCGCCAGGGGCTGCATTGCAGAGACATGTACAGAGGCCACACCCCTTTTACACCTCTCTGCAACGCAGCTCTGTGGCGCTTTCTGGACGTACCTGTTGGGCTAGTTGGCCCCCAGGGACCCTCAGGATTGAAGGGGATTTAATTCCCCATCTTAAAACGCGCCACGGGGCCTGTTTGCACACATGTCACCTGAAGCCCCGCCCCTCCCTTCACCACTGTGCGAACGCGCCCCGTGGCGCGTTTTAAGTCGGGGGATTAACTCCCTTGAATCCTGAGGGTCCCTGGGGTGCAACTAGCCCACCATATACCTCCAAAAGCGCCAGAGAGCTGCGTTGCAGAGAGGTGTAAAAGGGGCGTGGCCTCTGTACACCTCTCTGCAAGGCAGCCCACTGGCGCATACTGGAGGTTCCTGGTGGGCTAGTTGGCCCCCAGGGACCCCCAGTATTCAAGGGGAATTGTCCTCTCTGCAAACGCGCCAGGGGCGCGTTTGCAGAGTGGTGAAGGAAGGGGCGGGGCCTGCGGGCCCAATCGTTTTTTTGTTCCCTCTGAAGGGGGCTGTGTGGCCCCCCTTCCTTTTTCCTATTTTTAGGCCCTGGGGACCCCATCCCCCAGGGCCTTACCCCTTTTTTTAAATTAAAATAAAAAAACGGGAAGGGGGCCGCGTGGCCCCCTTCCCTGGGCCTGTATTGGCCCCGGGGACCCCATCCCCGGGGCATGGCCTCTTTTTTTATTTGGAGGGGGCTGCTTGGCCCCCCTCCTCAGGCCATTTAAGGCCCCTGGGACCCCATCCTCGGGGCCGGCCTTGCACTTTTTTTTTTTTTTTTTAACTTTTTTACCTTTGGGGAGGGGGCTGCGTGGCCCCCTCCATGGCCACTTATGGCCCCGGGGACCCCATCCCCCGGGGCCTGGCCTCTCGTTGGGGACTGTGGGGGTCCCCAAACCCCCACAGTCCCGCCGGCTCCCCGTGTCCTACGGGAGCCGGCATTGCTTAGCACATGGGGAGCAGCTAACATGCTGCTCCCCATGTGGAAAAGCAATCAGCTTTGGATATTGGAAGAGAGAGCAGGTTTCCTGCTCTCTCTTCCAATATCCAAAGCAGTTTGCAATGACAGGATGGGAGCCGCGAGGCTCCCGTCCTGTCATTGCAAACAGCAGTGTCCCGGGGGTACCGGCCCTGGGGGGTGGCGGTCCCCAGTGCCACCACAGGCTCCAGAAGGGGGGCCGCGCGGCCCACCTCCTTACATTTTGAAAGCCCCGGGGAGGTGGTGGTCCCCGGGGCTTGGGGGTCCAAAACGGACCCCCATTGTAATTTTTCTTAGTGCCCCGGGGAGGTGGTGGTCCCCGGGGCGTGTCCCCCCACACAGGTTTTACAAAAATAAAAAAAGAAGCCCCGGGGAGGTGGCGGTCCCCGGGGCTGCGGGAGGGCTCAGAACCCTCCCGCACCATTATACATAAAGCCCCGGGGGTGGTGGTCCCCGGGGCTTGGGGGGCCCTTAGAGGCCCTCCACACATAAAATTAACCACCCCCCAGCATGCCCCCGGGACTTGGCCCAACCGGGGCCAAGTAACATCGAAGCGCGGGAGACCGCGCTTCGATTTTTTTTTTTTTCGGCAGGATTCGCGCACCCTGAGCGCATCCTGCCGATTTTTAAAAAAAAAAAAAATGCTTTTTTTTGCCCAGGGGGTCCTTGTGGGACCCCCTGAGCAGACCTAGGGGGTCAGGGTGTTTCTACCCTGCTCCCTTTGTGCGCTTTGCGCACTTGTTTCTGTCCCTCGGTTCTACCGAGGGATAAAATGGCTGCCAACATTTCCTGATTTGGAGTGTTGACAGCCAATTAGCATGCAGCTCGTGATCGGGAGGGTGCGCGAATCCGACGCGGCCATAGATATATCTATCTTTTTACTTTTGATTTTCTCAGCAACTACTGAACGGATTTACACCATTTAACAAAAAGGGTTCTTTCTGAACCAAGAACTACCTCTTTGCCAAATTTGGTGTAATTCCGTTCAGCAGTTCGGGCTGTAGCCGTGTCTAAAGTTTCCTATGGAAAATTGCATGGGGAAAACACGTTTTGGGACCTCTCTTTTTTCTCGGCCCCCGCTTGACGAATCCCCCGAGACTTTCAGGGTAGGAGCGGACCGGAGCGGGCCATAAAGTTTGGAAATTTTGCGAAGATACGTCAACCGGCAAGAGAGTTATTTCAAATAGAATGTCGCGGATTTCCTATGGATAATAGGTTGTAACTATAACTATCTACTGGCGACCGCCAGTAGATAATATATATATATATCTATATATATATATATCTATATATATTGTTTTCCAAAGAATGCTCTCAGCATTAAAAGGGCACTCGACCGTGCCCCCACCATCTGGCATTTGTTACCTCGCTGCAGATTGCCTCAAGATCCCATACATTTCCCTCATGGCCGACGCGTTTCGAGGTAAACGCCTCTTCTTCATGGGCAGGAACAAACATTGCAAACCATCTCATTTCCGGTTTCTTTTTATTAGAAAATTGCCCTGATTGGCTGCAGCTCACCGATATGATGTTAGGAGCATTTTTACACATTTGTAATAATGTCATGTATCTATACATGTTTAAAGGGCAACAGTATTTCCTTGATGTTTATTAAATGCCTTGAGGGGGGAAGGGCTACATATACCTACAGGTGTAGGGCGCCAATCAGATTGAAAAAGGCTTCTGCGAAGCCGAAACGCGTCCCTCTAGCCATGGGGTCATGTGAGACCTGATATAATAAAGAAAGCCATACCTTACATCTTCGAGTATGTGCCTTCTTCGTGGGATGGAGTATTCATATATATATATATATATATATATATATATATATATATATATATATATATATATATATATATATATATATATATATATATATATATATATATATATACTCCAATCCCACTCAAAGAATGGGTCCGAAACCACTCGGTTGTAGAAATTGAATTTATTTGCAATACAGGCTGGAGACAAAGTCTAAATGTCTTTGTGAAACGCTGGGCAGACGCGTTTCAGCCTCGCGGCTTTCCTCAGGGCCCGCTTCACTCTTAAAAGGTTTTGTACCTGGAGGCATTTAAATAGATCTTCACTAATTGGATGACAATACTGGCCCCTCCTCCATGGCATACGATTGCGCCATACCTGCTGCGATCTATGACGGGATTTGAAACTCCCGCTGTAAGCACCGATACAATGAATGGCATGCTTAAACACCAGGTGGTGTCCCAACCATTGCTGGCCACGGAAAGCACTCTTCTCCCGGCAGGCCACAACAGGAGGCAGATGGAAAACCAACTTCAACAACCTTCACGCAGGAAATCTGCTTCTTTTCTCCCCATATGGCACCAAATCCAGTAAGTAACTTGTACCATCAGGGGGGGGCGACGCCCTGTATTTCGTACAAAAAACCAAGCTGTGCAAGCCAGGCGCGTTGCTCCAGATCGAAAAGGGGTCCCGGTAAAACGGTGCTTGCTACCGGTCACACTTAAACTCCAATCCCACTCAAAGAATGGGTCCAAAACCACTCGGTTGTAGAAATTGAATTTATTTGCAATACAGGCTGGAGACAAAGTCTAAATGTCTTTGTGATCCGCTGGGCAGACGCGTTTCAGCCTCGCAGCTTTCCGCAGTGCCCGCTTCACTCTTAAAAGGTTTTGTACCTGGAGGCATTTAAATAGATCTTCACTAATTGGATGACAATACTGGCCCCTCCTCCATGGCATACGATTGCGCCATACCTGCTGCGATCCATGACGGGATTTGAAACTCCCGCTGTAAGCGCCGATACAGTGAACGGCATGCTAAAACACATATATATATATATATATATATATATCCCTTTCAATCACTACCCCTACTCTGAGAGCATAGCAGATGTGCTCTCTGCCTCATTGCTTAGGTTAGTCTGAGCGCTCATACCTGAACGACTTGGTATGGAATAGGATTGGCAATCCCTCTTTGCAGGATCAGGGTGGGAGATCAGCGTTAGCAGAGCGGCATGCCAAACACAGCCATCATTCCAGGACTGTTGTGGCTGGAGTACCCCTCTGATCCGTAAAGGGACAGTGTACTGTTTATATAATAGAACAACTGTTCTAGAGGTACAGCTCTAATGCAATGATATGTCTAGATGTTAGAAGCTGTTTCCGAGTGGGCAATGCAAACACTAGGATATCTTGTTCTGTTATTAGCCTTGAACGAAGTGTAAAGACAATGTAGAAGGAAAGGCTATCTAAAAACAAGCCGCATGTACAGCGCCTTCACAGAAATAAAACATGTAAAATAATATAGCTAAAACGAAGTATGCTAAAACATTTCAAACTTAAAACCAAAATGGAGAGCCAAAGTGGGTCCACGAGGGCCACACTACAATTTAACAAAAAAATAACTATTCCATAACTTATATATTTAAGATACATTATACAATTATTTAACAATTGGTAATTAATTGGTAATTAATTATACCTTAGTTAAGTAACCACCTAGACCCCTAAGAACTTAACATTTCGCAACTAAAATAAAATGACAATAAATAGGTATTTCACAATTCACATAATTAAACTTCAGTTAAATACTTAGGGGCCGATTCCGATCTCGGCCGGTAGTGCTCCGAATCGGATTCGGATTCACCGGATCCGATTCGGAGCCCTGTTTCCCGACCGAATCGTACGCGGGTCCGGCCGAGCGAGTACGATGCAAGCACCCGCGAAATCGCCGACCGTCTCGAACGCGGCTTCAACGCGCTCCGACCGACTCGCATGGACACGACTCGCACCGCGCTATGGAGACGTTTCCCGGCCGGGTAAGTACGATGCGCGCCGCGAGCAGTCCGACCGACTCGCGCCGTCCGGCTCGAAAAAGCTGTCGGAGCCAGACTTTGGGGGTCCGCGTCGGACCCCCCTGTACGCGTAGGCGCGCGAGTCGCACAGAGGGGGGACCCATGGGTCCCCCCTACCTGTGCATGTACGCCGCGATGCGCATGGACGTGTACCCGCTGTAGGGGGCGCCCTTGTTCGTCTCGCACCCATTGAGTCAATGGGAGCCCGCGTACGCGTTGTACGACCGGCTCCCATTGACTTCAATGGGAGTCCGACCGACTCGAGTCCGATAGCATGCGAATGCATCGTACTCGTCCGGTCGGACTGCTAGGGTCCGATTCGGTCGGAATTCTCTCTGGGTCCGCCTCGGTCGGAGAGATTTCCGGCCAGAATCGGAATCGGCCCCTAAGTTTAAAAATAATAATGAATGGTTAATTAATTATTACTTAATTATTTTCCTACCCTGTTCCCCTACAAATCTAACACCTCACCAATACCATATAACAAACATCAGAATTACATAAATTACATAAGAAATATCAATCATACAATTAAATATAATTTATTAAGTAATTCTTTATTGAGTATTACCTAATTAACTTCCTCCCTAGCCCCCTAGAAGCCCAACAACCTTCTACCACACTATAAATTACTATTAAAAATTAATTTTAAAAACAATTAATAACATTATGTGAACAATAGTAACACATACATTTGTTATATCAACTAAAACACATTAACATAATTAGAAAACAATATTTTTACCAACTATATTAATGAAAGCAATATTTAAAACTTTTATATTATTCACAACGTTATTACTTACCCCAAAAACCTATATTCTTGTTAACTATATTTGTACATCACAATATTCGTGAGTCATCATATTTAAATTCTGATATTTCTATCTCCCCATATTTTTCAAGGGATATTATGTCCAAACAGCAAGTGAGAGTGAAGCTAAGGGGCTTCTTAAAAAGGGAGTAATGGAGCAAGACAAGTAAAAGGTATGGAAAATAGGAGTAAATCATGAAGAATAAAGGGTATGTGAAACCAGGTGTAAAATGGAATCAGGAGTAACCGATTTAAAAAAAAAAACCTCAAGTTAAGTGGGAGGGTGAGCATCACAACGGTACATGGAAGGCAAGGAAAAGGATCTCGAAAAAAAGAACAGCAGTTAAGGGGCAGACCCCCCTCAAAATCCACAAAACGAAAGTCAAACATGAAAAAACAAAAGTTTCTTCAAGAAAGGCTTTCTGCCGGCTTTTTTCCTCAACCTGGCGAAAGTTATTCTAAAAGAATAATTTGTCAGCAATGTTCCATCTAATTTTTTTCCACTGTGTGCAGTAGTGTAAGATCTCTGTGCGCTGGAGACAAGTCTATGTGCACCAAGGATCCAATGATACCATTTTCTTCATGTTTGATTTTCATCACAATCACATGCAAAATATACAACCCTTATGGACATGTTTGCTGGGCTCTGAAACTCTGTGGTCAAAATGTCAAATATTGTAAAGAATGTAATTGCTCAGCTGTCAATTGACATGAAGAAATCTCTTCATGCAATGTGTATGAAGAGCAGCAGTCTCTCATATTCAATACGTCTCCAGGCCAGATGTAACCTGGGGATATATGCCGAATAAATATGCACATGGCTCTGCAGATCATTACAGAGGTGTTTGAAGATTTGCAAGCACATCCTCTCCCTATTGGGTTTCTGATCAGGAGTGAGACAGCATTTTCATTCAAAATCATCATCAACCACTGTGTGGCTGAGCAATGATGAAAGAGAAGCATCTCCATGGCATAGTGTTACAGGGCATAGGGGTACAATATTAATAAATAATAAACAACTGAAATACAAGTCTGAAAGTGATGCATATTACAAACCATTGTTTTATTTGCATGAGCATGTTGACTGTTGTTTCATTTCCATGTCGGACCAGTGTTTTGATACACCTATGACAGTTCAGCAGAGATCTGTTTGTGAGTGTGACTCATCTTGTTTTCATCTTGATTTTCTTACATATCTATGTCATTTAACAATGAACATGCCAATGTTTTCTGGGATGTATTCAGAGACGTAACTGTACCAAATATATGTACCCTTTTTTGTAATGTTGATAGAACTTACAATTAAAGACTACTAATATGAATTTGTGTCTCCTCATGTGTCCATCCTCTGAGTCTATGCCACAGTAGAGGTCTGCTTTTCTGTTATCATAGTGATACTACACATTGCTGTCAGGGAATCAATCTAGTGGGTTTCCACCTGGCAAAGATAAGTTGAGGAAAGTGCAACACAAACATTTTGGGGATGGTACAACAGTCTACCCTCAGACACATCTAAGCATCTGAATCTGAATTTTAGGATGTCAAAGCACATCTCAATGAAGCTGTGTATTTTCCTCTCTGTAGTGTTAAATGCTTCTTCTGATGCAGTCACTGGATAGTTATTTGGTGACTTCATCAGGTGTCTCAAAGCGTAACCTGGGTCATCTATGTTGGGCAATTAAGTATGTATTACACATGTTGTATGTGGTCAGCTCTGATAGCCTTGTGTGTTGTACATACCTACCAGTAGGCTTTGCCCATTCTACACATAATTTTTAAGTCATTCGTTGAAAGCAATGTGCCTGGAGGTATAGGAATTATTTGTACTTCCTATGAACATGTCTACCACATCTGTGAGGCAGTAGTAAGCATCACAGATTTTTTGCATATTGATGGAGTGCATAGCTTCTATGTTCCTTTAAATGTGTTACATGTCGCCAGGTGGTACACAATGCATTTAAGAAGTGTGGGAAGTTGGCTTTGGTTTACATGCTAACCCTCAATTCTTTTAGCTTGGGTTTTGGTTTGGGGAACCTGATGTGCTATGATGTAATAGACACAGTTGTCTGAAATATATGTGACAAGGATGAATAAAACACACTACAGTCACCAATAAATGTGTGTTCCAGGCACAGCTTAAAGCTGGCAGATGCAGTACAGCAAGTCATTTGACAAATGCTGGGATTGCCATCTACTCGTTGACTCTAGGGCTGTTCCAAGGAGCCCATAAGATAGCAGTGCTTATGTTACATATTTGCTTGATCTTATCCTCGGGTTTGCCAATCTGTGCCACCGTCAATATAAAAGTTTCCCTACTTAGCTTTCTGTGGTGTCATATCTGGCAAATTGCAGCAGTCTCTGTGGCCATATTACAAGTTCTGTTGCAATTTTTCTGGGAAAGGTAGGAGTGGTGTTTCTATGTGACGTTTAGAAGCTTCTGGTCGTTGCACATTGTTTGCACTTTTCATACAGTGCAAGGGTTTGGTGCTATTTGTGGCAACAATAATTAGCTCTACGTTGCTTGAGTATTATTGTAAATTTTTGTTTATACTGATGATATTTTGTCCGGTACACACCTGGTTATGCCCACTTTGCATGTATGATTAGGCATTTGATGCTACTCAATACAACATCATCGGACACAGTTTTACTGGAGTTCTCCTTTTGCCCCGACAATTGAATGATGCTAAATGCTGTGTGTCTTTGAGCTGCCCTTGCTCTGGCGCCATCTTATACTAATACTGTGCCTAATTTCGGTAACACCATCTAGGGCTTGGTTGAATGAGTGGTACATTCATGACCAGCTATGGTTTTAAAAGCAAACTTAAAAACTGACCACCCTATCATCTGCTAGAATTATTGCACTCCACATCTATTTCTGTTTTGGATCTAAATGCCAAATTATTGCAATTGAGCTTGGAACAGCAAACACAAACCAGGGATGAGTGAGTTAGGCACAAGCTGCTGATATGTGAGTGACTTGCATATGACAGCTTTGAATGGACGAACTCAATCTGTCGTCTTCAGGAGTTGATAAATATAACACCATTCAACAGTTATATACAGGACTTAGAAATGCCAAACCTGCAGTAGTAGGGACTATCTAAAACAAGCTGCTAATAAAAATAACCTCCTATCAGCTCTGCAGAAAAAAAACCTTTCCATTTTAAATGAAAGGTTTAAAATATGTTTTCGGCTATAAAATATTGATTGTGTGATAGTGTTGTTAGATCTCTTTGTTCAACTTTTCCTGGAGTAATGCTGGGAAACCAGGTACCTCTTTCCCCGTTCCCACTTCTTAGAAGAGCTATTTCAATATACTTGGTAAACTATAGTGCTGCCAGTTGACAGTTAACCCAAGTTTACTAAGTTGGCTGATAATGTGTTTTAAGAACCGATTCAGAGTTTGGTGGACAGGGTACTCCTTCACGAACGTGACTAGGGGTCGATTACGATGGCGGTCGGAAAAGCATACCGACCGCCATGGTAGCGGCAAAAAACCGCCCGCATGGCCAACGGGAAAAACGCCGGATACATTACGATGAACCGGCAGAATAATCCGTCCGCGGCGGCGGGAGACAACGAAAAACCGCCCGCACTCGCCGGACCAGCTGAAAATCCGACCGCAACGGCCGGATACTCAGCGTAAAAGCCAAGAACCGCCGCCATGCACACGGAGTAACCGCCCGTGACATTATGACATCCCCGTTACCACCATGGTACCTACCTATGAATCTGACCGCATCGTGCGCGAACAGTGATGAATCCGATAGGCGGCGGAAGGGCTGCAGCATAGCCACTGCTGCCGAGGAACCGCAGCGGAGGATCCGCAAAAAAAATGGCAGACGTAGAAAAACACAAAAAAAAATACAAACAATGCACACAGTGAAGTAGACCTGTCCCAATACAAACCAAAAGTGCCCAATGACAACAGCCCCAGAAATTTCAAAATAACCAATCACAGGACAACACACACAACACACCTGACAGCAACATACCAGCTTGCCACACCCCCATAGCCGAGCATAAAACCAGCCCCTCCCTGACCACAATCCTTTGCTACACTCCACAACTGAAGGTCCCAACCCCAGAGAACAAAGGAGAGGCAAAGCTGCACACATCACCACCACAACACACACACCACCTACACCACCCACAACACCCACACAACTGCACCACAGAACATCTGCACAGCACACACCATGGCACCACACAAAATGCCAAAATTCACTGATTCAGAGCTTGCAGTCATGGTAGATGAGATAATAAGAGTTGAACCACAACTCTATGGCAACATGGTCCAACACACCCCATTAGCCACAAGAACCCAAATGTGGGTGAGGATAGTCAATAAGGTCAATGCAGTAGGGACCACCCCCCGCAACAAGCAGGAAATACAGAAGCGGTGGCATGACCTGAAGACCGTGGTGAAGAGGAAGAGGGCCAAGAACCGTCAGCTGGCTGAAGGGACTGGTGGAGGCACTCCCATCCCACCCAAACCATACAGTCCGTGGGAGGAGAAGGTCCTTGGAATCCTACATCCAGAGAGTCTTGAAGGAATCCGCGGTGGACTGGAAGCTGGTAAGTACAAACCAATGAATATCATCACATTACCATTTACCGTCTTGCACAACTTCAAACCCACAACCCCTAGGCCAAAGGACATTCGTCTGACCCACAATACCCAAAACAGGTCACACAGATGTAACCACCACTCAACCTGATAAAGCACAAAGCTAAACAAAATCAACTGGGTTGCATGTGCACAGACAAAAAGCACTACAACACACACCAGGCCCCCTCTCACACCCCTCAGCAGGATGGAGCACCCCACCCAGAAGCATGTGTCAGCCATTGAACGCTCCCCCACCACCTAACAGGTAGGTAGCCATCTTCACAGGGATGGGGAATGTGTATCTGGAGGCAGCACTACAACCCCCAACAGGCCCCCCTCTCCACCCCTCAGCAGGATGGAGCACCCCACCCAGAAGCATGTGTCAGCCATTGAACGCTCCCCACCACCTAACAGGTAGGTAGCCATCTTCACAGGGATGGGGAATGTGTATCTGGAGGCAGCACTACAACTCCCAACAGGCCCCCCTCTCACACCCCTCAGCAGGATGGAGCACCCCACCCAGAAGCATGTGTCAGCCATTGAACGCTCCCCCACCACCTAACAGGTAGGTAGCCATCTTCACAGGGATGGGGAATGTGTATCTGGAGGCAGCACTACAACTCCCAACAGGCCCCCTCTCACACCCCTCAGCAGGATGGAGCACCCCACCCAGAAGCATGTGTCAGCCATTGAACGCTCCCCCACCACCTAACAGGTAGGTAGCCATCTTAACAGGGATGGGGAATGTGTATCTGGAGGCAGCACTACAACCCCCAACAGGCCCCCTCTCCCACCCCTCAGCAGGATGGAGCACCCCACCCAGAAGCATGTGTCAGCCATTGAACGCTCCCCCACCACCTAACAGGTAGGTAGCCATCTTCACAGGGATGGGGAATGTGTATCTGGAGGCAGCACTACAACTCCCAACAGGCCCCCTCTCACACCCCTCAGCAGGATGGAGCACCCCACCCAGAAGCATGTGTCAGCCATTGAACGCTCCCCCACCACCTAACAGGTAGGTAGCCATCTTCACAGGGATGGGGAATGTGTATCTGGAGGCAGCACAACAACTCCCAACAGGCCCCCTCTCACACCACTCAGCAGGATGGAGCACCCCACCCAGAAGCATGTGTCAGCCATTGAACGCTCCCCACCACCTAACAGGTAGGTAGCCATCTTCACAGGGATGGGGAATGTGTATCTGGAGGCAGCACTACAACCCCCAACAGGCCCCCTCTCCCACCCCTCAGCAGGATTGAGCACCCCACCCAGAAGCATGTGTCAGCCATTGAACGCTCCCCCACCACCTAACAGGTAGGTAGCCATCTTCACAGGGATGGGGAATGTGTATCTGGAGGCAGCACTACAACCCCCAACAGGCCCCCTCTCCCACCCCTCAGCAGGATGGAGCACCCCACCCAGAAGCATGTGTCAGCCATTGAACGCTCCCCACCACCTAACAGGTAGGTAGCCATCTTCACAGGGTTGGGGAGTGTGTATCTGGAGGCAGCACAACAACTCCCAACAGGCCCCCTCTCACACCCCTCAGCAGGATGGAGCACCCCACCCAGAAGCATGTGTCAGCCATTGAACGCTCCCCCACCACCTAACAGGTAGGTAGCCATCTTCACAGGGATGGGGAATGTGTATCTGGAGGCAGCACTACAACTCCCAACAGGCCCCCTCTCACACCCCTCAGCAGGATGGAGCACCCCACCCAGAAGCATGTGTCAGCCATTGAACGCTCCCCCACCACCTAACAGGTAGGTAGCCATCTTCACAGGGATGGGGAATGTGTATCTGGAGGCAGCACTACAACTCCCAACAGGCCCCCTTTCCCACCCCTCAGCAGGATGGAGCACCCCACCCAGAAGCATGGGTCAGCCATTAAACGCTCCCCCACCACCTAACAGGTAGGTAGCCATCTTCACAGGGATGGGGAATGTGTATCTGAAGGCAGCACAACAACTCCCAACAGGCCCCCCTCTCACACCCCTCAGCAGGATGGAGCACCCCACCCAGAAGCATGTGTCAGCCATTGAACGCTCCCCACCACCTAACAGGTAGGGAGCCATCTTCACAGGGATGGGGAATGTGTATCTGGAGGCAGCACTACAACTCCCAACAGGCCCCCTCTCACACCCCTCAGCAGGATGGAGCACCCCACCCAGAAGCATGTATCAGCCATTGAACGCTCCCCCACCACCTAACAGGTAGGTAGCCATCTTCACAGGGATGGGGAATGTGTATCTGGAGGCAGCACTACAACCCCCAACAGGCCCCCTCTCCCACCCCTCAGCAGGATGGAGCACCCCACCCAGAAACATGTGTCAGCCATTGAACGCTCCCCCACCACCTAACAGGTAGGTAGCCATCTTCACAGGGATGGGGAATGTGTATCTGGAGGCAGCACAACAACTCCCAACAGGCCCCCTCTCACACCCCTCAGCAGGATGGAGCACCCCACCCAGAAGCATGTGTCTGTAAGTAAAAACCAAAGTGACACTGCACAGGTAATCAGACAGTGCATGCACCCCACCATCACTCAACAAAAGCATTGAGAGACATGACAACATGAGGCTCTACTTCACACAAAAATAGAAAAGAAAAGCACAGCCATTGACAGGATGCAGACTGCTCAGCATACGTAACTGTGACAGAAACAGAACTGTGACTCTCAACAAATATGTCCAAGCAAACGGGCCTCTGACATGCATCACCCAGACTTCCCTCTGTAGCGTACATGGGTGCTGATCATGAAGGACCATGGGAAAAACAAACTAGCATGGTCTGCTGTATAAAGAAATACAAGCACAGGACATGTCAACGGTATGCATGTGATGACAATGGCTAGTCCATGCACACAGGTAATGTCTGCCAGGCAGAGTGATCAGCAAAGATGCTGAACATCAACTTGTAGTCATGCCAGTTGTCAGATGACAACCTCACATTGAAATCACCAATACTAGACGTGTGGCATGCTAACCAATCACAGGTCACACCATTGTGAAATGATGAATGTAACTCCACTTCATGGCATGAGGCACATCACTGTGCAGACATACAATGTGTGAAAAAGGCAACTGTGTGTAGCATAACATGTAAATAAGAGACATCAAACACAGCAACCCTGAGGTGTGTAAGGTAATTACCATCTACTTCCTGTCCCACAGGTGACCAACAACTGACTGCAGAGGACGACAACCTCAACCAGCACAGCCAGTCACCAGCTCCCGAACATCTCCCCTCGGATGCAGACTCCCTGGATAATGAGGAGGAGGAGGACCAACCCGGACCATCTGGTGTGGCAGGGCGTAATGTGTCCCAGGACCCCACAGCCCCACCACCCTCAGCAACAACATCAACGCAGAGCCCTGCTGCAACGACCTGTGCCACCACCACCTCCACCACCACTACCACTACCACTGCTGCCTGCAACACTCGCCCTGCTCCAGAGGACAACCAGACCACAACAACTGCGGAGGTACGGGAGAGTAGGCCGGTGCCCACAGGAGGGAGGCAACAGGGCCATGACAGTGGGCCAGGTGTGAGGACAAGGCTGACCCAAAGGGAAGAAGACCCTGGCACTGAATCACTGGCACACATTCACAGAGTTGTGGGGGCCTATGAACACGCCCAGGGACAGTTGAGGCAGGCTCAGCAGGATGCCCGTGAGCAACAACAGATGCTGCGCTCAATTGACAACCGCATGGGCCAACTCGTGGCCTGCATGGGCCAAATCAAGGACCTCCTGGGCCAGCTAGTGGGGGTCCTCAGGGACAGGCATGCGGCACCGCCAACACCTACAGCTCCCTCCGTTGTGCCGCAGGATGACAGACCCCCATCCTCCCCTGCGTCCAGCGAGCATGGGGACTCATCAGACACCACTGGCCATGAACCTGTGTCCCCCCTGCCAAAAGAGCAAGGGGCCGCCCGAAAAATCATTGGGAGCATCCCGTGGCAAAGCACCTGGCAAAAGCCAGTCAAGTAGCCAGCCATGATGGCACCCCTCTTCACCCTGCTGTGTACCCTGCAGACTGTCCCCACACACAATGCCGTGGGAATGGCAAATGACTGTTGGACTGTGTTACCATACTGATCTAGTGTATACTCTATTGTCTCATCTACCATCACTGACAAATCTGTTATTCACCATTCACAAATCTGTAAATATCCACATCTACATCACATGTATCCACTGTAAATAAACACTAATAACGCACCAATGTAGTTGTCACTGTTCCATGTTCATCACAGTATGTTAACTCACACCCATGATTACAATGTCACAGGAGCAGGGATACTCCGCAGGCAAGTAGAGGCTGAAGGGACCTAGGAAAACACAACAGAACATCAGTTGCTACTCAGGTGGTGGACTAACAACCATCACACAACACAGCACATCAAGGTACGACAATCTGCACATGTCACAAGGAGCAACTGTACCAACATAGACATCAAGTAGCTGTGTCAAAAGATCCCTTACCATACACATCTGCAGCCAGCACTGACTCTGTAACATGCTGTAGTCACAAAACTCACATACACATATTCACCAAGCACAACATCATCAGACAACAGCCAGTTTTGACATTGCCACTGACCATCAAGTGAAGTAGTTGTTGATGAGCTGCTGACGCTGTCCAACACCTTCCTCCTCTCCACTATCCTCGTCACTTGACATTTGGGTGTTTGCAGGTGGGGGCTGTGGCTGGTCATCATCATCCTGGATTAAGGGGATCCCCTTCCGCACGGCCAGGTTGTGTAGCATGCAGCATGCTACCACTATCTGACACACCTTGACGGGTGAGTACTGCAGAGCCCCTCCGGTCTTGTCGAGGCATCGAAAACGCGATTTCAGGAGTCCAAATGTTTGCTCAATGACCCGACGTGTCCTCCCATGGGCATTGTTGTAGCGCACTTCAGCTGGTGTCCTGGGATTGCGAAGTGGACTCAGCAACCAAGGTCCGTTGGGATATGCAGAGTCACCTAAGTGTGAAAGACACATACAGATTGAGTGTCTGACATGTGTCCGAGGACAGCATGGCACACAAACAGCACATGACTCGACCCTTTGTACTCACCCACAATCCATGCCCGCTCCGGCGCCAGATTGGCCATCAGCTGTGGTAAAATGCTGTTGCGCATTATGTGTGAATCGTGGGCTGATCCTGGAAACTTTGCACAAACGTGTGAGATGACCATATCTGCCTGGCACACCACCTGCACATTGATGGAATGATAATCTTTCCTATTTCGGTAAATATGCTCCCGTGCTTGGGGTGGAATCAGGGAAACATGTGTGCCATCTATTGCACCAACTACATTAGGAACGTGTCCAAGTGCATAAAATTCGCCCTTCACATCCGCCAACTCCTGCCGCCTGGGGAAATGTATGAATTGGTCCCTGTGTTGCATCATAGCCAACAGGACATCACGTAGCACCATGCTGAATGTTGGTTGGGACATCCCCCTGCAATGCCCACAGTTTGCTGGAAGGATCCCGTAGCCACGAAATGTAGGAATGCCATCACCTTTGCCGTTGCCGTGAGTGCTGTTGGGTATGTCCTGCGTGGAAGCAGGTGTGGCTCCAATATTGCACAAAGTTCCAGGAGGTTTGTCCGATCCAGACGGAATCGCCTTATGATGTCGGTATCCTCCATGTTAGCCAGCAGGGTGAAGGTACGAAACACATTAGGTCGCCTCCTAGGTGAGATGAAAGGGGACACATCATAGCAACATAAATTAGGATGTGCACACATTCATAAAGTCCGTCCTGTCACGGCGCTAACATTGACTGTCATCCCTGAAAGCACACAGTGCAATTCAGTGTTGTCCCAACATGAGACAGATTAATTGTACAACTGTCATGGATGTGCACAGTCAGTAGACACAATACGAACACTGTCTATGTGAATGCCAAGAGTCACATATCGAGCTGAGATGGACTCAGCCTTGGGTGTACATGACACAGGACATGTGTGAAGCAGAGACACTGCTGGCTTCCACGTTGCTGCTGTACCTGCCACACCTCCTTGGCCAATAATTGCAGGGGACACATCAACAACACAATGTGGATAGATCATTGGGATTGTCTTTGTACTCAGTGCCACTTCGAACACACTCAAATTCAATGACATTCACATCCCAAACCCATACATGTGCCAATGTCATCAGTACACAGGCCATATCTGCTGCTGACTTGAATACAAAGTCGGACAGTGACAGATGATGTCACGCCTGTGCAGAGTATGTGTACCACTGTAACAGGCCACCATTACCCCACTGCCCAATACTCTCTACAAGCACACAGATAGCCAATGTGGCACACATTAACAATAGATGAGGGACGTGATCAGCAGGGCCTGTATGCACCCTTAATCTTCCCCCATTTTGGACATTTACATGCAGCATCAAGGAGGGACTGCCCAAGGACACATGTGCACCACAACACATACCATGGTGATACACATCCAGCTGTTTCAAGACACAACAGTGCCACAACACAAACATACAACACTACATGGACAATGCCAAGCCAGTATGCCAACAAGTCTACGCATGAACAGACTGTACGCATTACATATGGACAACTGGCTCAGACACCTGACACCAGTGGATGTAATTTTATACCACATGTCCCAAAGGACATGCATCCTGACCCTCATTCCACACAGGCTGTCAGGCCCAACACAGCATACAATCAATATCCCACATCTAACAAACATGCTGGCTGTGCATGAGTAGTGGGACACTGGTACCTCACATTGACCAAATGTCGGAGTTGGATGAGTGTCACAGGCACAACAATCAAGGTACATCTCACCTGTCTTGGGTGCCCACTCCATCCTGATACACCAGCAGATGTGATCCACCCACACAGTGCTGGAATAGATGGTGAGCAAGGATGGCTAGCACCCCATAGCATGCACATACACTAGTGTTGGTGGCAACACACTGCACCCGTGTGCCACTTGTGCTGACCATCCAACATTGCAGACAATTCCCGCTAATCAGTGCACACACATTGCACAGGCAATACTGGACACCCATAGCCTGTGGACAAATGTCGCATACTATATTCCATACAGTTAGCACAATCCACAACCGTGCATGCAGTCCATCTGCCAACGCAACATTCCTGATGTGAACAATGGACATGCACTGGTGGCAGGTGAGTAGCACCGGAACACAGCACAACACTCAAAAACATAGTTTAGCTAAGCACCATTGTTGAAATGTACATGTCACTGATTCACATACAACAGTCCAAACAACATGAGCACAGACCTGACACTACCACATAGGTCCCTGTGGTTACAGGTGGCAGACATGTAGCAAAGACATCTGCTCTGGCCGTCTACCCAAGTGACAAACAATAATAATGCAACGGATGCCAGGTTTGGTGCTGAAGTACTCGTCATCCTTTAGCAGGTCGAGCCCCCCTGTACATGTGGACATACACTGCAGGAGTTGCCAGTGTGTACAAAGACATTACATGCGGCATGTAATTGGTCTTAGCAATAACACAACAGGGTGACATCTGTTTCCAATGATGACAGTCATGCTGAATAAATGAGTTCATCTGGGTTTTCAGTGTAACACATGGGCTCAGGTGTGAGATAGTGGTCAGCATGGGTGGCAGATACGACATTGTGTGTAAATATTGCTCAACATAATGGAGTACAGTGTTCCATTTGGTGTGAGACGTTACACAGTGGCTGACATTTGTGACAGGAGACCATATCAATGCTATCCAGTGCCATGTGCCACTGTACGTATCCACTGTGCATAGTACAGTAATGACCATTGATCCACACACAACAAGAACTGTCCGTAGGTGCCTTAAACGTGCCCCATAAACACAATGACGCACAGAGTGTACGATGTGATGCTGCATATTCCCCATAGCGGACGCACATACTGTCCGTGAATTGGGTGGCGGAGCATGCCAACCACCATTTGAACCTGTCGATGCCCACCACTGACGCAAGTGTTTCATGTGCTGCACATGACACATTGGTGTTAGTGATGGCCCTCTACATAGCTGCAGATGGCGTTTGTCATGCTCCACCAGCCGCATCCCGGTCACCCATGTCACTCTATGGCAATCAAACAGCGGTAGCGCCGGCCAGGACCCCACGGTGTGTCACCGCCATGAACCATGCCCTTGCAGCCAATGGGGACCGCTATCGCGGTGGCATGTTGCAGATTCAAAAATCGCGGTAGGCGTGCTCCGCCCCCGCGGAGGCGGTCATTGGATGCTTTTGAAGAAGGCTGACCTGGAACACCAATGGCAGAAGACTATGACCACTGAAATGAGTCCAGGGCCCTATATATGTGTGGAAGGGAGCACCACATTTCCACTACTCACAGAGCCTGCTGCCTGGGACCCCTCACCTGCTGCTGCCTCCAGGGACTGCTGCCTTACACCCCTCACCTGCTGCTGCCTCCAGGGACTGCTGCCTGGGACCCCTCACCTGCTGCTGCCTCCAGGGACTGCTGCCTGAGACCCCTCACCTGCTGCTGCCTCCAGGGACTGCTGCCTGGGACCCCTCACCTGCTGCTGCCTCCAGGGACTGCTGCCTGAGACCCCTCACCTGCTGCTGCCTCCAGGGACTGCTGCCTGGGACCCCTCACCTGCTGCTGCCTCCAGGGACTGTTGCCTGGGACCCCTCACCGCCCACTGCCGCCGCTGACGTCTCATGTTCACAGTGATGGCTAGGACGGAGAAGATCCGTGCCAGTCCATTTACAAGCGAGGAGCTGGATGTCCTGGTGGACGAGGTGCTGACACAGTACCCACGGCTATATGGTGGCCCAAATGTTGTGGTAAGTCTCCAACAGTGGGGGTGTGAGTGCAAGGGGGCACACATGTAGTCGATCAGATGGTGTATGTGCCTGAGAGTGTGGGGTTGTGTAATGCACTGGCTGACATGCTGTTTCCTAGTTGTTAAGGGGGTGTATGCAACCCACACATTAAATGCATGGACATGAAGGGTGGATGGACATGTGTTGTTTACACATCCATATGGTGTGACAGCTATCTGGTGATGCATGTTTCAGGACAGTTATTGTTCATGTGACTGTTTGTGTGGCTCCTCGTTGTCCATCTCTGTGTGATTCTACCTGGCATGGACTCTCCACGCCCAATGTGACAAGGACACATCACTGACTGTACAGAGTGTGATACGTGTGTGGTTGGCATGAGTGTACATCAATGACCCATATCTGCCATGTGGAGATGAGTCTGTGTCATGCCACTGTTCAGAGAGAGAGGTTTTACCATGAGAGTGTGTCACTGATGTTTTCCCCCTCTTCTCTCCCACACCTGCAGCTCAAGGTACACCAGCGTAAGGCCGTGTGGAGGTCCATTGCAACCAAGGTGCGGGCTCTGGGAGTGTCAAACCGCCAGCGCACCCACTGCCACAAGAGGTGGGACGACATATCACGACTGGCAAAGAACGTTGCCGAGATGACACTGGGGATACTCCCTCGCAGTGGCAGGTTGTCACGACGCAGCTTGACACCACTGATGTGCCGCATCTTGGCTGTGACACAGCCTGAGCTGGACGCACGTTTGAAGGAGCATCAACAGCAAGCTAGGGGTGAGTATTCTGTGAAGGTTGATTTTGTCTGTGAGTGGCTGCATGTGTACCAAGCCTGTACCTGCGCTGGTGTACGTGATGTGGTTACTGTGATGCAGTGGGTTGTAAGTGGCCCCTGTGCTGGGTGTGGCAGTCACGGATTTTACATAAATGCACTTACTGATGTTTTTCCAATCCTGGGAATTTCAATGGCATTGTGGGTGGTGTGCTGCAGGCCTGGTCCATTGGTGTTAGTGTTTGTACGCCCCAACATGCATGATGTTGTGCTGTCTACCCATCACATGGCTCAGCTATGCCGTGTTTAGATGTTTGTACGCACTGTTTGAGGTAGTGAAGTGTGTCTGCATGGTGAGAATGCACGGGGTGGCCTGCAACATGTAGACTTTGTCATCCTCAGTGTTGCTTTGCTTGAATATGTTTGTCCTGTTGCTGTCACTTTGCTGACCCTACATGTCTCTCTGTTATGCAGCATCTCCCGTGGGCACGGAGGGACAGGGGACGGACACCAGTGGTGGTGAAACAAGCACAACAGCTGCACAGGATCCCAGTGACACAGATGTGACCAGCGCCTCGGAGGGGGATAGGAGTATGCTGGAGGAATCACAGCCCGAGACGCAAAGTTCAACATCATCTGATGACGGCGGTGGTGCAGACATCTTGGAGGACACAGGGAACGGAGAGTCTGCTACATCTTCCAGCACACAGCGTGCAGTGCCCACCCTCCCAGCCACTTCCTCTGTTGCTGCCCGTGTTCGCACCACAAAGAGGGGAAGAGTGTCCTTCATTGCAGGCACCGCTGCCCCTGCCCCTGTGCCCCCTGCTGCCATCAGTGCAGAGTGTGTGGACCTTATGCGCCAGCTGTGTGTGGGGCAGACAGGGCTCCTCAATGCATTGTCAGACCACGACCGCAAATTGGCACAGGTGTTGGCTTTCATGGAGGGCATACATTCAGACGTGGGTGGGCTGCACCGCACTGTCCAGACAATGTCCTCCACAATGGCGGCTGCACTTCAACTGGCTCAATCTCGTAGTCCAATTCCAGTCCCTTTGTCCACCCCCATGCCAGTGGCGACGTCTGGCCGACGGTGACCACGCTTCACACACCTCAACGTCACGATACTGCACACGTAGCACACAGCAGCAGCAGCCCAAGCGGTCAAGGTCACAGACACCTTCCCCTACGAAGAAAAAAACAAACCCAGAGCGCAAAGGGAAGAGCCCGTCAGGCGTTGCAAAGGCACATGATTCAAGGAGGAAGTACTCAGGGTCACAAGCCTCAGAGCAATCCCCGGCCACAGACTCTGTGGTCCCAAAAATGTCTCGCAAAGGCATGCAGACACTCTCCATGCCCACTGTGAAGGTGGGGCCTGGCAAGGCTACACATAGTAAGGTATCCAAGGCTGTTTAACCAACTACCTCTACTCCCATTCCAAGTCCAGTGAAGCAGGGACAGGAGGGCACTGTAGGGGGCACACAGGGTAAAGAGGGGATGGAGGGGCAGAGGCAATGCCAGGCTAAGCGTCCTTCTGGATCCAGCACATCCCCAGGGGAGGTCCAGCGTGTGCACCTGCGGCAGCCTTGGTGATGAGTGTGCCGTTTGTGTCCACATCACTTCCCATTGATACCAAGACAGGCAAGCCATTTAGAATCCCCAAAAAGTGGAAAGGCACCCCTCCACTATCTCCCTCCCACACTGTGTCCCACGTCGGCCTGAGTCCACCTCCACTTGCCACTACACCACCTGGTCCAAGCAGCCCTCCAGCGTCCAAGGCCACTGATAGCTCTTCCTCAGCTGGGCGTCTCACTCCCCAGTCAAGTGGTCCAACAGTGCCCGACACACAGTCAGCTCCCAGTCAGACTGACAGCCAAGTATGAATGTTGATCAACGTCACAGACGTATCTCTCCCACACCGGTACCTGTGCTGCCCATCGTGACACACCAGACTGTGTTGCTGACCATGGCGGAGTTTGGTGACACACATTCCCTGTGCAGCTTCTCATTGACTCTGTCAGCACCTTGGACTGGCCACTGGCCTTGCAGTTTGCCCCCTGCCTGTGCAGCTTCTCATTGACTCTGTCAGCACCTTGGACTGGCCACTGGCCTTGCAGTTTGCCCCCTGCCTGTGCAGCTTCTCATGTTCAGGCTCTGCATCTTGTGCCTTGGTCTTGTCTGATATTGTTGCCTATCAGTGCTATTTGTGAATAAAAACAGTTGCTCATGTTGTCAGTTGTGTCATTGTCCTTACTGAATAAGGCTTTTCCTGTATGTCTAACATTTACTGGGCCACATGCTCTGTGTGCCACTTCAACTGTGCCACTGGCTTGTTTAACTTATCATTTTTTTACAGGGGTGACGGGGACTTCAGTTCTTCATGACTCGGATACTTGTGGGGTCAGTGATGTTGTTTTCGGTGACATACCAGACTCATGTTCCTTCCTTGTTGCTGTTGGCTATGTTTTACTGCATCCTGGTCTGTGGGCACTGCAAACACATAGAGGGGTCATATACACGGGATTGCAGGCAGGCTGACCAGGCTCAACATGTATGTGCGTTCTTGCTTTCATGTATGCCTAGCAGTGTAGATGTGTAGTCATGTTGTGATGGGCAGTCATCCTAGTCACAACGGTTACTTACATGGTGTGCATTTGGGTGGTCAAGGGTTGTACGGTGTGTTGGTTGTGGCTTTGTCGTGTGTGTTGATGTGTGTGTTAATGGCGTGTGACTCATGGCTGTGTGGGACTGTTGTGTGTTTGTGTGCACACACTGCTTGTTGTGCATTCAGTGCTGTGGGTGTATGTTGCCTTGTGCTGTCCTAGTGTACATCCCCTGATGTACTGCTGTGTTTGCTATGTGCTTTGTGGTGTTGTGCATCTGTTGTGTGTTTGATGTGTCTGTGTTGTTCTGTGATGGTGCACTTCTTGTCTGTGTTGTGGTATGTAGCCTATGCATTTTTCCTGACTGATGAGGTGGTGCACTCCTGTTGTGTGTGTGCTCCCATTGCCTTCCCTAGTTTGGCTGCACAGGTGATGTGTGTTATTTTCGTGGTTCTGTATGTGTTTCTGTTTTGAATTGTGTTTGCCATTTTTGTTTTGGTGCAGACGTTGGTACTGAAATCCCTGTGTGTGTGTGATGTTTGTGGATGCCCCCAGGGGGTTTGATTGTTTGTCTGTATCTTGTCTGGACATTATGTAGGCCCTTCTGTGTGTCTGGCATTGGGGTTGTGTGCTGCAGATATGAGGGGGTATGTTTGGGGACTTCTACTTGTGTTTGACAGTCATTGAGTGTGCCAATGTGCCCTGTGTGTTGTGGTGCTGGCATACTCATGTGTACTTGCTGTTCACTGTTTGACTTGAGGTCCTTCCTTTCATCCCTGTCCCTATACATGGGTTACCTTGCTGTCTCCCTGAGTTGTTGCACTGAGGTGACTGTTGTTTGACTTCACTCACTGTGCCAGCCATGTGCTTGGATGGGGTGTGGATGTTGTTCTAGGTTCCTTGTCCTGCATGTGTCTGTTCACCTGGTTGTTGGTTGTCTCCTTGCCCTCCCATTTGTGTGCACATCATTTTTGCTTTCCTCTATGTTGTGCTCCATTGCTGGTGGCATGTAGTCTGTGTATGTGGCTGTGTGTCGGTGTGGGGTATGTCTGTGTGAGTTGGCAGGGTGTGTGTCCAGTAGTCTGTATGTTCCTTGTGTGTGTGGATGTTAATTTTGTGCTTGTATTCAGCTTTCTTGCCATGTATGTGGTGTTGTGGTGTGTGTGTGTGTTGCCCTGGGCCTGTGCCTCTGTGCTGTGTGTTAATCTACACCCAATGCTGCTGTGTCTGTCTCCCTAGGTGTTAGTTGTGTGCTGCTGGGTGTGGATTTAGCTCGCTTGGTGTTGGACATGGGGGTGCACAGGGGGGATTGGCATGTTTCTTGCTGTGTGCGGCGGAGCTGTGGGTGGTGGTGGTGGCCTGTGGTCTTTCTGGCCTGACCGTTGCTGTACATGCATTCTGCTTTGTGCGATGGATTTCCCGCATACTCACCGCTGCGGTGTCGTCAGCAACACATTACATTATATTCGCGGTAATTTGGTGGGCTTGATGCAGGGTGTGAATTGGTGCCAGATGAGACATGTGTGGGTACACTGATGGATGTGTTCCTGTCCACACCAGTGTGTCTGGTGTGGCCAGGTGCCCTGTTTCAGCCCGTGGAATTTGTGTTCTGTTTTGTGTTGTATTGTGTTTTTTTACGTACCTGCGGCGGCGTCCGCGGCGGGCGATGTTGACCTGGTGATGTATCACGTACAGCACCGGGAGGACGTGTAGTGCTGGATCCATGGCGTTCGGCTCCGGGTGGAGGGCTCCGGAAGTCTCGTTTCACGCTCCGCTGTCGAGATTCCGCCGTGTCTGGAAGGGCGGTTTCTCCCTGCGGTTCGACTGGTTGTTTGGCGCATCCTAATTTGTTGAGCGGACGGGACGTCATTCCGCACGGCGGTGAGTCTCCATTGGCTACCACCGGCGCGGTGGCAGGCGCAATTTCATGGCGGTCGGCGTTGCACCGCGGAGGTCGGGAAATGGGGCATATTTGCCCTTCATAATATGGCGGCCGTGAGGACCGCTGCTGGCGGGCGGTAAAAGGCATTTTTCCGCACCGCCGGCACCGCGGTACTGACACCGACCGCCATCGTAATCGGCCCCTAAGTCTCCCGTCTGCCAAACACTTGGTCCACCAGCCTCATTGATGGATTGTCAGACCCTGTTTAGGGTTAACCAAGTAATGCCTTGTTTTTCCTGTCTCTTACCACCAGGAAAAGCCTAGTATTGAGGGACAGAAAAAAAATATTGATTGCCCCACCCTGGAAGAAAACTCTCAGGGTGTGGGGGGGGGGGGGCATTAGATTTTTTTTTGTTTTTTGGAAACAATCCCACTGTGGAAGTTTGCCAAGCAAAACATTAAAAAACGTTAGAACTTTGGTTACGGGCTGTGAAAACCACCAGTGACCAGCCACCAAACGTTTGTACACTGAAAGTAACCATTGCAAGGGTGGTTCCTTCCAATGCACTGAGATGACGGCTGGGCCTGCACTCCTCTCTAAATTTGATGGACAGTAGGTTATATATTCCACCATCCTGAGGGAAGGACGTGCCGTTCATCAAACGCTAAATCAGGTCCTTAGCAACTTGTTTTCAGGAAGAGGAGGCCATGTTAATAATTGCGAGTAGGTAGGCAGGGAGTTTTCAAAGCAGAAGCTTTCTTTCGCAGCCCATTAACAGCCACGAATTTCTCCTAATGGCAGAGAATTACTTGAAATAATTCATCACTTGTGTATCAGTTTGTAACACGTCAGGCCCTAGAGCTTCTGAAAAGACCCTAAGGCAACATGCTCCTCGTAGGAGCCCGGAGGCGTGTATGCTTCTCCCACCGAGATGAATGATAGAGACACGTCCAGGCATGAACAAGGAGGCAGTGTCCGCTGTGAAGGTTGTTGTGCATGCCCAGCGGACAGTGGATCATTTCTTATGTAAGGCGTTCCTTCCGTGCGCTAAAGGTCATCTCCTGAAGGGACAGAGTAAAAAACCTGCCTGAGGTTTGTTAACTGGGTTGTTATAGCGAACGTGAGACCCAGGCTTTCGATGCCTATAAGCAAAGGCCGCCTCGCTGCCGTTTTCTTGAGCGCTCATGCCCTATCTGCCCGCGTCCGAAAACTGCACCTCACTCCTTTCTTTGCTCTCTCACGGAATCAGACATATTGGAGATGTAAAATGATGAGAGCAATTTAAAGGAAAACACTTTCTCTTGTCTTGAAATGCTAGCTGTCAGTTTGAGCAGATGCTGTCTGATCAGGAGGAGCTGGGCAGCGAAGAGTTGTCTTTAAATGAGCACTCATGGTGAGTCAAAATAACACTACATAGAATGCCTGGGTAGCTTTCAGTAATAATTCCATTTCAGCATTTAAATGAAAGGGTGTCCAATGTAAAATAAATTCACACTTGAGCAACGTGAGGGCAAAATCCAAAGACATCCAGGTACAAAATTTACCAGTTGTTTGTTGAACATGCTCAAAACAAAGATTTAACCAACCAAAATCAAACAACTTAAGCAACTAATAGTGCATTAGAAAAAGACAGTGACAGGCACACGATGTGGCATAATAGCACTGTGTAATCTTAAAGGCAATGCGTCTCCCTGTCCCTAAAAATCTCCAAGTGTAACCTGATCTGGCCCTCAAGTTCGCACTATATTAAATAATAAAGACAGCCCTCAATCATTTGCTGTTTATGATTCTCAACTCTACAGGGAACGAAAGACCCGCTGTTAAATGCACCGGAAGGGTGTTGCAATTCTAAATCTGCCTTTTACCGAGAACTGAACACAATTTAAAGAATTTTCTAAAAGTATTTTTAGTGACCCAAATGAAATGGTACAACAATCTACTATAGAAAAGCACACGTTACGTGTGCTCGTTCAGAAAGAAACCGAGGCTCCCCAAAGACTTCACGAACACCTAGCAGCACAACGCAGTCCACAGCATGCCATTTCAAGAACGTCAAAGCTGGTTTGCCACCGGTTTATTGTCACGTTAGTGGCTGGGGACTCGTTAACTAAAATGGCTCACGGATCACGCAGTGCCTAAAAACGACTGCAATCAGTCAAAGATCAGTTTTTTCTTCAACAAATAATCCACCAATGATATCAAGTTTCTTTAAAAAATAATGGGAAGTGTTTTTCTAAGCATTAGGCATGAATATCCATCTTTATTTTAGTTGACAACGTTTGCCCTGTGGTCCACACGAAAGGACAAAGTAAACTTTACAACAATATCTAAGATAAAAAAATAATGGGGGATATTCTCAAGAACGTGCGATAAACATCGCCAAAATAGGTTAACGCAAGTTTTCATATCGCCGTCTATCGCGGGAAAATAACTCTGTTTTAACGTCGTATTTTCAACACGGCAGTAACATGCGATAGTCTCCCGATAACACGCCAAATGTCCGCGATAACATTACCGGGACGGCAATGAAAATCCAAACCCGAACGCGAAAAAAGTTGCGATGGGCCCAACCGCGATAAGACAATCAGCGAAAAGCAGCGCCAGGCCTGCAAATCACACACGTCAGGTGGGAAAAATCACTACAAAAGCAGAAGAAAAAAAAACACAAACAAAAACCGAACTACAGCGAAGCACAATGGAGGCAGCCGGAGCAAGTACAGAGGACGGCCAGAACCCCACAAGCCCCCCGGAGGAGCAGCCTGGGACCTCGGGGACAGGGAAGGGCAAGTTCAAGAAGAAGAGGAAGACGCGGTTTAGTCCGGAGGAAAAAAGGATCCTGATCACGGAGGTGATAGAACACCATCAACAACTGTTCGTCACCTCCACTGTGTCATTGGCAACAAAAAATGCAACATGGCAGTCCATCCTGGACAAGGTGAATGCAGTCAGAGTGCTGAGGAGGACAATGGAAGAGCTCAAGAGGCGCTGGAATGATGTGAAGCGCAAGACCAAGCAGAAACTAGGCAACAACCAGAAGGCAGCAATGCAGACTGGAGGTGGGAGTCCAGCGCCACAGGAGGAGCTGGATGAGATGGAGGAAATGGTGTCCACAGTCATCAGTGTGAAGACGGTGGCAGGAGTTGGGGCACCGGACACTGCTCAACATGACCTGACACAACAGCAACAGGGTGAGTAACGACCAGGGACTGGGGGGACGGGGGGAGATAAGCACAATGTCACACATGCACAATTAAGTATAGCACAGTGCACACCCACAATGACTCTGGATCATGTCCCTGATCCCCTTGGCACACTGCAGCACACCTAGAAACAGCAAGTAGTCCCCCGTCGACTATGTGCCCAGCGGGGACCCTTCCCACACGTCACCAATCCCACAACCAACCCATGCACATGTGCCAAACCCAGCAAAGCGGCGTGTCTGTGAGCCACACTGACAATGCAAGTGACACTGCATGACGAATAGCATGGCCGCAGTCAATATATCATGACATGTTGCACGCCACGACACTGAGGTGGCTGAGTGTGGACCACATCCGTAAAGGAGCAGGTCACACTCTGACACATCCACGTGCACAAACAACCCCTGACGTCAACAACACATCTGCGGACAAACCATGCCCCAGAGTCCCAACTCCCACCAAGAGCCCAATTTACCTAAGAATGCAACATCTCAGCACTGTATAAGCACAGAAGTCAAAGGCACACCGCCTGAAAGGGATAAGGGCCAGCCAAATCAGAGCTGCAGGGGCGACTCTCCCGAAATGCAGCACACACACATAACATTCAGAGCACATCAACATTGACGACAATGTGGTATAAACTGCAACACATTCACAACAGAACAGAGGACACAACTGGTGCCGCTTGTGTGTAGAAACTGGTCAATCACATTTGGCATAGCAGGGAAATGTGAGATGATAATGTACAAGTACAAACACACATCCGTGATGTTGTTGAAATGTCCACTGTCCCGCATCAAATAGGCAGCTCCTCCCAAACAGTCACAATGTACATTGTCATGCAGTTTGTATGTAAACTTGTATAATGCGTCAACATACATGTGAACACAATGTGAAACTGCATCTCCCCTTCACATTGCAGAGGGAGAACCAACACCTCCTGCAGAGCAGACCCAACAGCTCTTCACTGATGACGAAGAGGACCTCCACACCTTCGACACCGACGCTCTCCAAGAGTTCATGGACAGCTACGGCACCTCATCTCCAGGAGCAGGGCAGCCCAGCTGCATCGAGGAGACCCCACCCCCTGCACAGACCACACAGCAGGAAGCACCCACCACCACGGCTGACTCCCAGGACCCCCACGAACAACACATGGCCTTCCAACGCCGTGTGTTAGAGGTCCAGGAGAAGATGGCTGATCAGGTGCGGGTGGGGTTTGACCTCATGGCAGCCAAACCTGATGCCATACATGGGTGTCTGAGTACCATCAGGGACCACTTACAGTCCCTAACGGACACCCACAGTCCGCTCCATGCTCTCCATCGATCCATGGCTGACATCGCTGGAGTCATGATACTGAGACAAGAACAACTGTCCAGTCAGAGTGGCTCCAGCGATGTCAGCCTGGAGTTGGGACAGATGCGGGGGCTCATGGAGAACATGGAGTGGATGACGGCGGAAAGAATGGCTGCCACGGCTGCACACCAGCGAGATGTGGCTGGGACCTTCCATGCCCTGCAGCACATCGTCATGGCATTGCTGCCTCAAGGCCTTGCGCAGATGAATGCTGCTGCTGCTTCTACATCCACATCTCCGCCCCCTGATGTGTAAGTGCCTCACAGTGCGGCAGGCAATCCACCACCACTCACGTGTGAGGCACATGTGACATCAGAGGACGAAGATGCGGGTGAATCAACCTTACTGGTAAGGAGGAGGCAGTAGCATTCATCTCCACCATATGTCCTGTTTCTGCTTGGTTCTGCCCTTTGCATCATCACCTTCCACTGTCTCCCGATACACTCTACAACACTCACCTTGGACCTTGACATGGACTGCCATTTTCTGTTTGGTTACCAATGACACAGCGATCAGACTGCGGACTGAACTCTTCCTCTTCCGATGTACTTGTCTTTCCCTGAAGGACTCGGACTGGCCCCCCAAGGGCCAATAATGTGAAGTGGGGTTTGCATGGCCCTGTACTGCTCCAGCTGCAACACTCCACTGGATGTGAATTAAACATACAGAATCGCACAGATGTGTCATGCCTTTGATCATTCAAGTATGGATGAATGTAGGGTCAGTGATTCCCCCTTTAATCCATGTTGCTCATGTCGTGGGACTTGAGTCACAGGGTGCAACATTGCCGATTGCGGTCCGGGTGGCGTAGACACTACAACAGGGACACAAGCATCAGTTACTTCCTTGTCCAGCCCAGAACTGAAGCATGCCCAGAGCCCCGGGCTCATCGTTCACACCCCTACGCTGGACTGGCATACGCCAGTCCAGCCCACTCCGCTTACGCTTACAGGGGGGGACGACAACGCTACATGTCCCAGGTCTTCCCTGTAGTGATATGCTGATCACAGGTCTAGTTGTCAGCATGCCACAGCCACTCCCTGAGGGCTGGTTCACACCCACCCCACACCCATCCAGCACAGTGTCACAGGACATGTGACCCTGCCAATAAAAGGGGCCTAGCACGTCACATTCCCCACTGCCAGAGATGACATGATGGCATCCGCACCACGCGACCAAATCATGAAGGGTCCATGACTTGAGGCGCACTGAGTTGGTGGCACCCGCTGCACTGGGCTGGCAGGGGCCTACCGCCACGTGACGATGACTTGCGTTGCACAGGGTTAGTGGCACCTGAAGAGCTGAGTGGGAGCGCATCCTGCGATGATGCGTAGGCCTCGATGAGCCATCCTGCTAACCGTGGTTCGATTTGAATTGTGAGTCATGCTAGACCGTAGTGCACGCTGAAGGCAGCAGTCAGCACACACATGACTCCGTGGTGCGGTGCCGCAGGGTGCCCTGGGGGCCTGTGGCGTGGAATCCAGCGATCGGCTGAGGAGGATGCACCGGCACGTGGTGGGCCCTCTTGGAGAAATGCCGGTGGTGGCAGGTGAGCATTGAGTCCTGGGTGGGCAGGGGAGGCCAGTCATTGCTGGGTGGAGGCCCGGTCTGGGGACCAGGGCTGTGGTGCAACAGGTGCACAGGATCGCGCAGGCCCCACCGGTCACGGCAGCGGACTCGTGGCTGGGGGGGGCGCCGCCCTTGCTGACACGACCCTGCATGCGATGACGTGATATGCGCGGGTTGGTTTTGGATGTAGCCACCTCGTCTCCAGTGTGAATGTGCACATTGAAGGTGGTCGGCCACGTGTGTGTAGGCCTATGGGCAGGTTGTGGCGGAGACTGAGACACACGCAGTAGTCACTTTGGTGGTGGATTGGTGACGTGTGCATTCCCACAGTTGTGATTTGGATGATTGTGGAGTTGAGGTGTGTGGTGTGATCAGTTGGTACTTGCCGATGGGCAGTGCATTTCCATGGGGGCCATCCTCAAAGTGCTGGTTGGTGGCGGACTTGTGGACATGTGGGGATCATGCACACTGCCTGGGGAGTTTGCGGCGACATTGGTGGACAGGCCACGGTGGTCCACTTTTGTATGCACAGTGATGGCATGCATGTGGTTGCTGTTGCGGTGATTGTGTGCAGTGTCGGCAGGGGGCACAAGCCATACACGTGTGCTGTGAATTGCCCCCAACATTTGCATGACGCCAGCTATGGCGTAGTTCCCTTGCGTGGTCTCAAGATGTTCCTGCGCATTGTGGGGGGAGTGAGGGGCAGGGGTATCGAGCTGACACACACCGTGATGCTTTCAGGTATGATGAGTCCTGCATGATGTGACCGTAACAGCAGTTCGTGTGGTCGTTACCTTCCTCTTCATTCCTACGACGGTTACGGCCACACGTACTTTTGTTACGGTCTTCTCATGCATGGTTTATCAGACCTGTGAGCATTCCGGTTTGTCCAAGTGCAGTACACTGTACCAGATTAGGCATGTGACTATACGGAAGTTTGACCATTGTCACCATTTCTCCCACAGGTTTCAGAAGACACATTGCCCTGTTGAAGTTCCCCATTGGGAATGTAACGCGTTGGCTGAGCTTTTCGTTTTGTTGATTTATGTGTTTGTAATAAAGTTCTATTTTTACACTACTGTTGACTACTGGATTTCATGACCTGCGCACCCACATTTCGGTTACTACGATCTTGGGTCTGGGGCACGGAGGCGTCTAGCACGGCTGGCGTTGGGGTTGGTTGCGCAGGTACACTACGAATTGGAACTATCGTGTGGTGCGGATACAGGGGCCCGCCGTTGCTTTTGTGGACATGCATCCATGACATGTGTGAGGGAGTTTGATGGGGCTGGCTGTGTGACTCCTCCGACTCAGGCAGTTGTTGGTTGGAAGGTACCAGGGGCCAACAGGTGCAGCAAAGCCAGCAGCTTTGTCTGCGGGGGGATGTAGGTTGTCCGCGGTGTTGGTACCATCAGCCTGTGGGCAATGTGGGTCAGGATGCGGAGGATGGTTGTCCTTTTGAGCCTGTGTTGGCCAATGGCTTCCTCTGGCGTTGAGTCTCTGGGGCTGGTGCGTTTTAGGGTCGTCCGCTGTCCTGCACTGCCTAGGTGGTAATCCGGAGGGGGGGTGGTCAGGGGGGGTGCCTGGAGGTGGTGGCGGTGGGTGTTGTGGCAATCTTGGGTCTCCGAGCTGCATGATCAGTGTCTCCATGGCATCTGTTGGTCTTCAGATGTGGCTCTGGGCTGGGCTCCCTTTCTACTGCAGTTGGTCGTCCTGCTTAACACCAGTAAAAGGCAGGTGTTGAATCCCTGCTGCTAATGCGCCTTATCGCCTGTTCTTGGTTCGCATCGCAGATCTGACTGGTCGTTGAGAATCTCGCGAAGTGGTGTTTCCGTGTGTTTTTGCACGGGAACGCCTATTCTGCATATCATTTCGTTAGTTGTCGCACTCATCCGTGGCGATGTTTTTTGCAGCAGCTATCGCTGGTAAACTGGCCATATCGGCAGTTTGCACCAGCTTGAGAATAGGGCGATAAATCTATTGCCACTATTGCGGCGCTAAAGTGCCGATAAATCGGCGATCAGTTTTTGAGAATATGCCCCAAAGTTTTTTTTTTATGTAGGCTACACTTATCTCCTTTTGCAGTTCTTGAACGCGGGCCTTAGCATATATTGGTGGTATTCTCCAACTTCACACTCTGCACATACTTCACTGCTTATGAAGTAACAAAATTAGAGTTGGTATACTGAATAGTGGCATGTCACCAGCAGAGAAAAAAGGCTAAATAATATATTGAAGATGCAATCAATACAGGGATCCTACATACAAGACACAGATACATAGACCCTGAGTCTTAAACAGGGCATAACTTACGCTGCCTAGAAAACTAAGTGTTTCCTAAAGTCATGAGTAGTGAAACAACAAGCATTTCTAAGCCAAATATGTTTCATCTACGATACTGGGACGCAGACCCATTTTCTTTGTCAGTGTTTATTTTAGGTTTACCATTTTTTATAGCAAAAACCATTGCAAAATGGCTGGTCGTGTGCTTTCACATGCACAGCAGGCACTTTGAAATGCCCTTTGTTATGCTTTATAAAAAACATAGAAGGCTATTATCCGTACACAAACACACATTCTTATGCCAAAGCAGCTGTCTTGAAATGGTTTTTCATAAAACATAACGAAAAGCATTCCAAGATGGCCGCCATGTGTGCACTGATGAACCAGCATGAGCACATTTGGGTGGCCTTCGTGAAATGGTTTGAAAATATTCCAAGATGGCTGCCTGCAACTGTATTAGTGGCAGGCTGGAGTCGGAGCACTGTAGACAAGCAGGCACTGGAATAGAGTGGAGTTCTAAATATCTAAAGGATGGTCAATAAAGGCGAGAGCAGAGAGAAGAACAGGACAGCTAGAGAGAGAGAAAACAGTCCCTCATAAGCTGCAATGCAAGGTCCTGACAATAGTGGAAAGATACAACTCATCCAATCATGCAGCAGTGAGATCGAAATACTCCACCACACAGGGCAAATGCAAGAACAGTGTTGGATGCCATCTAGCAGGGAACTCAGATACAAATGAAAGCAATTGAATTATGAGCAAGGGGTGGACCCAGCACCCAACTTAAGAATATTAGATGTGCTAAGTCTGCTGCCACCTGTTTAGATGCAAGACCTAAAAACATACTGCTCCATTTTGTATAGACGGCTTAATCAAACTATTGGCTGTAGAGCTTAGATCCTCATTGTAAAAGTATAATTATCTAGTATTTCATGTATCATTAATAAAGCACATTGAAAATGTGTTCTTAAATGTTGTAGGAAGATGTACACTGGGATCTTGAGACTGAAGGACTTGCTTTGCTGAACATAGGTTGCAGTTGGATAATAGATTGTTCATAGTTTCCTCTTCTTTGGTTTTAGGAGCTAAGTTGTCATTGGTTCCCAGGTCCCTGATATTAAAGTCTCCTAGTAGCAGGATTTCAGCATAGGTAAACTCTAGCAGAAGATCTTCTACGTTTTTAATCAGGAGTGTTGTTGCAGAAAGCTTTGATATTTTTGTTGTGTTGTGATAATTTATTAAAGGGGGAGGTCCGTTGTTTGGTTTGAGGCCCCTGTAATTAAGACGATTTGCCCTGCTGGGAAGTTCCGGTGGAAAGATGTAGCCATGATCTTGCTCGAGTGTTTAGATTTTAACCCATGATGGTTATCCTCTGTGTTAGTCCTGTCAGCCTTATAGTGTTCTTCCCCCAAACATTTTGCCTTATTCCTGTTTTTGCTGACATTTTTTTGTTGACTTTAGGACTCTGCACACGTTACCACTGCTAACCAGTGTTAAAGTGATTGTGCTCTCTCCTTTAAACATGGTAACATTGGCTTACACCCAATTGGCACATTTCATTTAATTAAACGTCTCTAGTAAAGCGGTACTACCTGTACCCAGGATCTGTAAATTAAATGCTACTAGTGGGCTGTAGCACTTGTGCCACCCACTTAAGCAGCCTGTCAAACATGTCTCCGGCTTGCCCTTGCAGCCTGTATGTGCAGTTTTAAACTGCCATTTTGACCTGGCAAAATAAACCTCTTGCCAGGCCTAAAACCTTCCTTTTTAATACATGTAAGTTACCTGTCTGGCGGGCCCTACACAGACCAGACGGCATTGCGCAGTGTATTAAAGAAGCAGGACATGTGCTTTTAAGTTTTACATGTCCTGGTAGTGAAAAACTCTTATATTTATTTTTCACTACTGCTAGGCCTGCCTCTCTCATAGGATGACTTTGGGTTACCTTGTTACATTTAATAAATGATAACCTTCAATTGGGATCAGGTAATTAGTTCGAGTTTGGTGCCTAAAGAATTGTAATTTTAATCCCTCTTTAATGGGAAAGATGGATTTTAAGTCACAATTCTGAAAATGCCACTTTTAGAAAGCTTGCATTTTCTTGTCCAAACCTATTGGTGCCTTTGGCTTGTATCCTGGGTCACATGACTAGGTGTAGCTGGCAGTTTGTCTTTGGGTATTTGTTAGACCTGGCCCATTTGCAGGTTTATCCCCAAACTTTTTGCCTTTTGTCTCCTATTTTTCTGACCCTGTTTTCTTTTACTATAGGACTCTGGGCACTCTACCACTGCTGATCAGCGCTAAAGTGCATATGCATATGTGTAAATTGTGATTATAATTGGTTGTCCATAATTGGCATATTTGATTTACTGGTAAGTCCCTAGTAAAGTGCACTGAGTATGTCAGGGCCTGTAAATCAAATGCTACTAGTGGGCTTGCAGAACTGGCTGTGCCACCCACCTGAGTAGCCCTGTAAATGTATCTCCCATGTGTCTGTCCCATAGGCTATCATTGGAGCAACACTGTAACATTTTATATGTGTAACTTTCAATCGGGACACAATAGAGAAATGGACTTTAGGCTCTCTGAACTCAGAATTTAATAACGCACCTTTTAGTAAAGGTGGTTTTTAAATTGTGTGTTTTGAAAATGGCACTTTAAGAAAGTGGGAATTTTCTTGTTTTACCATTCTGTGTGCCTCTGCCTGTTTGTGTATTCACTGTCTGGTTTTGGAGTGACAGGAGCTAGGGATTTGCATTTACTCTAGACAGTCACAAGGGAGGGTTGAGTTGTGTCCTGCCTTGCTTGGGTGACTTATCGCTAGGCTGAATAGACCTGGTCTGCATTTAGAGTGGTGGGAGGAGTTTCACTAGCACCTGAATAGGATGCGTCTCCTTTGCACAATGCTGTCCCCACCACCTGTGGTCATGCTGGACTAGGGAGGACCAAACTGGTTTGGACTAAGCTCAGAGACACTGAAGCAAAGAGAACAGTGAGAAAATGGGGTATAAGTATAAAACCTTAAACACCAGGACTTTAGATTACTTCTGGTAACAAGAGGTCCCTGCCAAGAAGAAGAGCTGAAGAGCTGTGTGCGGAGCGCTACCTTTTCTGTGTGAGGGGTGGGCTGGCCTGCAGTTGCTGCTTTTGTCTGTGGCAGAGGAAAAATACAGACTCTCTTTGCCCTGCTGTGGTATCCTGCTTGAGAAGATCTCCAAGAGCTTGTGTGTGCTTGCCTCCTGTTGGAAGCCTCAGGGAGATAACATTCTTCAACAGATCCTTGCTGGATCCCAAAGTAAACCTGCCTGGAAGGAGAACTGAGGAGCTGTGTGAGGAGTGCTGCCCCTGCTGTGTGAGGGGTGCATTGGCCTGTATTGAGCAGGAGAAGGACTAGACTGTCCTTTCCCTTTGATAAAATAAAGCCCATCAGAGCGCTTTATTTTTTAGCATAGCTTGTGTGGAGTGCTGCTGTGTATTCCTGGTTTATGCAACTTAGCATGTGGTGAAGCGCTTCCACCTGTGCCTTTCTTTTGACCTAGAGCCACTGATGGAGGATTGAGAAAATCACAAGCGTGCTGAGAGTGCACGTGGCAGTGCTCCCAGGGCATAAGTGGGGGCCCACAACAGCACGCATTGTTTACAGTCAGAGCGGCCCTGGATCTCGAAGTCGCATCTGCCTGAAAGTGAAGAAACCGATGGCGGGTGAGTGGAGTGACGCATTGCCTGGTAACTGAGAGCAGTCTGGGAACACCAGATGTGTCTGCTCGGCCTCGCTTCCAGGAGTCCAGTGTAGGGTGAGGAGGGGGTGGCACGGTAGGGTGAGTCGGGCCCCAAGGGCAGTTGGCAGGTGGCTCATACCTTCCGGACGAAGCAGGGGCTTGTCTTGCAGCTGCACCGCATGAGCGCGGGCAGCTGCCTTTTCACTAGACGAAGTGGGAGGAGACTCAGTGAGGATGCCCCGCTGGCTGTGGCAGTGTGCGTGTGCCCCCCACACCCAGTTCTAACCTACCCCAGTGACTAGCGGCAACACGGGGTGAGTCCTCAATGGAGGCCCGAGTGGGAACCTGCCACACATTAGGAAAATACCTACATTACCGTATTCCTGGTAGTAGGCACGCCAGTGCTCCAGTGGCCTATATGTTACATCAGTAATCCATCTGTTCTGTTGCAGTCAGACTCATTAGGATTACCGCAACCCCACTAATAGGAGCGCAGGGGTTCCGGCCTGTAGGTGGTCACTGGTGCTTCTATGGTTAAGATGTTCACAAATACTGAGGGTGATGCCTGGTTAATTTATGTATATTGTTCCTGACCAAACTGCTGCATTTTGTAAGCCCTGATGTGGTGCTATGTGTTGTTTTATGCCTTACTGTGACAGGCTAACATGTCTGATATCAGGGTCTGCATAACATGTACAGTGAAGGTGTTTCTATGAAGTGTGCAGCCTATAAGCATTACCTTTATTGCACTGTACTGTTATGATGATGACAGTTGCCTAAGTGGCAAAGTGATTTATGGTTTATACAATGGTGGTCTATGTGTTTTATATACAATATAAGAGATATTTGTATATACTACTGTGTAGAGTCTTTTTTGTGGTGTATTTGTTGTGTCACAGGGATGTGTGTATGTTGTGCAAACGTTTTACACACTGCCTCTGGGATAAGCCTGACTGTTCTGCCAAGCTACCAAGGGGGTGAGCAGGGGTTATCTTGGGTGTGTAAGTCCCTTACCCTGACTAGAGTGGTGGGTTCTGCCTGGCTTAGGTGCATACCCTAGCTAACCAGAAACCCCATTTCTAACAGTTTTGCTCACAGACAGTGAGACAAAGGGGGAATATGTATTGGCAGGATGGCCCATCTCTGACTTGATAGGGGGGAGGAGTTGTCACCTATCACACTTGCACATCACAAAGGCTGTGCCTCAGCACACTTATAAAGGGTTTCACACCAGTCTATTGTGCCCCCAGACAAGCTGGGGCCATGGCAGGAAGAAAGGAAATACATTCTAAACACATGTGGTAGGTGAAAACCTCTAGAAATGTCTCCTACTTCAAAGCTGGCACAAAGTATAAATATTGGACCCTTAGACCCAACTCTCCAGATCACTTCTGGACCTGTGGATTCTGTCAGGAAGAAGGACTGCCTAGCTGTGAAGTCTGCCCTGCTCACCTGCTTGCTGACCAAGAACTGCTGCAGTGCCAAGGACTGCTATTGCTGCACCCGGACTCTTCTGTTGCAGTGGCTGCCTTGCTAAAACCAGTCTACCTGTGTGGACCCTGAACTCCAGTACATCTCCAAGGGTCAGTTGGATGCCCTCTGTTCAAAGCCACAGGGACATAACAGGTTTCCTTGAGGTTGACACATCACCAGGCATCTCGACGCAGCATGACACAGCTGCCATCGACTCCGGCCCAGTGCATCGCAGCTCGTTGTCTTCACCGACACATCTCATTGCAAATCTCACAAGCACCGGCCTAACTTGACACATCTTGTCACCTGTGCCAACGCATTGCAGCACAAGTCTCCCTAAGCTCTACCAGCTTCCTCGATGACAACGCAGGAGTTCGCATCAAGCTCCTCATCGACGGTCATCAACTATGCCACTGCACGACGCATCTCAGTGCCAGCCCTCGCATGGCTGCTCCTTGTCGACTGCTCCTCGATGTCGGCCCGCGCATCTTGAGGTAGGGACTTCGCACCTTGACACCTAGGCCCACAAGGTACTTTTCAGTGAACTGAACTGAGTCCTGTGGATCTGGCCCACACTCCATTGTGGTCGGCCTTAACTTGTGACTTGGACCTGGTCTACTATATTTTTCTAAATAGGCATGGGATTGTTATTCTGTTGTGTTTTTCACTTTATTACTGTTTAAAGTGCAGCACAGATACTTTGCACATTGCTTCTAAGTTAAGCATGACTGCTTTTGGGCCAAGCTCTCAGGGGGTTAAGCAGAGGTTAATTTGGGGGCTGTTTGTGTTTCACCCTGCCAAGAATTGGGGTTGCAGCTTGAGTAAGGTTTCACCCCCCTCAACCAGTAACCCAATTTCCCATTCAATGCATCATAATTTTAGCACAATAATGTATTGGGCTAAGCGAGAAACACCAACACCACTTTCCTTAGTGCACATAATTACCACTTACAAAACCATAAAAGTCAGATACTCCATCAAAGTAAATTAGACATAATACATGGCACAACCATACAAGCAAACAAAGCATCAATACTATATATTTGGCATAGTGTTGAAGCCTGAACAACACTTACTGATTCTCATATAGGCAGGATATCGACTGAACAGGCATTTCAGGCACAGCAATGGATATTTTTTCTGCTCTAAGAAGGGGGAGGTACACTTCCAGTCATATACACTCCTAAATATTTGTACATTCAACAAAATACCAAAAAAGAGAACGGTATACTTCAGAAGAAATTATGCACAGTCATCTTAGGAGTCCAGCAGGGGATGCCTCTCCTTTGGTATGGAGGAGCCATTGTAGATGTTTCCTTCAAAGAGATAAAAAATGAACACAACACAAATAAAGGGGTGTTCAAACATCACACTAGGGTGCATCAATGCTAAGTCAAAGAGCTCTCACATACACGCTTCAACCAGTACAGCAGAGAGGTTCTACACTTTTACTATCATCACCTGGCTGTGTGTTTTCACTACTGATTTGTATGCAATAATGCTAGTTTACAGCATGTATGCAAGCGGTAGCATATATTCTAGCTTATCGCACATATGACTACAGTATGCCAAGTGTTGCTATTCCACGTTTGCCTTAGTACAACCTTAAGTGCACAGGTATTAAAGTTGGATTCTGTTTACAATCTAAATATAACACCAATAGTGTGCACAGGCAGAGAAACAAAGGGAAGGGCTGTAATATGCCACTGTGAGATATATAAAGAGTAATGTATGACATTCATAAGTCCCAATATTAGAAATTAACCAAACATTGTATACCTCACAGTGGGACCAACATATTTTAGCACTTCCCTCTGGTCCATAAAGCCTTCAAAAGGATCTGAGCATCATTTGTTTAAAAAACTCACAACAATGAGATGTGACTGCTGGTGGTACCCCAGCGCTTGGTGCCAGGTCTAACAGTGACCACATCCATAAACAGTCAATAGTGTCTTATTTGGATTTCTTCTGACAGTGTTGATATCCCACTTTCACTACTGTAACAGCATCCTGCCAGGTCACCCAAAGAACTTACTTGAAAAACAGCAGAAAGTTTAACACAAGCCATAAGTTTAATTTGTGCCCCAAGTCACAATTATCACATCCCCAAGCCTTCCGATAACTTGCTTCTGTGACCCCCAAGACTGGTGGAAATTATAGACCTTTACCTCAAGCATTTACCAACATTTCACACTTCTTTTTCTCACTCATTGCATTTTACCTTCGCCATTGTTGATTGTAGCCTTCTTTTATGTCTCTTTATGACCTACATTTCTCATCCTGTACCATGCTCTGAGTTGACTAATTGTCATTTGTAGCACTCTACCCACAAATAAATAAATATATATGTTCCCTTCCTAAAAGAATCAAAACAACAGAGCAAGTATGACCAGAAAGTAAGCCTTTTGATACATGCCTACATATTATTTACTTCAGGCCACATGCAGAGTTCATCTTGTCAAAAACATCTATGCAGAGAGATTATTATGTGATCCCCAAATTGTAATATATATCTATGTCCCCAGCACCTGCCTGTAATCCACAAGTACAGGCACATTAGCGTGATGGACCGTAGTATGTGAATTGCTAAGCTGATCAAGGGAGAAGTAAATCATGGGACAGCATCAGGCAGTGCTAAATATGCCTGTCTATCACTATATTGACCTACAATGTACTGTGGGTCACTACATCATCTATAGATGTGTTGGTAGGAAAATTCGGAAGGGAAAGGGAAGCTAGGGCAGGAACAACTACACTAGATGAATGTTTTGCCATACAGATGCAAAACTTTCAACTTTCAACTGTGTCAAGTAATGTGGCATACATTTAACCACTTGAGTGTTAGAGCTTTAAATGGTACAACACATTATGACAGAACTCTGCAGATTACTCAAATGTATCATGACAGCAGAACAGATCATATGTTCATTCATGCAAGTGGTTACCAACCGAAATGCGCGCCAGCTTCAGAACAGCCTGCCTCACTCACAAAGCCCTGCATACCGGTAAACCCGCATACCTGGCCGCCAAACTCAACAAAGCCGGTCAGTCAAGGAACCTAAGGAGTTCTAACACTCTACTTCTCATCCCGCCAAAAACTCGCAAACATAAAACCGCATCACGCGCCTTATCTGGAAATGCGCCCAAAATTTGGAACTCCATCCCAGTTCATATTAGGACTAACCCCTCCTTTCCAAAATTCAAAAGCCAGCTTAAAGACCTTTTCCTCAACCGATCTCTTCCGAATAGATAGTTGACGCTCTACAGTGAATCCCACACACGGCAGTATACAAAGACTCTGAAGAAGATGGATACCTCTTTTTACCTTTCGTTTCTCTCCTGTGCTCCCTTCACCGTTCTGGATTTGTCACGAATCATGGATCCTATCGACTACTCGCTGTGTTGGAACTGTACTTGCCAAGTATCTTGTCAGTTACAAGATATCTTTATGTTCAAATATCTTTAAATATCTTTATGTTCTATTTGCGTAGTCTTTGGGTCTGAACTTTACTCGACACGAATCACTACGTTTCTACTACGGTCAATTCGTATGTTTGTTTTGCTTCTTTGATTCATGTTGTAAAGCGCTCTGATACCCTCGGGTCTGGCTAGCGCTATATAAAACTCCTAAATAAAATACATTTTTTTATGTTTGAACTACTAGATAATTGCAAGGTCAGAAAGATACCATTACTCTCAATCTGCCATTGGGAATTGGGTCTAAGTCATGATAAAGTTGCTTAAGTTCTATCTGATAAGAAGCTAAGATGGTATTATGTTCTCCTTTCTCTGCTTCCAGATATGGGCAGGCGATGATATAGCTGCACCCAAACACAGACTGATAGTTAGACGTGTAACAACTGCCCTATATGAGCCTTTCTGGGAGAATTGTGAAGAATTTATTGTCTGTTTTTGTTAACAATGGTAGAACAAACTGCTAAAGGTAAAGGGCTTAAATGGTAAAACAATATGAACGATGTGAATGGTTGTATTTGTGTTACATTTAATGACAGCAAATGTCTGTATAGTAAAGCATTAAGGCAGGTGGTAAATATGGTCATAAAAGTGTGAGGGACCAACAAATCGGAGCTTTAAAGTAAAACATAAAAAAGTGGTACCAGTCATTTATTTTCAAAGATCCGGAGGAGATTGGTGTCTATTGTTTAAAGCAATCAAGCAATCAAAACTAATGACATTAGCACATTTTGGGGTCTGATTTGTCACAGAATAGGGTCATATACGAAGCATCCTGGTTGACACATGCTTTTTGAAGCCAGGTGTGCCTATTAACTTTGGAAAAATATTCTGGCCTCAGTGGGTATTGTTTTCTAGAATCAGACCTATCAAATAATAGAGACTTTAGCACTACCCCAGATGTATTAACAATTATGAAGTGAAATCGTGCATCACCAGCTCCTAGACCCAGTGGTCTCCCCATTGACATCCTTAAGGAGACCCAAAAGGGTTGGACTTTAATTAAAAGTCACATATTTACAAATAACTTAAATTATGGGGCGTTACCATGTACCTGGAGAGAGCCAGTGTTACTGCAAGTTTTGTGAACGTGGACCCATCTCTGAGCGAAACAACTATTTACTCATGGCATTAGTGGACTCTAAACACAAGTCTTTCGACATGATTCTTTTGATAAATGTTTTGTTTAGTATAATCTAAAGAGTACATTAAAATGCACAAAAAAGACTTATACAAGTATTGTTGCAATTAAGACAATATTATTCATACTTGCCCCTCCAAATCATGACTTGTCTTGTGTTCCTGTATGTGGAAAATCTGGCTGGTAAAATTGCAGCTGGATCAGTCAGGGGCTGTGGACTCAAAAGCAGCCTGGTACCCACCTGATACCATGGAGGCAGCCGGAGTAGGCGCAGAGGACGAGCGCAACCCCACAAGTACCCCGGACGACCAGCCCGGGACCACGGTGACACGGAAGGGCAAGGACAAGAAGAAGAGGAAGACGAAGTACAGTCCGCAGGAGAATCGGATCCTGGTCACGGAGGTGATAGAACACCATCAACAACTGTTCGTCGCCTCCAATGTGTCATTGGGCACCAGAAATGGATTATGGCGGGCCATCGTGGACAAGGTGAGTGCCGTCGGAGAGCACAAGAGGTCAATGGACGAGGTCAAGAGGCGATGGAATGACATCAAGCGCAAGACCAAGGAGAAACTCGCAGGCAACCAGAAGGCAGCAATGCAGACTGGAGGTGGGAGCCCAGCGCCACAGCTGGAGCTGGATGACATGGAGGAGCTGGTGTCGACAGTCATCAGTGTGGAGACAGTGGCAGGAGTCGGGGGACCGGACACTGCTCGACATGACACAATACCACAGCAACAGGGTGAGTAACCACCAGGTACTGGGGGGATTGGGCGGAGATGGCCACAATGGCACACATGCACAATCAAGCAGAGCACAGTGCACACCCACAATGACTCTGGATCATGGCCCTGATCTACACACTGTCACAATGTACATTGCCATGCTGTCTGAATGTCAACATGTACCATGCGGCCACATACATGAGGACACATTGTAACACAGCATCTCCCCTTCACATTGCAGGGGCACCGTCAACACCACCTGCAGAGCAGTCCCAGCCACTCTTCACTGATGACGAGGAGGACACCACCAGCATCGACACCCAAGCCCTCCAAGACATCATGGAACTCATCCGCCACTTACCTCCAGGACCAGGTCAGCCCAGCTGCATCGAGGAGACCCCACCCACTCCACAAACCACCCAGCAGGAGGCACCCACAACCCCGGCTGTCACCCAAGACCCCCCCGAACAACACATGGCCTTCCAACGCCGTGTGTTGGAGGTCCAGAGGGAGATGGCTGAGCAGGTGCGGGTGGGGTTCGACCTCATGGCTACCAAACTCGACGCCATCCATGGGTGTCTGAGTCCCATCAGGGACCACCTCCAGTCCCTAACGGACACCCACACACCGCTCCATGGTCTCCAATGAGCCCTGGCTGACATTCCTGGAGTCATGACTCGGAGACAAGAGAACCTGTCCGCTCAGAGTGGCTCCAGCGATCTCAGCCAGGAGATGGCACACATGCTGCGGCTCATGGAGGACATGGTGCGGATGGAGGCGGAAAGGATGGCAGCCACCGCTGCACATCAGCGAAATGTAGCTGGGATCCACCATGCCCTGCATGTCCTCATCATGGCATTGCTGCCACAAGGCGTGGCGATGATGAATGCTGCTGCCCCCACACCATCCACATCTCCGCCCTCTGGTGTGTCAGTGCCTCCCAGTGCGGCAGGCGTATCCACTCCGGCACCTGATGTGTCACTGCAACACAATGCGGCCGACAATCCTCCTCAGGCCCCTGATGTGTCAGTGGCACACAGTGCCGCAGCCGGTACTGCAACACCCACAGGTGGGGCAGAGCACACATCCGAGGACGTGGATGGGATTGAGATCAGAAGGAGGAACTAGCATTCATTTCCGCCACCTTGCCTGTTTCTGCTTGGTGCCACACATGGCCCCATGACCTTCCACTGACCCCCGATACACTCCGCTGCACTCACCTTGGACCGCGACATGGACTGCCATATCCTGTTTGATGACCAATGACACGGCGACCACACTGCGGACTGTACCCTTCCTCTTCCGCAGTACTTGTCATCCCGGATGGACTCTGGCTGGCCCTCCATGGGCCCATATTGTGTAGTGTGCTTGGCATGGACCTGTACTGCTCTAGCTGCAAAACTCCACCGGATGTGCAATAAACATTCAGGAATGCACTGCTGTGTCATGTCTCTTCATTCAAGTATGAATGTGTGGATGAATGTAGGGACAGTGATTTCCCTTACGTCAATGATGCTCATCTAGTGGGATGGCAGTCACAGTGTGCTACATTGCCGATTGTGTTCCGGGTGCCGTAGACACTACAACAGGGACACACGTATTAGTCACTTCCTTGTCTGGACATGGACTGAACCACACCCAGAGCCCCCGAGTCATTGTTGCAAGCCCTGCGCTGGTCCGGCGTACGCCAGGCCAGACCACTCCACTTACGCTCAGAGGGGGGGCCCACATAGCTGCATGTTGCAGGCGTACACGCTGGTGGTATGCAGGTCACTGGTCTAGTTGTCAGCATGTCACGGCCACTCCCTGAGGGCAGGTTTGCACACACACCACACCCATACTGCACAGGCGTCACAGGCCATGTGGCCCCGCCAATATAAGGGGCCGACAACGTCACATTCCCCACTGCCGGTGGTGACTGGATGACGGACGCTCCACGGTTCTCAATCATAAAGGGCCCATGAGTTGTTGCGCACAGGGTTGGTCGCACCCGAAACCTTGTGCCCGTCACGGGCCTACCACCACGTGGCGCTGACTGGGGTTGCACAGGGTTAGTGGCACCCGAAGCCTTGCGCCCGTCACGGGCCTACCACCACGTGGCGCTGACTGGGGTTGCACAGGGTTAGTGGCACCCGAAGACTTGCGCCCGTCACGGGCCTACCACCACGTGGCGCTGACTGGGGTTGCACAGGGTTAGTGGCACCGAAATAGCTGAGCGGGTGTGCAGCCTGTGATGATGACGTGTGCACTGATGGTCTCTGCCATTGATGCCTCAGGACTCAGCGTCATGTGTGGGACCTGCTGGGCCGCGGGGCGGCTCCGCATGATGTGAACCATGCCATGGTGGCGGGACCGGGGCCTGGAGCTTGCACGGGCATGTGGTGTGCCCACTGGTGGACGCACCGTTGGCGGCAGGTGAGCAGTGGGCCCGGGGTGTGCAAGTAGCCAGCGCTGGCCGGCGGGAGGGGGGGGGGGGGTGCAGCTGCATGCGTGCGCAGGGATGGACAGGCGTTGTTGCCGTGTGCTGTGTGATGGACTCTGCCATGATTGACTCTGGCCTCGATTACAGATTGCAGACCTGGTGGCTTGCAGTGTATCCCGGCACATGGTTGGAGACACACCGGTGGCAGCAGGTGAACAGTGGGGCCTGGGTGCGCAGGGGCGGGGGTGTCTCTCTCTCTCTCTCCCTTCCCTTCCTTTCCCTCTCTCTCTCTCTCTCCTTTCCTTCCCTCTCTCTCTCACTCTCTCTCTCCCTTCCTTTCCTTCTCTCTCTCTCACTCTCTCTCTCCCTTCCTTTCCTTCTCTCTCTCTCTCTCTCTCTCTCTCTCCCTTCCTTCCCTTTCTCTCTCTCTCACTCTCTCCCCTTTCCTTCTCTCTCTCTCTCTCTCTCTCTCTCTCTCTCTCCCCTCCCTTTCCTTTCCTTTCCTTCCCTCTCTTTCTCTCTCTGCCTTTCTTTCCTTCTCTGTTTCTCTGTGTCTCGCTCCTTTGATGTGCACATGACACACATTCTGATTTTGTGCTTTATTTTCCAGGCTGTGACGTCGAGATTGTCCCTGACGGACCCGACAGGAGTCTTCCGCATTGGTGTTTTGTGTTGTATTTCAATAAAGTTTTTGGTTGTTACTTCAATGCTGTGTGACTGTTTCTCGTTCTTCTGGCCACACATGTGTGTTTTATTTTGGCAATGTGTGTCATCATGCGCTTTTTGTGGCTCTTGTGTCGTGCACGGTATGTGTATGTCCGGGGGGGGGGGCTGGGGGTGGGTGTTGTGGCCCTCATGGGTATCGGAGCTGCATGATCATTGTCTCCATGGCATCTGTGGGTCTTCAGGTGTGGCTCTTGGCTGGGCTCCCTTTCATGCTGTGGGTAGTCATCCTGCTTAGCACCAGCAAAAGGCAGGTGTTAACTCCCTGGTGCTACCGCGGCTTATCGTCTGTTTTTGGTTCGCATCGCGGATCTGGCAGTTCATTGTGAAAGTGGTGTTGTGGTTTTTTCGTGTGTTTTTGCACGGGAACGCCTACTCTGCATCTCATTAGGGTTAGTTGGTGGTGTCCACCGTGGAGATAAATTTTGGGGCAGTTATCTCGGGAATACTGGCAATGTCTGCAGTTTGCACCCGCTTGTGAATGGGGTGTTAAATCTATCTCCACTTTTGATGAGTTAAGCTGGAGATAAATCGGAGATAAGTCCTTGTGAATATCCCCCTTAATAGGGCGTTTAACTAAAATGCAATAATTTATATTTTAATAAATGTGCACAACTTAATGTGGGAGCAAAAATAAAAGAAAATGTTTAAAACAATGAAGATGTACACAGAAGTCACAATTACACATGTTAGGCCTCAAACTGTTCAAACTGCAATGTTAAAAGTAAATCATTTAGAAATGCTAACACACACAATTGCTTTGTGAAAATGAGATCATGTACAATTATGATATAGCAAAAATGTGTACTTTTGACCCTCGCTTAAAGACTTTATTTTATAATAAAATTAACATTTTATAACACGTTTCACATATTTTGACGAAATGTTGCTGTTTCACTAGATGTTTATTGGCAGGATTGATTAGGATGTTGTTTTAAATGGAAACTGTGCAACCTAATGTGAAGAATCAGCAGAAAACGTGATTGCTGACCCCTTAAACTAACTCGTATTTCCTTTTCAGGTCATGTCATTGTAAAATGTTTATATTTTTTCATAAAAGATGTATCAACTTCTACATAACTTACTTTAGTTTGAATGATAGACTGGTACAAATATATGTGGGAAATTAGTTGCAACAACTTTAGTTAATGTATTTGATAGTTCATTGTCTTCTCGAAGATATGGGGAGAAGTAATTCGGTTTCCAGGAAAACCTCGGACATTAATTGGATGGAAAAAGACAGCAGATGCAACAGTTGCTGAATTCTCACAGAAAGTATTGATTATATAAGTGCGTGTTCCTAGAGTATTTCGGACATCTTCTTGGGACTTCTCAAGACTGACTTCTCAGACTTCTGCTCTTTACCTCCCTTGCCAACCTCATGTTTGCTCGGATTCACAGCCTTTGGACTGCAAGAGCTTTGATTCAGAACTTTTCCCCAATTGTCCCAGATCCTGGGCTATATTGTACTTAGAATATACAGAGTTTCCTGAACTTCTCTTTATGGGATGTTCTGCTTGATTTTTCTGATTTGTTTAACTGATTTTATTGAATCTTTGTGCTTGCTTTCACTCTCCCGATAAAAAACTCTGAATGAGTTTCTGACTTCTTTCTCTAAATTCTTAGAATAGGGATTCTTTCCTTTATGGAATGTGCTTAATTAACCTAATTTGACACACACCAAAAATTTGACTATTGATGATAAATTGCTGAAGTGATTAATGATTTGATTTCTTTTGTCGCTTGAATAGTCAAGGTCCATCGGCTTGACCAAGCGAGGGTTAGCCTGGAATGTTATAAACCATTTGACTTAATTTAAACTGACTCCCGCTCCATCACTCCCATTTAACAGGTGGTAAATAAAACTGGATTTTCCCCCCGACTGAGGACTTTGCTAGCAGATTTGAACTCCATAACTCCATGTCAGGAGGTTATTCCATGTTCCGTGGGCAAAAATTTAGAATAGTCAAATTGAAATTGTTAGACCTGGCATCATTGGCATGGGTTTCCCCTGTATTTTTGCCTTTGCCTCCTGTTATTTTGCTGTGTGTTGGACTTCGTTTTTGTTGGTCTAGATGCTTTGGGCACTTTGCCACTGCTGTTCAGTGCCAAAGTGCAAGTGCTCCCTGTAAATTGTTGTTATGGATTGGTGATTCTATGATTGGCATATTTGATTTAATAGTCAGTCCTGAGTACAGTGCAATGAGTGTGCCCAGGGCCTGTAAATCAAATGCTGCTAGTGGGCCTGCTGCACTGATTGTGCCACCCACATAAGCAGCCTGTAAATGTAACTCAGACCTGCCACTGCAGTGTCTGTGCACAGTTTGGTACTGCCATGTCAACCTGACAAGGCATGTGAGTCCCCCCTAAGAAAGGGCCAAGGTACCCCTGTGGGCAGGGTGAAGTGTATGTGAAAAGTAGGACATGCCCTGGTGTGTGTGGCATGTCCTGATAGTGAAATACAGCCAGTTTCGTTTTTCACTATTGAAAGGCTATCTGTCACATAGGATAGCATGGGAGTTCATTTATACCATCTCATAAATATAAATTCCCACTGGGACAAGATTGGAAGATAAAGTTTAGTATGCCTGAACTCAGAATATAAAGATGCATCTTTTAGTGAGGATGATTTTTACATTCTGTTTTTGAAAATACTACTTTTAGAAAGTAGGTATTCTTGCCAGCCATCCTGTGTGCCTCTGCTAGGTTTGTGTATTGACTGTCTGGCTTTGGAGTGACAGGGGCTGGGAATGTGCATTCTGTTCAGACAGCCACTTGGGGGGGTTGAGGTGTGTCCTGGCTTTCCAGGGCGAGTCAGGGCTGGGCTGAATAGACCTGGGCTGCATTCAGAGTAGGGGGAGGAGATTTCTTTCACACCTGAATGGGCCTGTCTGCCTTTGACAATGCTGTCTCCACCTCCTGCCGGGAAGCTGCACTAGAGAGGACAGAACTGGTTTTGACTCAGCACAGTGCTTCTCTGCCACCAGAGAACAAAGAGAATTGATGTGTAAATATTGGAGCCCAGACCCCAGAACTTTAGATCATTTCTGGAATACAAGAGGAACCTTTGCCAAGGAGAAGAGCTGGAGAAACTGAAGGAGAAGTACTGCCCCTTTGCTGTGTGCTGCCTGGGGTTGGCCTGCAGTGGCTGTTTCTGCCAAGGAATGGACAAGGACTTTGCTGTGTGCTGTGTCCCCTGCTTGAGGAAGATCTCCAAGGGTTCAAAGTAGAGCTTGCCTCCTATTTTTGAAGTCTCAGGGATACAAAGACTTCACCCCCAGCTCACTGAACTCCCTTGCTGAGAGTTCTGACCTGCCAAGAGGTGCCTGCTGCTGTTCTGGGCCTCTGGAGGTTGTTCCTGCTGTTGGGAGCTCGAAAAGTAACGCAACGAGGAAAAGCGCGACACATCCGCACCTGTTTCCAACGCATCGCTGAAGAGACCAACGCGGCTTGAGAAATTGATGCGCGCCGCATCGAGTGCACTGATCCCTAAAGTCTGAGATCACCGCACCGATCCCGACGCAGGCCCTGCTGTGCGGCTGCAAGAACCAATGCATCATCCCAGATCTTCACACATCGCATAGAGGCGCCAGGTCTGTCGCATCATTGGTAGATGCAATAAGAAACCGACGCATCAGCTCCCCACGCAGTAAGAAACGGACGAATCACCTCCTCTCCGGTAAGGAACCTACGCATCACCTCCCGAGCGCAGCAATAAGGAACCGACGCATCACCTCTCCCTGAACAAGGAACCGACACATCCCCTTCACTGCGTGTAAGGAACAGACACATCACCTTCCCTGCGACCTGTTTTGCTTGTGTTTTTGACGCATCCAAGGTACTTTGTGTGAAAAGTGTTGCATCTGCAATTTGCTTTGAACAGAACTGTTTCTACATTTTAAAAGTCATATTTTGATTACTGTATTGTGGATTTTTGTCGTTTTGGTCTTGTTTGGTTTAGATAAAGATTACTTATTTTTCTGAAAACTGGTGTGGTGTCAATTTTTTGTGTTTTCACTGTATTACTGTATGTGTGCACAAATGCTGTACACACTGCCTCTGGGATAAGCCTGTCTGCTCGTGCCAAGATACCAAGGGGGTGAGCAGGGGTTATTTTAGAAGTGTATCCCCTTTACCCTGACTAGGAAGAAGGGTCCCTATTTGGACAACAGTGCAAGCCATTGCCAACTAGAGACCCCCCATTTCTAACAGACATGTACCGGCGGGACATGTTATTCCTTAAATCAGATAACTCATAATCGGGGCCAAAGTAACTATGGGGCTTATTTACATGCTCCTTGCGCCATTGGCACATCACTTTTTCCCATATTAAAAGTGACGCACCAGTGGCGCAAGAGGCTTGTAAATAAGCCCCTTTATATTTTGTATGGACAGAAGATCTACTTTTGACTGAGTCAACTGGTAGTGACTCTGGGCAAAACTGCTTATTCAGGACAGAGATAGCACATTACCTCTGACTATTAACAAACTCCATTCATGTAGATGTGTAATAGTTAACTAATGGGCCAAGTTTGTCTCTAAATAAGCCAATTGTAAAAGACCAAATAAGGGCCCATCTTGGTCCCCTTGCTTTTAGGCCTAGTTTGACAGTACAGCTGTCACCAGTTCTTATGTGAGCAACAGAAAAATACCTTTCAGAAGCACTACTGAGATTTTGGATTTGGCATGTTGATTCAATTGAAAACAGCATTATATTAGTCAGAAGTTTTGTGCTGCCACAGGAAAACTGAGCTTGTACTGCACTTTATCGCGTTAAAAAAAAACAAGGGTCACCCTACTCACAAGGATCCAGGGTATATGTTATATATCAAATGACAATGGTACCTGTGGAAAAAACTGGGACCGTAACAATGGTGGTTATAATAATGGTATTCATTGAGCACAATGGGAATAATTATGGATAAAGATGCACAAACTCAGAAGAAGAGTCGACAAAAAGCCCAACGAGTAGAATTCAATATTATTTATATAAAGAAATAATGTTGAAAATAGAAAAGGTGGTGTAAGGTGTCCCACGTGAAATTAGAACCTATATACACAAGTGACAAGTTGTGACATACACTGAGGTTTCCAAAATACAAAAACGACCTTCTAGTCAATATACAATAATTATTCACTGCCTTCAGTTACAATGATGAAGGCTGGGTACATTGGTTCATTTTACAAGCGTGTCAACAGCGTTTTGACTTCTCATACAATAGGAGGTCTCATCAGGACCTAACAGCGAGGGACACCTGAAATCAGATAATTTAAGAAAAGGGATCAGTGGATTGGAAAAAATGAGAATTGGCTAAAAGGGGCAATTAGATAAATTAATCCATTACCTGAAATTAATATGGTATTCTGTCAGAGCGGTGAGGTGCACACCCATATAAAAAGTGACTCAAAATGCGTTATAGGGCTGAAAACCAGCAGACAAAGTGGTGGTATTGCCATTCAAAATAAGACTGATTATGACTCGGAACTCCAAAAACAAATCACTGATATCAAACACTATAAGAAACTATCCTCCAATCCCCTCAACATGATAAAAAATGGAATTTTGAAGATTACTACTGAGGGCAAAGAACAAGGTTATATAACTAAAAAGGAATTTGAATATCTAAATACGGAAACACTCCGTTCCCCAGTCATGTATACAAGGCATGGGCGGTGAACTTTGCTCCGTTTGCAGAGTTTTCTGCACTCCGCGGAGCTCGCGGAGTGCAAAAAACTCCACTTCGCGATGTGCAGCAGAGTTTTTTCCACACTCGCGATCGCGAACGGTAAGTTCGCGATCACGAATGGTAAGTTCGCGATCGTGAGCTGCCGCTCGGGTAGAATTTCTACCCGAGCGGCAGCAATACCAGCACAAACTGCAGTTCGCACTGCACTCCGCCACTCGTGGAACTTTGCTGAGCTTTTTTGTAACTTCGCGGAGTTCTGTGTAGCAAAGCTCTGCGAACTATGCCCAGGCCTGATGTATACCTTGCCCAAAATTCATAAAAATGCCACAACCCCACCCGGGCGCCCTATTATATCAGGCTGTGGTTCAATCTTAGAACTGATTGGACACTATATGGATTTTTTTTATCAAGTATTTTGTACCTATCCAAGACAGGATGTTCATGGTTAACACTATTGAAAACATGCCTTTTGGCATACAAACTGACTAGCTAGGCTCACTGGACACAGCATCATTATACACTAACATCCCTCAGGAGGAAAGCATCTTACTAATACAAAATCTATTAGATACATGCACACGTCCAACACAAGTGCCAACCAACTTCATTATTTCCTTACTAAGGATTACACTACAACATAACTATTATATGTCAATAGAGAATCCTTTAGCAATGTTCTGGAACTTCGATGGGAGTTTTTGCTCCCAATCTGGCCAACATTTACATGGACCATGTAGAACAAATATACACTCCCTCATAACAAAATAGATATCGATCCAATATTACATGCTGGAAACGCTACATTGACATGATCTTTCTGATCTGGTTCAGCTCAGAAATTGATTTCCATGACTTCGTAAGGTACCCAAATAAAATCCAAAAACATCTAACTTTCACCTCTACCATACACAAAACAGAAATAGCCTTCTTAGATCTCACCATAAAACATGATGATGGCATACTATACACAGGTCTTCACAGAAAGCCCACAGAAAGAAATACCCTCTTGGCCTACAACAGCAATCACCCTTGAGCCTTAAGAGATGGCTTACCCTTCGCCCAATTCTTACGCCTCCGTGGGAATTGTTCCCATAAGGAAGATTATATGAAAGAAGCTGAAATTCTAAAGGACAAATTGATTACCATAGGTTGTCCCAGAATAATAGTAAGGAACTCTCTCAAGCGTGCATGGTCCTGCCCAAGGCAAGAACTGTTTGATGCTAAAAATAAAACACCACTTAAAAAATTGATTTGTGTAACCACGTATGGCACCCACACCAATCAGATCCACAAGTTGATTAAAAATAATTGGCATCTGATCGAGAGTATTGACCCTATCATAGAAACTCCCATGTTTGCATACAAAAGTGGTAAAAATATCAAAGATCATCTAGTACACTCCTCCACACAAATAAGCATTGTTCTTGAACCCAGAACTCTAAATACAACCTGGGGTCTTCCACCTGTTAAAGGTAACTTTCGATGTAACAATTGCATTGCTTGTAACTTTCCTTATGATACAAAGATGTTTGTGCATAATAATATTAAGCACATACTGAATTTCTTTTCAAATTGCAATTCACGGAATGTGGTATGTTGTATTTGGTGTCCCTGTCAACTACCGTATATTGGGCAAACATCACAGCCCATTAAGACACGCATTTGCCAACAACGAAGCAGGATAAGATGCACGGTTTTGAACACCCCTTTGGTTGCTCACTACAAAGAGAAAAACCACACAGCAGAAGACCTAAAATGGCAGGTCATTGAAATGGCCACCATCCCAGAAAGAGGAGGTGACATCGGACAGCTTTTACAAAGGATGGAATCCAAATGGAAAGAACAGGTTAACTTAATCACCCATGGTCTCAACACTTCAGAGAAATGGTGTGGTTTTGTCTCCACACTAATGAACTAACTCTGTGAATGATGAACATCTTTGAACACTGATGATTTAAAGCTGCGACTTTTAGTCACTAATGAAAAAGAGAGAGCGATAGATGTATATGTGCTGGTTCTGTTATCACCATCTGCCTCACATACAAATAGTCACTACCAGAGAAATTCCCTTTTTTCCAGTAAGGAAAAAGATTAACATCCTTCCATAATTGATGTATACAATGACAATAGATACACTGTAACATCCCCAGTGTATTTTCCCCAAAAATAACACCTTTGTCTGTCGAGTGAACACCTGACCGTAAACTTTATTAATCAATATAGAATATATACAACGTTTTCTTTCTCAGTAATGAAGTCCAAAAAGATAATAGATGCACCGCAACAACCCCAGTGCTCTTTTCCCCAAAAACCCCTACTTTAGACTGTTCAATTTGCACCCAGTATCATCAAAAGAAGGAAACCTTATCCACAAATAACCTGAATCCCCGAGCACAAAGTACAAGGAAGATCGGTATTCCTGATCGTAGTATGGTCTAGACAGATCGGCACTCCCGATCACATGCACGGTCTAGTCAACCAACGCGACCAGTTGCATATCTCGTGCCGCGCGCTGCAAACAGGCCAGTATCCTGACGGAAAAAGATGGAAGCGGTCCTCCCCATAGCGGCACCTCTATCGGAAAGCTGCCCGGCTGACAAAAGCAGTCTTCTCTTCCTCGATGTAATTCAATCTAAAATAACAGCAATCTTCACCTGCGGTAAGATTTCTTAACAATGTTGGATACCGGGAGCGGAAATAATTTTCAGTCTCTCTAAACAAACGCACCGATTTTTTTGCTTACACCAGAAGTACTATACCAATACGGATTCTTGGCTGACTAATTCCTCATTCTGATCAAAGACGTGTATTAGGATACATGCTGAAAAGGTAGTCTTCAGCCTCAGGGTGGGGCAGAGCTGGTCTGGAATGTTCATGCGCAGCGCAGTGTAAACTGCACGTGAGGCGGGCCGGGGGCACTGAGACGTCATACAGTCGGTTCACTGAGGATGAAAAAATGAAAAAACAAAGGTAAATACATATAAAATAAGGTCAATGAAAACGGGCAGTAGTGGAAGGGGCAAGATGGCTGCCGACTGACCTCAATGAGAGTTGCTGCTGCTGCTTCTCTCCATCTGGACTTTTAGGAGATTTTGATATGCTGGTCATTTGAAAACCGTCTGTGAACACCCCCCCCCCCCGCCCGTACTTACTATTTATATGCTGATATGCGGCTGCTGGGCATTGGGGGTCAGCTGAAGGCAAGGTGTTTTTCTACAGTCATGTTCCTGCTATCACCAAGTGTAAGGCGGTGTATCGACTTACCGACTTACCGCGTGGGAGTTACTGCTTCGCTGTGAATATGGCCCCAAAAACGAACAAAGCCGAAAAAACGGCTAAAACGGCCAACAAGAATAAAGATGATATCCACACTCCTGCCTCCAATTTCAGCAATCCCAAGGCTGGCTCCGGTCTGGGTCGAGGAGGGGGCCAAGTTCACCGAGGAGGACTGCTGCCAAAGAGAGTGGAGGCAGCCGGAGGAGACATCGGAGCGGCTGGTGGGACCCGACACAGGGTAGCGGTTTCGACAACAGCGGGTGCGATGAGGCAGACTACGGTGGCAGAGCTTTCTCGATGTCTCTACCACCCACCGGTCTTCAGGGGGGATCCGTGAGTCCTTCAGAAAATGCAACGGCGGGAGCAACGGGAGCTGAGGGTCCGAAACAGCCTACACAACTGAGCCCTGTGAGCGGACTGCAGGCAAAAACCGGACCGGAGCAGGGATCGGTATCAGACAGTGCTCAGCTTCAATCGGTGGAAGAATCACAAGGAACTCGTACTGCCCCAATGGCTGAAACTTCAGAGCATGTCACTATGGAAGCTGCTTGTTTGGAGATACAGAATAAGCAGTGCGATAGTGGAGCGCAGGGCGATGAGCAGGATCACAGTTATAAGCCGGGCAATAATGTGGTATCTGTCCAGGAAAGTGACAGCATACCAGAACATACAGAGCTACCTGCTTTGGTGGCAGGAAATGGGATGGCGGCTAAAAATTTAAATTGTGAAAATGACATCTGCTCAAGCTCTGAATTAATCGAGGGGGCCCCTGCCACTATATTGGAAGGCGAAGTATTGCGGCAGCATCACGAGATGACTCATGGGTCTCCAGAGGGGGACCAATTTTTTTCTCTTAACGATGACTCTGAATCTCCTGCCCTTAGCGATCTTAACACCACGGAAGAAACTGACTCTGAAGAATCTGCAACTGTGCAAAAAGGTCCCCGCAGTAAAGCTGCACCTCAAAGGCGCAGGAATAGATCTAGGGGTGGCATTGCTCAGAATAATGTGGAAACAGCAAGAAAATTGGAATGGGATTACTCGGCCACCAGTATGGTCTATGAGGTTAATGAGCAAGCAGACTTAGATGGCTCAGCTACATCTTTAGGACCCTCCGCCCCACCCACTCTGGACTTAGTGTATTCCACTATTAAACAAATGCAGGGAGAGGCCAGAAATGAAAGCAGAAGATCATTACAAGCCACCAAGAAATTACAAACCTCTATTCGCAAAGTTAATAAACTCTGCACAGAAATGGCCGAGCGGGTTACTCATGTGGAGGACAGAACTGTGGCTCTGGAAGAGGAAGTTAACAGGCTACAGGAATTCAAGGTGCAACAGGAAAAACAAGCACTGGATGTCTGCTGGAAACTCGAAGATTTCGAGAACCGCCAGCGGCGGAACAACGTTCGCTTACTGGGGGTTGCCGAAAAAGCAGAGGGGGCTAATATAGTGCCCTTCGTGGTGTCCTTATTAAAGGGGGCCTTTCCGGACCTTGCCCAATGGAACTGGGATATGGAGGTCCAACGGGCTCACCGCTTCCCAATGGTGCAGAGGAGGAATGTTTCATCCAGGCAAGACGCGCACCCAAGAGCGATCCTGATTTATGTTGGGAATTTTCTTTTGAGACAAGCTATTATTGATAAAGCACGCCCAGACGCTAAGAGGACCTTTGAAGGGCATACTTTTTTTGCCCGCCCCGATTTTTGTCACGCCGCTGTAGAGCGTAGATGGCGCCTTCGGCAATTGATTACAGCATTTCAGGGGGTGGGCAGTGAAGCGTATCTGTTATTCCCTTCTCGTCTTAAAGTCATAACGAATGGACAAGTTCGTATGTTCTCCTCAGAGGTGAAGGCACAAGAATTCCTAACGGAGCTTAAAGAAGCTAAAGGAAGGGCGGATACTCGTTAAAATATTCTGGGCTGGGTGATGGTCTAATTAGAGTATGGATATTGGTTCAGGGGGGGAGGGGGTGGAAGGTGGCGGTTGTTAGAGATGGAGGGGGAGAGGGAGTGGGGCAACTTGAGATGTGAGATTGGTTGCCACACATAGGTCATGTTTGACCTATTTGCCTGTAAGGGTTGTTGGGGGGGGTGGGGGTGGTGGGGTGGTTGGGTCTGGGGGGGTAGGGGTTTTTCACAGCATAGCACAGCACTACATATGAGGGAAGTGTTAGGTAAAAGGTTTATTGAATCTAGAACTAAATTTTTTTGTAAAGAAGAAAGGACTAAGGTGAAGTTAGTTGGGAGAAAGGAGTGTAAAATCAGTATGAAATTCAAAGCAGAAGGGCAATCACTGAAAATTAATCAATGGCTCCTGTGAATCTTAAGATTATTTCTATTAATATCTGTGGGCTTAATGATCAGGCTAAGCGACAAAGGTCAGCAGTAATACTGAAAGCCCTGCGTGCCGACATATTGTGTATACAGGAGACCCATATAGAATATACTAGAGCAGGGATTTTAGAACAACTTGGCTTTAGATTGTTGGTGGCTTCCAAACAAGGTACCAAAATCAGAGGGGTAGCTATCCTCACTCGTCGGAAAGACTTAATTGTTAAAAGGATACTGTCGGATAGGTGGGGACGATGGGCAATAGCAGAATGCGGGTTTGCAGGAGAATTATTTACTATTTGCTCGCTTTATGATTCAACAGCTGATGACCCCGAGGTATTAGAGTTTTTGGATAACGAATTTGCCCATTGGCCTACTCCACTTATAGTATGTGGTGACTTTAATATTAATGGGTTAGGTGGATTATGGGGCAAAACTGGCAATAAATACTCCGGGCGCAAAAGAAAGATCTTCAAGGCACTTTCTAACTTGACTAAAAATCATGGGCTAATAGATGTATGGAATCATTTACAAATTAATGATGATGGGAACACCTTTTATTCTGCCCCGCTACAACGCGATTTTTCGACTTGATTATTTTTTTGTATCATACTCACTAATACATCGAGTCATAATTGAGACGCTCCCCAGGTTATTATCAGATCATAACCCTCTTGCCCTTACTCTGAGTTTTCTAAAGGAGAGCGGGCTGAACGGACATGGTCCTTCGAAAGAGGGCTTTTAACAGACTCAGAGTATGTTTCTCATATGAAGGGGTGGATCACGGCCTTCTTCGACATAAATAGGCATAGTGCTAGCATCGGAGTTGTCTGGGATACCTTTAAGGCCGGGGTAAGAGGTGAGAATCTCAGTTTTAGTTTTTCTCGGCAAAAGAAGGAGGCGCATCACGAAGAGATACTCCTCAATAATTTAGCTAAAATTGAAGAGGAGCTTGCCTCTGCGGTTAAAGCTGGTTTACTCACCACTGACATTTTGTATCGGCTTGCCTGGGCTAAAGCTGGAATAGGTGAAAGGGCTGCTGCTAAGGCCTCAGCACGCTTTTTAGCTAAAAGAGAGCAATGTTACGAATATAGTGAGCGGGTAGGTCATACTTTGGCAGTGAGACTCCGACAAAGATGCGCTGCAAGCGAGATTAATGAGATCCAAGATGAGCGTGGAAATTTAGTTACCGATCCACGTGGGATTCAGGAAGTATTTTGGTCATTTTATTATCAATTATATGGGGAAGAATCACAGGATTCGCAAACTTTAATTCAGGATTTTCTCAATAGCATACCCCTCCAAAGTATTGAACCTGCAGATAGAGAAAATTTAGAGGTAACCTTGACTCAGGATGAGATATTTGACGCAGTGAGAAATCTTCCACCGGGTAAGGCCACAGGACCGGATCTGATCCCCTTGGAATTTTATAAGATCTTTCTAGAGGAAATTGGGCCGGTCCTGGTAGAAACGATACACGGCGCCCAAACCGGGAGCTCAATCCCAGCATCTTGGGCAGGCGCTGACATTATAATATTTTTAAAAAAAGGTAAGCCACCTCTGGAGCCTGGGTCTTACAGGCCCATCACACTTATAAATAGTGATTCAAAAATCTTCTCGAAAGCCTTAGCATCTAGACTGAACACAATTCTAGCTAGATCTATCCACCCATGTCAACATGGATTCATCCCCGGGAGGGGTACTACTCAGCACACTCGGCGTGTAATAACGCTGTTTGACGTGGCAGAAGTCTCAGGGGACCCTATGGCTTTGCTGCTCCTTGATGCAGAAAAGGCCTTTGATCGGGTCTCCTGGGACTTTTTATGGGAAGCTATGAAGTGGTTTGGAGTTGGGCAGCGGTTTATTACTGCTATCCGCGCTCTGTACAACGCACCAACAGCTCGACTAAGAATCAATGGGAAATACACAACATCTTTTGAGATTAAACGGGGCACCCGGCAGGGTTGCCCCTGTTCACCCCTTTTATTCGCCATTTATATAGACCCCTTAATTCAGCTCTTAGAAGATTGTCAGGAAATCAAGCCATTGATTTATCAGGATATTTCAACAAAAGTCCTCGCTTATGCTGACGATGTGGCCTTAGTTACCCCTGATCCATTAGCAGCAATAGCGGCAGCCGAGCAGATCGCTTTAACTTTTGGTAGGATCTCCGGATATGCCCTGAATAAACAGAAGACCCAGATAGTCATTAACCGGGGAATCAGTCTCTCTGACCCTCGGGTAATAGAATCAGCGGTCTATCTGGGTATTTCTATCACCGCGGATTTGAATTTATTGGTTGCAACTAACACCGACCCTATAATCCGGAAGGCTAAGAAAGACTTTGATAATTTTCATAATTTGCATTTATCTTTAGTTGGTCGCTGCAACGTGGTCAAAATTGTATTTTTGCCCAAAATACTTTATTTATTCAGAGCTATCCCTCTTGAATTTGGAAAGCAATGGTTTTCTGCTTTAGAAAATGTGGTAAATCGCTTTGTTTGGGCTCACGGCAAAACAAGGAGAGCACTTCGATATATGACTCTTCCCTTGGATAGAGGGGTTGAGCACTCCCAGATTTTAGATTTTATTATTGGGCAGCGGCCCTCCAGTATATGTCGATCCTGTTTGGTGGATATTCAGAAGAATTAAGGGCTGGGGTTTCTTTGCCTGATGTATACCAGTTATTAGTGGGGAAGGATGCCGTGAGTTGTTTTTTGAAATTTAGTGAGCCAAGTTACTACAAAAGAACGAAATTTAAGACTCTCTCGGCCGCCTTTAAAATATGGGCTGCCCTCAAGAAAAAGGTCGGTTTGGGCAGAATGAACTTTTATACTCAGATGTATGGTAACCCTACGCTCCCGGAAATTTTTTCTGATCAAACTATGGCTGCGTGGGCCGGGCTTGGTCTCGCGAAAGTCGGGGATTTGATGGGCTTAGAGGGTCTGCTTCAATTTGGGGATATTCAGGACAAATTTGGGATAAGCTCAAGGAATTTTTTTAAATATCTCCAGATTAGAAGCTTTCTGGGTAAAAAGTTGGGAGGTGGTAGTCGCTTCTGTAATAATAAAGTCATAGACGCTATCAGAAGCAGCAACGGCTGTAATATAAAAGGAATTTATAGCGAACTTATCTCACTGAAGCAGGATGATTTGGGTAAGCACGGTGAAAAATGGAAAGACAGGCTGGGCACAGAACCAGATAATTTCTTTGATTCTCTAGAGCTGGGGCAGACAGTATTATGCTCGGCTGGGTTGCAGGCACAGCATTATAAGACGCTATTTTAACTTTATTATACACCGGCAAAGATAGCTCAATGGGGAGGACAGGTGGGAATTAGGTGTCCCCGGTGTAATGTTCTAAAAGCGGACCTAGTCCATATATTTTCCATGTGTCCGTGCCTCGATGTAATAAAATCCTCCATTGCATCTTTCTGTGAAAATACTTTGGATATTAAAATTAAACTGACCCCAACCCTGATTCTTCTTGGGATTGATAACTCCCAGGAGCATGTCCCGCATTTTCGATTTATCTTTCTAGCTATGGCAGTGTTTCGTATATGTATTGCCGCAGTCTGGTTAGATCAAACCGCCCCAACGTTTCAAGTGTGGTTAGCTAGATTACTAGCGATGTTTAACCTCGAGAGGGGTATTTATGAGCGGCGGGGCAAAAAAGGGAGAATGTTGGGGAAATGCATCTGGGACCCGATTTATAAATGGAAAGAATTTCAGAATTAACTTAGGGCCTGAGTTCTAAAAAGCGCTTGATATTGGATAAATATATTTGGACTGTTACCAGGGTTGTTGTGATTTGCTTTCCTGTTCCCCTATTTCTTTTCCCTTTTTTTTTTTTTTTCTTTTGACTGTTCCCTCCTTTTTTCCTTCTTTACTGTTAGACCTTTCTTCAAATTCTAGAAGCTAAATATGGAAATTATCACCCTCATTTGTGAATGAATTATATATGTATTATGATGCTGTTTATAATGTAAAAATCTTTAATAAAAATATTTAAAAAAAAAAAAAAAAAAGGATACAAGCTGAAAAAACTGTCAGATCCCTCCCACTTACAGGGGTGAGTTTTTTACCACAATAATGCGGGACAGTTTTCCAAATGGATTTTATCTACCCCTTTTAACCACTTTAAATTGTCATTTTTTGTCTCCTCTCAAACATTGCCCAGCTGTGCCCCGTTTAAGTCATTTCCCTCCCTATAACTCCTTTTGGGTCACTTTTGATACGAGTGTGCACCTCACCGCTCTGACAGAATACCATATTAATTTCAGATAATGGATTCATTTTGCTAATTGCCCCTTTTTTGCCAGTTCTAATTTTTTCCAATCCACTGATCCCTTTTCTTAATCATTATTAGGTCCTGATGAGACCTCCTATTGTATGAGTGGTTGAAACGCCGTCAACACGCTTGTAAAACAAACCAATGTACCCAGCCTTTATCATTGTCACTGAAGGCTGTGAAAAATTATTGTATATTGACTAGAAGGTCGTTTTTGTATTTTGGAAACCTCAGTGAATGTCACAACTTGTCACTTGTGTATATAGGTTCTAATTTCACTTGGGACACCTTACACCACTTTTCTATTTTCAACATATCTAAATAATATTGAATTCTACTGGTTGGGCTATTTTGACTCTTCTTCTGAGTTTGTGCATCGTTACCCATAATTATTACCATTGTGCTCAGTGAATACCATTATTATAACCACCATTGTTACTGTTCCAATTTTTTTCACTGGTACTATTGTTGTTTGATATGTACTGCACTTGATGTCACATAGAAAAGCTTATACTCAATGCACCTGATTTGGTTAGGGTGACAAGTCAGAAATCAAAGCTATTGTCTTGATTTGTTAATTCCTCAAAGTTACAATAAAAGTATTAGGCCTGATATATTTATTGTGAAAACACTGTATTAAAGCCAATTGGCATTTAAGGTGGATTGTTATTACACGAGTGAATCCTTTAGAGATGCATTTCCCTAAATAGAATCACACAGATTATCATAGTTGACAAATGTTTGTGTGCTGCTTACCCCCGTGACAAACCTGGGGTAGAACATTTGTGCTGCAATAATCCTTGTTAAGCCCTCTGAAGAGGATGTATATGTTGTTTTGTCACCTGTACATTTTTTATATATTTGTAACTTTATGATTGTTTGACTGATGATTGCTTTGTGTGTGGGAAAGCTTATGCTCAAAACAGAAAGCCTGAATTGGTTATGCCAAAGGGCATTAATGGCAGATTGTTACTACACCCTGCTAAAGCCTGTAGACTTAAATGTTGTTCCAGTAAATTTCACAGATTACCTAGGTAGTCAAGAGTTCTGGTGTTGCTTACAGATTTTGATAAATGCTGGGGATCGTCAATTTGCATTATAATCTTGACTAGACCTACTTAGGGGGGGCTTGACAGATTTAGGTGTCTGCCAGGCTCCTATAATAAAAATATATTAAAAGCAGATGCATACATATATATTAAAACATACATAGAGCTGCTTTGGGCTAACTCTGTTCTGCCACTGGTCAGTTCCAATAATAGCCGAACAGAAAATGCCTCTGAAACCATAAATGAAACGTTACTTGTGCCACAGTAGTCCTTTTTATTGACTCTGTGCTTCATTCATTTAAATTCTTTTTTTGTTATTTTAAGCAAAGGTTCTTTTCACATATTGAATTCAAACAAACACCTCTAAGTTTTTATACAAAATTTCTAGAAAGCTGTGTCAAGAAGACAGTATTTACATAACATACATACATTAAACCACTAACCACAAATTTTCTATACGCAAAAAAAGACGACATCAAACATTACTATACAAAATTTTTAACAAAATTGTGTTTCCATTAGAACTTATTGTCCTACTGACTTTTGTTTAGTATCGGGACCTTTTTATTTGTATCCTCAATACAATCTATTTCAAGGGTCCTAACGAGGTCAGAGTCTTATTTTTGGAACTCTAGTCTTGAGCTTGTACACTCAGGCTCAGAGAAAATGTTATTTGATGTGTTGTTTTCCTTGGTTGCTCTTGGCCTCATACAGATCAAAGCCAACGCGTTTCGACCTTCCTTGGGGGACCAAACTAATGTATTTACAAGAAGGTCTTCATCAGGGCAGGGCAGTGTTCAAGTAGGACGTGTGTTGCCGGATATGGGTTTCTTGGTGTGCCAGAGTTAGGTTGTTTACAGTCACCCAGGCTCATCAGTTCTGTACTTTCTTTAAAGATCTTAGTTCCTTGAGTGGTTTGGCATTCTCGGTCTTCCTTCTTGTTGGACGCATGTGTATGTCCCTCCGTGCTCCCATGTCGATTCCTCGGGTTGCCGCTCCTTATTCCTCCAGGCGTTCAGTTCCAATGGCATTCACACTTTTCTTCCATCAATGATGGCATACAGAATCTGGCATTGGGTCATCACACTTTTGGCTTTACTGCCCCTGTGAGTGACAGTATCTTGCTTGATCAAATATGTACATATAACTGATATTGAGTGTGTGACAGTGCCAGAGCTGTAGGGTCAATACTTTAGTTTTCCATTTTCTCCTTTGATAGGTCCCTTTTTACATTTTCCTTTTTTATTTTGCTTTTGGTATCTTTTACAGTGTGCTACAACTCTGCATACAGTTCTACGGCCGCTCACTCATTTCATCTGCAGTAGACCACATCAAGTGCAGCCATTGATTCCAAACATGGCCATTATGAAATCATCTATGGTGTGTCATTGTTTTTACCATTTTGAGATGACCAAAATGTTGCTTCTAAATGTGGCGGGTATGTTGGCACAATGAAATTCTATGTATGATACCACTGCAAGATGGCTGCTATGTGATGTTATGTTTATATTTAGAGCGCACATGTAACCAAAGGTTCTTGGCTATGAGAATCAACATAACAGAGGTAAAAGCTTACTAAAGATTAAAAAAACAAGTGTTTAGTAACACATCATCTGTTAGAGCTGTGGATGAGCAGATGCCAATGCAGTAACTTTAATAGTTCTGCCAGGTAGATTACGTTAGCGTAGTCCGCCCTTCACGGGGCTAGAGCAATTAGCATTCTGTATTTATGTACCCAATATGCAGGTTTGCCTCAAAAAACAGTAGGATATTTTTCAGTGTTATGAGTTAGTAAAAACATGCTTGTGCTATTCTGGAGACCTGTGATTCTAATGGGTGGGTGATATCTAAGGGAACCTAAGATGATAAATCAAGTTTTCAGGGACATGTTTAATTTTATTATATGTAAGTTTCTTTTTATTGCAAACTTATGCCCACCATGTTTATGTTTAGTACATGTCTCTGCCACAGTTTTGGGATGACTGGTGTCTTAAATAGCTGAAAAGCTCAAGCAGCAGTATTTTATCGACTTAGTGGTCAATGGCTGTATGTCAGTAGAAGTTTAAAGGAATGTGCTGTTTTTGAATGCAAATGTAGAAGTATTTGTTGATATCTCCAAAGAAAACAACAGCACGTGGAACAACATAGCACAGTGCTAAAAATCAACACAGCAAAACATATGAGTGTACAGCACAGCAAAACTTTTAAAACTGAGTGCAACACAACGATCCCTGTACAATAGAACAATACAATACTTTAGTGCAGCACAAAATCACAGCTACACAAAAAAACAACACAACACATCACCACTGCAACAATGAAGAATATAGCGAATGTGCACAAAATTCTTGTCACACAATCCCACCTTCAAAATTGTCCTTTCATAATACAATGGAAAAAAGTGTTTGCACTAATCACTACCTTATTTATCACTAGGGATATGTATGTGTGCAAGTCAAAAATGGTTTGTGATTTGGCACCTAGAGCATGCAGGTATTTCGTTTAGCTACAATGATCTCATTAGAACTACAGAGCTTATTGTTCCAGGTGTCTTACTTAATGATGAGGACTATGTAAAAATATGTCTGTCTAAAGAAAAGTAAAGTATTTTATATTGGCTACAGTTAAACTTAAATGATTCTTTTGATAAATTACCGATTGCACATATGACAGACTAGCTATATTTGGAAGTCACTGTGGATTGTAATATAGTACACTGGAATGCTCATCTAACAAAAAATGAAATCCTTGTATGGGGATTATGAACGACACAAAAAGATTTATGTCAGTATGTAGCGGTAGAGCATTCAGGAGCGGCCCCTGCAGGTAAGAGCGGTGAGGCGGGTTGTGGGGCCTCGACAGACGACAAGGGCAAATGTATTATTAATTTAATTTTCCCTCGTCGTCATCTGTCGAGACCGTCCCCCACCACTCTTACCGCTGTTACAGGCCATTCCTGAGAGCTTTGGAGGTGTGCAAAGTAGGCCCAATTTTGCTATATGGGTCAGCTGCATTCTGAGTTAGTGGACCTGAGATCGACACCATACAGCCAGATTAGTTGGGATTCTAGTCTGACGAATACTTTGTAAATGACTTGTCATGTACTAGGGCCGGGGTAGATCCCTTGAGGGGTGGAATTTATGCATAGGTTTCAAGGGTGCAGGACACAATCGGTACAAGCTACCTATCTATATAGGGAGATTCATAACAGTTTTTAAACTTGAGATAGACTTCTGTTACACAAAATATATTGCAAAGCCCAATTGAAGGCTTTCATTAGGATGCATGCAAAATCTTCTATCAATCCCAATGACTATCCATTCTAAGTACACAATAGAGACGTAAACAATCTCTACATGGGTCTAACTAGAAGTAGACATAAAGCTAGTACTATATAAACATTTCTTACGTCTTCAATTTGAAGTAGCATTGGAGTAATAATGCAGAAAAAGATAGATGCTGCTGTCTGTCATCGGCAGCTGGAGACAATGAAATATATGCTATGATTCTGTCTATGCCTGCATGATATGCATAGTAGGTATATTTTGCCTATTTTTCTAGAAAAGGTTTGTCTATGATGAGTGACGATGAGGTTAAGATCTACTTCGAAATAGTGCAAAGCAAGACAATATGTTTTGTTATGAAATTTATGTACCTGGTGGCTCAGTCAATCTGATTTGAAGGTTAATTAATAAGGACTAGCTGCGTGCACCTGCACCAATGATCGACGTGTGACTTTCATCAGACAACCGCACTGTACCTGTCCTTCATACTTGCTTACAGTGCAGAACATGTCCTTTATTTTTGCTATTGCAAGGTAAACAATGGCAATCTCCAGCGCTTGACTTTTAGGAAATTTGGGAGGTTACTATACTCTACGGGCCCGATTCACAAAGGCAACCTGAGACAAAAGCCTAACTTTATGACTTTTGGTATTCACAGAGGTCATTTAGGAGTTGTGTCTTTACGTCCGCCGTCGGGCCGGAACCTCTGGCTTGGGCCGTACTATCCGCACCCGGGCCGTACTCTCTGGCTCGGGCCTTACTCTCCGGCTCAGGACGGGTGAAGTGTAATCAATGGGCCGGAATGCAATTTTTACAAAAAGGAACATTAGGAATATTTGATAAATGGTAGAGGAGGTCATGAAAATAAGTTTGGGCATGGAAAAGGGTGGGGCCGGACACTACATCATACCCCCAGAAAAGTTTGTTCCTTTGCATCATGGTACTTCCAGTCCAGAATTTGTACTCCCCTTAGTGTTGAACACAAGGGTGGAGGAGTGGATGTGGGCTGGAACCTGCCCACCCTTTTGAAGACGAGACATGAAGTCAGAGGAGAAGACATGGTTGAGTCTTGTTTTCACCTGTGTTCTAAGGTGGAGGTGACGGGAGGATTTTGGGATTTGAGAGATGACCTCTGGCCCCAGCCAGAATTAGACCTTAATAGCCTTACACTCAGTCTCCTTTCAGAATGACAAGATATCTCAGGATACCTTTGATGAAAATGTTGCAGAAGGCGAGGAGAATGAATAGCAGGTACTGGTTCCTATTACTTGTCACATGGCGCATATCCTTCCCAATTCTCAAGATATTACATTTCGCCTTTGGATATTTAGGGATCACACACTTTCTTGGCAAGGAATTCCTCCAACTCTGGTCCCAGTGGTAGACTTCTCTGGCCCAACCCTGGGTAAGTCCTTAAGAGCCTGAGACAAAAATGAACATTAGGAATGTTTGATAAATGGTAGAGGAGGTCATGAAAATAAGTTTGGGCAGGGAAAAGGGTGTAGCCGGACACTACATCATACACCCAGGAAAGCTTGCTCCTTTGCATCATAGTATTTGCAGTCCACAATTTGTACTCTCCTTAGTGTTGAACACAAGGGTGGAGGAGTGGATGTGGGATGGAACCTGCCCACCCTTTTGAAGAGGAGACATGAAGTCAGAGGAGAAAAACATGGTTGAGTCCTGTTTTCACCTGTGATCTACGGTGGAGGTGATGGGAGGATTTCGGGATTTGAGAGATGACCTCTGGCCCCAGCCAGAATTAGACCTTAATAGCCTTACACTCAGCCTTCTTTCAGAATGACAAGATATCTCAGGATACCTTTGATGAAAATGTTGCATAAGGCGAGGAGATGAATAGCAGGTACTGTTTCCCATTACCTGTCACATGGGGCATATCCTTCCCAATTCTCAAGTTATTACATTTCGCCTTTGGATGATTAGGGATCGCACACTTTCTTGACAAGGTATTCCCCGAACTCTGGTCCCAGTGGTAGACTTCTCTGGCCCCACCCTGGGTAACCCCTTAAGAGCCTAAGACATAAAATGAAGAATTTGGATGTTTCTATTATTCAGACTAGTTTTGTATTTAGAGAGTATAGGACGTTTGGTCTTAGGTAAGGCCATTGAGCACTGTCGATGATTCCTGCCTTCATTTTAAATTGCTCCCAACTAAAGAGACCCAACTCTGCTGAAACCAGTCTTGTGTTGCTCGTGTTCTGGTTCAGAATGGACCTGGCTTGGCAGTTTGGGCTGGGCTCTTCCTATTGGAGCAGGACAAAGGCTTATTTGCATATGGCTGGATCTAATCTGAGATGACATACTGAGCAAAACACAATGGGCGGGAAAGCAACCCTAAGCGATTGCCAGAGGTTGGACTCTTTGCGAGTATACCTTCTATCATCTTGTCTGCGTTTGATGTACCCTCCACATAAACTAGGTACAATATACTGAGGTGTAGTTAACAAATGTCAGTCCTATTGGGTTTATCAGGATGCCACTACAATGACAAAAGCAGAAATATTTCATGATAAACCAATGCAACAACATTGAAACCACTCAGAATACTACCACCTCATAATGAAATTCATTAACACTTGTAATGATTCACTATTAATGTGTTCATTATCTATACAACATTTCAGTAGTCAATATTCTGTGGGCATGAGTCTTTTTTACCTTTAGGCATTCTTAAAAGCAGCATTCAGACCTAATAACAAATGTCCTTACACCCTAGAGTCATCAACTTAAAAGGCCTTCCTCAAGGAATGCTAAACAATATGAAAACCTCTCCCAGAGAACCCAATTCAATCCCTATGGAGGATTAGGGTGACAACTTGAACTTAGCTAAGGGCTGATACTCTTTGGACTGCCTCAAATTCAACTGTTAAAATGTTGGTGATACCCCTTTCCTCTCTGAGGCACCGCAAATCAACACATGCAAATCTTTCAAAGTGACCCCAAAGCGTTCTGGGCACTCTTTTTCCTTTTTGGCCACGTGGTCTTTAGTGGTCTTGCGAGCATAACCTGGATTGCTTTACTATACTGCTTGTTTCTCAAGTGCCCCTGCCCTTTTAATAGGGCAAACGTTTTGTCCTTTATCAGCCAGCAAGACTCTGATGTGGACACATCGGCCAACCCCATGCCCTTTCCGCCAGCCTCGGGTGTGCTGGAGTAGGAGCCAGCTTGCTTACTTCTTGCTCTCCTTTGTGGTCCATGTGGGCAGGAGGCTTGGTGCTGGGTGTACCTGCACTCCCACACAAGGGCACAGAGTGTGGGAGAATCACCGGTCACCACTCCGGAGCACAGCGTCACTTACCTCTATTCAATTTCTGCTATACTAGGAGCCTCTGGGACCATGTACATTTCCGAGCACAATGGTGCTTTACCCCAGGGTTGGTCTTTGGAGAATTGTCTCCTGGGGGCATCCTAAAAAAGGTAAGGGGATACCATGCATGCCCTCCAGGTAATCTTCTTTTCCTCAGGGACCTGGCCCACCTGAGGAGTTTTAAAGTCTGGAAAAGGGTATGCTACATACCCAGCTGAACATGGTACTGAAAGCCCCAAGGCTTCTTAAGGGCAATGGGAAATGATGATCCTCATTCTGATGGTCTCCACAGCCCCCCTCCCCCACCCCCACATGAGGGGTCTAAACTAATGGTGACATTTCTGGCCTTAATTGGCAGATTTTGATGGCACAAGCAGCATTTTGCTCCTGATTGCACAAGTCAGTCATCTGCAGTGTCTATTTCAGGCCTCCTGGACTCTAAAATGGTAATTTGTTTTTGAGGGAGAGTTCGGGGCCTTCCTTCCTGCCCCTTATCAGCTGCCAAGGACCTGTCCTTTTTCCAGGACTTGGTGCTCTTCTCAGCCTTGGGTCTGCCCCCCTCTAATAAAGGGTACCCACCTGCAGTCCCCAAGCAGACCAATGCCTCTACTGTTCTCCAAGGTTGTAAGAGGACAGTGCCACTGGCCCTGGAGAGGTAGATCACAGAACCATACAGTCAAAGTCAAGAGTGTGCCAGCACTCCAGGCAGTGGTCTGGCCTCAGTGTGAAGTGGACTTTTGAAAGACCTCTCTGAGAACTTCAAACGACATCCCTAAGGCTGAATGCTCCTTTCCCTCCAACACTTCAAAGAGTAATTTCTCATGTGATTGGCTTCAAAGGTCTGGCCTTCTCCCCATTGATGCCCTTAGGATGAGCCATTCCTGGACTGGCACAGTGGAAAAAGTAATTTGTTCATACAGATTCCGTCCCCACACTTTCCTTTGCCAGGAACAGGCCTAATCATTACCAAATGGACATATTGTTTTGAGAAGCCTTTAAACCTTCTTCTGGCCAGTTGAATAATTAACTTGACTGAGCAGGGTAAACACAAGTCAAAATCTAATTAGAATCAGAGAAACATGCTAAATCTTCAAGAGCCAGAAATAATGCCAAAATGACTCAATTAACATTAAATCTGCAGTGATGATCCTGATTACCATAGGTCTGGGTGAAAATTAAATTAAGCCAGTGCAATTTTGGAAATTTGCATTACACTTGGTAAGTGAAATTTCCAAAATTAGGTAAATACTCCACTTCACATAATTATGTGCCATTAACTGTAAAAATGTAATGCAAATGCGCCATTCGCAGTAAATATTTACAGTGAACTGGGAAGCAACAAAACGTAGCAAACACAAGGAGATGATGGACGGAGTGCTGAAACTTTTCAAACACTCACCCCCAATCACAGATCTGGGTTGAATCCATCATCATTCTTTAGCTCACTTTGCCACCCCAGTTCAGGCACAGCTATATGCAAATCAGTCTTGACCCTGTGCCTCATGGGAACAGTCCAGCCCCAACTGCCAAGCCATGTCTTCCCTGGACCAGAAACAAGCATCCTGGGACCGGTTTCGGGCTAACAGCCCTCTTCAGCCAGGCTAGCTTGAATCCAGTGGCAAAGTGAGCAAGGGACCCACGTCTGGGCATACCCTGCCAACTTAGGGTGAACAAAGCAAACACAAGGAGATGATGGACGGAGTTCTGAAACTTTTCAAACACTCACCCCCAGTCACAGATCTGGGTTGAATCCATCATCATTCTTTAGCTCACGTTGCCACCCCAGTTCAGACACAGCTATATGCAAATCAGTCTTGACCCTGTGCCTCATGGGAACAGTCCAGCCCGAACTGCCAAGCCAGGTCTTCCCTGAACCGGAAACAAGCATCCTGGGACAGGTTTGTATCTCTTCCTTGAGTGACTTTGCAACTTGTACATTTGCAATTTTTTTTCTGTGTGCATCTCTTCCTTGTGTGATTCTACAATTTGTACATTTGCAATTTCTTTTATCTTTTTCTGCTTGTATTTCTTTCGTAACGCATGTAATTCAAAGTCCTTATGTAATGCTACTGGTTCTTTTGAAAAGCCCTCTGACGCAGGGGGGGAGGGTGCCGAACTTCAGACATTTCTCTTTGCTGGACTGCCTTATCTCTTTCTCCCCTCAGGTCCCCCTCTCGCCAATCTCAGCCTCCGACTCTTCTCCCCTCCCACCCCCACCGCTCTCTACCCCCTTTGATGTTTCATTTCGCCGTTCACTCTGTAAATATGTAATTTTGAGTTGCCCAAGCCTAATCGCTGGTAAAATGTAATCGTGAGTAAAGTCACTATTTGTGTATATATGCTTAGATATAACTCTAACCACTAGTATATGTAGTAGACCTTTGTACTTACTACCATTCCTAGGAGTTTAGCGTTTATCCGTTTGTATCTCTTCCTTGAGTGACTTTGCAACTTGTACATTTGCTATTTTTTCTGCTTGTATTTCTTTTGTATGCATGTAATCCAAAGTCCTTATGTAACGCTACTGGTTCTTTTGTAAAGCGCTCTGACACCTTTGGGTAATGTTCGCTATGTTCGCATTTCTTTTGTAACTCATGTAATTCAAAGTCCTTATGTAACGCAACTGGTTCTTTTGTAAAGCGCTCTGACACCTTTGGGTAATGTTGCGCTATATAAAATCGCATTAAATAAATAAAATAAATAAATAAAATAACAGCCCTCTTCAGCCAGGCTAGCTTGAATCCAGTGGCAAAGTGAGCAAGGGACCCACGTCTGGGCATACCCTGCCAACTTAGAGCGAACAAAGCAAACACAAGGAGATGATGGATGGAGTGCTGAAACTTTTCAAACACTCACCCCCAGTCACAGATCTGGGTTGAAACCATCATCATTCTTTAGCTCACTTTGTCACCCCAGTTCAGACACAGGCTGCCTGACTGGGACTGAGTAGTGAATTACACTCGCCAGTAGCAGAGCTGTTACCCGGTCCTTCTTTGATCTTAAGTATTTTTAAACTTTTTACAACTTGATTTTAGAATCCTTTATCTGCTGCTATATTGTTGAATTTGAATTTGTACTGCCACTTACTGCATTCTATTAGCGACTCAGGGCTTGTCGGGAAACGAACGGGGCCGCCATTTTGGTTAGCAGTCTAGCCTTCCATGACGCTGAGGGGATAAAAGCACGCTGATGCGGACGCGCAGCGCTGCCTGACTGGGACTGAGTAGTGAATTACACTCGCCAGTAGCAGAGCTGTTACCCGGTCCTTCTTTGATCTTAAGTATTTTTAAACTTTTTACAACTTGGTTTTAGAATCCTTTATCTGCTGCTATATTGTTGAATTTGAATTTGTACTGCCACTTACTGCATTCTATTAGCGACTCAGGGCTTGTCGGGGAAACGAACGGGGCCGCCATTTTGGTTAGCAGTCTAGCCTTCCATGACGCTGAGGGGATAAAAGCACGCTGATGCGGACGCGCAGCGCTGCCTGACTGGGACTGAGTAGTGAATTACACTCGCCAGTAGCAGAGCTGTTACCCGGTCCTTCTTTGATCTTAAGTATTTTTAAACTTTTTACAACTTGGTTTTAGAATCCTTTATCTGCTGCTATATTGTTGAATTTGAATTTGTACTGCCACTTACTGCATTCTATTAGCGACTCAGGGCTTGTCGGGGAAACAGAACGGGGCCGCCATTTTGGTTAGCAGTCTAGCCTTCCATGACGCTGAGGGGATAAAAGCACGCTGATGCGGACGCGCAGCGCTGCCTGACTGGGACTGAGTAGTGAATTACACTCGCCAGTAGCAGAGCTGTTACCCGGTCCTTCTTTGATCTTAAGTATTTTTAAACTTTTTACAACTTGGTTTTAGAATTCTTTATCTGCTGCTATATTGTTGAATTTGAATTTGTACTGCCACTTACTGCATTCTATTAGCGACTCAGGGCTTGTCGGGGAAACGAACGGGGCCGCCATTTTGGTTAGCAGTCTAGCCTTCCATGACGCTGAGGGGATATAAGCACGCTGATGCGGACGCGCAGCGGACGCGCGCAGCGGGCGCGCCGCTGGCGCGCCGAAGGCGCGCCTAAGGCAAGCCCGTCTGCGCCCGTCCGCGCTCTGGTCGGGCCCAGGGCCTGTACCCCTGGCCGGTTTATTACAAATATACCGACCTATACTAGGGATGACCTTATTAGACTGAACCCTCGTCGGGAGACGACATGTGCCCTTGTATACCTCCTGAGGCAATGCCTAACCGTGTGAGAAGGATCTGTCAGAACTGTAAGATACTTCTACCATGTAAAAATGCTCTCCCTTACTCTGTTTTTGACAACAGAATAGGCAGGAAAATCAATCCAGATCATCAACCAGCTCTCAGATGTATGCTGTTGAATGCTAGATCTCTTGTTAAACACAGTATGGAGTGTGCTTTGTTTATTGAGGAACATGATATTAAAATGGCTTTTATCACTGAATCTTGGACTGACATGTCATCTGGTCCTGATCTAGTGAAGGCTACCCCCCAGAATTCCTCTGTCATACTCAGGATAGACCTTATGGGAGAGGTGGGGGACTAGCAGTCATTTATCATGATTCATTGAAGCCCGCTTTCATACTGCGTCGAATGCCACATGTGAGGCACTTTCAATTAACCTACGCACCTCACAACACAGCACCTTCAAGGGGTTACTCCTCTATCGGCCTCCTGGCTCTAGGACAGGATTCCTAGATTTGCTGGGGGCACTGCTCGAAGATGGGCTATGCGCAGACTCCTTTACATTATTAGGGGATTTTAACTTTCATCTGGAGGATCAATCCAACCCAGACACTATTCTCCTGGAGCAAATAATGGAGGCAGGGGAATTGAAGCAACTGATCGGAGCACCCACACATGACAAGGGGCACACGTTGGATGGGATATTCTCCAACAACCCCTTACTTAAAGTTTTATCAATTCTCCCTTTGGTTTGGTCCGATCATTGTGCCATTCTTTTTAAGTTAAATGAGTGGCAAGACCACAAACTCAGTTCAGAGACCTCCAGGTGCTATCGGAAAAGAGCCTGGAAAACGTTAACTACACAGAATTAGGTGAGGCATTGAATAAAACCAAGCCAACTTTCCCTGCTGAGGTTGATGAAGCTTCCTCGGTATTTGTGAAGTGGTTGGAAGAAGCATGTGATAAAATTGCTCCTGTAAAATTATGGACCCCCAAAGGGTTTCTCCATCTGCCCCCTGGTTCTGTGATGAACTAAAAATTTTAAAACAGGGTTGTAAGCGTTTGGAAAGGATATGGAGAAAAAGCTACCATAACGCAGACAAAGCTAGCTACAAGCTTAGCCTTAGACAATATAAGGCTAAGCTGCTGGAATTTAAAAGAAAGTACTTCACTGAACAAATCTCTCAGGCTGAATCCAACACCAAAGAGCTTTTCATAACTATCTCTAAACTAGTATCCCCTAAAACCCCAAGAGCCAGAGTAGTCCAGAGTTCTGCGAAAAGTTGGCAAAATTTTTCCAGTATAAAGTGGAAACCATCTTTTCCTCATTTAGGCTAGCTCAGGGGCATACTGATGTTGCCCCCAGTTTTGGAACAAAAAAACCAATACTAGCCAATTTCTCTTTGTTAGAGACATCAGATACCATCAAACTTCTGAGTTCTATTCGGTCTGGTGCCCCGTCAGATCCCTGCCCTGCATCAGCACTAAAGCAAATTCCAGAAGTTATAGGATCAACCCTTACACCACTGCTGAACAACATAATAACAACGGGCAAGTTTCCCAGCAATTGGAAAAAGGCCTCTATTCTTCCCCCTTCTGAAAAAGCCTACTCTTGACCCTAGTGATACAAATAATTATAGGCCAATATCAAGACTTCCGCTCCCCGCCAAGATTATTGAAAAGACCATGAACACTCAGCTCAGCACTTTTCTGCTAACTAATAACTTACTGGACACATCACAATATGGGTTCAGAGCAGAACATAGTACTGAGTTGGCCCTAATCAAATCTACAGAGGAGATTCGGGAAGCACTGGACGGAGGAGGGAAGGCAATTATGATAATGTTGGATCTGTCAGCTGCCTTCGACACGGTCCATCATGAAGTTTTGATGCACCGGTTGTCGGAGGTAGGAGTGCAAGGGACAGCCTGGAACCTCCTTAGATCTTTTCTTTCGGGCAGATCGCAAAGAGTGGAATTGGACAATCACAGCTCTAAACCTTTTTCACTCCTGTGTGGGGTGCCGCAGGGATCATCGTTGAGCCCGACCCTCTTCAACGTGTATGTGATTTCTCTTGCAAGCCTAATCAGATCTTTTGGTTTCAAAATCACTTCTTATGCAGATGACACACAGATAGTGTTGTCAATAAGAGAAGGGAAGAGAAGGAAACGGGGGCTCGCTTCCACGACTGCATGAGTGCCATCTCAGATTGGATGTCATCCAACTGCCTAAAACTAAATTCGAGCAAGACAGAAGTTGTCACATTCGGCAATAACCCCAATATGTGGACACCTGATTGGTGGCCAGCTGAGTTGGGCCCCTGTCCTATCCCCACATCGAAAGCAAAAACTTAGGGGTGATTATGGATAATAGGCTTTCTTTCTGTGACAACATAAACTCGGTGGTGTCGGCCTGTTTCCGTATCCTGAGAACTATAAGGAAAATTAAGTTTTTCCTTCCTGATAACAGCCTTAGGACAGTGGTCACAGCCCTAGTCATGTCTAGAATCGACTATTGTAATAGCCTATATTTAAATGCTCAAAAACAGCATGTTAATAGGCTGCAAATTGTACAGAATGCCGCAGCCAGACTGATTACTAGTACCCCCAAATTTGCCTCGGTAAAGAACGAGTTGAGACAACTACATTGGCTCCCCGTGAAGTTAAGGGCACGTTTTAAGGCCCTCTGTTTAGCTTTTAAGGCCCTAAATGGAATTGGTCCTGACCATTTGAGATCAAAGTTCAGATGGTATGTTCCCGCTAGAAACCTTCGGTCCTTGGGAACTAAACAAGTTCTAGTTCCTCGGATCAAGAGAGCCAGCATGGGGGTAGAAGCTTCATTACTTGCACCTCTAAGGCATGGAATGGGCTCCCTTTCCACCTGAGGAACGCAGCTGATCTCCTTTCCTTTAGGAAAGGGTTGAAAACCTGGCTTTTTACAGTAATCTCTATTCTCAGTTGACCAGCAGGCATGCATCAGCGCCAGGACACCCTAGGGTAACCGTGCGCTATACAAGCTTAAATAACATAACATAACATATGCAAATCAGTCTTGACCCTGTGCCTCATGGGAACAGTCCAGCCCGAATTGCCAAGCTATGTCTTCCCTGGACCGGCAACAAGCATCCTGGGACCAGTTTTGGGCTAACAGCCCTCTTCAGCCAGGCTAGCTTGAATCCAGTGGCAAAGTGAGCAAGGGACCCACGTCTGGGCATACCCTGCCAACTTAGGGCGAACAAAGCAAACACAAGGAGATGATGGACGGAGTGCTGAAACTTTTCAAACACTCACCCCCAGTCACAGATCTGGGTTGAATCCATCATCATTCTTTAGCTCACTTTGCCACCCCAGTAAATTACACAAACTTTGCTCACCCCTAATTTACAATACAATTGGTGCATCAACCCTGTCGTTAAGCCTAACTATGGAAAAACTGGACTTTGGGGCAGATTTCATCTATAATGTACAACACAGTGAGGAAACACACACTGTTTAGTGAACCTTTACAGAGTTACATTATGAATTTTTGCTCATACTATAAGCCCTGTACAGCTAGCACCAATCCCTAAAGGGTCCCATCTGCAACAGGCTAATTGTGCGCAGATACCAGTCTGAGCTGGACGCTAGTCCCATTAGCTCAGCTCGCATACGTGGGCACGTTTTCAAGTGTTCCCCTGCAGCCTCTTACCTCAACTGCGCAGCAGCAGACCTTATTTTAATTGGCAGGCATTTAAGGCTAGCATTCTTTTATTTTAACAGAGTTTACAGTGTGTGAGATTCCGTTAGTGAGACTCACTCACACAAGAAGTGCAAAATTCATTAGTCCAAAAAGAAAAAATCCAGGAGAGTAAATAGATCCGAAACAATTTTCCTACAGTAATTTTATGTATTTAGCAGTCACTATTAATATAATTGCAATTTAAAGTACATTTTCTGAAATAATATCTTTTAAAATATACGGAACATGAAAAATACACTAATTTATTAACTGTAAAAACTATTAAAGTGAAGAATGAAACTACATGTAACTTTAAAATTAATTTATCAGTAATAAAAACTAATAGTACATAAGAAATGATAATATATTTATTATGCAAATAAAACATTCTTAAATAAAAAATGACAATAATATTTAGTATTAAATAATAACTCACTATCTCAACATTTATATAACAGAACACAATGGAATGATTGAAAGAAACAAATACATTTCAAAACATATATATTTTAAATTAAATATGCTCAAAATATATTTTTTTAAATCCTGAATGAATTTACATGCAATATTCCTTCAAACTTTGTGGAAAATAAACACAATGTGAGGGGCATATTTCATATTTTAACCGCATGCCAGCAAGCATTGGGGAAAGTACATTCATTGTAAGGGTCAGATTAACTCTTCTAACTCTAGTCTAACAAACATTGGGGGAAGTGAAATCATTGTTAAGAGGTCAGCAGGCCACCATGTCTTTTAATTCAGCTTATTTTCCTTAAAGAAATAGAACAGCATTAAAAAAGATACTTTAAAAAAAAGTTTATTTAAGAGATTACAATGGTCCCCTGGACCACTGCCCACTCCCTAACAAACCTTTTGTGACATTCACAAACAGGAATCAATCAATCACAGAATTTGTAAAGCGCGCTACTTACCCGCGAGGGTCTCAAGGCGCTGGGGAGAAAAAAGGGGGGGGGTGCTGCTACTGGCCGAACAACCAGGTCTTGAGTAGCCTCCTGAAGGTCATCAGGTCTTGGGTCTGTCGTAGGCTTAGTGGAAGGATGTTCCAGGTCTTGGCGGCGAGGTGGGAGAAGGATCTGCCGCCGGTGGTAGTTCTTCGAATGCGAGGGACGGTGGCGAGGGAGAGGTCGGCGGAGCGGAGTTGGCGGTTGGGGACGTAGAAGAGGAGTCGTCTGTTGAGGTAGGCTGGGCCCCTTTGTGAATGGATTACCATCTCTTTTAAGGCATCTGTAAAATCTCAATATTTAGAGAATGGTTTTCGGTCACAAGACATTGACACATTGCTGTTTGGAAGGGATGCTCTAAACATGCCCCTTCCAAATAGTGATTTGTAATGCTTTTAGAACCCCAAATAGCAATTTAGATATCTATTACCAAATTGCTAAATGGCTTTAGTATATGTCAATAAGCCATTTAGCGATTGCAAACCTGATAATTTAGCAAATCGCTGCGTTTACGACTACTAAATGGCTTCAAACATCTGATCGTTAGAGTTTACAGAATCTCCCACATACCATATTAGCAATGATTGGCAGCCAAGAAAGACTGTAAAAGTCCATATGGAAGATCGGATAAAACTGTTGTAGCAGATGTTTATTTAAGCTTAAAAGTGAAATTCAACCAACTATCCTGAACCACAGAGGTGTCAGCTTGAAATAAAAACTTAAAAAATGCTTGGCAATATTGAACAGGTGTCAAATAGAAGACAGGCACTTACTAGATCCACAGGTGACATTCCTGCCCACAAAAAACTCACAATAAATGGTTACAATAGAATATTTTTTCCAGTCTGCAAACTAAAAATCTGCAAAGCTGTGATATACAGTCTATAAATGGCTAAGTAATAAAAGGAGACAATGCGATCCCCTTCAAAACTAAGGGATATCTGTGAAAAGAAAATCTGACCTTAGCAAGAGTGCTCCAAGCTGCAGTGGGATACACTGACGAGAAATTTTGAGAAATTCCCATGCCTATGCTGTCTGGTGACATCAAACAGGAGCTACCACATCATACCAAATGTGACATGCCCACACTCCCAATCTTCCCAAGCAACCAATTAAAAGGGACGGAAACACTTGTCAGAGGAGGAGCATGCTTAATCAAAGGACTGTGTCAGTACAGATGGAACTCTGGAAACATAGTCACTGGAAACCAAAGCAGCTGGTGTGAGATATTGGTCTGTTAGTTGAGGGGATGAAACCCTACTCAAGCACCAGCCACAATCCTTGTCAGGGCAACCCAGAAAAGGTTACTAAATGAACATGTGCTTGACATTTTGATAGCTTAGCACAATAGTATACAGACTTAACTAAGAGGCAATGTGTAGTGTATTTATGCAGCATGTTAGACCTGGATTCCTTGGCATGGTTTCCCCTGACTTTTTGCCTTCTGACCTCCTGTTTTGCTCACTTTGTTTATGTTGGCCTTAGGAATATTAGAACTTTACCACTGCTGACCAGTGCTAAGGTGCATGTTCTCTGTGCTTAAAACCTGATAACATTGATATATCCACAATTGGCATATTTGATTTAGTTATAAGTCCCTAGTAGAGAGCACTCCATGTGCCCAGGGCCTTAAATCAAATGCTGCTAGTGGGCCTGCAGCACTGATTGTGCCACACACTGGAGTAGCCTTTTAAACATGTCTAAGGCCTGCCACTGAAGAGCCTGTATGTGCAGTTACCTACTTGCCAGGCCCAAACCTTCCTGGCTATTACATATAGCTCACCCCTAAGATAGGCCCTGGACAGCCCATGGCGAGGGTGCACTTTATTTAAAAAGTAGGACATGTACTTTTATGTTTTACATGTCCTGACAGTGAAAAATACTTACATTTGTTTATCACTACTGCAAGGCATATCTCTCCTGTAGGATAACATTGGGATTGCCTTATTGAGTTTTAAAAATGCAATTTCCAATTGGGAAGAGGTGGGACCCCAAAATTTGGTGTATCTAGAATCACAATTTAAAAGCACAACTTATGGTTAAGTTGCTTTTTAAATTGCAATTCTGAATATGCCACTTTTAAAAAGTTGGCATTGTCTTACTGTAACTATTTGGTGCCTTCTGCCTCTCTCTGGAAGACACATCTGGGGTGGGTGACAGCTGGCTTCCTGCATTCGGTTTAGATAGCCACAGACAAAAGAAGGCTAGATGTGTCTGAGTGGCTATCTTTATGCTGATTGGTCATCCTGAGCAGAATTGGAGGGAGGAGCTCACACTTATACGTGAAAGGGCTGTGTAGTGCCCCCACACAAAGAGTTGCATACCCCCCATAGTGAGTCTGCAGGCAGGGCAGTAAAGGCAGGGTCTTGTCGACTTCAAAGACATCTCTTTGAAGACTCCCTTCTTCAGCAGACCAACTGGGTAAAAGTACTGGATCTCTGATACCACCAAATCAGAACACTTCTGGAGCTGAGGACATTCTACCAGGAAGAAGGACTGTTGTGCTGCCAGGAGGAACTGCTACTTTGCCTAAATGCTTTGCTGTGTTGGCCTGCTGACCACTTCTTCTTGCCTGGGAGTGAGAAGGGCTGTACCTGCATGGCTACATCCCAGAACCAAATAATCTCCAAGGGCTCGTTGGCTTACCTCCCCTGTTTCTGAAGTCTCAGGAATATGAAAGACTTCACCCTGCAACCCACAACCAGCACCTGGACTCTACTGTGAGTCTTGCTCTGCAAAGTGGTGCCACTTACATTTTACATCCAGTCCTGGACCCTTTGAAGTGAGTTTTCAGTACTGCAACCCAGAAAATCCATGCATCAATGACATTGCACCCATGAGAACCAGCGTATTTTCTTCCACACCGATGCATCGTCACTGCTGCACGAACCGCAAACACTGCATCCCGACTGCGCCATGCATTGTCCCCTGTTCCCAACCATCTCGGTCTTTGCGTGGCTTGGCATCAATGCATCTCCTACAGCCAGCTGTTTTGATGATGACGCATCGCCCCGATGTTCATCGCATTTTGACTCTCGATGCATCTTTGACTTTGCTCAGCTTGGAACTTATGCATCGCCTACATCTGAAGGACCGGCAGAAATGCATCGCCCTTGATGTTGACGCATCCAAGGTACTGTTCAGCTGGCCAAGGCTCGTCCCTGTATCTGACCTGAGCTTCATTGCAGTTGACCTGAACCTTTGGATTTGCCCCGGTCAAGTACAACTAGATAGCCCCGGTTAGAACTATTTGTTTCTAAGCACTACTAAACAATGTATGCTTTAAAAATTCATATCTTGACTTCTACCTATTGGATTTTTCATCATTTTAGTCTTCTTTTACTCATAAAAATATTGGCTACTTTTCTAAACTGTTGTGGAATCCTTTTGTGGTGTTTTCACTGTGTTACTGTGTGTTGTGTGCACAAATACTTCACACATCGCCTCTTAGTTAAGACTAACAGCTCTGTGCCAGGCTAACAGAGGGTGAGCACAGGCTATTTTAGAGTGTGTTACTGACTTACCCTGACTAGGATTGTGGTTCCTGCTTGGGCAGGGTGCATACCTCTATCAGCAAGAAACCCAATTTCTAGCATAACACACAAACAGCAATAAGGTGAAAACAGAACACAAGCCAAAATCCCACACCTATTTAGAAAAATGGAGTAGGCCAGGTCCAAGTCAAAAGTCCAGGCCGATCGCAATGGTGTACAGGCTGGACACAGGATTGAGTTTAGTCCACTGAAAAGTACCTTGTGGGTCTGGGTGTCGAGGTGCAAAGTCCTTGCGTCAAGATGAGCTGTCTAGCATTGAGGAGCAGTCAACGAGGTGCTACGATGTGAAGTCTGGCATTGAGATGTGTCCTGCAGCGGCGTAGTCGATTTAGAAAAATAGTGTAAAATTAAAAAAATTATTTGACACCAAAAATCCAACCAGTATAACTGGAGATATTAATTTTCAAATATTTAAGGTTAATATAGTGCCTAAAACTACAAAGCACCACTTGCGGTTATTTGGTCATGCAAAACTGGCTGAAAGGCACAGGTTCAGTCAGACTGTGATGGAGAACTGGCCGGATACCGGGACCAGGTTAGTCCCGGTGAAAAAGTAACCTTCTAAAGTGCAGCATGAAGAGTTCTGCTAGAAGCAGGGAGAGCGTCGCAGATGTCCATTACTTTAGTATGAAGGTGTTGCGGATGTTTATTTCTGTAGAGCGAAGATCATGTTGGGCATCGAGGGCAGCTTTTGCTGGAGATTCGTGTTGGTGGTCACAGCGGGCTGTCAATGCTGTAGCGCAAAATGCAGATCTCGCTTTGCTGGCCATCACTGGTAGTCGCTGTAGGGTGAAGAGTCTGGTTCACAGGAGCTTCGCCTTGGTGGTTTGCGCAGGTAGCAAGATCTTGGCACGAAAAAAGGCCCATTTGTGTCGCAAAGAGCCCAAAACTTCAGGATTTCTCCTTTTTGAATCACAGGACTGCACTCATTTGCCAGCCAAGGGTGCAGGACCTGGAGAGGCAAATCTTGGGGATCAGGGATCATGCAGATACTGTTGCAGGTCCAGGCAGCAAGTGAGCTGGGCAGATGCAAGGAGGCCTCTGGAGCTTATAATGTCACTGTAGCTCTGAACAGGAGGTAAGTCAGCTGACCCTTGGAGTCATTCAGCCTCGGATGAAGGGAGCAGGTCCAGTCTTCCATCTCAACAGGCAGGGCAAGCCTCAAGCAGCAGGGCAGCAGGTTGTCCTTCTTCTCTTGTATCCACAGGTCCAGGAGTGTAATAGGGAGGGGGTCTGGGGGTCCTCTTTTTATACCCGATGCACACATTGAAGTCAGAGAAGATTCTGGAGTTTCCCCCTACAGTGGTGTCTGGACTTTCCTGCCTCCCTTTCTAGTCCCAGTCTGTCTGGGGACACAGAAGGTTAGTGTGAAGTCCTTTGTGTGTGAGCTAGGCCAGTGTCTTTGAAGTGCAAGTGTGGTAGGTGACATCCCGTAACTCCCAATCAGCTAGGATGGCCCTTCTTGCCAACACCCAGACCCTCTATTGTGATGCTGTCTTAGAAGAATACACAAAGGCCAACTGCAACTACACTTAGTCATGTGACCCGGGAACAGGCTGCTGGTACCAAATGGTTAGGACATAAGAATGACAACTTTTTAAAGAGGCTTTTTCAGTATTGTGACTTAAAATCTGGCTTTACCAGTAAAGAGGATTTAAAAGTACAATTCCTAAGATGCCAAACATGACTATCCAACCTGCTCTCAAACAAAGGTTATAACAACACCACGATTGCCAGTACTGATACTTACTATACTAATTGCTCTGACCAATCACACGTGACACTCATAGTGACTGAAAAAAGTAAATTTTTATTTTTCTTCTTTAAATGCAATTGAATTTATCTAAACAATCTTTTCTAACAAAAAAAAGAAGAAAAATAAACATTTACTTCAGTCACTAAGAGTGTCACGTGTGATTGGTCAAAGTAATTAGTACAGTAAGTATCAGTACTGGCAATTGTGGTGTTGTTATAAGTATTAAGTTAGCCTTGCTGATTATGGGCCAGTACCCTCTATTGCTCAAACAAAGGTTAGCACTTATTAAATGTAATAAGGGTGCACAATGTTACCCTTTAGGGGAGGTAGGACTCACAGAATTGAAAAATGAATTTGTGAGTTTTTCACAACCAGGACATGTAAAACTTAAAAGTACAAGTTCAACTTTTTAATTACAATGTACCTGCCCTATGGGCTATCCTTGGCCTATTCTAGGGGTGATTTATATGTAATAAAACAGGAGTTTAAGGCTTGGCAAGGGGGTTATATGGCCAAGCCCAATTGGCAGTTTAAAACCTGCATAACCAAGCTTAAATGGCAGGCCTGATACAGGTTTTTATGGTTTAAATTTCTTTATTATTATTATGAATGTGAAACATAAAACATCAGCAATTCAAGGCCTGAAAACCATCAGGCTACAGAGCAATAGAGAGAGTGAAATTGCCATAATCTCTCCCCTCCCCCCTAACCCCAGGACTCGGTTGCGCATGAAAACGAAATCCGCTCTGTCACTAGGATAACCTAGTAAACACAGGAGATGACGGACGGAGCCCTCAAAGTTTTCAGACACTCACCCCCAATGACAGATTTGGGTTAAATCCATCATTGTTCTTTAGCTCACTTTGCCACCCCAGTTCAGACCCAGCCATATGCAAATCAGTCTTGACCCTGATCCTCATGGGAACAGTCCAGCCCGAGCTGCCAAGCCAGGTCTTCCCTGGACCGGAAATAAGCATCCTGGCAGCGGTTTCGGGGTAACACCCCGTATCAGCCAGGCTAGCTTAAATCCAGTGGCAAAGTGAGCAAGGGACCCACGTCTGGGAATACCCTGCCAACTTAGGGCGAACAAAGCAAACACAAGGAGATGATGGACGGAGCGCTGACATTTTTTCAGACACTCACCCTCAGTCACAGATCTGGGTTGAATCCATCATTGTTCTTTAGCTCACTTCGCCAACCCAGTTCAGACCCAGCCATATGCAAATCAGTCTTGACCCTGCTCCTCATGGGAACAGTCCAGCCCGAACTGCCAAGCCAGGACTTCCCTGGACCAGAAACAAGCATCCTAGGACCGGTTTCGAGGTAACACCCCTCATCAGCCAGACTAGCATGAATCCAGTGGCAAAGTGAGCAAGGGACCCACGTCTGGGAATACGCTGCCAACTTAGGGTGAACACAGCAAACACAAGGAGATGATCAACGAAGCGCTGAAATTGTTCAGACACTCACCCCCAGTCACAGATCTGGGTTGAATCCATCATTGTTCTTTAGCTCACTTCACCACACCAGTTCAGACCCAGCCAAATGCAAATCAGTCTTCACCCTGTTCCTCATGGGAACAGTCCAGCCCAAACTGCCAAGCCAGGTCTTCCCTGGACCAGAAACAAGCATCCTGGGGCAGATTTTGGGGTAACTCCCCTCATCAGCCAGGCTAGCTTGCATCCAGTGGCAAAGTGAGAAAGGGACCCATGTCTGGGCATACCGAATATATACCCTGCCAACTTAGGGCGAACAAAGCAAACACAAGGAGATAATGGACGGAGCGCTGAAATGTTTCAGACGCTTACCCCCAGTCACAGATCTGGGTTGAATCCATCATAGTTCTTTAGCTCACTTCGCCACCATAGTTCAGACACAGCCATATGGAAATCAGTCTTAACCCTGTTCCGCATGGGAACAGTCCAGCCAGGACTGCCTAGCCAGGTCTTCCCTGGACCGAAAACAAGCACCAACCTCACCCTCAAAGAACACATTGCCAAAAATCAAAGGCTGCCTGGTACCAGATTTCTCTTCTGCAGAAAGTTGAAACTTCCAGAAAGCAACTTTAGATTAGAACTGCTGTTCAAGCCCCCATCCTCATCCTTCTGATGGTAATGTCCTGCTTCAAGGCCTCCCAGACTTTACACAGGCACCCCTTAAAGGCATTCTACATGACACAGGGATCTAATCCAGGGCCATCGGAAATATGATAATATCACCTCTTTCCTGATGGAACTCCAATGGCTCCCCTTGCCAGCCCACACCATCTTCAAAACCAGCAGCATTGTTAAGAAAGCCATCATGACCAGCACCCCCACTTATCCTACAGGCAAGCTCACTACCATCTCTGGTGATTCTCAGCACACCAGCAGCCAGGACATCATCACACTGTAAACTAAGAAGTGTGAAAAAGAAAAAACAAGGAAGCAGGCCTTTTCCATCTATGCACTCAGGATGTGAAACAACCACCTCATATCCATCAAGAGCCTCACAACATTACTCCTTTTTCGGAAAGTGTCAGAGACTCACCTCTTTAAAGAACACTACATTAGCAATGTATTAACTGTCCTCAAACCAGCTACCTCTCCTATCTCTCATTGGTGTAATGCTTGTTTTTGACCTTGTACATTGCTCCTCTGCCTTTTGGCTAGGTTCACAATATAGAAAAACCATACGCATGCATTCATAAATATACATAATACCAAAGAACCCAGAAGAAAAGATGTATAAAGATTGACATTTTATGGAATGGGCCTTATAAGTGCAGAGTAAGCTCACAAATATTCCTGCAACACATGCATAACCAAAAAAATACCCAGTGTTCAAATCATATAAATATGGTTTGCAGATAGTGTAATCACCTTGGCGACTTGCTGCCATCCAAGTATAGGCTTATCCAGTGGTTAATTTGGGAAAAAATAAGTGCTGGGGCGCTCGTCAGGAGGCAGCTTGCACCAGCCCATTGCTCCTATTAGCGCAACCTATAACAGAATCAACTACTAACCATGAAACCTTACAAGTGGGGAGAGGATGTGGAGTAATGGCCAGAGCTGGCCACTTTGGATCTGGGGAACCAGGTTCAAGTCTCGGCATAGGCTCAACATCCTGTGATTCTGCGCAACTCATGACATCCTGGGATTCTGGGCCAATCACTTAATCTCACAGTACAAAAAAGAATATGTCCTTAACTGGTGCTCATTAAAAGCACTTCAATACCTTTGGGTCGAGTTTGTGCTATAAACGCCGGTGTTGACGATTAAGTGCCGGTACCAAGCACCAGAAACCACCAGCTCAAATTCAGCACTAGGATCATCTAAAAATCCTGAGAAACAAAAAAGGGAGCAACAGGAGACAGCGTTCTTGGTTAATTTTAAGGTAACCAATCCTTTTGTCTTAACTTTCCTCAATTACCTATATCATGGAATTCCTCCCTGCACTTGCAATCTATATCACAAAAATGTGAATGCATCGTTCCAAGAGAGAGTGGTCCTGTAACCTCTGAGGCTTACAGTAACTAAACCTCACTTACAGCATAACTACGTAGTCTCATCACTAAAGGATCTATAGTTGCTCTATCTACATGTTACATTGACTGTAATGCCATAACAACCAACACTGTCCTAGTCCAGGGAAAAACTCACCTTCTCTGTATACTAATCTTACACTTGAAACCAAACCCTCAAAAGACTGATAATTAAAAAATGAAAAAGAAGCAACTGTGAAATAAATCTTGACAGGCTACACACAATGGTCTTGGGTAACAACTCACAAAACATCCAACTTCAAGTGAAAATTTTCCACTTTAGAAATCAGTCAGAAAAATACACACCTCTAAAAGGAGCACCTCACCACTCATCCATCATTGACAAAGAACCGCAGCATCTCCTAGCCATGAGCCCGATGGGAAGGGATCCCCCTCTCCACCACTACACAATACCAAAGCTTTACACTATATACAGTGCTCTCTTACTATATTGAGTGCCACTACCATTGTAGCACCCACTAATCTAGTCAGTGCACCATCAGCCTTTGATGCCCCAAAGTAGTGCCTAAGGCAAGCCTTTCTGCACTTGCCTGTGTACCAGCTGCACACAGCTCCAGCCACCATGCCTGTTCTACCCCAGTTGCATTTACAAGTCGGACAATGATTGTCGGAAGCTGGCTCTGTATAAGATATTATCACTAGGTGGTAATACTGTGCACAGAGTCCAGGGGTTACCCAAAAATGTACAGGGCTCAATGCGAAACCCAAAGTGTTCTATTAGTGGTAGTGGGGGTGAGCAGCCTAAAGCCTAACACTGGAGTGTAAGACATTTATTGTACACACATGATCTATAATGGACACACAACTCAAGAAGAAGATCCAGACCAATTTTATAAAATTATACTTTGTTTGTATTTTATTTTAAGACCCAGGTCTCCGTAATAAGGTAAGTATGTTTTTAATTAAAAATACTTTTCACTTTCAACAATCGACACTTAGCGTGCATGTATTGAGAGGAATAGTTTGGCACCAAACACTCCTATATTCAGTAAAGCAATCATGGTGCTGTGGAACTCGAATTGCCAGGTTCCCAGCCCATGTACTCTTTATGGCTTCACTGTCACTTACAATTTGGGAAATGGTGCCCAATGTTGTAGGGGCACATCTGCTCATGCAGATATGCCCTCACCTGGGGTATAGTGCACCATGCCTTAGAGGTTTGAGGCCTGCTAGAGGGGTGACTTACCTAAACTGTCAGGCAGTGCTAGCTGGCATGGCACCCAGGCAGGGTGCCATGTCGACTTTGTTGTTTTCTCCCTCACCAGGGCATGCACTCTGCAAGGGCAGTGACATGGTCCCAGTGAGAGGGATCCCAAGGGGCTTTCTTCAGCTTCCACGCCCTAGGTACCCAGGGTACCATTTACTAGGGACTTACAGGAGGCAGAAGTACCAATTGGGCATTTGTTTTAGGGAAGGAGTACTGGCACAGGGGACCTGGTTGGCAGGGACCCTGTGCACCTCATTTGAAACCCCATCACAACCAGGCAAAAAGTGGGGGGAAAGCCATGCAAAGAGGGTCTTTCTCACACTGGACTTCCCTGGAATGCACCTGCATGCTTTGGAAATTATACTTTACTTGCAAAGCTATAGAGAGCCCAACGAGCACCCCCAAGCCTTCTTGTACTCCCTCATGATGATAGGCAAAAACCAGGAAACATATATCTACAGAGATGCAAGCACTGGCTTTTCCATACTCAGATGGCGAACAAATTCTATGGTGAGCAATTAAATTGATGATGAACTGCAATCTCCAGAGTACATAGGAAGAACTGGTGCTGATATGCAAGTAAGTATTCCCTCCCTTTAAGACTGAACTTCGTAGGCACTCTGCTAGTTTTTTATACCTAATGGCAATTTAGTTACTGCAGTCACAAGTTCCACTCACGTCATTATGTTGAATGCCAGGTTCCTGGGTACAAATAGATTATATATCGTGGATCTAAACATATTTCTTGCTGGAGGTCCTTTTTATCACTGAATCTTGGACATTTAAGTCTTTTGGTCCAGACTTATAAACAATAACTCTATACCTTTACAAAGCCCTTCACCTTCCCCAGGCTCTTTAAAGAGGTGGTAACACTTATATTTAAAGAAACCTCAAGGTTACCCTCCTAGAGATTGATTATTGCTCTGTAACCCAACCTCTCGGCTTTAAAATGTCCATTAATGAGTCCATTAATTATTAGTTATTAATTATAACAGGGATTCTTACCTATTATCCAAAAGATCCTGCAGGAAGCTTTGGTGGTAAACTTGAAAATTTCTTAGCTTGGATTTTGATCTTTTACACTCCCTTCCTCCCTCATGCAGAATCTAATATGTGAGTAGACCTAGCACAACATTCAGAAACTCTATACCACATAGAGACCTGCACTGCTTTAGGATTCACCCAATAACCAAATACAAACATGTTGTGGGCCCCACATTAGACCTCCTTCTTACTTTTACACTTTAGGATGTTTTCTCCAAAGCTACCCTTTGCCTTGCATGGACCATCTAGCCATTGCATTTAACAGATACACTCAAATTGCTAAACAAACCACCAGTGTCAGCCTCCCCACGAAGCAACCATGTGCCAATGATGCCTTCTTATGGTTCTCTCCACTGGATTCTCTGTTCCTGTACGCTTGACGTCCTATGACTATTGACTTACAACTGTGCTGCATGAGGTTGCATCTCTCTAAGTGACACACTGCTACCAAAGTAGTCCCTGAGCATCCTGCTTTTCCTGAGATTTTAAAAGCATTAAGACCTATTGTAAATACCTTGAGCACTCCTGGCACTTGAAATAATGTTTAGAAAAACATCAAGTATACCAACAACCTCAATGCGCCTACAAGAAACTAGATAGACCAACACAGGCTTCACACTATGCAACTTGTGTTTCATAAGCAGACACTTTCTTTAAGAACATCTTTAAGATTATCTCTTCTCTCATGATGTAGTGACCCAGTCAATTCTTCACAACCTCTCTGTTGGAAACTGTGAGAAGCTGGCCTGGTATATGATGTCCACTAATGTAAGTGGGCACCCTGCACCAGTCCAGACAACCCTTATGGTGATTTAAGAGGTCTTAGAAAACCTTAGAAAGCTCTTTAAGTGGTAGCTGTGGAGAGCAGTATTCAGGCTTAGTCCTGAAGGAGTGTAAAGCAGTTTGTTTTACCATAATGCAATCTTATAGTATAGATTAAGTGAAAAGAACCACACCAAGTATTTATAAAAATATGTATTTATTATATAATACTCTCTAGTACGTTCCAATATCTCCTACATGGAGATAAACACAATGCACACAATACTTTAGCAAAGAAACACAGTAAATAGCACAGAATACACAGTGGGCCCCAGGGGGGGACCAAACCATATTCTAAGAAAGTGGTATAAGAACCAAGACTCGGGTCAAGACAATGTCGAGAGGACGTAGAAGTGCTGGGGACCCACAGAACCACCCAAGGTAAGTAGATAGGAACCCCACGGAAAGCGTGTGCAGTGTGGAAACACGACCGCGTGCTCAGTGCAACTGAACGTGTAAGTCGCAGTTGGATTTTTAAAGATTAAGGACCCTTCCCAGTGGACCCTGAAGAAACCCCGTGGAAGACAGAAGGTTGGAGAGCCACCCCACCCGTGGATACCCTAGTACCCATGTTACCTACACCAGGGAAGCCAGGTGCATACGTGTGAAGTGGTGTCGGAAACTGCAGTCGAACCCAATGGAGGACTTCAGGAGAGTGACGCTGTTGCAGAAGGAGAAAGTGTCTGGTGGAATCCAAAGGTGGATACTAGATGAGAGGTACCTGCAAGCAGAGGGGACAGAGTCTATGTCACTCAGGAGTGACCAGGAGACTTGGAAGACAAATACCCTCTGATGTCGGGTGTTGCAGGATGGGTGACGATGACCTTGACTCTGCAGGTGTGAGGACCAGGCTATGCTGAGGAGGACCAGAAGCCATGTACGAGCTGTCCACAAAGTATGTCGAGTGCTGAGGGGTCGGTGTCCGGCGGGAGCACCAACAAGCCTTGACAGATGCAACCAATGCAGGAAGTGAAGAAGGATCAACGTTGGGACCAGCAAGGTCCAACGGACTCACCACAAGCAGGGGAGTCAGGGTAGGCCCTGAGAAATCAGGGGAGCCCAAAGGAAACAAGTGTGACCCTCAAATGGACCCACAGGCCGGAGTCACTGGAGTCGCGAGAGGACCTCAAGCAGCTCACCAAAAGATGCAGGCCACGATGCACACGATGCAGTGTGGTTGAAGATTCTGGTCACTGGAGGTGATCGAGTTTGGAGCTACTTGGAGCCTGAAGATCTTCTTGGAAGGAAGCCAACAAGCCTTTGCAACTGCAAGTAGACGCTGTGCACAGGGGTTTGGTTATTGCAACCCCCACGAGGGATACTGGCCTCAAACTTGGTGAGAGGGCACAGCAGGCCACACGAGCTGTGGGAAACCACCACCTGTGTTGCAGATCCTTACGGAGTCCGGAGGAGCTCAGGATCAGCAGACCGGTCGACTTAATTGCGGTGCCTGTGAATTCAGGGGAGTGACTCCTTCACTCCAAGGGCGATTCCTTCAAGTGTCTTTGATGCTTCACAGGCCTTGGAAGGATCCTGTATGATGCACAGGCACAGACAATGCAGCAGACTGGAAGGGAGACGAAGTCAGGCCCAAACGAAGTCCAGCGAAGTCCAGAGTGCCCAGACGGTAGAAGAAGAAATGGTGTCTGATCTGAATCTTATCCCACGACGTATCTAGGGACCTACACCCAGGTAAGCCCTTAAGTTCCCTAGGGAAAGGGCTGGGAAGATTCAGGAGACCCTCCCAAGGGAGGGTCTGGACAGGGGGCAGGTTACTCCCATGTCCTTTGTCCAGTTTCGCACCAGAGTGGGAGCCAACGGCTCCCAGGACTGGTTTGAACTGGACTATGCACAGGGACACCAAATTTGCCCCTCATGCAGACTGAGTGGGACTGGCAAGCGCACCCACCCTACCCCAATACACTAAATCCAGTCTGGGAGGTGGTCACACCTCCCTGTGACAGGATGCCTATTTTTCTGCCTTCCCCTGCTCGAGCTTGGCTCAGCAGCAGGATGGCAGAATCATGTCTCTAGTCGACAGCAACCATTTTGTGCTGTCCGGGTCAAGAAGGCTGGTACCGGGAACACTGAGAGAATAACGGAGGGCTCTTCAATTGCTTGGAATCATACCTCCCACACCATTTAGGGTGTGGGGGTAGGATTCCAACATGTTTAATACCAAACATGATAGGATTCGTTACAGCCAGTTTCGAGATGGCCATTGCGTAATTACGCTGTGCCCCTCTATATAGTATATGGCTGCTCCACTGACAGCCCGGGAGAATGGACTCTGTAGGCTGCAGGGGTGTCCTGCAGGGGCACCTTTTCACTTAGAACCAAGCACCCTGCCTTCAGGATTGTAAAGGCCTGCTAGAGGGGTGACTAATAGGTTTTAAGCACAGTGACCCTAGATATAGGAAACCTATATCTTTAGTAAGTGGTGCAAGCACCAACTTACAAAGGCTGCAATGGCAGGCCTGTAGTTCCATTTTGAATGGTCTCTCATGGGTGGCATAATACATGCTTCAGCCCATGGGAGACCTCTGGGGTACCTATGCCCTGGGTACATGTGTACCATATACTATGGACTTATAAGGGTACCGCAGTATCCAATCTGGGGTGTACCTAAGTACTGAGCATAACAATTTACAGAGAAAGCAGATAGATTGGGGCCTGATTATCAGGATCCCAGTCAGACTAGTCAAATACAGCTTAGCACCAGGCAAAAAGTGGGGGTAACCATAGAAGCAGATCCTACTTTCCTACAGAAACAAACATTAATTGTGCTACTGATCCTACCACTCAAAGTATTTGTGGTTGCATAGTGCACAGTTATATAAATGGTCAACACAAGTGCAATGAAACATATAAATATACGACTCTACAGAAGTGATTGTCATGAGGCTGGGAGATCACAAGGGTGGCCCAACTTTTGATGTACATGGAGATGATTGGCTTCCAGCAGATAGGGACAGGTCCCAGGCATAAGGTAGGTCACACATTAGACCTTATTTTCCCCAATTCCCTCAGGGTTAAGAGTGAGCCCCCAATACCGCTCATGTGGTCTGATCACTACCTGATTAAACTGCAGAACCCAAAAGACAACGAACCTGCCAAGTCAAGTAGAGTGGCCAGTAGAGTAAAGAGACAATAGAATTCAGTCTCTCTAGATTCCTTTCCCAAAATCTTGGAGTGCATAGAGACCAAGTCAAGCAGCGAAATCGGTACAGCCGTGGCTGCTCCCTTATGCAGGCTTTTTATATGATCACCCCACTTAAGCAAATTTGTGCCCACACTACAAAAGAGCTTTGCGGAGCATCATCTCCCCCATGTATCTAATAATGCAGTATTTTCAAAAATCTCTTTCAGAAGCATTAGTACTATTGCTAGAGAAGATATTAGTTCCCTCCAGAAAGTTTGAACTAAGGACCATGCCCACTTGGTGTGAAAAAACATGCTTTCATTTACAATATCGTGTACAAATGTTGGAACAGCAATAATGCCTACCCTAGGTGGAAGTGCCCAGCTACAGTAGAACTTTTGATTATTTTTAATACGGTTCATGTAGAACCAGGCAAGAGGCCCCTCTCTAGGGTTCGTTTTCTTAACTCATCCATTCTTCAGCACTTAACTCACCAATCTTCAGTTTCCCCAGCCAGTCAGAGTGCTTTACCCTGTAAATCATAAACATCACCTTTTGTCTAACGATTCCAAAATATTGTATATACAAGCATAGGATGCAACAGGAGCATGCTGTGGCATGCCAGCATATTTGTGAAGGGCATTTGTTTAACCGATAAACTTATAACGTTGGGAGCTGTTCATCAAGAATTGTTAACCGCACAAAAGAGTTCATGCTATTTGCATCACACTCGCTTTCAAAGTTCCAGTCAGGTACCAACTTCTGAATCCCTTAAAGGTCTTTAAATCATTCAGAGGATGCATCGGTCCTGGCATTTTCTAAAAGTGCCCATCAGAAATCCCTTTGTCCATATGAAAGAAAATGATTATTGGATTAATACATCCCAAAGCAGTGTTCAGAGTCCTATCTCAAGCTTGACAAAGAACGTTACAGGTATTTAGAGTGGAATGTGCTGTGTAACATGAAAACATCTACACATGAAGGAGAGAGGAAAAGTCTTTCAGTGCTTCTGAGCATCTCTGTAAAGGGTCTATATTCAGCAGTAGATTTCTTTTCATAAATCGGTCTGTTTCTCAAGTTATTAAAGGTGCTGTAGTACTTGAAACCTGGTCTGGCAATACAAAAGGGACATGTTAACCTTGGAGAAACTGACCAACTTAACAGGTGCATAGCATGAATTTGTTCCAGGTTATTTTAAAGAAGGAATAGCAGCCCTATATGCCTACATTTTCTAACAGTCTTAGTATAGATGTATTTAAATATGCAGTACAGAGCAGGGTATAACCAGCATATAGGAACCCTGCATCACCAGAGCCTGATTCTCACTTTAGTCCTCTGATAAGAGCATATCCTATGACTCAACTGGCCTGTGGTTCAAGCACTAAGGCAAAAAGATAGAGGATGTCCTTGTTTCATCTTTCACTCTAAAAATCAAAGGCAAGAGACAGTACTCTGTTCACCAACATGCACACCCAGAATGTGTATATGACAAATGATCCATGCACTGAATAGTGTGTCGAAACCAATCTTCTGGAGGACTGTAAACATGAATTCAACTCTACTTACACAAGAGCCTTTTCAGCACTGAGTGAAAAAATTGCAGTGTGTGATGCATATACTAAACAACAGTGTAGACAGCAACATTTGAAAGAGTGGTTGTATATTCTAAAGAGCTCAGACAGCATAATTTGAGCCTTGAATATGCATTGGGCCTAAATCCTGATTAGTGTCAGTGTAGCAGAAACGTGATCAATCTACAGAGGATTTCCCAGGACATACTCCAGTAATTTTATCTCAGTATTCAGTAAAGAAATGGGTCTATATGAGGAACAATCTATGGCAGGACTCTTTGGCGCATCTGTTAAAACTACTGTGGTGGTTCATAAATCCTCTGAGAGCCAACGCCGTGCCATTGCATTTACAATCATGTTGACATGTGTTTGGAGAATTTCCTCGATATCTATTTATAATGCTCTACCAGAAACATTTTCAGACCCAGTGATTTCCCTCCATTTAAGGTGAGCTGTGGCCTCTGAAACCCCCTCTTCTGTAAGGTCCTTCTTCATTTCAGGCACCACTTGTGGATCTAGCCAAGGAACAAGAAGGTTGACAACAAACACTGAGAGATCCTTCCCTTCCTACAACAGCTTAGATCTCATGTAAAGAACAATAATACTGTGCAAATTGAACACCAATCTCTGCGTGTCCCTCCAACATTTCACCAAACCCATTCTCAGAAATGAAAGCCTCTTCCAACTCCCTGGTTTTCTGAACCAGTGCTGTTGTCTTGCCCACAATATTGGATATCACATGTCACTGAAGCACAGCCTTAAATGTCTTACAGGGGTCTAAGGCAGATTCTTCAAAGTCTACATTCTCCTGAAATAGAGGGCTGTCATTGATACCAAGTTCTTCATTGTGTGTCCCTATCTATGTGTCTATATTTCACCTATTGTGAGACCAGTCGTTTCTTGACAGTAGTGTTATCTTTAGAGGAGAGTGATCAGACATACCCTGTGCCAGGTAAATTGTGTCTTTCTACCTGTGATATAATCTGAAAGGGAGCAATATGTAGTCCAGCCTTAACAATGATCCATGCGTCCTGGAATAAAAGGAGAACCGTTGTGTTTCTGAATGTGCTAACATCTATCAGCCCAAGGGAAGAAGCAAAGGGCTCCAGTTTCAACCTCCCTACAGCATTTTGAGCAATCACCCTGGATCTGTCCATCTTATCCAACAAGATGACATTGAATCCCTCGAATAATTAATGATGGATCCAGGAATTGCAAGATGATGGACCCCAACTGCTCTTGCACAGAAGCCTTGGGTTGGGGCAGGGGGTATAGGGAGACCAAAGCAAGCCTCTCCTCATCCTAAATCCCAATCATGCACATATCAGTTCCCAACCAACAGTAAAATCTTCTTGACAAAACCCTTTCAACACCCACCCCTCCATTTCTCACCATGGGTTTAGAATGACACATCTCTCCAATGTATGAGGTGCCTGTCACTCCCAATATTGTATGTATTGAACCAATAGATTCTGAATGGATTAAAAGGGGCTATCTGTTCAAGAAGAGGTAGATTTGCTAAGCCCCTGATTCCTAGCTCAGCAAACATGTATCCCATGTACTACACCACAAAACTGTGTAATCAGTCCTCAATTTCATGGTCTCAGACCTGGGTGATTCCACTACCCATAGGACTAAAAAGTCACATCCATCAACCTCAGAATGAGCGACAGCATAATTCCCCGAAGAGCAGCATAACCAACTTAATCATGTCTCCTTCAGGGTCAAGTTATCACAAGTCTCAGCAGAGCCTTGACCCAAAGTCCCACATCTGCAATTATCCTGTGACTTTGTGTGTAGCTGCTTACCATCCGAGACAGTCACTGTTGTGTCTCCAAGTCATGATAAACTTGTCCTCTACTACATTATGCAACTCACCACCTCAAAAGGTTAATGTCTAGATTGCAAGTTTGGCTGAAGACATGCCATTCCTCCAGCTATTCACAAACATTGTCAGGAAGTGCCAAGATTTAGCACATGCATTTATTCAAAGCTGGACCAGGAACAGCATCATGTACTTGATATTCCATTTATAAAGCTCACTCTTCACTCCCTCAGATATATCCCCCTGCAGTTGTGCCACCTTGTAAAGTTGGGTAAGTGGAGAATTTATGCACTGTATAACAGAAGTAGTTGATCCTACAGTTATGTCTCTAGAAGACCAGGTGGATCAGCACCCTGCACGCTCTTTTTATGAGGAAGAAGGAGGACAAGAGTTTGGAGACTTGATGGTTCAGAATCAGATGTGCAATTAATAAGTTAATGCTTTGGCCCTGCACCTTTTCAACGACCTTTACTTACTAGAGTACATTCTTGTGCCTCACGCAGCCTTCAGTATCTTTAGCTCTGGTTGTCAGCTACAAGAATGCTAACTTTAACTTATAGATTTCTTCCTTAAGTCTTTCACTTCTGTCAAGGTCTTATCTGTATTCTTTTCCACAGTGCTGACTCTGTCTATCATTTTGTTAAATTTGGCTAAAAACTGTTTAAAGTCAATAGCTATGCTGTTCACTTTTTGCTCAAGAATAGCTCTAGAGTCCCACACTGGAGGAAGGTCATTCCTCAAGGTCGGTTCAGGTACCAAGCTCTGCTCAGGTTGCTCCACTTGTAACTGAGTCCTGCTCAGCTTGCTCCGCTTTTATCAGGGCATGCACATGTTCTAAACTATGAAGGAAAGCATATTTCTCCTCTCTTTTTGGGAGCAGGTATTGAGGTTGTAACTCATCTTGCTGTGAGTAAGTGTTTCTCGAGAACACCCATTTTTCTGGGATGTCACCTTGGATTGACACATATTTTAAACGAGGGCCATCAAAAAGGTGCAGCTACTAGACCTTAGGGAATCAGGAACCACAGGTGTTTTGAGCAAGCAGTCATCTACAATACTTTCATTGTGTTTTTGGCTATCCCCTCCTGTCCAACATGGAGTCAGCAGAATAAATGCTACTACATGTCGGGCTTTGGCAAGTCCAACAGTTATTTCTACAGAAGGTGGGTTGGGTTCACTTAATTTCCTCCATTTCTCTGAGCAGTTCAGGTTGGTCACTCCCCCAAGGTCTCACTTTTAGATGGTCTTGCCCATCACCATTGCGAGTCTTACGCCTACTGATCAAGTCTGTGCTACAAAGGCCTTGCAGGCTCTGGAGAGGGAGTTGTCGGGGAGACCCCTGTGGCCAATGTTGCCTAGAACAAATTCTTACACAAGCACATTACTGTGAAGCAAATTGATTCAGGCCCATTTGTAGCTATGCATCCTTATCGTGGATTGCAGTATAATAGGCGGACATCACTCGATAAGGATGGCAAGTCAGGAACACTCTCAAACCATGGCCTTTTTAGCAGACATCCAGACCATGCCTCCCGAAAATCCCATTCTTAATTTCATACACTTTGGATTCTGTCCACCTTAAAGCACAGGGTAGAGCTGGCCCTAGAATCCATTCTAGACAATTGCAGGTTCCCAGTAGATCAGGCTGGATTGGCTAATTTGGTAATCCTTGACCTCTCAACTGCATTTGAAATGGTCAGATGACTTGCTTTCATCTCTTCATTAAGTATGTATCCATGTCAAAGTAGTCACTTGAATAGCGCCTTATCTCCACATCCAACCTCTGTATGTCCATCTTCACTATTTCAGTCTACCCTCAATATCTTGACTCCTGGCGTGCCTGAAGGCTCCTGTCTCAGTCCCTCCTATTTTAATGATATATTCCCTCTTGGCCCACCTTTAGTGCTGTTTTAGGCATTCCTTGATACAGACAATGATAGTATCCAAATCCTTATCCAACTTGACTATCAGTCCTTGGGAGCTTGGAACAACTTTCATAAGGGTCCCACTGTATTATTTTCCTGGATGAAGCCAGTCCTCACAGTGGATAGCTCTTTATCCTGCTTATCAATGGGTGGCCCACAGATCTTGGTTTGAACCTTATATCCCTTCCTGCAGTCCATAATTTTGGCTTTTATTTAAACAGTCTTTGTCTTTGACTACCCATATCAGCAGGGACGTAGCTTGGTCAGTGAGATTGGTGGGGGGTGAGGATCAGATTTCCCAACATAATAATGTTAAAATACATTTTTCCAGAAGCAGGGCGCATGAGAGGGTCTTAAAGGGCAGTAGAAAGGGAGAGGAATGTGGATTGGTAGGAGTACTAAGTTAAAGAAATCACAATATTTTGTAAAATAACTGAAATTTTTGAAAACTGAGAGATTGAGAGAGTGTGTATGCGTTTTTGTCTGTGTGTATGTAGAAGGTTCTGGTGTAATCTGACGAACACCTTACCAAACCAGATTGAAAGCACCTGTACCCAACTATTTACCAGAAAATATATTTATTAGTGGGGTCTAGCACCCCAAACAGCCACCTGAAGCTACGCCCATGCATATCAACATTTAACAACTAGGTTAAGGCAAATTTTAAATTATGCTGGTGTGATTATGGAAATTTTGTGTTACACTTGTTGTGCCATTACACCATGTTGCATAATTATGCTGATGTTCACGGCAACATTATAGTGCAGGGACAACACAAACAACCAGAACTCTAGCAGCAGTTGTTTTCCATACTTGCGTTTTATGCAATTTGTTTTAAAAATGTTTTGAAAAATTTATGCAAGAACATATTTGTTACTAAAAAAATAGCACTGAAGCACAAATTTGAATTTCAAGTTATTTCACATAATTGTCCTAAAATTTTGGGTAATTTTGTATAACTACCCAAAATTCACAACACCCTACTAAAAACTTGGCTGTATACTTTTTAACAAGCATATCAATTATGGCAGAAAACAGTGGTGACTCTTGGAACCTGCGCATAACTCCCTTAGCCTCTGCACCATGATTTATGTTATCTAGCAGAGTTTATGAAAATATACATTCCCTTTTTAATTTTTTTATTTCAGGAGTATTTTATTGAGCATTTTACATAAACAATAAACAATAAAGAGCAAACAATATAAAAAGGAGTCTAATAATACAAGGGACCAATCTGAGATATACATTTCTGAAGCGTACAGACCTGGATGGTTGGTAACAGTTGATGAGCACAAGAAATACAACATATGATGTCTCGACGGGCCCGTAAATGGAATGGTCTGACATATAATAAATGATAGAGGTAGATAGAGAGAGAAGGAAGGGGTGCTAGTAGGTATAGAATCGACCCCGCTCTGTCTGTGGGTAACATCTAGGAGGCTCGTAGAGCAATTAGTTTCAAGTGGAGTTCAGCTTATGTGCTCCGATCCCTCTAAGGAGTCATCGCCGGGTTTAGGAGGGCGACGTTGCCAGGTCTAGTTACTCTCATGTTTGTGCAAGTGCGAGAAGGGAGATATACCGGAATGTAGAGGTGGATCTCCTGGTAGGCTTTCATGGTGGTTTAGAGGTGGCAAAATAATTGTCAAGGGAGTTCCAGATAGGTGTGCTGCGTACAATGCACGGGGAATTTTGTAGTGAAATGTTATCTGCTCCTCTCAGGAAGTAGACCCAGTTTAGCCAGGATCGGAAGGAGGTGACGGATGTGTTCTTCCAATTAGCTAAAATAGTTTTGCATGCAGCCATGAGTAGGATATCAATTAGTAGACTGTCTTCATGAGATCTTATGTTTGGGTCTAAAAACCCCTCGATTAGTGTTCAGAAAGTCCGCTCTAGAGGGACTCCACAGGTGGAATGGATAAAGCTAAACACTGAGTTCCAAAAAGGGGAGACTTGCTACAGTAGAAGAGGAGATAAGGGAGATCACCCATGGGGTCATTGCAATTCCAGCAAGCTGGTGTCTCTCTAAGGGAGTGTTGTGGAGGCGTGCATTGGTCCAGAATGTCCTGTGTAATAACCAGAATTTTGTCTGTGCGAGTGTGGGGGAGATTTTATATGAGACCACTGATCTCCATATCTGATGCCGAGATCGTGGCATAATCTTTTCAGTGGGGTCCCACATAGCTTGGAGTTTTGAGGATGTGGTGGAGGACTTCAGTTGTAAAACTTAGAGGCCTGGTGACCGGATTTATTAAAGGATAAAATGGTCTTGATAAGTGAAGGGTCATTATTTGGAAGTTTTAATTTAGAAAGAGCAACCTTAAGTTTTAAAAAATCATAAAGATCTATGTTCTGTAGGCTACAGTGGTTTTTCAGATCCCTGAAGGCTAGCGGAGATTGAAAAGACCCTAGGTCTTTCAAGAAGTTGATGCCTCTAGAGGCCTGGTGGGACGAGCTGGGAGGAGAATCATGGATTCTGATTTTAGGGTTGTTCCAGAGGGAGGTCATAATTGAGCTAGAGATCGGGGTTTCAAAGGTTCTATCAATTCTCAGGAGGGCCCTTTTGTTGTTGAGGAAAATATATTTGCCTGAGAGCGGGAGTTTGGGGTTGCTAGTTTTAGAGAGAGATCGGGTGGAATTCGCCTAGAAGCTGCCTTTCTATCAAAAGCCATGTGGGGGTATAATCCAGGGCTTGGGCGAACCACATTGAGCACTTCCTGGCCAGGAAGGCAGTTTGATAGCTCTTGAAGTCCGCAAGATTAGCGCCACTGAGATGCACTGGGAGGCGTAGTTTTTTTATTGAAATTCTCGGTCTTTTGTTTTGCCAAAGGAATTTGTTTAGTAGCTTGTCAATCTTTTTTTAGAAATCCTCTGATAGAGTTAATGGTAGCATATTTGTAAGGTAGTTGATTATGGGAGTGATCATCATTTTTATGGTCTCCACTCAGCCCCACCACGTTAAAAATTTGGGGTTCCATCCCTCAAGTAAGGTTTCTACCTTCCTTAGAGCTTGTGTCTCATTGTGTTTTAGGGATTCCAGTAAGTCTGAGTTGAATTCCAAGCCCAGATATTTCACAAATTCTGGTTGCCAGGTTAGACCTGTGTTGATAAACAGGGCACGGGAGCAGAGATTATTCAGAGCGAGAATTTCAGATTTGTCTTTGTTAAGTTTGTAATTAGAAACTTGGGCATATTCTTCGAGGGTTTGGAGTAGGGCCGGAATATATTGACTAGCCTTTTCAGACATTATTAGGATATTGTCAGCGTATGCCGCACCTTTCACTTTAATATTATTGAAGGCAATGCCATGAATGCAGGGGTTGGGTCTGATCTTGTGAAGTAAGTGTTCAAGGGTTAGGATGAATAATGAGGGTGAGAGGGGGCAACCTAGCCTCGTGCCTCTTCCTAGTTTAAATGCAGAGGAAAGTAAGCCACCAGACCTGATCTTAGCAGACGGATCACTGTACAGGGCCATGATCATTCTAGTAAAGGTATCACCTAAATTAAATTTCTTAAGAGATTCACGGAGAAAAGTCCATGAGACCCTATCGAATGCTTTTTTAGCATCGAGGGTAACCGCTACCGTTTCAGAAGGGGCCAATTGAGCTTTTTAAATAATGTGGCAGAGGAGCCGGGTGTTATTATTGGATAGCCTGTATTTCATGAAGCCAACCTGTGAGTGTCCGATTAGGTGAGGCAGGAGAGGTTCCAATCTCTTACAAAGTATCTTGGTGTAGATCTTTGCATCCAGGTTAATTAGAGAGATTGGTCTGTAGTTTTTAACTTGTGTATGGTCTTTCCCCTCTTTGGGGATTACGACGATAGTTGCTTCACTGGTGGTCCCGGATAAAGTGCCTGAGTCGACAAAGTGTTGAAAAAGGGACAGAAGAGTTGGTTTGAGTATATGGGCGAAAGTTTTGTAAAAGCTGGCAGTATCGCTTTGTTTGATTTTAGCGAACGAATTGCTGAGTCTATCTCTTCTATAGAGAATGGGGAGCTTAAGACAGCTTTCTCTTGATCCGAGATGGATGGAAGTGGGATGTCTCTGAGGTATTCCGTACAGGCTGATGCTTGGATCCCTGAGTCGTCTGTGTATAAGGACTGATAAAAATCTTTAAGTATTTCTAATATTTTCTGTGGTTTGGTACGTGTAACGTTAGATTTATCCGCGAGGGAATCAATTCCCTTGTGATTTTGCTTATGTTTTAGGTAGGAGGCCAGAATTTTCCCTGCCCTGCTTGCGTCACATAAATTTAGGCTTTTGAATTATTTGTTGATTCATATACCCGCTTTTTCACTTAGGAGTCTATTATATTCGTATTTCTTGTTGGAGAGTTTTGAGAGGGTTTGGGGATCCATGTCGGACCTGTGGGCGGCCTCCAGGTGTTTAATATCTTGTTCCAAGGTTAGAAGTTCTTTGTTGTGGTCTTTGTTAATCTAAGTTTGTATATTAATAAGAGTGCCCCTCACTGTGGCTTTCAGGGCATCCCAATGGTTGGCAGGGGAGGTGTCAGCGCTAATATTAACTTCTAGATAGTTTAGAATGTTTTTTTCAATCCTCTCTTTTGATGAAGCTTCTCCGATTGATTCATCATTGAATCTCCAGATCTTACTCAGGGTATTCGCATTGGTACCAATAAGGGAGAGAGATATGGCTGAGTGGTCTGAGTCTAATCTCAATAGTATGTCTGTTTGGTCGATTAGGTGCACATGTGGTTTGGATATCATTAAGTAATCGATTCTGGAGTAGGATTTATGGGGGTTTGAAAAAAGGTGTAGTCTCTGGTGTCTGGGTGTTGGAGCCTCCAGGAATCGTGTAAGCTAAATCTTTCAGAGAGTTCGTGTAGTGACCTATGTGCCCTAAAGGGGTTGAGTATGGACCTGGATTGTCTATCTAAAGTTACATCCATGGGGAGGTTGAAGTCGCCTCCCATGATAACGAAGACATTGCTAGGTATTTTGCTCAGGGGGGGGTTAATGAGTCCCAGAACTCTGGATCGTCTGTGTTCGGGCCGTATACGTTGAGGACATGGAAGTGCCCTGTGTTTTTTGTGAATTTAGATATGACCCATCTTCCGCTCTTATCTGCTAAGTGTGATTCGGTGGAAATACCTGAATTCTTTGAGATTAAAGTGGCTACCCCGCCTTTCTTGTTTCCACTGGACGAGCTAATGATGTCAGCAATCCAGCTCTTACTTCTCCAAGAAACAAAAATGTCCCAAGGAGGTCTAGACAGCTCTTACCAAAGTTGTCTAGACCTCCTTGGGACATTTTTGTTTCTTGGAGAAGTATTACATCCGGTTTCAGTTTCAAAAAGGTAGTTTTCGATTTTCTTCCGTTTGATCGAGTGGGTAAGTCCCTTCACATTTAAGGACAACATTTTTAAACTTCTGTTTAATGGGGAATTATTCATTGCGAGGGTAGGTAAGCGTGGCTGATTGAACGCGGAGATAACTTGTAATTTGAGGTGCGAGAGAACCCTAGCAAAGAGTAATAAAAGAGATGTAAGAGTAATGTGCGGACCTTGGGCCTAGTGCTAATGGGAGAGATTGACACCAGGTGAGGGAGATGGCATGTTTCAAGAGTAACCGTGGATTGTGGATAAACATGTGTGATGGCGATATACCTACAGCATGAAGGAAATGGGGTGAAAAAGGAAAACCATGAAGGTAAAATAGAAGATGAAAATGCAATAGAGCAAAAAAGAAAAAGAAACACCAGACTCCCGATCCCCCTCACCCACACACCCCTCCCACCCACCCAGAACCTTGTAAGAGAGGGAGACGACAGCGGGCGAGAGCCACTATCCCTGGCAACAGCAAGCAGCAAATGAATAACAAGTAACATGTAAACTTGCGAACAGATTGTATGAACATGCCATATTAGCTACTAAGAAGTGAAACAATGTGGGTTAGATACCCAAAAACGTTCGGAGTAGCATCTGCAATAGGCTTGGTGTACATCAAATGAGGGGAATCCTACTATCGAGACTACATAAAATAAAGGATAATAACTTTATAGTGGTCTTGTTATTTATGTTTGTGATGTGAGTAATATACGATATTGCAATGTTATATGGTGTTGTATGATGTGGAGTAGTGGTATGTGATGATAATCGGAGATGCAAGGGTGTGATGGTGCGATGTGGTGAACTAAGGTATAGTGTGGTGTGATGTGATGATGTACAGTATGAAATATGTTATGCTGTATTTTCATTTTGCTGTGTGGTATGTTTTATGAGTTGTATTTTGCTATGATATATGGTTGGTATATGTGAATGTATAAAGTGGGAGTAAGTTGCTATTAGAGTAAAGATTTGCGGTTAAGGCTCTCTTGAGCCTCTGCGAGTCTGCTTGACAGGTGTTGTAGTGTAGTTCCTATAGTACCCCTGCAGGACCTGCGCTTTTGGATAACATACACTGTGGGCCTGGTGGCAGACTGATTCTGAGCACCCCCACTGCATATGTTAGCCTGTTTTGCATTAGCTAGCTCACAGTGCCACTAGAATCTCCTTTTTATCAGAGAGATTAATTTTTGGCAACCTCAGAACACGACAACCCTGATCCCTCAGACTCGTGGAAACAATGTACTACTTTTCGCTCAGTCACTCGTGCTTGCTCATTTGGTCTCAGAGAGTTACACAGAAGAAACAGTCGAGCGTGTTTACAATCAGAATTTATTGCACAGTTGTGCTTCTAGTATAAAATATATGTGCTGCGACAACTGTTAAACAGTAGCAGAGATATATGATCAGCAGTACAGTGAATAAAAAAGGATAGTACAGTTCTACCATTTTGCAATAGTCATGAACATATACATGAATATAAAATGCATTTATAAAATAAAGCACATACTCCTACGATGCCTGTCTAGATGTACCTAAGTGTACCTAGCATGTGAGTAGGTGCGAAAGAAGCCAAGAATCCTGCTAGGATTTAGTCAAACCCCATTACCTGAATAATGAGAGTGTGGGACCTTGTCCTGGTCTCGAGTTGGACACCCCGCAAGGTATGATTAGACCACTGTCAGCTGGAGCGACTGCATGCAGGAGCCTCAGCGTCTCTGGTCAGTGTGTCGGCCTGGAAGTCTCAGTTCCCTCTAACTACTGATAGCAAGAGGTGCTGTATTTATACAGAAAAGTATAGAGTCCCTTTGTCCCTTGTGTCTTGTGTTAGCCATTGTTGGGTATGAAGATGACGTATGGGATGAACCGGTTACGTAGATGTTTATGCAGGTGGATCCTAGCCCCTGCCTGGTTTACCGGAACTCTTATGAATATTTAATCATACTGGATGAGCACATCGAAGATGGTATAAGAGGCCATTGTTCAGGAAAAACCCTCCTTCTGTACCCAAACCACTGTCTAGATTAGGTTCAGCCCTCAGCGCCCGTTATTGTGGAGAATAGGGAACTAATGTAGGTGAAAGATTATGCCTATATTAGGGCATCTCAATTTATGCCTATATTAAGGCATCTATATGAAACATAACAGTGTTAGTTGGTGGTGTGACCTTGTTGCGAAAAGGTTTTGTATCATGTGACAGCCCATGAGAGGGTACATCAGTATTGAAGCAAGAGTATAATAATACAGTAATAGAGAAATCTCTGGTGACTATAGGTGAAACCCCCAGATAGGACACAATAGAATTCTGATATGGAGACAGAAAAAGATACAGAGCTGGGAACTCTGCGACGGCCTGTATCACGGGTTCCCGGAGGAAGCAAGAGCAGATGCAGGGACATGTCCTGTGTCCATTGAGATCGAACTCCTTTCGTCTAGAAAAGACCGTAGGTCTTTTGGGTTGGTGAAGATATGGTTTCTTCCGTTGTCGATGACCTTGAATTTCGTAGGACCGATGAATGAGAATTGAAGGTTTGAGGACTTAAGACTGGGTCTGAGAGCTAGGAAGCCCTTCCTTTTCTCGGGTGTAGGTCTTGAGTAGTCCTGAGAAACAAAGATTTTCTGACCTTGCCAGAGGATGTGATTGTTTTTACGAACATAATTGAGGATCATTTCTGCATGTTGGAATCTCAGGGGACGGCAAACAATCTGTCTGGTGGTATTCCTGTTCGTAGGTCTGAAGGAGGGAACTCAATGAGCCCTTTCGAGTTCAAAGTCTTTTTTAAAGGAGAGACCTGTTGTTTGGGGAAGCCATTTTTCTAGGAAGTACAAGCACGAGGGAGATGTGTCTTCCGAAACTTCCAGTAGCCCAAAGATGCGCCGGTTTCCTCTGCGGTTACGATCCTCCAATTCGGAGACGTCTTTTTTCAGTGTATCTGTAGTTATTTGTAGGCTTTGGATGTCTCTTAGTGAGGTGTGGGATTTGTCCTCCAAAGTACTAATGCAGCCTTCCGCTTCCGTAATTCTATTGTTGATGGAGCTGAGTTCGGATTTGATGGAGTATAAATCCTGCTGCATAACATCCGTGTTAAGCTTGGTGGATTTCACTAGGTCATGGACCAGTTCCAGTTTTTGGAATATTATGTCCATTGTGCTGGGGTTTTCATTTTTACTCTTAATTGGTGAGTCAGGTAGCAGGGGTTCAGCTTTGGTACGTTTATTCCCTGTTTTGGACTCTTTTTCGGACATGATTTTCCCTGGGGGAAGCTGAAGCTGGGAGTGGGCCAGTGTGTACTTTATAATATTCTACACTGCACCGAAGAGCTGAGAGGAAAGGGCGAGCTGAGGTCAGGTAGTGGAGGACCCAGGGGGATATAGGTGGCTGAATCCTGTTTGCGGGGTCTTGTCAATAGGAGACCAAAGGCAACCAAAGGTGCAGTTATCAGAGAGACCAGTGATACGCAGATGGCAAAGATATCAGTGACAGGGATAAGATACGAGTAGATAAGCCAGGCGCACCGTGGAGTATTGTAGGCAGCTCAATTGTTTTAGGCCAGCAGCGGCAAAATTGTCATTTGAGGAGAAAAGACTTTTGGCGTTATGGCGTTTTGACGTTATGGCTCATGTTATGGCTCACGTTATGGCTCACTCGCTGTTGGATGGAGTGATAATTTAGATCACATAAAAGACTTTTGTAGTAAGGTTATGACACAAGGGTGGTGGCCATCTTAAGGTCAGGCAGAGTGATCAGCGAAATCTCGGAACAGAGGTATCACACTATATCACAGATCACTGCATAGAAGGACTAACCTCTTCTGAGCTTCAGGTTATGTGAGGCAGGAGATATGTTGCCTCAGCATGTGACCAGGGAGATCAAGAGTGACATAAACCTCCTGGTGGCAGCCATTGTAAGGTCAGGCAACACAGTGATCCAGCTTGGTGCTCCAATATCCATTATATAACTTGCATAACAGTGAGACTATACCAAACCTGGTGTCCGCTGGTCACACAGCGGGGCAGTCTCTCAGGGATCGGTGCAATGGTGATCCCATCTGATGTCCACAAGGTACCGGGATTGCCTACGTCGCTTATAGCCGCATTATGATGGCCGCCATTTTGTGCTCCAGAGGAAGCAACCGTCCTCGCGGCTCCTTCAGTGATTAAGACTCCTCTCGGGGAGATCGATGTCTCAGCAGGTGCTCGCCGTCATCCGCTTCATGGGTCTCAGAAGCAGGGATGTTGGCCGCAACGCTTGAAGGGTGGTAAGGCTGCCTGTCAGCCAAAGACGGAGGGAGCAGCGAAGTTAAGCTACTATTCTCCACATTGTCCAAGCCACCCCCCCCGCAAATATGCATTCCTGTTCCCATGAACACTACTTATCCACAGGCCAGCCCGCTCTGCCTTTCCAGGTTCGTGTTCAGAGGAGCAGGTTGAGGACAGAGGGGTTGAGTAACAGTACACTTACAAAGTGCTGATTAAGGAGGCAGTGCTCTGCAAATGAAGGTCTGTGTTGCACATGTATGAGGGACGTAATTCGACTATGGTCCTCCCACACAGGCACAATCCAAATTATTTAGCAGACATACTGTGCAGGCCTCCAGGACTGGGTTGCCAGCTGGCTGTTTTTTTTAACAGCATGGCCTTAGTTGTAAATTGAGGCCACTAGAAATGCTGGGAAATGCAGTGAAACTCAGTGCTTTCCTTTCTGTAGCATAAATCTAAGAGAGCTAGCACATAAAGGAATATGTTAAAATGTTTGTTAGAACTTTCTAAATCATTTCAGAAGGATTATTAAAGCACACAGAGGGCTAGTTAATATGTTATGAAAGAATAAATAAGAATTTCTTTGCAGGAATTATTTTTCTCCTATCAGCTCTTCGCTGGCACACAATAGAAAAAAGGGAACTGGCTGATAATTGTTACTAAAAAAAGAGCAACCCTACTCAGACAGCAAAGTTTATATGCTAAAAAGGGGTATCGGGGCACTAATCAGTGCATCCCTGTACCCAACGAGAGTCCACAAAGGGCAGTAGGAATGGGATCTCAAACCCTGTTCCAACTCCTGACAGGGCTTTGCTTCCTGCCCTATCGTTAATCCTGGTCCTGCTGCTCTGTCTGACTTGGCTCCTCATTTCCAGCACAGAAATCTGGTTTTGCTGGCTCTTAAATCCAGAACTGGATTTCTGCCCTATTGCTACCATCGAGGAGTCACCAGCAGAGAAAGTAAGGTAAGTTAAAAAGAAAAGTCCAGTGTTGCTGCTCTGGCAATGTGTAAATGAGAATGTGAATGAGTGTGTGTGTTTGGGAGTGTGTTTGTGAGTAAATGAGAATGTGTTTGGATAACTGAGGGTGTGAGTGAGAGTGAATGTGTGTGAAAATCTTTGTGAGTGTGTGTCTATGAGTAAGAGTGAGTGAGATTTAGTGAGAGTGTGAGAAAGTCAATGAGTGGGGGTGCCTATGAATGAGAACGAGGTTGTCAGAGGGAAGACGTGTGATTGAGGCATTGTGAATGAGGGTCAGTGAGTGAATATGAGTGATAGAGAGGGGATTGAGTGATGATCAGAGTGTGGAATAGCATGAGCAAGAATGTGAACAAATGAGTGAGAATCATTTACCAAAGTAAGTGAGGTGAGTATAAGTGAGGATAAGTGAGGGAGGTTGAGGGAGTATGATGAGTGTGAGTTAGTTATAAGGAGTGGGGATGAGTGACTGAATGTGGCAGTTTGGCAATGTGTGAGTTTTTTCTAGGTTTGGGAGACTGCCAGATTTCATGGCATACTGGAGGTAATTCTTGGCATATGGGCTCACTTATGGCAAAACACAGGCACTGATATACCAGAGGCAATTCTTAACTTATGGGTGTCCATTGGCAAAATGCTGATGCTGACTTATTGGAGGTAATTATTGGTCCCAAAGAGAGTTAACCAAGCATATGGGGGAGGGAGGCAAACCATGAAAAAATGTTGGCCTTGACATATTTGATGTACATTTTGACATGTAGTTTACCCATGATATAAAGTGGTATCAATTGCTAAAATTTTGATACTGGCATACAGTAAGCATTTCTTGAAATAACGGGTTACTCATTGCACATGGATAGCACCAGTGACAAAACACTGGCATTAGCCCATTGGAGATTATTCGTAACATATAGGGGGAAACCATGGCAAATTTTGAAAAATGTGGGGACAGCTCATGGTAAGCATTGGGATTCATTGTCATATCAGGAAAGTACTAAGATGTTTCATAATTGGCACTCATTGAAATTCGAGGCAAATATTAACCCCAACAAATTCATAGATCCCCTGCTGCCATTGGCAGAAAAACAATTAGCAATGCCTCTCTAGTGATAGGTAAATATAAAACCACATTAACAATTTCAGACTACCCTTCTTGGTGACTGTATAAAAGCATCATTCATTCATTCAGTACTAGGCATGTTTGTTCTACGTACGACCCCCAAAAAAATAATAATACATATATATATATATATATTATCTACTGGCGGTCGCCAGTAGATAGTTATAGTTAGGACCTATTATCCATAGGAAATCCGCGACATTCTATCTGAAATAACGTTGGCGCCGGTTGACGAATCTTCGCGAAAGTTTCCAACTTGTTGGGGCGCTCCGCTCCTACCCTGAAAGTCTCGGGTTGATTCGTCAAGCGGTGGCCGAGAAAAAAGGGGGGTCCCAAAACGCGTTTTCCCCATTCATTTTTCCATAGGAACCTTTAGTCGCAGCTACAGCCCGAACTGCTGAACGGAATTACACCAAATTTGGCAAAGAGGTAGCCCTTGGTTCAGACTGGTGCCTTTTGCTTAAATGGTGTAAATCCGTTCAGTAGTTCCTGAGAAATTCACAAGTAAAGTCACATATATATCTATGGCCGAGTAGGGTCCCCGTACCCTCCCGATCACGAGCTGCATGCTAATTGGCTGTCAGCTGGCTGTCAACATTCTGATTCAGGAAGTGTTGGCAGCCATTTTGTCCCTCGGTAGAACCGAGGGACAGAAACAAGTGCGCAAAGCGCACAAAGGGAGCAGGGTAGAAACACCCTAACCCCTAGGCCTGCTCAGGGGTCCCACAAGGACCCTCTGGGCATAAAAAGCATTAAAAAAAAAAAAATCGGCAGGATGCGCTCAGGGTGCGCGGATCCTGCCGAGCAAAAAATCGAGCGCGGTCTCCCGCGCTTCGATGTTAATTTGCCCCCGGGTGGGCCAAGTCCCGGGGGCATGGTGGGGGGTTACATTTATGTACGGGGGGCCTCTAAGGGCCCCCAAGCCCCGGGACCGCCACCCCCGGGTCTTTAACAAAAATGGTGCGGGAGGGCTCTTTGCCCTTCCGCTGCCCGGAACCGCCACCTCCCGGGGCTTCTGTTTTATTTTTTAACCTGTGTGGGGGCTCCAGCCCCCACACGCCCCGGGACCGCCACCTCCCGGGGCACTAAAAATTAAAAATGGGGGTCCGTTTTGGACCTCGAAGCCCGGGGACCACCACCTCCCGGGGCTTTGAAAATGTGGGGAGGGGGCCGCGCGGCCCCTCCTGGAGCCAGTGATGGCCCTGGGGACCCCCACCCCCAGGGCCGGCTCCTGCAGTGTCCCGGGGTGCCTACCCGGGACACTGCTGTTTGCAATGACAGGACGGGAGCCTCGCGGCTCCCGTCCTGTCATTGCAAACTTGCTTGGATATTGGAAGAGAGGCAGAAAACCTGCTCTCTCTTCCAAAATCAAGACAATTGCTTTCCACATGGGGAGCAGCATGTTAGCTGCTCCCCATGTGGAAAAGCAATGCCGGCTCGCGCAGGAGGCGGGGAGCCGGCTGGGACTGTGGGGGATTGGGGACCCCCACAGTCCCCAACCAGAGGCCAGGCCCGGGGGATGGGGTCCCCGGGGCCATAAGTGGCCAGGGAGGGGGCCACGCAGCCCCCCTCCCCAAATTTTAAAAAACGAAAAAAAAGTGCAAGGCCGGCCCCGGGGGATGGGGTCCCCGGGGCCTTAAATGGCCTGAGGAGGGGGCCACGCAGCCCCCTCCAAATAAAAAAATAAAAAATCGAGGCCATGCCCCGGGGGATGGGGTCCCCGGGGCCAATACAGGCCCAGGGAAGGGGGGCCACGCGGCCCCCTTCCCGTTTTTTTTTTTTAATGTAAAAAATGAAATGCTCAGGCCCCGGGGGATGTGGTCCCCGGGGCCAAAAGTGGGCAAGGGAAGAGGGGCCACGCAGCCCCCTCCCATTAAAAAAAAATTGAAAAAAAAAAACGACCGGCATCGTGCCGGAGGCCCACCCCCTCCCTGCAGTACTCTGCAAACGCGCCCCTGGCGCGTTTGCAGAGGGGAAACGATTTCCCTTGAATACTGGGGGTCACTGGGGGCCAACTAGCCCACCAGGAACCTCCAGTATGCGCCAGGGGGCTGCGTTGCAGAGACTGTACAGAGGCCACGCCCCTTTTACACCTCTCTGCAACGCAGCTCTGTGGCGCTTTTGGAGGTATATGGTGGGCTAGTTGGACTCCAGGGACCCTCAGGATTCAAGGGGACTTAATCCCCCAACTTAAAACGCGCCACGGGGCGCGTTTGCACAGTGGTGAAGGGAGGGGCGGGGCTTCAGGTGACATGTGTGCAAACAGGCCCCTGGCGCGTTTTAAGATGGGGAATAAATTCCTTTTCAATCCTGAGGGTCCCTAGGGGCCAACTAGCCCACCAGGTACCTCCAGTAAGCGCCACGGAGCTGCGTTGCAGAGTGTTGTAAAGGGGCGTGGCCTCTGAACACCTCTCTGCAACGCAGCCCCCGGCGCATACTGGAGGTACCTGGTGGGCTAGTTGGCCCCTAGGGACCCTCGGGATTGAGGAGGAATTAATTGTCCAACTTAAAACGCGCCACAGGGCGTGATTGCAGACATGTCACCTTAGGCCCCACCCCTTCCTTCACCATTGTGCAAATATTCCTCTAAAATCAGCCGAACTACGAATTCCGATTTACTCACCTGTTATCAGGAGAGACCTCAGTGCTGCATCTTTGAGCCCAGTACTGATCCTGAAAAGTAATTCTAACCGTACTTACCAGTAACTTGAATTTCCTTCCATAGGATATCATTGCCTGCTTTTTGCTGAAAAAGTTTCTAAGTGTCAATTTTTGAAACATACAAATATTCCTCTAAAATCAGCCGAAATACGAATTTCGATTTACTCACCTGTTATCAGGAGAGACCTCATTGCTGCATCTTTCAGCCCAGTACTGGTCCTGAAAAGTTATTTTAACCGTACTTACCAGTAACTTGCATTTCCTTCCATAGGCTAACATTGACTGGTTTCACTTGGAAATTCTTCTAAGTGTGGAGTTTTGGAACTTTATAATATTCCTCTAAAATCAGCCGAAATACGAATTCTGATTTACTCAACTGTTATCAGGAGAGACCTCAGTGCTGCATCTTTCAGCCCAGTACTGATCCTGAAAAGTAATTTTAACCGTACTTACCAGTAACTTGAATTTCCTTCCATAGGATATCATTGCCTGCTTTTTGCTGAAAAAGTTTCTAAGTGTCGATTTTTGAAACATACAAATATTCCTCTAAAATCAGACGAAATACGAATTCCGATTTACTCACCTGTTATCAGGAGAGAACCCAGTGCTGCATCTTTTAGCCCAGCACTGACCCTGAAAAGTAATTCTAACCGTACTTAACAGTAACTTGAATTTCCTTCCATAGGCTAACATTGACTGGTTTCACTTGGAAATTCTTCTAAGTGTGGAGTTTTGGAACTTTATAATATTTCTCTAAAATCAGCCGAACTATGAATTCCGATTTACTCACCTGTTATCAGGAGAGAACCCAGTGCTGCATCTTTTAGCCCAGCACTGACCCTGAAAAGTAATTCTAACCGTACTTACCAGTAACTTGAATTTCCTTCCATAGGAATCCATTGTCTGGTTTTCAGCAGAAAAGTTTCAAAGTGTCGATTTTCACAAACTACAAATATTCCTTAAAAATCGCATGTGTGACTTAAACGCATTCTTTCAACTGTTTACAGGAGATGCACCAGTGCTGGTTCCAGGATCCACCACTGAGTAAGAAAAAGTAACGATAACACTACTTACCTGCTAAGTGAATTTCCTCCCATAGGATAACATTGGTGATTCTATATGAAAAAGTTTCTAAGTGTCAACTTTTAAAATACAATAATATTCCTTAAAAATCACTACTGTAACCAAAACGCTTTTACTCAACTGTTTACAGGAGATGTCCCAGGACTGAATCTAGGATCCAGTCCTGTGGTTAGAAAAAGTAATCCATAAAGTAACTAATTGCATTTAACTAGAAATTCACATTGAGCTCAATGTTGCTTTGTTTTTGAAATTGTGTTGCCCATTGCAACAACTGTAACTACTGTACTTAAAAGTCTATTGCCTATTTGCAAAGTATTTAAACTAAAGTAATTCATTCTGAGAAAGTATATTTTGTAATGTAATGTATAATGTAATTACAATGTAATTTAAAAAATAAAATATCTAAAAATAAATAGTTTAAAAAAATGTTGTAAATCAGTATCAAAAAAATAAATATAACAATTAATACATTTAAAAATTGTCATTTACAAAACCTTTGAAATTCACTGAAAAAACCATAGGTTTCAGACACGTTATAGTTAGGAATTAGCATTTAAAAAACCTTTGAAATTCACTGAAAAAACCATAGGTTTCAGACACGTTATAGTTAGGAATTAGCATTTAAAAAACCTTTGAAATTCACTGAAAAAACCATAGGTTTCAGGCACGTTATAGTTAGAAATTAGCATTTAAAAAACCTTAGAAATTCACTGAAAAAACCATAAGGTTTTAGGGACAGTTATAGTTAGTTGGACATTGCACTAGTACAAAACCTGTGAAATTCCCCCGTTATAGTTAGTTCAGGTAACTATAACTCGCGCCCCGCAATGCACTGCTGATGACGTCACATATTACATCACTCATGACATGGTCAGTGACATCACTGATGACATCACTGATGACATCTCAAATGACATCACTGATGACATCATCCATGTGAGAATTTAATGCACCTCCTCACACCCTAATATAACCTTTGATACACCCACTCTAAATTACAGACTGCCATTCTCAAAACCATAGACACTCCAACACCAATAACTACATACCCACTCACTGATTCTTAGGTCTACACACACACATCCACTCACTCACCCGTACAGTCACTCATACTTATGGTCACTCAGTACAGGACTATCATATGCACTCATACTCCTATATAGACACTCAAACACCGCCACTCATCCATAGAGGTACTCACACACCTAGTCAGTCATGCAAATAATTAAACACACTGCCATTTACTCACCTATACAGTTATACACACACCAGCTCACTTACTCATACAAATACTAGCACATTCTTACGCTCTTATACAATCACTGATACAAGCACACACTCATCCATACAGTCACTCTCACAATCACACACTCTCGCTTATAGCTATTTATATACTCCAACACACATATATACTGCCTTTCACATATGTAGTTACTCACACATGTACCACTGGGACATACATTCACTCACTAACACACTCTTACACACACTTACCCACCCATACAGTCTATCACAGATGCACTCTTGAAACCATCCACCCAGTGAATCACCCACTCACACATCTATGCACAGAGTCGCACACACCCCACCCACACAAACACTCAGGCACCCATACAGATACTAGACCCAATCAATAACTCATATAGACACTCATGTAGCTATTCACAAACCCATGCACCACTTACACAGCAACAGACAGACGGATACAGACATTCACCCAGTTTAGTCACTAACCCATGCATTCAGTAAGATACGTTTAATCACTCACTTATCGAGTTAGTCACGCACCTACTAAATCATCCACACAGACACTTATACACCCACTCATTCTTCAATACGCCTTTCCCTATATATATTAAAAATATTTAAACTTTACAGAAACACACAGTCACTGGATGATGTCATCAGTGATGTCATTTGAGATGTCATCAGTGATGTCATCAGTGATGTCACTGAACATGTCATGAGTGATGTAATATGTGACGTCATCAGCAGTGCATTGTGGGGCGCGAGTTATAGTTACCTGAACTAACTATAACGGGGGAATTTCACAGGTTTTGTACGAGTGCAATGTCCAACTAACTATAACTGTCCCTAAAACCTTATGGTTTTTTCAGTGAATTTCTAAGGTTTTTAAATGCTAATTTCTAACTATAACGTGCCTGAAACCTATGGTTTTTTCAGTGAATATATATATATATATATATATATATATATATATATATATATATATATAATCTACTGGCGGTCGCCAATAGATAGTTATAGTTAGGACCTAGTTTCCATAGGAAACTCGTTTTTTGTTTTCTCAATATCTTTGGCCCCGGTTCACGAATGTTTGCGAAATTTTCAAAAATCGTAGCCTGCTCCGGTCAGCTCCTGTCTTGAAAGTTTCGGGGTGATTCGGCAAGCGGGCGCCGAGAAAAAATGGGGGTCCCAAAACGTGTTTTCTCCATGTTAATTCCCATAGGAAACTTTAGACAAAGCTACAGCCCGAACTGCTGAACGGAATTACACCAAACTTGGCAAAAAGGTAGCCCTTGGTTCAGAAAGAGACCTTTTTGTTAAATGGTGTAAATCTGTTCAGTAGTTCCTGAGAAATTCAAGAAATAGAGGTCAAAAAATGCATTTCCCATTGGAAACTTTAGACACGGTTACAGCCGAAACTGCTGAACAGAATTACACAAAATTTGGCAAAAAGGTAGCCCTTGGTTCAGAAAGAGACCTTTTTTTTAAATGGTGTAAATCCGTTCAGTAGTTGCTGAGAAAATCAAAAAATAAAAGTTTTGATATCTATGGCCGCGGTGGATCCGCGCACCCTCCCGATCACGAGCTGTATTCTAATTGGCTGTCAACACTCCAAACCAGGAAGTGTTGGCAGCCATCTTATGCCTCGGTAACCGAGGCACAAGAAAACAGGCAAACAAACACAAAAAACAAGAAAAGGGGGCAGGGTAGAAACACCCTGACCCCCTAGGCCTGCTCAGGGGGTCCCACAAGGACCCCCAGGGCCAAAAAAAGCATTTAAAAAAAAAGAAAAACAGCGGAATGCGCGCTGGGTGCGCGTAGCCGGACAAAAAATGTAAAAAAAATGAAGCGAGGGCTTCCTCGCTTAGTTAATTTTAAGCCCCCGGGAGGGCCAGGTCCCGGGGGGATTTGGTACAACTAAAGCGGGGGGCCCCTGCAGCCCTGGGGACCGCCACCTCCACGGGGCTTTGTTTTTTAAAAATAACAAATACTGTGTGGGGGGGCTCGAGCCCCCCCCACACGCCCCGGGGACCACCACCTCCCCGGGGCACTAACTGTTTAAATGCGGGGGTCTATTTTGGACCCCCAGGGACCATCACCTCCCCGGGGCTTTGGAAAAGTTGGGAGGGAGCCTTTGATGGCCCTGGGGACCGCCACCCTCCTGCAGTGTCCCGGGGTGCCCACCCCCGGGACACTGCTGTTTGCTATGGTAGGGCGGGAGCACGTCTCCCGCCCTACCATAGCAAACTTGCTTTGGATTTTGGAAGAGAGAGCAGGAAACCTGCTCTCTCTTCCAAAATCCAAAGCAGATTGCTTTCCACACGGGGAGCTGCATGTTAGCAGCTCCCCGTGTGGAAAGCAGTGCCAGCTCCAGCAGGAGGTGGGGAGCCAGCGGGATCGTGGGGGTATTGGGGCTCCCCCCATGGTCCCCTTCGAAGTGGCTAGGCCCCGGGGGATGGGGTCCCCGGGGCAAATATAAATGACTGGTAGGAGCCGTTTTTTTTATCAAAAAATTTGGAGTCGCGACCCTAGCGCGGCCCCCTGGTGTGAACGCGAGGGGTGCGCGACTCCCAGCGCGGCCCCCGTGTGAACGCGTGGGGTGCGCGACTCCCAGCGCGGCCCCCCATGTGAACTCGGGGTGCGCGACTCCCAGCGCGGCCCCCTGGTGTGAACGCGCGGGGTGCGCGACTCCCAGCGCAGCCCCTGTGTGAACGCGAGGGGTGCGCAACCCTTACTCGCGCTGGGTGCGCGACTCCAAGCAAAAAAAAATACGATTTTTTTAAAAACAAACCTAGGTTATGTTTGGATCTTGGGTGGCTCTAAAAAGAGCCCTTGTGTTTATTGGGAGATTTTTGTAGCTACATGTAAGTGCCAATGCAGAGTCTTAAGTTGTTGAGAAGGACTCTGTTTCCCTTATCTGTGAAATGTACACCATCACTCCTGTAGATACCATCCATATCAAAACGCATATTGTTGTTGTATATGGAGCCCATACTACGGTCTCTGAGGTAAGCAGAAACAGCTTTATTGACATTTTTTCTAGCTTTCTCAATCTGTGGACAGAAATGATTGGACCAGTTCTATTTCTGTCTTTGGCATATGTTAGAGTACACAAAGGCAGTTTGGGGGAAAAGTAACATCAATTCTGCAAAGGTGTCCTTCATTAGCATTTCCAGACCTAACCCAGTCATTGTGCCTAGGTCATTGCCACCGCAGTGCACAATCATGAGGTCAGGTGGTTGGAGATGCAAAAAGGATTGAACCAATGGCATCAATTGGTGCCACTTTAATCATCTCTGTCCAATCCATTTAATGTCTACATTTTGCAAACCTAGGTCTTTGTCAATACCTCTGCTTTCAGCATACCTTTTGCACCAGAAAACATAGCTGTGCCCAATAATCCACACAGAAAGCATCTTGAAGGGATATCTGTAGGTAATCAGAAGATGTCTGTAGCTGAGGTAGGCAGGTGGTAGAATGAAATCTATCTAAAATGGTGGACAAGATGCTGTTTTTAAGAAAGTAGAGAGTTGATTGGCTGTTTAAGAAAATTCTACATTCAAATATAGGGTGCATTTTACTTTGTTTAGAAAGCATGTTTCTTATTGGTTGGTAACAAATGTTGGAAAGGTACAGCAGAAAGGATAAGGGCATGCTTTGCAAAGCCAACCACACCTGCTGTTGTCATTTGCAACATTGTGTGGTGAACTTGTGACCTGGCAGCTAAATTGAATGTTGCATGACCTGTTGCTATGGAAACTGACATTAAGGAGAAGGGTTGAAGATGTCAGTTGAAAAGTGTTAATCTCTATGACCAATGGAAATACGTTTTTCAATTTGAAAAACACTGGGAAGCAATGCCATTTGTGGCTTATGTGTATCTGTATGGAAAAATAGAGGGAAACTTTGCCAATACTGGTTTGACTTTGGAAAGTGTGCTGTTCTATATTGACTGTGTTGAACAGAATCCTGTCTGACTGTGTGAGATTTTTCATTCAACAGATTTATTTAAAAGGTGAGTTATATTTTTTAGAGATTTATGTAATATAGATTTGAAAATTTTATGAAACTGTGCTGGTTAAATTAATTTATTAAATGTACAGATATATATTGGCATAATTTCTATTGTATTTGAACTTTGTTTAAAAAATAGTATGTGCAGTAATATATATATTATTACGTGTCTTGAAAGGTATATTTGAATGATGCCTCTTATTTATTATTAATTGGTTAAATATGCACGAAGAATGTGTATTTTCAAAAATGTTCAGATAAGGTGCAGTTTATTAGGCATGCATATTTCTTCTCAGTAAAAAGGTATAGCTTAATAATATTGCATTATTATAAATAGTTTGCTAAAATGAGGTACAACTGTTCTGTTTGCAAGATGATCATATAAGGTGTTAATGATTGCAATTCTGTTATTAGTTTGTATAGTTTGTGTGGTTTTAGAAATCCTCATAAAAAAGGTGTTGTTTATTCTTCTTCTTCATTAAGTCTGTAAAGAGGTACAGTTTGATGATGTTGCATATTTTTAGATTTAATGGTCAATATGTAGCTCTAAAGAAAACAGTATATTTTATTCTTTCTGGTATATAGAAGTTATCTACTTAAGTAGATAGTATGTCATGACTCATGTATTTGTTTAGATTCTTTTTATAAATGTTGAAATTATATTTACTGGATTAATGAGAGGTACTTGACAGATTAGAGGAATGCTAAGGTAGTGAATATGGTATTTTATTACTGCATGAGAAGTGATTTACTGGTTCTATATTGTCTAACCTCGTAGTTATTATTTAACTACAATCTATGCATTTAAGGAGTAAGTCATACAGTAACTTATGTTGTGGTAAAATCAGCAATACAGTATATATGCAATCCAGCAATTCCTTTGTCACTCCCTGTGGACTCTTTCAATCATTCTGCCATGTCCTTAATTAATCACAGTGCCAAAACGCAAGCAGTAATAAATTCACCATTCTATTAACCATGTCCTTATCTAATCACTGTGCCGAAACAGAAGCACGTATAAACTCACCCTGCTGTGAACTACCAGCACTCTAACGATCCAGTCACTGTCCATGCACTTGTACAATGACTCAGGCATTAAGACACGCAGTGCTACAGTCACATGTGCACAATCTATGTGGTCCCCTAACCCCCTGCAGACTACTGATTCACTCCTGCCAAAATCCAGGTAGTAGCCATGTAAGTCACGAATCACACTGTCACTCTCTGTCCACTCCTGCAATCATCCTGACAGAACCATGTCCTTATCTAATCTCTGTGCCGAAACACAAGCACTTATAAACTCACTCTGCTGTGTACTACCAGCACTCTACCTATCTACTCACTGTCCATGCACTTGTACAATGCCTCAGGCATTAAGACACGCAGTGCTACAGTCACATGTGCACAATGTATGAGGTCCCCTAACCCCCTGCAGACTACTGATTCACTCCTGCAAAAATCCAGGTAGTAGGCATGCAAGTCAGCAATCACAGTGTCAGTCTCTGTGCACTCCTGCAATCATCCTGACAGAACCATGTCCTGATCTAATCTCTGTGCCGAAACACAAGCACTTATAAACTCACCCTGCTGTCAACTACCAGCACTCTAACTATCCAGTCACTGTCCATGCACTTTTTCCATGACTCAGGCATTAAGACACGCAGTGCTACAGTAAAATGTGCACAATACATGCAGTCTCCAAACCCCTGCAGACTACTGATTCACTCCTGCAATAACCCAGGTACTAGCCATGTAGTTCAGCAATCACAGTGTCAATCTCTGTCCACTCCTACTATCATCCTGACAGAACCATGTTGTTATCTAATCACTGTGCTAAAACACAAGCACTTATAAACTCACCCTGCTGTCAAATAGCACCACTCTAACTATCCAGTCACTGTCCATGCACTTGTACAATGACTCAGGTATTAAGACACCCAGTGCTACAGTCAAATGTGCACAATCTATGCGGTCTCCTAACCCCCTGCAGACTACTGATTCACTCCTGCCAAAATCCAGGTAGTAGCCATGTAAGTCAGCAATCACACTGTCACTCTCTGTCCACTCCTGCAATCATCCTGACAGAACCATGTCCTTATCTAATCTCTGTGCCGAAACACAAGCACTTATAAACTCACTCTGCTGTGAGCTACCAGCACTCTACCTAGCTACTCACTGTCCATGCTCGGGCATACTGCTGTTTAATCTTTTTTTAAAAACAAAGTTGATTGTATGTACTACTGTTTTTAGAAGGGTTTACTTACCAAGCTTGTGCTCAATAGCTGTCTCCTCTTGTCTTCACTTCCCCGGTCTGCCACGGCAGAGCCGATTGTGCAGAGGGAAGCGAACACACCTTCTTTCCCGGCCTGACCGCCTGACTTCCGGCGGAAACGCTTGGATCGAAGCCTGCATCGCGTCGGCCAGCTTTAAAAACTAAAGCTGGAACGGACGCGCAGCGGACGCGCGCAGCGGGCGCGCGCCAAAGGCAAGCCCGTCTGCTCCCGTCCGCGCCGAGATCGCGCCGTGCACCGGAGATGCTGTCTGTTTTGCACAGACTATTGTAAAGAGGATAAAGTGGTCAGGTGGGTCTCTTTTGTCCTTTAATAAACCTAATGGAGGGTGCCCTTTAATTGATTTGACCCAGGATTCCCCCAGCTTACTATGCCATAAGTGTGGTTTCAAGACTACCAATCCTGAATCCTCCTCCATTTGTCAAATGGTTGACAGTAAAAATATTAAACATCCTCCCACCTGTAATTATCAACTGGCCTTAGTCAATGCACGGTCTTTGGTAAAGCATGCCTTTGAAGTAGCAGAGCTTATTGTGAACGAACATCTTGATGTTCTTTTTATTACTGAAACTTGGGCTAACGAACATTCTAGTCCCGATTTATTGATAGCCACTCCTCAAGGGTACTCAATGATGAGAGCAGACAGAGGGGGGAATAGGGGTGGCGGTTTGGGGATAATCTATAGAAACGAGTTCAAAATTAAAATTGATCTCTTACCAAACGCAGATTGCGAACTATTATCCTTTAAGATCGATATAACTAACAATTATTCCCTGAATGGCCTGCTTATTTACCGTCCTCCAGGTACTAGACATAATTTTCTCCAGTCAGTTCATTCACTAGTAGAGGGTGGAGCATGTAAGAACGACTATACAGTACTCGGAGATTTTAATTTCCATTTAGACTGTAATGAGGATAAAGATACAGAAGCTATTTTGGAGATTATGAATTCTTTTAATCTCCCTCAACTTGTTCATCAGCCCACTCATAATAGAGGACACACGTTGGATGCGATTTTTTCGAACAATAATTCTATTTCAGTTAAAGATATCCTTCCTCTCACATGGTCTGACCATAAAGTGGTATTATTCCAACTGGCAGTCCCTCTTCCCTTTCAAAACAGGGAACATGACACCAGTCAGTTACCTTCCTATCAGTGGTCTAAAACCAATTTTGATTGTCTAGAACACCATCTTGGACAAGCCACGTTTACTCTGTGGCCTGACCCAAATGAAGCCACAGAGGCGTACACCAACTGGCTTAAATTGGCCATTTCAAAAGCGGTTCCAAAAAAGGTACCAATAAAAATAAACACAAAAATCTGCACCTTGGTACTCGGATGCTCTCCGGCTCCAAAACAAAATTCCAGGAAACTGGAAAGAACCTGGAGACTAAAATACAGCCCCGCTGATAAAATAACATATAAAATGGCCCTGGCCGACTACAAAGCAGCTATCATCCGAAATAAATCATCTTTTTCACTCAGCAAATAGAAGCTTCTAAAAACTCGGCTAAAGAACTTTTTAGTCATAAACAAATTGACTAAACTCCTGAGACGAAAAGTAATAACATCAGTGAATCTTTTTGTGAAGAAATTGCCTCACATTTTCGTCACAAAGTGGAACTAATATATAATAAATTTTCCATCGCCAATGACCTTACAACCAGCAAAGGTTCCATAAATGCCCTGGATGTAGATAATACTAGTTGTTTTGCTAACCTTAAACAATTTACAGTTACCACTTCGGATGAAGTTTTAAAGTTAATCAATTCTACTAAGTCAGGATCACCATTTGACCCATGCCCTCCTTCTGTATTAAAACAAATTTCAGCTCCCACTGCAACACCTTTAGCAGACATCTTTAATGGGATGTTCAGCACAGGTATCTTTCCTGACCTTTAGAAAATGGCTTCAATTCTACCACTCTTAAAGAAATCAAACTTAGACCCGGACAACCCAGCCAATTACCGTCCTATCTCCAGGTTACCTTTTCCAGCCAAACTTGTGGAAAAACTGATAAACACACAACTATCAAAGTTTATTCAGGATAACCATCTGTTGGATCCTTCTCAGTTCGGCTTTAGGGCGGAACATAGTACTGAGACGGCTCTAATAAAAACAACGGATGAGTTAAGAACTATCCTGGATAAGGGGGGCTCTGCAGCACTCATTCTTCTGGATTTGTCGGCGGCCTTTGATACGGTTGACCATGTCACCCTTGTCAACCGTCTCAGTAAATTGGGCATTGCCGACAAAGCCTTGGCTTTACTCCAATCATTTCTGACTAACAGAAACCATTCAGTTATGTTGGAGAATTTTTCCTCTGATTCCTTTCTACTCTCTTGTGGTGTCCCACAGGGATCTTCATTGAGTCCGCTGCTTTTTAATGTTTATGTTTCAGAACTAGCCCCTCTGATTAGATCTTTTGGTTTTTCCCTACGTCTTATGCAGACGACACCCAAATTGTGGTGGCAGCCTCGAATAACACAGAAACAACTACCTCTCAGTTCTACAACTGTATGAGAGCAGTCAGTGGCTGGATGGAAACGCACTGTCTTAAGCTAAATGCTGAGAAAACCGAGGTTATACTCTTTGGTAATAACCCTCTTTTTGGAACCCGGCTTGCTGGCCAACAGAGATGGGAACTCTCCCAATTCCTGTACAAAAGCTAGAAATTTGGGCGTAATAATAGACGACCAACTAAGTTTTAATAAACACATCAGCTCGGTTGTTTCGGCCAGTTTTAATACCCTAAGGATTATCAGAAAGATTCTTTCTTTTATTCCTTTAACCACCAGAAAAACAGTTGTCTCTTTATTAATTTTATCAAAATTGGACTACTGTAATGGTCTTTTTGCCAAGCTTCAAAAACAACATATAAAGAAACTTCAGAGTGTGCAGAATGCGGCAGCCAGGCTGGTTTTCAACCTGCCCAAATTCCACCCAGTTTCATCGGCTATCAAGGAACTACATTGGCTGACGGTATCTAACCGTATTAAATTCAAGGCATTATGCCTTATTTTCAAAGCCCTGCACGATGTAGGTCCTTGTTATTTAAAAAAATCTCTTTCATGGTATGTCCCAAACAGAGAACTTCGTTCTAAAATACCTTGACAGTACACTGCCCCAGGTTTAAGAGATTAAAATGGGGAGGCAGTTGTTTTACCACCGAAGCCCCTGCCCTGTGGAACAGTCTACCTATAAACATCAAGGCAGCACCAACATTGCTGGGCTTCAGGAAGCTAATAAAAACCTGGCTTTTCAATGGTTAGGTGCTTAGTCATTTCTCAGCACCTAATTACCATCACCTTACTGCCATTCAAATAGCGCCAAGACACCTATGGGTATTCGAGCGCTTTAGAAACCTTTTTACATAACATAACATAACATGCACTTGTACAATGCCTCAGGCATTAAGACACGCAGTGCTACAGTCACATTGTGCACAATGTATGAGGTCCCCTAACCCCCTGCATACTACTGATTCACTCCTGCAAAAATCCAGGTAGTAGGCATGCAAGTCAGCAATCACAGTGTCAGTCTCTGTGCACTCCTGCAATCATCCAGACAGAACCATGTCCTGATCTAATCTCTGTGCCGAAACACAAGCACTTATAAACTCACCCTGCTGTCAACTACCAGCACTCTAACTATCCAGTCACTGTCCATGCACTTTTCCATGACTCAGGCATTAAGACACGCAGTGCTACAGTGAAATGTGCACAATATATGCAGTCTCCAAACCCCCTGCAGACTACTGATTCACTCCTGCAATAACCCAGGTACTAGCCATGTAGTTCAGCAATCACAGTGTCAATCTCTGTCCACTCCTACTATCATCCTGACAGAACCATGTTGTTATCTAATCACTGTGCTGAAACACAAGCACTTATAAACTCACCCTGCTGTCAAGTACCAGCACTCTAATTATCCAGTCACTATTCATGCACTTGTACAATGCCTCAGGTCAGTAAGACACGCAGTGCTACAGTCACATGTGCACAATCTATGCGGTCTCCTAACCCCCTGCAGACTACTGATTCACTCCTGCCAAAATCTAGGTAGTAGCCATGTAAGTCAGCAATCACACTGTCACTCTCTGTCCATTCCTGCAATCATCCTGACAGAACCATGTCCTTATCTAATCTCTGTGCCGAAACACAAGCACTTATAACTCACTCTGCTGTGAACTACCAGCACTCTACCTATCTACTCACTGTCCATGCACTTGTACAATGCCTCAGGCATTAAGACACGCAGTGCTACAGTCACATGTGCACAATGTATGAGGTCCCCTAACCCCCTGCAGACTACTGATTCACTCCTGCAATAACCCAGGTACTAGCCATGTAGTTCAGCAATCACAGTGTCAATCTCTATCCACTCCTACTATCATCCTGATAGAACCATGTCCTAATCTATTCTCTGTGCCGAAACACAAGCACTTATAAACTCACCCTGCTGTCAACTAGCAGCACTCTAACTATCCAGTCACTGTTCATGCACTTGTACAATGCCTCAGGCATTAAGACACACAGTGCTACAGTCACATGTGCACAATATATGTGGTCCCCTAACCCCCTGCAGACTACAGATTCATTCCTGCAAAAATCCAGGTAGTAGCCAGGTAGTTCAGCAATGACAGTGTCAATCTCTGTCCACTTCTACTATCATCCTGACAGAACCATGTTGTTATCTAATCACTGTGCTGAAACACAAGCACTTATAAACTCACCCTGCTGTCAAGTACCAGCACTCTAATTATCCAGTCACTATTCATGCACTTGTACAATGCCTCAGGCAGTAAGACATGCAGTGCTACAGTCACATGTGCACAATCTATGCGGTCTCCTAATCCCCTGCAGACTACTGATTCAATCCTGCCAAAATCCAGGTAGTAGCCATGTAAGTCACCAATCACACTGTCACTCTCTGTCCATTCCTGCAATCATCCTGACAGAACCATGTCCTTATCTAATCTCTGTGCCGAAACACAAGCACTTATAAACTCACTCTGCTGTGAACTACCAGCACTCTACCTATCTACTCACTGTCCATGCACTTGTACAATGCCTCAGGCATTAAGACACGCAGTGCTACAGTCACATGTGCACAATGTATGAGGTCCCCTAACCCCCTGCAGACTACTGATTCACTCCTGCAAAAATCCAGATAATAGGCATGCAAGTCAGCAATCACAGTGTCAGTCTCTGTGCACTCCTGCAATCATCCTGACAGAACCATGTCCTTATCTAATCTCTGTGCCGAAACACAAGCACTTATAAACTCACCCTGCTGTCAACTACCAGCACTCTAACTATCCAGTCACTGTTCATGCACTTGTACAATGCCTCAGGCATTAAGACACACAGTGCTACAGTCACATGTGCACAATATATGCGGTCCCCTAACCCCCTGCAGACTACAGATTCACTCCTGCCAAAATCCAGGTAGTAGCCATGTAAGTCACCAATCACACTGTCACTCTCTGTCCATTCCTGCAATCATCCTGACAGAACCATGTCCTTATCTAATCTCTGTGCCGAAACACAAGCACTTATAAGCTCACTCTGCTGTGAACTACCAGCACTCTACCTATCTACTCACTGTCCATGCACTTGTACAATGCCTCAGGCATTAAGACACGCAGTGCTACAGTCACATGTGCACAATGTATGAGGTCCCCAAACCCCCTGCAGACTACTGATTCACTCCTGCAATAACCCAGGTACTAGCCATGTAGTTCAGCAATCACAGTGTCAATCTCTGTCCACTCCTACTATCATCCTGACAGAACCATGTCCTAATCTATTCTCTGTGCCGAAACGCAAGCACTTATAAACTCACCCTGTTGTCAACTACCAGCACTCTAACTATCCAGTCACTGTTCATGCACTTGTACAATGCCTCAGGCATTAAGACACACAGTGCTACAGTCACATGTGCACAATATATGCGGTCCCCTAATCCCCTGTAGTCTACAGATTCACTCCTGCAAAAATCCAGGTAGTAGGCATGCAAGTCAGCAATCACAGTGTCAGTCTCTGTGCACTCCTGCAATCATCCTGACAGAACCATGTCCTTATCTAATCTCTGTGCCGAAACACAAGCACTTATAAACTCACCCTGCTGTCAACTACCAGCACTCTAACTATCCAGTCACTGTTCATGCACTTGTACAATGCCTCAGGCATTAAGACACACAGTGCTACAGTCACATGTGCACAATATATGCGGTCCCCTAACCCCCTGCAGACTACAGATTCACTCCTGCCAAAATCTAGGTAGTAGCCATGTAAGTCAGCAATCACACTGTCACTCTCTGTCCATTCCTGCAATCATCCTGACAGAACCATGTCCTTATCTAATCTCTGTGCCGAAACACAAGCACTTATAACTCACTCTGCTGTGAACTACCAGCACTCTACCTATCTACTCACTGTCCATGCACTTGTACAATGCCTCAGGCATTAAGACACGCAGTGCTACAGTCACATGTGCACAATGTATGAGGTCCCCTAACCCCCTGCAGACTACTGATTCACTCCTGCAATAACCCAGGTACTAGCCATGTAGTTCAGCAATCACAGTGTCAATCTCTGTCCACTCCTACTATCATCCTGACAGAACCATGTCCTAATCTATTCTCTGTGCCGAAACACAAGCACTTATAAACTCACCCTGCTGTCAACTACCAGCACTCTAACTATCCAGTCACTGTTCATGCACTTGTACAATGCCTCAGGCATTAAGACACACAGTGCTACAGTCACATGTGCACAATATATGCGGTCCCCTAATCCCCTGCAGTCTACAGATTCACTCCTGCAAAAATCCAGGTAGTAGCCATGTAGTTCAGCAATGACAGTGTCAATCTCTGTCCACTCCTACTATCATCCTGACAGAACCATGTTGTTATCTAATCACTGTGCTGAAACACAAGCACTTATAAACTAACCCTGCTGTCAAGTACCAGCACTCTAATTATCCAGTCACTATTCATGCACTTGTACAATGCCTCAGGCAGTAAGACACGCAGTGCTACAGTCACATGTGCACAATCTATGCGGTCTCCTAACCCCCTGCAGACTACTGATTCAATCCTGCCAAAATCCAGGTAGTAGCCATGTAAGTCACCAATCACACTGTCACTCTCTGTCCATTCCTGCAATCATCCTGACAGAACCATGTCCTTATCTAATCTCTGTGCCGAAACACAAGCACTTATAAACTCACTCTGCTGTGAACTGCCAGCACTCTACCTATCTACTCACTGTCCATGCACTTGTACAATGCCTCAGGCATTAAGACACGCAGTGCTACAGTCACATGTGCACAATGTATGAGGTCCCCTAACCCCCTGCAGACTACTGATTCACTCCAGCAAAAATCCAGGTAGTAGGCATGCAAGTCAGCAATCACAGTGTCAGTCTCTGTGCACTCCTGCAATCATCCTGACAGAACCATGTCCTTATCTAATCTCTGTGACGAAACACAAGCACTTATAAACTCACTCTGCTGTGAACTACTAGCACTCTACCTGTCTACTCACTGTCCATGCACTTGTACAATGCCTCAGGCATTAATAGACACAGTGCTACAGTCACATGTGCACAATGTATGAGGTCCCCATACCCCCTGCAGACTACAGATTCCCTCCTGCAATAACCCAGGTAGTAGCCATGTAGTTCAGCAATGACAGTGTCAATCTCTGTCCACTCCTACTATCATCCTGACAAAACCATGTCGTTATCTAATCACTGTGCTCAAACACAAGCACTTATAAACTCACCCTGCTGTCAACTACCAGCACTCTAACTATCCAGTCACTGTCCATGCACTTGTACAATGCCTCAGGCATTAACAGACACAGTGGTACAGTGAAATGTGCACAATGTATGTGGTCCCCTAACCCCCTGCAGACTACTGATTCACTGCTGCAAAAATGCAGGTAGTAGGCATGCAAGTCAGCAATCACAGTGTCAGTCTCTGTCCACTCCTGCAATCATCCTGACAGAACCATGTCCTTATGTAATCTCTGTGCCGAAACACAATCACTTATAAACTCACCCTGCTGTCAAATAGCAGCACTCTATCTATCCAGTCACTGTCCATGCACTTTTTCCATGACTCAGGCATTAAGACACGCAGTGCTACAGTCAAATGTGCACAATCTATGCGGTCTCCAAACCCCCTGCAGACTACTGATTCACTCCTGCAATAACCCAGGTAGTAGCCATGTAGTTCAGCAATGACAGTGTCAATCTCTGTCCACTCCTACTATCATCCTGACAAAACCATGTTGTTATCTAATCACTGTGCTGAAACACAAGCACTTATAAACTCACCCTGCTGTCAAGTACCAGCACTCTAATTATCCAGTCACTGTTCATGCACTTGTACAATGCCTCAGGCAGTAAGACACGCAGTGCTACAGTCACATGTGCACAATCTATGCGGTCTCCTAACCCCTGCAGACTACTGATTCACTCCTGCCAAAATCCAGGTAGTAGCCATGTAAGTCAGTAATCACACTGTCACTCTTTGTCCACTCCTGCAATCATCCTGACAGAACCATGTCCTTATCTAATCTCTGTGCCAAAACACAAGCACTTATAAACTCACTCTGCTGTGAACTACCAGCACTCTACCTATCTACTCACTGTCCATGCACTTGTACAATGCCTCAGGCATTAACAGACACAGTGGTACAGTGAAATGTGCACAATGTATGTGGTCCCCTAACCCCCTGCAGACTACTGATTCACTCCTGCCAAAATCCAGGTAGTAGCCATGTAAGTCACGAATCACACTGTCACTCTCTGTCCACTCCTGCAATCATCCTGACAGAACCATGTCCTTATCTAATCTCTGTGCCGAAACACAAGCACTTATAAACTCACTCTGCTGTGTACTACCAGCACTCTACCTATCTACTCACTGTCCATGCACTTGTACAATGCCTCAGGCATTAAGACACGCAGTGCTACAGTCACATGTGCACAATGTATGAGGTCCCCTAACCCCCTGCAGACTACTGATTCACTCCTGCAAAAATCCAGGTAGTAGGCATGCAAGTCAGCAATCACAGTGTCAGTCTCTGTGCACTCCTGCAATCATCCTGACAGAACCATGTCCTGATCTAATCTCTGTGCCGAAACACAAGCACTTATAAACTCACCCTGCTGTCAACTACCAGCACTCTAACTATCCAGTCACTGTCCATGCACTTTTTCCATGACTCAGGCATTAAGACACGCAGTGCTACAGTCAAATGTGCACAATACATGCAGTCTCCAAACCCCCTGCAGACTACTGATTCACTCCTGCAATAACCCAGGTACTAGCCATGTAGTTCAGCAATCACAGTGTCAATCTCTGTCCACTCCTACTATCATCCTGACAGAACCATGTTGTTATCTAATCACTGTGCTAAAACACAAGCACTTATAAACTCACCCTGCTGTCAAATAGCACCACTCTAACTATCCAGTCACTGTCCATGCACTTGTACAATGACTCAGGTATTAAGACACCCAGTGCTACAGTCAAATGTGCACAATCTATGCGGTCTCCTAACCCCCTGCAGACTACTGATTCACTCCTGCCAAAATCCAGGTAGTAGCCATGTAAGTCAGCAATCACACTGTCACTCTCTGTCCACTCCTGCAATCATCCTGACAGAACCATGTCCTTATCTAATCTCTGTGCCGAAACACAAGCACTTATAAACTCACTCTGCTGTGAGCTACCAGCACTCTACCTAGCTACTCACTGTCCATGCTCGGGCATACTGCTGTTTAATCTTTTTTAAAAACAAAGTTGATTGTATGTACTACTGTTTTTAGAAGGGTTTACTTACCAAGCTTGTGCTCAATAGCTGTCTCCTCTTGTCTTCACTTCCCCGGTCTGCCACGGCAGAGCCGATTGTGCAGAGGGAGCGAACACACCTTCTTTCCCCGGCCTGACCGCCTGACTTCCGGCGGAAACGCTTGGATCGAAGCCTGCATCGCGTCGGCCAGCTTTAAAAACTAAAGCTGGAACGGACGCGCAGCGGACGCGCGCAGCGGCGCGCGCCAAAGGCAAGCCCGTCTGCTCCCGTCCGCGCCGAGATCGCGCCGTGCACCGGAGATGCTGTCTGTTTTGCACAGACTATTGTAAAGAGGATAAAGTGGTCAGGTGGGTCTCTTTTGTCCTTTAATAAACCTAATGGAGGGTGCCCTTTAATTGATTTGACCCAGGATTCCCCCAGCTTTCTATGCCATAAGTGTGGTTTCAAGACTACCAATCCTGAATCCTCCTCCATTTGTCAAATGGTTGACAGTAAAAATATTAAACATCCTCCCACCTGTAATTATCAACTGGCCTTAGTCAATGCACGGTCTTTGGTAAAGCATGCCTTTGAAGTAGCAGAGCTTATTGTGAACGAACATCTTGATGTTCTTTTTATTACTGAAACTTGGGCTAACGAACATTCTAGTCCCGATTTATTGATAGCCACTCCTCAAGGGTACTCAATGATGAGAGCAGACAGAGGGGGGAATAGGGGTGGCGGTTTGGGGATAATCTATAGAAACGAGTTCAAAATTTAAATTGATCTCTTACCAAACGCAGATTGCGAACTATTATCCTTTAAGATCGATATAACTAACAATTATTCCCTGAATGGCCTGCTTATTTACCGTCCTCCAGGTACTAGACATAATTTTCTCCAGTCAGTTCATTCACTAGTAGAGGGTGGAGCATGTAAGAACGACTATACAGTACTCGGAGATTTTAATTTCCATTTAGACTGTAATGAGGATAAAGATACAGAAGCTATTTTGGAGATTATGAATTCTTTTAATCTCCCTCAACTTGTTCATCAGCCCACTCATAATAGAGGACACACGTTGGATGTGATTTTTTCGAACAATAATTCTATTTCAGTTAAAGATATCCTTCCTCTCACATGGTCTGACCATAAAGTGGTATTATTCCAACTGGCAGTCCCTCTTCCCTTTCAAAACAGGGAACATGACACCAGTCAGTTACCTTCCTATCAGTGGTCTAAAACCAATTTTGATTGTCTAGAACACCATCTTGGACAAGCCACGTTTACTCTGTGGCCTGACCCAAATGAAGCCACAGAGGCGTACACCAACTGGCTTAAATTGGCCATTTCAAAAGCGGTTCCAAAAAAGGTACCAATAAAAATAAACACAAAAATCTGCACCTTGGTACTCGGATGCTCTCCGGCTCCAAAAACAAAATTCCAGGAAACTGGAAAGAACCTGGAGACTAAAATACAGCCCCGCTGATAAAATAACATATAAAATGGCCCTGGCCGACTACAAAGCAGCTATCATCCGAAATAAATCATCTTTTTTCACTCAGCAAATAGAAGCTTCTAAAAACTCGGCTAAAGAACTTTTTTTAGTCATAAACAAATTGACTAAACTCCCTGAGACGAAAAGTAATAACATCAGTGAATCTTTTTGTGAAGAAATTGCCTCACATTTTCATCACAAAGTGGAACTAATATATAATAAATTTTCCATCGCCAATGACCTTCCAACCAGCAAAGGTTCCATAAATGCCCTGGATGTAGATAATACTAGTTGTTTTGCTAACCTTAAACAATTTACAGTTACCACTTCGGATGAAGTTTTAAAGTTAATCAATTCTACTAAGTCAGGATCACCATTTGACCCATGCCCTCCTTCTGTATTAAAACAAATTTCAGCTCCCACTGCAACACCTTTAGCAGACATCTTTAATGGGATGTTCAGCACAGGTATCTTTCCTGACCTTTAGAAAATGGCTTCAATTCTACCATTCTTAAAGAAATCAAACTTAGACCCGGACAACCCAGCCAATTACCGTCCTATCTCCAGGTTACCTTTTCCAGCCAAACTTGTGGAAAAACTGATAAACACACAACTATCAAAGTTTATTCAGGATAACCATCTGTTGGATCCTTCTCAGTTCGGCTTTAGGGCCGAACATAGTACTGAGACGGCTCTAATAAAAACAACGGATGAGTTAAGAACTATCCTGGATAAGGGGGGCTCTGCAGCACTCATTCTTCTGGATTTGTCGGCGGCCTTTGATACGGTTGACCATGTCACCCTTGTCAACCGTCTCAGTAAATTGGGCATTGCCGACAAAGCCTTGGCTTTACTCCAATCATTTCTGACTAACAGAAACCATTCAGTTATGTTGGAGAATTTTTCCTCTGATTCCTTTCTACTCTCTTGTGGTGTCCCACAGGGATCTTCATTGAGTCCGCTGCTTTTTAATGTTTATGTTTCAGAACTAGCCCCTCTGATTAGATCTTTTGGTTTTTCCCCTACATCTTATGCAGACGACACCCAAATTGTGGTGGCAGCCTCGAATAACACAGAAACAACTACCTCTCAGTTCTACAACTGTATGAGAGCAGTCAGTGGCTGGATGGAAACGCACTGTCTTAAGCTAAATGCTGAGAAAACCGAGGTTATACTCTTTGGTAATAACCCTCTTTTGGAACCCGGCTTGCTGGCCAACAGAGATGGGAACTCTCCCAATTCCTGTACAAAAGCTAGAAATTTGGGCGTAATAATAGACGACCAACTAAGTTTTAATAAACACATCAGCTCGGTTGTTTCGGCCAGTTTTAATACCCTAAGGATTATCAGAAAGATTCTTTCTTTTATTCCTTTAACCACCAGAAAAACAGTTGTCTCTTTATTAATTTTATCAAAATTGGACTACTGTAATGGTCTTTTTGCCAAGCTTCAAAAACAACATATAAAGAAACTTCAGAGTGTGCAGAATGCGGCAGCCAGGCTGGTTTTCAACCTGCCCAAATTCCACCCAGTTTCATCGGCTATCAAGGAACTACATTGGCTGACGGTATCTAACCGTATTAAATTCAAGGCATTATGCCTTATTTTCAAAGCCCTGCACGATGTAGGTCCTTGTTATTTAAAAATCTCTTTCATGGTATGTCCCAAACAGAGAACTTCGTTCTAAAAACACCTTGACAGTGCACTGCCCCAGGTTTAAGAGATTAAAATGGGGAGGCAGTTGTTTTACCACCGAAGCCCCTGCCCTGTGGAACAGTCTACCTATAAACATCAAGGCAGCACCAACATTGCTGGGCTTCAGGAAGCTAATAAAAACCTGGCTTTTCAATGGTTAGGTGCTTAGTCATTTCTCAGCACCTAATTACCATCACCTTACTGCCATTCAAATAGCGCCAAGACACCTATGGGTATTCGAGCGCTTTAGAAACCTTTTTACATAACATAACATAACATGCACTTGTACAATGCCTCAGGCATTAAGACACGCAGTGCTACAGTCATATGTGCACAATGTATGAGGTCCCCTAACCCCCTGCATACTACTGATTCACTCCTGCAAAAATCCAGGTAGTAGGCATGCAAGTCAGCAATCACAGTGTCAGTCTCTGTGCACTCCTGCAATCATCCAGACAGAACCATGTCCTGATCTAATCTCTGTGCCGAAACACAAGCACTTATAAACTCACCCTGCTGTCAACTACCAGCACTCTAACTATCCAGTCACTGTCCATGCACTTTTTCCATGACTCAGGCATTAAGACACGCAGTGCTACAGTCAAATGTGCACAATATATGCAGTCTCCAAACCCCCTGCAGACTACTGATTCACTCCTGCAATAACCCAGGTACTAGCCATGTAGTTCAGCAATCACAGTGTCAATCTCTGTCCACTCCTACTATCATCCTGACAGAACCATGTTGTTATCTAATCACTGTGCTAAAACACAAGCACTTATAAACTCACCCTGCTGTCAAGTACCAGCACTCTAATTATCCAGTCACTATTCATGCACTTGTACAATGCCTCAGTCAGTAAGACACGCAGTGCTACAGTCACATGTGCACAATCTATGCGGTCTCCTAACCCCCTGCAGACTACTGATTCACTCCTGCCAAAATCTAGGTAGTAGCCATGTAAGTCACCAATCACACTGTCACTCTCTGTCCATTCCTGCAATCATCCTGACAGAACCATGTCCTTATCTAATCTCTGTGCCGAAACACAAGCACTTATAAACTCACTCTGCTGTGAACTACCAGCACTCTACCTATCTACTCACTGTCCATGCACTTGTACAATGCCTCAGGCATTAAGACACGCAGTGCTACAGTCACATGTGCACAATGTATGAGGTCCCCTAACCCCCTGCAGACTACTGATTCACTCCTGCAAAAATCCAGATAATAGGCATGCAAGTCAGCAATCACAGTGTCAGTCTCTGTGCACTCCTGCAATCATCCTGACAGAACCATGTCCTAATCTATTCTCTGTGCCGAAACACAAGCACTTATAAACTCACCCTGCTGTCAACTACCAGCACTCTAACTATCCAGTCACTGTTCATGCACTTGTACAATGCCTCAGGCATTAAGACACACAGTGCTACAGTCACATGTGCACAATATATGCTGTCCCCTAATCCCCTGCAGTCTACAGATTCACTCCTGCAAAAATCCAGGTAGTAGCCATGTAGTTCAGCAATGACAGTGTCAATCTCTGTCCACTTCTACTATCATCCTGACAGAACCATGTTGTTATCTAATCACTGTGCTGAAACACAAGCACTTATAAACTAACCCTGCTGTCAAGTACCAGCACTCTAATTATCCAGTCACTATTCATGCACTTGTACAATGCCTCAGGCAGTAAGACACGCAGTGCTACAGTCACATGTGCACAATCTATGCGGTCTCCTAACCCCCTGCAGACTACTGATTCAATCCTGCCAAAATCCAGGTAGTAGCCATGTAAGTCACCAATCACACTGTCACTCTCTGTCCATTCCTGCAATCATCCTGACAGAACCATGTCCTTATCTAATCTCTGTGCCGAAACACAAGCACTTATAAACTCACTCTGCAGTGAACTACCAGCACTCTACCTATCTACTCACTGTCCATGCACTTGTACAATGCCTCAGGCATTAAGACACGCAGTGCTACAGTCACATGTGCACAATGTATGAGGTCCCCTAACCCCCTGCAGACTACTGATTCACTCCAGCAAAAATCCAGGTAGTAGGCATGCAAGTCAGCAATCACAGTGTCAGTCTCTGTGCACTCCTGCAATCATCCTGACAGAACCATGTCCTTATCTAATCTCTGTGACGAAACACAAGCACTTATAAACTCACTCTGCTGTGAACTACCAGCACTCTACCTGTCTACTCACTGTCCATGCACTTGTACAATGCCTCAGGCATTAATAGACACAGTGCTACAGTCACATGTGCACAATGTATGAGGTCCCCATACCCCTGCAGACTACAGATTCCCTCCTGCAATAACCCAGGTAGTAGCCATGTAGTTCAGCAATGACAGTGTCAATCTCTGTCCACTCCTACTATCATCCTGACAAAACCATGTCGTTATCTAATCACTGTGCTCAAACACAAGCACTTATAAACTCACCCTGCTGTCAACTACCAGCACTCTAACTATCCAGTCACTGTCCATGCACTTGTACAATGCCTCAGGCATTAACAGACACAGTGGTACAGTGAAATGTGCACAATGTATGTGGTCCCCTAACCCCCTGCAGACTACTGATTCACTGCTGCAAAAATGCAGGTAGTAGGCATGCAAGTCAGCAATCACAGTGTCAGTCTCTGTCCACTCCTGCAATCATCCTGACAGAACCATGTCCTTATGTAATCTCTGTGCCGAAACACAATCACTTATAAACTCACCCTGCTGTCAAATAGCAGCACTCTATCTATCCAGTCACTGTCCATGCACTTTTTCCATGACTCAGGCATTAAGACACGCAGTGCTACAGTCAAATGTGCACAATCTATGCGGTCTCCAAACCCCCTGCAGACTACTGATTCACTCCTGCAATAACCCAGGTAGTAGCCATGTAGTTCAGCAATGACAGTGTCAATCTCTGTCCACTCCTACTATCATCCTGACAAAACCATGTCGTTATCTAATCACTGTGCTCAAAACAAGCACTTATAAACTCACCCTGCTGTCCAGTACCAGCACTCTAATTATCCAGTCACTGTTCATGCACTTGTACAATGCCTCAGGCAGTAAGACACGCAGTGCTACAGTCACATGTGCACAATCTATGCGGTCTCCTAACCCCCTGCAGACTACTGATTCACTCCTGCCAAAATCCAGGTAGTAGCCATGTAAGTCAGTAATCACACTGTCACTCTTTGTCCACTCCTGCAATCATCCTGACAGAACCATGTCCTTATCTAATCTCTGTGCCAAAACACAAGCACTTATAAACTCACTCTGCTGTGAACTACCAGCACTCTACCTATCTACTCACTGTCCATGCACTTGTACAATGCCTCAGGCATTAACAGACACAATGGTACAGTGAAATGTGCACAATGTATGTGGTCCCCTAACCCCCTGCAGACTACTCATTCACTGCTGCAAAAATCCAGGTAGTAGGCATGCAAGTCAGCAATCACAGTGTCAGTCTCTGTGCACTCCTGCAATCATCCTGACAGAACCATGTCCTTATCTAATCTCTGTGCCAAAACACAAGCACTTATAAACTCACCCTGCTGTCAACTACCAGCACTCTAAGTATCCAGTCACTGTCCATGCGCTTTTTCCATGACTCAGGCATTAAGACACGCAGTGCTACAGTCACATGTGCACAATCTATGCGGTCCCCTAACCCCCTGCAGACTACAGATTCACTCCTGCAAAAATCCAGCTAGTAGCCATGTAGTTCAGCAATCACAGTGTCAATCTCTGTCCACTCCTGCAATCATCCTGACAGAACCATGTCCTTATCTAATCGCTGTACGGAAACCCAAGCATTTATAAATTCACCATTCTCTTTTGTTGCACTTCTCTAATAATTCAGTCAGTACCCATGTACTCATGTAATGACCCAGGTACTAATACATCTAGTATTACAATCATCTATCCACTATTGATGCAGTCCTCTAAACACATAAACACTACTTATTTAGTTCTACAATTATTCAGTTAGTATCTGTGTCTTGCAGTAAATTAATTGTGATTTTAAAACAAAGTGTTTAAATTGTTTTTATATACAACGTGTTTGTTTAGTAATTCAATAGTATATTTTATAAATTTATTTTAATAATGTCATATATATATTTTTTTAACAGGTATTGTTCATCATCATTGAAAAAAACGGTTCACTGACAGAATATCGAAAACAAAATATTGTGTGGACAGAATATCGTGTCCAAAATATCGAGTACAAGAATATCGAGTAGGTAAGTGCAAATAGATAGGTATCAATTTACTATTCTTAACTCCAGATCTACGTACCTTGAAGATATATATATCATCAAAGTACATATATGTGGAGTTATATATAGTAAAACTTTACTTACCCATAGAAAATGACCTTCACGATATTCTTGTCCTCGATATTTTTGACACGATATTGTGTCCGACGATATTTGTGTTTTCGATATTTTGTCCACCCACCGAAAAAAACTTACCATGACTAGAATAACACAAAAGAGGAAAGAACAAAAAAGGATTATTATTTGAAGAAAACACAACAGCAAAAATTAGATGAACTACAACATGTGGGAAAAAGAAAAAGTCTTGTGGTAAGAGAACAAAAGAATTTATTAAAAAACATTCAAAGGCTAGAAACAGTGTGCACAATGTGGAAAGTAGACAGAATGCCTCAACAACAACAAAGAATAAGAAGAAAAAGGCAAAAATAATGGGAAATCACGATCTAAAGAAACAATGTATGGTAAAAGGAGAAAAAATCTATTTGATGAAATAAGGAAAAGAATGTTTTACAATAGAGTTGTCTTTAATTTGTTAAAAGTTGTGAAGAAATATAAAAAAGATCAACATTTTATAAAAAGAAGAAACAGATTGAAACTATTGTTGAGAAGGCTTTTGATTTAAAAGGAAATTATTCATTTTAATTTTAAACAGAATTCGATCACTAGATAAGCCAATACATTTTATGAAGGCCAAAAGTAAAAACAAGAGAGTAATTAACAGAACTAACTCTTGTGATATTTTTTTGGGTGAATGGAAACACAGTTCAAGTTCAGAGCCTTTTTTTAATGAAGAGAGTTATTTTCAAACCAATACATTATTGCTTGCAGTTGATACCAGTGGCCGTGCTTATGAGGTTAGAAATGGTTGTCCAATTGAAATAGAGAAGTTGGTTCCCAGAAATGAAGAAGAAGTGATAGCTGATGAAGTTCTAGGGAGAAATACTAAAGCCCCAGTGTATACTTGGGATTGTAGTAGTATTTGCAGTATACGACAGGAATCTATTGATATTTTACGGAATTGTTTACAAGTCTATAGTAAAAAAGTGTTAAACAAAAGATTAAGATGTTGCAAGGACTAGATCCTTGCAGAGTGAGAAAAAACCCGGTTTGCAAGGTCATTCTCTGGCTTGTCTTTCTAGAAAAGTATGTCAAAGTGTTTTTCATCATTTTAGAATGATAGCAGTACATCATTGTCAAATCCGGAAGTTAGTGAGAAGATTGTTTTACGCAAAAAGTCCAGCAATATTTTTAAATGACTTAAACAGTGCTCTTTTGCATGGAACAGTATCAGATGTTAAAAAGTTTGTGATGAAATAGAGTTTCGTTACTTTGGTCCTGAAGAAGAGAGTGGGCAAAGTGAGACATTGATAGAAGTAGGTGTTGAAGAAAATGTAGAAAATAGTAGTACAGAGAAGTTTCAAGAACAAATTATAAAGTTTAAGGTAATTTCGTGTGAAAGACCAAATTGCACTTGTATTTGTTGCTCGACTGAACTCACTATAGAAATCAGACTAGGACTGTTGATCTGTATTTAAAAAGTGAAAGAGAAAATAATGATAAATGGGAGGAATTTGCAACTTATTTGTTGGTAGAGGATTGCTTTGATTTGGGTACTGATCAGCGTATTTGTAAATATTGTTATAACAAATTAGACGATAATAAAATGCCTGCTAGAGCTGTCCATAATAATCTAGAGTTAGTAACTATTCGTCCAGAACTGATAGATTTAAACACGTATGAGTCTATTCTGATTCAATGTGTGCACCCATTTCAGGCTATTGTTCGCATGGAGCCTAAAATAGGTAAATTGCCACCTACAGATTTACAGCGAGGATTAAAAGGGAGAGTTGTATATTTACCTCTAGATTTAAAGAAAAATATTGAAACTATTGGTGTAGAAAATGTAGAGAGTGAACCACTAGTTATTCTAGTTAATGGTGTTCCTACTAAGAGTAAGAAAATTTGGCAGGAATTAGTTGATGTTAGGAAAGTGCAAAAGGCAACATTATATCTTATAAAAAACAATGATTACTACAAAAATGTGTATGTAGAAGAAGAAGAAATAGTTTTAGGAGATGATAGTGAAACGTCAAGTGGTCAAATTGAAAAAGTTGACATGTCCAAAAGTGAAGAAATTTATGAACATTATAGTGTACATCCACTTCATTCAAAAGAAGTGATGGGGAATACTATTGAATTATTCCAAATGAAAAAAGGGAAGGGGACTCCCATGAGTGTATGGGAAAAAAGTTTGGAAGCTCGTTGTTTTCCACAGCTCTTGCCCACTGGAAAAGGTGGACGATATGACGAACGATCAGTACAGATTCCTGCATCAGAATATCGGACAACAAGATTGTATGCAGAAGATCCAAGATTTCAACGATGTATCCCATATATATTTCATCTTTTGTTTGAGAGTGACTTGTCTGTACTTTCATATGCAGTCAACCACATATTAAAAACAAGAGTAAATTTAGAATCTCAACTGATTAATTTGATGGCATGTCAGCGCGGTACTAATGAGTATTGGTATCGTCGTCATGGAGAACTTAAATGTATGCTAAGGAACTCCTACATGGTTTGTTACCCTAAGCTGTGCTGAATACGCCTGGGATGATTTACTTGAATTTCTTCGAGAAGCAAATTCAAATATTAAAAATATTGAATACAAGACACCTGGAGAATTGTGCTCTTTGGATCCTGTAAATGTATGCAGATATTTCAACCATAGGTTTGAAGCTATGATGTCTTTTATCTGCAATAAAAAGAATCCTCCTCTTGGAGAAGTTATTGATTTCTTTTGGAGAAAGGAGTATCAAGCTAGAGGTGCTCCTCATATACATATGCTGTTATGGATCAAGGATGCACCCAAATTTGGAACTGATTCGGATGACACTGTTTTATCTTTTATACAAGATTATGTTACATGTGTTATACCAAAAAGAACAGAAGAAAACACCTTAAGGCAACAAGTGTTACGATTCCAAAGTCATCGATGTGGCAAATATTGTCGACGGAAATACAAGTCGAAGGAAAAGTTTTATACCAAATGTCGTTTTGGATTTCCACGTCCAGTAATATCCAAAGGAAGAGTAAACAATTTCATGTCAGCAGTGAGACATACCATCACTAGAAAATCTCCCAAAAATACGTACAATTTGAGAAGTGAAGAATCAAAGTATATCAATGATTATAATCCAGTTATTCTCTCAATATGGAATGCTAATATGGATATCCAGTATGTTGCGGACAATTCCATTGCTGTTGCTCGGTATGTAACATCATACATAACAAAATCAGAAAAGACGGAGTTGAAAGAAATGTGGGAAAACATTTCCCACGAGAAGAGTCTTAGTAAGAAATTGTACAGTTTTAGTTTGAAGATGTTATCCCATCGAGAGATTGGAGCGTACTGAATGCTCGGATCGGTTGTCATCCATAAGTTTATATTCAAAGTCAAGAGGGATCATTTGGGTGAGTCTAGGTCTTGCTGCAACACGAAATCGAGTACTTAAACCTATACAAGAAATCGAATATTTAGCAGTAAATGAACCGGGAAGTACAGATATTGTCAAAACAAACATGTTGGATACATACTATCCAAATAGGAGGCGTCATCTTGAGAACATATGTCTCTATGAAGTGCTGCAATTTTACAGTTTTAAGAAAAATACTACAGAAAACATAAATGAAGGAAAATATGCAGTGATTGGTTCAGAAGGATGTTTGGTAAAACATACTAAAGGAAATCTGACTAATTACAGGAAACTAAGGGGCCGATTCCGATCTCGGTCGGAGGCGCACCCAATACCATTCGGTCGGGAAAAAAGCCATGCGAAAGCCTGTTTCCCGACCGATCCGTACAGCACACCGAACGAGCAAGTACGATGCGCACAACAGCAAAGAATCCGGCCGAGCCGTACTCACCCAAACCAGGTCCTGTTCTCCGACTGAGGCGAATCCGGAAACGCCGAATCGAGTCGCACGGAAGGAAAAATGCAGCCCCGTCCGGCCGGACAAGTACGATGCGCTTTCCGTACGCGCCGAACCCGTCGCTACGCACGGCACGTCAAAGCATCCGGGAGAGCGCACATAAGCTCCGATTCGCGCCACAACACGATCCACGGCTCCGAGACGAACACGGCAGCGACGAGGACGAGGCGGCGGCGAGGACGAGGCGAAGCGACGAGGACGAGGCGAAGCGGCGAGGACGACGCGAAGCAACGAGAAGGACGAACGACACGAACCAACCATGAATCCCTTCGTCCCGATCATACCAATATTCTACATTTACTATCGGAACAGGCACGGACGCGTACGGCGCAGAAGGTAAGCCAGACACCAACCACAAAACACATACAACACGTACACGACACATCACACACACACACAGGGATGCAGAATATACTTACACCAGCAACAGCAGCACCATAGGGGCGGGATGCCCATCACCAATGCCACATATGCACACAGGGGCCTGAATGCGCACCACCACCCCTACCCAGGGGTGGCATGATGCCTACCACCACTACCCAGGGGGGGCAGGATGCTTACCACTAGTACCACCCTCACCCAGGGGGGGCAGGATGCCTACCACTACTACCACCCTTAGCCTGGGGGGCAGGATGCCTACCACTACTACCACCCTCAGCCAGGGGGCAGGATGCCCACCACTACTACCACCCTCACCCAGGGGGGCAGGATGCCCACCACTACTACCACTCTCACCCAGGGGGCAGGATGCCCACCACTACTACCACCCTCACCCAGGGGGGCAGGATGCCTACCACTACTACCACCCTTAGCCAGGGGGCAGGATGCTTACCACTACTACCACCCTCACCCAGGGGGCAGGATGCCTACCACTACTACCACCCTTAGCCAGGGGGCAGGATGCTTACCACTACTACCACCCTCACCCAGGGGGGCAGGATGCCTACCACTACTACCACCTTTAGCCAGGGGGCAGGATGCCTACCACTACTACCACCCTCACCCAGGGGGCAGGATGCCCACCACTACTACCACCCTCACCCAGGGGGGCAGGATGCCTACCACTACTACCACCCTTAGCCAGGGGGCAGGATGCTTACCACTACTACCACCCTCACCCAGGGGGCAGGATGCCCACCACTACTACCACCCTTAGCCAGGGGGCAGGATGCTTACCACTACTACCGCCCTCACCCAGGGGGGGCAGGATGCCCACCACTACTACCACCCTCACCCAGGGTGGCAGGATGCCCACCACTACTACCACCCTCACCCAGGGGGGCAGGATGCCTACCACTACTACCACCCTTAGCCAGGGGGCAGGATGCTTACCACTACTACCACCCTCACCCAGGGGGGCAGGATGCCTACCACCACTACCACCCCCACCCATAGGATGGACAATGCATGACACAACCAGCACACCACAACCTAGGGAATGCAAGAAGAAGACATCCCCCAACACCATGACAAGCGTGTGTAGACTGTGTCAAATGCCTACAACACCGAACATGACTTCTAACATACAATGTGACCCCCTAGCACATGTGCCACACAAATATGTGTGTGGCACACACAACGCAAGCAGGCCATGACCATTGTGGCAATGGGGTCCAAACCCCCATCATCACAGTGACCAAAAGGCAAGTGTGGGGTCCATAGCTGCAGCACATTTTGAACATTGTGGCAATGATGTCCAAACCCCCATCATCACAGTGACCAAAAGGCAAGTGTGGGGTCCATAGCTGCAGCACATTTTGAACATTGTGGCAATGGGGTCCAAACCCCCATCATCACAGTGACCAAAAGGCAAGTGTTGACAAAGTAAGAGGTGCAACTGCCAAACTGCATGGATGATTCCTGGTCACAGAACAACAAACACATCAGTGGCAAAGTAGTGTATGTGTCCCATTGCAACATAAATTGGGGGAGCCAAATCCTGCAGTGCAAATAAGACATAACTTTGGCCATGTGCAGACAAACAACACCCATGGGGGCTGACACCGTCAACAATCATCAATGACACAATGACAGAAGTGACCATCCGAATGCAGACCCACATATTTGCACCAATGGGCACACACATGCAGATACCCTGTGGAGACTGCAGATGTGAGGCGAACAGATACCATACCATGGCAGCAATGGGACACACAATCAACAATTAGCAACAAATGAGGGCTCCCGTCCCATCAGCCTGGTCATGGAAGTGCCAAAGGAATCATCAGCACAGATCCAACACACTTGTATAGCAATGTTGCACTGACAACACAGATGAGTCCTTCCCCATTGATGCCCAAACCTGCATGTTCACTGGAGATGGCCACACGGTCAGGGAAGTAGACGAATAGAACAATGGCAGGCACAACAGATGTGCAGGGGTGGAAGCCACAGATGTGAAGTTGCCAATCTAAGTAGGAAATCTCATTGCCAAATACTGAACACATGACACCCTCAGATGCTGCTATGGATGACATGGATACACCACAGGATAGGACACATAACCCCTGGACCACATGGGTTCCTGCACAGTAACACTTCATTATCATGAGACCAAATATCACCATCACTGCAGCAAGGGCATTGTTAGCATCATCAACATCATGTACATCAAAAGCAAAAGCACTAGAGAACAGAAAGTTGCTTTATTCAGCATATGTGGCATTAAAAGTAGAAGTCCGGTAGAACATAAACAAAGGCCAATGGCCAGTCCATCAACAAAGTCACAAGTGGGTGACAGTGGCAGATGCCACCCTACACATGCCTGCACAAAACCAGGGACAATCCACTAGGAGGGGCAACCGGGGGGATAGGCCAGGCACCGCAGGGACAGGATCAGGGCTCACCAGGAGGAAGCAGGGAAGGGGTGGTGGGTGCTGGAGAGCCACTGACAACTGCAGTGGAGGTGTCTGACATGGTGTGTGCCGGCACAACTGGGGGCATGGCTCAGATGTTGTGGGTGCCGGCACGACTGCAGTGGACCCTGCAGATGGAGTGGACAGGTCCACCACTGCAGTGCCCAAGTCAGACAGGGTGGTAGTGGACTCCACTGCAGTGCCTACCACCAGGGGAGGAGAATGGGGAACAGGCAAGGTGGGCTGGACAGAGGGGGAGGACACCCTCACCACATCAGTGGCACAGACAAGCGCAGCGGGGGGTGGTGCCGGGAGAGCAAGTGGCAGGGGAGAAGGCCGGAGCCTCTTGGGGATGGTATATCTGTGGGTGGGGGAACCTGGGGCAGGGTGTGGCGGGGGCACCTGTGGAGTGGGGGCCTGAGGGATGGAGGAAGGTGACCTGGTGCTTGAGCTGCAGGGCGGCGGCGGGGTCTTGCTCTTACCACTCCGGGGGACTTGCGGGTGGGGGCCTCAGTCTGTCTGCGCCTGGGGGAGGGTGTCCGGGGGCGAGGGGCACTCTGCTCCGTGTGGGGGGCTTCCTCTTCCCCCTGGATGCTGGGGCAGCTGGATCGGAGGGGAAGAGGCCGAGGTCACTGAGGAAGAGGCGCTGGGTCTTTGGGGTTGCAGGTGAGGCAAGGGAGGGTGCTTTGGAGGGAGAGGCAACTGAGGACTGTGCAGTGCCCGTGGATGCGTGTGTGTGTACCAGGGCCCCATCCCCTGTGAGTCTGGTTTCAGTCCCCTGACTGTGCGTGCATGTGCGTTTAGTTTGTGGCGTGTGTGTCTGTGTGCTGGATGTGTGTGTGCTGGTGTGTGCCTGTGCCGGTGTGTGTGTGCTTGGGACGGGCAAGGTGCTGGGGAGTGTGGATGGAGCAGAGGCAGGAGGGGTGAGGGACTGTCTGAGGAGGGACACTGCTGCCATCAGGGAGGAGTCCATGGACCTGTTGCCCCTCTGTAGGTCAGACATGCCCGATGAGATGCCCTCCATGAACGACACCAGCTGAGTCAACAGTGCGGTGTGCGCATGGAGGACACTCAGCATGGCTGTCTGCCCTACATGGAGCTGGCGAAGGAGGTACACAGACTCCTCACTCAGGGCAGCAGGGGACACAGGGGCAGGGGGTGCGGTGCCTGGGCCAAAGGAGACACGCTTCCGAACATGGGAGCCTCCACGGACCTTGGGAATGGGAGCCGATGGGAGGGCGGTGGTGGTGCTGGTGGTGGCGGGGACAGCAACACTAGCTGGGGTGTGGTGGCTGCTGACACCCGCCTCCACAAGGGAGTCATCCTCCGAGTTGCTCTGGTCCTCAGCTGAGGTGGATGGTGCTGAGGATTCCTCGGTGTGGCTCCCCTCGCCCTCCGTGCCACTGGGTCCCTCCGACCACTCCTCGGCTGCTGACCCAGTCTGGCTCTCTGGCTCCTCCTGGTCCATGGAGCTGTCCCCTTCCGTGGCCATGGATGTATCTGCAAACAATGGGGAAACAGACAGACATCAGTCACCTGCACCAAACGCACACACCACTGTGAGCACAGCACATCATAGAGCAAGCCCTGGCATCATTAGTTGTACATTGCTAAAAGTGCCCTAACTGAACAGGAGAAGCCAATTGTCAGTCTGATGCCAAGCATGGCACTCACATCCCACATGGCCTTGCACCCATCTGTCTGGTGTCTGTTGGATTGCAACACCCCAGTGTGGACACATGCACCAAGTACACAGTAGTTGGACAGTGCAGAGGACACAGTGTGGACACATCACAGCTCTTGCCACTGAGTGAGTACAGGTTTCCGGATGAAAGGGATGCCCAGAGTCAAATAGGAAATGCATGTGATGCATACCAGCGACAGACACCATGATGCACCCATGTCCTGATAGCCAGCGCCACTATGGTGTGCATGTAGCACATGTCACTCCCCTGCAGGACCACAAATAAGTTGACACATGCCATGGCAGAGGCATGACTGTTAAGTCATACATCACTGTCTCAGTGATGTATGACTTGGCAGCCAGACAACAACACTATGCACTGTGTCACAATAGTAGGTCATGGGGAATACAAGTCCTGGAGCTGCACAAGTGCACATGTACATCCCCCACACAACACATCATCTCAACCCTCATCTGTCAAGGTCACACCTATTGGACATATGGGAGACCTGTGACACTACCCTCTGAACCTGAGCCCCTCACAATTTGCTGTGAATGGGGAACAGCTGCCTGAACATCACATTCGCATACCCCAGTCTGCACGGGCAGCTGATCAAACACCTATGTGACACACAAGTATCGTCTCCTATGGTCACATCTCCAGGGCCATGCTGAGCCCCTACCAAGAAACACCCCAGCAGTCCTGGCAACTAATCCACAGCACACTGACACAGAGGCAGACACCGGAGGGGTCAAATCACTGTGCACAATGTGTCAGCTGATACACGGGAGTGGGAGTACAGAGTGCATTGCATGGCCTGGAGTAGGCATGACTGTCCTGCTCCACATGAATGAGGGATGTGCCCTGGACAGTGGATAGCTGGCTATGTATGTGTGACACACGTAATCTGCACACTCCTGGGGCACAAACATTGTTCCCACCCGCTGCATGGGCGTGTGCCACATACCCCAGGCACATGTGGTGGCTCAGCTCAGCAAGTGGACCGCATATCAAAGCAACACGCAGATCACATGTCCAAACCCAGGCGTTGTGTGAACAATGGACCCACCCATGATGCCCACAACAGAGTTAGGGAAACAGATGCTGTCCCCCACCTTTAGTGAAGCAAACTGCAAGGACACAGTCCCAAGTGACACAATTCCCTGACTGTAAGGGCCACACCTGGGTATCAGATGAGCAGTGGGCAGTGCACAATAGAGGGACATGGCTCCTGGACAACATGACTGCTGCACTGTGGCAGTTGAACCAGGCCAGAGGAGGGCACAAAGCATGTAATACAGAGTTCACAGTGCAGTCTTTGACTCACCCCTCCTTGCTGCTGTCTGGCCTTCAGCTGCCCATCCAGGTCTGGAAAGACCACCGCCAGGATCTGGAGCATGTGGGGGGTCAGGGTCCGTGTTCCGCCCCTCCTGCGAGGAGGCGACAGCTTCAGCTGGACCCATGCAATCCTCCGGATCCAGCCCCGAAGGTCCTGCCACCTCTTCTGGCAGTTGCGGATCCGGCGCATGTAGACCCCCACGGACCGGACAGCCCGGACGATGTCCTTCCAGATTTCCTGCTTCCGATGGGCATTAACCTGTCAGGATGACAAAGTGAAAAGGCCATTACCACACATGCAACACATCCGTGCACGACATAGTTGTATATACATGTCTCAATCACATGGGCACATGATGTACACAGGCAGTGCAAAGCTGACCATGGACAGTTTGCCAGACGTCACTACATGGTATCATTGCATGGGAAGTAAAACCATGTTCAAATGCACTGTCACTGCACCATACCTGTCCAGTGCAAGTCACTACACACTATGGGGGTGACAACTACTCAGTGAGCCTGCTAGCCAGTGGCGTGCAGACTCTCAGCCTTGCTAGTCAGACAAAATGCACATTCAGAAAGGCAGTGCACAGAACACTCACCTGCTCCCCTGGTGTCCCATACAGCTTGCTGTACTGTGGAAGTAGGCTGTCCAGCAGGGCCTGGTTCTCTTCAAGGCTGAAGGCTGGGGCTCTCTCCACAGTACGTGCCATTGCAGGGTCCAGAGGGGCAGAGACAGCAGCAGTGCAGTGGCAGATGTCGTCTTGGAGCATGTAGTGCAGGTAAGTGGGCTCTCAGGGGAACATCCAGCAATATATATGTGCTGGAGAGGCAGATACTGTCCCTTGTGTCCAAAGTGATAGGTCCAAGTCGTTTGCATCTTCTGAATCTGGCCAATCCATGGAATAGCAGCACCAAAACACGCCCACAGCATCCTTCAAATCTTCAACTTCATGACATACATGATTTTGCAACATTGTTGTGGGTGACCAACTGATTTTCCAGCAACCGACTCGTTCGAAATTCGAAAACGCGTCCGTTGCCAGGCAAGCCCATTGTCAATGGGTGCGCACCGATCGGTCTATTGCGGTACAACGCGCACAGGGGTACAACGCGTACCCGCACACATTGAAAGCAATGGGCCGGCCGGAGGCACCGATCGGTCCATTGCAGTTCAGCGCGCACAGGGGTACAACGCGTACCCGCACACATTGAAAGCAATGGGCCGGCCGGAGGCACCGATCGGTCCATTGCAGTTCAACGCGCACAGGGGTACAACGCGTACCCGCACACATTGAAAGCAATGGGCCGGCCGGAGGCACCGATCAGTCCATTGCAGTTCAACGCGCACAGGGGTACAACGCGTACCCGCACATTGAAAGCAATGGGCCGGCCGGAGGCACCGATCGGTCCATTGCAGTTCAACGCGCACAGGGGTACAACGCGTACCCGCACACATTGAAAGCAATGGGCCGGCCGGAGGCACCGATCGGTCCATTGCAGTTCAACGCGCACAGGGGTACAACGCGTAACCGCACACATTGAAAGCAATGGGCCGGCCGGAGGCACCGATCGGTCCATTGCAGTTCAACGCATCACTGTACATGTGACTGGCATATGTCAGCATGCCTGTCTCAGATGGACATATGCCAGCCACAGATAGCTCCCAGGGAGTGAGGGGCACACCTACATCACAACAGCCTGTCCAAACTTTATCATAAGGCATGTAAGGCTGCATTTCCTATTGTGTGTATGTTGGTGTACATGTTGTCCTGTGGGTGTCACCTGTGGGCAGCCACCCCCAGGCTGTGCACGTGTTCATGGGGACAGGATCCTGGGTGTTACGTGTACGTGACCACTGTGATGTGCAACTGTTCATATCTGTGCATGTGCCATGGTCACATTTCACAGTGGTGTATGTGTATGTCATGTCACATACCCCGTGAGTCCCATGTGGGACGGTATGTTTGAGCCAGGGTGTCCCAGTGGCACAATAGTGATGGTCCTCCACAGTCTTTGTGCATGTGGTGTTTACAATGTCTCTGATTTCATGTGCACAATGGGAGACAGTCTCCACATCCACGTTGTGTGTGCATGGACTCTGATGTTGTGCGTGTGTGTCACAGACGTCCATGTCTGTCCTGCCGTGGCAAGTGGGGCCACTACCTGTGGGGGTCATGGTTGTGTTGCTGTGGTGTATACATGATACTCCATGTAATGCCAGTGTCCATGTGGCATTACAGGGTCCCTGGGAATGTACCTGTCGTTGAGCTGTGGTGCCTGGGGCACATCTGTCCTCACATGTCCCTGTGGGGGTTATTGTGACACGGCAGCAGGAGATGGGAACTGTGACACGGCCTCATGATATCCAATGGGCCAACCTGGGACTAATTGATGCCACCTGTTGGACCGTGTTGACAGATGTTGGCCATGTATGTACCATACATGTCCTTCCGGTACTGCACACTTCATGTAGTAGTGCCTCATAATGATGTATGTTGGGATCTTGAGTGTGTTCAATGCTGCATATGTGGGGTGACTGACAATCTTGCTTACTTCTCCTCTGCACTGCAGGGCTCCTGCTGTCCATCGGCCATTCCCAGACCTGGCAACGATGGTGGAACGGGACAGCATCCGACGGTACCGCTTCACCAGGCAGCTGATTGAGGATTTGGCAGTGCAGTTGTCCCCACATTTGCAGCCTGGCCGGCCGTATCCTACAGCGCTGACCCCCAAGGTGAAGGTGATGGCAGCCCTACACTTCTTTGCCACTGGTACCTTCCAACATACTGTGGCGACTGCTGGTGGGATGTCACAGACCATGTTCAGCCGTGTGCTCCGCGATGTTTTGGCGGCAATGTTGCTCTTCCTGAACCGGTACATCTATTTCCCTAGACTGCGATGACTCATTGACGTGAAGAGTGACTTTTATGCCCTGGGGAGGATGCCGCATGTAATTGGCTCCATTGATGGGACACATGTGGCTTTGGTACCACCACAGGCCCAGGAGCAGGCCTACAGGAACCGCAAGCACTACCACTCGGTCAATGCACTGGTGGTGTGTCTTGCAGACATGACCATCACACACGTGTGTGCCCGTTTCCCTGGTTCAGCACACGATGCCTTTGTGATGAGGAGTAGTCGCATCCCCAGGATGATGGCACAGATGCAGAACCAGCGTGCCTGGCTTGTCGGTGTGTACTGACTTTGTGCCATTGTGTGTGATCTGATCTGTAGTATTCCGCCCACTTTTCCAAGTCAGCTAATGTGCACTTGTCTGTCCGTAGGTGACTCGGGATACCCCAACATGCCGTGGTTGCTGACACCCCTCAGGAACCCTGTGACACCTGCCCAGATGCGCTACAATGAGGCACATGGTCGGACCAGGAGAGTGATTGAGCGGACCTTTGGTCTCCTGAAGAGCCGCTTCCGCTGCCTGGACAAGACCGGAGGGTCCCTCCCAAATGCCCCTCGAAAGTGTGCAAGATTATCATCGTCTGCTGCATGCTCCACAACCTGGCAGTGCGGAAGGAGTTGCCTCTCATCCAGGATGACAATGACCAACATCCGCCACCTGTGGAGGATCCTGGCCTGGACCACGATGCCAGTGACGATGATGATGATGATGGTGATGGTGATGTCCGCACACAGCTCATCACCAACTTCTTTAGCTGAATGTGAGTATCCTGAGGTGTCATGTCAATGATGTGAGTTGGCATGATGTGTGGGTGGTGCTCTGGTGTTGTTGGAGTGTGTCCATGGGCCACTTGACTGGATGTGTGTTGCGATGTGTGGTGACAGGTGGGCTGTACTCCCCAACAGTGTTGACATGCTAACTTGGTTCTGGGTGGGTATCTTGTAACATGTATTGTGCATGTGTTTTGCTGTTCTGTCCTGTACTCCATTGCTTTTGACTGTGTGTCATTTCTGTCCTTCACAGGGTACTTTCAGATTCGTTTGGTCAACTGTGTCCACCGACGACGTGATTGCACATCCAGGCTGGTAGCTGTTGTGTCCCTACAGGTGATGTGCGCCACACCCATGGACTTCCTTCCGTCTACAGTTGTTGACTGTGTGCCCACTGCCAGGTGGGGTTACCTTGCATCTGTAGTGGTTACGGCATGTTGCAACTGTGTAATAAACCTGTGCTTCACTTTGTGATGTGCGTTGTCTGTGGTCACACATTTGACTGCCATTTGCTTACTGCACCTGTGGGCTACTTGACTACAACTGGGAATGGGTGTGGTGTCTGTGCATTGCACCGTCTTCCCTGGCAACATTAGTGTAGGCAATGAGTCAGATGGCCTAGGTGTGTATGTGTCGTGTAGCCCTGGTGATGTGTCTCCCTCATGTGTGTCACGTTGCCTGTACTCACATGCCTGTGTTATCCTTGCTGTTGCAGTTCGCATACACAGTGTAATTTTGCAGTTCATCATCCCCATAACAGCACCCACGTTGGAATCACGACAGAGGCAAGTATGGTGTATTAGTGTGTTTATTGTGATACATTTGTGTTAATAGTGCATAGGATGGGTTGTGCTGTACATGAATCTTGCAATCCCAAGTTCCTAGGTGAATTGAAAGTCCGGGTAGACAGGATCCCCAGTATCGGGGCCACAGTTGTCTGACACATTGGTCCAACTTGTACTCCCCATGCAATGTGTGGGAGTAGTGTTGCCGTCAACAGGGTGAACAGTCTGTGCACAAAGGCGAACATCCAGAACAGGTTCAGGCTTCCTGGGAGTTGCGCTTGGCCATCGGCCTCTCACTTTTCCCTCCTCGGACGACCCCTCTTCTTGGGGGGCCCTCAAGTGCAGGCTGCTGCGGTGCAGGGGACTCTCCGCCAGAGTCCTCCTCCCTCCCTGTGGCAGTTGCAGTTTGTTCGGCACCAGATGTTGTTGGCACACAGGGAGGTGTGGACTGGTTGCTGTTCATCTGGCGGAGGCATTGTAAAATGTTCCTGTGCACCGCCGTCATCTCATGCAGTGCATCCCACTTGGACTCTACGCGGGACATGTGTGAGTCCACACGGGACATGTGTGACTCCACGTGGGACATGTGGGAGTCCAAGTGGGCATGATGGGCAGCCTGCTGCTGTTTAATGTCTCTGAGGAGCCCCACTACCTGGCTGAGCTCTCCGGTGCTGGACTGGTACGCATCAGCTATGCGTACCAGTTGTGGGTCATCATGCACACCAGCAACGTCTGCAAGCAGCGACCTCTGTCTCCCAACCTTCCCACCACCCCTGCTGACATGTGCAGTGTGTGCAGTGGCACGCACAGATAACCCTGGTCCACCTTGGGGGTTGGTGGTGGTGGTGGTGTCCATGGCCCCAGGTTGGTCCAGGGTCACTGTGCTGGTGTTGCTCCTTATTCTGTCCATGTCGGCAGGGATGGTATTCGTGGTGACAGTCGTTGTAGGGGTGGGTGCAGGGGTGCAGCTGGTGGTCCTGCTGGTGCTGCAGCTGGTGGTCCTGCTGGTGCTGCATGTTGACTTGCACCGGATGTGCCAGGTTGTTCTTCATCGTCCGAGGAGGACAGAGGCTGTACGACGCCAGTGAGCTCGGCATCCTCTTGAGCCTGGGACTGGGACTCCTCAGCGTCTGCTGCTGTGTCCCCATCATCACCTGTTTTTGGGAGACACAAACAATGTATGTCATGTTTCTGCAGGCATCAATGGTTGACACACATGACAGTTGTGACTGTGCCTCTGGGTGCGGGCCTGTACATTGCCTTGTCCTGAGTCATCACAGTCAGGGGTTGATATTGGTGTGGCACATTGTCCTGCATTATTTGGGCATTTCTATGTATTTTCTGGGGTGTGAACATGGTCTGCATTGGTTGTGTTTGGTTGACAGCCGGACCTCCTTCCCACCCACCCAGCCAGTCAGTTATCCCACCATGGAACGTGCTTGCGTTGCAGGGAGTGTAAGTTGTCTCTCAGGATGTCAGTCAGTGGTGTCCTGCTGTTTGTTGGTGCACGGTTGCCAGCAGGGCCTTGTGCTCCCCACAGCAGTAGCCAGTGTCAGCCATCTTGTGAGTCCTTCTCCACTCCCTGTGATGTGAGCATGGTTCAGGGTGGTGTTGATGGGACAGTTGTGGGGGTGACCAATATCAGTGACTACGACTCCCATCATGCCATTGCCTCCACCCCCTTCCCAGCATGCCCATGCTTCCTTCCTTTTGACTCTGCTTCCCTGTGGGGTGGGCTGGCTGTGCTGACAGGATGGCTGGGAATGTTGTCCTGGCAGTTGTTTGGCTAAGAGTCCCAAGAGTGTCCCTGTGCTTCACACAACATAACCCAGGGTGGTGGTTCTTTGTGGGATCTTGTGTTAGGATGGAGGGCATTGCATTCTACCAGGTGGGTACTGTGGAGTTTGTGTTGGGGGGTGTGAGGGGAGGTGCTTGTGACTATGGTCAGTGCTGCAAGTCCTCCTTCCCACCCAGCCAGCCAGCCAGTTATCCCACCATGGAACGTGCTTGCATTGCAGGGAGTGTAAGTTGTCTCTCAGGCTCCCCACAGCAGTAGCCAGTGTCAGCCATCTTGTGAGTCCTTCTCCACTCCCTGTGATGTGAGCATGGTTCAGGGTGGTGTTGATGGGACAGTTGTGGGGGTGAGCTATGTCTGTGACTACGACTCCCATCATGCCATTGCCTCCACCCCACTTCCCAGCATTCCCATACTTACTTGCTTTTGTGTGGAGTTCAGTGTGTGTGGGTGTGAGAGCAATGGCAAGATGGCTGACAGTGGTGTCCTGCTGTTGGTTGGTGTGCAGTACCCAGCATGCCCTTGTGCTCCCCACGACACAGCAACAGTGTCAGACATCTTTGATGGGCCTTTCCACTCTCTGTGGGATGTGCATGCGTGAGTGTGAGCTTGCTGGGCCATGTGGTGGGGGATGTAGAGCTGTGACTACGACTCCCATCATGCTATTGCCTCCTCCCCCTTCCCAGCATGCCCATGCTTCCTTCCTTTTGACTCTGCTTCCCTGTGGGGTGGGCTGGCTGTGCTGACAGGATGGCTGGGAGTGTTGTCCTGGCAGTTGTTTGGCTAAGAGTCCCAAGAGTGTCCCTGTGCTTCACACAACATAACCCAGGGTGGTGGTTCTTTGTGGGATCTTGTGTTAGGATGGAGGGCATTGCATTCTACCAGGTGGGTACTGTGGAGTTTGTGTTGGGGGTGTGAGGGGAGGTGCTTGTGACTATAGTCAGTGCTGCAAGTCCCCCTTCCCACCCAGCCAGCCAGATATCCCACCATGGAACGTGCTTGCATTGCAGGGAGTGTAAGTTGTCTCTCAGGATGTCAGTCAGTGGTGTCCTGCTGTTTGTTGGTGCACAGTTGCCAGCAGGGCCTTGTGCTCACCACAGCAGTAGCCAGTGTCAGCCATCTTGTGAGTCCTTCTCCACTTCCTGTGATGTGAGCATGGTTCAGGGTGGTGTTGATGGGACAGTTGTGGGGGTGACCAATATCAGTGACTACGACTCCCATCATGCTATTGCCTCCACCCCTTCCCAGCATGCCCATGCTTCCTTCCTTTTGATTCTGCTTCCCTGTGGGGTGGGGTGGCTGTGCTGACAGGATGGCTGGGAGTGTTGTCCTGGCAGTTGTTTGGCTAAGAGTCCCAAGAGTGTTCCTGTGCTTCACACAACATAACCCAGGGTGGTGGTTCTTTGTGGGATCTTGTGTTAGGATGGGGGCATTGCATTCTACCAGGTGGGTTCTGTGGAGTTTGTGTTGGGGGTGTGTGAGGGGAGGTGCTTGTGACTATGGTCAGTGCTGCAAATCCCCCTTCCCACCCAGCTAGCCAGATATCCCACCATGGAACGTGCTTGCATTGCAGGGAGTGTAAGTTGTCTCTCAGGATGTCAGTCAGTGGTGTCCTGCTGTTTGTTGGTGCACAGTTGCCAGCAGGGCCTTGTGCTCCCCACAGCAGTAGCCAGTGTCAGCCATCTTGTGAGTCCTTCTCCACTCCCTGTGATGTGCGCATGGTTCATGGTGGTGTTGATGGGACAGTTGTGGGGGGCAATATGTGTGACTGCGACTCCCATGATGCTATTGGCTACACTGACTTGGCCAGCATACACAGAATTCCTTCCTTTGAGTGGTCTTCACTGTGTGTTGGTGTTGTTGTGGTGGCTACATGTGTGGATGTGTTTGTTAGTTCTATTTGTGCCACTGCCTAGCTGTAGTTGTGGTTGTGTTTGTACATGTGTTGGCACAGTTGGATGTGACTTTTTTGATGGCATGTGTTGTGTTTATCTGACTGACATACACATTTTGGGATGATTCTGTTCTGGTTGCTGTGTAATTGCTATGAGTGCATGGTTTGACTCTCCCCTTGACAGTGATGTGTGTGTGTTTTGTGGCAGTATATTGTGTACATTTATTGTGTACTCACCAGGCTCCGGGATGTCCTCTAGTCCATATACGCTCACTGGCGGAAGGATGGCCCGCACCTTCTCCTCCCAGGGCCTGAGGTATATTGGCTTGGCAGGAGGGCCACTGCCGGTGTGTTGGCTGTTGATGTAGTCTTGCTTCAGCATTTTCCGTACCCTCCTGCGCACGTCATACTGTCATAAGGTTTCTGCACATACACAGAGCTATGCACAGGATAATGGGACCCCGGAATACAGTGGTTTGCCTACCATATACCGTAGCACCCAAAAACCCCAACCCAACTAGCTTAGCATCCCATTAGCACCCAAGTACCAATGATTGGACAACCCAGAACACGGTATCTTTATCTCAGGACTCGCAGAAGCAAGAACACTCTTTCGTCACTCACTCGTACTTGTCCACAAGGTGCGTAGGAAGAGACACTGGATAGGTTAAAATGTTTATTCCAACTTACGTGCTCTAATGTACAGTACACGTGTCAGTACTAATAGCATAATGCATATGAATAATATAAGCAGCATGGTTACAATTCCATAGAATACAAACGGGGAAAGCATTTCATAACTCAGTGGATAAATGTCTAAATAACATTACCACCCTCCCCGTGCAGTAAGATAGTTTATTATAAAAATAGAAGACCTCTGGGCTTTGACTAGCGAACCCCCATACCTCAGTCTCTAGATGCAGAATTACATCAGCAGGACATCATAGCTCTTCTCACTGAAAAGGAGTTCTCCAAGTGTGTTAAGCGCCAGTAAAAACCACAGTATTAAAGGCACACAAAGTTTCATGTCATTTGCGCCTAATGTTATGTCTGGGTGCGCGAGACTGGCCATATCAGGAAGAACCGAAATACATTGTTATGCGACCTTGTACATGTTGTGCAGTCTGAGCCCAAATCGAACAAGAGAAAAGGTGAAAGACAGAAAGTGCAGACAGCGCAAAAGAACTTGGCAAGAGCAAAGGGCGAGGGAGCCCTGGCTCAGTGTAACGTGCGCAAAGAAAAGCAGCATGGCAGCTAGTCCTAGGCCAACATAACAAGGCAGGCAACAAACCACAAGACACCCTCCCCTGGTCAGTCTGGCGTCCAAGACAGAGGGCAAACAAAAAAAAAAATATCCAGTAGAGCACAGGGAGCGCCCAAACGGCGAAAAACAAGTCAATCCATGAAAGTGTAAGTGCAGAAAAAAGCCATACCCTCCAAAAGGGCATCATTGGAATCGTCAAAAAACATAGATGCCATCCAATCCATGAGATCAAAAGAGCAGGAATGCTCCTCAGCAGAGGGAGCATCCAAAAGCAATGCGGGACAACTTGCGTGATAAACGAAACAGCTTTGTTGTAGGAGATCCTGGGCAGCCGCCCAGATATCCCATTGCGCCAAAATCCCCAGTGCAGCCGCACGCGCCATACAGCCGGCAACGGAACAGTCCTGCTCATGGGCCTCTAAGGGACCCATCAACTGAACAAAATCCGGAACAGACAATGACGAATTGGAGAGGCAATAATCCAAGGTCCAGGTGAAAGGACAGCGGATGCAAGTCATTACAGGTTGCACGCAAGTGAAATACGCAAAGCGAAAGGAAAGAGTATATGACACACTCAGTGTCGCCAATGGCAAGACACCAAAACCAGCCAAAAGGCGCTCACGAAGCAGCTGGAGGCGTTCTGGATCGAGCAGGTCCCATCGGGGAGCAGCCATTGCGCATAAAACAAATTAATAACAGGACACCAGCCGCCAAGGCGATGATCAACGGGAAACCGCCAAAGACGCTGGAAAAAATAGAATGAATAAACGCCGGGATGACACCAAAAATAGTTTGGAAGGAGGACACCAAACCAGACCCCACGACTTTAAAAAAGTGTACCAGACCCTCTGTGTTAGATGCGTTAAAAATACGATGAATTAACTCCCCAAAATGTTGGGGGAGATTAGTGTTCAAAAGGGCCTGTATTTCACTGTGGGTACTCGCCACCTGGAGAATGAATGTCTCCCGGGCGGACGTGAGCATAACTTCCTCGTTCAATAATAGTGCCTTTATTCTGCTCAGTCTATTGAAATCTGCCTCCATGGTAGGGATGGAAGGCCAAATAGAGATATCAACCTTGCCATGAGGGGGAGGAAAAAGCACATTTTTGCAGCAGACAACCCTGTGCGAAACTGTTACAATGTAAGGAATGCCAGCCTGCAGGCCACAACAGTTTTCGTTATTTAAAAGTAAATAACTACCATTGGAAAGGAGAGTGAAAGTAGGAGAAATAACAGGAGCAGGAATACCTTTCAGCACACAAGCAAGATTAGGAGCGGAAACGCTACATGAGCCATGCAATTTAATGTGTTTACAAATAAGCGAATGACCCATAGTCGAGTCGCAGTACTCCCCGTGAGAAAGACTTCCTTGCCGTCCCGAAGGCATTTATACATGAAAGGCAAGGACCAGAGTTCATGCAGGAAAGCACTGCCCAAGGGCCGGTAACGGCCCACAGGATAATGTTTCATGCACGAGTCAAATTCAAACAAGGAAAAAGGTAAAGCGATAACCCCATGAACTAGCCACACAGCAGAATCAAGTTCTGCAACAGAGAACGGCAAAGGATCCATCTTTTCGATATGTAATAGAGTGTAAGTTGCATCTTTCATGGACATAAATTGCTGTTTGTCAGTTAAGTTAAAAGGTAGAAACAAGGCAGAGGTGTTCAAAAAATGCCAAGGAACTTTACCTAACTTGAGCGTTTGTAAAGTCCATGCAAACTGCATAACTGAACGCAATTGATTCTGACCATGATATAACACAGAAACATCATCTTGTACAATATCAACAACAGAGGACACAATATTCTCTAAAGTATAAATGCGAGAAGACAGGGTATTAATACTATTGTCAACAACAGCAAGCACCTTTTCCAAATTTGCTTGATCTATTTCCCGAAGACGGGAAGCAGCTTCCATTTGTGATAGCTTCCAGAGTTCATTATATGTCTCATAAATGAATCTTTTAGGTCGGGGACCACGAGGTCCCAAAACAAAGTCGGACAGATCAATATTGCCTGAAAGGAGGGACAAATGTTGTTTAACAGAATCAAGGGACGAATGTTGCAGCCATTGTTTGCATAATTTACCAACAGAATATGTAGTGACAGTACGAGAAGCAGTAAATCTCGGATCAGGCCTATCCTGTGCGTAGCCAGTACCTAAGTCGTGAAAACGCATTTGGCATGCATTAGATGATATAGGCCATACCAACCAGGGTGACTGATCCAGTTCGGAAACATTAAATGAATTATTCTGTAATAGAGCCTGTAGGGTCGTCAGGGACAGGTTAAAACGTGAGCTATCATTGGGAAAACTCGAAAGGGATGGAATTGAGGGCGAGTTTAATTGTTTAATGGTAGCTAAGCCCCAACACGTAGTTTGATAGATGGAAGCATTTAGGAACATAATTTGGGTAGGGATGAGGCAAGCACGATGCAACGCCTCGGTTCCCTGTACCTGCCATGGCTTGGAGCCCCAAATGGATTTCAAATCTATTGTATCCTCCCAGTACTCATAACCACCCACTGCTAGGGCACTTAAAAAGGAACCCGAATAAAGCAATTTGGTGTGTGTTAACATAATTTTCTGAGTTGACGTGGTATTTAGTCTAAAATAATAGGATGCGGGGTTTGACCGATTAAAATCAGTAAAATAGGTAAACTTATTTCGAAGAGTTTGTGAGCTACCTGGCAAGGGGTTTGGACAATGTTCCCATTGGGTGTAGTTAACAGAACTACGCAGGGCACTTGGCTTATGGAGAAAATGATTACCCCAATGTTGGTAACAATACAAATCGGCATAATTCGCAGAATTCATATATAAATCTTCAGCATTAAAAGATGCATAATATTTTAAATCGGCAAACAATGCTTCAACGGCATGCACATCCCAATCATCAGAATGAATATTATTTTGTACTACATCACCCATTGAAACACGAAGGACATTAGGTACATTAATAATTTCCGTCGGACCATGGATTTGATAGTTCACTGCATCCCATACGATGCCATCAGCAACTGGAAAAGCTGAAATGTTCACAAATGTGTGGTCACGCTTCATGATGTGAGACGAGGAATGAGGAGCCAAAGTTCCAGAAACATAGTCTACAGCAGAGCGTTCAGGTAAATAGTGACCATTGATTAGTAGAAAAAACACTGTGACAAAGCCAATGGACATGAACAAAAAAATCAAGAAAAGTACCAACCAGATGTATGTCCAGGGTGGAATCAAAAAATTGTCTCTAAACCAGGATACAAAAAGACTGAACTTGGATGGGACTTTTGAAGATGTGGAATCCGAATCAAAGGAATAACGAGTCGGGCTCAGTGGCGTTATTGGTTGATGTGCCACCGATTCAGATGCAGGATAAGTATACTCGTCCTCGTCGATATTGGTGGACAGTTGGGGATCAATTGTAGTTTCAGGCAAATCAACCATCTCAATTACAGCATCAGCGACCGTTCGTGTAGATGGGCCACGAACATATGTCCGATAAATGGCAGGACAAGAGACCGCTGGTGTGACACTATTCAGGATCGGCCAGGCGCTGTAGCTTGACATTTTCCACTGAGATGTATCTGTTCTCCTTGCGACCAGGAAGCGGTGGTAAAATGACTGTACGTGTTCCCTTCAAGCCCAGAACTGGAACCGGTGCACGAAAAGAGGGGCCGAATTCTTTTTGTTTTCAACCTTCTCTCGAACCAGTTCTCCAACCTTTGGAAGCCAGCCGGCTACCGGAATCTGCAACGCAGGATCTGTGGCTGAAGGCAAATGTGTAGTTGCAAGTTTGTCTCGGGCTTCTTGTAAGTCCTGTAACATAGCAGAATGGTTATCTACATCAAACTTGGCGGATTGCGCCGCGATGTCTGGACCCTCAAGGTCAGGCACAAACATTCTTATGCCAAAGAGCATTTCGTATGGGGTCCGCCCACCCAGAGGTCTTCTAGGGAGATTATTAAGTGCACGTTGAACGGTATACAAGTGGGCCAGCCAGTTCCTGCCAGTACCTATAACTCTAGCTGTTAAGGATTGCTTTAAGTCACGGTTCATTCGTTCAACGATAGAGTTGCCCTCAGGCCTATACGGAGACGAAAATTTCACCCGCACCCCAAGCGAAGCCATTGCATCCTTGTAAGCCCTAGAGGCAAACGCTGGACCTTGGTCCGAATGGAAGGTGCCGCATGCGAAAATTCCCACAAAGACACGCAAATCCCTGATTACATTTCGAGCGTCAGCACTACGTTGTGGCCAGACCCAGAGGAACCGTGTGCACGAGTCCACTGCTACTAAGATGTATTTATAGGCAGTGTCTTGATGAGAATGGACCGCAGTGATCCAAGTAAACACACCCAAAGGGTCTGTTAGCAATGCAGAGCGGGGTCTGTGGTGGGCGTGTTACCGTGGAAGGCTTAATCTGTTGACAAACATCGCAAGAAAGCACAAAAGCACGGGTGTCTTTATACAATCCACGCCACCAATAACGCTGCTGCAAGATGGAAACTGTAGCTGACACACCTGCATGAGCCGAAGCCATGCCTTCGTGTGCAGCTGATATCAAGGCACTCCTGCGGTCCGCGTTGGGGATCAGCCGATCTCCAACGTCAGGTATTGTTACATAAGGAACCTGATCGGGACTTAATTTGTAAGAATACTTGGAAGGGAAACCTGTAGGGTAATTATCACCTTCCTTGGTTGCAGCAATAGCTGCTAGAATAACAGGGTCAATTTTAGACATGGACCTGGTAACCGCTGCTACTGAACACGTGACTACTGCTGAACGGGCAGCTTCATCTGCCAGATCGTTACCAATAGCGTGTGCGCCCACCCGCTGATGGCCTAAGGTGTGAACCACCTGTGTGAGGGGCAGACGTTGTTGCAATTCTGCCACTCGAACCCAAAGCATTTTATGCTTAATTGTGCTCCCTTTTGCGTCCTTGTAGTCATTTTTCGACCAGAAAAACAGATTGTCATTGTAAGATTGTACACAGTAGAAGGAATCACATACAATAAGAGTGGTCTCATCCTGAGAAGCGAACTCAAGCGCAAGTAGCAATGCATGCAGCTCGGCCAATTGTGCGGTACTATCTCCAAGTGTGCGAGTATGCACTGCAGAGGATTTGAACTTTCCATCTACAAAGGAACCCGCAACAATAGCACATGCAGCTGAATAAGCGTGCTTGGACCCAGTGGCCGGTTGCGCCGAACCATCGGTGTAGATCACACATTTGTAATCCTCAAGCAGTAGTAAAAACAAAGGAGGAGGATGAACGAATTCATACTGCAAATACTCCTGAGTCTGAAGAGAAGAATCAAAAACAAAAGTGACGTCCGAAGACGTCAAGGATGTAGCCCATTGTATCCAACGGGGATGCATTGCTTTTGAGTTCGGTACACTTGCCTTTGTTACTGCCTCTAGGGCAGGACAGGGTGTTACCACCAGAATTCGCTTACCCTGTGCCAGTGCGCGTTCTTTTAGAATCGCCATTTGCACTGCAGTTAGAACTTTTTCGACAGATGTAAAGCGCAATTCAGCGGAAGTGTACAGATGCGACTTGTATGCGATGGGTACTGTATCACCTTCATTAAAGGTTAAGTATGTGAATCCCACCGCCCCCGGAATTATTCTAATCACCAGGTTTGTGTGGTTATCACGAGTCAAAAGATATTTAGACTCCAATAGGTCTGTCTGCAAAGACTGCAGAATCGAGGTATGCTCAGGCAGCCAGCAAGACCTTGAATAAGTAGGTTGTATCAAAGCATACAAAGGCTTGATACGCTGGGCATATTCGGGAATGTAAGTACGCCCGAAATTCAGGAAACCCAGCAAAGACTGAAGTTTCTTCAGAGTATTTGGGGGGCACAAATGTGCACATTTTTCCAAGAAATGGGGGCTAAGCCCTTACCTTCGTTATTGAGCTCATAGCCCAAGAACAGAACGGTAAATTCAGCAATGTGTGACTTAGCAAAGTTAAATTTGTAACCCTGCTCCGCAAATTCAAGAATAATGCGGTCCACACGGGACAGATGCTGATATAACTCGTCGTCTGTCAGATAGATGTCATCTACGTACGAACATGCGTCTTGATCAATGTCATTTAACAAAGAAACAACACGGGCGGCGAATATACCCGGACTATTTTTGTAGCCCATGGGTAAACGCCGGAACTGGAATAATTTACCACCGGAAGTGAATGCGGTCCATTGACCACTCTCCGGGGCTAGGTTGTGCGTGTAGAAACCGTTTGAAAGGTCAAGTGTCGTTTTGTATTTTTTACGAATAAGACTGTCTACAAGCGCAGAACTATGTGTATTCTGTACCGCAAAGTTCCGACAATGGGAATTTAAATGCCGGTAATCCAAAACTAAGCGGTACGATCCATCGGGTTTAGAAACCACGAAAAGGGGATTGTTCATAGGTGATACGCATGGTTCGATTACTCCCTGATATTCCAACTGTGTCAGAATTTCGGAGACGGGGCCTTTTGCCTGCCGTTTGATGGGATATTGGGGTTGTGGCTGCGGTAGTGACCGCAAAGGTATTGCATGAGGAGGTGATTCTTCATCCCATCCCACATGGTTGCGGTATAACGCTGGTGCCAGGTACACAGCCCACTCAGCTGCAAGTGCTTCAGCTTTGTCTTTTGGGACATGCCTTGAAAAGCTTGGAAGGATTACCTCCTCTCCTTTATGTGCAGCTAAAACGAATGGGGGTGGCCAATCCACCTCTGCTAACAAAATGTCATATGAAGAGGTTAGATTTTCCCAAAAATCCCTTTTATTTCACGCGGTATGTCACCTTCAATTTGGATGACTATGTTGTAAAGTCTGTCAGGGGTGCCACTCTCGTGTCAGCTGTCTCTACAGTAACGAATGTTTCAGTTGCTGTCGCCTCCATATGAGGACGTAGCGCCTCCCGCACTATGGTAACTTCCGCGGCGCTGTCTAGGAGGGTCACTGCCCACGTCCAATTCTGGAGTCTCGTTCTCACGGTCTGTGGCATATTTCGCTGTTACAGCGGCAACTTTTTCTTCTGAAATTGTGGTCGAGGAAGGTGAAAGTCTTCTGCTTTCCCTCTGACTTGTTGTCGAGGTTGGTCTCGCTCCTGGGGAGCCTCTCGGCCCCTTCCTCTATCTTGCCGTCCTCCTCCACCAGCCTGTGACGACGTCTGGGCCTGTGAAGAACGAGGAGAACGCGTATCAGAGCTCTGAAACCTTTCTGGTGATTTAATTCTCGACCTATCACGTAAATCATAAGTACGTTCAGAAGAAACCGAAACTGGGAAGCGCCTCTCGACCCCGGCTTCTTTTGTTGCTTACCCTGTTTTTTCTGTCTCCAACTCTTTTTAGTGAAGACTGGTCTATCATCTTTCTCAAATGTACTTTTTGTTTGTGTATTTTGTGGTTGCGATTGAGTTTGCATTTTTACAAAAGGCTTGTTGCCTAGGCTATTTCTTCCAATTGTTTTATAAGCCCGGGCTATAATTTTCGGTAATTCGCGGGGCCTGTCCAACTCTGGGACCAAAGCCAAAGCATTCGCTACTTGAAAGTTCATAGCATCGCCCTTGACATTTCCAAGGATCAGTTCAGCTACTACATCAAACACTCCCACTAGTCTCATCCCTAATTCCACAGCCGCTTCAGGGCCATGTTCGTCCTGTACTTTTTAATTACAGAGGGTAGAACCGTCATGGAAGGAGTACCAAAACATTTTGAATAAACTGCTGCGAATACCTTACCCCAGTTTTCACATGATGTCAAATCGGGATTAAGTCTTTGGCAAACTTATCGTAAGGATGCGATGTTTATCCACTGGGGACGTATGTGGAAACACCGCTTCTATCTGATCGAACTTTTCTGCAAGCCAGTAAGGATAATCGTCCTTATTTTGTGGACGTTTGCCCATCACAGAATTTACCATGACAGGACTTATGGTCACTCCAGCTGCAACAGCTGGTTGGCCAGCGACTACAGGGGCAGCTCCATGTAGGCTACCTGTAACGTATGTCACTAAGGCTCGATGCACTCGCACCAGTTCTGTATGCATAGTGCGCAGTTCCGCAATCGGTAATGCCAGATCATTTGGATGCGGGGTATACCCGGCCAATACAGGCCAAGTGGCCCCCTCAATGGATAAGGGGCCTAAACGAACTGCGGTATTTGGTTGTGGGAGGGCGCCATTAAACCAAACACGGTGCTGCCAAGCCGTGAGAGGCACTTCAAGATTGGTATAGGGTCGATAGGCAGCAGGAATAGCGGTGGGTTTATATTCATGAAACAGCTTATCACCTGCATCCACCGCTTCAAATGTGATCCAAGTGTAAAACACTTCAAAGTGATAAGCCGGATCGGCTTGAACCACAAAGACCAACTCGACCCCAGCATCGGGCACTCCGTATACACCTAGGTGTTCTCGGATTGGTCCTCGGCTATGTGCAGCTATCGCCACACCAGCCATAACTAAACAATTGTATTCGACAACCTAACAGGGAGCACAAAATGGGTTATTTATGTAACCTTTTTAATAACTTCAAGCTTGAAAGAACCTATAAAACGTTCAATATAGGAGGTATCACCGTCACTTACGCCTCCGGAAGCGTACGTGAGGGTTTTGTGGACAAGCACAAGTACTACTCAAGCGTCTCGCAGATAAGCAGCCCCACGGTTGTCGCGCCATGTCATAAGGTTTCTGCACATACACAGAGCTATGCACAGGATAATGGGACCCCGGAATACAGTGGTTTGCCTACCATATACCGTAGCACCCAAAAACCCCAACCCAACTAGCTTAGCATCCCATTAGCACCCAAGTACCAATGATTGGACAACCCAGAACACAGTATCTTTATCTCAGGACTCGCAGAAGCAAGAACACTCTTTCGTCACTCACTCGTACTTGTCCACAAGGTGCGTAGGAAGAGACACTGGATAGGTTAAAATGTTTATTCCAACTTACGTGCTCTAATGTACAGTACACGTGTCAGTACTAATAGCATAATGCATATGAATAATATAAGCAGCATGGTTACAATTCCATAGAATACAAACGGGGAAAGCATTTCATAACTCAGTGGATAAATGTCTAAATAACATTACCACCCTCCCCGTGCAGTAAGATAGTTTATTATAAAAATAGAAGACCTCTGGGCTTTGACTAGCGAACCCCCATACCTCAGTCTCTAGATGCAGAATTACATCAGCAGGACATCATAGCTCTTCTCACTGAAAAGGAGTTCTCCAAGTGTGTTAAGCGCCAGTAAAAACCCCAGTATTAAAGGCACACAAAGTTTCATGTCATTTGCGCCTAATGTTATGTCTGTGTGCGCGAGACTGGCCATATCAGGAAGAACCGAAATACATTGTTATGCGACCTTGTACATGTTGTGCAGTCTGAGCCCAAATCGAACAAGAGAAAAGGTGAAAGACAGAAAGTGCAGACAGCGCAAAAGAACTTGGCAAGAGCAAAGGGCGAGGGAGCCCTGGCTCAGTGTAACGTGCGCAAAGAAAAGCAGCATGGCAGCTAGTCCTAGGCCAACATAACAAGGCAGGCAACAAACCACAAGACAATACCACCTGTTCTGGATGTCCGTCTTTGTGCGCCGACATGGAGATTGGGCGTTCACCCTGTTGATGATCCTCTCCCACATCTTGGTTTTCTGCGACATGGGGTCTGTTGGACCAGTGTGCCAAACAGCTGTGGCTCCACCCTGAGGATCTCGTCTACCATGACTTCCAATTCACTATCTAGGAACTTGGGATTCTTCTTGGGGGCATGGTGATGGTGGGTGATGTGTGTGTTGGTGTGCAGGTGAGGGTGTGTGAGTGTGTGTTTTGCTGGGTGTATGTGAGGTAGGTATTTGTTGGTGTGCTGATGGTGTGTGGCTTGTGTGAGGGATGAGCTGTGGGTGTGTGGTTGCTTTCTCTTGGGTGCTGGCAGTGGAATGGCATTTGCAAAGGCTCATGGTAGTGATTTGTGTCCTTTATATAGGTGGAGTTGTGGGTGTGTCTTTGTTCTCTGTCCCCACCCCCCCAGTATTTATTGGCTTGGTAATTGCTTGTTTGGCCTTTTTTGGGTGATTTTTCCTTTGTGCTGTTTGTGTATGTTGGAAACGTTCTTGTGACCGAGTCGGACCCTGCATTGGTCTCGTACGGTGTTCTCCGTTTTGTTCACGCTGTGTTTGTGCAGTTTTCTATGCTGCGTACGCGTCGGTCGCGGTGTATTGTGTTGCTTCGGCTCGGTTTTGTATGCGTGTCGGTCGTACGGCTTGTCCTCCGTCCGATTCGGTCGTGGTTTTCGTGCCTTGCATCGTACTTTGCGGTTTGGAGTTTGCGTGTACGTTTCGGTCGGATTTGTTCCGGGTGTGTGTCGGTCGGTTGGATTCGCGTGTTTTTCCGGCCGGATTGCTGCTTTCCGTGAGGTTTGGTCGGTCGACTTTGTTTCGGTACGTGTCGGTCGGATTTTTCGCGCCTTGCATCGTACTTGGCGTGTCGTGCGCCACGGGTACGTGTCGGTCGGTATTTTTCCGGATTCGAGTCGGTCGGTGCTTTTCCGGCCCGAATCGGAATCGACCCCTGAGTTGTGATACTGCTGATAAAAGAGAATTTTACTATTTAGCACTTTTGCAACTGTTCAAGCCTTGGCGTACAGAATTAGTATTACTTGGAGATTTTCAGTGCTATGAAGATTCTTTCAATGCATGTAAAGATAGCACTGAATGCCCAGTTTTTGCAAATTATCTCAAAATGTTGAATGAAGAAATTGATCAAGAAGCTACTATTGCAGCTGAGATTGCTAGAGACAGTTCTCAAGACAGTCAAAGTTCTGCTCCCCTGAGTCAAGATCCACTAGGACAACCAATTCTTGAAAATGAAGCAGCAATCGCCATGAATGAAGTGGAAACAGCAATGCATCAAGCTCAAGAAGATATTATGGACTTAGAAAACTTGGAAGAACAACTAAATATTGAACAGAAAGAAATATATCAGCAAGTTAGACAACAGATCGACCATGGTTTTCTTCATGAAAAGAAAGAATGCACGTGCACATCATTTCAACCTATCCGAATGTATATCAGTGGTCAAGCTGGTACAGGAAAAAGTTTCTTGATTAAAGTTTTGACCACTTATCTACGGAAAATAACTGACTCACATTTGTCTTGTCTTGTAACTGCTCCAACTGGATTGGCAGCACACAACATTAAAGGAATTACATTACATCGTTTACTAATGCTACCTGTGGAACATGAAAATAAATTGGAATATCACAAGCTACCTGTAGAAGCTTGTTATGAAGTTTCAAGAGTGCTAATGAAACTTCTAATTATTGATGAGGTGAGCATGGTCTCAAACTTAATGCTTGCCTTTGTGCATTTAAGAATGCAGCAAATTTTAAAAACAGAATACAATGTCTTATTTGGAGGAAAACATGTGATAGTTTTTGGTGATCTACTGCAACTTACTCCTGTAAAAGGGCAACCAGTATTTAAAACGCTTGTGCACGAAGACACCAGAAAGTCTTTGGGAAGTGTTGGAAACGTTAACATTTGGTCATATTTTGAGTACAAAGAACTCATTAAAAATATGCGACAAGCAAATGATGAAGATTATGGAACCATTCTTCAAGATATAAGAATTGGAGTATTGACAGAACATGGCAAACAAGCTTTGCAAAGTCGTCTACTTACCAACTTGTTTCCAAATGAAAATATAGTTCCTGCAAAAATATACAAAAAAATTGCAGAAAAAAATCTATAATCTGCTCTCATGCCAACACTGCGAGAGTGTTGTACATTCAATGAAGAACTTTTAAAGCTGGAAAATGAACAAATAATAAAAATGGAAGCCATTGATAAAATAGAGCATGAAGGAATAACTATTATTTTGACAGAAAATCTGAAAACAAAATTGGATTCTTTAGAAAAATCTATATCTAAAACTGCTGGTCTAGAAAAGAATTTATATGTATGTGTAAACTGTCGCGTTATTTTACGGCGTAATTTGGATGTGGAAAAAGGTTTAGTAAATGGTGCAATGGGTAAAGTTGTTGATTTTGTTAATTATCAAAATAGAGATGGAATTGAATTTTTGAAAATCAAATTTGATCAAATTGAAGAAGTCAAAAAAATTGGTCGTTGTTCAGTTCATTTTTTGCTTGTTAAAGATTTGTATGTTCGTAGAAAACAGTTTCCTCTTTCTTTGGCATATGCGGTGACTATTCATAAATCTCAAGGTTCAAGTGTAGACAGTGCTTTGGTAAACATTGGAAGTACCGTATTTAAAGAGGGTATGGCATATGTTGCTTTGTCCCGAGTCAGAACTTTATCTGGATTGCATTTGATTGATTTTGATGAGAGAAAGATTAGTGCAGATGTAAATTGTGTAAGAGAGTATAATCGGTTAAGGAGACTGTATGCTCCCAATTTAGGTGAATATCCTGTATATGAAAAGCGTGTAGTAGGTCAAAAAGAAGGTATGAGAATATCTGTAGTGAAGTTAAAGAGAAGAAAAAAATCAGGATAATGTTGAAATTCCAAGCAAAAAGAAAAAGGACACTATTGAAGAGATTGTCGGATATCAGTTAGAAAATAGTTCAGGTATCAACTGCTATGCTAATGTAGTGGTAAATGTTGTATTTTTTCTAGAATATCTACAACAGCAAATTATGGAGAATCATGAAAAAGGTTTTGTTCCTTGTTGCGTTCTATTTTTGAAAAATTGAGAACTGATAAAAGTAAAATACAAAGTGTTTCTGATATTCGGAATCTTTTGGATATATGTTCTGTTTCTACGCAATTTACACAGAATGTGCAACAAGATGCTCAGGAATTTCTAATGTATATGCTTGCAGTATTAGAAGAGGAAGGAATACAAATTGAAAATCTATTTGGACTTCGTTATAAATGGGAACATCAATGTGAAAATTGTACGTTTACTTCTACCACTAACATAGACACTGAAAGATTTATATATTTAGCAATACCAGACTGTAAAACAGTGTCTTTCAACAAATTAGTTAAAGCAGCAAATCAAAACATGGAGTGTATCCAATGCAAATCAGAAATGTTATCAACACTATTTATAGAAAAATGTGGACAATATATAATTTTAATGATACAACGTTGTACAGCTGATGGAAGAAAATTGGAAACTTTAATTAAACTTTTTGTAGCAAGTCAACTATCAATATCAGGAAGAACTTTTGTAGCAGTAGCAATTATTTTCCACCATGGACCTTCTACAACATCTGGACATTATACTGTCTATTTAAAATGCAATAAAGGATGGACATATTGTAATGATGCTCATTTAGTTTTTAGATATCGTTTGCCGAACGAATTACCAAATTCATACCTAATATTCTTAAAGCCAAAGTTCTAAGAACATAATTCGGCCTATTGTGAATATGTTAAACTGTATTAATACGATTACTTTGGACAATTTCAGTATAAAGGATTTCAGGAATATCATTTGGCCTAGAGGGAAGATATTTATGTGAATTAAGCACTTTTTCTGGGATATTCTGACAGCATATATTTTAAAGAACATCATTTAGAGTATATGGAAATTATGAAGAATTATTGATTGAATTATTGTTTTGCTTCTTTTATCTTGTAGTAACAAAATTCTCTTACAAAGAAGCATTTTCTATATGTGTGATTTGTATTATATGCTATGTTATTGAGGATGTTATTTTTATACAATGTGCAGAGATAGTTCACTATGTTGAAAATATTTTTGACACAGATTTTTTTTTTTTTAAACAATCTTCTTGGTTGTTGTTTTTTTGCCCGCTGTTATGTGATGAGTAACATTGAAATCACTATTTATAGTGAAATTCAATATATTCTGAGAACAGCAAAAAGGCAAACAAAATAATTTATATTATGCTTAAATTATGTTGTATTTATAAAATGATAATATTATATATTATAACTGTATTTTTTCTTCTCTTTTACAGATCCTAATTCTAAAGTTAAAAAGTTTTTAAACTTTAAAATATAACAAACAACTGCAAAAAAATTGACAATATTTTGATATCTACTACTGTAAAGGTAAGGTTACATAATCGAAACACTATCCATCCACTACTACATTCATCCAGGCACTATTAATACACACCTTTAAACACTTACTCATTGCTTATTAATCTCTAAAATACCTCAGGTACTAACCATACAGTCCACCAATCACTATGTTACTGGTAATGCAGTTTTTAATCAATAAAGAAGAAGTATGTGGTTCCTCGGTGAATACAGAGTATTTATTGCAGGTCGTGAAAGGAAGGGGATTCTTCCTTTCGGAACTGGTGCCCTCACACACCCAGCAAGCTAGGTGTCATGCTTCATCATCTGGGCCTGCTCCTCGTCGGGTCGGGTCGGCGCTGCAATACCCGACGGGCACCCAAAAAGGGGCTCTTTATCGGAGATCTTTTGTTCCTTGCCGGTGGGTGCCGTGGGTGTAAGGGCCCTTTTGATTGTGTGGATGTAGTAGTATGTGAAGTGAGTTAAAACAAGTCAGGGTGCCTTATGGAATATATTTTATTCTTGGTAGGCCCCCTGCCTGATTTAAAATAGAAAAAGGAGAGGCGTCTATCTGACTATAATGGGTCAAGATCAGGGCGCTCTATTCCTAGTGGGTCAACATGTTTCTCGCCATTGTTGTCTTAAGGATCAAAGGCGATTCTTCAGGACCGTAAAGTGAGTCTATCTACACCCAGTGGTGTGGTGAACTACCTACCACTCTTGGATAAGCGGGTTGTGCGCCCGTTGTTTCTATGGACGACCCAATCACTAATTGAATCGTGCCTCGTCAGTATCCAGCGGGCCGTGGACACATATAAGTTATGTGTCTGCTTTCAATGAAAGCCGTGTGGTTGACCTACCCCTCTCCGCTGGATCCGGGATCCAGCGGAGAGGGGTAGGTCAACCACACGGCTTTCATTGATGATGAAGCATGACACCTAGCTTGCTGGGTGTGTGAGGGCACCAGTTCCGAAAGGAAGAATCCCCTTCCTTTCATGACCTGCAATAAATACTCTGTATTCACCGAGGAACCACGTACTTCTTCTTTATTGATTATCTAGGGCATGTACGTTGGACCTTTCCAAAAGCCCATTGTCCCCATCCTTTTGTAAAAAATGCAGTTTTAAGTCATTTACTACTAGCATGTACTAATTCGATACCTCTGTCAGTACCGAAGCAGTTATGCATTTCCTCAGATGATCTCCTTGCAATACTCTAATCATTCAGTAGAACTATGTCCTTATCTAATCACTGTACCAAAACACAAGCTCTTATAAACTCACCCTGCTGTGAACTTCCAGCACTCTAACTATGCAGTTTAGGTATCCTCCTGTCTATCCCATGCACTTCTCCAATCACTTATCCACCACTATCTACTTATCCTATTACTCTGCCAATACCAGCACTATCTTCTTATCCTATCACTCCGCCAATACCTAAGCACTCATAAATTGACCATGTATTCTGTTTGCAGCACTGTAATCATTCCAATTACTAGTAATGTACTTATAGAGTGGCCTAGCCACTAACACAACTACACCTCCAATATTCTGTACAGTATGCATGCAGACTTCCAACCAGGTATATACTATTTATACATTCATGCAAATTCCCACTTACTACCCATGCAGCCAAGCAATCCTCCTGTTACTCCCATGCACTTCCTCAATCACCCATCCAGCACTATCTTCTTATCATATCAATCCGCCAATAGCTAACCACTTATAAATTGACCAGGCACTCTCTTTGCAGCACTGTAATCATTCCAATTACTACTGATGTACTTATGGAGTGCCATAGCTACTAACACAAGTACACCTACAATATTCTCTGCACTATGCATGCAGAACTCTTTCCATATACATACTATTATAACACTCTTGTAAATACTAAGGTACTACCTATGCAACCTAGGAATCCTCCTGTCACTCCCATGCACTTCCTCAATCACCCATCCAGCACTATCTTCTTATCCTATCACTTCACCAATACCTAAGCACTTATACATTCACAAGGCACTCTCTTTGCAGCACTGTAATCATTCCAATTACTAGTCATGTACTTATGGAATGGCCTAGTCACTAACACAAGTACAGGTATAATATTCTGTACAGTATACATACAGAGCTGTAACCACATACATACTATTGATACACTCTTATAAACACCCAGTTACTACCTATGCTGGCTAGGAATCCTCATGTCAGTCGCATGCAGTTCTCCAATAACCCATCTACCACTATCAACTTATGCTATCACTTTGCCAATATCTATCCACTTATAAATTATTCCCGCACCCTGTTTGTAGCAGTGTAATCATTCCAGTTACTAGTCATGTACTTACAGAATGGCATAGCCTCTAACACAAGTACACCTACAGTATTCTGTGCACAATGCCTACAAACCTCTAACCACATACATACTATTGGTACACTCCACTAAATACTGAAGTAGTACCCATGCAGCCTTGGATTCCTCCTGTCAGTCTCATGCATTTCCTCAATCATCCATCCAGCACTATGTACTTATCGTATTACTCTGCCAATACGTAAGCATTTATGGAGCAGATTTACAAGCCCCCTGCGCCACTAGTACATCACTATTTGTGACGTAGTGGTGGTGCTGGAGGCACCTCCATATTTACAAGGAGAGGAAAAGCCACTCTGCATGGCTTTTCCTCTCCTTGTAAATACGATCCCTTCATACGCAGCACTTTGTGTTGAAGGGGCGTTCCATGGGTGTTGCTGTGTATGTTCCCACACAACACTCATGGAACAAGACATATCTCTAGCTTTACAAGAAATCATAAATCTGGACATGTGTGTGAATGCTGCACTACTCTAGAGGTGGCGTAGCAAGGCACAACGAGGAGAAATGTTTTCATTTCTCCTCATTTTTTCCTCTTTTAATGCGTGCTGCATTCTACGCCACGCATTGAAGGAGGAAAATGCTTTTAGTGATTGTTTTTGTACAGGAAGGTGTTCCTTCCTGCACAAAAACAATCTGCTCACGATGCAGGCATCCTTGCACCATGGTGCAAGGGTGCCTGTGCTAGCACATGGCTACAGTTTGTGTGCCAGTGCAGAGGGAAGCACAGAGATGCGACATATTCATGTAACTATGTTGCATCCCTGTGCTTCAGAAGTGCTGCAGCGCAGTACATCAAAAAGGCTTGCAGTGCCATACTACAGCACTTCCTCATACATCTGCTCCTATAAATTCACAATACACTA